>CM051236.1:373623785-376023785 GCA_027917425.1 Gastrophryne carolinensis
TTTTTACGGTGTACAGCACGGCTTGCTTCATCCCTCCCTTGTTATTGTTATCCTCTTTTGCCTTGTTATGGTGAACTTTCTTGAGAGAGTTATTTTTTTTTTTAGTGGGGCTGTGTTTTTGTTAACATGGTCTTGCCTCCCGTCTTCTTGCATTACTGCTTTTCAAACACTGGGGTCTCTGGGTAATTCCTGCCCTTTTTATGGGCCGGGAGGAGCCACAAGTCTTCTGCAGTCAACTGCGCCACCTTGTGGCGGATTACCCAAATATGAAGAATTGAAATGAAGCAAGCCGTGCTGTACACTGTAAAAACAATTCTACAGGTGAGTAATCATAGAATTGTATTTTTACAGGTATTTTGAAAAATTGAAAGTAAGTTAAACATGCCTGGGATAAGCATACATATATCCAAAGATAAAGAGTACATACAGTATACACATAAGGGCAGACCAGATGGACCTTATGGTCTCTTCCTGCCATCAACCTTCTATATTTCTATGTAAAGCCAGAATGAAAACTAAATTGAATGGCTGCACTCTGTAAAAAATATAAAAGGAAACTGTACAATGTACTACTTTAACCATGTGCTTATAGGCATCCTAATAAGAATAGAATTACATAATTCACCAAGTACATAATAGATGTCCAAATAATAATTTTTGGTAATTTGCACAGGCACAAAAATAGATCTATTGAAGTGCTGATCCAGAGAAGCACATCATTAAATACATAATAAGCAGGTTCAATATATTAAATGCCATTGCAAAATACCCTTGTAATTATTTGCATGGCCAATGGGTGAAAATAATTTGAACCAGAATGTTCTGCATAATGGCTACCTGAAGGGAGCAGTTGTAATAAGACATGGTCTTTTTGGCCACTATTGGAAAGAATATTATATATAACTCTTGTTCAAACATACATGACTACATGCGTATGTGTATGAAAGCAGACCTATTCAATTTATTTAGGTACACAGCAGTCAATGGGTTAAGTCTGCAATAGCTAGATATGAAAGATACAAAGAATCTACCCTTGGGTCTTTACCCTCCTCCCACAGCTCCCCATCTGGATTCAGAAACCTAGCCCTAGCCTGACCTCAGGTGCTTGTTTATCCTCTACAACTTGGACCATCTGTGCGAGAAGGCCTTAGGTCTTCCTGTGGGAGAGGGGATCATAGAAGTAGATTCACTCCAGTCCAACTTGAGGAATAGTGCTGGTTGGAATTTTTTCGGTTTGCTCCATTTATTTTGAGGCAGGTTGGACCAAACCCACCATCCTGGCAATGCAGACTACTACTGATATTATGGGACTTCCTCATGCACAGATTGGCTTGTATTGTGTGTTGTACAAGCTCCTAGGGCTTCACGACCCCTCTTCCCCTATAGTAGTATGTCACCTTTTTGTTTGGCAAGGCTGGATTGGCAGAGGAAGTCATGTCATAGCCAGTAATTTTATGGGCTGCGTGTAGAGCTGAATCCCAATCAGCAGAGACTGGACCAATGAGGCACTGGAATTTGCAGCAGATGCTTAGGCGGTACCATGGGCTAGTTTCAGGCTTGTTTTACGCCTATCTTTTGCTGCAGCTGTTTCTCTATCTGATGCCGAAGATGAAGTGAAGTGCCAACTATTCTAGTTCCCACAAACTGGTCTTAAATAATTTGTGTAGGTAGTCGATTTAGCAGCCGAGGCTATGTTTGGGTCTGCCCTGGTCCCTGACCTCTTAACCAAGGCCTGAAATCCTGCCCCCATTTACAGTTTCTGGTTTTGATAGCTTGGTGCAACTTTGGGACCTAAATATGGTGACTTACAAGGCAATGCATTTGAATTAATAACAACTGGCCATGTATTACCTGATGGGCTAATAGTAAATGGACATGTTTGTTATTGACAAAGATTTATTTGTGCAAGGGTAAGTATCTTTTCAGGTTTAACACTTACTCTACAATGGCCTTGTGGGCTTTTGGACGCCAATTCCATGAGGCTCGGTTCTGATCTCCTTGCTGTGGCAGGCTTAACCTATTTAGTGCTTTGTACCTTGTGCCTAGTGATTATAAAGAGAGATTTTATGGTTAGTATACTTAAATCCTATTAAACTACAACCTCCTTTGTCTCTAGTAGTACATTTCTCATTGGTGAGGAACTTAATCCTAGATTCAGTATAGGATCTGTGTAATTATCATTTGGGGGGGGGGGGTCCTGGTAGGATTACTAATCTGCTCCTGTAATACAGGGTTATAAATGTATTTTTAGGATGGTGCATAACCGGATAACGACTGAAGTGGCAATCTCGAAGTTCCAGATCTCAGCCATGTTAACCTCGTGGTTTTGAGATTCAGGCTCATACTTTATTCCAAGTATGCATCACACCCTGCTCCAGAATGATTCATTACCTCTGGGTTATAGTCCACAAGAGGGCGCTTTACTGCAGAGATGGCAAAAAAGAGGCCCCTCCTGGTCCAAATATACCCTGGACCTCCCACTCATTTCCCAGTTTAGTCTCTGCAGTCGGCGTCGACAGTCAAGATGATGGCTCTCTTTCTCCTTACAGGTAAGCCGGGTAGCATCCGCCCCCCCCCCCCCCCCCCCTTTGTCCTATTTCCACCCGGGCCATTTTAAAATGCCTCCCAGCTACTGCTGCATGGTCCGGGTGAAGGTAGGTAGCACCTATTAGAGGTACTTTTCAAAATGGAGCTAGACTCCACCGCAAATCCCCCACCAAAGGGTAGGCGGTTTTCAGGTTGGTGATCCTGATATGGGATGCCCTGTCGGTTTTACTGCCCTCATTACATAGACCCAAATGTAACCATGGGCTTTCCCTCTGCCTCCCTGTTCCCGGTTAGTGGAGGGGAGGGTGTATCCACAGCTATTGTATTTTATATGTATGTGTGCTTTTACTTGTGTGTGTGTGTGATTGTCTTACGTGCTGGCAGCTGCCAGCTGCCAGCACGCTCTCCTCCGTCAGCGCCCTCATTTTGATCGGCCCGCTCGCGGCGGGCCGGTGACGTCACGGCTGGCTCCCAGCCTATTGGCTGGGGAGCGCGGCCTGTTAGCTGTCCCCGTGCTCTGGAGGGGGCGGGGCCTAGCGCTCGGCGTGCTCAGCAGTGGCCCGTCCCCATCCTCCTTCTCTTCTTCCTCGCCGTCCGGACGCCATCTTGCGATCCCTGTCGGTTCCGTGGGTGCCCATGCGGGCTTACCTTCTTCAGTGATTGCTTACTATTTCATGTGATGGCTGCTAGGGGACTCGGGGTATGCACGCGGGGGGTTTTTACTCATGTGAGTTTTCCCGTTATGTTTTTCCAGGGGGACAATCCTAATTAGAGGTTTCTCTCGGTCCTGTGGCCCATCCCAAAAAAATTAAGGGGGATGTTTAATTTTATCCTATAAAATCCTCCCACTAACGGACATTTAAGGGGCATCCCGGGTAGCTGATTAGCATAATTCCAGTTGGTCGTTGCGACTACCTAAAATCACCATATGAATGCTCCCCAGGATACTGTGCTTGGGGCAGTCCCGGCTGTGTGTGGTGTGCGGGGCATCCCTTGTGGGCGATAATGTGCAGATTTGTGTACCATGTGCGCAGCAGGCGATTGCGCAGCAATCGGCCCCGTGCGGCTGGGTCAGCTCCGCTGGTCTCATCCCCCACACCTCCGTGCCTGGTTATGACCCCTAGTGACATTAACACTAGCGGGGAGTCGCAATCCGATGTTTGCGCTAGACTGGCCAACATTGAGAGAATGATTGCTAGTTCTGCAGCCAGGAAGGCTCCAGCTAAAAGACGGCACATTGCGCCCGCTGCGCCGACCTTCGCCTCTGATTATGATGATTTTCTGGATTTGTCTGACTATACCCCTCTTGAAGAGGGGGAATTATTCTTGGACTCCGATTTCTCTGATGATCTGCAGTACCTTGGCGCTGATGCGGTACAGAGCGTGGGGACGTGGACGACACCCATAGGCTGCTTACCCAAATATTTAAGGTACTTGCCCTTTCCCCCCCCTGCGGCGGCGCCTAAGCAGCAGGGGGAGTTGTTTGGTACCGTTAAGCCACGGTTGGAGTTCCCCGATCAGATGTATTTTAACAAGCTGATTCTTAAGGAATGGGAGAAGCCTAGCAGGCTTTCCAGTATCCCTAAGGGGTGGGATAGGAGGTATCCCTTTCCCGCTGACACGCTCAAACGTTGGTCAACTCCCCCCGAGGTGGATGCCCCCGTCCTGGGGTTGTCCAATACGTCCGTCGTGCATTCTCCTGATTCCACTACCTTGAACGATAGTGAGGACCGACGTATTGACCAACTGGCCTCCCATGCTTTTGCTTGTACAGGTTCGGCCTTGCACCCGGTGTGTGCTTCTGCTATCACAGCCATGGCTATTTGGACCTTGATCAGGGGCATTCTGGATGGCTCCCATGAGGATCTTTCTAGTGCGGAACTGGGAGCTCTGTCGCAATGTGAGTTTTTCATTGCTTACGTCTTATCTGCCTTAGATGACATTCGGATGTTTAGCAGGACCTCTGCATTGGTAGTCTTTATCCGCCTTTTGGTCTGGTTGCGCCAGTGGGCAGCTGACAATGCTGCTAAAAAGGCGCTCACGGGGCTTCCCTTTCAGGGTTTGCGCCTGTTTGGGGATCGTTTGGACCTTTTTGCTAAGGGAGGTAAGTTGCCCCATCGCAAGAAGCAGCCGCGACCCTTTCGGGGTTCAGGCTCTTTTGCTCTCTCCCACTGCCAAGCCTGCTCAGCAATGAGGGGGCGCCCTCACCCTTGCGGGTGGGGGGACGACTGCGGCTCTTCGCTCGGGTCTGGGCCAAACAGGTTTCAGACAAATGGATCCTGGAGGTTGTCTCCTCCGGGTACAAGCTGGAGTTCGCGGACTGGCCGCCTCAGTTTCCTCAGATCTCGGGTTCCTACGGACCCTCGGGCAGCGCAGGGACTGTTGTTGACGGTGCAAAACCTTCGGGCCATGGGGGTCGTTCGCCAGGTTCCCCCCCAGAGAGAGAGGTCCGTGTTACTATTCCAATCTCTTTACAGTGCCCAAAAAGGATGGTTTCATCAGACCCATTCTGGACTTGAAGATTCTCAATCGGTTCATCAGAACCAGACTGTTTCGCATGGAGACACTGTGCTCCGCTGTCAGCTCCCTGCGCCCGGGGGACTTTATAACCTCAATAGACATCAAAGACGCTTACCTTCATGTGCCGATCTTTCCAAGACATCTTCCTCAGGTTTTCAGTAGGGGAATATCACTACCAATTTGTGGCTCTACCCTTCGGGCTCACCTCTGCACCCAGGGTGTTCACCAAGGTACTGGCAGGTGTGATGCCCCTTCTTAGAGTCCAGGGCATTCGCATTCTTCCTTATCTGGACGACCTTCTCATTACGTCTCCTTCACGCGGAGTTGGTCACCCGGACGGTGGTGGGTAATCAATTTCCCCAAGTCCTCACTCCGTCACAGGTGACTTCTTTCCTGGGCATGATGCTGGATACCATTCAGGCCAGGATTTTCTTACCTCAGCAGAAGGTGGACGCTCTTCAAGCGCTGATTCATCTCTTACTTTCCAATCCTCATCCATCCATCCGGCAAGGGATGAGACTGGTGGGACAGATGGTGGCCTGCTTTGAGGCAGTGCCCTTTGCTCAATTTCACATGAGGCCTCTTCAGCTCCATCTCCTGTCGGCCTGGGACAAGTGTCCTCTGTCTCTGGATCAGGCCTTTGTTCTGTCTCCTCTGGTACAGCGGTCCCTTCTGTGGTGGCTGGACTCGAAGAATCTTTTGGGGGGCAGATCATTTCTGACGCCCCGCTGGGAGACGGTTACGACAGATGCCAGTCTGTCAGGCTGGGGGGGCTACTGGTGAGCCCATCAATTTCAGGGGCTGTGGGGCCCTCAGGAGGCACACGCCCCCATCAATGTTCTGGAGCTGAGGGCTGTTCGGTTGGTGCTGGCGCAGCTGACGCCTCACCTTCAGGGCCTGCTGGTTCAGGTTCGCTCCGACAACAGGACTGCGGTCACTTACATCAATCATCAGGGAGGGATTCAGAGCAAGAGTGCCCTCCGGGAGGTGTCTTTGCTTCTGTCTTGGGCCGAGAGCAACGTTCCGTGCATTTCGATGGTTTACATTCCAGGGTTGGAGAACCTGGAAGCGGACTCCCTGAGCAGGGGGGCCTCTCGCCGGGGGGAATGGTCCCTCAGCAACGAGCTCTTCCTATCCCTCTGTCGCAGGTGGGGGCTGCTGCATGTGGATCTGTTTGCCTCTCGCCACAATCACAAGCTCCCAGCATTTGTGTCACTGTCCCAGGATCCTCTGGCTCTGGCGGTGGATGCCATGTCTCTGTCCTGGCGCACTCTCTGGATGTCGTCAGAAACTTGAAATACTACCTGGTCGCTACTGCGCCTTTCAGGAAGTCGGACGCCTTGTTTGTTGTGCCCTCTCGTCCTAAGAAGGGTTTCAAGCCTACCATTAGCAAATGGATTTGTCAGGCCATTGTTAGGGCCTATTCTGTCAAGAGGACTGATCCCCCTTTCCGGATCACTGCTCATTCTACTCGTGCTGTTGGGGCCTCTTGGGCTTTTCAGCACCAGGCCTCCTTTGAACAAGTTTGTAAGGCTGCTACTTGGTCTTCTGTTCATACTTTTTCCAAGTTTTACAAGGTCGATGTTCGGGCCTCAGCAGATGCTGTTTTTTGGCCGCAAAGTTCTGCAAGCTGCAGTGATTTGAACTGCGCATTGTTGCCTTTTTTTGGGGGGGGGGGATCCCCACCCGTTGTTGGACCCTGCTACTGGATGTCCCAGACGTAATGAATCATTCTGGAGCAGGGTGTGATGGATAATTGGAATAATACCATTCTGTGAATACTCACCTGTAGAATGGATATTATAAGTATGCATCACACCTGCTCCATCCCGCCTTTTATTTTTTATGTTTTATTCTTGCATCCTCCTAATATGGTGAATTTTTCCTTGTTAATGTTATTTTGGTTTAGGCTTCTCTTGGTTCCTTACTGTTTCCTTATACTGGGAAATGAGTGGGAGGTCCCGGGTATATGTGTACCGGGAGGGGCCTCTTTTTTGCCATCTCTGCAGTAAAGCGCCCTCTTGTGGACTATAACCCAGACGTAATGAATCATTCTGGAGCAGGGTGTGATTCATACTTATAATATCCATTCTACAGGTGAGTATTCACAGAATGGTATTTTTTTCTGCCATGTTTGCCGGATGGGATGGCTAAACTGGGACCCAGGCAGCAGTGGTCAAGCTGACGCTTGCTCACTGCCAGTTCTTGAACCCGCAACGGCTCTCTCCTCCTTCCCTTCTCCGTTCTTAAAGCAGACCTCTAGTCAAGAAAATTAAAGGGGTATTTTATGATTAGTGGCATGTGGTGCTTGAGGGTTTAACCCCCTGCAGAGGTTATGGAATAGCTGCGCTTCTAGAATTACATGGGAGCCGCCATCTTGGATCACACCTGAAAGCACTGATTACACATGAAGTGGGGGAGAAATTTTGCTAGCAAACAGACACACTGCAGTTAAGCTTGGAGCCTCCTTGTGATCAGCCCAACCAGCCAGAGAGATATTTTATCTTTTTCCACACAGAATGTTAGGAGATAATGCTGGTTGCATTAAATATCAGCATGGATGCAGTATGTTTGTGTGATAGTGTTTCTCCACACATGGCCTGCTTAAGTTTGGAGCTTGTTATATGCAGCCCACACCAGCAACAGAGAGATTTGCCTTGGAAAAAAGGGATCAGCATCATATGTTACACACACATGCTGAATCACCAGCTGCTTGAGGGGATACATGTAACTATGTATCAATCAATGTAAGTCGATGGGCTCGGCTTTTGCAGATTCGTTTACAATGTTCTTACAATGTTTTAAGAGCTTTCAGAGCAGTGCTGAATCAGTACAGCTAATGGCTTTTTACTTCTGGCCAGAGATGAGGCATTATTTCAAAGAGATTTAGGGTAAGGCTAGATGGCTGCCCCATGCAGTTCAATAGCATAGAATCTCCCTGCTGTGAAACAACATCTAGGATTTGAGCCCTGATTGCGAGAGATTTTTTTTTGACTGAAGGTCCGCTTTAAGTAGGGAAAACGTATTTTATTTGTCTTCTTGACTTGCATGGTATGAGAGTACAATTATCTTTGGTGTATGATGTGTCGTGATTAAAATTGCTCTGAAAAAGAGTCTACCAGAAGAGTAAAGCACCTTGAATTATGTATCGTTCTAAACCAAAATTATCTATGAAGCCTTCCATGATTTGTCTGTTATGATTGATTGATTTTAATGTGTTTAAGGAGTAAAGGATTATTTCATCTAACATTCGATTGTAGATACTGATACTCAAGCATTTAGGTGGCATTTACACTAGGATTATTTTCCTGCTTGAAGGAGTGTGTGTTCTTTAAGTGGCTGGAGGGCCACTTAAAGAACAAAGCTAAGCATGTGCTATATTTTTAGGCAAGCCATTTCATTTTTTAACACATTATCATTTTTATCACCCTAAAGGTGGAAATTACAACTACATGAGTTGACCAAACTTCCAGCGTTTGCACGTGTGGTGTCTGCTGGAAATCTCCTAAGTCATGTTGGTCACACAATATTTGGAATGAACACTGTACAGTTGTATATGAAGGTCCCCGGCAGTAGAACGCCAGGTTAGTTTCTGTAGTTATGTTCATAACACATTATACACTGTGGTTTAAAGTGTACAACTGCATGTGCATATTACTATTGGCCAGAGGTGGTTACATGCTCTGAACCCTTTTGGTGGCTGAAATTGGTCTCATGGTGCTGCTGTTTATCTGTTTGTCTTTTGTAAACTGTCTAGTATGTGAAAAAGAAACACTTGTGTGATGTGCATGTACTAATTATGTACTTTGTAAATACGCATTTTTATTTATTTAGGTCATCAAGAGAACAATAACTTTTGTTCTGTAAATATAAATATTGGGCCAGGAGATTGTGAATGGTTTGTGGTCCCAGAGTCCTACTGGTGTGTAATGAACGACTTCTGTGAAAAGTAAGTTTCAACAACCCTCAAAGCTCCAAATGTCTCCTAGGCTGGACATGCATGGTGGCATTTTGTTGAGTCCTCAAAGATATTACCATATATCTTTGTGGACTCTATATTATAAGCGTTACTTGTACATGTGTAATATATGACGCTTTGCTGCACTATTAATAGGGAAGAAATAGATGTTTTCCAAGTATACAGCACATCCTGTTTCACAAATATTCTTTACGCTTGGGATATCCGCCACAAGGTGGCGCAGTGGACTGCAGAAGAGACTTGTGGCGTCTCCCGGCCCTATAAAAGGACAGGAATCTCCCACAAATTCCCAGTTTCCTTCTGCAGTCTGGACTGCGAAGATAAAAGATGGCTCTCTATATTACGTAGGCGAGCGGGGCTTACCAGCCTGCAGGACTATTCCCACCCGTTCTGAACCCACTGCCTCCCAGCCTTGGCTGCCTGGTTCAGGTGAAGGTAGGACAGCGCCAGGGTCAGGTGCTGGAGGAGCGCTGCTCCAACCGGGTGAGCTTTTTCACTCTGTTAAACAATGATTGGAGTTCCCTGAGCAGATCCACTTCAATATATTGGTGCTCAAAGAGTGGGAACGTCCTAGCAGATTGCCCGCAGTGCCTAAGAGTTGGCTCCCGTGCTTGGGTTGTCCAATACCTCGGTCATGCATTCCCTCGTGTTGATCAGCTGGCCTGTCGCACATTTGCTTGTGCAGGGACTGCGCTGTGCACTGTGTGCGCTTCTGCCATCACGGCTCTTGCTCTTAAAGGGTTACTCAAGTGCCTTCTGTATAATGCCTCGGATGCCAGTAAGGGGGAGGAGTATAGATCCCTCCTGTTTTGCTATGAATTTGTGGCATTTATTCTTTCTGCTATGGATGATGTGGTCAGGATGTGTGGCAAGACTTCTGCCCTTTTGGTGGCTATACGACGCTCTGTTTGGCTGCGTCAGTGGGCGGCTGATAATGCTGCTAAGATGGCTCTCACTGGCTTTCCCTTTACTGGGCTACAGCTCTTTGGGGAGCATCTGGATTTGTTTGCCAAGGATGGTAGGCTGCCTCAACGCAGGAGGCAGCCGCGGCCCTTTCGGGGGGCTGGTTCTTCCCTCCCCTCCTTCCGTGCTCCCAGGTCCGGTCAGGGTGCACCATTTGCTGGGGCACATAGAGACCCTTGGGGCCAGGGTAGAGGCCGTGGTTGCCCCGGTCTCTCATGGGGTCCCAAGTCCAAATCTTCCCCCATCCGGATGGGGGGGCGGTTGCGGCTCTTTGCTCACGTTTGGTGACTGCGCGTCTCAGATTCAGCCGTGGATTCAGGAGGGGGTGTCCTCCAGGTACAAGCTAGAGTTTGCAGCCTGGCCGCCCCCAAGATTCATCGGATCCCGGATGGCTCAAAATCCCACTGGCTTTCCCTTTACTGGGCTACAGCTCTTTGGGGAGCATCTGGATTTGTTTGCCAAGGATGGTAGGCTGCCTCAACGCAGGAGGCAGCCGCGGCCCTTTCGGGGGGCTGGTTCTTCCCTCCCCTCCTTCCGTGCTCCCAGGTCCGGTCAGGGTGCACCATTTGCTGGGGCACATAGAGACCCTTGGGGCCAGGGTAGAGGCCGTGGTTGCCCCGGTCTCTCATGGGGTCCCAAGTCCAAATCTTCCCCCATCCGGATGGGGGGGCGGTTGCGGCTCTTTGCTCACGTTTGGTGACTGCGCGTCTCAGATTCAGCGGTGGATTCAGGAGGGGGTGTCCTCCAGGTACAAGCTAGAGTTTGCAGCCTGGCCGCCCCCAAGATTCATCGGATCCCGGATGGCTCAAAATCCCTTGTCAGTTCAGGGCTTGCACCTTGTGGTCCAAAGCCTTTTGGTTTTGGGGGTCATTTGATATTTGGGGGTCAAAATTGATAAGTGCTGAGATGAACAGTGTGCTAAAAGATACGTGAGTGAGAAAGTGCTCAGCCTAATAAAGATAAAAATGGTGCACACGCCAACATAATAGCCACAAAGTCTCAATAGTAAAAAACAATTATTGAACAATGAACATCACCAATCCTAGAGCTCCGGACCCCCCGATACCACAACTATACACCGACGCGTTGCGTGGCCTTCTGCCACTTCGTCAGGGTGAGTAAGGATTACTCACTTATCTTTTAGCACACTGTTCATCTCAGCACTTATCAATTTTGACACTCTATCTCACCCCTTTTTTTCACTTAGGCACTTGGCACTTTACCACAATGTATTGATCTCAGCTTATTTTTCTCTCTGCACTTCTGTGCACCCACACACATTTTATCTTCACACGCCACCATATAGCCATTTAATGTCATCTCAGATATCAAATTTACTGATTTATGAATTCATATTCATGTGATATATGAACATTAATAGCTCTTGAACAGGACCTTCCCATTCCCCCAACAATTGTGTATATGTTTTTTAATTAAGTCTTGTTGTGTCTTTGTTGCTCTAAGAAAGATTTAATACATTTATACCTATATTTTTCTACATTGTGGTGGTGTGCAGTACAATTGCATAGGGACTTTGTGGGCCAGTCTAGGGCCCAATATTTTTGGTAAAACTTTGTCTCTCTGTCTCAGGATCCTCTGGCCTTTGCCATGGATGCGCTGGCAATGACTTGGAAGGGGTTTCGGCTCCTCTGTTCCCTCCGTTTCCTCTGTTGGGCAGGGTGCTGCGCAAGGTAGCCTAGGAAGGGGTGGCAACCATCCTGGCGGCCCCCTGTTGGCCAAGAAGGGTGTGGTTCCGGACATCGTGCAGTTGGCAGTAGATCAGTACGTCCTGTCCAAGGATCCAGATCTGCTCACTCAGGGGCAGCTGTGCCATCCCAATTTGCAAACGCTGGCTTTGACGGCTTGGCTGCTGAAACCTCCATCTTGATGGAAAAGGGGTTGCCTGCCTCTGTTGTTGATACCATGATTAGGGCTAGGAAGAAGTCCTCGTCCTTTATCTACTACAGGGTCTGGCATGCTTACATTGCCTGGTGTGAGTCCAAATCTCTTCTTCCCTGTAGGGTGTTTTCTGTTCCCAGGATTCTGAAATTCTTGCAACATGGTTTGGATTTGGGCCTTTAACTTAGTACCCTCAAAGGTCATGTTTCAGCTCTGGCAATTTTTTTCCAAAGATCTTTTGCCAGTCACCGTTTGGTTAGGACTTTTTTTCCAGGGGGTTTCTCGTGAGCGTTCGCCACGTAAACCTAGGTTACCAGTTTGGGATTTGAATCTGGTGTTGTCTGCTCTGCAGGGTCGTCCCTTTGAGCCTCTCCGTGAGGCCGCTTTGCCCATTTTGACTCTTAAGGTAGCCTTTTTGGTGGCCATTACTTCTGTCAGGCGTGTTTCTGAGTTGGCGGCGCTCTCCATCAAACCTCCTTATTTTGAGTGACACCAGGACAAGGTGGTGTTTCGGTTTAAACCAGATTTCTTGCCTAAGGTTGTGTCTGCTTTTCATCTGAATCAGGACATTGTCTTGCCTTCCTTGTGTCCTAATCCTGCGAATTCCAACGAGAGGACTCTCCATTCTTTGGATGTGGTCAGGGTTCTTATATTTTACTTGGTAGCTACTGAATTTTTCAGGAAGACTGATGCTCTTTTTGTTCTCCCTTCTGGTCCTAGGAAGGGTTTGCCTCCGGCTAAGTCCACGATCAGCAAGTGAATTCGTCAGGCAGTGGTGCAAGCCTATTCTGCTAAGGGGAAGGAACCTCCCTTCCGCCTTACTGCTCATTCCACTCGTGCTATTGGGGCCTCTTGGGCCTTTCAGTACCAGGCTTCTGTTGAGCAAGTTTGTAAGGCCGCTACTTGGTCTTCTGTTCATACTTTTTCCAAGTTTTACAAGGTTGATGTTAGGGCCTCAGCTGATGCTGCTTTTGGCCGCAAAGTTCTTCAGGCGGCAGTGGTTTAAACTGCCCGCTGTTGTTCTTGGGGATCCCACTCTACTTTACGGACACTACTTTTATACGTCCCAAGCGTAAAGAATATTTGTGAAATAGGACGTGCTGTATACTTGGAAAATTACAATTCTGTGAGTACTCGCCTGTAGAATTGATTTTGTAGTATACAGCACGTCCTGTTTCACCCCTCCCTTGTTATCATTTTTCCTGGTTACCTCTGTATGGTGATTTGTTCAAATGTTTGGTTGGGGTTCCTTCATTTTTATTCTCTTGGCTTCTTGTCTAACTGCTTTGTAACACTGGTAATTTGTGGGAGGTTCCTGTCCTTTTATAGGGCCGGGAGACGCCACAAGTCTCTTCTACAGTCCACTGCGCCACCTTGTGGCGGATATTCCAAGCGTAAAGAATATTTGTGAAACGGGACGTGCTGTATACTACAAAATCAATTCTACAGGTGAGTACTCACAGAATTGTATTTTATCTATATGTATAATAGGGTTTTGTCACTATTGATTCTGGGTATATATATATATTGATCTTTATACACTGATATCATGGCAACGATGGTACGATATTGAGAAACTCAAAATCAGTCAGTACTGATATTATATTTTTTGTTATGCAGAAATAATATAAATTACCTTTTGGGATCTTGGTGGCCGAATCTTGAAGACCTGTATGAAGCAAATGTCCCAGTCTACAGGTTTATTCAAAGACCTGGTGATCTTGTGTGGATAAATGCTGGAACAGTCCATTGGGTTCAGGCAATTGGCTGGTGTAATAACATTGCTTGGAATGTTGGCCCTCTTACAGGTGTGTGGGATCTTTACATAAATGCTGAAAAATATAGACTGTCATTGTGCGTATGGTTCTAATATTTGAATTTGTTAATCCTTAAACGAAAAACATGTTTATTTTTCTTTCCTTAGCTTACCAATATAAGCTAGCCGTGGAAAGGTACGAATGGAATAAATTGCAGTGTGTAAAATCCATAGTACCCATGGTTCATCTCTCCTGGAACATGGCAAGGAACATTAAAGTATCTGATCCAAAACTCTTTGAAATGATCAAGTAAGTTTATTAGCGGTAACTCTGCAGACAATGAAAATGTAAAACTGTTTCTTTAAGAAATGTAGCAGTTTACAGTCATACAAAGTCGGTGAAATTGTGATTGGAAGATGAACAGATCAGATTTAGCTTGCGTAGGTGTTTGTGCAGCAGCTGCAAAGCAGTCCTTCTCCCAGGTGCATCCCAGTTTGGGATGCCACACTTTATGAAACCCCTCAGTGGTGATTCAAGAGCGCCAAGGCATTTGTGAGTGACTGGCACAGGTATGTCGCCCAGCCAGAGGTGAGCAGGATGCTCTGTCAGATTGACAGCAAGTATTCATCAGTGAGCCACAAGGGTGCAAATTGGTGAGATCGAGATGCCCCGCCAAAAAGAGGTCTATACCCAGGAAAGTAAAAAATCTTGGGGGGTATTCCTCTAAGAACAAGGTTCAGACATGCCAAAAAATGGTCACCTCTAACAAGCTAGATATTAGCTGTGTATCCTTTCTTTCAATCCCATTTTGTTGTGGTATACCTACAGTATTTGCAAACTATGCACTGCTCCTAGTACTTTTGGATACTTTGGAATTTCCTGTTTTTCTTCCAATCCATTCCAGGCCGTCCTGGAATGGATGATTGGGGTAACTCCTGCCCGAAGGGGGTGTGACTGCAAGACAAAAGCGTGGCTCCGCCTCCCGGCCGACTTCCTAGATTCCAGTTTCAGTCTTGCAATTGGGATGACTGCATGGCTCTCTAGACTCCTCTTCCATTTACTTTTTTATTCTTAGTATACAGTACGTCCTGCTCCAGATAAGAATCATAACACATGGGTATTACTCCGCCAGATGGCCCTGGACTGCAGAGACAGCGAAAATTGGCTCCTCCCGGCCCCTCAAATACTTGGGACCTCCCACAAATCCCCAGATTTTCTCTGCAGTCTGGACTGCGAAGGACAAGAAGATGGCTCTCTCTTCTCGGAGGTGAGCGGGGCTATTAGCCTGCGGCCCTGCAGGACTATTACCAACCGTTCCATTATTAATGTGCCTCCCACCCTTGGCTGCGCTGGTCCGGGTGATGGTAGGCAGCACTGCTGTCGGTGCTTAGGAGCGCTGCTCCACCGCAATCCCCCACCACAGGGTAGGCGGTATAGGCATATGGTGAGCCTCTATGGGATGCCCCTCCCGCCCTATTGCCCCTTCTATCGGTGGACCCTATGTTAAGTGCCGCTGCCCTCCCTCGCTCTCCCTTGTAGCTTTGGGGGGGGGGTGAATATGCCTTGGTGCTTCAATGTATATTCCTAGTATGTCACACACCCCACTTCCAACGATTCATGACACTTGGGAACCCGGCCTGTAGAGGACGATCTTGCAGAGATGACATGGAAAAAGGAGCCCCTCCTGGTCCATAAGTACTGGGTTCCTTCCACTATTCCTCATTCTTTTCATCTCTGCAGTCGGCGAAGCATTCAGAAGATGACTCTCCTTCAAGCTGCAGGTAGCCGGGTTTGCTCCTGGCCCCTTTTTTTTTCTCTATTTCTGTCTGAAACTCTTTGAACCTGTTTGGTTATATTGTATGCCTCCCAGCCCTGGCTGTATGGTTCAGGCAAGGGTAGATACATACACCTTCTGGTGTATACAGGAGTTTTACTCCTCCGTGAGACCCAAATGTGGGTTGGCGGTTTCCGGGCTGGTGTTCCCGGCATGGGATGCCCCTGTCTCTTTATAATCCCCTTGTGCCTTATGGGTGCATTTCTATCCTCTCCCCTTTAGTTCTCCTTTACCCTGCTGGGGTAAAAAGGGGGGGGGGGCGTTATCTGGGCTTATTTGTCACCATGCACACAAATAAAAAAGAAAAAAAGATATATAAAATAAATCTTTATTACATATATATTATTATGTATATTTACTATACTATTTAATAGGATATGTTCTATTTAGATTTTCCTATTTCTGTCTAGGCAGCATTCTTTTTTGCTTACCTTTTTAAAGCCCTTTGTTTCTGGCTATGTTCAGATTTGAATTTCCCTCCATTCTTGGTCATGTGATTCTGGGGGTGGGAGGGGCTTAGGCACACAGCATCATTTCATTCCCAGAGCACCCTGGTGTGCTCTCTTTGTCTGCCTGGCTCCTGCTGCTTCCCTATGGTCTAACCTCATGGTGCGAGCTGATTTCCTGTGAGTACCCCTCAGCTTGCTGAAGGGGGTTTTCTGCCATTTTTTTTATCTTTGTCATTTATTGTATTGTGTGCATTGGTGACTGTTTTCTTTGTACGTGGAAACTCTTTATTTTAAAAGGGGTTTCTCCTGGTCTTTAGCCCTTAAAGCCTTATTTGGGGGTCCATTTGTGTTAATATCCTCCCACTTGGGACTATTTAAAGGGGCATCCCGGGTAGCAATTGCGTAAATCCCATATATACTTGACGACTATAATCAATTATAGTATACTACTGAACACCATATGGAGGCATCTCAGGACAACGGGCATGCAGTTCCCTCTGCACAGACTCGGCAATGTTTTGGATGTGGGGCATTCTTTGCTGGGGATAACGCAATTCTTTGCGTCCCTTGTGCTCAATTAACTATTATGCAGCAAACTGGGGCCCAGGCTTCGGCGTCTGCGGCTTCTGCCTTATCTCCTACTCCGCCATGTCTTGTCCGTACCCCCAGTGATATTGTCATGGGTGGTGAGTCGCATTCTGATTTATGTGCTAGATTGGCTCATCTTGAAAAATTCATGTCTAGCTCTGTGGCCAAGAAGGCCTCAGCTAAAAGGAAACATTTGACTCATGCCGTTCCGGTAAGTGAGTCGGATAATTGTGAAATGCTTTATTGGTCTGATCCTTCTCAGAAGAAGGAGAATTATATGAGGAATCAGATGTTTCTGATGAACAGCAATTTGTTGGTACTGTGATTGAGCAGGGTGAAGCTAGTGTTGTGGATACCCCAAAGGCTCTTGCTCAGTTATTTGAGGTTTTGCTTATCACTCCTCCTGAAGTAGTCCCTCCTCAAAAAGGGGAATTCTTTGGAGCCTCTAAACCTCGTTTAGAATTTCCAAATCAAAAGCAATTTTGATGAAATTATTCTTAAAGAATGGGAGAAGCCTGCGCGGCTTCCTGGCATTTCCTTGGGCTGGGACAAGAAATATACCTTCCCAGCTGATACTGTTCCTATTGGCTCCTGTGGCTATTAGGTCTGTTGTGAGAGACCTAATGAATTACTCAGAGCTTGATCCGGCCTCTGATGAGTACGCCGCTCTTAAGCGATGTGAGATGTTTGCATCTTTTGTACTTTCTGCCTTAGATGATACTCTGCTCATGTGCAGCAGAACCTCTGCCTTGTTAATCGCCATCCGGCGGTCGGTATGGTTGCGGCAGTGGGCGGCGGATATTGTAGCCAAGAAATCACTTACAGCGCTCCCTTTTTTGGGATTGCGCCTCTTTGGAGAAAAATTGGGTTCTTACCTCAGCGTAAGAAACGTCGTTCTTTTCGTGGAGTGGCCTCTTTTAACCCTTCCTTTCGGGGGTCTAGATCCGATAGAGGATCGGCCTTTTCAGCCCCTAGAGGGAATGCATGGAATAGAGGAAAGGGACGTGGCCGTCCAAGTCAGAATTGGGGGTCCAAAACCAAATCTGTCACTAAGCCTGCTCAACAATGAGGGGACGCCCTCACCCTTACGGGTGGGGGGACGGCTGCGGTTCTTCTTCCAGGCCTGGGTTCCGGAGGTATCAGACAATTGGGTTCTGGAAGTAGTCTCTTCCGGTTACAAACTGGAATTCGAGTCCCGGCCTCCTCCCAGATTTTTCATGTCCCGGATGCCGTCAGATCCGGCAATTGCGCAGGGACTGCGGGCAGCAGTGGCGAATCTGTTAAACATGGCTGTCATCTGCCTGGTGCCTCCAGCGGAAAGGGGTTTGGGGTTTTACTCCAACCTATTCACGGTACCCGAAGGGACGGGTCTGTTCAGCCTATCCTAGACCTAAGCAGATTCAATCAATTTATCCGTTTCAGAAAATTCTGCATGGAGTCTCTGCGCTCAACGATTGATGCTCTCCGTCAGGGGGACTTCATGACATTCATAGACATCAAGGATGTTTATTTGCACATTCCTATTTTCCGGGTCACCAGAGATTTCTCAGGTTCTCGATAGAAGACCAGCATTATCAATTTGTGGCCCTGCCATTCGGCCTTACCTCGGCCCCAAGAGTCTTTACCAAGATGCTGGCAGGAGTGATGGCTATATTCAGGGTCCAGGGCATCTGCATTGTGCCTTTTCTGGACGATCTTCTTATCGCGGCCTCCTCCTTCGAACAATCAGAGTTGGACACCAGGACGGTGGTCTCTACGCTAGAGAGGTTCGGATGGGTAATAAGTTACCCCAAATCCTCTCTGTCCGTCCAGGGAAATTCCCTTCCTGGGCCTGATTCTGGATACATTTCAGGCCAAGGTTTTTCTTCCTCAGTCCAAAATGGTTCTGATTCAGGACTTGATTCGTCTATTCTTGTCCAACCCTCGTCAGTCTATCCGTCTAGGGATGAGACTAGTTGGATTGATGGTAGCTGCATTCGAGGCAGTCCTGTTTGCCCAGTTTCACATAAGGACGCTTCAGCTCTTCCTCTTGGCAAAGTGGGACAGGTGCCCACTTTCGTTGAATCAGACTTGTCTATTGTCTCCCCATGTTTTGCAGTCCCTTCAGTGGTGGTTAATATCGCACAACCTCCAGAAGGGCAAGTCATTTCTGACTCCGCGTTGGGAACTGGTTACCACGGATGCCAGCCTGGTGGGCTGGGGGGGTTTCTGGAAGAAGAATCAGTTCCAAGGATTGTGGGGGCCTCAGGAGGCTCATTCTCCAATCAATGTATTAGAGCTTCGGGCCATACGTCTTGTTCTACTTCGACTGACCCATTTCTTACAGGGTCTGCCAGTTCAGATTCGGTCAGACAACCGAACAGCTGTTGCATACATAAATCACCAGGGAGGGACTTCCCGGAGGGCAGTTGGGGTGCCCTCCGGGAAGTGTCTCTGATCCTTCAGTGGGCAGAGATCAATGTTCCCTGCATACAGCAGTTTACATTCCGGGGATAGAGAATGTGGAGGCAGACTCCCTGAGCAGGGGATGTTCTCGCCAGGGAGAATGGTCGCTCAATCCAAGGGTCTTTCAGTTCCTCTGTCACAAGTGGGGGACTCCACGGTTGGACCTGTTTGCTTCTCGCCAGAATCACAAGCTGCCAGCTTTTGTGTCTCTATCCCAGGATCCTCTGGCAGTGGCAGCGGATGCCATGTCTCTGGCCTGGAAGGATCTGGGGTTCCTATATCTGTGTCCTCTATTCTCCATGATCAGCAAGGTGGTGTGCAAGTTAGCACTGGAGGAGGCGCCAGCAATTCTAGTGGCGCCAAGGTGGCCAAGACGTCTGTGGTACGCAGACGTCGTAAGGCTGGCAGTGGATCGTTTCCATCTGCCTCTTCTTCCAGATCTCATCACTCAGGGTCAACTTTGTTACCCCAATTTACAAACGCTGGCTTTGACGCATGGCTGCTGAAGTCTCCATCTTGAAAGAAGGTCTTTCTGATGCGGTTATTCAGACTCTTATTAGAGCTAGGAAGAAGTCTTCCTCTGTCATTTATTACAGGACTTGGAGGTCCTATATTGATTGGTGTGAATCCAGGGCTTTGCCCTGTAGAGTATTTTCTATTCCTAGAATTCTGGAATATCTGCAACGAGGTCTGGATATGGGATTCCAGATTAGTACTTTGAAAGGGTAAGTCTCTGCCTTGGCAATTTTCTTTCAAAGATCGTTTGCTCTTCATCCTTTGGTTAATACCTTTTTCCAAGGAGTCGCGCATGTGCGGCCTCCCAGAAAGCCTATGCTTCCTGTTTGGGACCTTAACCTGGTGCTTTCAGCTATGCAGGCTGCTCCCTTTGAGCCTTTGCAGGATATTCCTCTTCCTATTCTTACTCAGAAGGTTGCCTTTTTGGTTGCTATTACTTCTGTCCGCAGAGTTTCTGAATTGGCGACTTTGTCTATTCTATTCCCATATTTTGAGAGGCATCAAGATAAGGTTGTTTTCCGTTTTAAACCGGATTTCCTTCCTAAGGTGGTGTCTGCTTTCCACCTAAATCAGGATATAGTTCTTCCTTCCTTGTGTCCTAAACCTAGTAACGACAAGGAAAGGGTCTTACATTCTTTGGATGTAGTTCGTTGTGTTAAGTATTATTTAGTGACTACTTCGGCCTTCCGCAAGACGGATGCCTTTTTTGTTGTGCCTTCTGGGCCCAGGAAGGGTTTTGCTCCTGCCAAATCTTCCCTTAGTAGGTGGATATGTCAGGCCATCATTGGGGCCTATATGGCTAAGGGGAAGGTTCCCCCTTTTCGTGTCACCGCTCATTCTACTCGTGCTATTGGAGCTTCCTGGGCTTTTCAGCACCAGGCTTCTGTTGAACAAGTTTGCAAGGCTGCGACTTGGTCTTCTGTGCATACTTTTTCTAAGTTTTACAAGGTTGATGTGCGGGCCTCAGCGGATGCTGCTTTTGGCTGCAAAATTCTGCAAGCTGCAGTAATTTAAGTTATGCATTATTCCTTGGGGATCCCCACCCATTATAGACACTGCTATTGGATGTCCCAAGTGTCATGGATCTTTGGAAGTGGGGTGTGTGACATACTAGGAATAATAACCATTTTGTGAGTACTCACCTGTAAAATGGTTATTACGAGTATGTCGCACACCCCACTTCCCCCGCCCTTTTTTTGTTCTAGGGATCCTTTATATGGTGGTGATTATTTTCAAACTATTTTTCAATTATTGAATATAATTGGCTCTTCCTGGTTCTTCACTGCTTTTTAAAAAGACTGAGGAATAGTGGGAGGAACCCAGTACTTATGGACCAGCAGGGGCTCCTTTTTCCATGTCATCTCTGCAAGATCGCCCTCTACAGGCCGGGTTCCCAAGTGTCATGGATCTTTGGAAGTGGGGTGTGTGACATACTCGTAATAACCATTTTACAGGTGAATACTCACAAAATGGTATTTTTGTTTTGTCTGGTTGGTGTCAGTCGCCGCGCTGACTTGGTTGCGTTTTTAAAGTTGCCGCCACCGCGCACGCTTCCACTGTGCTCTGCGCTTGGCGGCGGCGTTACCTCAGGCGCTGGTGCGCCGTTATTGGCTGCTCGTCACATGTGCTGCTTCGCGGGGCCCGCGGTTGGCGCTCTCCGCGTCACTGTCTCCGCGGCCCGCCCCTCGAGGTATACCCGGCGCCATTTTCTCTGGATCCGGACGCTGTGTGACTGGTGTCGTCTACCTACCGTGGTCCATGAGTGCCCTCGCAGGCGGTTTTTATTACCCTATGTCATTATGCATGTCACTTACGGGATTCTCTTCGCTTATGTCTTTCAGACGGGCCAACCTCTATTGGTTTCTCACGGCCCTACTCCCTCTATTTAGCTTTTAAAACTTGTGAGGCCTAGTGTATAAATTACTCCCACTTCCCTAGCAGGCTATTGGGCATCCCAGGTTGCTTTTTACAGCGTGAATCCCTATCGGCCTAATGTGCCGCTATAATCACCATATGGAGGCATCTCAGGATAATGTGCTCGGGGTTCCTTTGGGGACAGTCCCGGCTGTGTGTTGCTTGTGGGGTGTCCCCTATTATGGTTGACAATGTGCGGGCCTGTGTACCTTGTGCCCAGCAGGTGCTTGCGCTGCAGCCTGGTTTACCAGTAGCTGGGCCTGCGCCTCCTATGGTTTTTACCTACTCCCCCAAGCTTAAATTTGACTCCCATTGAGTTGCATAGCAGTGGGGATTCTTAGCCTGATGTGTCTTCCAGACTGGCTAGTGTTGAGAAGTTGCTTGCTAATACCTTGGTGCGTAAGGCCTCTGCTAAAAAGCGGCACTTGACGCCTGATGTCACTCTTTTCCCTATGGAGGCGGAGGAGTTTTTGGAACTGTCTGGTTATTACCCCTTGGAAGAAGGGGAGTTGTTCTCTGACTCTGAGTCATGTGATGAGAGGCCCAGGGGTCATGATGATTCTGGCTCTGACCCCTGGGCCCCAGATGATACTGATAGGCTGTTGGCTCAGATTTTTGAGGTACTGTCTATCTCTCCCCCGGTTGCCACCCCCAGGCAACAGGGGGAATTGTTTCATACTGCTAAGCCACGCTTAGAGTTTCCCGAGGGAATGGGAGCGCCCCAGCAGGCTTCCCTGTGTACCTAAGAGTTGGCATAAGAGGTATCCCTTTCCTGCTAATGTGGTGAAGCGTTGGTCATCCCCTCCTGAAGTGGATGCTCCGGTCCTAGGGTTGTCTAACACCTCTGTCATGCATTCCCCTGCGGGATGGTGAGGACTGGCGTATTGATCAGCTGGCGTCCCATGCCTTTGCATGTGTGGGGACGGCGCTGTGCCCGGTCTGTGCCTCTGCCGTTACGGCTGTGGCCATTAGGACCATGCTTAGAAGTATTCTGGATGGTGCCCCTGATGATGTGTCTAGTGAGGAGTTTAATGCACTCTCTCGTTGTCAGGTTTTTGTGACTTATGTCCTCTCTGCCTTGGATGATACCATTAGGATGTGTGACAGAACCTCTGCGCTGGTGGTGGCTATACGCCGCTCGGTTTGGCTGCGCCAGTGGGCTGCTGACAACGCTGCCAAGAAGGCTCTCACTGGTTTTCCCTTCAAAGGACTACGCCTGTTTGGGGACCGCCTGGACCTGTTTGCTAAGGGAGGCAGGTTACCCCAGCGCAGGCGGCAGTCTCCGCCCTTTCGTGGGCAGGCCTCCTTTTCTTCCCCCTACCGTGGTGCCAGACAGGGGAGGGGGGTCCCCCTTACCGAGGCCCGAGGAGATTTCTGGAGTAGGGGCTGAGGACGTGGGCACCCTGGCTCCTCCTGGGGCTCCAAGCTTAAGTCTTCTCCCAAGCCCCCTCAGGCATGAAGGGGCGCCCTCAACCATCCGGGTGGGGGGACTGCTTCAGCACTTTGATCACATCTGGAGGCTTCATGTCTCAGACCGGTGGATTCAGGAGGTAGTGTCCTCCAGTTACAAGATAGTTTGCTGCCTGGCCGCCCCCAAGATTTATCAGATCCCGGATTTCTCAGGACCCTGTGTCAGCTCAGGCTCTAGTTCTGGCGGTGCGGAGCCTTCTGGAGCTGGGGGTCATCTGTCAGGTCCCCTTACGAGAAAGGGGCAAGGGGTTCTATTCCAACCTTTTCACCGTGCCCAAAAGAGATGGGTCAGTCAGGCCCACCCTGGACTTGAAAATCCTCCAACAAATTTGTCAGGTGCAGGCGCTTTCACATGGAAACTCTGCGCTCTGCCATCAGTTCCCTGCGTCCAGGGGACTTGATGACGTCTGTGGACATCAAAGATGCTTACCTTCATATTCCTGTGTTCCCAGGTCATCAAGGGTTCCTTAGGTTTGCTCTGGAGGATCAGCACTACCAATTTTGTGGCATTGCCCTTCGGTCTCACTTCAGCTCCCAGAGTGTTCACCAAGGTGCTGGCAGGAGTGATGTCTCTGCTCAGGTCTCAGGGCATTCGCGTGCTGACCTATCTGAACGACATTCTCATCACTTCCCAGTCCCTCCAACAGACGGAGTTGGATACTCAGCTGGTAGTGTCCATTCTGGAGTCATTTGGCTGGGTGATCAACCATCCCAAGTCTTCTCTGTCTCCCTCCTTGGTGACACCTTTCCTGGGAATTAATCTGGGTACAGTTCAGGCAAGGATATTCTTAGTATACAGTACGTCCTGCTCCAGATAGTTTACCTACACTTGGGTATTACTCCGCCAGATGGCGCTGGACTGCAGAGACATTGAAAACGGGCTCCTCCCGGCCCCTCAAATACCTAGGGACCTCCCACAATCCCCAGGTCTTCTCAGCAGTCTGGACTGCGAAGGACAAGAAGATGGCTCTCTCTTCTCTAGCCTGCGGCCCTGTAGGACTATTCCCACCCGTTCCATTATTTATGTGCCTCCCAGCCTTGGCTGCGCTGGTTGGGTGATAGTAGGCAGCACCGCTGTCGGTGCTTAGGAGCGCTGCTCTACCGCAATCCCCCACCAAAGGGTAGGCGGTATAGGCATATGGTGAGCCTCTATGGGATGCCCCTATTGCCCCTTGCCCCTGTCTTTCGGTGGGCCCTATATTAAGTGGCCGCTTTCCTCCCTTGCTCTCTGTGTAGTCCTCGGGGGGGGGGGGGGGGGGGGGGGCTGTGTGTATGTGTATTGGTCTTGTGCTTCACTACATTATTTTATTATGCTTAGCGTCAGTCGCCGTGCTGACTTGTTTGTACCTATTGTGTTTTAATATTGCCGCCACGCGCGGTTCCACTGTGTTCCATGCTTGGCGGCGGTGTTACCTCAGGCACTGGTGCGCCGTCATTGGCTGCTTGTCACGTGTATGGCTTCACGCTCTTCGGGGGGGTTGACAGGGCCCGCTTTTGGCGCGTTCCGCGTCACTGTCCCTGCGGCCCGCCCCTCAAGGTATACCCAATGCCATTTTTTTCTTGGTTCTGGCTGCTGCATGACGGGCTTCTACTACCGCGTTCTGTGAGTGTGGGCGGCTTTATTACCGCTCTTATTTATTTGAATACTCACGGCCCCCCTTTGCTTATGTCTTTCAGACGGGCCGAACCCTCTTGGCTTCTCCCGGCCCTACTCCCTCTATTTATGATTAACTTGTGAGGCCTAGTGTTAATTACTCCCACTTCCCTAGCGGGTTATTGGGGCATCCCGGGTTGCTTTATAGAGTCAATCCCTATTGGCCTATTGTGCCGCTATAATCACCTTATGGAGGCGTCTCAGGATAATGTGCTCAGGGTTCCTTCGGGACAAGCCCGGCTGTGTGTAGCTTGTGGGGTGTCCCCTATTAGCGCTGACAATGCGCGGGTCTGTGTACCTTGTGCCGAGCAGGTGCTTGCGCTGCAATCTGGCCTTCAATTGGCTGGGCCTGTGCTTCGTTTCACTTCACCTACTCCCCCAAGCTTAAAACTCACTCCCACTGAGTTTCATACAAGTGAGAACTCTCAGCCTGATGTGTCTTCTAGACTGGCTAGTGTTGAGAAGTTAATTGCTAATACCTTGGCGCGTAAGGCCTCTGCAAAAAAAGCAGCACTTAACGCCTGATGTCACTCTTTTCCCTATGGAAGCTGATGAGTTTTTGGAACTGTCTGGGTATACCCCTTTGGAGGAAGGGGAGCTATTCTCCGACTCAGGGTCATCTGATGAGAGGCCCAGGGGCCATGACGATTCTGGCTCTGACCCCTGGGCCCCAGATGATACTGATAGACTTTTGGCTCAGATTTTTTCGTTTCTGTCTATTTCCCCCCCTGTTGCGGCCCCCAGGCAACAGGGGGAACTTTTTCATACTGCTAAGTCACGCTTGGAATTTCCTGAGCAAGCCCATTTTAATAACCTTGTGATCAAGGAATGGGAACACCCCAGCAGGCTTCCCGGAGTCCCTAAGAGTTGGGATAAGAAGTATCCCTTTCCTGCTGATGTGGTGAAGTGTTGGTCATCCCCTCCTGAGGTGGATGCCCTGGTCCTAGGGTTATCTAACACCTCTGTCATGCACTCCCCTGACTCTACTACCCTGCGGGATGCTGAGGACCGGCGCATTGATCAGCTGGCGTCCCATGCCATTGCATGTGTGGGGACGGCGCTGTGCCCGATCTGTGCCTCTGCCATTACGGCTGTGGCTATTAGGACCCTGCTCAGAAGTATCCTTGATGGTGCCCCTGATGATGTGTCTATGGAGGAGTTTAATGCACTCCCTAGTTGTGATGTTTTTGTGACCTATGTCCTCTCTGCCTTGGATGACACCATTAGAATGTGTGGCAGAACCTCTGCCCTTGTGGTGGCAATACGCTGCTCGGTTTGGCTGCGCCATTGGGCTGCTGACCACGCTGCCAAGAAAGCCTTCACTGGTTTTCCCTTCAAAGGAATACGCCTGTTTGGGGACCGCCTGGACCTGTTTGCTAAGGGAGGCAGGTTACCCCAGCGCAGGCGTCAGTCTCTGCCCTTTCGGGGTCAGGGCTCCTTTTCCTCCCCCTACCGTGGTGCTAGACTAGGGAGGGGGGTTTCCTTTACTGGGACCCGAGGAGACTTCTGGGGTATGGGCAGAGGACGTGGACGTCCTGGCTCCTCCTGGGGCTCCAAGCTTAAGTCCTCTCCCAAGCCCCCTCCAGGCATGATGGGGCACCCTCACTCATCTGGAGGGGGTGGACGGCTTCAGCACTTTGCTCATGTCCGGAGGCTTCATGTCTCAGACCGGTGGATTCAGGAGGTAGTGTCCTCCGGTTACAAGATAGTTTGCTTTCTGCCCCCCCAAGGTTCATCAGATCTCGGATTCCTCAGGACCCTGTGTCAGCTCAGGATCTAGTGCAGGCGGTGCAAAGCCTTCTGGAGCTGGGGGTCATCTGCAAGGTCCCTTTCAGAGAAAAGGGCAAGGGCTTCTATTCCAACCTCTTCACAGTGCCCAAAAAAGATGGGTCAGTCAGGCCCATCCTGGACTTGAAGATCCTCAACAAATTTGTCAGGTGCAGGCGCTTTCGCATGGAAATTCTGCGCTCTGCCATCAGTTCCCTGCACCCAGGGTATTTCATGACGTCTGTGGACATCAAAGATGCTTACCTTCATATTCCTGTATTTCCAGGTCATCAAAGGTTCCTCAGGTTTGCTCTGGAGGATCAACACTACCAATTTGTGGCATTGCCTTTTGGTCTCACTTCAGCTCCCAGCTCTTCAGCTTCAGGTGTTCACCAAGGTGCTGGCAGGAGTGATGTCTCTGCTCAGGTTTCAGGGCATCCGCATGCTGCCCTACCTGGACGACATTCTCATCACTTCCCAGTCTCTACATCAGGCAGAGTTGAATACTCAGCTGGTGGTGTCCACCCTGGAGTCATTTGGCTGGATGATCAACCACCCCAAGTCTTCTCTGTCTCCCTACTTGGTGACTTCATTCCTGGGAATGAATCAAGCAAGGATTTTTCTTCCTCAGCAGAAGGTGGACAGTCTAATTGCGCAGGTCCAGTTCCTGCTATCTTGTCGTCATACCTCCATCAGGCAGGGAATGCAGCTGGTGGGCCTGATGGTGGCGTGCTTCGAGGCGGTCCCTTATGCTCAGTTCCACTTGAGGCCTCTGCAACTCCACCTCTTGTCAGTATGGGACAAGAACCCTGCAACCCTGGACCGGGTCTTTGCGCTTTCCCCCCTGGTCAGGCGGTCCCCCTCGTGGTGGCTGGACTCCAGGAACCTGTTGGGGGGCAGATCCTTTCTGACCCCCACCTGGGAGACGGTCACCACGAATGCCAGTCTGTCAGGTTGGGGGGGTTCCAAGGGAGGTGGGGTCCTCAGGAGGCCCACACACCTATCAACGTCTTGGAGCTGCGGGCGATCAGGTTGGTTCTGGCCCAGTTGACTCATCACCTTCAAGGCCTGCCTTTTTGCCTAAGGTTGTGTCTGCCTTTCATTTGAATCAGGACATTGTTCTTCCTTCCTTGTGCCCTAATCCTAGTAATGCTAAGGAGAGGGTCTTGCATTCTTTGGATGTGGTTAGGTGTCTGAAGTACTATCTGGTGGCTACTACACCTTTTAGAAAAACTGCTCTTTTTGTGGTCCCTTCTGGTCCTGGCGAAGTTCCGAGTACCGGGTGCAGAGCGCTTTGTCCGTCCGCCTCTGTGGAAAGACATTCAGCTTAGCGAAGTCACCAGCTCCGCTGAAGTGGCCGGTTCTCCAACGGGGCACGTTTTTTCTCGCCGACCAAGCTTAAACATTTTCGGCTAGGCAAGGTGCCAAGCATCGCCAGAGATCGCAATTCCCCTTTGGCTGCACATAATTTCTGGGGTAGTTGGCCAGCAAAAGGGCTGCTCTGAGCCTCTGCACGGCCACCCTCAAGTGGACCTAAACCTTTTGGTAGGTTATTATTCTCAGTGTGCCACACACCCCGCTTCCCCTTTAATTCTTACGATCGGGTTACTCCACCACCAGGTAGCGACGTTGCAGAGAGAAGTCTTGAAAACGAGCCCCCTTCCGGCCTATATATACCCGGGACCTCCCGCTTAACACCAGTGTTTTCTCTCTGCATGAGGCGACAAGACAGAAGAAAGAAGTCTCCTGCTTGCAGGTAGCCGGGGTCTTACCCCGGCACCTCCTTTGGGTCTATTTCTGCCCAGTTTTGATTGTTTACCTAGATGGTTAATGGAAGTCTCCCAGCCTAGGCTGCTCACCGGGCAACGGTAGATGGCACTATAGGTGCCTAGGAGCTTATCTCCTCCGCTCGACTCCACACGTGGGGCAATGCGGCTATCCGGCATGGTGATCCGGATTTGGGATGCCCCTGTCCCGAGGTTCCCCTTTGGCCATTTCTCTCCCGTTACGGTCCCTTCTCCCTTCACTATGGGGGGGGGGGTGGTTTTTGGGGGGTTCTTATACTGTGTGCATGTGTTTTAACGTTAGTGCTGATTAAAGAGTGCTGGCAGTCTTAGGCTCAGCGCCGCGGGTAGCGCTCATGCGGCCTGGACTGCTAGGGCTGTGATGTGTGGCATGTTTTTCCCCCCGCCCACTGACTCCGAGGGCGTCGGCGTGGCTTGAGCTGGTTGTCTTGCAGCTCGGCCCCGCCGCATTTCCTCCTTCTAATCAAGGAGTCAGGTGCAGGGGACTCGGCTGCAGGTTGCTGTCTGGCTGGCTGCTGCTCTTCGTACAGGTAAACGGTCCCCACCTCGTGTGTGGGGCCGTCCTTTTTACTTTCAGTTTGCTTCAGCATGTTTATAAAAAGTGTATGTTGGCTGGCTTCAGTTTAACTCTTAAGCCACTCTGGAGCTTTGCTATTGTTATTTATTATGCCTTTCTCTGTATTGAATGACTATGCTGCATGCTGCCTTTTCTTCTGGGGGTCTGACTGTTGTCTCTTTTCCCCCCACAGATCCTGGGATCCCCTCACTGCAGTGGCTCTCCCGGTTCTGTTATACCTGGCTAGCCTTAGTACTCTAAATTGGGTTTTGTCCTAAGGTTTTTTTTTTTTTTTTTAATTTTTAATCCTCCCTTTCCCGGGACATTAATTATAAAGGGGCATCCCGGGTGGCTTAGTGCGTAAAACCCTGGGCTGTTGCGAATACCATAAATTCACCATATGGAGGCTTCCGACAATACCGGAAATGGCTCTTCGGGGCCATCCAGGCTGTGTGGGGGCTGTGGGGTTCCGCTCCCAGGCGATGTCATATTATGCATTCCATGTGCAAAGCAAAACATTGCGCGCCAGTCTGTCGTTCTGGCTTCTGGCTCCTCGCAACTTCCGTCATCTCCTACCCCCCCTCCCTTATTCCGGTCCCCATGTGACATTGTCAAGGGTGGGGATTCGCAAGCCGAGGTGTGTGCACGATTGGCCAACCTCGAGAAAATAATTTCCGCCAAAGTAGCTCAGAAGGCTGCAGCGAAGCGGAAACACCTTCCTCCAGCAGCACCTGCTTCGGAGGATGAGACGTGTGAAATAGTGGATTGGTCCGATTGTCCCCCTGATGAGGAGGGGGAACTCCTTGAGGAGTCGGATGAGCCTGCAGATCAGCTAGGAATTGACGCTGCTGGCGATCAGGCTACGGAGGTGTCCTTTGACACCCCTTCCATTCTGGCTCAAATGTTTGAAATTTTGAATTTGGATCCGCCTGAGGCAGTCGCCCTGCCAAAGGGTGAGTTATTTGATGTTCCCCAGCCGCGTTTGGTTTTTCCCAGGCAACAACACTTTGTGAGGGTTGTCCTTAAGGAATGGGAACAACCCACGCGACTGGCTGGAATTCCTCCTAGTTGGGATAAACGCTATCCCTTTCCGGAGGATTTGGTGAAGCTTTGGTCAGTTCCCCCTGACGTAGATACCCCTGTGTTAGGGCTGTCTAGCACGGCTGTGGTACAATCTTCTGAGACCACTGCCATTAAGGATAGTGAGGATCGTCGGATTGATCAATTTGCTCGCCGTGGTTTTATCAGTGCCGGATCGACACTGCGGCCAGTGTGTGCTTCGGCGCTTCTTCTGTTGGCAGTTAGGTCCATGATTAGGGATCTGTACGCAGGTCTTGATCCCGCTTGTGATGAGTTTTGTACTCTTAAACGGTGTGAGTCGTTTATTTCCTTTGTCTTGACCGCTCAGGACGATGCTCTGGCAATGAGTAGCAGGACAGCGGCTCTGCTGGTGGCAATTCGTCGGTCAGTGTGGCTGCGCCAGTGGACGGCGGACTTTGTCTCTAAAAAGGTGCTTACAGCGATCCCTTTTTTGGGTTTGCGCCTGTTTGGTGATAAAATAGATTCAGTGGCAAAAGGTGGTAAATTACCTCAACGCAAGAGGCCTCGTCGCCCCTTTCGGGGTGCGAGTGCCTTTAATCCTTCCTTTCGGGGAGTCAGAGCGGGTAGGGGGGCTTCCTTTCCCGCTACCAGAGGTACAGGTTGGACCCGGGGGAGGGGCTGTGGCCGTCCCGGTCAGTCCTGGGGCGCCAAGCTCAAACCTGCTGGTAAGCCCGCTCAGCAATGAGGGGCTGCCCTCACCCGTGCGGGTGGGAGGACGATTGCGACACTTTTCCCTGGTCTGGGACCAGGAGGTTCCGGACAGATGGATCCAGGAGGTGGTGTCATCCGGTTACAAACTGGAGTTCGAGTCTCGCCCTCCTTCACGGTGCTTTCGGTCTCGGGTGCCCACCGATCCTTTGGCCGCACAGGGGCTCCTGGCGTCGGTAAGGAATCTTTTGGAAATGGCGGTCATCCGGCCGGTGCCGTGCTTAGAGGTGGGCCTCGGTTTCTACTCCAATCTTTTCGCAGTCCCCAAATAGGACGGGTCGGTTCATCCCGTCCTGGACCTGAAATTGCTCAACAGGTTCATCCGTTTCCGGAAGTTTCGCATGGAAACTTTGCGTTCGGCCATCGGTTCTCTTCGGCAGGGGGACTTCATGACGTCCATAGACATCAAGGATGCTTACCTTCATGTTCGTGGCACTTCCGTTTGGCCTGACCTCGGCCCCAAGGGTGTTCACCAAGGTTCTGGCAGGGGTGATGGCCATGTTCAGATCTCGGGGCATTCGTGTCGTACCTTATTTGGACGACCTTCTCATCATGGCTCCGTCCCTCAATCAATCAGAGACAGACACCAGGATGGTGGTCTCCACGCTGGAAAGCTTCGGTTGGGTTATCAACTTTCCCAAGTCCTCCCTCGCTCCGGCCAGGGTGGTGTCCTTTCTGGGAATGCAGTTGGACTCTTGTCAACACAGGGTGTTTCTCCCTCAGTCCAAAATTTATCTGATTCAGGAGTTGGCTCGGGTCCTTCTTGAGGCTGGTAGGTTTGATGGTTGCCTCGTTCGAGGCAGGGCCTTTCGCTCAATTTCACACGAGGACGCTGCAGCTTCATCTGTTGGCGTCCTGGGACTGGCGACCACGGTCGTTGGATCGGCCCTTCCAGTTGTCCTCCCAGGTCCGGCAGTCCCTCCAGTGGTGGTTGGTCTCGACCAATCTCTCGAGGGGCAGGTCTTTCCTGACTCCTCTTTGGGAAATTGTCACCACGGGCGCCAGTCTTTCGGAATGGGGGGGATTCTGGAAGGATCTTCAGTTCCAAGGGCAGTGGGGACCTCAAGAGGCCCACTTACCCATCAATATTCTGGAACTGAGAGCCATCCGTCTGGTTCTGGCTATTCTGACTCAACATGTTCTGGGCCTTCCGGTCCAGGTCCGTTCAGACAATCGGAACAGCGGTTGCTTACATCAATCATCAGGGAGGGACTCGCAGTCTGGGTACTCTCAGAGAGGTATCCCTGATCCTGACCTGGGCGGAGGCCCATGTTCCTTGTCTCTCGGCAGTTTACATCCCAAGGGTGGAGAACCAGGAAGCGGACCTGCTGAGCAGGGGCTCTTCCCGTCTGGGAGAATGGGCTCTCCATCCTCAGGTTTTTCGGTCACTGTGTCTCCGATGGGGGACACCGGAGGTGGACCTGTTTGCCTCTCGTCACAATTGCAGGCTCCCGAACTTCGTGTCGCTCTCCCAGGATCCTCTGGCTCTGGCAGTGGACGCCATGTCCCTGAGCTGGGGGGATCTGGGGTTTCTGTACCTGTTTCCCCCGATACCCATGCTGGGCAGGGTGGTACGGAAGCTGGCTCTGGAAAAGGTGTCCGCCATTCTCGTGGCCCCAAGGTGTCCAAGGCGAGTATGGTTCGCAGACATCGTTCGGCTGGCAGTGGACCAGCTCGTTCTGCCTCTTCGGCCCGATCTGCTCACTCAGGGTCAGGTGTGTTACCCCAATTTACCAACGCTGGGTTTGACGGCTTGGCTGCTGAAACCTCCATCTTGAAGGAGGAGGGTCTTTCTGATTCGGTCGTTAAGACTCTGATCAGTGCCCGGAAGAGGTCTTCTTCTATCATCTACTATAGGACTTGGAAAGCCTATATCGCTTGGTGTGAGATTAGATCTTTGCCTTGTAGGGTCTTTTCGGTTTCCAGGATTCTGGAGTTTTTGCAATCAGGGCTGGACTCTGGTCTTCAGCTGAGTACTTTGAAGGGGCAAGTTTCTGCCTTATCTATCTTTTTTCAGAAGCGTTTTGCGCTTCATCCTTTAGTTAAAACTTTTTTCCAGGGGGTGGCGCATGTGCGGCCTCCCAGGAAACCTTTACTCCCTGTTTGGGACTTGAATTTGGTACTTTCCGCTCTTCAGGCTCCTCCCTTTGAGCCTTTGCAAGATATTGCTTTGTCTACCCTGACTCAGAAGATTGTCTTCTTGGTAGCTATCACTTCGGTTCGGCGTGTCTCGGAGTTGGCGGCCTTGTCTATTCAGGCGCCCTACTTTGAGAGGCATCGGGATAAAGTGGTTTTTCGGTTCAAACCGGACTTTCTTCCTAAGGTTGTTTCTGCTTTTCATTTGAATCAGGATATTGTTCTTCCCTCCTTGTGTCCTAAGCCTAAGAATGACAAGGAGAGGGTTTTGCATTGTTTGGATGTAGTACGCTGTGTTAAGTACTATTTGATTGTTACTTCTCCTTTTCGTAAAACTGATGCCATTTTTGTTGTGCCCTGTGGGCCTAGGAAGGGTTTGGCGCCGCCCAAATCTTCCATTAGCAAATGGATACGTCAGGCCGTTATTGCGGCCTATTCTGCTAAGGGGAAAGTCCCCCCCTTTTCGTATCACTGCTCATTCTACTCGCGCCGTTGGAGCGTCTTGGGCTTTTCAGCACCAAGCTTCTGTTGAACAAGTTTGTAAGGCTGCTACTTGGTCTTCTGTTCATACTTTTTCTAAGTTTTACAAGGTTGATGTGCGGGCCTCAGCGGATGCTGTGTTTGGCCGCAAAGTTCTGCAGACTGCAGTCATTTAAGTTATGCTTCACTTTGCCTTCGGATACCCATCCCTTGTGGACACTGCTTTTGGATGTCCCGATCGTAAGAATTAAAGGGGAAGCGGGGTGTGTGGCACACTGAGAATAATACCATTTTGTGAGTACTCACCTGAAAAATGGAATATTGTCAGTGTGCCACACACCCCGCTTCACCCGCCCTTTTCGGTATCCCAGTTCCTTTATATGGTGAAGCTTTTTCTTTATTTTGAGGTTACCATTGGATTTCCTGGTACCTTGTCTTTCTGCTTTTTAAATCACTGGTGTTAAGTGGGAGGTCCCAGGTATATATAGGCCGGAAGGGGGCTCGTTTTCAAGACTTCTCTCTGCAACGTCGCCACCTGGCGGTGGAGTAACCCGATCGTAAGAATTAAAGGGGAAGCGGGGTGTGTGGCACACTGACAATATCCATTTTTCAGGTGAGTACTCACAAAATGGTATTTTTTTTATTTAATTTTTTATTATTGATTGGGAAAGGGCAAGGTAATATATATTTTATATTGTAATATATAATTATATGGTGGTCTACCCTCAATGACTCCCAGTAGTTTTTTGACTGTCGAGAACCTATATATACTTGGTCTCAGATCCCCAGGGTCATAGACTAGTATTATTAAATTCACCATGGTGGAGGCATCAGGGGTAGTCATCTGGTCTTTATCAGATTTACCACATATCCAGTTGCATGCAGTGGCACTGGATCAGGATAGCACGGTGCACAGGGATTATGCCATGGTTGTAGTGGATAGGGAGACAGTTGTCTCCTCCCTGAAGGGGCTCTGACCCATAATTATCGCCGGTGCTTTCTGAGAAACCCCTTGACAGTTTTCATGCGAACCGTGTTGTGAATCGTAGAATAAATGGGTTGTTAGCCAGCTCACCATTTTAGTGTGCGCACGGACAGGGGAGATCCCGACCAAAACTCCTCAAATGCAGCAAATTCAGGTCAAAGTACAGTCCAGCGTATCCAGATAAAATGTAACTTTTAATTACTTTCCCATAAAAAAGCTTAGGCACAGCATGTGAAGACGGGTCAAGCCCCGAGAAACAGCAGCAGATTGTGACGCGTTTCAGGCCCGGGCGGGCCCTTAGTCATACAATTCAGTGAAGTGAGCAGGTTCCTTTTATACAAGAAATAATTAAGAGATAATTAATGATTAATGAAAAGACTTACCTCCCATCCGAAGCGCATCCATTAACCTCCGTCCTGCGGCTCTGCGGAAGTGAAGGTCTGTATGTTACCCGATCATTGGCTGAGCAACAGCCAATGAAAAGCGTCTGTAACCAGGCCGCGTCAAATGACGCCTATATTGTGTGTACGAAATATACGTAGAAGCAGACCTCCAGGACGCTCCCTGCACCACCGTAAAGAGCGTCCGCTGGGCGCAAACTGCGTAACTTGTCCCGCAGTCTAGAAAGGCCTATGAGAAATTGATATTAATCGGTTTGACATATGGGTCCTGTTATATTATTAGAGATTAAAACCGCTGGTCTGTCCTATAATAGTGGGAAAAGGGATAAATCAAATCTGTATATTTTTAAAACTATATTTATAAGGGAACCACACTATTTAAAGAGAAATCTATGTCTGGGATAAACCCACTTACAAATCTACTTAAGGTGGACCCAAATGGTTAATAAATTACATAATATATAGTACGGTTACAATAAACCCACTTACAAACCTACTTAAGGTGGACCCAAATGGTTAATAAATTACATATTGTATAATACTGTTAAACTGTATACTAAAGAGTATAAATATGCCCTTCTGAGAGGACTTTATCATCTTTATCCAATGTCTTGCCTTAAGGTGGACCTAAAGATATATATGTAACCATCCTATAAATTCTAAACTGATTATAAAGAAGAATGGCTTCATCCGTTTGAATAGAACTAAAGGCCTATAATGTATTATTCCAATTCAGGTATAATAACCCCGAAGGAATGGATACCGAAAAAAAGGGAGGGAATAAAACATTTTGTAATGACTACAGAAGAACAAAGTCTCCTATACACTGCTCACTCCACGAATTTAAAGTGCTTACAAATAATTAAAAGCAACACTCTCAAATGAGAGAATAATTAAAAGCACTTGCTGTTTCCATGATATAATAAAGTTTAGGATAAATGCCAAATGAATAAATTGGGTGACCAAAATTATAATAGTTAATCTATAAACAGGGAAAGGTCCATCCTGTCGTTGAGTTGTGTTGTGAATCGTACCGGTTACTAAGAAGGTTTTTTGAAAAAAAAAAAAAAAAAGCGAAAAAAAATCCTCTGAGTATATTGAAGAGGATATTGTGGGTGCCATAGGCTCCTTCTGAGTCTGTAAACTTTCGGCAGCCCTCAAGTGGTCCTAAACCTATAGTCATCATGGAGTATTGACTACTAAAAAGGTTTTAAAGAAAATAATTTTTCCTCCAATTTGAAGAGGATATTGTGGCTGGCTCAGTATCTTTTGCACAAGACCCCTGTAGATGGAATTGCTCACAATCTGGGATCGGGACCCACACACTCTGGATCACTTTTTTACATGACACAGTCACCAAGGTGGTCCCTAGCCTGGTCCTCAGCCTCTTCAGATTGGCAAATTCTTTCTTTCAGTACAGTGGAAGATCATCACCACGGATGCCAGTCTATATGGTTGGGGAAGTGTCATGGAGTCACAAACGATTCAGTGACAATGGAGTCTAAAGGAGAGCAGACTCTCCATAAATATCCTGGAACTGATATTGATTCTATTGTATTTCAAACATTGAACATACCATCTGAAGAAACATACCATCTGAAGAAACATACCATCTGAAGAAACATACCATCTGAAGAAACATACCATCTGAAGAAACATACCATCTGAAGAAACATACCATCAAACAGACAATCGGACGGCGGTGGTATATATCAGCCTCCATGAGGGCACCAGAAGCTGTAAAGTCCTGATGGAGTGAGCTGGGTTTTTACTTTGGGCTGAGAAACTGGTTCCATGTGTTTTGGTGGTACACATACCAGGAGTGAACAACTTGCAGGCTGTTCATCTCAGCAGAACGGTGCTGCATCAGAGAGAATGGTCTCTTAGCCATAGGATTTTTTTAATCCCTATGCTTGTGCTGGGGGATCCCAGACGTAGCTCTTGCATCAGGGCACAGTCGGAAGATCCGAAGTTTGTCTGGTCTTCGGTTCATACATTTACCAAATTTTACAAGGCAAGTGTTAGGGCCTCAGCTGACGCTGTATTTGGTTGAAAAGTTCTTTAGGCGGTAGTGAAAGGAACTACCTGCTGTTCTGCGTTGGGGATCCCGCCCATATTTTGCACAGCTTTTGGATGTCCCAATCGTGTTGAAAAAGGATGGCCTGGAATGGAATGTAAGAAAAAATACAATTCTTTGATACTCACCTGTAGAATTGGTTTTTCTGTTAATCCATTCCAGGACGTCCGACCCGCCTCTTTTGGGGGAATATAGGAAGTTACGATCTATCCTTGATGCCTTTAATCTTAGCATACAGTATACGTCCTGCTCCAGATACAGTACTTACACTTGGGTTATCCTCCGCCAGATGGTGCTGCTTTGCAAAAACAGGCTCCTCCCAGCCCTTCAAATACCCGAGGACCTCCCACAAATCCCCATATTTCTCTGCAGTGCCTACTGCGAAGACAATTATCACTCTCTCGCAGGTGAGCGGGGCTATCAAAGCCTGCGGCCCTGTTGGACTATTCCCACCCGTCCTCCCTGTGATGTGCCTCCCAGCCTGGGCTGCGCTGGTCGGGTGAAGGTAGGCAGCACCATGCGTGCTTATGGAGCCATGCTCCACCGCAGTCCCCCACCAAAGGGTAGGCGGTTTAGGCAGATGGTGAGCCTCTAGTGGATGCCCCTCCCGCATTATTGCCCCATACCCCGTGTAACGGTGGACCCTGTTCAAAGGGTCGCCATCCTCCCTCATTCCCCCCGTAGCTCGGGGGGAAAGAAGGGGGGGAGTGTGTGTGTGTGGTGGTCTCAGTGTATGTTTACACGCTTATGGCCTTAGTACTGTCTTTGACTGGTATTCCTGGTGTCAGAGCCGCGCTGTTGCATTTGTATTATGTACCTGTCGCCGCCACGCGCACCTCTTCCCTTACTGGATGTGCTGTGCCTTCATTGGCAAATAATTTTTTTAAGTGTGTCATTCACTTCGCTCCTCATGACAACGTTGAAACTATCTCGCTCTTCCGGGGGGGACCTGGTTTGGCGCGCTCCGCTTCACAGCCGCTCTGGCCCGCCCCTTGAGGTTCGTTGGCGCCATTTTGATGCTGGTCGCACGCGTGGTAGCGGTCCTCCTCCTCTCTTGGTCTGTAAGTGCCCTCGCGGGTGATATTCATGATCCTTGATTACTGCACATGGTTCTGACACCCTTTATTCCCATTATGTCTTTCAGACTGGTGAACACCATTGGCTTCTCCCGGCCCGGTGTAAAATTATAGCGGGCCTTGTAATACTCTCCCACTTCCCTAGCGGGTCTTTGGGGCATCCAGGGTTACTTATAGTGTAAATCCCTACTGGCATATTGTGCCTTGAATAATCACCATATAGAGGCATCTCAGAATTATGTGACCGGGGTCCCTACGGGACAAGACCAGCTGTGTATAGCGTGTGGACGACCCCATGCTGATGCTGACAGGGCACGGGCCGAGCAAGCACTGGCCCTGCAATCAGGTCGGTCAGTGGCTACACCTAGCTTCAATTCGCCAATCTCCCCAGGCTTAAATCTCTCTCCTGCTGAGTCGCCTATAAGAGGGGAGTTGCAGCCTGCTGGGCCTTCCAGACTGCCTACGGCTGAACAGATTATTGCTAGGTTATCAGAGCGAATGCGCCCTGGTAAGAAGCGGCACCTGTCGCCTCATGTTTCTGTATTTTCTATGAGATCCGTGGAGTTTAGTACTCCGTGTGACTATACCCTTTCTGATGAAGGGGAGTTGTTCTCTGTGTGACACTGACGACTTGTTGATTAAGGTCTTTAAGGCACTGTCTATCTCCCTCCCCGGTCATGTCCCCAAGCCTAGAGGGGAGCGTTTCCATACTGCTACCGCACGGTTGGAATTTCAAGAGCAGGCTCATTTCCATGCCCTTGTGCTCAAGGAATGGGAATGCCCCAGTAAACTTCCAGGGGACTGGGATAGGAAATACCCTTTTCCCCCTGAGGTGGTTAATTGCTGGTCATCACCCCCCGTGGTGGATGCGCCGATCATAGGGGTCCCTAATCCCCCCTTCATTACAACCCCTGCTTATAGTACCCTTCGGGATGCTGAGGACCGGCGCATTGAGCTGTTGGCCTCCCATGCCTTTTCTTGTGCAGGGACGGCGCTGCGCCCGGTCTGTGCCGCGGCTATTACTGCAGTTGCCGCTAGAACCCTCAAGTTGCTTGATCATCACCCCGAGGATCTCCCCTGGGAGGTGTTTAATGCACTCTCCAATTGTGATGTATTTGTAAAATGTATTCTGTTAGCGCTGGAAGACGCGATCACAATGTGTGCAAGAACTTCTGCCCTTGCGGTAGCTATACGTCGCTTGGTCTGGCTGCGACAGTGGGGTGCTGACGATGCTACAAAAAAGACTCTTACTGGGCTTCCCTTTAGAGGGCAACGCCTATTTGGGGCCCGTCTGGACCTGTTCGGTAAAAAGGGCAAATCACCCCTACGCAGACGGCCGTCTCGGCCCCCTCGGGGCAGAGGCACCCCCCCCCCCCACCTTAGTGTTGAACAGGAACCAGGGGTGTCCTTCCGGGTTTTTCGTGCTGAATCCTGCCCCACGAGCAGCAGACAACGCCCTGGCCCCTCCGGCGGGGCCAAGCCGAAATCTTCCACCAAACCCCCTCAAGCATGATGGAGCGCCCTCGCCGCCCGTCTGGGTGAGGGGATGGCTGGCAGCACCTTGCTATTATCAGGATGCATCTCGCCTCATTCTGGTGGATTCAGGAGGTTGTGTCCTCCAGATACAGAATAGAGTCTGCTGCTCGGCCTTCCCCAGTTTTATCAGGTCCCAGGTACTCCTGGTCCCTGCCGCTCCTCAGTTGCTGACACAGGCCAGCCATGCTAGGCCTACGAGGTCTGAGGGTCTCTTGCAGATTGCCCGTAACAGGCAGAGGCAGGGGCCGCTATACCAACCCTCCACAGTTCCCTGAAAAGGATGGGTCGGGCTGGCCCATTCTGGATTCACAGCAACCCTCTAATTACAGGCAGTTTCTGCTGGAAACTCTGAGTCGGGCCATCAGCACCTTGCGCCCAGTGGGCTTCTTGCCATCTGGGGAACTCTAAAATGTTTGTTTACATCCCTGTGACTTCAGGTCCCCGAGGCTCTTCAGGTTCGTGTTGGTAGTCCAACACTGCTAATTGTGGCCTTGTTATCTGGCCTCTCTTCAACTCCCAGAGTGATCTCTCGGGTGCGGACGATGGTGATGTCTCCGATGAGACCAAGGGGCGTCCGCGCGATGACTACCTGGATGCCCTTTCTCGCTTCCCAGTCTGTGTCAGGATGGATGCCCAGTTGATGGCACCCATTGGGAGTCATTTGGATGGGGGACCTTCACCCCAAGTCCTCATTGTCCCCTTAATTGGTAATCCCATTACCAGGAATGAATCTGGATCAGGTTCTAACGAGGATCTTCCCTTCTCCGCAATGAAGTGGACAATCTGGTCACATGGGCTCTGTCCCTCATTGCGGTCCCGGTCCCTTCACCAGGCAGAGATGCAGCTGGTGGGCCCGTTGGTGTCTTGCTCGGAAGAGGTCCCTTATGTTCAGTTCCCCTTGGGCCCTTCTGCGACTTCTATTGTTAATACAGGACAGGGATCCGGCATCCCTGGAGTGGGCCTTCCCACCTGGTAAGAAGTTTTCTCTTGGAGTGGATGAACTCGGAGAACCTGTCTGGGGGCAGTTCCTTCTTAACCATTCCTGGAAACGGTCACCATAGATGCCAAACTATCAGGTTGAAGGGGGAGGTTTTCTTCTGAAACTCCCTGCGATTCTGGGGGTGGTGGGGCCCTTAGACGGTCCTTACGCCTATTGATTTTGAAACGGTGGGCTTTTTGCAATGGCTATGCCTCGCTTGACTACTTCCCTTTTGGCCTGCCAGTTTGGGGGCGCTCGGTCTGTCTGACAGTGTCCTACAGTAACCATTGGAAGGGGCCTGGAGCTGGTGGACCCTTCAGGAAGCGTCTAGGTTCCTTATCTGGGTGGAGACAATGTTCCCTGCATATCATTGATATTCGCCCCGGGAGGTCCCTGGGTATTTGAAGGGCCGGGAGGAGGCTGTTGTGCATGTCTCTGCAGTGCAGCGCCATCTGGCGGAGGATAACCCAAGTGTAAGTATTATATCTGGAGCAGGACGTACTGTATACAAATACCACCAATTCTACAGGTGAGTATTTCACAGAATTGTATATTTTTGCGTGGTGGTGATTTCAATACAGCAGTGTTTTATTTCAGTGTTTAAAGCTTTACTGTATGCAAAACATTCTATTTATCTTTTTATAAATATAAAAATAATTTAATCTGGTCATGTTTTTGCTGAGTTAAGTCTAGTTTTACTCCTTTATCCCAGTCCTTGTGCTTTTGTGTCGGTCATCATTGAATGCATGTTGCGCTCTGAGGTGCTGTAAATCGGGAGTACAGTAAAGTGTAGCAACTGATGATGACCACTCTGTCTTGCTCGTTTTTCCTTTACTCTCAACTCCTAGGTGTTCTACATTAATGCATTTCCACTTTATTTTAGGTACTGCTTACTGAGGATGCTGAAACAATGCCAAGCTCTAAGGGAAGCTCTTATAGCTTCAGGCAAAGAGGTTTTGTGGCATGGCCGAACAAAAGAGGAACCTGCACATTATTGCAGCATCTGTGAGGTTAGTCACTTCAACAGAAGCACGACAGTTCTGTGCTGCACTGTATAGATGCTTTACTACATTGTATTGTATGCAGCAAAATGTCATATTTGCTTTTTCAATGCTTAATGGTATATTTGGGTTTTCAGGTGGAAGTCTTCAACCTGCTTTTCGTGACAAAAGAAAGCAATTCTCGGAAGACCTACATTGTTCATTGCCATGACTGTGCACGAAAAACAAACCCAGACCTGGAAAACTTTGTGGTGCTAGAACAGTACAAAATTGAGGAACTAATGCAAATATATGACTTTTTTACCTTAGTAAGTATTTGACTATAAACCTAGCATCCAAGTCTGCATAAAAAGTATGCAAATGCCATGTTTTCATTGGTGTAAAACTGTCTGGGCTAAGAAATAAAAAGCATTTCTCCCCTTTTGACGCCCACAGATGACTTGATCTCTATATCAAAATTCCGCACCACCAGGGTTCTATCACCCTGTGCTGAATGCAACAAACTATAGGGCCTTGTGCGGATTTAGATCTTCTTTTTACCTAAGAGTTTTCAGTGACTTTAAGACTCACGTCTTTTAAAATACCATTTTTTTTATTTTGACTTCCATCTTGAATAGTGACAGGAAGGTGTCTGAAGAGCAAGATAGTTTTTAATAAAGTATAATATAAACACAAAGGGTGCCCCAACCTAAGAGGGGGATGCAACCAGAGACTAACAAAGGCACTCTAGTAATTGTAATTAGTGTCAAATTTATTGAATTATAAGTTCGTATTCAATCACATTAAAAACTAGTTAAAAACCTATAACACATATGTAGACTGCCATCAAATGAGGGGCAGGGGGGAAAAATCTAATTTACCCAGTGTAGGAACCTAATATGTCAGTAAACCATTAATAATATAATATTTATAAATCAAACCATAAAGTGTCAAGTGCTTCCAAAGTGCTTCAAATCCCAATATATATACACACGTAACAGTGCAAAAAATGCTAGTAAAGAGGTAGGTATAAGTCACAAAATACATAATCATCCTACTTGCCAGACAAAGTGCCATGTGCGGACCAAATATTGGGAACCCCAGATTCCCTGCAACGCGTTTCGTGACCAAGGGCCACTTCTTCAGGCAGAGTACGCAGCCTTTTTAATAAAGAGATGAGGACAGCTGTGGCTATGTGGTGGGATGATATGGGTTGAGGAAGAAAGTAGTAAGGTGGGCATGAGCAATAACAGGTCATGTAAAGAGGAAAAACCTGGGTTTTGTTCCTCTTTCAATTGGTATCTCTTTTTTTCCCTGCGGAATGTAAGCCTGATAAAAGGTAGGTAGTATTCTGAGCTTGCAGAGTCTCCCCAATTGGAGTTCTGTGCCATGCAGATTAATGGATGGCTTAGAGAGATGATTGGATGGGAGCATCAGGCATCCCCATAGCCGCTTTGCTTACCCGCGTAGGCCATGTGGGTCAAGGGATTGGCAAAAAGGTGAGTTTTACAGTTATCCCAGCATTCCCCGCAAAAGTGGACATTGTGGGCCTTGAGTTTTATAGACGCAATGTTTTTAAGTGACCAGGCACTACATTATAGGTGTGTAACATGTATTTTACTAAGGAATAAGGCCTGGCCTGTATGCCATACTTCTTAAAATGCTTACTTTTTTTTTTTTTTTTTATCTTTTAGGCTCCTCCAATGCCTTCGCCATCTTCTTGACATTTTTCTGTGGACAGTAAATGCGAACATTTCTGATATTCAGGAAGCAACCCAGTTCTGCACCACTGTTTTTTTATTTTTTTCCTTTGTTAGGTAGCTGTTCCATAAGGCTGCTGGCTGAAAGCTGCGTCTATGCAACCTTCCAAGTGCGGAGTGTCAACCAACTGGGCAGGAAGATATACTCCTTCTCCAGGACTTTACTATAAATAATGCTAATCCAGCTGTTCATGAAGAAGAAACCCATGTTTTGTATATATATCTGACAAAACTGGCAACATTCTACAGACTACTGACTTGAAAATCACTTTAGGGTTTATTCATTTAATTTTTTTTTTTCTCCCCTCTGTCTCTGGGCTGAAAGTGTTGAATTTCCACCCCACACCCATTTCCAGTTTTGTTTCAATTAAGTACTAACTTAGCTGGTTGTTTTTTTGTAAGTAGCTAGAACTTTTATGTCTTTGGGCAGTTTTTTTTAATGTGAAGTGTTTTTTTTTCTTTCTTTAACCAGCTTTTTCAGTTTTTCATTTCTGTCTTTTTTTTTTGAAAACCATGACGGTTACAATTTATGTTTCCTAATAAAAGGAAAAAAGAAAAAAGAAAAAAAAGGAAAATATATAAAAAAGAAAACTAACAGCCAAGTCACAAAGATAAATGGGTTGCACATAGACTAAGGAATAAACTTCAGATTTGTGATTTTTGTTTCTAATCTTGATGTAAATTTACACTATTTATAAATACATATTTATTGCTTGAAAATATTTGTGAATGGAATGCTGTTATTTTTTCCAGATTACCTGCCATTGAAATTTAAGGAGTTCTGTCATTTGAAACACTACTCCTGTTACATTTTCTATGTGTAAATATACCTGCTTAGCATTGTACAGAAACTTTTATTAAAATTGTTTAATGTTTAAAGCGGTTTTCTGTTTGAATTTTACCAGGATCAATGTACAGTGCTCAGTCTTTGTTCATGTACAAATCTGCTTACATATATATATATATATTTATATATACACTTATGTGTGTGTGTATATATGTAAATATCAATTATTGTGTGGGAGGGAAACTACATTTTATATAAGGTCTATATCAATAGTAGATAAGAGTTGTCTACTGTAAGTATTGCTTTCAAAAAACGTTTTTATAAATGTATAGTACGTGATCATGATCTGCAGTGTCCTTAAGTTTTTATTTCTTTTTAAATGTTATAGATGCAATAAACAAAATGCATTTATCCATTCTACTCAAAATGAGATTGCTGTCCCTACATTAGACTAGTTATTCTTAGTATACAGTATGTCCTGCTCCAGATAAGAATCATTACACTTGGGGTATTACTTCGCCAGATGGCGCTGGACTGCAGAGACCGCGAAATTGGCTCCTCCCCGCCCCTCAAATACCCGGGACCTCCCACAAATTCCCAGAATTCTCTGCAGTCTGGACTGTGAAGGACAAGAAGATGGCTCTCCTCGCAGGTGAGCGGGGCTATTAGCCTGCGGCCCTGTAGGACTATTCCCACCCGCTCCATTATTAATGTGCCTCCCAGCCTTGGCTGTGCTGGTCCGGGTGATGGTAAGCAGCACCGCTGTCAGGTGCTTAGGAGCGCTGCTCCACCGCAATCCCCCACCATAGGGTAGGCGGTATAGGCATATGGTGAGCCTCTATGGGATGCCCCTTCCGCACTATTTCCCCTTGCCCCTGTCTATCGGTGGGCCCTTTAAGTGGCCGCTGCCCTCCCTTGCTCTCCCTTGTAGCCCTGGGGGGGGGGGTTGTATGCGTTGGTGCTTCACTTGGTTATGTGCTTTTTGTTTTTGTCAGTCTCCGCGCTGACTTGGTTGCACTGGTTGTGATTTGAAAATGCCGCCGCGAGCGCTTTCACTGCGTTACGCGGTTGGTGGCGGCATTACCTCAGACGCTGATGCGCTTTCATTAGCCGCTAGTCACGTTTGCTGCTTCGCGCTCTTCGGGGGGGCGCGGTTGGCACGTTCCCCACCACGTGTCCGCGGCCCGCCCCTCGAGGTGTACTCGGCGCCTTTTTTCTCTGGTTTCGTTTGCTGCGTGGCTGGCTTCTACCTACCGCGGTCCGTGAGTGCCCTCGCGGGTGGCTTTATTTATCCTATGTCATTATACATGTTGCTTATGGGGTCCTCTTCACTTATGTCTTTCAGGCCGGTCGAACTTTATTGGTTTCTCTCGGCCCTACTCCCTCTATTTAGTTATTAAACTTGTGAGGCCTAGTGTACTAATTACTCCCACTTCCCTAGCGGGCTATTGGGGCCTCCCGGGTTGCTTTTATAGCGTGAATCCCTATTGGCCTATTGTGCCGCTATAATCACCATATGGAGGCGTCTCAGGATAATGTGCTTGGGGTTCCTTCGGGACAAGCCCGGCTGTGTGTAGCTTGTGGGGTGTCCCCTACTAGTTCTGACAATGTGCGGGTCTGTATAACTTGTGCCCAGCAGGTGCTTGTGCTGCAGCCTGGTTTACCAGCGGCTGGGCCTGCGCCACGTATGGCCTCACCTACTCCCCCAAGCTTGAATTTGACTCCCATTGAGTTGCATACCAGTGGGGATTCTCAGCCTGATGTGTCTGCTAGACTGGCTATTGTTGAGAAATTGCTTGCTAATACCATGGCGCGTAAGGCCTCTGCTAAAAAGCGGCACTTGACGCCTGATGTCACTCTTTTCCCTATGGAGGCGGAGGAGTTTTTGGAACTGTCTGGTTATAACCCCTTGGAAGAAGGGGAGTTGTTCTCTGACTCTGAGTCATCTGATGAGAGGCCCAGGGGTCATGATGATTCTGGCTCTGACCCCTGGGCCCCAGATGATACTGATAGGCTGTTGGCTCAGATTTTTGAGATACTATCTATCTCTCCCCCGGTTGCGGCCCCTGGGCAGCAGGGGGAATTGTTTCATACTGCTAAGCCTCGTTTAGAGTTTCCTGAGCAAGCCCATTTTAAGAATCTCGTGCTCAAAGAATGGGAGCAGGCTCCCCGGAGTCCCTAAGAGTTGGGATAAGAGGTATCCCTTTCCTGCTGAGGCGTTGGTCATCCCCTCCTGAGGTGGATGCCCCGGTCCTAGGGTTATCTAACACCTCTGTCATGCATTCCCCTGACTCTACTACGCTGCGGGATAGTGAGGACCGGCGTATTGATCAGCTGGCGTCCCATGCCTTTGCCTGTTTGGGGACGGCACTGCGCCCCGGTTTGTTCCTCTGCCATTACGGCTGTGGCTATTAGGACTCTTCTTAGAAGTGTCCTGGAGGGTGCTCCTAATGATGTCTAGTAAGGAGTTTAATGCACTCTCTCGTTGTGAGGTTTTGTGACTTATGTCCTCTCTGCCCATTAGGGTGTGTGGCAGAGCCTCTGCCCTAGTGGTGGCTATATGCCGCTCGGTTTGGCTGTGCCAGTGGGCAGCTGACTCCGCTGCCAAAATGGCTCTCACTGGTTTTCCCTTCAAAGGACTACGCCTGTTTGGGGACCGCCTGGACCTGTTTGCTAAGGGAGGCAGGTTACCCCAGCGCAGGCGGCAGTCTCGGCCCTTCCGGGGCCAAGGATCCTTTTACTTCCCCCTACCGTGGATCCAGACAGGGGAGGGGGGTCTCCTTTACTGGGGCCCGAGGAGATTTCTGGGGTAGGGGCAGAGGATGTCGACGCCCTGGCTCATCCTGGGCCTCCAAGCCTAAGTCTTCTCCCAAGCCCCCTCAGACATGAAGGGGGGCCCTCACCCATCCGTGTGGTGGGACGGCTTCTGCATTTTGCTCATGTCTGGAGGCTTCATGTCTCAGACCGGTGGATTCAGGAGGTAGTGTCCTCCAGTTACAAGATAGTTTGCTGCCTGGCCGCCCCCAAGATTCATCAGATCCCGGATGTCTCAGGACCCTATGTCAGCTCAGGCTCTAATTTTGGCGGTGCAAAGCCTTCTGGAGCTGGGGGTCATCTGTCAGGTCCCCTTACGAGAAAGGGGCAAGGGTTTTTATTCCAACCTTTTCACCGTGCCCAAAAGAGATGGGTCAGTCAGGCCCATCCTGGACTTGAAGATCCTCAACAAATTTGTCAGGTGCAGGCGCTTTCACATGGATACTTTGCACTCTGCCATCAGTTCCCTGCTTCCAGGGGACTTCATGACCTCTGTGGACATCAAGGATGCTTACCTTCATATTCCTGTTTTTCCAGGTCCTCAAAATTCCTCAGGTTCGCTCTGGAGGATCAGCACTACCAATTTGTGGCATTGCCCTTTGGTCTCACTTCAGCTCCCAGAGTGTTCACCAAGGTGCTGGTAGGAGTGATGTCTCCGCTCAGGTCTCAGGGCATTCGCGTGCTGCCGTATTTGGACGACATTCTCATCACTTCTCAGTCCCTCCAACAGTCAGAGCTGGATACTCGACTAGTAGTGTCCACTCTGGAGTCATTTGGCTGGGTGATCAACCATCCCAAGTCTTTCCTGTCTCCCTCCTTGGTGACACCATTTCTGGGAATGAATCTGGATACAGTTCAGGCAAGGATTTTTCTTCCTCAGCAGAAGGTGGACAGTCTGCTAGCGCAGGTTCAGTTCCTGCTATCTTGCTCTCATCCCTCCATCAGGCAGGGAATGCAGCTGGTGGGCCTGATGGTGTCGTGCTTCGTGGCTGTCCCTTTTGCCCAGTTTCACATGAGGCCTCTGCAACTCCACCTCTTGTCGGTATGGGACAAGGATCCTGCGTCCCTGGACCAGGTCCTTGTTCTGCCCCCCTAGTCAGGCGGTCCCTTCTGGTCCTAGGAAGGGTTTGGCACCTGCTAAATCTACTATCAGCAAATGGATCCGTCATGCTCTGATTCAGGCCTACTCTTCTAAGGGGAAGAATCCTCCCTTCCGCATTACTGCTCATTTCACTCGTGCTATTGGTGCCTCTTGGGCTTTTCAACACCTGGCTTCTGTTGAACAAGTTTGCAAGGTCGCTACTTGGTCTTCTGTTCATACCTTTTCAAAGTTTGGTTCTGTTATCATTCTCCCGACTTCTTGTTAACTGCTTTTCAATGCTGGGGATTTGTGGGAGGTCCCGGGCATTTGAGGGGCCGGGAGGAGCCAATTTCACGGTCTCTGCAGTCCAGCACCATCTGGCGGAGTAATACCCAAGTGTAATGATTCTTATCTGGAGCAGGATGTACTGTATACTCATAATAATTCTACAGGTGAGTAATCACAGGATTGTATTTTTGTATAGTATCTCCTGGCCTGAAAATAAAATCAGATACAGTATGTATATGTAAACTTCAAGCTACTATACACATTCCAGAAAAACCTCAAATCTTGAAAACAGGTAAACGTAACCTATATAACCAATTTTGGTCGTCTGAAAATGCCTATTTTTGCTAAATATACAGTGTATTCCAAAGAAATGTGTAATAAAGTTCTCACCTAATTTTACAGTTTATAATGATCCTTTAAAAAACGGTGTTCATCTCATTACACACTTTGCACTTGTCATGCATCGCAATTATATATAAATCAGCATCCATTTGAGTTTTACTATCTGTTCTGGGCAATTAGTTTATTATTAAGCCTGCAACACCGTGCAAATAAAAGAACGGCACCTGTCAATGTATTAAGGATTTGTGTCCTGTTTTATTTGCAGATTTGTCATATACAAGCTAAAATCATGACAGCTTTGCACTTTATTCCCCTCAGATTATTTAATACACATTTTTGAAATATTATAAGCAGAATTAGACCATTGATTTTGCTTTTAATATTGGCAATGTTTGATTTTCAAAAAGAACTAGAAATGATTTTTTAACGGATAGAAATCAAGTGCTCTCCAAAATGACTGAAAGCTTTTTACTGTACCTCTTTATTTACTACTCACAAGAGGTTCAGATTGTTCCCAGTTCTTAGATTTAAATGAAGTCCTTTCAAAGCTATGGTTTCAGATCATTCTATTGTTACAATGGGATTAAACAGCATGTGTAACTAAAAATACATTACCTCGCACAGCCCTAATCTCACAACGCTCTGTCTAAACCCCCAGCTGACCTGCTGTCACAAATCAAAACATCAGTTGAATAGAGAAAAAACTTTTGTGAATTTAAGACTTTGGTTTGTCTTTACTACCGTCTACGTCAGAATAGTCCTGTGTTGAAAGTCCAATGATCTTTGGAGATACACCTATATCAATGTGTTCAGTGCACAGGATGCTTAGAATACTCGCCTTCCTTACCAGCCAGCACCGGGAAAGGAGTCCCGCGATTTGCTGCTGGGCAGTCCCGCCGGTGGCCGGCACAGAGAACGCGACTAAGGCCCACATGACCGCTCGGCGGCCAATCACGGGACTCCTTTCTCGGCGCTGGCTCGTATGAAGGTGCGTATCCTGTGCATAATATCAAATGATGATGACCTTGTAGGCACTGTAACGGTCCATCAAAGCCTTGGTAACAGTGACCACAATATAGTTGTATTAAACATTTACATTCTCTAGCTGGGAGTGCAAAAACCCCACATTTTGAAAAGACCAACTTACCCGGGTTCAAGTCTGTTCTCCAGAACATAAACTGGGAGCATTAGTTTGTGAATACAAATGCCAATCGATTGTGAGTACCAACATTGCAAAATGTATCCCTTTACTTAACGAGTATGAAACACTAAAATTGAATACCTCCTGGCTGACACCTGCAGGTAAAATGGAAATAAAGGATACGAAAATGAAATTTAAAAATTACAGCATTATGTGACTAGAAATAATATTAGCCAATACAGTTTTGCTAAGAGCAGAAGCTACCAGACTAACCCGATTGACTTCTATAAAGTGGTGAGTAGAAGCCTGGACAACGGTACTAACAGTAATGACCATAAATACTGGCACCCCTGAAAATTTTCTGGAAAATTAAGTATTTCTCACAGAAAGGGATTGCACATGTTTATTGCAACTAAACCAAAAAAGGAAAGGAAAAAAAAGAAAATTGGACATTGTCACACCAAACTCGAAAAATGGGCTGGTCAAAATTATTGGCACTCTTTAAAAATTGTGGATAAATAAGATTGCTTCAAGCATGTGTTGCTTCTTTAAACTCACCTGGGGCAGGTAACGGGTGTGGGCAATATATAAAAATCACACACGTTCACCTAGTCTTTGCATTGTGTGTGTGTGCCACACTAAGCATGGACAACAGAAAGAGAAGAGAGGACTTGAAAACATTGTGGTAAAATATCAACAATCTCAAGGTAACAAGTCCAACTCCAGAGATCTAGATTTGCTTTTGGCCACAGTGTGCAACATTATCAAAATGTTTGCACCTCGTGGCACTGTAGCTAATCGCCCTGGATGTGGACAAAAGTAAGTAAAGAGTAAAAATGGATGAAAGGTGTCAACGCAGAATAGTCTGTATGGTGGATAGACAGCCCCAACAAGTTCCAAAGATATTCAAGCTGTCCAGCAGGCTCAGGGAGCATCAGTGTCAGTGCAAACTATCCGTCAACATTTAAATGAAATGAAACATTATGGCAGGAGACCCAGGAGGACCCTACTGCTGACACAGAGACATAAAAAAAGCAAGACTAAATTTTGCCAAAATCCTTCTGGGAAAACATCTTGTGGACAGATGAGACCAAGATAGAGCTTTTTTTTAAAGCACATCATTCTGTTTTCTGAAAACAGAATGAAGCATACAAAGAAAAGAACACAGTAACTCCAGTGAAATATGGTGAAGGTTCAATAATGATTTGAGGTCGTTTTGCTGCCTCTGATTACCAACAGGTTTTGGGTTGCCTTGTACAGCCCAGTGTAAGAAATCTTGGTTTGTGTCTGGAGTCATTGTCCTGCTGAAAGACCCAAGATCCCAATCATATGTCAAAAAGCACCCAGAAATGGATGGCAACCAAGCGCTGGAGAACTGAAGTGGCCAGCAATGGGTCCAGATCCAAAGCCCATTGAACACCCGTGGAGAGATCTTAAAATTGCTGTTGGGGAAAAACACCCTTCCAAAAAGAGACCTGGAGCAGTTTGCAAAGGAAGAGTGGTCCAACATTCGACTGAGAGGTGTAAGAAGCTTATTGATGGTTATAGGAAGCAACTGATTTCAGTTGTTTTTTTCTTCCATTCCAGGCACTCCTTACGCTTGGGATTACCTCCTTGCTGATCACGTGACTGCAAGAAAGAAAACAGGTGTGGCCCCTCCCGGCCCATAAGTAGCAGCTGCATCCTCACCAAGATCAGTTTTTCTTTCTTGCAGTGGCAAGTGACTGTAAAGGTTGTTCAAGAGATTAGCTCTCAAGGATTGGCAGCAATCGGGGGACTGAAACCTGTCGGCTCTCTGCGTAGCCTTATTCCCACGGATCCCTCAAGACCCAAGTTTATGCCTCCACAGCGTTGGCTGTTTTGGGGTCCGTGAAGGTAAGGTGGAAGCGCCGGGGTCTTGGGGCGCTTACAGAGTGTATATGCTCTTGGCTGCAGGCTTTTATGAAAAGCAAGTCAGCCGCAGGTTTTTCTCTGGTTTACCTGCTGAGGAATGTTTTTTATTTTTTACCCAACCCTTCCTTCTTCCAGTTAGGTAGGTTTTTTATCTTAAAAAAAAAAAAAATTATGTATGCCGTTAAGGGACGTGGCTGACGTCACGCAAGGGGCAGAGTTTAACCCAGAACCACAAGGCCGTCTCCCTCCCTGGGCGAGGAAATCGCATATTGCTAGGTGTGTGTGTGTGTGTGGCCAGATAACAGTGTGATTGCGGCGGCCAGTTGGGCCAAGGTGCTGGCCTAGAAATGCCTTGTGATTAGGATGGCTTTCGGGGGTTCCGCTGGTTTATTCATATTGCTGCCTCAGGGCAAGCTGATTTTGCCGTTGTTTGCACTAAGCTATGATATATATATTGATGTGTTTGATCATTTCTTTTGTATAGTGGTAAAGAGAAGAGCGGTGGTGGTGAGTGGACATCGCCATTATCAATTTTTATATCAATTTTTTTGATTAATTGCATTATCAATTTCATATTTCAGTTATATTATTTACATTATTTATATTGTTATATATTTTTATATGTTTATATTATATATTTTAATATTTTACTATGAATAGATTTTATTATTATAATTATTGTCCGTTTTATCTTTTTATCAGTTAAAAAAGAAAAAAAAAAAAAAGAGAGGGAGATTATTAACCCTTTAAGTGCCAGCCTACCTGGAGTTTTTGTCACACTCTGTTTCCAGACCATTTTGCACTATTTTGCACTCCCCATGTTCAAATGTGATTTTTGAAGGGATTTTTTTCAACAGAGTCTGAGCTTTAACATGAAATGTCTTGTTTGTCATTTTTTAGGTGTATTCTCAATATGTTTTGGCGAAATATGTGCAAAAAAATAATAAACATTTTTTTTTACAATTTGTAGTGTTTTTTTGTAATAAAAAATGTAAGTTTGTCAATAAAATCTTATTGCGTGTGAAACCCCTGCAGGCTACTAGCCCACATAGCCACGTGGTCCGGGCCCTTCTGCCCCCCTTGGCCGTTGGGGAGGCAGGTAATTGGGGGCTGGGGGTTATGGCAAGTCACCCGCTTGCCGCAGGTGACCTGCCATACCCAGAGCCTTGTGAACTGGTATAAGGGGTCTCATGGACCCCTTACCAGTTCACAAAGGGTTAACTGAAAAAAAACACACAAAAGTATTTTATTTAAAAAAAAAAAAAAAAAATTTTTACTGTACTTACCTCCAATTGTAAGCTCCTTTGTCCCGCGCCACTCTGATGACAGATGCTGGTGATCGGCATCCAGAGAAGGAGGAGGCAGGAGATCAGAGGATCTCCTGACAGCTCCTTCCCCGGGCACCGATCACAGGCATCTGACAGCTGAAAGAGCTGAAGCCGGTGATCGGGACCGAGATCACGTCATTGACAGGGAGACGGAACGGAATGACGTCATAGGGGGCGGGGCTTAGCAGCAAGATGGCGGCCGCCATCGAGGAGGAGAGAGGAGAGAGCCTCCCGGGCTCTCTCCTGAAGATCGGTAAGCCCTGGGGGGGGGGATCGGAGGCCCCACAGGTGAAGAGGAGGGACAGCGGGAGCCAGCGCACACACAGGTAAGTGAATGTCTTTTTTTTTTTTTTTACAGTTAGCAGCTGCTGCTGCAGAAGCGGGGGGGGGGCGGCTATTCCGGGGGATCCCCCACGGGGGATCGGATGGCACCAGATTAAAGAGGAGACCCGGCCGGATCCAACGAGGGGTCAGGTGAGTATTTTTTTTTTTTTTTTGCCCACTAGCAGGGGTAAATGCCAGGCACGTAAATTTTACGTGGCTGGCACTTAAGTGACGGAGAGGCAACCACGTAAATTTTACGTGGCTGGCATTTAAAGGGTTAATGCTCTTTTTTCTCCTGTTTTATTTTTTAGAATTTGGAAGGATAGAAAAGGGTTGTGGTTCCTCCCGGTCCCTTTTGGGATTGGTTTTAGGCTTAGGACCTTTTAGGTTTGATTGCCAAATTAAAAAAAAAAAAAAAATACGCCATGAGGGAGGCATCAGGGGATAGTGATTCGGGCATCCCATTTGAGCAGGGCGGGCTCTGCCCCTTATGTAAGCAGGATCCCCGGGGTAGTTTCAGCACGGTTTGTTCCGCTTGCGCCATGAGAATTGGTTAGACCATAATAGAGCGGCGGCTCAGGTCTTTAGTCCAGTTATTGCTGGTGTCAGCGCAATGGCTCACCCATCCCTTCCTTCCCCTAGGAGAGGGGGAAGGCAGCGAGGCACAGTCAGATGTGGTGCACAGGTTGGATAACCTGGAGAGACAGTTATCCTTGGTTATTCCAAAGAAGGCCACCTATAAGAGGAGGCATTGGAACCTGTTGCGGAGGAAAGAGATTTATTTGCCTCTTTTAGAGAGTGGGAGGAAGAAGAGTATATAGATGAGCAGCTCTCAGAAGGCAAGTTACGCTCTGGTGAGGAAGATAGTAACTCTATTTTTTTCTCTTTTGATGAGGACCCCCTCCTCGCAGGCGAAACTCAGTGTCTGCTCTCTTTGGTTTTTGAAACTTTGAATATCACTCTCTCCCATATTGTATCTTGTACTCAGAATATCCACTGTCAAATCTGTAAAACTGCATTTGAAATAGTGTATGTACTGTATGTTCTACCCTGTCTGTAATTACTACTTTGTAAAGCGCTAGGGAAGATGATATAAATGAACAATAATAATAATATCACCCCTACGGAGGTGGCAAAAAGAGGGAAGGATGATCTGTTTAAGCCAGTAAGGCAAAGGCAGGTGTTCCCGAAGCAGCCGCACTTTTCTAAAATGGCGTTAAAGCAGTAGTCCTCAAACTTCCTCCTCAAGGCCCGAGACAGGCCAGGTTTTGCAGCTCTCCACGCTACTCCACAGGTGAATTAACTGGTGCTCAGACAGAGCTATAGCCCTAATTATTACATCTGTGCATCAGCATAGAGAGCTGCAAAACCTGGCCTGTCTCGGCCCTTGAGGAGGAAGTTTGAGGACTACTGCGTTAAAGGAATGGGAAAATCCTAACAAATTACCGGCTGTTCCTAGGATACTAGACTCTAGGTATCCCTTTCCGGCGGACATGATTAAGCTTTGGTCTTACCCACCTGAGGTGTATTCTCCAGTAGCAGGCTTGTCTAATACTTCCATCATGCCGTCTGCTACTATGGGATCTTTAAGAGATCCCACAGAGAGACGAATGGATCAATTGGCCCTGCCATGCTTTTGCTATGAAAGGATCCTTTCTACGTCCTGTTTGTGCCATGGCCATTGTGTCCCTGGCTTCAAGGAAGAAGATGAAGAAAAAGTTTAGCCAGGGCTAAGTCTCGCAAGCTTATTCAAGAGTCCAAAGATTTTAAGGATTGTTTGGACTTTAACTTGTTCGCTATCACTGCGATGGATGATGCAGTCAGGCTAGCTGCTAGAACTTCTGCTCTGCTTGTGGCCTCGTGCCGTTCCTTATGGCTAAGACAATGGTTGGCGGTTGCCGACACTAAGAAAGCTCTTATAGATCTACCTTTTTTAGGGAGCAGATTTTTTGGAGAAAAACTGGACGGTATGGTGAAGGATGGCAAACTGCCTCAGAGGAAGAGGATGACTCGGCCTTTTCAGAGAACTTCATCATATCGACTGTTTTGGACTGGCAGAGGGGCCTTTCGTCCTTGCTCCCGTAGAGATTTTTGAGGTAGAGGCAGAGCACGTAATAGGGCAGGAGGGGCCTGGAGAAGTGGGCCTAATCCTCCAGCCAAGCCCACTCCAGCATGAGGGGGTGCCCTCACCCGAGCGGGTGGGGGGACGGCTTTTGCATTTTGCTTATATCTGGAGGCACCACGTGGCGGATCTTTGGATCCTAGAGGTGGTGTCATCAGGCTACAAGATCGAGTTGCAGCCAGACCACCCGCAAGGTTCCTTCGGTCAGGGGCATCCCGGAACCAGTCAAAGATAGATGCCCTGAGACCCGCAGTTCAGCATCTCCTTCAAAAAGGGGTAATTTGTCGGGTACCCTTTCAGGAGGAAGGACAGGGGTTTTACTCCAATCTGTTCACAATCCCCAAAAAGGACGGGTCGATGCATCCCATTTTAGACTTAAAGGGTCTCAACAGGTATATCTGCGTGAAACCTTTCCGCATGGAGACGCTAAGGTCAGCGGCAAGAGTAGTTTGGCCCGGGGATCTTATGACTACTATAGACTTAAGGGATGCGTATCTGCATGTTCCAATTTTTCCAGGGCATCAGAAGTTCCTGAGGTTTGCCCTGGAAGACCAGCACTTCCAGTTTGTGGCACTCCCATTCGGGATATCCTCGGCTCCAAGAGTGTTTACCAAAGTTTTGGCGGGTCTCATGGCCATTTTCAGGAGCCAGGGGATATGCATCATTCCATATTTGGACGATCTTTTAATTTCAGCGGGTCTCTTCAGCGGATCATGAAAGATACGCAGATGGTCCTATCAACTCTGGAAGAGTTCGGCTGGGTGATCAATTATCCGAAGTCCCATATCACTCCGGCGCCAGTAAGGAATTTCTTAAGAAAGATTCTGGACACGGTTCAAGTCAAAGTGTTTCTACCAGAGCAGAAGGCTCTGCTAATTCGAAATCAAATAGAGTACTTACTGGCTTGCCGGCAGCCGACCATTCGGCTTGCAATGAAGCTAGTAGGCTTTATGGTAGCCTGCTTCGAGGCTGTACCTTTTGCCCAGTTTCACATGAGGCTTCTTCAGTGGAATCTGTTGGCAAACTGGGATCGAGCCCCACAGTCTCTGGATCAAGTTTTTTGTTCTGACGCCCTCGGCCAGGCAATCTCTTCTGTGGTGGATGGACCCTCTTCATCTGTCTGTAGGCAGGTCCTTTCTGACACCACAGTGGCAGATCGTTTCCCCGGATGCCAGTCTCACAGGTTGGGGGGGGCATCTGGCAGACACAGAAGATCCAGGGGCAATGGGGGCCGAAGGAGTATCAGCTTCTCATAAATATATTGGAATTCAGAGCAATCCGACTAGTGCTTCAGTATCTGACCCCCAGCTTAAAGGGGCAGGCAGTCCAGGTCCAGTCGGACAATCGGACGGCAGTAGCCTATATCAATCATCAGGGGGGTACCCGGAGCAAGAGTGCTCTAGAGGACATAAGCCGGATTCTGACTTGGGCAGAGGAGAATGTTCCCTGGATCTCGGCAGTTTATATCCCAGGGGTAGAAAACCAGGAGGCCGACGCTCTGAGCAGGAAGGTTCTGCATTGGGGACAATGGTCCCTCAGTCGGAAGGTCTTTCAAGCCCTTTGTCTTCGCTGGATCTTTTGCATCCAGACACAATCACAAACGGACGAATTTCATGTCCCTATCAAGGAACCCTCTGGTCATAGCAACGGATGCCCTGTCAGTCTCTTGGGCAAGGTTCAAGCTTCTGTACATTTTTCCCCCGCTTCTGCTACTGAGCCGTGAATTAGGAAAGATAGCTCAGGAGGGGGTACTTACCATTCTAGTAGCTCCTCATTGACCAAAAAGAAGTTGGTATTCAGACATAACAAGGAGGTCGGTAGACCATCGGCGCCTACCGGTCGAGCCAGATCTTCTCAGGGGGCGCTTCGGCGCCCGAATTTACAGATGCTGGCTTTAACGGCTTGGCTATTGAAACCTCGATCTTAGCAGAGAAGGGTTTATTGGCCAAGGTTATTCATACCATGATTCAGGCCCGGAAGAAGTCTTCTTCCATGATTTACTACAGGGTCTGGCGGTCGTTCATATCCTGGTGTGAGGCTAGGAATTTTTTGTGCAGAAAGTATTCAATTTCTAGAATTCCTACAAGATGGCTTAGAAATGGGCCTACAGTTAAGCACCCTAAAAGGGCATGTTTTTAGCATGCCCTAAAAGGGCATGCCTTGTCTATTTTTTTTTCCAGAAGTCTATCGGTAGTAATAGGCTCATTAAGACTTTTTTTCAGGGGGTCACTCATGTCCGACCACCGCGCAAGTCTATTTGACCAGTGTAGGACTTAATTTTAATTTTTCAATTTTTAATGCATAGATGGGCATTGTATGCTTGCGCACACATAGGAATTCATCCTCCGCATTTGACCCATCCGTGCAGTGAGTGTGCACATACTCGGAGCAGTGGGCCGCCCTAATTGTGGCGCCCGGGAAGCAGTTGTGGGGTTGGGTGCCTTGCTCAAGAGCACTTCGGTCTTGTCCCAGGACCGGTATTCGAACCTGCAGCCCTCTGGTCGCAAGTGCGCTCCCCTTGCCTCTAGGCCACAACTGCCCCCTAATCTGGTGTTGGATCTGATGTTGACGGCTCTGCAGGGTGCTCCCCTTGATCCTATGATTGACGCTCCATTGGGCATTTTGACGCTTAAGGGGTTATTTTTGGTGGCAATCACCTCTGTGCGGCGTGTTTCTAAGTTAGCCGCCTTATTTTGAGTTACACAGAGACAAAGTAGGTTTTCGGTTTAAGCCTGATTTTTTACCTAAGGTCGTCTCTCCCTTTCACCTTATTCAAGAGGTAACTTACCTTCTTTATGCCCAGTTCCGGCTAATGCTAAGGAAAGGGCGCTTCATTCTTTAGATGTAGTCAGAGCCGTAAGATATTACTTGGCAGCTACAGATTCCTTCCGCAAAACAGGTTTCCTTTTTTGTTATATCGGAAGGGCCGAGAAAGGGGCTTCTGCCAGCTAAATCCACTGTCAGTAAGTGGATTAGCCAGGCAGTAGGAAGAGCCTACTCGGCCAAGGGGTAGGAACCCCCTTTTCGGGTCACGGCCCATTCCACTAGGGCCATTGGTGCTTCTTGGGCTTTTCAGCATCAGGCTTCGGTGGAACAGGTTTGCAAAGCTGCCACCTGGGTTTCGGTTCATACATTCACCAAGTTTTACAAGGTGGATGTTAGAGCCTCAGCTGATGCTGTTGTTGGTCGGAAGATTCTCCAGGCAGTAGTGAAGTGAACTACCTGCTGTTCTGTGTTAGGGGATCCCGCCCATGGATGGCACTGCTTTTGGAGATCCCAAGCGTAAGGAGTGCCTGGAATGGATTGGAAGAAAAAACACAATTCTGTGAGGTACTCACCTGTAGAATTGGTTTTTCTGGGAATCCATTCCAGGCACTCCGGCCCACCCGTTTTGGGTCATGATCTATCTTTTGATGCTTTTTTTGATGGTGTTTAATCCATTTATTTCATTGGCATTTAAAAAAAAGAGAGAAAATAGAAAAAGTGTAAGAGAAAGTGAAAAGAACAAAACTTAATTTCTGAGAGTATTTTCATGGAGTTCGGTGTAAAGTAACAGGGACTCCTATATAGGCCCTCCCGGCCTGCCTCTGTTTTTTACTGCTTTTTAAGTAAACTGATCTTGGTGAGGAGGCAGCTGCTACTTATGGGCCGGGAGGGGCCAGACCTGTTTTCTTTCTTGCAGTCACGTGATCAGCAAGGAGGTAATCCCAAGCGTAAGGAGTGCCTGGAATGGATTCCCAGAAAAAACAATTCTACAGGTGAGTACCTCACAGAATTGTGTTTTTTCCAAAGGGTGCCGATAATTTTGTTAAGGTCCCACCAAACTGCAAAAATGGGCTAATGTCCAATTTCCTTTTGCTTTTTTCCTTCCTTTTTTGTTTTAGTTCCAATACACCCAAAGAGAATAAACACGTGTATAGCAAAACATGTGTTACTGCAGTCCTTTCAATCCTTTTCTGTGTGAAATTGTCTTGAAAAATTTGCCAACATTTACGGTCATGACTGTAGTTTTTTCTGGATTTTGTAACAGCATATGCCACTGTCCCTCATAGATGCATAAAGTAGACCAAAACCCACAGCCCTGGAAACTTAGATTCCAGGGCCACTTGATTCCTACCCCCAGGGCACCCAGAATCGTGATGCCCCACTGTGTGAAACCCCCCAGGTATACTCACCTCTCCCTGTCCAACGGAGGGTCGAGACCGGATAGGAGCAATCTGTTTGGAAGAGAGGCTGTGCATGCACCGTAGGACCAGGGAAAGATGAGTTAGATTGGGTAACCTGGGGGGGTTTCACACAGCAGGGCATCCCTGAATGGCATTCTCTTGGGGGGGAAAAGACCAAAAGGTCTTTAGGGTTAAAAAAAATAGTTTGTAACTGCAAATAGTGTTGGTGATTGCCGCACTCAAACCTTCAATGCAGTAATCTTGTGTGGGTGTGCGCTTCCCGGAGATGCCGCATATATCTAAGTCTGTTTGTGAAGAACCAGCACTCCAAAAAGTTCCAAGAAAATCAATTGTATTCCTAACATCAAGGTTCAAGTTTAATAATTACAGTGGTGACAGTAGGTCGACGTTTTGGGGTGCACTGGGGCCCCCTTCCTCAGGACCCACCACATGCAAACAGGAGTAGAGTTAATAGTTTGGACTGAAAACTAAATGAAAGTCGATATTCAGGCACATGCTAACTAACCTTACCCCCTTTGGGAACAGTGGAGAATGAGCCATTACAAATCATCTCAAAATCTGATATTCTCTTTACTTCACTCAGACGCTGATTCCTTATGATAGGGCTATACTCCTGTTCTTACAGTGCTGGAGAGTTAAACTGAAGATTACCTTCTCATCACCGAGAAGCCACACTGCATATGGGCAATGGAATGGGGGGGGGGGGGGGGGGTGCCACACTGCCAATGGGAGGGGGATTGCCACACTGCATATGGGGAATGGGATGGGGGGGGTGCCACACTGCCAATGGGAGGGGGATTGCCACACTGCCAATGGGAGGGGGATTGCCACACTGCATATGGGGAATGGGAGGGGGATTGCCACACTGCATATGGGGAATGGAATGGGGGGTGCCACACTGCATATGGGGAATGGAATGTGGGGGTGTCACACTGCATATGGGGAATAGGATGGGGTGCCACACTGCCAATGGGAGGGGGGATTGCCACACTGCATATGGGGAATGGAATGGGGTGTGCCACACTGCATATGGGGAATGGGATGGGGGAGTGCCACACTGCATATGGGGAATGGGATGGGGGGGCTGCCACGCTGCATATGGGGAATGGGATGGGGGGGTGCCACACTGCATATGGGCAATGGGATGGGGGTGCCACACTGCATATGGGGAATGGGATGGGGTGCCACACTGCATATGGGGAATGGGATGGGGGTGCCACACTGCCAATGGGAGGAGAATTGCCACACTACATATGGGGAATGGGATGGGGGGCTTTCACACTGCTAATGGTAGGGGGATTGCCACACTGCATATGGGCAATGGAATGGGGGGGGGGGCTGCCACACTGCATATGGGGTGGGGATTGCTACACTGCATATGGGGAATGGGATGGGGTGCCACACTGCCAATAGGAGGGGGATTTCCACACAGCATATGAGGAATAGGATGGGGGTGCCACACTGCATATGGGGAATGGGATGGGGGAGTGCCACACTGCATATTGGGGGGTGCCACACTGCATATGGGGAATGGGATGGGGGCTGCCACACTGCATATGGGGAATGGGATGGGGGGCTGCCACATTGCATATGGGGAACGGGATGGGGGTGCCACACTGCTAATGGAGGGGGATTGCCACACTGCATATGGGGAATGGGATGGGGGAGTGCCACACTGCATATGGGGAATGGGATGGGGGAGTGCCACACTGCATATGGAGAATGGGATGGGGGCTGCCACACTGCATATGGGGAATGGGATGGGGGGCTGCCACATTGCATATGGGGGGGCCACACTGCATATGGGCAATGGGATGGGGGTGCAACACTGCTAATGGGGGGGGATTGCCACACTGCATATGGGCAATGGAATGGGGGGCTGCCACACTGCATATGGGGTGGGGATTGCTACACTGCATATGGGGAATGGGAGGGGGATTGCCACACTGCATATGGGGAATGGGAGGGGGATTGCCACACAGCATATGAGAAAAAGGATGGAGGTGCCACACTGCATATGGGGAATGGGATGGGGGAGTGCCACACTGCATATGGGGAATGGGATGGGGGCTGCCACACTGCATATGGGGAATGGGATGGGGGTGCCACACTGCTAATGGAGGGGGATTGCCACACTGCATATGGGGAATGGGATGGGTGGGTTCCACACTGCATATGGGGAATGGGATGGGGGGGGTGCCACACTGCATATGGGCAATGGGATGGGTGGGTTCCACACTGCATATGGGCAATGGGATGGGGATTGCCACACTGCATATGGGGAATGGGATGGGGTGCCACATTGCATATGGGGAATGGGATGGGGGGCTGCCACACTGCTAATGGTAGGGGGATTACCACATTGCATATGGGCAATGGAATGGGGGGGGGCACACTGCATATGGGGAATGGGATGGGGGGATGCCACACTGCATATGGGGAATGGGGTGGGGATTGCTACACTGCATATGGGGAATGGGATGGGGGAATGCCACACTGCATATGGGGAATGGGATGGGGGGGTGCCACACTGCATATGGGCAATGGGATGGGGGTGCCACACAGCTAATGGAGGGGGATTGCCACACTGCATATGGGGAATGGGATGGGGGGGGTGCCACACTGCCAGTGGCAGGGGGATTGCCACACTGCATATGGGCAATGGGATGGGGGTGCCACACTGCCAATGGGAGGGGGATTGCCACACTGCATATGGGCAATGGGATGGGGGTGCCACACTGCATATGGGCAATGGAATGGGGGGGCTGCCACACTGCATATGGGGATTGCTACACTGCATATGGGGAATGGGATGGGGGTGCCACATTGCATATGGGGAATGGGATGGGGGGCTTTCACACTGCTAATGGTAGGGGGATTGCCACACCACATATGGGAAATGGAATGGGGGGGGGGCTGCCACACTGCATATGGGGTGGGGATTGCTACACTGCATATGGGGAATGGGAGGGGGATTGCCACACTGCAAATGGGGAATGGGATGGGGGTGCCACACTGCATATGGGGAATGGGATGGGGGGGTGCCACACTGCCAATGGGAGGGGGATTGCCACACTGCATATGGGGAATGGGATGGGGTGCCACATTGCATATGGGGAATGGGATGGGGGGCTTTCACACTGCTAATGGTAGGGGGATTGCCACACCACATATGGGCAATGGAATGGAGGGGGGGGCTGCCACACTGCATATGGGGTGGGGATTGCTACACTGCATATGGGGAATGGGAGGGGGATTGCCACACTGCAAATGGGGAATGGGATGGGGGTGCCACACTGCATATGGGGAATGGGATGGGGGGGTGCCACACTGCCAATAGGAGGGGGATTGCCACACAGCATAAGAGGAATAGGATGGGGGTGCCACACTGCATATGGGGAATGGGATGGGGGGTGCCACACTGCATATGGGGAATGGGATGGGGGCTGCCACACTGCATATGGGGAATGGGATGGGGATGCCACACTGCATACGGGCAATGGGATTGGGGTGCCACACTGCATATGGGGAATGGGATGGGTGGGTTCCACACTGCATATGGGCAATGGGATGGGGGTGCCACACTGCTAATGGCAGGGGGATTGCCACACTGCATATGGTCAATGGAATGGGGGGCCACACTGCATATGGGGAATGGGATGGGTGGGTTCCACACTGCATATGGGCAATGGGATGGGGGTGCCACACTGCTAATGGCAGGGGGATTGCCACACTGCATATGGTCAATGGAATGGGGGGGCACACTGCATATGGGGAATGGGATGGGGGGCTGCCACACTGCATATGGGGAATGGGGTGGGGATTGCCACACTGCATATGGTCAATGGAATGGGGGGGCACACTGCATATGGGGAATGGAAGGGGGGAATGCCACACTGCATATGGGGAATGGGGTGGGGATTGCTACACTGCATATGGGGAATGGGATGGGGGGTGCCACACTGCTAATGGGAGGGGGAGTGCCACACTGCATATGGGGAATGGGATGGGGGAGTGCCACACTGCTAATGGGAGGGGGAATGCCATACTGCATATGGGGAATGGGATGGGGGGTGCCACACTGCATATGGGCAATGGGATGGGGGCTGCCACACTGCTAATGGAGGGGGATTGCCACACTGCATATGGGGAATGGGATGGGGTGCCACATTGCATATGGGGAATGGGATAGGGGGGCTGCCACAGTGCATATGGGGAATGGGGTGGGGATTGCTGCACTGCATATGGGCAATGGGATGGGGGTGCCACACTGCATATGGGCAATGGGATGGGGTGCCACATTGCATATGGGGAATGGGATAGGGGGGCGGCCACAGTGCATATGGGGAATGGGGTGGGGATTGCTACACTGCATATGGGGAATGGGATGGGGGTGCCACACTGCTAATGGGAGGGGGTTTGCCACACTGCATATGGAGAATGGGATGGGGGGGTGCCACACTGCCAATGGGAGGGGGATTGCCACACTGCATATGGAGAGTGGGATGGGGGTGCCACACTGCATATGGAGAATGGGATGGGGGGGGTGCCACACTGCATATGGGGAATGGGATGGGGGGCTGCCACACTGCATATGGGGAATAGGATGGGGGGATGCCACACTGCATATGGGGAATGGGATGGGGGGGATGCCACACTACCTATGGGGATGGGATAAGGGGAATGCCACACTGCCTATGGAATGGGGGGAATGCCACACTGCCTATAGGGAATAGGAGTCGGGGGGTGCCACACTGCCTATATGGGGAAAGGGATGGGGGCATCCCACACTGCCTATATGGGGAATGGGATGAGAAAATGCCACACTACCTATGGGGCTTGCCGCAATGCCTGTAATGGGGTGTTTTAGCACAACATTTGGTTTAAAATATTTTTTCCTTTTTTCCCTCCTTCAAATCCTAGGTGCGTCTTATAGGGCGAAAATACAGTAAGTGACCTAATGTAGAAGCCACTACCTCATTTCAGACCCGCCTCTTATGGTGGCCTTACTAGCATTCCAGGTGGGAAAAGCTTTCTGTGGCACTGGCACTTGTAGTCCCCTAGGGGCATACACAAGGCTGTCCATAGACATGTATCTTATTTATGTTAGGAGGCCATGGGCGACATGATGGCGCTGTGTATTCCCCATTCTATGGGGCTAATGATTGCTGACCGGGGGAATTGGGTTGTCCTTCTGCCATGTGGTTTTCCCTGTTCTGGGGACTATTTTGGTGGGCATGACCTGTTCATCCCCAGTGAAAGCAAAAAATCACGGACTTCCCTTACCTGCTAAATATAGCCAGGATGGAGGGGGGACATTACCACACAGCGGCATCTCACTTACAGCCAGCCAGAAAGGTTATTGGGCATCATCTTCATGGAGCAGGGCCACTATAAAAAAAACATGGCAAGGCTTCCTTCTCTCAGCCCTTCCTTTCCTCCCTTCCAATCTGGAGACTCCTGCTGCCATTTAGGGTGAGGCGGGGATAAATCTTGCCCACCCTATCCCCTGCCCTAAAGGTGGACAGAGCGGGATAATGTTCCCACACTATCTTGGGAACACCCCATGTTATTGTTTTCACTTTCTCTTCCCTCAGTACATGAAAAAATTCTGTATTCCTAATCCTGAGGCCTTATGATGTACTGCACACTGGCTCCAGCTTTTTATGGGATTAATGCATGTGACACTTTGGATTGGGGACCCACATCTTTACGCTATCCTGTATTTTATGTCTTTCTAGGGCCCACTTCCACATCAGCGCCAGTCCCCAAGCTCACACAAAATGGCATGCACAATAGCCTCGATTCAGAGAGACAAGAAAAACTTCCGTTTTAGTTCCGATCTGTTTTTTTTGTGAAATGTTTCAGTTCGAGCGATTCAATGCATGCATTGAAAACCTTCTGTAAAGTTTCCGTCCGTTCGTACGGCAGATTACGAATTACGAGGATGTCATTTTCCATCCAGACTTTTCCGTTTCATTTTCACATGTTACAACGTAGGCTTTCGTTTTTGCCCTTTTCCCATCGTATCCTCCAATGAATCCTTTACGTTTCCCGATAGATTCTGTTTCCCTTTTTCAATAAATAATCGTCCAGACGGAAATCCTTATGATCTTGCGCCTGCGCACTACAAACTACAAAACATAATTTCACTCCCATCACTTCTACTACAATGTTTAGCTAAATCACTTAGCACTATCCTCCATCTTCCCTTTTGGACCCTTAAAGCTCACCCAAACCACTTGTTGGTTAGGTTCTTCTTCCATTTTAGCCCCCTAAAACGTACCCAAATCACTTCTCGGTCATGTGAATATTCATCTTTAAATATTTCTGGGCCCATTAGTTTTGTGTTAATGTATTTTGTAAATGAAATGACAATGTAACATTTTTTTTTTATTCCATCATAAAATATAAAATTGTTAAAAATTTTGAAAATTTCAAATTTTAACAACTATAAAAAACAAAATACATAGCAATGGCAGGCCACTGAACATTATACTTCATCTGTGGTCCCCAACGAGTCGCATAGCTCCTGCATCTCGCCCACCAACTGAAGGACCCTGACACTCAGTTGTGCCACTCTGGCACGAGTGGTCCCTGTTAAAAAACGTAAATTAAAAAATTAAAATATTGGTATAACCTTGTTGGGGTCATGCTGCAGTGCTCCCCCCTCCCCCCACCTGTATGGTCCAAACACCTAAATCTGGACTTCAAAAGCCAGAGGGCCCTCGCCACCACGAGCCGGGTTTTGCATAGTGCCCGATTAGAGAACCCCTGGCAAAGAACGGGCATCAGGAGCAAGGGCGAGTGGCACATCTTGCAGTTCCTGCAACCAAATATAAAATAATTACACAAAGCAAAGGTAACCAACTAAAACAAGAACTCCTACCACAAATTAAGATTCAAGTTCAACAATCCTAATATAATTCACAAAGGACATAAGTCTAAAAAAAATAGCAATTATATGGATGTGTGGGAAAATAAATGTTTACATGCTAAGGACTAATTAAGGTCAGCATTAAAATGCTTCTATAAGGCATACATGAAATGTATTGATTCAGGTATGCATTGCTATACAATTTATGGCCTCGGCCATGCTGATACATGCAATGCCTTGGTGCTAAAGGCGCGCAGACTCCTCCAGATAGCCGCAAAACATGTTCAACAATAGCAATCCGAGCCCTCAAAGGTCCCGTAAGTGGATCGGAAATGAAACGGATTTATAGGGTGGTGATCCGTCGGAAATCAGCTCTCTGAATCAGACGGAAGCTCTCTGAATCAACTGAAGTTTTCTGAACAAACAGAAAATTTCCGATTTTGTTTGGAAAATGATCCGAACTAACGGAAATGTTCCGATTTGCTTCCGTTCATCGAAAGCGCATTCCCGAACGTTCGTGCGAGTAGAAAATGGACGAAAAAAAGCAAAAAGATGACAAACACCCACCAAAACTTTCACAGACAGCTACGGAAGTCCGGACGAATGTGTCTCTGAATCGAGGCTAATGTGCGAGTGCAAGTTTCCGATTCTGGTGCTAACTTGCTTTTCTGCATGTAATTCAGCTCTTTTCATGTGCTAAGCCATTCACTGGTCCCCACTGTTTTTTTAACTTTTAACTGTTTATTAACTGGCCCTTTGAAGGTGATCTGAATGCTGATGTGGCCCTCAATGAAAATGAGCCTGCTCAGGAAATGCATTGATAAATTACTGCTTCTATTTTGGACGTCTTAGGAATACCGGGGCCCTGGTTCCACCTAAGAGATCCATCTTCACCCCCCCGCCTTCTTCCCCAACCCCATAAGCAGCCTCACCTAGACCCATTAATGAGCCCGATCCCATGGCAAAGTGGATCTGTCCTAAGCAGTTGCCACAGCTGAATATTATGTGTGACTGTCACAACCTTTCACAGCAGCAGTAGTCACATCCCACTTTAAAGTAGACCAAATCCAGGTTTTTACTACACCTGTTTATTGGTCTGCTTTACATCCCATGGCATGTCTCTGTGTGTAAAACCCTCAGAAAGCCACTGCGCATGCACAGGCCCTCTATTCCCTCTATTCAGGTGACAGCAGCCAATCAGAATAGATGACATCACTCGGTTATCTTCTATAAATGATTTCCATTCGGTGCTTCCCTTCAGCTTATGGGTGCCAGCTATTCAGATATGCCTGGCGGAATTACACACATACACCAAGGGAAGTTTGTGCTCCCACCACAACCACGGGCAAATGCACTATGGGATCACCAGATCATTAGGTATCCTGGGCAAACTGGGACGTTCACAGAGCAGAGCATCCCGATTTGAGGACAGGAAATTGCCCTGCAGGAGGTGGGGCTACAGGGTGACAGTAATTGAGTGGCTCAACGGGGGAATGAGGAATAAATAGTTGTAGTTTATATTTATTTTTTTTAATAAAGTGATTGTAATAAGTGTTCAGGGGGAGGGGGTCCCAAGAGGCCTCTGAAGAAAGAATTTTTTATATTATACCCTCCCCTTTCTCTCCATCATATATATCCCTATTTTTCTGCATCTGTATTTATCCCTCTTTTTCTCCATCTGTATTTATCCCCCCTTTTCTCCTTTGTCAATTTAAACCCTTTTCTGTTCGTCATTTGTCCATATGCAGTCATCTGTATCCCCATTTCTTTCCTTTATCTATCCATATTTCTCCTACATTCTCAGTTTCCTTCCTCATATTTCTCATTCTTCTTCCCCCACATCTCTTTCTATTTGCTTACTCTGTACTGTCCTCTCATCTTTTTTTCTCCATCAACTCAAATACACTTTATTTGCAAGACTACAAATAGAAAGTGCTGCTTTTAGGATGCAGGAGGGTGTTGCTGCTTGGAAGAGACACTTCTTCCACTAAGGATCTGGCTCCTGAAGCTCATCTCTTGCCAATACCATCATAGCAGATAGATTGCCCCAAGAAGCAGCATCTGTGCCTAATGCAGTTGGAAGTGTATCTCTTATAGGCAGCAGTGGCATTAGTGGAAGGAATTGTGGTATTACATAATTGCAGGTCTGGACCACAGTTTTGTCCACGGGGCTGGTGTGGTGGATAGAATCCCAGGCCATTTTTTGGCCCCAGTCCACCCCTGGTTACAATGTTTTCCTATGGATATTCTTTTCTCGGTTACTACTAGTTACAGACTGGCTACTGTTTATAGGTAGGTTTTAAAGAGATGAGAATGGAAACAAGTTTATTAATAGTGTTGCATCTATGAACAAGACATTAAAACCATTGTTCAGAATAAAGAAGCATTGAAGCTGTGTCCTCCACATACACAGAAGAAAGATCCTTTACAGTGAGTATTAAAACAAATTGTTTCCAGCGCCCAACTGCTATTTCCAAATGCTGCTTTATTTTTTAAAGAGATAGTCCAGGCAATTGCAATAATAAGGCTGCAAGGAGCTTACCTAAAGCCTGTCCTATGTGCCTTTCCTCCATTTCCTGCAGCAAGCTGTAGATGCTGTAGCAGGTCTCCAAAGTTTGCCACTCCTTTCTATTCTATTTCTTCGCAATCCAATGTGAGTGAGCCACCACTGTCGATAAGGAACAGGGGCAGGCAAGTGCTGTTTGTAGAGACATATAATGCCCTGTGTGTAAATCACACACCAGATTTTTTATTGTCCCCTGCGTGCTATCTCTGTATGCCTCCCATAGACCCGGCGATGCTGTGACAGATTGAAGGGGGGCGTCTTTGGTCACAGGAATATCATGCTTGTGACTGGCATATAGAGATAGTAGGCAGGGGACAATAAAATACTTAGGGTGTGTTATTTAAACACAGCATATGTGAGAAGCTGGGTGTCAAAGCACATGGTTCTCTGTTTAACCCTGTCAGCCCCAGCTCTACTCTCTTCTGTCCATCTGAAGTATCGAATTAAAAAAAACACACATGGCATCATTTTCTTGAATAAAGTATATTATCAAACTTCATTATTTTTGTATAATCCACTATAAAACCCATACATAGTTACAGGACATGGTTATGTTCCAAATCTAGGCCCTTTATCCCTCCAATGCTTTTTGAGACATTTGGGCTACCATAATCCGGGGCCGTCCCAGAAAATTCTCCTTTGTGTAAAGCTTAGCAAAATGCTATCCTCAGTAGTCTGAGCTCATGACATAAATACATTCTAAGAGCTTTTAAAAATAGGCCATTTTATTGAAAGAGGTGAAACACTGTGAATTTCACACTTTTCCAAGTCAGATTAACAGCGCTTACTTTGAAAGAAAAACACCTAACAGAAAAAAAAGTGTAGCTGAGCTATTAGTAAGATTCTTGCACTACTATTTCTGTTTCTATAAAAACACTTTTATTCATTGTAGATTAAGAGGAATATAATGCATCCTTAGACAATAGCAGCCCAACAAAAATACCATTTTGTGAATACTCACCTTGTAAAATGGTTATTATGAGTATGTCACACACCCCGCTTCAAGAATCCTTAACATGTGGGTTATATCGTCCTGAAGAGGCGTTCCTGCAGAGATGATAGCAAAAGAAAGCCCCTCCCTGATCCATAAATACCTGGGACCTCCCACTCATTACCCAGTATACAGAAGCAGTAAGGTAAGGGACCAGGAAGAGGCAAAAGTAAACAACAACCACGCAAAGTTCGCCATAAAGAGGATCCTGAATACAAAAGGGCGGGTTGAAGCGGGGTGTGTGACATACTCATAATAACCATTTTACAAGGTGAGTATTCACAAAATGGTATTATTCTTAGTATGTCACACACCCCGCTTCAAGAATCCTTAACATGTGGGACATCCAACAGCAGTGTCCATAACAAGGGCGGGGATCCAAAACTAGGCAACAATATAAAACTTAAACCACAACAGCTTGCAGAACTTTGCGGCCAAAAACAGCATCCGCTGAAGCCCGAACATCAACTTTGTAAAACTTGGAAAAAGTGTGAACAGAGGACCAAGTAGCGGCCTTACAAACTTGCTCAACAGAGGCCTGGTGCTGGAAGGCCCAGGACGCCCCAACCGCACGAGTAGAATGAGCAGTAACACGAAAAGGGGGACTCTTCCCCTTGGCGGAACATGCCCCAAGGATGGCCTGACGAATCCATTTACTAATGGAAGACTTGGCAGGAGCCAAACCTTTCCTAGGCCCGCAGGGCACCACAAAGAAAGCATCAGTCTTACGAAAGGAAGACGTAACCTCCAGATAATGTTCCACAACACGAACTACATCCAGGGAATGCAAAGCCCTTTCCCTATCGTCACGGGGATTTGGGCATAGAGAAGGCAAAACAATGTCCTGATTCAGATGAAACTCCGAGACCACTTTAGGAAGAAAATCCTGCTTGAAACGAAAGACAACCTTGTCCTGATGTTTCTCAAAGTATGGAGCTGTAATGGATAAAGCTGCCAACTCAGAAACACGCCTAACCGAAGTGATCGCCACCAAAAAGACCACCTTTTGAGTAAGAGAAGACAAATCTACCTCCTTCAAGGGCTCAAACGGAGGACCCTGGAGAGCAGACAGAACCAGGTTCAAATCCCAAACTGGAACAAAAGGCTTCCTAGGAGGCCGAACATGCGTAACCCCCTGGAAAAAAGTCTTGACCAAAGGATGAAGTGCAAATGACCTTTGGAAGAACACCGCCAGGGCAGAAACCTGCCTTTTCAATGTACTAAGCTGGAGCCCCAGATCTAGACCATGTTGAAGAAACTCCAAAATTCTAGGTATGGAGAACTCTCGACAAGAGAGAGACCTACCTTCACACCAATCAATATAGGCTCTCCAAGTCCTGTAGTAAATAGAAGAGGAGGAGCGCTTTCTGGCACAGATAAGAGTCTGAATCACCGCGTCAGAAAGACCTTCTTCCTTCAAGATGGCGGTTTCAGCAGCCATGCCGTCAAAGCCAGCGATGGTAAATTGGGATAGCATAGCTGACCCTGGGTGAGCAGGTCCGGCAGCAGAGGCAGGGCAAACTGATCCTCTGCCAGCCTTACAAGATCTGCGAACCAAACTCGTCTTGGCCACCTTGGGGCCACTAGAATTGCTGACGCACCTTCCAAGGCCAGTTTGCGCACCACTCTGGCTAGCATTGGGAACGGGGGAAACAGGTAAAGGAACCCCAGATCCCTCCAGGTCAGAGACATGGCATCCACTGCCAGAGCCAGAGGGTCCTGCGAGAGAGACACAAAAGCTGGGAGCTTGTGATTGTGACGAGAGGCAAAGAGGTCCACCGCTGGGACCCCCCACCTGAGACATATTGAACGAAACACCTTGGGACTGAGAGACCACTCCCCCTGACGAGAGGAGGCCCTGCTCAGCAAGTCCGCTTCCGTGTTCTCCACCCCCGGAATGTAGACTGCTGAGATACACGGAACGTGGGTCTCTGCCCAGTCCAAAATCAAGGACACTTCCCTGAGGGCACTCCTGCTGCGAGTCCCTCCTTGGTGATTGATATAGGCCACCGCCGTCCTGTTGTCCGACCGGACCTGCACCGGCAGGCCTCTCAACCGCTGAGTCAAGTGAAACAGAACCAGTCTGATGGCTCTCAACTCCAGAATATTGATGGGTTCGTGAGCTTCCTGCGGGCCCCACAGACCCTGGAACTGGAGGTCCTTCCAAACACCCCCCCAACCTGACAGACTGGCATCCGTGGTGACTGTTTCCCAACACGGAGCCAGAAAAGACCTGCCCTTCGACAGATTGACAGACCGCAACCACCATCGCAGGGACTGACGAACTCGGGGGGTCATCAGGAAGGATTGATCCAACGATTGTGGAGACTTGTCCCAAACCCTCAACAGATGAAGCTGAAGCGTCCTTGTGTGAAACTGCGCAAAGGGAACTGCCTCGAACGAGGCCACCATGAGCCCCACCAACCTCATCCCCAGTCGAATGGTCGGATGAGGGGCCGACAAGAGAAGCCGAACTAACTCCTGTATCAGAAGAACCTTGGCCTGGGGCAGAAAAACCTTGGCCTGCGAGGTGTCCAGAGACATCCCCAGAAAGGTCAGAACTCTGGACGGAGACAGAGTCGACTTGGGGTAGTTGATCACCCAACCGAACCTCTCCAACGTGGACACCACCCATCCGGTGTCCGACTCCGCTTGACTGAATGAGGAGGCCATGATCATGAGATCGTCCAAATAGGGCACAACACGGATACCCTAAACTCTGAACAGAGCCATCACCCCTGCTAGCACCTTGGTGAAGACCCGAGGAGCCGAGGTGAGACCGAAAGGCAGAGCCACAAACTGAAAATGCCGATCCTCCACCACGAACCTGAGAAACCTCTGGTGCGCCGGAAAAATTGGCACATGCAAGTAAGCGTCCTGGATGTCTATGGACGTGAGAAAGTCTCCCTGGCGAAGGGAGTGGATAGCCGAGCGCAGCGTTTCCATCCGGAACTTCCGCGGCCTGATGAACCTGTTGAGAAACTTCAGATCCAAGATAGGTCGGACCGATCCGTCCTTCTTGGGCACCGTGAACAGATTGGAATAAAACCCCTCCCCCCGTTCCGAGGGGGGCACTGGGCAAATGACAGCCAATTTCAGAAGATTCTCTACTGCCAACAGGAGCCCCTGCGCTGCCAGAGGCTCCGAAGGCATCCGAGACCTGAGAAACCTGGAGGGGGGGCGGAGCTCGAACTCTAGCTTGTAGCCGGAAGACACCACTTCCCGTATCCACCTGTCCGAGACCTCCTGCTCCCAGCGTTGGGAGAAGTGCCACAGCCGTCCCCCCACCCGCATGGGTGAGGGCGCCCCCTCATTGTTGAGCCGGCTTAGCCGCCGGTTTGGGCTTAGAGCCCCAGCTGTATCCAGAGCGGCCACGTCCCCTGCCCCTACCCCCAGAATCTCCTCTGGGAGAAGGGGAGGCAGAACCCCTGCCAGCTCTGGCCCCACGAAAGGAGGGGGCAAAAGCAGGCGCCCCCCGAAAGGGACGACGTTGCTTCTTGCGCTGAGGTAACTTACCACCCTTGGTAACAGAGTCCAACGTCTCACCAAAAAGCCGGAGACCGACAAAAGGTAAAGCCGTCAGCGACTTTTTGGACATAAAATCAGCCGCCCACTGGCGCAGCCACACCGACCGCCGGATAGACACCAGTAGAGCCGACGTCCTTCCGCACATCATCAAGGTATCATCTAAGGCTGTAAGCACAAAGGACAAAAACAACTCACACCGTTTTAGGCTAATGAATTCATTACTCCCCGGCCGAAGCCCGGAAGAAGTCAAAAGGTCCCTGACCACAGACCTGGCAGCCAAGACCATAAGTTCAGATGCACACACACAGGCCGCATGGCTGACCCGATGCTAGTGAAACCATGGCAAGCCATCTGGTCAATGCGTTTATCCTCACCATCTTTGAGGGTGGAACAATCGGGCCTATTTAAAACCGAGGAATTGGACAACCCCAAAACCGATGCATCGCCCTCGGGGGGGGAAGCCCAGCGCTTAACTGCCTCCGAAGGGAAGAGATATTTTCTATCCCACCCTTGAGGGATACCAGGGAGCCGAGCCGGCCTGTCCCATTCCTTATCAATGATCTTGTCAAAATGCCGTTGTGTAGGGAACTCCAAGCGCGGCTTGGATTCCTCAAACAACTCGTCCTTCTGCTGTGACACTTCCTCAGGAGGAGAAATATTTAAGACCTCCAACATAAGGGCCAGAGCGTGCGGAGTATCCACAGATTTCCTCAGCTCAGCAGACTCAGCCTCAGCAGCAAAGGACAGCTCATCGTCCGAAGCATCTGACGCCTCATAAACCTCCCCTTCCTCTAGCGGGGAATAATCAGACCAATCTAGATTATCAACATCATCAAGGTCATCCTCCAACGGAACCAATGACAAATGCTTTCTCTTAGTCGGAGCCTTACGGGCGACCGAACCGGAAACCATTTTCTCAAGGTTAGCCAATCTGGCGCACATCGCAGATTGTAGATCCCTGCCCATGACTACATCACACGGGGTACGAGTCAAGGTGGGAGGAGGAGATGAGGCGACCGGCCGTACTGACCCCGACGTACGGGGTTCGGACTGCCGCGCAATAGTTTGCCGTGCACATGGAATACACAGTAAAACATCGTCCCCAGTAATGGACACACCGCACAAAATACATTTTTTGGGATGCCCCGAAGGGGTCCCAGTCCCAGTATCTGGGGATGCCTCCATTAGGTGATTTTTAGGTGGTCGCCAAGACCCAGGGAATTACGCTAGTAAGCAACCCGGGATGCCCCTTTAATGTCCCGAGTGGGAGGATTTAAGAACAAGATGGAACCCAGGGATTAGGACTGGGAGAAAACCCTCTAATGCTACCACAGATCCTCCTGACAACCTCCTCCTGAAAGACACAGAAGGTACTGATAAGGAGACGGATACAAAAGACATGCACACACGCAGACAGTAAAATAAAATGAGTAGGGGACCAATGGCCACTCACAAAACCTCAGGGCTCACTAAGGAGAAGAACCTGAAGAGATTCCTGTCAGGCCGAGAAGAGAGATGAGGAGACAGGGGGCGTGGCCAGCGCATCTGCTCCTCGGCTGTGCTAGGAGATAGATGGGGGCGGGCCGCATGACTCAGCAGTACCGGCCCCGCCCCCAAGAGGAGAGTCGTGAGGTAAAATTTACCTCAGAAAAAAAGGCGCCTAAAACCCCTCCCCCTACTGCATACTATTGTAAAGCGTGAGGTAAATCACCTCACCATATCTAAGAGAAGAAAAAATGTCACAATTCACACAGAAAACCTCAGAAGCGCTGAAATGACATTTAAAGATACAGACCACATAAAACAGTGAGAACAGACAGCCTCTAGATTGAGAAAAAATAAAGAGGGGACCCAACAACCACTTATCCCCACCATGGAAAGGGATCCCGGGAGGGTCATTTCCAAAATTAAACTAAGGGACAGGGCATCCCAAGCCGGGATCACCAACCCAGCTTAACCGCCTACCCTCTTTAATAGGGTCTCACGGTGGAGCTATGCTCCTAAGCACCAAAGGTGCTCACAAAAACCTTCGCCCGGACCCGCAGCCACGGCTGGGAGGCATATATATATCTAGGGATAATTTGGTCCAAAACGGAAATTAAATAACTGGCCGGGAATCATCCCGGCTACCTTAAATCCCCCTGTGCAAGGAGGAGCCATCATCTTCTGACTTGCTCGCCGTCTTGCAGAGATGAAAAACTGGGTAATGAGTGGGAGGTCCCAGGTATTTATGGATCAGGGAGGGGCTTTCTTTTGCTATCATCTCTGCAGGAACGCCTCTTCAGGACGATATAACCCACATGTTAAGGATTCTTGAAGCGGGGTGTGTGACATACTAAGAATAAGTAGATTTGAAAAGGTTTCATGGATTTGAGAAATCAAATATATAGAGATTATTATAGTAGTATAGTTTTATTCAAATTATAAATGTCAATAGTTAATGACAAAAAGAGCAATTTCTGTTTCCCATCTTAACAGCATTACAACTACAGGGACTCTACCATCTAATAACAAAAAATGAATCAATAAAGAAGAAAAAAACACAGATTTAAAGCTCGCAAGCATTTTACTATTTGTAGCCACCATTAGTCACCATAATCAGAGCAGGCAGAAGTGTGTGGCTGGGGGGGAGGGGTATCATCACTTAGTTTTTATAATTTTTCATTAATTTCTTTTTATCCCCTCACCTGGTGTTTGTTTTTCCACCCCACTGCTGAATTTTGCTGTCACTGCCTGCCCCTAACGCCCAGGCTACAGCTGCCAGTGGCACAGTAGCCAAACTCGCCATGTTGCTGAAATGGGTGGTGGTTGCTAAACTCACAGTGCACATGTACTGTATGGTCTTGGGGGATAAAATAAGCTAAAAATGAACTGCCACTATGCAGCCACATGGGGCCCCAACCAAGGACCCTACACTTTATTTTGGGGAGTGGGAATTATGGCTGCAGGGCAGGTGCAAATAATGGTGGAGTGCTTTCCTGCAGTCATGCACAGGACCTCCATAAACCTAAGAGCGTCTCTGACCATGATACTCTCGGACTTGAGTATGTCTGAAAACATTTTGACAAGATACTTTAGGCCCTAGAGTATGATACCTGGACCCTGCCTACAGGAACTAGAAAAGTTTCCATCTATATTTGGTTTGGATTGAGATACTTGGTTAAAAGGAAGTGTATGTCCATTCCAATAGGCAGGCTCTTGGTTCCTGAATGTTTTTACTATTTAAAGACCATGTCTATAATGTCAGACAGGGTCAAATTTGACTGTAAAGTTGAATTTTAAGTGACTGGGCAAGTAACTGGAATGAAGAAACTCTGAAGAAACCATTTCAGAAGTGCTACTAGTTCGAGAAAAAAACATTTACCAGATTTTCGCCTCATAAGATGCACTTTTATTCCCCCAAAAATGGGGGTAATTGGCACAGGCCATGCCCACCCACTGCACAGAGTCAGGTGTTTGCGTGTCCCGGCCAGAAGAAGCAGCAATGGCAGTGCTGGTGCAGGCGGGGACAGCTCTTCTTGCCTCCCATGGTGGGGCAGTCCGGCCAGCAACGTGGGAGCGCTAGGACATGTGGGTGGACTTTTTAAAATGTATTTTCTTCTGACGCCTATGAGGAATGGGAGGAGGGATGCCACACTGCTTATAAGGAACAGGAGGGGGTAATGCCACACTGATCTTGGGGAATGGGATGGGGGGATGCCACACTGCCTATGGGAAAGAGAGAAGGGAAGCCACACTGTTCATAGGGAATGGGAAGTGTGGGCACACTGCCTATAGGGAATGGGAGGGGGAGATGAGAGACCCAATTACAGGCAGAGTCCAGCCCCAAAACACCCTGTTACAGAACGTGTGGCAGAATCCCCCCAATCACCCCATTACAAGCAGTGTGGGCAAATTCCCCCTCCCCCCAATCACCCCATTACAGTGTGACAGAATCATGGTCAGCCTTTGTGGTGTACGAGGTGTGCGATCGTACAGGGCTCCATCCCAACTTCTCTGCAAGGGGGAACCAGGGGCTCTCAACCCACAGGCTTCTTTTTTCCGAAATACCTTCATCTCTCTCCTTTCTTTTTTTCCTTTTTTCTTCTTGAATTTCCCTTTCTCCTTCTTTTCCATTTGGGGTATGATCCTCTCTGTCTGTATCCCCCACTCCTTTTAAATATTGTTTCCCCATTCCCTCCATATTTCTCATCACATTCCTCCTGCCTGCCTCTCTATTCAACCTTTTCACATCTTCCCCCCTTTTTGCCTTCCATCTTTCTTTCCTTCCTCCCTTCTTTCTGTCTTTCTTTGTTTCTTTTTTTCTCGCCCTTTCTTTCCTTCTGTTTCTCTCTCACTTTTCTTTCTTTCTTTCCTTCTTTCTTTCTCACTCACTCTCTCTATCATTCATTCTATTGCTCTCTCTCTTTCCTTCTTTTTCTCTCTTTTCTATCTTTCTTTCTATGCATCCCTGATTTTTGCCCTCTTTTTATAGCCCTAATCAACTTTCCTGCATTCACTCTATTTCTCCTCCACTAATTTTTCATTTCTTCCACCTCCCTTTCATTCCCTCATTCACTTTCTCCCTCTCTCCTTCACTTCCACATTCTCTCCATCTTTCTTTTTTTCACATTCTTTTTTCACAACTCCCTCTCATTATGTATATAATCCTTTATCTTTTTTTTAATCTTTTCTCCTCCTTTCTCTTTCCCACATTCCCCCCATTCTCTCACTTTTTACCTTCTCTTCATATTACATTCCTTCTTTTCTTCTCTCAGTCTTTTTTCCACACTTCCTTTTATTACACTCTTGCCTACCAGTTTTTCTGCATTCCCTGTTTTTCTTACCACATCTCTCTGCCTTCATCATTCCTGTTTTTCCTCTGCTGCTCCATGTGTGTCTGGGGGGGGGGGGCACCATCTTGAAATCTTGCACAGAGCAATACTTACCCTAAGGCCGGCCCAGGGCAGAATCCCCCCAATCATCCCATAACAGGCAGTGTACAAAATCCCACCAATCACCGAATTACAGGCAGTGTGGCAGATTCCTTCCCCAAGCACTCTGTTACAGGCAGTGTGGCAGATTCCTCCCCCAAGCACTTCATTACAGGCAGTGTGGCAGATTCCTTCCCCAAGCACTTCATTACAGGCAGTGTGGCAGATTCCTTCCCCAAGCACTCTGTTACAGGCAGTGTGGCAGAGCGTTGGTAATGTAAGTTGACTTTTCTTCTTTACAATTGCTCCACTTTGGGGGTGCATATTATAGAGTGCAAAATACAGTATACAGTATGCTTACATAATCATGAGAAGAGTTTCTAAAAAACTAAAGACTATATCAAAATTCCTTTTTTTGCTCACATAGTAAATGACATCCTAATACAACTAGGTAAATGTGAATACGTTTTTTATAAATACACTTCTAAGGCTTTTGGAAACTTTCAACATCCCTTCTGAGTTACACAAATTTCTTCTATACTATAAGCAGTTATCCAAAAAATAATAGAGGCTTTGGATACAAGAAAAGGGGTAAGAAAAAAGAAGGAAAAAGCAAGAAAGAAAAAAAGGATGAAAAAATTAGAGCAAAGAGGGGAGAATACAATAAAAGGCTGTGCATCTACTTAGATAAAAGTAACCAAGTGATTTAAACCAAGCTATACAAATATTTCATCCATGGGGCCCAATTTTTCTGGAAAGCAACCTGTTTGTCCAAAGTGTAGTTCACAATAGAAGTAAAACTCTCATTAAATATTGTATGAGAGGTTCTATGTATTGGGATGTGGGATAAGATCAGATCAGGTTGACACTCCCTCTTTTAGTGGTTGGCTAGAATGGAGCCCTCCACACTATCACTCAGCCCAGCTACGCCCCCTTCCAGAAGACAGCACACCCTCCACAGCAAGGATGTTGGTGGCCGCCCAAAATGGCTGCTCAGCGGTCAGGTGGGCATTGCCGTTTCGGCCGTAGAAACAGCCAATCGTGGTGCTGGATCCCCTGCGGTGGAGCGAGGTTAAGGTAAGATTTATTATGGTTATGTGCGGGGGGGGCTCCAACATTATGGATGCCCCCCAGCCTGTCATATAGCAGTGGCGCAGACAGACACCAACACCCTAGCCAGTTGGTCCAGTTGGCTTTAAGGCTCTCATCAGCACTAGGGCGGATGTTGCTGGCTGTATGGGGAGGGAGACTTGGTGAGTACCAAAAGAGAGTCGCAAGCCAGTATGTCCTTGGACTGGGTACTGTGCAAATACTTTCCATTCTAGGAAACCGCCTCTTTTCCTTTACCTATGTAGAGGGTTTTTTGGTCTGTTGAGCCCCCCCTATATTAAGCCTAACATGGGTCTCTCCACCTACTGGCTTGTGACTATGTTTTGGTACTCACCAAGTCTCACCCCCCATACAGCCAGAAACATCCGCCCTAGTGCTGATGAGAGCCTGAAGCTCAAAACACGTGTCCACTAGTTGGATGTGTTTGGCTGTGTAAAGTTTAAAGCTAATCCTTGGCATTGCACCCTTAGCGTTTCTAAGGACCTTGGAGGGCAGAGAGACATAAATAGATGATTTGAATAGCACTAGCTACTGCAAGGATAGATGGGTAATGTTATCTGTCCTTGGACTGGGTACTGTGCAAATACTTTCCGTTCTAGGAAAGCCACTCTTTTCCTTTTCTATAATGTGAGCGGTTGGGCGATCAGCAGTGACACGGACAACAGTCTTTCAACAGCAAAACGGCTTTATTTAACAAATAAAGTGTTCAAATGCAAATTATCACTCACTTCAGGGATTGCAGCATCAATGCAATAAATCAAAAGTGGTTACTTCACCCAAATCAATGTAAGTCCAGGGCTGGGTATTCCAGCAAGCTGTAACTTCAAGGCAAGTTAAATCCACTTTGCAGGGCATACAAGCCCTCCGCTGCTCATCCCCACAAGTCCACGGTTAGGGGGCGCAAAAGCCAAGTCCTTCGGCTTGTGTACAGTCCTTTTGTTCACCACATGCGCACCTCAGCCTGGGCTCCCTCCTACAGGCTGGTCAATAGACAACTGACAGGCCATGTGGCTCCTTTTTATTCAGGCTTCCCCTGTAATCAGCCTGATCACCTGTGCACGGCCTGAGACCAGGAAACAAAGCTGAAAAGGATTGGGGAAAGTGACCTGGGTCCTGAAAACCTGGCCTGATACAGCCTAGCAGGGGAGAAATACACATCATTTCTGAAAATACCATACACTTTACCACAATAATGAAAATTCCAGTGAAGGCATAACTTGAACATTCATAATGCCAGCAAATATCTTGCCCTTGTCTTTTTTTACATATACACGAAATATATTGTTCCTGGAAAGTTAAAATGGCAAAATGACTAAACTCAAGTGACATATCACTTAGTTTTGTGGCTTACCACTTCCACCGGATGCTACCTAGTTTTTCCCGATACAAACACACATGCAACATGTGACATGCATAGCTATGGAAGATAGTAGTCTTATCACCTAACAGGAGCACAATCAATAAAGAGGAACAATATTGACATATCTACAAGTGTTCTTCCCAGTATATTAGCTTACACACTATCAAGTAAAAGACTAGATTGGAAATTCATATTATATACTATGGCACAATGTATAGGCTGCTACTTACCATGCTTTTGTTTATAACAAAGGTACAATGTGTAAATATTGCATTTGTGTACTATAGGAATGACAGAACCAATTTATGGCCAGAGAATGTGTAATCCTTGAAGATGTGATAACCCCACTAACAAAGAGATTGCCAAAGAATTAGTCATTTTTACTGGTTTAAGGTAGAGTCTAATAACCTGATGTATGAGGGAAATAGCTGTCTTCCATGGAAAAATGTGCTCACTTGAAAGATTCAATTACGTGCATAAGTACCTATTGTAAGATCCCTGGGTTCAACTAATTTGTCTGTCTATTGGCAAGCTGGCCTCTCCCTGGCTTCCCTGAGGCTGCTTGGCCATTTTGCAATCTTTGTCCTCCTTGCAGAAGGCCTCCTATTGGCTTCTGGAGGCTGCTGGCCCCTGTCCTGGGTCCTTGGGTGAGTGCACCAGCACCTTAAGTTTTCCTTAAGCAGAGGTGAAGTGGGCTGCGGTGCGATGGAAAGACGCACCTGTCAATAAGACGCACCTAGAATTTGCAGGAGAAAAATAAGAAATAAAATATTCTAAACCAACTGTTGTGCAAAAACACCCCATTACCGGCAGTGTTGTATTCCCTTCATCTCATAGGCAGTGTGGCATTCTCCCCTCCCATTCCCATAGGCACTGTGGCATTTCCCCCATCCCCTTATTTAATGTGGCATTTCCCGCCTCCCATTCCCCATAGGCAGTGTGGCATTCCCCCTCCCATTCTTATAGACAGTTTGGCATTCCCCCTCCTATTCCAATAGGCAGTGTGGAATTCCCCTATGCAATGCCCATAGGCAGCATGGCATCACCCCTCCTATTTCCCATGAGCAGTGTGGCTTCCCCTATCCCATTCCTATAGGCAGTGTGGCATCCCCCCTCCTATTCTCCATATGCAATGTGGCAGAATCCCCCAATCCCCCCAAAAAAGAGGCAGTGGTGGTTCATTTACCGCTACTTGAGCGCGCGGGCACAAGACTCATGTAAGTATACTTTTTGTTCACCTTTTTGGCTGTATTTTTTTAAGATGCACTGACACCCCCCCCCCCCACACACACTTTTGGTGAAAAATACAGTACTCATAAGGGTTGATTCAGAGCCCATTTCTCGAAATTTTTTTGCGTGAAAATTTCAATTCTCGTCCATTTTTCCCCTCGTCTGATTCAGCAGAGCCTTTTTTTCCGCAAGAATTTTTGTGTGAAGATTTTCATTTCTGAGTGATTTTTCATTTCGTGGCAAAACCTCCCAAAAAATGTTGAGAAAGGGGCTCTGAATTAACCCTATAGTGTTTAATCAACCCTATAGTGACTCGCCAGGGTGCTAACCCCCCCCCCCCCGTTCACCTCTAATTAGCATTGTTTCTTTCTGGACAATTTATCTATGAACTATTCAGCTTTAATAACATCAGCTCCAGCAATGTAACTCTTCACCGCCTGGAGTGGCAAAACAGGTAAAAATACATTTTTACAAAAGATTTTTTCGTGAGATAAAGATTGTATCTAACGAAAAATGATTATTCATTCCAGATGACATTTTAATTGTTAAAGATGTAACCTAAACTCTACTGCCTATAGAAAGGTGCCCCCAAGACATTTAGCCCCACTCCTCAATAGAGCAATCCGGGGTGTGGGGATCGGGCCAAGGCTGCTGAGCCACCAATGATTGATTTAACCCTTTAAGTGCCAGCCTACCTGGAGTTTTTGTCACACTCTGTTGCCAGACCATTTTGCACTATTTTGCGCTCCCCATGTTCAAATGTGATTTTTGAAGGGATTTCCAGGGATTTCCCAGGAAAATTATATATTGTTTTTTTCAGTCTGGGCTTTAACATGAAATGTCTTGTTTGTCATTTGTTAGGTGTATTCTTAATATTTTTCGGTGAAATATGTGCAAAAAAAAGACATTTTTACATATTGTCGTTTTTTTTGTAATAAAAAATGTAAGTTTGTCTATGAAATCTTATTGCGTGTGAAATCCCAATTTCTCCCGGTTACAGCGGTACCACATATGTATAGGTAGACACCCTTTCCTGCCCAGGAGACTCCCCCAAACTGAAACAGCGCTTTAGGGGATTTTCAGATAAAATACAACTATGCTACGCAATATGCGCACCTTGCAGTTTTTCCAGAAAAACAACCCTTTACATTTGAAATACCCCCAACAAACTATATACTCTCTGGAAGTACACACCTCAGGCTTTCTAGGCGTACCAGGCTTGTTGATGTGGCCACAGTTTTCTAGAAGTAATCCCTCAATGGATTCTTTGGTTGCAAAGAGTTTCCCTAAAAAAAGGATAAAAAAGCAGAATCAAAGCCACATTTTCCTAAAAAAACTATATACAAACAAGAAAAAACAAGTTTAATCTGAAAAAGCAACATCCCCCGAACAGAACAATACCCAACATGCATAGGTTCTGTCAAGGGAAGAGTTGCCAAACACCCCAAAGTAAAGCATGAGCATAACGGTAATTTTACGTGAAAATTTCAGCTCTGCAGACAAAGTGCGCACCTTGCGATTTTTCAACCAAAACAACCCTTGACATTTGGAATATCCCCCATAAACCATATATTCCCTGAAAGTACACACGTTAAGCTTTCTAAGGGTACCCAGCTTGTTCTAGTGGGCTCATCTTTCTGGAATTATTACCTCAAAGAATTCTTTGGTTGCGCAGGGTCTCCCTAAAAAATTTATAAAAAAGCTGAATAAAAAACACCTTTTCCTAAAATATAAATATGGAAACCAGAAAAAACAAGCTAAGTCTGAAAGCGCAAGGTCCCCCGAACAGGACAATACCCAACATGCATAGGTACTATTAACCCTTTTAATTGCCAGCCTACTTGAGATTTTGTCACCCTCTGTTGACAGGCCATTTTTCCCCAATTTTGCGTCATGTTTTGACCCATGTTTTGCGCCATTTTTGCTGGAACTTTCAGGAAAATTATATATAATTTTTTTTTGCAGCAGAGTTTAGGCTTTAACATGAAATGTCTTGTTTGTAAATTTTTTTTTTTTTTTACAATATTATTAAGTAAAAAAAATAAATAAATAAATAACATTTTTTTTTAGAAAATTGACTCCTTTATTTTAAATAAAAATAGTATTTTATTAAGGAAAATCATATTGCATGTGAAAGCCCCATTTCTACCGATTAGAACGGTACCACATATTTATCGGTAGCCCCCTGTTCCTGCCCAGGAGACCCCTCTGAAACAAGTATTTTATAACATTCAGAAAAAAAATACAAATACCATCCACACTACAAAGGGTTAAATCGAGAAAAAAAATGACATAGGGTCCCCCCTCCCAGGGGAGGGAGACCCCATTTTTTTTTTGATTTTTAAGGGTTAAAAACCCTTAAAAATAAAAAAAAAAAATTGACGTGGGGTCCCCCTTACCCAAAGTAACCAGCCCGGGACCAGCTATGGGGGCTTGTAGGCACAGAGTGGGGGGGGGCCAGCTTTTGTGGCCCCCCCACCCTGCAGCCCACGAGCCCACATAGCCTATGTGGGCCCAGGCTCTTCTGCCCCCCCCCTGGCCTTTGGGGAGGCAGGTAATGGGGGTGCCGGGGGTTAATGGCAAGCCACCCGCTAGCGCAGGTGGCTTGCCATCCCCCCAGCCTTGTGAACTGGTATAGGGGTCATGGACCCCTTACCAGTTCACAAGGGGTTACAAGTAAAAAATGACACACACACATAAGAAAAAAAAATCTTTATTATTTTTTTTTACACTGTACTCACCTCCGATCCGACGTCCCTCGCCGCTGTCCCGCGCCGATCATCTCACTGACAGATACCGGTGGTGATCGGCGCAGGGCGGGTGACAGGTGAGGGGGCTCCGATCGGAGCCTCCTCACCTGACACCCGCTCTGCTCCGATCACCACCGGCATCTGACAGATGCCGGAGCTCGGAGGGGGTATAGGAGGAGCGGGATGACGTCATCCCGCTCCTCCCACAATGGGCGGGGCTAGGAGGCGGCGGCCATCGCCGCCATTACTAGAGGTGAGGACCCGGAAGAGGGTCCTCACCTGAAGACTGCGCAGCCCAGGGGGGGGATCGGACCCCCCCCTGGTGAAGAGGAGACCCGACAGAAGGCTCGGGTGCGGAGGTGAGTAAATGACAGTTTTTGTTCTTGTTTTTTTTACAGCGCCGATGTCAGCGCTGGAAACGGGGGGGGGGGGGCGGCTGGTTTCGGGCCCCCTCCTGAAGACGGAGGACGACGGGGGGGCGATCGGATGCCCCCCGCAGGAAGAGGGGACCCCAAGCTTCACGGGGATACCGGAGGTAAGTGGTTTTTTTTTTCTATTTTTTAACTGTTTGGGGGAAATGCCAGGCACGTAGTTTCTACGTGCTTGGCACTTAAGGGTAGGAGAAGCAACCACGTAGAAACTACGTGCTTGGCATTTAAAGGGTTAAAAACATGACAGCATAGAGCACACCCCTGATTTCCACTCAACCACTAATGAGATGCTAAAAAAAACAGGACTGCAGCCCTTATCTGTAGTTTGACCTGAGTTGCCTCATATGGCCTCATTGCATCTGCACCCCTGCATATCCAATGGCATAATTTTGGAGCTCTTTTTGCTGGCGTGAACTGTCAGTGAGCAAAAAATATTCCCACCCAATTTTCAAAACCATCCAAAAACACGAAAATTAACTTTTTGCATGATTTATCATTTGGACTTCTTGCAACCAAAAATCACACCAAAAAATTGTCTTCAAAAAAATCTTGCAGGCCAAAATTGTCTGCTGAATCAGATGAGGGTGAAAACTTGGGTGAGAACAGAAATTTAATGTAAAATTAAAAAAAAATTGAAATCTCAAGTGGCTCTAAATCAACTTTATAGTGATTATTCACTGGTGTTTTGGCAGTGAGTTGTCTGCATTGCATGGATGGGATAATGTGGAGGATCAATTCCATGTCAGCCACTATTAACACTATTACTATTGTTTTTGACTCACCTGCCACTGCTCCCACAACGTCCATCGCTGTGTTGGATGCTGCAACATTTCTGTGATCTTCGCAGTTTTTTCTGTGATCTTCCCATTTCTGTGATCCTCCCACTGCACATGCCCCTGGTAGGCATGTGCAGCGTACAAGCCCAGAGAGAGGTGCCCATTGTTCTCTTTGGGTGCCTCAGCCTAGTGTTGCACACCAGTTTACACTTGGACCAGAAGTGCGGGTCCTGTCTAGGAGCACCTGGAGATGACAGGGTCCCTAAACTTAGGGATGGACACTGCAGGAGTGGTTGCAGCTGGGCCAGGAAGCATTATTGCAGTAGGCAAGTCTGGTATGGGGATCTGAATGGGAGCACCACACAATTTTATAGAGCACACAAGTGAAATAGAAATGGAAATGCACCACTAGACAAGGGCGCAGAGCAAAGCAGGAACTTTTGGCCAGGCACAATAGCAGGAAACAACAGAAACACACTGGGACTTGATTCAAAAACACAGTAACACAACCTTGTCATCTTAACACACATTTAAAACAATGGAAATTCTTCATATATACATAGCAAAACAACAGAAACACACTAGTAGTGATGGCGGAATCCGAACCGCTAAGTTCGGGTTCCCGAACCAGAACACTGACTTCAGCTCAAGTCCATGCTGGCATTCGGCCTGAACACAAAAAAAACTGGTTGATGGGCTGCTTTTATTTTTTTTGGTAAACTTTTGGCATTTTTTGATAGATTTTTAATTGTATTTTTTCAGTTTTACATCCTATTTACCATTGAAACCGTCTTTTGTGTCTGTTTTTTTTTGCATTTCTTCCAGCTATTTTATTTTTTAATTGGATTTTTTCAGTTTTAAGTGTTTTACTAAATGCTGATTATAAAAGACATTACATTTAACATTGAAACCGCCTGTTAATGTATTTTTAAATGTTTTTTGGTATTTTTGTTGGCATTTTTGGTTAGCTACAATTTTGAGGAATGAGGAATAGCCTGCCTTTCTATTTTTTAGCGGTAATTCTTTAGCATTTTTGGTTAGATACAATTTTCATCTAACAAAGAAAAGCCTGACTTGTGTTTTACTAAATGCCGCTTATTAAAGGCATTTATTTTAAAAATGAAACTGCCTGTGGGTTTATTTTTTAAAATATTTTTAGGTAATTATTTGGCATTTTTGGTTAGATACAATTGTTATCTAACAAAGAATAGCCCAGCTTTTTATTTTTTGATTGTATTTTCTTCTGTTTTAGGTGTATTATTAAATGCCGCTTATAAAAGGCATTAATTTTAACATTGAAACTGCCTGTGGGCTTTTTTTTTGGGGGGGGGGGGGGTTGGACCTTTTTCTTAGATACAATTTGAATTTAAATTGGAGGGAGGTAAGGTACTGGAGGGATGAAGCAGAAGAGTAGTCAGACAAATCAATGTTAGGGGTCACAGGCAAAGTTTCAATCGAAAATTAGGCTGAGGACAATGGAGGTTGAAGTTGAAGGCAAGCTGGTTCAAAACATCAAGACAATACCTGGGAAGACAGTTTCTGAAGAATCTTCCTCTGGGCTGGAAACTCTTCCAGTAAATAAGATACTGGAGGCCTCTGCTTCATCTTCTGGAGTCCAGGATTTGTTCAACCTTGAATTCGTATTCCGCTTCAATGGTTATAGAATCAGGAGGCTTGTAAAAAGGTTCCCATAGGTCAACCTTTTTCAGAAGAGAGATGGGAAAAACTTGCAAAATTAGTGAACTTTCAGGTGGGCCATCAAGAATAGTTCAAAGGCAACTTTGTTGATTGCTTTTTCAACCTTAAAAGGGACAATAAACTTATGACTCAGCTTCAAAGGACAACAAATATTGAGATGCGGGGTGGACAGAATGCTCATCTTTTCTTCTCAACAAAGAATATGCCTGATGCCAATGGGGAGGGGGGACTAGCGGATAAAATCTTTGGCCAGATTCTCATCATTGTATTTCCAAAGTCTGTAATGCTGGTTCAGAAAGAGGAAAAGTCTGACTGATTGGGCAATCATCACAGAATTTTGTGATAAGGGGACAGTCTCTAACTATGTGACCCCATTGGTCAGGGGTAGGTAACCCAGATTGAATGCTGGTAGCATTACAGTGGATCACTAAACATTAATTCTCTCTTCCACCATTCCCCCAAAAATGTTGGCAATGCACAATGTGCACCTATGGCAATTCTCAATACTCAAAAAAAAGTCCTGTGAAAGCATGACATCCTATACTCTAGTACCACAAAGAACTTGTGCAGGCTGCAGGCTACCTGCTCTGATTTGCTGGAAGCCCGCACACGTGACACGGGAGCAGGGAGCGAGGACAAGGATCCGTCGATCCTAAGGGTTTCACACACAGGGTCACCTCAAATCAAGATATCCCTGTTACGTGTTACAAACCCAGGAAAAACTTGGGTGTAGTGTGCTTTAAATGATTATTTGATGTTATAAAAATGTGTACAGTATATAAAATAGGAGTTGTATTACAAAGGGTCAATGACTCATAGTTTGGAATTAGACTATTTCTTAGTAAATAACATAGTTTTATGTACAGGGTTAGACTAGATATTTATGGATATACTGTATACTGGTAAAAGGGTATATATAAGCAGGGCTGTTTTTAGGGGAGGGCGAGCAGGGTGATTGCCCTGGGTGCCAAGGCCATTGGGGGCACCTTTATCCCAGCCATCCAGTTTTCTGCAAAAAAGTCAGGGCCACTGTTAGTGGTGCAGGCCATAAGACAGACCCCTGATCCCCCTGTATTGGGCTCAGTCAGCAGACACTGCCTGCTGCTAAAATAGAGGCACAGTATGGCACATACCTATAAGGGACAGAAGCAGCACCATAGAATAAATGTGGAGGGGGGAGATTTTTTCCTTCCTGCTCTATTTTGCCTAGAAACCACCCTGTATATAAGTGTATACTGGTAATGGCAGTTGTCAGTATGGTTCCTTCCTATGGTTGTGATAACACTACTATCTTCCCTAACAAGCCTGTCCCATATTGTATGTGTATACGTACTATCTGATAAAACTAGGTAACTTCTGGTGGAAGTGGTAAACCACAAAACTGAGTAGTATGGTTCTGAGTTTTGCATGTACATTTTTGCTAGTTTAACTTTACATATACAACATATATTTTGTATGTGCAATAAATGCAAAGCTCCATAGCAAAAATAATTATTTTCTGGAACATATTTCTACTGTTGGATTATTCAATGTACTAAGCAGTGTAAAAATACTGTATTTTATACATGAACATTTTTTAAACCATTCTTCGAAATTTATCCATCTGAAGAAATTCCATTGAGTTAAATGTGTGTTAAGATAAACTTGTAAGGGATGGGTGAACCAGCTGAATTCCGGGTTCGACAAGTGCACCCAAACGTGCTGCAAAAGTTCATTTTGGGACGTCGAATCCGAACTCCATTGAAGTCAATAGGGACCCAAACTTGGGTGCCCAAAAGTGACTGTAAAATCGGGGTAACAAAAGCTTGAGGGCTGCAAATTGGGGGGCACTAGGGCGATTGCCCTGCACAAAATGGGGTAGGGCAAATCAGAGGTCAAATCAGGGGGTAACACCAGGGAGATTGCCCTGTACAAAATGGGGTATGGAAAGTACTTTAAATAATCACAAAAAACGAAAAAGTTGATAAAATATATATATATATATATATATATATATATATATACATATATATATATATATAAAATAAAAACAAAGGCATTTTTCCCGTGTTTAATTCGCTTCCGCTGCAGTTTTTCTTTAAATATTTTTTGGTAATGTTTTTGGTATTTTTGGTTAGATGCAATTTTTATCTAATGAAGAATAGCCTGAATTGTTATTTTTTCATTGTATTTTTCAGTTTAAAGTGTTTTACTAAATGCAGCTTTTAAAGGCATCCTATTTAACATATACATGGCAACCATTTACAGGCAAAAATAGGAAGACTCATTTTAAGTTTGCCAAAGATGAGAGATGAGAGCAAAATGTAACTTTCCAGTCACAAGGGAAAACACAATGTCTGGCGCAAAGCCAACACATCTCATCACCCCATAGTGAAACATGGTGGTGGCAGCATCATGCTGTGGGGATGTTTTTCAGCAGCAGAGACTGGGAAAATGGTCCAAGTCCAACTTCATCAAAACCTGTTTCAGATGCTCTTAAACTCATTTGGATAACCCTATCACTGCATGTTTATACAGTTAAAATAATATAAAATTGCCCTTGACTCCTGCTTACTTGCTTTGCATGTTCTATGATATTGCTATTTTGGCACTGCTGCTATAGCAGAATGTAACATGTTGTATGACCTTGCTAGCTAATAGAGATGAGCGAATCAAATCTGACGAACTCGAGTAGTGGGTAGGCGTCACATGCTACCTATCAGCAGACAGGTTACAGATTATGTCACAGACCTATATAAGTGGCGGCCATTTTGCAGAAGCTCATTCTGACACTGTATTGCAGCCAGAGCAGATCAGGCAGGGAGAGAGCGAGGGATAGATAGATAGATAGAGCAAGGGAGAGATAGATAGATAGAACAAAGAACAGAAGAAGCGAGGGACAGATAGAGAAGGCGAGAGGCTGTGACAGTGACAGAGAAAGACAGGGAAAGTTTAAAGTGTTTGCATTAGCTTTCAAGCCTATTTGGTGTTAATAACACACCTGCCTATTTAGCTGTTCCTTTTCCTGGTGTCATTCTTTAAAAAGTGTGCTAGCATAAATATTTGAAGAGTACCTGTCTATTAACTGGTTGCATTTTGTAAAGAAAGTCACCTTTCCACTGTAAAAGCAGCCAGTCTATGTATTTGAAGAGGGGGCATCCCAAATACTAGCATACATTTTTGCAGAGTACTTGCTACTAACTGGTTGCATTTTGTAAAGAAAGTCACTTTTCCACTGTAAAAGCAGCCAGCATATGTATTTGAAGAGGGGGCTTCCCAAATACTAGCATAAATATTTGAAGAGTACCTGTCTGCTAACTGGTTGCATTTTGTAAAGAAAGTCACTTTTCCACTGTAAAATCAGCCAGCCTATGTATTTGAAGAGGGGGCATCCTAAATACTAGCATAAATATTTGAAGAGTACCTGTCTACTAACTGGTTGCATTTTGTAAAGAAAGTCACGTTTCCACTGTAAAAGCAGCCAGCCTATGTATTTGAAGAGGGGGCATCCCAAATACTAGCATCAATATTTGAAGAGTACCTGTCTGCTAACTGGTTGCATTTTGTAAAGAAAGTCACTTTTCCACTGTAAAAGCAGCCAGCCTATGTATTTGAAGAGGAGGCATCCCAAATACTAGCATAAATATTTGAAGAGTACCTGTCTACTAACTGGTTGCATTTTGTAAAGAAAGTCACTTTTCCACTGTAAAAGCAGCCAGCCTATGTATTTGAAGAGGGGACATCCCAAATACTAGCATAAATATTTGAAGAGTACCTGTCTGCTAACTGGTTGCATTTTGTAAAGAAAGTCACTTTTCCACTGTAAAAGCAGCCAGCCTATGTATTTGAAGAGGGGGCATCCCAAATACTAGCATTAATATTTGACCATTGTCAGTGCTACCACTTATCTTTTAAGAGTACTGGCCGACTTACCTTTTGCCTTTTTAAAAAAAAAGTCTGGTTTTCAAGTTTAAAGCACCCATTGCCTATCACCGGGGGCCATTGTCAGTGCTACCACTTATCTTTTAAACGTACCTGCCCACTAACCTTTTGCCTTTTGTTTAAAAAAAAAAAGTCTGGTTTTCAAGTTTAAATCACCCATTGCCTTTCACCGGGGGCCATTGTCAGTGCTACCTACCAGTTATCTTTTAAGAGTACCTGCCTACTAACCTTTTGCCTTTTGTATAAAAAAGTCTGGTTTTCAAGTTTAAAGCACCCATTGCCTTTCACCGGGGGCCATTGTCAGTGCTACCTACCACTTATCTTTTAAGAGTACCTGCCTACTAACCTTTTGCCTTTTGTATAAAAAAGTCTGGTTTTCAAGTTTAAAGCACCCATTGCCTTTCACCGGGGGCCATTGTCAGTGCTACCTACCAGTTATCTTTTAAGGGTACCTGCCTACTAACCTTTTGCCTTTTGTATAAAAAAGTCTGGTTTTCAAGTTTAAAGCAGCCATTGCCTTTCACCGGGGGGGGGGGGGGGGGGGCATCCCGAATACTGGCACTGGCTTTTAAGAGTACCTGCATCTTTACCTTTTTTACATTTTGAACAAAATCATGTTTAAAACTGCCTGTGGTGCATTTAACTCTGACCAGGGGCATCCTGTGTAAGACCATCTGACAGTGTCTTTTTGCATTAGCTTTTAGCCACAGTGTCTGCCTATTTTGATCTAACTTTTCTACACACCTGCTGCTACAAAAATACTGTTGTAGGTGTAGTGTAGTATATTGTTTTCACCTCCTAAACGCAGTAAAAATGTCAGGCAGAGATGTGCCAGGATGTGCACCGAGGAGAGGCCTAGATTCATCAGGCAGAGGTCGCAGCAGACTAGGGGTGAGTGGCAGCAGGAGTCGCGGTGAGAGGCCTGATCTCCTGGTATCTGCTAGCGGTCGACCAGCAATGCATCTGCCGTCATCGATTGGTTAATGCGGTCATCCACCTCATCACAAGTGACATCTGACACCCCCAGTCAACAGTCGGTAGGTTCCTTGGACACAACCCTGAGCTGGCATGGCCCAGGAGCAGCCCCTGTCCTTCCATTGCCTCTGTCCTACGCCCCCCCCCCCCTCCAGCTGACATATCTTATGCTTTGTGTTCAGCTCCACTATTCAGTGAGGACGATGTGTTAGAGGACAGTCAGCAGCTACTGCCCAGCCAAGAAATGGAGGAGACATCTGCCGCTTCTTTCACTTGGCGGACAAACACTGAGGAGGAGAGTGGCGTGGGAGGTGGTGTGGCAAGCATTCCGTCTCCATCTCCAAAACAAGGCTTACTCCATGAAAATTGGAAATGGGAACCATGGTGACTGACATTGGGAGTAATATCTTGTCTGCGCTGCGACAAGGAAGCTTGAGCCATGCGCCCTGTATGGCACAAGTGTTCAACCTAGTTGTCAAGTGTTGTCTGAAGTCTTCCCCCCATCTGCAAGACATCCTAACAATGGGAAGGAAACTTTGTATGCACTTCAGCCACTCCTACACCGCCAAGCACACCCTTCTTGAGCTACAGCGTCAGAATGGTATCCCCCAACACAGTCTGATTTGCGATGTTTCCACCCATTGGAATTCCACCCTACATATGTTAGATCGACTATACGAACAGAGAAAAGCCATCAATGATTTCTTGATGATCCAAGCAGATAGGAGGACTCCCCTGTGTAACTTTAATGTGAACCAGTGGCAGCTCATATGTGACACCTGCCGTTTGCTCAGGCCCTTTGAGGAAGCCACTTTATTTGTCAGTCGCCAGGATTACGGCATGAACGGCGTGATTCCGCTGCTTCATGTAATACAACACATGTTGGAAACCATGGCTGGTCAGGTCACTGGAGACATGGCGCATGCATTTCACGGCCACATAAACCCAGTAGGAGCTGAGGAGGAGGAGGAGGAGCACAGTGAAGCACAGTTTAGTTTTGGCGATATGGACGGTTTATCTAGTCATCTGACAGGAGAGGAGGAGCAGGAGCAGCCAGAGGAGCTAGAGGGTTGTGAGGAAGGCGAGACAGAGGACCCAGACACACCATGGCACTATGCAGTGGAGATGGAGACAGGTAGTCCCTCTGAGTCACTTTCACAAATGGCACGATGCATGCTCACGTGCTTGCGTAATGACCGCAGAATTGTCTCAATTTGTCAGCGGGATGACTTCTGGCTCTCCACCTTATTGGGCCCTCACTACCTGCACAAAATGTGGGCATTTTTTACACCCACTGAGAGGGAGGACAAACTGACCTACTACAAAGACATTCTACGTAGTCAGTTGGCCGATGCCTATCTGCGCCATGGTCCATACTCTCGCAGGTCTGACTCAGGGGGACATCTGCTCTCACCTTCTACTGCCATGGCTGCTGAGGGGGGTGGCAGGAGCAGCAGCAGCTCCATCAGCAGCAGCCTCAGTCTTCAGTCGCTAATGAGTAGCTTGAAGCAGCAGGAAGACCTGGAGCAGGGTCTGAACCAGCAGGTCGTGTCATACCTTGAAATGACCATGCCAACGCACCTTGAGGATCCGCTGGACTTCTGGGCAGCCAAACTTGACTTGTGGCCGCAACTGGCAGAGTTTGCCCTGGGAAAGCTGTCCTGCCCGGCCAGTAGTGTGCCATCTGAGCGGGTCTTTAGTGCTTCGGGGGCCATAGTACTCGTCTGTCCACAAAAAATATGGGGAGACTCACCTTTGTGAAGATGAATCAGGCATGGATCAGCCAGGATTTCCACCCACCAATTGCTGATGCATGTGAGTAGCTGATGCAATATATGGGCTCCTAATGCTGCTGCCAACTCCTGGGCGTGTCTTTCAGGCAATATATGAGCTCCTTCTGCTGCTGCCAACTCCTGGGTGTGTCTTTCGGGCAATATATGGGCTCCTAATGCTGCTGCCAACTCCTGGGTGTGTTTTTCAGGCAATATATGAGCTCCTTCTGCTGCTGCCAACTCCTGGGTGTGTCTTTCAGGCAATATATGAGCTCCTTCTGCTGCTGCCAACTTCTGGGTGTGTCTTTCAGGCAATATATGGGCTCCTAATGCTGCTGCTGCTGCTGCCAACTCCAGGGTGTGTCTTTCAGGCAATATATGAGCTCCTTCTGCTGCTGCCAACTCCAATGTGTTTTTCAGGCAATATATGAGCTCCTAATACTGCTGCCAACTCCAATGTGTTTTTCAGGCAATATATGGGCTCCTAATTCTGCTGCTAACTCCAATGTGTTTTTCAGGCAATATATGGGCTCCTAATACTGCTGCCAACTCCAATGTGTTTTTCAGGCAATATATGAGCTCCTAATACTGCTGCCAACTCCAATGTGTTTTTCAGGCAATATATGGGCTCCTAATACTGCTGCCAACTCCAATGTGTTTTTCAGGCAATATATGGGCTCCTAATACTGCTGCCAACTCCAATGTGTTTTTCAGGCAATATATGGACTCCGTATGCTGCTGCAAAATTCAGGGTGTGTTTTTCAGGCAATATATGGGCTACCTATGCTGCTGCCAACTCCACTGTGTGTCTTTCAGGCAATATATGGGCTCCTAATGCTGCTGCCAAATCCAAGGTGTGTCTTTCAGGGCATTATATGGGTTCCTTATGCTGCTGCCAACTCCAGAGTCTCTATCAGGCAATATATGGGCTCCTAATACTGCTGCCAACTCCAGTGTGACTTTCAGGCAATGTATGGGCTCCTAATGCTGCTGCTGCTGCCAACTCCAGGTTGTGTCTTTCAGGCAATATATGGGCTCCTACTGCTGCTGCCAACTCCAGTGTTTTTTTCAGGCAATATATGGGCTCCTAATGCTGCTGCTGCCAACTCCTGGGTGTGTCTTTCAGGCAATATATGGGTTCCTTATGCTGCTGCCAACTCCAGAGTCTCTATCAGGCAATATATGGGCTCCTAATACTGCTGCCAACTCCAATGTGTTTTTCAGGCAATATATGGGCTCCTAATACTGCTGCCAACTCCAATGTGTTTTTCAGGCAATATATGGGCTCCGTATGCTGCTGCAAAATTCAGGGTGTGTTTTTCAGGCAATATATGGGCTACCTATGCTGCTGCCAACTCCACTGTGTGTCTTTCAGGCAATATATGGGCTCCTAATGCTGCTGCCAAATCCAGGGTGTGTCTTTCAGGGCATTATATGGGTTCCTTATGCTGCTGCCAACTCCAGAGTCTCTATCAGGCAATATATGGGCTCCTAATACTGCTGCCAACTCCAGTGTGACTTTCAGGCAATGTATGGGCTCCTAATGCTGCTGCTGCTGCCAACTCCAGGTTGTGTCTTTCAGGCAATATATGGGCTCCTACTGCTGCTGCCAACTCCCGTGTGTTTTTCAGGCAATATATGGGCTCCTAATGCTGCTGCTGCCAACTCCTGGGTGTGTCTTTCAGGCAATATATGGGTTCCTTATGCTGCTGCCAACTCCAGAGTCTCTATCAGGCAATATATGGGCTCCTAATACTGCTGCCAACTCCTGGGTGTGTTTTCAGGCAATATATAGGCTCCCTATGCTGCTGCCAAGTCCAGAGTGTGCCTTTCAGGCAATATATGGGCTCCTAATGCTGCTGCCAACTCCTGGGTGTGTTTTTCAGGCAATATATGGGCTCCTAATGCTGCTGCCAATTCCTGGGCGTGTCTTTCAGGCAATATATGAGCTCCTTCTGCTGCTGCCAACTCCTGGGTGTGTCTTTCAGGCAATATATGGGCTCCTAATGCTGCTGCTGCCAACTCCTGGGTGTGTCTTTCAGGCAATATATGAGCTCCTTCTGCTGCTGCCAACTTCTGGGTGTGTCTTTCAGGCAATATATGAGCTCCTAATGATGCTGCTGCTGCTGCCAACTCCAGAGTGTGTCTTTCAGGCAATATATGAGCTCCTTCTGCTGCTGCCAACCTCAATGTGTTTTTCAGGCAATATATGAGCTCCTAATACTGCTGCCAACTCCAATGTGTTTTTCAGGCAATATATGGGCTCCTAATTCTGCTGCTAACTCCAATGTGTTTTTCAGGCATTATATGGGTTCCTTATGCTGCTGCCAACTCCAGAGTCTCTATCAGGCAATATATGGGCTCCTAATACTGCTGCCAACTCCTGGGTGTGTTTTTCAGGCAATATATGGGCTCCTAATGCTGCTGCCAACTCCTGGGCGTGTCTTTCAGGCAATATATGAGCTCCTTCTGCTGCTGCCAACTCCTGGGTGTGTCTTTCAGGCAATATATGGGCTCCTAATGCTGCTGCCAACTCCTGGGTGTGTTTTTCAGGCAATATATGGGCTCCTAATGCTGCTGCCAACTCCTGGGCGTGTCTTTCAGGCAATATATGAGCTCCTTCTGCTGCTGCCAACTCCTGGGTGTGTCTTTCAGGCAATATATGGGCTCCTAATGCTACTGCTGCTGCCAACTCCTGGGTGTGTCTTTCAGGCAATATATGAGCTCCTTCTGCTGATGCCAACTTCTGGGTGTGTCTTTCAGGCAATATATGGGCTCCTAATGATGCTGCTGCTGCCAACTCCAGAGTGTGTCTTTCAGGCAATATATGAGCTCCTTCTGCTGCTGCCAACCCCAATGTGTTTTTCAGGCAATATATGAGCTCCTAATACTGCTGCCAACTCCAATGTGTTTTTCAGGCAATATATGGGCTCCTAATTCTGCTGCTAACTCCAATGTGTTTTTCAGGCAATATATGGGCTCCTAATACTGCTGCCAACTCCAATGTGTTTTCAGGCAATATATGGGCTCCTAATACTGCTGCCATCTCCAATGTGTTTTTCAGGCAATATATGCCTAATGCTGCTGCCAAGTTCTGGGTGTGTTTTTCAGGCAATATATGGGCTCCTAATGCTGCTGCCAACTCCTGGGCGTGTCTTTCAGGCAATATATGAGCTCCTTCTGCTGCTGCCAACTCCTGGGTGTGTCTTTCAGGCAATATATGGGCTCCTAATGCTGCTGCTGCTGCCAACTCCTGGGTGTGTCTTTCAGGCAATATATGAGCTCCTTCTGCTGCTGCCAACTTCTGGGTGTGTCTTTCAGGCAATATATGGGCTCCTAATGATGCTGCTGCTGCTGCTGCCAACTCCAGAGTGTGTCTTTCAGGCAATATATGAGCTCCTTCTGCTGCTGCCAACCCCAATGTGTTTTTCAGGCAATATATGAGCTCCTAATACTGCTGCCAACTCCAATGTGTTTTTCAGGCAATATATGGGCTCCTAATTCTGCTGCTAACTCCAATGTGTTTTTCAGGCAATATATGGGCTCCTAATACTGCTGCCAACTCCAATGTGTTTTTCAGGCAATATATGGGCTCCTAATACTGCTGCCATCTCCAATGTGTTTTTCAGGCAATATATGGGCTCCCTATGCTGCTGCAAAATTCAGGGTGTGTTTTTCAGGCAATATATGGGCTGCCTATGCTGCTGCCAACTCTACTGTGTGTCTTTCAGGCAATATATGGGCTCCTTATGCTGCTGCCAAATCCAGGGTGTGTCTTTCAGGCAATATATGGGCTCCTTATGCTGCTGCCAAATCCAGGGTGTGTCTTTCAGGCAATATATGGGCTCCTTATGCTGCTGCCAACTCCAGAGTCTCTTTCAGGCAATATATGGGCTCCTAATACTGCTGCCAACTCCTGGGTGTGTTTTTCAGGCAATATATGGGCTCCCTATGTTGCTGCCAAGTCCAGAGTGTGCCTTTCAGGCAATATATGGGCTCCTAATATGGGCTCCTAATGCTGCTGCTGCTGCCAACTCCTGGGTGTGTCTTTCAGGCAATATATGAGCTCCTTCTGCTGCTGCCAACTTCTGGGTGTGTGTTAGGCACTTACCTCGTCGCCGTCCCTGGTCCCGCGGCGCGCTGTCGGGCGGTCCCCGGCTGGTTGCTGCCCGGCGCTCCCCGGGTGTCCTGGCTCCTCAGCGCGGTTGCGGCGGTCAGGGGTCGGCGGCGCGGGCTGGTGTCGGCGGCCGCGCCACAGCCCGCTCTGCGCGGCTGCGCGGTCCCGTCGGGCTCCCTCGCTGTTCGGCGCTTCCGCCTCCCGGCGGGGGCGCGCTCGATCTTCAGCGTGCTCGCGCGCGCGCGCGCGAGCACGTCACCTTTATGCCTCCCGGCGGCGCTTTCCCCAGCGCGCCCGCCGGGGGCGAGTTTGATTCATCCAACCCTGGCCCTGTTCATAAAGGGAGCCCAGGGACTGGTCGGCCTGTCTGGCCTGGGCCGTCCAGTTCCTGGGACCACTCCCGTTTTTAGTGTTGCACCAAGCACCTTCCTTCCCTCCTTTTTCCCTGTTCCCCATTGGCCAGATATTCCTATAAATCTGCACTACTCCAGTTTCCCAGTGCCCGTTATAGCTTCTGGGTTCTGGATGTGCGTTGCTGTGTCTTAGTGAAGAATTTGGATTTGGATTGGACTTCGATTATTCTTGCTAGCTGCCTGCCCTGACCTTCTGCTTTGCCTGACCACTCTTTTGCCTGACCCTCCTGTACCTCGCCTGTGACCTCCTGGACTTGACCTCGGCTACCCTTGACCATTCTTTGTTACCCCCCTTGGATACCTCGCCTGTGACCTCCTGGTTTGACCTCGGCCTGAATTACGGACTTTCGCACCCGGCATCCTCATTCGGGATTCCCTGCCAAACATCAATCTGCACCTTAAGCTGTTATCCTTTGCGCCTGTTAAGTCCTGGGGGCAACCGACTGGGAGAGGCATTACCCGTGTCTCCTACAAGCGGGGGCTTGTCTATAGGCGGAAGTGGCGGTGGAGATTGGGGGATATCGGCTTAAGACAGACGGGTGTTTGGTACAGTCCTGACATTATAACGGGCCAGAAGAAGAATGGACCAAATCCTGGAGCAGGTGCAAGCCTTGACAGCGGCGGTGGAGCACCTGGCTCATCGAGTTGCGGCCCAGGAGAACCGTCCTACTCCCATCGTCCCCACTTCTCAGGGGACTCCGGCCGCAATGTCTGTGGAACCCAAGATCCCACTCCCTGAAAAGTTTTTTGGCGATAGGGCAAAATTTGCCAATTTTCGGGACTCTTGTAAACTGTACTTCCAGCTTCGTCCGGTTTCCTCAGGGTCACAGGAGCAAAAGGTGGGCTTGATTATTTCCCTGCTGCATGGAGATCCTCAGTCCTGGGCCTTTAGCTTATCAGCTCAGGACCCAATTCGCCTATCGGTGGATAGTTTCTTCGCTGCAATGGAGGTCCTCTATGATGATCCTGACAAAGGGGCCTCAGCTGATGCCAAATTACGTACCCTCCGCCAGGGACGCCGTCCAGCCGAAGACTACTGTTCTGAATTCCGGCGTTGGGCGGTTGACTCACGTTGGAACAATCCTGCCCTCTGCGGCCAATTCCGACTAGGTCTGGCTGACTCTATCAAGGACACCCTGGTGAACTACCCGGAACCCCAAACTCTGGATGAATTGATGCATTTGGCCATCCGCATTGATCGTCGACTCCGGGAGAGGCGCCTAGAGAAAGGATCACATCCTGAATCGGCTTCAAATTCTGAGGCTCTAGTCGCTCAACCTTCAGAAGAGCCCATGCAGCTAGGTGCCACCAGGCTCACCGAAGGCGAGAGACGACGACGCCTATCTGAGGGGCTCTGTCTTTACTGTGGTGGAACCGGCCACATGGTTAGACTTTGCCAAAGGAAACCGTCGGGAAACTTCAGAGCCTAGGGGGTTTCGAGGGGGCCCTCCTAGGCTGTAAGGTATCTCCTCAAGTATCGTCTCCAGTTTTCGTTCCAGTCCAGTTTATGAGTGGTGTTAAATGTGTTAATCTAAAGGCTCTTCTAGATTCTGGAGCAGCTGGGAATTTCCTAGACTCTGAACTAGCGCAGACTTTAGGAATTATGGCACAGACCTTGCCAACTCCTATCCGGGTTTCAGCCATTGATGGCACCCCAGTGGCCGGGGGGTTAGTTCGGTTCCAATCCCCTCCTATGCAAATCAAAGTGGGAGCCAGTCATTCTGAGGTTATCAGGTTCTTGATTTTGAGTATGCCTGGTACTCCTTTGATTTTGGGTTTGCCATGGCTGCAGGAGCATAATCCCCAAATTGATTGGGTTTCGGGGCAAATCACCAAGTGGGGACACCAGTGTTTTCGGAACTGCCTAGAATTCCCTCTCAGGGTTGCGCGCCTAGCCCCTATTGGGGTTCCAACTCCATATTTGGAGTTTGCTGATGTCTTTTCAGAAAAGGCGGCAGACAAACTTCCTCCCCACAGACCTTGGGACTGCCCAATAGAACTGCTCCCTGGTACGATGCCTCCCAGAGGGAGAATATTTAATTTGACCCGAGCTGAAACCCTTGCCATGCGGGAATATATCGCCGAGAATTTAGAAAAAGGGTTCATTCGGCCTTCGTCTTCTCCAGCAGGGGCAGGGTTCTTTTTTGTGGAAAAAAAAGATGGGGGACTTCGCCCCTGCATCGACTACCGGGGCTTAAATAACATCACGGTAAAAAATAAGTATCCCCTACCGCTTATTGAGGGACTCTTTACTCAGGTGGTTGGGGCGCAGGTCTTCTCTAAACTGGATCTCCGGGGGGCCTATAACCTCATAAGAATCAGGCAGGGGGACGAGTGGAAAACGGCCTTCAATACCCTTGAAGGGCATTATGAGTATTTGGTAATGCCTTTCGGCCTGTGTAATGCCCCTGCGGTCTTTCAAAGTTTTGTCAACGAAATTTTCAGGGATTATCTTGGCCGGTTTATGGTTGTTTACCTAGATGACATTTTAATTTTTTCTTCATCCATTGACGAACATCGTAAACATGTGTGCCTAGTTTTGCAGAAACTTAGGGAGAATTGCTTATATGCCAAGTTAAAGAAATGTCAATTTGAAGTATCTGAGGTTCAGTTTCTCGGTTACATTATCTCCAAATCTGGTCTGTCTATGGACCAATCTAAGGTGAAGGCTGTTCTAGAATGGGAGCAGCCCAGAGATCTGAAGGGCCTGCAAAGGTTTTTGGGTTTTGCCAATTTTTATAGAAGGTTCATTAAGAATTTCTCTGCCCTGGTTACACCACTAACTAACTTAACTAAGAAAAGCGGGTACCCCCCGGTTTGGCCGGCTCAAGCTGTCCAGGCCTTCGGGAATCTTAAGAGGGTATTTAGTGCTGCTCCCGTCCTAGTCCATCCTGATGAGCAACGACCTTTCCTTGTGGAGGTGGATGCTTCTGAAATAGCGGTCGGAGCGGTCTTGTCTCAGTACCACGGCTCACCTGCACGCCTCCATCCATGTGCCTTCTTTTCCAAGAAATTCTCAGCGGCCGAAAGAAATTATGATATCGGCAACAGAGAATTACTGGCCATCAAGCTTGCCTTCCAGGAATGGAGACACTGGCTGGAGGGGGCTCAGTATCCAGTTACGGTCTTTACGGACCATAAAAATCTAGAATACATCCAGTCCGCCAAGAGATTAACTCCTAGACAGGCTCGCTGGTCCTTATTCTTTTCTCGGTTTAATTTTTCTATAACCTATAAGCCCGGGTCCAAAAACATAAAAGCGGACGCCCTGTCTCGGAGTTTCTCTCCCCCTGACTTACCGGAAAGGATGGTGTCTCCCATCTTGCCTCGCTCCCTAGTGGTGGCCGCCATCCAACCCCAACTTCCTGATCTTACTCAGTTCCAGGCCCAAGCTCCCCCTGGGAAACCCGCTTCAGTCCTATTTGTGCCTTCTACTTACCGGTCTGAGTTCTTGTCCCATTTTCACGATACCAAAACAACCGGTCATCCAGGGGTTAAGAAAACCATAGCTTTATTATTACGCCAAGTTTGGTGGCCTTCTCTTAGGAAGGACGTTCAAAGGTTTGTCTCCGCTTGCAAAGTCTGTGCCCAAAGTAAGTCCTTGAGGAGTTCGCCTGAAGGCCCACTCCTTCCATTGTCCATTCCTGCCTCCCCGTGGACCCATCTGGCCATGGATTTTGTTACTGACCTTCCCCCGTCTCAGGGACATACAGTTATTTGGGTAATTGTGGACCGCTTTAGCAAGATGGCCCATTTCGTCCCTTTAAAGAAACTCCCCTCAGCTCAAACTCTTGCTCAACTCTTCATTACTCATGTCTTTAGGATTCATGGTATTCCCATGGATATTGTTTCGGATAGGGGGGTCCAGTTTGTCTCCCGGTTTTGGAGGGCTTTCTGTGCCAAGTTGGGTTTCACCGTCTCCCTTTCCTCGGCCTTCCATCCGCAGTCGAATGGTCAAACCGAGAGAACGAACCAGTCCCTGGAACAATATTTGCGCTGTTTTACGGCGGATACTCAAACTGATTGGGCCTTCTTCTTACCATTTGCGGAATTTGCTTTTAACAACGCCACACATTCGTCCACGGGGGTTTCTCCTTTCCATTGTGTTTATGGCAAGGACCTGAAGTTTTCTGCTCTTTCGGACCAACCCTCTAGAGTCCCCTCCGTGGATGAATGGGTTTCCAAATGGCCAGGGGAATGGAATAAAATCCAGCAACATCTAGCTAGGGCCGCTCTTCAGCAGAAAAAATTTTCTGATCGCAAACGATCGTCTAACTCTAACTTTAAAGTGGGTGACTGGGTTTGGCTTTCAACCAAGAATTTGGCGCTACGCCAGCCCTCCGCTAAGTTAGGACCTAAATTTATTGGCCCCTTCCCCATAACACAAAAAATTAATCAGGTTACGTACCAGTTGGCCCTCCCTTCGTCCATGAAAATCTGTAAATCCTTTCATGTTTCACTTCTTAAGTCTGCAAAAAACCATGAACCTAATAGTCCTCCTAGTCCTGTGTTAGTTGATGGGCATCAGGAGTTTGAGGTGGCCCGGGTTCTTGATTCTCGCTTTTTTCGGAACTCTCTTCAATATCTTATTGACTGGAAGGGATACGGTCCGGAAGAAAGATCTTGGGTTCCTGCCAGAGAGGTTCATGCACAGAATTTGGTAAAGAGGTTTCACAGAGAGAATCCTTTGAAACCTAGTTTGGAGGGTCCAGTGGCCCCTCCTCAGGGGGGGGGTAATGTTAGGCACTTACCTCGTCGCCGTCCCTGGTCCCGCGGCGCGCTGTCGGGCGGTCCCCGGCTGGTTGCTGCCCGGCGCTCCCCGGGTGTCCTGGCTCCTCAGCGCGGTTGCGGCGGTCAGGGGTCGGCGGCGCGGGCTGGTGTCGGCGGCCGCGCCGCAGCCCGCTCTGCGCGGCTGCGCGGTCCCGTCGGGCTCCCTCGCTGTTCGTCGCTTCCGCCTCCCGGCGGGGGCGCGCTCGATCTTCAGCGTGCTCGCGCGCGCGCGCGAGCACGTCACCTTTATGCCTCCCGGCGGCGCTTTCCCCAGCGCGCCCGCCGGGGGCGAGTTTGATTCATCCAACCCTGGCCCTGTTCATAAAGGGAGCCCAGGGACTGGTCGGCCTGTCTGGCCTGGGCCGTCCAGTTCCTGGGACCACTCCCGTTTTTAGTGTTGCACCAAGCACCTTCCTTCCCTCCTTTTTCCCTGTTCCCCATTGGCCAGATATTCCTATAAATCTGCACTACTCCAGTTTCCCAGTGCCCGTTATAGCTTCTGGGTTCTGGATGTGCGTTGCTGTGTCTTAGTGAAGAATTTGGATTTGGATTGGACTTCGATTATTCTTGCTAGCTGCCTGCCCTGACCTTCTGCTTTGCCTGACCACTCTTTTGCCTGACCCTCCTGTACCTCGCCTGTGACCTCCTGGACTTGACCTCGGCTACCCTTGACCATTCTTTGTTACCCCCCTTGGATACCTCGCCTGTGACCTCCTGGTTTGACCTCGGCCTGAATTACGGACTTTCGCACCCGGCATCCTCATTCGGGATTCCCTGCCAAACATCAATCTGCACCTTAAGCTGTTATCCTTTGCGCCTGTTAAGTCCTGGGGGCAACCGACTGGGAGAGGCATTACCCGTGTCTCCTACAAGCGGGGGCTTGTCTATAGGCGGAAGTGGCGGTGGAGATTGGGGGATATCGGCTTAAGACAGACGGGTGTTTGGTACAGTCCTGACAGTGTGTCTTTCAGGCAATATATGGGCTCCTAATGATGCTGCTGCTACTGTGTGTCTTTCAGGCAATATGTGGGCTCCTTATGCTGCTGCCAAATCCAGGGTGTGTCTTTCAGGCAATATATGGGCTCCTTATGCTGCTGCCAAATCCAGGGTGTGTCTTTCAGGCAATATATGGGCTCCTTATGCTGCTGCCAACTCCAGAGTCTCTTTCAGGCAATGTATGGGCTCCTAATACTGCTGCCAACTCCTGGATGTGTTTTTCAGGCAATATATGGGCTCCTAATACTGCTGCCAACTCCAATGTGTTTTTCAGGCAATATATGGGCTCCTAATACTGCTGCCATCTCCAATGTGTTTTTCAGGCAATATATGGGCTCCCTATGCTGCTGCAAAATTCAGGGTGTGTTTTTCAGGCAATATATGGGCTGCCTATGCTGCTGCCAACTCTACTGTGTGTCTTTCAGGCAATATATGGGCTCCTTATGCTGCTGCCAAATCCAGGGTGTGTCTTTCAGGCAATATATGGGCTCCTTATGCTGCTGCCAAATCCAGGGTGTGTCTTTCAGGCAATATATGGGCTCCTTATGCTGCTGCCAACTCCAGAGTCTCTTTCAGGCAATATATGGGCTCCTAATACTGCTGCCAACTCCTGGGTGTGTTTTTCAGGCAATATATGGGCTCCCTATGTTGCTGCTAAGTCCAGAGTGTGCCTTTCAGGCAATATATGGGCTCCTAATATGGGCTCCTAATGCTGCTGCTGCTGCCAACTCCTGGGTGTGTCTTTCAGGCAATATATGAGCTCCTTCTGCTGCTGCCAACTTCTGGGTGTGTCTTTCAGGCAATATATGGGCTCCTAATGATGCTGCTGCTACTGTGTGTCTTTCAGGCAATATGTGGGCTCCTTATGCTGCTGCCAAATCCAGGGTGTGTCTTTCAGGCAATATATGGGCTCCTTATGCTGCTGCCAAATCCAGGGTGTGTCTTTCAGGCAATATATGGGCTCCTTATGCTGCTGCCAACTCCAGAGTCTCTTTCAGGCAATGTATGGGCTCCTAATACTGCTGCCAACTCCTGGGTGTGTTTTTCAGGCAATATATGGGCACCCTATGTTGCTGCCAAGTCCAGAGTGTGCCTTTCAGGCAATATATGGGCTCCTAATTCTGCTGCCAACTCCTGGGTGTGTTTTTCAGGCAATATATGGGTTCCTTATGCTGCTGCCAACTCCTGGGTGTGTTTTTCAGGCAATATATGGGTTCCTTATGCTGCTGCCAACTCCTGGGTGTGTTTTTCAGGCAATATATGGGTTCCTTATGCTGCTGCCAACTCCAGTCTCTCTTTCAGGCAATATATGGGCTCCTAATGCTGCTGCCAACTCCAGTGTGTCTTTCAGGCAATATATGGGCTCCCTATGCTGCTGCCAAATTCAGGGTGTGTTTTTCAGGCAATATATGGGCTGATCATGCTGATGCCACCTCAAGGCTCTCTAATTGTGCCGCTCTGCGACAGCGAATCTAATAGCAACGCCTCTGATCTGCATGTCATACTACTTTATTTGATTCAATATTATTTCACTAATATTATATTTAATATTAGTTCACTAACCCAGCATGCATCCTATGCATGTTACAGCCAAGTAAAATGTTCTGCAACCCTATGGAGGCTCTCGGAAGCCCAGAAATAGCCGTTTTTAATAGCGAATCATCACGAATAAATTCGGACCGAAACAAATTTTTCCGGAAAATTCGGCAAATCGGCCAAATCGAATTTTTCAAAAGTTCGCTCATCTCTACTAACTAACTAAAAAAAATAAGCATTGGCAAAGCAAATTATGTTTGAAGCATTTTAAGTACACCATGCCACACTTCCGTAGCACACCCCACTCCTAGCTGGATATTCACAAACACTATTTGAAAAAAAGCATAATATTTAGAGATGATAGGCTTAAACTGTGCAACACTGTGGGTGTTTTAAAGTAAATATGCACCCCATGAAGTTAACGGGAGTGCTCTGTTCAAAGCCTACAACCACCCGCTGTAGCTGCTTATCATACCAGCACTGTGGGTGAAAGAAGGAGCAGGTGAAAGATAACAGGGTCACCTCCTAATCAAAAGGGGGAAATACTAAATTGGTTACCCATTTACCCATATAATACAATGGGCGCAGTTAGTGGGGGTCCTTGGGCAGGAGAGTCTTAGTGGGCCCCAAAGTAGTGTGTCACATGATGTATCCTTTTAGCTTTGCTGACACAAATGGTTCATCTTCTTCTGATCATCCTCCAGTTCTTAATGCCTTCCCTATAGTCACCAATCATCCTCTAGTCCTTATTGCCTTCCCTATAGCCACCAATCATCCTCTAGTCCTTACTGCCTTCCCTAAACAACCAATCATCCTCTAGTCCTTTTTGCCTTCCCTATAGCCACCAATCACCGTCCAGTCCTTATTGCCTTCCCTATTGCCCCCAATCGTCCTCTAGTCCTTATTGCCTTCCCAATAGCCACCAATCGCCCTCTAGTCCTTATTGCCTTCCCTATAGCCACCAATTGTCCTCTAGTCCATATTGCCTTCTCTATAGCCACCTATCGTCCCCCAGTTCTTATTGCCTTCCCTATAGCCACCAATTGTCCTCAAGTCCTTATTCCCTTCTCTATAGCTACTAATTGTCCTCCAGTCTATATTGCCTTCCCTATAGCTATCAATCGTCCTCCAGTCCTTATTGCCTTCCATATAGCCACCAATCATCCTCTAGTCCTTATTGCCTTCCCTATAGTCACCAATCGTCCTCTAGACCTTATTGCCTTCCCTATAGCCACCAAACGCCCTCTAGCCCCTATTGCCTCTATAGCCACCAATCGTCCTCTAGTCCTTTTTGCCTTCTTTATAGCCACCAATCATCCTCTAGTCCTTTTTGCCTTCTTTATAGCCACCAATCGTCCTCTAGTCCTTATTGCCTTCCCTATAGCGACCAATCATCCTCTAGTCCTTATTGCCTTCCCTATAGCCACCAATCATCCTCTAGTCCTTACTGCCTTCCCTATAGCCACCAATCATCCTCTAGTCCTTTTTGCCTTCCCTATAGCCACCAATCGCCCTCCAGCCCTTATTGCCTTCCCTATTGCCACCAGTCGTCCTCTAGTCCTTATTGCCTTCCCAATAGCCACCAATCATCCTCTAGTCCTTATTGCCTTCCCTATAGCCACCAATTGTCCTCTAGTCTATATTGCCTTCTCTATAGCCACCAATCGTCCCCCAGTTCTTATTGCCTTCCCTATAGCCACCAATTGTCCTCCAGTCCTTATTGCCTTCTCTATAGCTATTGCCTTCACTATAGCTACCAATCGTCCTCCAGTCTTTATTGCCTTCCCTATAGCCATCAATCGTCCTCCAGTCCTTATTGCCTTCCATATAGCCACCAATCGTCCTCTAGTCCTTATTGCCTTCCCTATAGTCACCAATCGTCCTCTAGTCCTTATAGCTTTCCCTATAGCCACCAAACGCCCTCTAGTCCCTATTGTCTCTATAGCCACCAATCGTCCTCTAGTCCTTTTTGCCTTCTTTATAGCCACCAATCGTTCTCTAGTCCCTTTTGCCTTCCCTATAGCGACCAATCATCCTCTAGTCCTTATTGCCTTCCCTATAGCCTCCAATCATCCTCCAGTCTTTATTGCCTTTCCTATAGCCACCAATCATCCTCCAGTTCTTATCGCCTTCCCTATAGCCACCATTCATTCTCCAATCCTTATTGCCTTCCCTATAGTCACCAATCGTCCTCTAGTCCTTATTGACTTCCCTATACCCACTATTCATCCTCTAGTCCTTATTGCCTTCCCTATAGCCACCAATTGTCCTCCAGTCCTTATTGCCTTCCCTATTCGGTGGTTCGGGTCCACTGTAAAATAAAACCTTGGCCAAGTGTGAGCCTGAGTGGGACCCTGAAGATGCCAGAGCCCCTGGGCATTCCCCATGTTTGCCCTGTGCTGGTGCCGGCCCTGGGAGCAGTTATATTACAATTGGGACACTAGATGACAGTTGAGAGTATTCTCATAGAATAGAATAGACCCATAAACTATAATGTAAGGAAAGTGCCATAAAAAGGTCAGTAGTTTTTGGAGGGAAAAAACAGTTAGAACAAGAACCAAAATAGCGAGGAGATAATAACACCAACTTACATGGAGCATGGATTAGATTTCGCTGAGCTGGGTGAGTTGGCAAAGATTTGGGAAGTCCTGTCAACAGAAGGAAATATCGAGGAGGTTATTGAAGAGGAACTCCGCTCTAGTCCTGTATTCTAGATGTTACCCTGAGGGGAGATGACAATAGGAATCTAGCTTGTGTCAGCAGGAGCTATGGTCCAGGTTAAGACCTCAGTGTGAAGCAGTAGTGCTGATGGAAGCTGTGCATTATTACTGTCTTTAGAACAGTTACTGTATAATGGTGCTGAACATACTATAAGTCTGCCCTTATGTGTATACTGTATGTACTCTTTATCTTAGGATAGATGTGTGCTTATCCCAGGCATGTTTAAATTCAGTGACTGTTGATGTTTCAACTACCTCTGCTGGAAGTTTGTTCCAAGCACCTACTACTCTTTCTGTAAAATAATATTTTCTAACATTGCTCCTGATCTTCCCCCCGACTAGCTTCTGGTTGTGCCCCCTTGTTCTATCGTTAAGTTTCTTCTTAAAAACACTTCCCTCCTGAACCTTATTCAATCCTTTCACATATTTAAAGGTCTCAATCATGTCCCCCCTCTCCCTTCTTTCCTCCAGACTGTACAAATTAAGTTCTTTAAGTCTCTCCTGATAAGTTTTAAGTTTAAGTCCTTCCACCATTTTCGTTGCCCGCCTTTGGACACGTTCTATTTGAATAATGTCTTTTTGCAGGTAAGGTCTCCAGAACTGCACACAGTATTCTAGCTGTGGCCTTACCAGGGCTCTATACAGCGGCATCACAACCTCCCTCTTCCTACTGGTGATGCCTCGAGCTATGCAGCCGAGCATCCTGCTTGCTTTTCCCACTGCCTGGCTACACTGTCCACTCATCTTGCAGCTATCAGTAATCAGTACCCCTAAATCTCTCTCCTCCGAGGTCCTGGCTAACACAGTACTGCCCATACGGTACTCAGAGCAGGGATTCCTTCTACCCAAGTGCATGATTTTACATTTAGAGACATTAAACTCTAGTTTCCACAGTTTTGACCATCTATCCAGTAAAGCTAAATCATTTTCCATGTTGCAGACACCTCCAGGAATATCCACCCTATTACTAACCTTTGTATCATCAGCAAACAGACAAACTTTTCCTACCAAGCCTTCTCCTATGTCACTTACAAATATATTAAAAAGAATGGGGCCCAGGACAGAGCCCTGCGGCACACCACTTGTAACTCGCCTTTGTTCAGATTGCACGCCATTTACAACAACGCTCTGATACCGATCCCTCAGCCAACTGGAAATCCACTGAACTATCCAGGGATTGAGTCCTACCTTCAATAACTTATCTATGAGCTCCTTATGTGGTACAGTGTCAAAGGCTTTGCTAAAATCCAGATAGGCGATATCCACAGCACCACCTTCATCTAACACTTTAGTGACATTGTCAAAGAAATCAATAAGATTGGTCTGACATGATCTGCCCTCAGTAAAGCCGTGCTGTTTTTGGTCCAATAGGTCATTAATTTTTAGATGGGAAATTATCTGTTTTTTTAAGAGTGTTTCCATTAATTTGACCACTATAGATGTTAAACTAACTGGCCTGTAATTACTGGCTTCTTCTCTACTCCCCTTTTTATGGATTGGTACGACATTGGCCATTCTCCAATCATCTGGAACCTCACCAGTTGAAAGGGAATGGTTAAGTAAATCAGTCAGAGGGGCTGCAATCACAAACCTAAGTTCCCTTAGAACTCTGGGGTGGATTCCATCTGGACCCATTGCCTTACTTACCTTTAGATGTGCCAGCTCGGCTAAGACATCAGCCTCCAGAAACTCCGGAGCTGTGCCCTCCCAGCTGGATGTTGTGCTATGACCATGCCTGCTACTATCTGAAAATACCGAACAAAAGTAGCTATTCAGATGGTCAGCCACAGCCTTATCTCCGTCAATATATTTATTTTCCCTATTTCTAATTTTTGAGACTGCATTGTTTTTCTTCTTTCTGTCCCCAATATATCGGAAAAAGGTTTTATCTCCCCTCTTCATAGATTTGGCCATTTCTTCCTCTTTTTGCCTTTTAGCAGTCCTTATAATTAGTTTTGCTTCCCTCTGTTTAATTTTATACGCCTCTCTGTCAGCTACACTTCCACTTACTTTATACTTCTTATAGGCAGACTTCTTATCTTTTATGATAGTGCTGACTTCCCTAGTAAACCATAATGGTTTCTTCTTCCTTTTATTCTTGCTAGTTTGTTTCACATATTGCTTAGTTGCCTTTAAGATGGCCATTTTTAATAGTGACCACTGGGCACTCACTTCTGCTACTCTGTTCCACTCACCTAATTTTCTTTCTACATACTCCGCCATTTCCTTGAAGTTTGTCTTCCTAAAGTCTAGCACTTTGGTTCTGGTGTGTGATTGCACAATGTCTGTTTTTATTCTGAACCATAAGCATTGATGGTCACTGGAACCCAGATTTTCTTCAACCCTGACCTCGGACACCAGATCCCCATTGGTCAGAACTAAGTCCAGAATGTTATCTCCTCTAGTTGGCAATGTCACAAGTTGTTTTAGAGACACTCCATTAAGTGCCTCTAATATAGTCCTGCTCTTGCATGCCGATGCACTTGGGATATTCCAGTCCACATCAGGCATGTTGAAGTCACCTGTAATTACAACGTCCCCCTTCTCTGCCATTCCACTGATTTCATCTATTAACAGGTTATCTAGATCCTCAGATTGTCCAGGGGGCCTATATATCACACCAATTCTTACCACAGCTCCCTCCTTAGTCTGCATGGTAACCCAGAGAGTTTCTAGTTCATTATGTGTATGCTGAATTATTGTTGATTGAAGGGTAGTCTTGACATAAATGGCTACTCCACCGCCCTTTCTATCCAATCTGTCTTTTCTGTACAATGTGTAACCGGGTATGGCTATCTCCCAGTCATTGTGATCCTTGAACCAAGTCTCTGTTATTGCAACAAGATCCAATTCATCTCTGGATATGATAGCCATTAATTCACAGAGCTTGTTTCCCAAGCTGCGAGCATTGGTACACATCATGTGGATGTTGTTGGTATAGTATTTTAGTGTGTCCTTGATCTTTTCCACCTCTAGCCTACCACTAACCGGGTTTCCTGCTTCAATGTCCTGCTTCATCCTAAATGGTAGGGGACAGAAATCACCCTCGCAAGTTACATCTCTGTCCCCTTCCTCTAGTTTAAATCAAAAAATGCTCTGAGTTCCACTCCAAGTTCTTCTGTGCCTTTCTGTGAAGGATGCAAGCCATCCCTCTTAAACAACTCATTGTTCGACCACCTTCTAACATCATGACTAATACATCCAAAGCCTTTGTCTTCACACCACTGACGTAACCACAAGTTGAACTTGGCGATGTTGAGTGCCTTTTTTCCCTGATTACATACTGGCAAAACTTCAGAAAATGTGATGGAACCTGTTATTTTGCAAAGTTCCTGACTAAAATTTTAGAAGTCCCTCTGTACAACAAACAAATCTTTTTGGGATAAGTCATTTGTGCCAAGATGTAGCACAATGTCCACTTGGTTATGTTTGCTTGCAGACTTTCCAGGGTTGTATCTAAACAGTGTCATCCACCCCAGGTCCAAGAACCTCCCTCACTCCTCATGCTCTCCTCAATTAGTCGGTAGAGTTGCCTTACACTTCATGCACGCATACCTGTAGCCGACAACCACACACACGCACCACGAGCTGGAACTAGCTCGCACTTACTACAAGCCCCCACATTAGTACACACAGGTCATAGGACTAGCCCCATGAGCAAAGCAGATCTCCCCGAAGCCTATGGACACAGCATGGATTCCCTAGGGACCTTGAGAGCCAAGTCATGCTTGAAATAAAACTTTGCCTAACCCAGGCCTTAAAAACTTACAATTAATTTACACTGGCAAGAGGGGGGACAGAAGATGATTGTGGAGGTGGGAGAGGGTATCAGGTCTAACTTATAAAAACTCTTAACATACTAATCACGCTATTTCACAATAAAAGAAAAAAAAAACTAAAAGTTCTATGTATATACATATTCTATAAGCACCAGTCAGCTGTTCAGTTGCCTTTATGATCTTAGAAGTGGGATCTTGGAGCGATAGCCTGATAGTAGTAGGTTGTAAGTTCTAAATGACGGGGTGAGTAGGGTCACAGATTTTTTCTTCTCTTGAACTGACTCTGCTTCTGAATTATTCAATTATCCAAGTGAGCCAGAGATGGCAGGAAGCACACATGTACTCTTTAATTGCAGTGTAGAATATTGTTAGCACTTTACATGGTAGTCCTAGTTATACAGTTGTCTATGGAGTGACAGGGTTGAAAAAAGTTTTTTTTATTTAAAGATAACAGCGAATAATAACAGTTAATACCTAAATGTTATTTACATCTAAAAAAGCATCTAATCCTTTTTTTTTTTCTGTCAGCTGTTGATAATGTAAAACGTTTCTGTGGTAGGCTATTTATATTTATATATATATATATATTTTTATATAAATTTGTATCTTATATTCATATTTACACAGTTCTTGTGTTAAAGAAGGAAGGATTGTTGCTGCTGTGAAGTCAATATAAGACATCCTGATGTACAAGCGGCAAATTTGACCTCCTAGGTATGATGATTGGTCCGCACTCTATATATACTAAAACGCCCTCTTTAATTAGATATTTAATATCACCTCCAACAGTAGAATAAGACGCCTCGTAAAAACGTCAGAAGGATGTCAGAAGGGTGTTGGACTGGGGGAAAACATGTGAAGATAGGTGAGAAATTGGCTTAATGATCAGGAGCAGAGGGTGGTTATCAATGGTACATACTCAGATTGGGTCACCGTTACTAGCTGAGTACTACAAGGGTCAGTCCTGGGACCAATTCTCTTCAATATATATATTAATGACATTGGGTACAGATTAAACAGTAAAGTCAATCTTTGCAGATGATACTAAGCTGTGTAAAGTAATTAACACAAAAGAGGACAGTAGGCAGCTACAAACAAATTTAGATAAAATGGAAGCATGGGCAACTAAAAGGCAAATTAAGTTTAACTGTAAGGAACTTACCGGTCTTCCGGCGGCCCGCCTCCATGTCCTCTGCTGGGGCTTCAGCCTCCGCCGCCCCCTCTACATCGGCGGCGGCGGTAGCTGGGGTCGCTGGCGTCGCGGCGCCTCCCCCGCTTCTTCAGGCGGCTCCTCCGCCTCTTCGGCCGGGGCGGCGTCCCCTCCCCTCCTCTCGGGGAGCACGCCTGGCTTGTTATCCTCATATGCCCCCCGGCGGCGCTGCTCCCAGCGCATTTGCCGGGGGCAAGTTTAAATAGGTCATCCTGTCCTGGGGTCTGGGGTGGGATGAACCCAGGGACTGGACAGCCTGACTGGCCAGGGCGGTCCAGTCCCTGGGGTTGCTCCTATAGAAAGCCAGATCCTAGTTACCCCAATCACCTTCACTAGTTGCACCAATCACTCATCCCCCCTCCTCCTATTGGTCAGTTCCCCTTTAAATAGGTTCTCGCCCAGTCCACCAGTGCCCGTTATAGCCATTATTAGCTTGGGTGTGCTGTTGGAATTGCGTTTAGTGTGCTTGATCCGGCTTCGTCTTTGACCACTCCTGTCCTCTGCCCGCACCGACCTTCGGCCTGTCTGACCTTGCTTCTGCTCACCCCCTGGATACCGCGCTTCAGTGACCTCCCGGCTTTGACCCCTGCTTGTCTCGACTATTCTCCGCCTAATCCCTTGGATACCGCGCTACTATGACCACCCGGCTTTGACCCCTGCCTGTCTCGACCATTCTCTGCCTAATCCCTTGGATTGACATTTCGGACTCTGTTCGCTTGAACTCTGGATTTGGGATACCCCGCAGTTCACCCGTCTTTACCATAAGCCAGCAATCTTTGCGCCAGTAAGTCCTGGGGGCAACCGAGTCTGGAGAGGCATAACCTGTGTCTCCAGCGAGCGGGGGCTTGACTATAGGCACAAGAGGCGGTAGAGATTGGGGATTGTTGACTTATGCAAGAAGGGTATCCGGCAAACCCTGACAGTATAACGGGCCATACCATGGACCAAATTTTGGAGCAGGTGCAGGCCTTGACTGCGGCCGTTGAGCACCTGGCCCATCGTGTGGCAGCCCAGGAGAACCGTCCAACTCCAATCAACCCAGGCCCTCAGGGGGCCTCGGCCGCTCACCCAGTGGAACCCAAGATTCCACTCCCCGACAAATTCTCGAGGGATAGAAGCAAGCTCTCCAACTTCCGGGATGCTTGCAAACTTTATTTTCAACTTCGTCCATACTCCTCAGGGTCCCAAGAACAGCGTGTGGGCCTGGTCATCTCCCTCCTGCAAGGGGACCCTCAATCCTGGGCATTCAGCCTGTCACCTCAGGATCCAGCACGGCAGTCTGTGGAAGTATTCTTCTCTGCGATGGAAATCTTGTACGACGATCCGGACAGAGGTGCCACTGCAGATGCTAAACTTCGCACCCTGCGTCAAGGTCGTCGGCAGGCTGAGGAGTATTGTTCTGAGTTCCGTCGGTGGGCTGTGGACTCTTGATGGAACGACCCGGCCTTATGTGGTCAATTCCGTCTGGGCCTGTCCGATGCCATTAAGGACATTTTCGTGAATCATCCTGTACCCCAGTCTCTGGACGAAACTATGCAACTTGCTATTCAAATCGACCGACGTTTGCGGGAGAGACACCTTGAAAGAGGGGCAATCCCGACACCAGCTGGAAAGCTGGAGCTCCAGCCCCGTGTCCTATCGAGGAACCTATGCAGCTGGGAGCTACCAAGCTTTCCGAAGCTGAGAGGCGTCAGCGATTATCGAAAGGGCTGTGTCTCTACTGTGGGGGGACCGGCCACCTGGTCAGAGTTTGCCCCAAGAAGCAGCCGGAAAACTTCAGAGCCTAGGTGGGGTTGAGGGAACCCACCTAGGCTGCAAGGTATTTCCTTTTTTCACAGTTTATGGTGCCAGTTCAGGTTAAAGTGGGCCTTGAGTATAGAAATTTGGAGGCGCTTTTGGATTGTGGGGCGGCGGGGAATTTTCTTGATTTTGAGTTAGCCCGAAGTCTGGAAATTCCTCTCCAACCCCTGTCTAAAATGATTCGGGTGTCCGCCATTGATGACACGCCTATTGCTGAGGGTCTTATTCATTTTAAGACTCCACCTGTGTTACTCAGAGTGGGAGCAGGGCATTCTGAGTTGATCAGTTTTCTAGTTTTAAAGATGCCCTCAACCCCTTTAGTACTCGGGTTGCCCTGGTTACAAAAACCTAACCTTCAAGTCGATTAGGTAGCGAGGAAGATTATTAAATGGGGCCCACAGTGTTTTCAGTCTTGTTTGGAAGTTCCAGTGCGTGTCACACAGCTGTCCTCTGAGGGGATTCCAGGCCCCTACCACAACTTTCTCAATGTATTTTCTGAGAAAGCGGCAGATGTCCTTCCACCCCATAGATCCTTTGACTGCCCTATAGAGCTTCTTCCGGGGACCATGCCACCTAGAGGGAAAATCTATAACTTGACCCAGGCAGAGAATAAAGCGATGCAGGAATACATCTCTGAAAATGTAAAAAAGGGGTTCATACGGGCATCCACTTCTCCAGCTGGGGCTCCGTCCCTGCATAGATTACCAGGGTCTGAATAAAATTACTATTAAGAACAAATACCCCCTTCCTCTGATTGATGGGTTGTTTACACAGGTCATTGGGGCCCAAGTCTTTACTAAGTTGGATCTACGAGGGGCCTATCACTTGATAAGAATCCGGCAGGGGGATGAATGGAAGACCGCCTTCAACACCCAAGATGGGCATTACGAGTATCTTGTGATGCCCTTTGGTCTGTGTAATGCCCCGGCAGTCTTCCAGGACTTTGTGAATTAGGTTTTTAGGGACTATCTGGGTCGCTTTGTAGTAGTGTACCTGGACGATATTTTGATTTTTTTCTTCTTCATTAGCAGAACATCGTGAACATGTTCGCCTTGTCTTGCAAAGACTCAGGGAAAATTGCTTATTTGCTAAACTCAAAAAATGCATGTTTGAAGTTGCAGAGGTCCCTTTTTTAGGATATATAATTTCCAACACGGGACTGGCCATGGATCTGTCCAAGGTTGCAGCAGTACTAAAATGGGAGCAACCCAGGGATTTAAAGGGGCTACAAAGATTCCTGGGGTTCGCTAACTTTTATAGGAGATTTATCAAGAATTTCTCTACTTTAGTAGCACCCCTCACTGACCTCACCAAGAAGGGGGGTTTCCCATCTATCTGGCCAGAACGGTCCATCCAGGCCTTCAAAAGGTTGAAAGAAGTCTTTAGCTCCGCTCCAGTATTAGTGCACCCAGAATGTCAACTAGCTTTTATTGTGGAGGTCGATGCCTCAGAGCTTGGCATCGGGGCAGTCCTCTCACAATACAGCGGTTCCCCAGTACGGCTTCATCCCTGTGCGTTTTTTTCAAAAAAGTTTACTTCCGCTGAACATAATTATGACATTGGGAATCGGGAACTCTTGGCGGTTAAATTAGCCTTTCAGGAGTGGAGACACTGGTTAGAAGGGGGCTCAGTTTCCTGTTACAGCCTTCACGGACCATAACAATTTGGAATATATTCAGTCTGCAAAAAGGTTAACCCCTAGAAAAGCTTGATGGTCTCTGTTCTTTTCCCGGTTTAACTTCACTATTACCTACAAACCAGGGCCAAAGAATATGAAAGCCGATGCTTTGTCACGAAGTTTTTCCTCGACTAGCTTACCCGAGGGGAGAAACTTACCCATTCTGCCTCAACACTTGGTGGTAGCTGTTATCCAGTCGGATCTTTCCGACCTGAATCAGTTTCAGACTGAGTCTCCGCCTGGTAAACCAGCCCATGCCCAGTTTGTACCCATGTCTCACTGTGCAGCCATCCTACAGCAATTTCATGCTTCTAAAACTGTTGGTCATCCAGGAGCAAGGAAGACCATTTCCATGTTGTCCCGTCATGTTTGGTGGCCGTCTTTTAGAAAAGACGCTCGAGAGTATGTGCGGGCCTGTAAAGTCTGTGCCCGGAGTAAAACCCCGAGACACTCTCCTGAAGGTTCCCTGTTGCCCTTGTCCATTTCTTCCCGTCCCTAGACTCATCTTGCCATGGATTTCATCACCGATCTTCCACCATCCCAGGGGTTTACCGTCATCTGGGCGGTGGTCGATCGGTTCAGCAAGATGGCTAATTTTGTCCCGTTAAAAAAGTTACCCACTGCTCAAGACCTTGCACAACTTTTTTTAACTCACATATTTAAGTTCCATGGGATCCCGGAGGATGTGGTGTCAGACAGGGGGGTTCAGTTTGTCTCTCGATTTTGGAGGTCTTTTTGTGCCAGGTTGGGGTTCACTGTCTCTTTGTCCTCAGCATTTCACCCCCAGTCAAATGGGCAGACAGAGAGGACCAACCAATCGTTGGAGCAATACCTTTGTTGTTTTGTTTCCGATGTCCAGACGGATTGGTTACTGTTCCTTCCATTCGCAGAGTTCACTCTGAATAATGCCACTCACACTTCCACTGGGGTGTCTCCGTTCCGCTGTGTTTTTGGTAGAGACCTGAAATTTTCTGCTTTGTCGGACTTGCCCTCTATCGTGCCCTCACTTGAAGAATGGGTGTCCCAATGGCCGGATCTATGGGCAAAGGTTCAGCAAAATCTGACCAAGGCTGTCGGCCAGCAGAAAACTTTTGCCGATCGTAGTCGGTCCAGTAACCCTGATTATGCAGTTGGGGAGCTAGTTTGACTTTCCACCAAAAATTTGGCTTTACGTCAACCTTCTGCCAAGCTGGGCCCAAGGTTTATTGGTCCTTTTTCTATACTGCAGAAAATTAATCAGGTTACTTACCGTCTAGATCTTCCGCCTTCTATGAAAGTTTGTAATTCTTTGCATGTGTCCCTGTTAAAGTCTGCTAATGGTATTGAGCCAGATGTTTCCCCGGCGGCCATGTTAGTTGATGGGCAACATAAATTCGAAGTAGCGCGGATTTTAGATTCACGTCTCTTCCGAAACTCCCTCCAGTACTTGGTAGATTGGAAGGGTTACGGCCCGGAAGAGAGGTCTTGGGTCCCAGCCAGAGAGGTCCACGCGGGGAGGTTGGTTAGGAAATTCCACAAGGAGAACCCTCAGAAACCCAGGTTGGAGGGTCCAGAGGCCCCTCCTCAAGGGGGGGGGTAATGTAAGGAACTTACCTGGCTCTGGGGCCCCGTTCCGCGGCGCCTGTGCATGGCTGTGGCCGGCTCCGGTCTTCCGGCGGCCCGCCTCCATGTCCTCTGCTGGGGCTTCAGCCTCCGCCACCCCCTCTACATCGGCGGCGGCTGGGGTCGCTGGCATCGCGGGCGCCTCCTCCGCTTCTTCAGGCGGCTCCTCCGCCCCTTCAGCCGGCGTGGTGCCCCCCCCTCTCTCGGGGAGCGCGCCCAGCTTGTTGTCACGTGCTCCTATAGAAAGCCAGATCCTAGTTACACCAATCACCATCCCCCCTTCCTATTGGTCAGTTCCCCTTTAAATAGGTTCTCGCCCGGTCCACCAGTGCCCGTTATAGCCATTATTAGCTTGGGTGTGCTGTTGGAATTGCATTTAGTGTGTTTGATCCGGCTTCATTTTTGAACACTCCTGTCCGCTGCCCGCACCGACCTTGGCCTGTCTGACCTTGCTTCTGCTCACCCCCTGGATACCGCGCTTCAGTGACCTCCCGACTTTGACCCTTGCTTGTCTCGACTATTCTCCGCCTAATTCCTTGGATACCGCGCTAATGTGACCACCCGGCTTTGACCCCTGCCTGTCTCAACCATTCTCTGCCTAATCCCTTGGATTGACGTTTCGGACTCTGTTCGCTTGAACTCCGGATTTGGGATACCCCGCAGTTCACCCGTCTTTACCATAAGCCAACAATCGCGCCAGTAAGTCCTGGGGGCAACCGAGTCTGGAGAGGCATAACCCATGTCTCCAGCGAGCAGGGGCTTGACTATAGGCACAAGAGGCGGTGGAGATTGGGGATTGTTGGCTTATGCAAGAAGGGTTTCTGGCAATCCCTGACATTAACACAGATAAATGTAAGGTTATGCACATGGGAAGGAGAAATATGTGCCATGATTACACACTAAATAAAGAAATGCTTGGTAAAACAATAAGCGTAACTGCAGTACTGAATGCCAGGCAGCAGCTGCCAAAGCAAACAGGATCATGGGGTGCATCAAAAGAGGCATATGTGCTCATGACCAGAGCATCATTTTACCCTTGCACAAGTCACTGGTCAGACCCCATATGGAGTACTGTGTACATTTCTTGGCACCTGTGCTTGAGAAGAACATATGAGAACTAGAGCACGTTCAAAGGAGAGTACTTTGAAAGATTGCCAAAGTTAAGGGCTGATTTAATAGCTATGTATAAATATATTCAGGGTCAATACAAAGATCTGTCCCACAATCTATTTATACCCTGGAGTGTAACCATACCCCGAGGGCATCCACTAAGGTTAGAGGAAAGGTGCTTTCCGACATAGGAGGGGATTCTTCTCTGTAAGAGCATTGAGACTATGGGCTACCAGAGGAGGTAGTAATGGAGGATACAGTAAAAACGTTCAAAAGTGGCCTGGATGCCTTCCTGGCATGTAATAACATTTCCAGCTATGGGTACTAGACCACTGGAAGGAAAAAAACAGGCTGAACTGGATGGACTAAAGTCTTTATTCAGCCTTACATACAATGTTACTATGTTACCCGAGTATCAAAAATAACAGGGGTCCTTTGATGCGTTTCAGGCCATGCCTTAATCATATCCTATGTATGTCTTCCCCAAAAATAATTTTGAGTGCAAAGAAATCAGGGAGATGTTAATAACTATCTCCACATTAACTTCTTTAACTCCCTTACTTTTATTCTGACCTAATTTCCCCGAACCATGCTGCTGTCCAATGTAGCCACACATTAGCCCTGAATCAGAGCCTCTCTCGTACACATTCCTGCATGCGGGGATGGCGTCAAATTCTCATATTTGAGCTAATTTCTGGGTGTGTTTCTGGCCTGGGTATTTTTGTCCAAGTTACCTTTTTTTGCCGGACTTTACAGTTCGTATATGTTATTATTTGCCGTATTAATACGGGTTAAGACAACAAACCCACAGGGGGAAGACCACACCCCCCTAAAATGCTAAAGAAAAAGTGGCACCACCCCACTATATATATAATGAAAATCTCAATTTATTGCATTATAAGCCAAAGATTAAAATAGCATACAAATAGCATACAAACAGTTACATTACAAACACAGAACAACACCAGAGGGCGCCAGGGGTCTTAAGAATAGTAAATAATAAGTGAATTCATTTCAAAAACATAAACATACATAAAAGTGAATCTCTTTGATCAACCAGTCAAATATGTGCAAATATGCAAGGTAAGTGCAAAGTGCAAACAATATAGCAACCAATTATAATCACAAAATCATCAGTGCAACTACTATAGGACAATGTGAGCCCAGACAGAAGCAAGTCAGCGCATCTGAGTGAGCACAGGAGGAAGAGAACATGTGTACAAACCGACCGGGGGCGCCCCCACAAACCGTCGCCAACGCGTATCGTGGTGTGACCACACCACTTCTTCAGGACATTGCCCTGAGGAAGTGGTGTGGTCACACCACGATACGCGTTGGCGACGGTTTGTGGGGGCGCCCCCGTTCGGTTTGTACACATGTTCTCTTCCTCCTGTGCTCACTCAGATGCGCTGACTTGCTTCTGTCTGGGCTCACATTGTCCTATAGTAGTTGCACTGATGATTTTGTGATTATAATTGGTTGCTATATTGTTTGCACTTTGCACTTACCTTGCATATTTGCACATATTTGACTGGTTGATCAAAGAGATTCACTTTTATGTATGTTTATGTTTTTGAAATGAATTCACTTATTATTTACTATTCTTAAGACCCCTGGCGCCCTCTGGTGTTGTTCTGTGTTTGTAATGTAACTGTTTGTATGCTATTTGTATGCTATTTTAATCTTTGGCTTATAATGCAATAAATTGAGATTTTCATTATATATATAGTGGGGTGGTGCCACTTTTTCTTTAGCATTTTAGGGGGGTGTGGTCTTCCCCCTGTGGGTTTGTTGTCTTCATATATACGGTGCTTAGATCAGTGTGCACACCACTATTTTCATCTTTAAATTAACTTAATTTGGTTATCTCTGGGCAGAGAGTCTGGTGCGGCCCATATTTTGTTTGTTTGTTGTTTAATACGGGTTAAGCTGAGTTTTGGCTTCCGTGTGCCCATAATTTCACGAGTGAAGCCCGTACTTGTGCGTGATTCCGAGCTCTAATTTGAGTGTTTTCAACCCTAAAAAACCTTAGGTTCTGTGTAAAAAATACTTTTTTTTTACTAGCTGGGTCCAGCATATGCATTAACCATGGAGCCCCTTGACAAGTTTTGTGAAGAGTATGAGCGTCTGCAGCAGCGGGGGCTATTAACCATGTAACTTCCAGAGCTTAGGCATACGCGTATGCAGGTGTTTAAATTGACCCAACTGAACTGCCTTTTTCTTGAGAAGCTTTACTCAGAGCTGAGGTCATGGTTGGCCCATGCCACAAGAAAGGGACGTGCAATTGGAAGTATGACCAAATTGGTTGGATGCCTTCAATTTTAAGCAATTAGCTACTTCCCGAAGCTAGGGGCAATGTCTATTGGCATGTCCCAGCCTGCACTGAGCCACGCCCTGACTAAATTTCTTGATGGCATGGCTGTCCTGCAGGAGAAATATATCTCTTGTCCTGACAGCATAACAGCCTGGAATGCTGTGAGGTTGTTTTTGTTCAACATTGTGAATAAAGTCATGGGTGCTATCGATTGCACGCACATGCCCCTGGTTTCTTCCAGCTCAGGAGTATATGTTTTGGTAAGTTTAGGTCTACATTGCAGATCCTTCTTGCCCACTCTCCTGTATGTATTCTAGCCTTGTATCAGCTCTCCTAAACTAGCTCCCTTTTTTTTTCTGGCTGTTCCTTTATGCCATTATAATTACCATATTTTTTGTATATTTTTTTTAAACTGCAAGATAGGCCACTCTCTGAACATCCAATGTGTCATGGAACCAGATCTTTTTTTCAGCTTTTTGGCTGGTTCTTTTTATGGCGCATTCATCTTGAGGAGTTTAAGTTTCTATACTCGTTTTGAGAGTGGCAAGGGAGAGCTGGGTCCGCCATGTTGCTTAGTGGTGTCAGCAAACACTATACAACAGTCCTAGTAGAGGGGAGAGCAGCTTATGATCTGCAGTAGTGCATATGCACCCACTTGCGTAGACATGCATTTTTTGTTAGCAATGTAAGAGACATGATTTTAAAGTGGAAGGTGCATGCCTGTGGACCTAAACTAGGTCAACGCATGAAAGGCCTGAAAATAACAGTGAAACGTAATTTTTGGGGGCAGACTTTCATCCAAGAACGCTACAACTTCAAACCCAACACCCATGAAAAGAGAACGTTGGCAGAGGACATGGCAGACAATCTGAGTAGCCAGGAGATGTCGGCATAAACCCACACACACATTATGCAGCACTGGTCGGACTTCAAATGATGAAAGTTGCCCCAGGTGCACCGGTTCTACAGTCAGAACTTCCCTGGTAAGTGGATGGCCAAGAGAGAAAGTGAGCAGTCAGGCAGAACTTTGTAAGTGACAGTTCTTTTTCTCTTGTACCTGGGGAGTTCTAGCTGCGCATAAAGGCTACCTGGGGGCGATGGGTCCAACCAGCACGGCAAAGAAGATGGGGTGTGGGTGTAAGACAGCGGCCCCGACCACTGCCAATGTCTTCTTCCTTTTCTTCAGGCTCCCCACCAACAGCCCCGGAACCCACTGAAGAGGAGGTTCTGGCCTTGGAGTCATCCACACTAGACGATGCAAAAATTACATACCGTATTTTTCGCCCTATAAAGTGGGGGAAAAATGTCTGTTCGCCCTATCGGGCGAATATAAAGATAAAAAAAGTAAACTCACCCGCTCCCGCGTTGCCTGTCACACTGCGGGAGCCCAGAAGAAGACAGAGGAGCTGCGGGCTCTGTCCCTGTCCCCGCCGCTACGATCGCTGTCTTTTACCAGCAGCGATGGCAGCGGCGAGGCCAGAAACAGTGCCCGCCGCTCCTCCATCTGCTGCCTCTTCCGGCTGGCTGGGCGAGCACCCAGGTCAGTGCAGCAGGTGGGCGTGGCCTGCATAGGGGGCGGTTGCCACACTGCCTATATGGGGGAATGGGATGGGGGATGCCACACTGCCTATGGGAATGAAATAGGGGAAATGCCACACTGTTCTTATGGGCAGGTGCATCTTATATGGCGAAAAATGCGGTATATGCTAAGTGCTGGTGTCTTGTGCTTCTCTTTCCCTACCATTCCCTTTCCACCCAAGCAAGAAGCAGTCTCATACCGCGAAGCGCAGGTGGAGCAGCCTCCCGCCCTGACTGTCCTCCCTGGTGATTGATTTCTATGTCTCCACACAGCTGAGTATCTCTCTTTCTGATATTGCATGTATACTTGTTTTTGATTGTGTCCCAATGTTACATTTTCTTTTTTCTTTTTAATTGGGTTAATGAATTTGTATTAGTATTTTGCACAATGCACATGTCACTTTGGGTAGTTATTTATGGATTTAATAAGGTGTATTAATTTTGAAGGGTATTGTTTCTTTATGGATTTTATATTTTTTTGCTTTTGTGCCGGCACAAAAAAAGGAGGTGTTAGTTACTACATAGACTGAAAGAGAATTGGATACGAGTTTACATATATACTCTGCATAATATATGGGCAACTATTTAGGACAGGTGTATATACACTTTTTCAGGGCAGGTTGAGGAGGCTTTTTAATTTGTCTTGTTGTTGTTTTTAAATGTATGTATTTTGTATAATAAAAATTGTATGAACTTTCATTGGTTGTGCTCTTTTGTGTGACCCCTGGGTCTGGCTGATCCCTGGGTTCACCTTTGCTTATACTGTGATATGAATCAATGAGCACACCCTTATCTTTTTGTTATTAGTGGTGCACCATATTTAAAATATTTACAAGGGTGAATATGCCACGATGGAGCCACCCAAGACTGGTACGGCGCCAGACTCAGGTGGGTGAAAACCAAGTCAAACATGAATAACAGATGCACAGACTTGTAATATAATTTTGCATTTCATCACAGACCTAGATGAAGGGATGTAGCTGAGGCTAAGGGTGACCCCCTAAAATGACAAAACACAATGTTGTGGTGAGTAGTGAGCCTTTAGGGGGCATCAACAGGCACACATGTGCAGAAACAGGTGTTAACATGCATTTGTTTTGTCTTTACAGGTGCTACATTCTTCAAGCAGGGTGTAGTTGCTCAAGCATGGATGGGTAATGGTGCGGGAAAAAAGGAGGTGGAGCAGACGACATTGGAGGCCACTGAATGAAAAAACTTGGAGAAAGTAAGACATACTACATACATGCACACTACATAGGATGCCACAACTGGAACCAAGGGGGAAAGGTAAGTCACACTACAGACATGCACACTACATGGGATGGCACACGTGGAGGCTAGCGAGCCTAACACTAGCGACAGACTAGCGACAGACACGGAACACTGAGATTGATGCACTCTTCTGCAACATACGGCTCAGAAAATGTACAAACTCGGCTTCCGAGAAAAGTACGACAGCCAAAACCATAAATGTTCGGCTAAACCGTATGCACCAAGCAATTACGGTTGCGTACGCATGGCTGAGAAATCTTCAGAGCACGGCTGTGAATAATACGAGCGTTTCCAAAATCCCAGTTTCCGAGTTCTCTTACACTAAAAACTGAGCATTCACAGTGAGGCTCTGAATCAGGCTTTTTGTCATTTTCTGCTGTATTACACAGCCCTACCTCAAGATTTCTTTCGGATTGCTTGTTCACAGTCTTTTTCAATAAAAACTCATCACCCCCTTATCCCTAACTTTCCTCTCTGTTCACTTGCGGCAAGGTTCAGTCTTTGGCCCGGTACTGTTTTATCATTATACAATCTTATTAGGCTTTACTATTATCTCTATGCAGATGACACACATATGTATCTAATCAACTTTTGGATCCAAATGAGAGTTGGATGTGAAATGGCCCCCTTAGGCCATTAGTCTGCCTGTTCACTGAGATGACTTACAGCTACCTAAAACTCCACCTAAAAATACCTTCCCATGCTCCTTCCATACCATCTCCTGATAGCACTGTCACTGTAAATTGTTCCTTAGTTCAGTCTACCCCACATGCTCAATGCTTTGGTTACACCCATGACTCCTTCCTCTCTTTTGTACCTCACATTGAGAAGCTCTCTAGAGTCTTTTGTTTATCTGCCTAACATTTCTAAAATATGTCCATACTAGAGATGAGCGAGTAGTATTCGACCGAGTCGGTATTCGATCGAATACTACGCTATTCGTCATACTCGATTTCGATCGAGTACAGCGGCGATGGCGCACTCACAATTCGTTTCCCCTCACACCTTCCCTGGCGCGTTTTTTACACCAATCACCATGCAGGGGGGGTGGGACAGGTCCTGGGAGGACGCTGGCATCGCGAGAACGGCGTCTAGACGCGTTGGCTGGAAAAACCATGTGACCTCGAATCTACAAAACTCAGCACTTCCTCTTCGTCAGCATTAGCAGCTTGAACTTAGTGAGGGATAGACGCTCACAGCAGGGAAAGACAGGCTGTAGCTGGCAGGGCCCCAGAAGCTCGGAATATCGCATTTACCACCATATATACCAGCTACCAGAAGACAAGAGAGTCATTAAGAGCCCTTATTAGGGCTACTATGCTGAACGGTATATAGCTCATATGTAGGCAGGCAGGGCCCCAGAAGCTCAGAATATCGCTTTTACCACCATATATACCAGCTACCAGAAGACAAGAGAGTCATTAAGAGCTCTTATTAGGGCTACTATGCTGAACGGTATATAGCTCATATGTAGGCAGGCAGGGCCCCAGAAGCTCAGAATATTGCTTTTACCACCATATATACCAGCTACCAGAAGACAAGAGAGTCATTAAGAGCCCTTATTAGGGCTACTATGCTGAACGGTATATAGCTCATATGTAGGCAGGCAGGGCCCCAGAAGCTCAGAATATCGCTTTTACCACCATATATACCAGCTACCAGAAGACAAGAGAGTCATTAAGAGCCCTTATTAGGGCTACTATGCTGAACGGAATATAGCTCATATGTAGGCAGACAGGGCCCCAGAAGCTCAGAATATCGCATTTACCACCATATATACCAGCTACCAGAAGACAAGAGAGTCCTTATTATTAGGGCTACTATGCTGAACAGTATATAGCCCATATGTAGGCAGGCAGGGCCCCAGAAGCTCAGAATATCGCATTTACCACCATATATACCAGCTACCAGAAGACAAGAGAGTCATTGAGAGTCCTTATTATTAGGGCTACTATGCTGAACAGTATATAGCCCATATGTAGGCAGGCAGGGCCCCAGAAGCTCAGAATATCGCATTTACCACCATATATACCAGCTACCAGAAGACAAGAGAGTCATTGAGAGCCCTTATTAGGGCTACTATGCTGAACAGTATATAGCCCATATGTAGGCAGGCAGGGCCCCAGAAGCTCAGAATATCGCATTTACCACCATATATACCAGCTACCAGAAGACAAGAGAGTCATTAAGAGCCCTTATTAGGGCTACTATGCTGAACGGTATATAGCTCATATGTAGGCAGGCAGGGCCCCAGAAGCTCAGAATATCGCTTTTACCACCATATATACCAGCTACCAGAAGACAAGAGAGTCATTAAGAGCCCTTATTAGGGCTACTATGCTGAACGGTATATAGCTCATATGTAGGCAGGCAGGGCCCCAGAAGCTCAGAATATCGCTTTTACCACCATATATACCAGCTACCAGAAGACAAGAGAGTCATTAAGAGCCCTTATTAGGGCTACTATGCTGAACGGTATATAGCTCATATGTAGGCAGGCAGGGCCCCAGAAGCTCAGAATATCGCTTTTACCACCATATATACCAGCTACCAGAAGACAAGAGAGTCATTAAGAGCCCTTATTAGGGCTACTATGCTGAACGGTATATAGCTCATATGTAGGCAGACAGGGCCCCAGAAGCTCAGAATATCGCATTTACCACCATATATACCAGCTACCAGAAGACAAGAGAGTCATTATTATTAGGGCTACTATGCTGAACAGTATATAGCCCATATGTAGGCAGGCAGGGCCCCAGAAGCTCAGAATATCGCATTTACCACCATATATACCAGCTACCAGAAGACAAGAGAGTCATTGAGAGCCCTTATTAGGGCTACTATGCTGAACAGTATATAGCCCATATGTAGGCAGGCAGGGCCCCAGAAGCTCAGAATATCGCATTTACCACCATATATACCAGCTACCAGAAGACAAGAGAGTCATTGAGAGTCCTTATTATTAGGGCTACTATGCTGAACAGTATATAGCCCATATGTAGGCAGGCAGGGCCCCAGAAGCTCAGAATATCGCATTTACCACCATATATACCAGCTACCAGAAGACAAGAGAGTCATTCAGAGCCCTTATTAGGGCTACTATGTTGAACAGTATATAGCTCATATGTAGGCAGGCAGGGCCCCAGAAGCTCAGAATATCGCATTTACCACCATATATACCAGCTACCAGAAGACAAGACAGTCCTTATTATTAGGGCTACTATGCTGAACAGTATATAGCCCATATGTAGGCAGGCAGGGCCCCAGAGGCGCAGAATATCGCATTTACCACCATATATACCAGCTACCAGAAGACAAGAGAGTCATTGAGAGTCCTTATTATTAGGGCTACTATGCTGAACAGTATATAGCTCATATGTAGGCAGGCAGGGCCCCAGAAGCTCAGAATATCGCATTTACCACCATATATACCAGCTACCAGAAGACAAGAGAGTCATTAAGAGCCCTTATTAGGGCTACTATGCTGAACGGTATATAGCTCATATGTAGGCAGGCAGGGCCCCAGAAGCTCAGAATATCGCTTTTACCACCATATATACCAGCTACCAGAAGACAAGAGAGTCATTAAGAGCCCTTATTAGGGCTACTATGCTGAACGGTATATAGCTCATATGTAGGCAGGCAGGGCCCCAGAAGCTCAGAATATCGCATTTACCACCATATATACCAGCTACCAGAAGACAAGAGAGTCATTGAGAGCCCTTATTAGGGCTACTATGCTGAACAGTATATAGCTCATATGTAGGCAGGCAGGGCCCCAGAAGCTCAGAATATCGCATTTACCACCATATATACCAGCTACCAGAAGACAAGAGAGTCCTTATTATTAGGGCTACTATGCTGAACAATATATAGCCCATATGTAGGCAGGCAGGGCCCCAGAAGCTCAGAATATCGCATTTACCACCATATATACCAGCTACCAGAAGACAAGAGAGTCATTGAGAGTCCTTATTATTAGGGCTACTATGCTGAACAGTATATAGCCCATATGTAGGCAGGCAGGGCCCCAGAAGCTCAGAATATCGCATTTACCACCATATATACCAGCTACCAGAAGACAAGAGAGTCATTGAGAGCCCTTATTAGGGCTACTATGCTGAACAGTATATAGCCCATATGTAGGCAGGCAGGGCCCCAGAAGCTCAGAATATCGCATTTACCACCATATATACCAGCTACCAGAAGACAAGAGAGTCATTGAGAGCCCTTATTAGGGCTACTATGTTGAACAGTATATAGCTCATATGTAGGCAGGCAGGGCCCCAGAAGCTCAGAATATCGCATTTACCACCATATATACCAGCTACCAGAAGACAAGAGAGTCATTGAGAGCCCTTATTAGGGCTACTATGTTGAACAGTATATAGCTCATATGTAGGCAGGCAGGGCCCCAGAAACTCAGAATATCGCATTTACCACCATATATACCAGCTACCAGAAGACAAGAGAGTCCTTATTATTAGGGCTACTATGCTGAACAGTATATAGCCCATATGTAGGCAGGAAGGGCCCCAGAAGCTCAGAATATCGCATTTACCACCATATATACCAGCTACCAGAAGACAAGAGAGTCATTGAGAGTCCTTATTATTAGGGCTACTATGCTGAACAGTATATAGCTCATATGTAGGCAGGCAGGGCCCCAGAAGCTCAGAATATCGCATTTACCACCATATATACCAGCTACCAGAAGACAAGAGAGTCATTGAGAGTCCGTATTATTAGGGCTACTATGCTGAACAGTATATAGCTCATATGTAGGCAGGCAGTGCCCCAGAAGCTCAGAATATCGCATTTACCACCATATATACCAGCTACCAGATGACAAGAGAGTCCTTATTATTAGGGCTACTATGCTGAACAGTATATAGCCCATATGTAGGCAGGCAGGGCCCCAGAAGCTCAGAATATCGCATTTACCACCATATATACCAGCTACCAGAAGACAAGAGAGTCATTGAGAGCCCTTATTAGGGCTACTATGTTGAACAGTAGATAGCTCATATGTAGGCAGGCAGGGCCCCAGAAGCTCAGAATATCGCATTTACCACCATATATACCAGCTACCAGAAGACAAGAGAGTCATTGAGAGTCCTTATTATTAGGGCTACTATGCTGAACAGTATATAGCCCATATGTAGGCAGGCAGGGCCCCAGAAGCTCAGAATATCGCATTTACCACCATATATACCAGCTACCAGAAGACAAGAGAGTCATTGAGAGTCCTTATTATTAGGGCTACTATGCTGAACAGTATATAGCTCATATGTAGGCAGGCAGGGCCCCAGAAGCTCAGAATATCGCATTTACCACCATATATACCAGCTACCAGAAGACAAGAGAGTCATTGAGAGCCCTTATTAGGGCTACTATGTTGAACAGTATATAGCTCATATGTAGGCAGGCAGGGCCCCAGAAGCTCAGAATATCGCATTTACCACCATATATACCAGCTACCAGAAGACAAGAGAGTCATTGAGAGTCCTTATTATTAGGGATACTATGCTGAACAGTATATAGCTCATATGTAGGCAGGCAGGGCCCCAGAAGCTCAGAATATCGCATTTACCACCATATATACCAGCTACCAGAAGACAAGAGAGTCATTGAGAGTCCTTATTATTAGGGCTACTATGCTGAACAGTATATAGCTCATATGTAGGCAGGCAGGGCCCCAGAAGCTCAGAATATCGCATTTACCACCATATATACCAGCTACCAGAAGACAAGAGAGTCATTGAGAGTCCTTATTATTAGGGCTACTATGCTGAACAACATATAGCTCATATGTAGGCAGGCAGGGCCCCAGAAGCTCAGAATATCGCATTTACCACCATATATACCAGCTACCAGAAGACAAGAGAGTAATTGAGAGCCCTTATTAGGGCTACTATGTTGAACAGTATATAGCTCATATGTAGGCAGGCAGGGCCCCAGAAGCTCAGAATATCGCATTTACCACCATATATACCAGCTACCAGAAGACAAGAGAGTCATTGAGAGCCCTTATTAGGGCTACTATGTTGAACAGTACATAGCTCATATGTAGGCAGGCAGGGCCCCAGAAGCTCAGAATATCGCATTTACCACCATATATACCAGCTACCAGAAGACAAGAGAGTCATTGAGAGTCCTTATTATTAGGGCTACTATGCTGAACAGTATATAGCCCATATGTAGGCAGGCAGGGCCCCAGAAGCTCAGAATATCGCATTTACCACCATATATACCAGCTACCAGAAGACAAGAGAGTCATTGAGAGTCCTTATTATTAGGGCTACTATGCTGAACAGTATATAGCTCATATGTAGGCAGGCAGGGCCCCAGAAGCTCAGAAAATCGCATTTACCACCATATATACCAGCTACCAGAAGACAAGAGAGTCAATGAGAGCCCTTATTAGGGCTACTATGTTGAACAGTATATAGCTCATATGTAGGCAGGCAGGGCCCCAGAAGCTCAGAATATCGCATTTACCACCATATATACCAGCTACCAGAAGACAAGAGAGTCATTGAGAGTCCTTATTATTAGGGCTACTATGCTGAACAGTATATAGCTCATATGTAGGCAGGCAGGGCCCCAGAAGCTCAGAATATCGCATTTACCACCATATATACCAGCTACCAGAAGACAAGAGAGTCATTAAGAGCCCTTATTAGGGCTACTATGCTGAACGGTATATAGCTCATATGTAGGCAGGCAGGGCCCCAGAAGCTCAGAATATCGCATTTACCACCATATATACCAGCTACCATTAGACAAGAGAGTCATTGAGAGCCCTTATTAGGGCTACTATGCTGAACGGTATATAGCTCATATGTAGGCAGGCAGGGCCCCAGAAGCTCAGAATATCGCATTTACCACCATATATACCAGCTACCAGAAGACAAGAGAGTCATTGAGAGCCCTTATTAGGGCTACTATGCTGAACAGTATATAGCTCATATGTAGGCAGGCAGGGCCCCAGAAGCTCAGAATATCGCATTTACCACCATATATACCAGCTACCAGAAGACAAGAGAGTCCTTATTATTAGGGCTACTATGCTGAACAGTATATAGCCCATATGTAGGCAGGCAGGGCCCCAGAAGCTCAGAATATCGCATTTACCACCATATATACCAGCTACCAGAAGACAAGAGAGTCATTGAGAGTCCTTATTATTAGGGCTACTATGCTGAACAGTATATAGCCCATATGTAGGCAGGCAGGGCCCCAGAAGCTCAGAATATCGCATTTACCACCATATATACCAGCTACCAGAAGACAAGAGAGTCATTGAGAGCCCTTATTAGGGCTACTATGCTGAACAGTATATAGCCCATATGTAGGCAGGCAGGGCCCCAGAAGCTCAGAATATCGCATTTACCACCATATATACCAGCTACCAGAAGACAAGAGAGTCATTGAGAGCCCTTATTAGGGCTACTATGTTGAACAGTATATAGCTCATATGTAGGCAGGCAGGGCCCCAGAAGCTCAGAATATCGCATTTACCACCATATATACCATCTACCAGAAGACAAGAGAGTCATTGAGAGCCCTTATTAGGGCTACTATGTTGAACAGTATATAGCTCATATGTAGGCAGGCAGGGCCCCAGAAGCTCAGAATATCGCATTTACCACCATATATACCAGCTACCAGAAGACAAGAGAGTCCTTATTATTAGGGCTACTATGCTGAACAGTATATAGCCCATATGTAGGCAGGCAGGGCCCCAGAAGCTCAGAATATCGCATTTACCACCATATATACCAGCTACCAGAAGACAAGAGAGTCATTGAGAGTCCTTATTATTAGGGCTACTATGCTGAACAGTATATAGCTCATATGTAGGCAGGCAGGGCCCCAGAAGCTCAGAATATCGCATTTACCACCATATATACCAGCTACCAGAAGACAAGAGAGTCATTGAGAGTCCTTATTATTAGGGCTACTATGCTGAACAGTATATAGCTCATATGTAGGCAGGCAGTGCCCCAGAAGCTCAGAATATCGCATTTACCACCATATATACCAGCTACCAGATGACAAGAGAGTCCTTATTATTAGGGCTACTATGCTAAACAGTATATAGCCCATATGTAGGCAGGCAGGGCCCCAGAAGCTCAGAATATCGCATTTACCACCATATATACCAGCTACCAGAAGACAAGAGAGTCATTGAGAGCCCTTATTAGGGCTACTATGTTGAACAGTATATAGCTCATATGTAGGCAGGCAGGGCCCCAGAAGCTCAGAATATCGCATTTACCACCATATATACCAGCTACCAGAAGACAAGAGAGTCATTGAGAGTCCTTATTATTAGGGCTACTATGCTGAACAGTATATAGCTCATATGTAGGCAGGCAGGGCCCCAGAAGCTCAGAATATCGCATTTACCACCATATATACCAGCTACCAGAAGACAAGAGAGTCATTGAGAGCCCTTATTAGGGCTACTATGTTGAACAGTATATAGCTCATATGTAGGCAGGCAGGGCCCCAGAAGCTCAGAATATCGCATTTACCACCATATATACCAGCTACCAGAAGACAAGAGAGTCATTGAGAGCCCTTATTAGGGCTACTATGTTGAACAGTATATAGCTCATATGTAGGCAGGCAGGGCCCCAGAAGCTCAGAATATTGCATTTACCACCATATATACCAGCTACCAGAAGACAAGAGAGTCATTGAGAGTCCTTATTATTAGGGCTACTATGCTGAACAGTATATAGCTCATATGTAGGCAGGCAGGGCCCCAGAAGCTCAGAATATTGCATTTACCACCATATATACCAGCTACCAGAAGACAAGAGAGTCATTGAGAGTCCTTATTATTAGGGCTACTATGCTGAACAGTATATAGCTCATATGTAGGCAGGCAGGGCCCCAGAAGCTCAGAATATCGCATTTACCACCATATATACCAGCTACCAGAAGACAAGAGAGTCATTGAGAGTCCTTATTATTAGGGCTACTATGCTGAACAACATATAGCTCATATGTAGGCAGGCAGGGCCCCAGAAGCTCAGAATATCGCATTTACCACCATATATACCAGCTACCAGAAGACAAGAGAGTCATTGAGAGCCCTTATTAGGGCTACTATGTTGAACAGTATATAGCTCATATGTAGGCAGGCAGGGCCCCAGAAGCTCAGAATATCGCATTTACCACCATATATACCAGCTACCAGAAGACAAGAGAGTCATTGAGAGCCCTTATTAGGGCTACTATGTTGAACAGTATATAGCTCATATGTAGGCAGGCAGGGCCCCAGAAGCTCAGAATATCGCATTTACCACCATATATACCAGCTACCAGAAGACAAGAGAGTCATTGAGAGTCCTTATTATTAGGGCTACTATGCTGAACAGTATATTGCCCATATGTAGGCAGGCAGGGCCCCAGAAGCTCAGAATATCGCATTTACCACCATATATACCAGCTACCAGAAGACAAGAGAGTCATTGAGAGTCCTTATTATTAGGGCTACTATGCTGAACAGTATATAGCCCATATGTAGGCAGGCAGGGCCCCAGAAGCTCAGAATATCGCATTTACCACCATATATACCAGCTACCAGAAGACAAGAGAGTCATTGAGAGCCCTTATTAGGGCTACTATGCTGAACAGTATATAGCCCATATGTAGGCAGGCAGGGCCCCAGAAGCTCAGAATATCGCATTTACCACCATATATACCAGCTACCAGAAGACAAGAGAGTCATTAAGAGCCCTTATTAGGGCTACTATGCTGAACGGTATATAGCTCATATGTAGGCAGGCAGGGCCCCAGAAGCTCAGAATATCGCTTTTACCACCATATATACCAGCTACCAGAAGACAAGAGAGTCATTAAGAGCCCTTATTAGGGCTACTATGCTGAACGGTATATAGCTCATATGTAGGCAGGCAGGGCCCCAGAAGCTCAGAATATCGCATTTACCACCATATATACCAGCTACCAGAAGACAAGAGAGTCATTAAGAGCCCTTATTAGGGCTACTATGCTGAACGGTATATAGCTCATATGTAGGCAGACAGGGCCCCAGAAGCTCAGAATATCGCATTTACCACCATATATACCAGCTACCAGAAGACAAGAGAGTCCTTATTATTAGGGCTACTATGCTGAACAGTATATAGCCCATATGTAGGCAGGCAGGGCCCCAGAAGCTCAGAATATCGCATTTACCACCATATATACCAGCTACCAGAAGACAAGAGAGTCATTGAGAGTCCTTATTATTAGGGCTACTATGCTGAACAGTATATAGCCCATATGTAGGCAGGCAGGGCCCCAGAAGCTCAGAATATCGCATTTACCACCATATATACCAGCTACCAGAAGACAAGAGAGTCATTGAGAGCCCTTATTAGGGCTACTATGCTGAACAGTATATAGCCCATATGTAGGCAGGCAGGGCCCCAGAAGCTCAGAATATCGCATTTACCACCATATATACCAGCTACCAGAAGACAAGAGAGTCATTAAGAGCCCTTATTAGGGCTACTATGCTGAACGGTATATAGCTCATATGTAGGCAGGCAGGGCCCCAGAAGCTCAGAATATCGCTTTTACCACCATATATACCAGCTACCAGAAGACAAGAGAGTCCTTATTATTAGGGCTACTATGCTGAACAGTATATAGCCCATATGTAGGCAGGCAGGGCCCCAGAAGCTCAGAATATCGCATTTACCACCATATATACCAGCTACCAGAAGACAAGAGAGTCATTGAGAGCCCTTATTAGGGCTACTATGTTGAACAGTATATAGCTCATATGTAGGCAGGCAGTGCCCCAGAAGCTCAGAATATCGCATTTACCACCATATATACCAGCTACCAGAAGACAAGAGAGTCCTTATTATTAGGGCTACTATGCTGAACAGTATATAGCCCATATGTAGGCAGGCAGGGCCCCAGAAGCTCAGAATATCGCATTTACCACCATATATACCAGCTACCAGAAGACAAGAGAGTCATTGAAAGCCCTTATTAGGGCTACTATGTTGAACAGTATATAGCTCATATGTAGGCAGGCAGTGCCCCAGAAGCTCAGAATATCGCATTTACCACCATATATACCAGCTACCAGATGACAAGAGAGTCCTTATTATTAGGGCTACTATGCTAAACAGTATATAGCCCATATGTAGGCAGGCAGGGCCCCAGAAGCTCAGAATATCGCATTTACCACCATATATACCAGCTACCAGAAGACAAGAGAGTCATTGAGAGCCCGTATTAGGGCTACTATGTTGAACAGTATATAGCTCATATGTAGGCAGGCAGGGCCCCAGAAGCTCAGAATATCGCATTTACCACCATATATACCAGCTACCAGAAGACAAGAGAGTCATTGAGAGTCCTTATTATTAAGGCTACTATGCTGAACAGTATATAGCCCATATGTAGGCAGGCAGGGCCCCAGAAGCTCAGAATATCGCATTTACCACCATATATACCAGCTACCAGAAGACAAGAGAGTCATTGAGAGTCCTTATTATTAGGGCTACTATGCTGAACAGTATATAGCTCATATGTAGGCAGGCAGGGCCCCAGAAGCTCAGAATATCGCATTTACCACCATATATACCAGCTACCAGAAGACAAGAGAGTCATTGAGAGCCCTTATTAGGGCTACTATGTTGAACAGTATATAGCTCATATGTAGGCAGGCAGGGCCCCAGAAGCTCAGAATATCGCATTTACCACCATATATACCAGCTACCAGAAGACAAGAGAGTCATTGAGAGCCCTTATTAGGGCTACTATGTTGAACAGTATATAGCTCATATGTAGGCAGGCAGGGCCCCAGAAGCTCAGAATATTGCATTTACCACCATATATACCAGCTACCAGAAGACAAGAGAGTCATTGAGAGTCCTTATTATTAGGGCTACTATGCTGAACAGTATATAGCTCATATGTAGGCAGGCAGGGCCCCAGAAGCTCAGAATATCGCATTTACCACCATATATACCAGCTACCAGAAGACAAGAGAGTCATTGAGAGTCCTTATTATTAGGGCTACTATGCTGAACAGTATATAGCTCATATGTAGGCAGGCAGGGCCCCAGAAGCTCAGAATATCGCATTTACCACCATATATACCAGCTACCAGAAGACAAGAGAGTCATTGAGAGTCCTTATTATTAGGGCTACTATGCTGAACAACATATAGCTCATATGTAGGCAGGCAGGGCCCCAGAAGCTCAGAATATCGCATTTACCACCATATATACCAGCTACCAGAAGACAAGAGAGTCATTGAGAGCCCTTATTAGGGCTACTATGTTGAACAGTATATAGCTCATATGTAGGCAGGCAGGGCCCCAGAAGCTCAGAATATCGCATTTACCACCATATATACCAGCTACCAGAAGACAAGAGAGTCATTGAGAGTCCTTATTATTAGGGCTACTATGCTGAACAGTATATAGCTCATATGTAGGCAGGCAGGGCCCCAGAAGCTCAGAATATCGCATTTACCACCATATATACCAGCTACCAGAAGACAAGAGAGTCATTGAGAGCCCTTATTAGGGCTACTATGTTGAACAGTATATAGCTTATTTGTAGGCAGGCAGGGCCCCAGAAGCTCAGAATATCGCATTTACCACCATATATACCAGCTACCAGAAGACAAGAGAGTCATTGAGAGTCCTTATTATTAGGGCTACTATGCTGAACAGTATATAGCTCATATGTAGGCAGGCAGGGCCCCAGAAGCTCAGAATATCGCATTTACCACCATATATACCAGCTACCAGAAGACAAGAGAGTCATTGAGAGTCCTTATTATTAGGGCTACTATGCTGAACAGTATATAGCTCATATGTAGGCAGGCAGGGCCCCAGAAGCTCAGAATATCGCATTTACCACCATATATACCAGCTACCAGAAGACAAGAGAGTCATTGAGAGCCCTTATTAGGGCTACTATGTTGAACAGTATATAGCTCATATGTAGGCAGGCAGGGCCCCAGAAGCTCAGAATATCGCATTTACCACCATATATACCAGCTACCAGAAGACAAGAGAGTCATTGAGAGTCCTTATTATTAGGGCTACTATGCTGAACAGTATATAGCCCATATGTAGGCAGGCAGGGCCCCAGAAGCTCAGAATATCGCATTTACCACCATATATACCAGCTACCAGAAGACAAGAGAGTCATTGAGAGTCCTTATTATTAGGGCTACTATGCTGAACAGTATATAGCTCATATGTAGGCAGGCAGGGCCCCAGAAGCTCAGAATATCGCATTTACCACCATATATACCAGCTACCAGAAGACAAGAGAGTCATTGAGAGCCCTTATTAGGGCTACTATGTTGAACAGTATATAGCTCATATGTAGGCAGGCAGGGCCCCAGAAGCTCAGAATATCGCATTTACCACCATATATACCCGCTACCAGAAGACAAGAGAGTCATTGAGAGTCCTTATTATTAGGGCTACTATGCTGAACAGTATATAGCTCATATGTAGGCAGGCAGGGCCCCAGAAGCTCAGAATATCGCATTTACCACCATATATACCAGCTACCAGAAGACAAGAGAGTCATTGAGAGTCCTTATTAGGGCTACTATGCTGAACGGTATATAGCTCATTCTAGCTATATACACACTGCACACAACGGCTGCTTTAGTGAGGGGTAGCTGCTGCTGGAATAGGGACAGAAAGACTTCAGTGGTGTATTACCACCTATATACAAAACTATATACACTCTGCTCAAAACGGCTGCTTTAGTGAGGGGTAGCTGCTGCTGGAATAGGGACAGAAAGACTTCAGTGGTGTATTAGCACCTATATACAAAACTATATTTTGCACTACTGTTTTGCGTCCTCTGTGCCAACAAAACACTGTTTTATACCCGGTGCGTATAGGCACCATTTCACCTTCTGGCAGTATACGGCTGTATAGCCAGGTGTTCTCCTAAAAATATATTTATATTTGGCATAACGCGTGGCCAAAAAAGTAAAACGTCTGAAATGCGGAGGGCTAGCGCAAAGGGACGTGGACGAGGACGGGGGCGCGGAAATGCTGGTGGGGGCACAAACCGCGTTGAAGCCAGTGGGGATACAATGCGTGCTGGTGAGGGGCAGCCAGCATTACGCTCATCCAGCTTCCCTGCCTTTATGGGACAGTTATGCGGGGGGCGGGGTACACCTCTGTTGAGGCCTGAGCAGCGTGAACAGGTGGTGCAATGGATGGCCGATAACGCTTCCAGTCACTTGTCCACCACCCAGTCATCCACACAGTCTCACTCTGACCCTCCTTCCTCCCAACCTGGCCAACAGAGTCAGCCCACCCTTGACCCCTCCCAGGACCTCTTTTCGGGTCCTTTTCCAGATGTGCTGCAAGAATCCCAGGAGCTAGCAGAGGAATTTGTTTGTAGTGATGCCCAAACACTTGAGTATCCGCCATCTCCTAGTGATGTGGACCCGGAACCAGCATCTGCTATCATGAGCGATGATGATGAGACGCAGTTGCCATCAAGGGAGGCTGTTGGAATGTCCAGTGGGCAGGAGGAGGAGCAGAGAGAGGAAGTGGAAGAGGAGGTGGTGGACGACGAAATGACCGACCCCACTTGGACAGGGGTGATGTCCAGCGGGGAAAGCAGTGGAGATGTGGTCTGCGCATCACCGAATAAGGCAGCAAGAGGCAGAGGACAGTCCAGAGGCAGAGGACAGTCCAGACAGAGAAGGCAGGCCACAGCCAGCAGGGCCGAAGCTCTTCCCGGCAGCAGGCAGTCGCGCGAAGCTCCCCCATCGAGGCCTCGTACTTCTGTGGTGTGGAGATTTTTTAATGTTTGCGCGGACGACAAACTGAGCGCGGTTTGCGCAATCTGCCACTCAAAACTGAGTAGGGGCTCTGAGAAGAGCAATCTGACCACCTCAGGCATGCGCCGTCACTTGGAAGTCAAGCACTGGGCTGAGTGGGAGAGAGCAAACGCAATACAACCTGCGCCCGGTCTTGCTGCCACTGCCTTCCAGCCACGTGTCCAACTTGGAGACCCAGTAAGTGTAGGGAGCCGAGGGATCGGGGAGGACAGGGGTGTGGTCTGCCAGGTAGTCCCGCAACATCCGCCGATACTTGTCCCTCCTGCTGATAGCGGGCCCCGCAGTGATGGAAGTTGCACGAGGGGGTGACATGAACGTGTCCCACACCTTGGAGAGTGTTCCCCTGGTGGCTGTGGGCCTGATCGATGTTGTCAGACTCTGGGAGACACTCTCCTCTCTGCCGCCAGCGATGCTGGGTGGGAAAATCTGCATCATGTTCTGCAAGAGTTCCCTCTGGTATTCCAGTAATCGATTCGTCCTCTCCTCTACCGGAATAAAAGAGGAGAAGTTATCTTTATACCGGGGGTCCAGGAGTGCGAAAACCCAGTATAGTTTGTTCTCCAATATCCGGACAACACGTATGTCCCGGGAAAAGCAGCCCAGCATGAAGTCAGCCATGTGTGCCAGACTCTGAGTAGGCATGACGTCACTGCCCCCACCAGAAGGATCATTTTCCATTTCCTCCTCTTCCTCCTCCTCTCCGCCCCATCCGCGCTGAACCAATGGGACGCACACAGCCTGACTGCTACCCTCGCCACCAGCATCCTCTTCCACAGCCACCTCCACGTTGTCCTCCTCCTCCTCATCCTCCTCCTCCTGCAACTGCCACCGAGCAGCAGACAAAAGTGTGGTCTGACTGTCTACCTGCGTTGCGTCTCCTCCTACCCCCGTCTCCTCTGTGTGCAATGCGTTCTCCCTTATTGCGATGAGCGATTCTTTAAGGACGCATAGGAGCGGGATGGTTACGCTCACTATAGCGTCCTCGCTGCTGACCTTCTTAGTGGACTCCTCAAAGATACGCAATACATCGCATATGTCTGCCATCCATGGCCACTCGTGGTTGGCAAACTGAGGGAGCTGAGTTGGATGCACGCGTGGATGCATCATCTGGTACTCCATCAATGCTCTCTGCTGCTCACACACCCTGGCCAACATGCAATAGGTGGAATTCCAGCGAGTGGGCAGGTCGCACAACAGCCGATGTTGAGGCAAATGGAGGCGTTGCTGGATTTTTTTTAAGCTAGCAGCAGCTACAGTTGACTTCCGAAAGTGAGCGCACAAGCGCCGCACTTTGACCAGTAGCTCTGCCAGGTTGGGGTAAGTCTTTAGAAACTTTTGTACTACCAAATTAAAAATGTGGGCCAGGCATGGTACGTGATTGAGTTCTGCAAGCTCCAGAGCCGCCACCAGGTTACGGCCGTTATCGCACACGACCATGCCTGGTCCTAGCTGCAGCGGCGACAGCCACATCTCTGTCTGCTGCAATATGGCGTGCCTCACCTCTGCGGCGCTGTGCTTCCTGTCGCCCAAGCTGATGAGCTTAAGCACCGCCTGCTGACGTCTCCCCGCGCCAGTGCTGCAGCGCTTCCAGCTAGGGGCTGAGGGCGATGTTAAGGCAGAGGAGGAGGAGGAGGAGGAGGAGGAGGAGGAGGAGGAAGAGGAGGGGGGTCTATCAGAACCCGTGCTGGCAATCTTGGGCGGGGGTGGTATGTAGGCCGTCCCTGTTTGCGACCTCGTCCCCGCTTCCACAACATTCACCCAGTGTGCCGTCAAAGAGATGTAGCGTCCTTGGCCGCAAGCGCTTGTCCACGAGTCGGTGGTCAAGTGGACCTTTGCACTGACTGCGTACCTCAGGGCCCGCCTGATGTTACGCGACACGTGCTGGTGCAGGGCGGGGACGCCACACCGGGAAAAATAGTGGCGGCTAGGGACGGAATAGCGAGGTGTGGCAGCCGCCATCAGGTCGCGGAAGGCCTGCGTCTCCACAAGCCTAAACGGCAACATCTCCAGGGCCAGCAGTTTGGAGATGAGGCAGGTTAAGGCTTGGGCTTGGGGGTGACTGGAGGCGTACTTCCGCCTGCGGTTGAACGCCTGCGAGATGGACAGTTGATGGGACGAGGAGATTGAAGGTGCAGACGAAGATGCGGGGGAAGGGGGGGGCTGAAGGAGAAGGCCCCAAAGTAGCCGAGGCAGAGGCAGATGTGGAGGTGTCCTGGCTGGAGGTCTGGACCGCAATGGCAGCACACAATTTTGTTCTTCTTTTTTGTACAGTTTGGCTTGGGGTCCATGGCAATGTAGAGGAAAGAAGGTTTCCTTGTCTTGTCTCACTTTACGTAGAAGTTATATTGTGTTTGGAGTGTATTGTTGAGTGGCTGTGATAGTGGCGTAATAGTGCGACTTGTGGCGAGCATTTTTTTCCCATAGACTATAATGGGATTCGATAATCGGTCGAGTAGTCGAGTAACGCGGTCTATTCGAATCAAAATTCGAAATTTCGAATATTTCACTACTCGCTCATCTCTAGTCCATACATATGATATACAATATCCTTCTGTCTGTTCTCCCATTGGTAGAGAATATAAAAAATGTTGCTTTATAAGGACTGTAAACCCATTAACATAGATAAGACAGCAAGCAGCTTATCTTATACATGTTCCATGTTCCTCTCCTCCATTTCCTGCAGAGAAGTATAGAAGCTGTAGCAGGGCCCCACAACCCCACAGCAGAGTTTGACCACACAAGAGTGTGCAAAACGCATCTGTGTCATGACACTCCCTTCCCTGCTCAGCCACAATCCAGGAAAAGCAAAGAAAGCAGCTTCACTTAGAATACATAATGTAATACATATCATCTTTAGGATGCTTATTTGACATTGTTCCCAGGAAAGGTGGGAATAAGTTATTGTATGTCTGGACAGACTTTAAAGAGGAGCCTTTGGGGTTGGTCTACCTCTTTATGAGTCAATTGCTTGGGTGTTGTTCATCAATAAATAGCAGATCTAAACTCTTCATTTCAGCTGTGTTCCAGGGTAGGTCCTGGTTCACAGGGACACTAGACTAGACTAACCTACCCTCTCATGTCATCAGTGAGTGCTTCTTTATAGAAATACTCATTTTGTTCCTGGCAGAGCTTTACCTGTAATGCCCATAGACTTATATGGGGGCTCATTGCGGGTGTCTGCGTTTTGCAAACTGCAGTGCACCCAAATCTCTGGGTGTGTCAGATACTGCCTCAGTGTACTCCACCTGTAAAAGGTGGCGGAACACACTAGGATGCCATAGAACCAAATCTCTGGGTGTGTCAGATACTGCCTCAGTGTGCTCCACCTGTAAAAGGTGGCGGAACACACTAGGATGCAATAGAACCAAATCTCTGGGTGTGTCCGGCACTGCCTCAGTGTGCTCTTTCTTTATGAGGTGACAGGACATGCCAGGATTAAATTTTGGGGGGAGACTGACGCACTTTTACCATTCCTCCAGTGGTGGGTGCCCGGTTCGCGGAGACGCTGCACAATCCAATTTCTGTTGAAGAACTAGCACTCCAGACGTGATCAATGTCAAAGAATTGTATTAAAGATCCAAACATGAGCAGAATGTACAATTAAGTCCATAAGTTCAATGCATGAGGTTATCAGTCAATGTTTCGGGGTGCACTTAGGCCCCCTTCCTCAGGACTAACCACATGTTAAGAATGCAAAAAGACAAACATTTGAAACCTGCATGTATGTCCCTTTAAATAGTATGGGGCATGAGCATGCCACAGGAAGCTCAAATTCGCGCCTGACATCACTAGTGACATCATTGGGGCGTTGATATGTTAATTAGGCGTGTCGGTATCGGCTCTTTGATATGTTAATTAGGTGTGTATGCATCAATAGGGACCATGCAGAGGCCATATAGAAGAGATGTCTTTGTTCCACAAATAACATATTACATTTGCATATGCTGAAAGAAGAAAACAACAAAGCTAGCAAGTCACAGCTACTCACTCTTCACTGAGCGCTCCCTGGTGTGCGGAGAAGCGATCCCCGCAAGTCGGGACCTCCACTACTGTCCCCTAATAGGGGAAGGATGGGGCCGCAGGTCACACGTCCGGGCTAAACTGCCTGGCAACATGTGATGCTACACCAGGGCGCCATCTGATTGGCACCCAGGCGTTGCGAAGCTAACGCTCCATCTGCAGCCCATGACAGGCTGCACAACGACTACAAAGAAGGCCGTGTCTACCTCTGGCTTACGGGCAAGGAAGAAGTCCCACAAACAAGGAGGAGACTGAGGAGATTTGAATATAAACCCTAAGGGCGACCTGAACAGACCTCATCAGACAGTGATCTACCGACTGAAAATTGGTCCTCAGACAGTGAATACAGTAGAGGACACAAGCCGAAATCCTGTGAACCCCGGGATCAGTCCCATTTTTGGCTTACCCCAAACCAAAACGACCCAGGAGGAGCGGCCGGCGGCACAGCGCCAATAAACAGCACACAGCGCCAGACAAGACAGGCGTCCAGGAAAGCCCAGTCATGAACCTCTCATCGCGGCAACTTACTACCGATAAGGTAAGCCTTCTATCTAGGGGCCATTCCTTTTGCCCCAGCTCCAGGTTCGATCTCTTTAAATTTGATGTGGAACTGTATAAATATGAGAGAGCATTGAAATTGAAACCATTTTTTAAGACTGACGCACCCCCAAATGAGAATCCGGTGGGAGGGCAACCGTTCAAACTAAGGAGCAGGTTTGTACCCCCCGGAAACTTCGGTTCGATAGAAAGCTAAATAAGAGCGATCAGAACCGATACTGTCCGTCTGGCATCCAAAAAACGGTGCTACAGCAACCTGTCCAAACTAGAGGCAGATGCACTTAAATGACTTAAAGGGGATACCCAAATCATAATAAAACCGGCGGATAAAGGGGGTGCGATTGTGGTTCTAGACTACCATGACTATCGCAAGGGCATAGAGGGGATTCCATACAGGCTAAAATCAAGGACTATGTAACACTAGGCCTTGCAAATAGGTGGATTACACAGGACACAGCAGATTTCCTTTTTATGGAATATCCTATTACACCTGTAATATATGGTCTGCCTAAGATCCATAAAGGACTGGATCCCTTAAAGTACCGCCCAATTGTGGCAGGTACGAACTCCGCCACCCAGCCACTGGCCCAGTGGATTGACTATTATCTCCAACCTTATGTGAAAACACTGCCCTCCTATCTTAAGGATACAGGAGACTTTCTCCACAAACTAAAAGGCATTGTAATCACGGGCACAGCCCTAATGGTGACGATGGATATCTCGTCACTATACACCAATTTACCGAACCATGCCGGGCTAGAGGTGGTTACCTGTATACCCACTGAATACATCCTCATGGGCCTGGAGCTTGTGCTTACGAAGAACTTTTTTTAAATTTGAAACAAATTTCTTTCAGCAGATCACTGGGACCGCTATGGGGAACGCAGTTGCCCCCTCTTTCGCAAATGTATTTATGGGCTACCTGGAAGAACTGTCCATCTACCCGACCCCCCCCCATATAGAGATAAAGTGGGGTTTTGGGGGCGCTATATTGACTATATAGTTATGTTCTGGACTGGTGACGAGGAGTCGGCTCTACAGTTTATCACCATGATTAATTCCATTTTCCCTAGTATCGTGTTGAATCTAGAAATCTCTAGGGAATACGTGACATTCTTGGACGTGGCACTGAAAAAAGACCAGGAGGGGCATATCACCACCGGCCTATTTCCAAAGCCAACGGACAGAAAAACTCTAGTGAGATATGAAAGCGACCACCCTAAACATTTGATAGATAATCTTCCCATTTCCCAGTTTTTACGAGTATTGCGGATCCACTCGGACACTACTACTGCTGAATCACAGCTTGTGATGATGCATAAGAAATGTAGGGATCGGGGATACCCTGAGGATATACTGACCTTTGCCAGGAGCAAGGCCATAATTATCTTTAACAATGAAAAACAAAAACAAAAAAAAGGACCGGATTCCATTTATTCAAACTTTTTGCCATATTACTCCAAATGTGGAAAGGATCACCCGGAAACATCAGATAATCTTAGACTCTGATAAGAACCTGTCACCCAGGAGGAGTAACTTACGGGACTTACTGATTAGGGCTGATCCAGCCGAGAAATACAACACACAAGGGCAGATATTTTCTACAAATGCTACAATTGCAACATATGCAACTCACTCATTACTCGGCCAAAATTCTCCCACCCACATAATGGATCCCAGATCCCAATAAGAGGATATTTGCATTGCAATACGGACTTACTGTGTGTACATTTTAAAGTGGACCAACACCCAGGATTTTGACTATCCTGGGTTTTGGTCCACTTCGGTGGGGCACCCCGATTGGGGGTGCCCCGCTGTGTGAAACCCCCTAGAAAGCCCCGAAAACTCACCTCTCCCCGCTCCCACATGACCCCTGCAGCCAATCCCCACCGGCGGACAAGCGAGAGGCAGCGCCGGACAAGCAGAGCGTGTCCGCCGCCGCCTCCCGCGCGTCCCTCTTACAGGGAGCGCACCTGTGCCGGCCATTTACCTGCCCTGCTAGAGGGACGCGCGGGAGGCGGCGGACGCTCATGCGCCGCTGGAACGTGGAAAAGGTAGGATTGTGGGCTTCCTGGGGGGTTTCACCCCGCGGGACATCCCAATTTCGGGCCCATTATAGATTCCCGGGCCGATCCCCCCTGGGTGTTGGTCCACTTTAAAGTGCCCCTGCAGTCTGGTATATGTAGGCAAGACCATAGGACCCATAAAAGTGACATCAGTGTCTATCAAGAGAGAGCAAAGAATGGAGAACAGGGTGACCAGGATAAGAATTTCTTCAACGCTGGCCACCTACCACAGGACCTGAAAGGCATGGTCATCGAACACGTACCAAAACCCAATAACCCAATAACCGTCTCCTCCAACGGGAGACATTTTGGATCCACAGACTCGATACTGTACAACCCCGCGGTCTCAATACATCCTTTGGCTACAGCTGTTTTCTAGAGAAGAGATAACTGCCTCTACCAATGCGTTACTTAAGTCTCCTTTTCCCTTCTCCCCCCTTTTCACCCCCTTTGCTCTTTCCTAGATACATTCTTGTCTTTTGCCACTGTTTATCTCTGCTGTAGTTGTCTCTCCTTGTTCTAGCTTTTCTCGCTTATCTTCTCTCCTTGTCCTTCATGTTTCGTATGCCCCACTCCAATTTTTCTCCCTCTATCCCTTCGCTTTCCGCTGTTCCCTCATTTAGGTCTCTTGTTTTTGGTTCCCTCTTTCCTCTTGTTTGCCACTATTCATCTCTGCTGTATCAATCTCCCCTTTTGCCACTGTTCATTTCTGCTGTTACAGTCTCCCCGGCGATGTCCTCTCCCTCCCTAGTAGTTCCATTGTTCATCTTCCCGCTTCGTCTGGTCCCTCCCCCCTCCTTTGCCATTGCTTATCTCTGATGTATCATTCTCCCCTGGTATATCTTGTCCCCCTTTTTGCCATTGTTTTTTGCTATTGTTCATCAATGTTTTGCCCGCCTTTCTCCACTGTTCATCCCTGCTGCATCAGTCTCCCCGACCATTGTTCATCACTGCTGCTTCAGTCTCTCCGACCATTGTTCATCTCTGCTGCATTAGTCTCCCCGACCATTGTTCATCTCTGCTACTTCAGTCTCCCCGACCATTGTTCATCTCTGCTGCATCAGTCTCCCCGACCATTGTTCATCTCTGCTGCTTCAGTTTCCCCGACCATTGTTCACCTCTGCTGCTTCAGTCTCCCCGACCATTGTTCATCTCTGCTGCATCAGTCTCCCCAACCATTGTTCATCTCTGCTGCTTCAGTCTCCCCGACCATTGTTCATCTCTGCTGCATTAGTCTCCCTGGCTATGTCCTCTTCTTCCTCTATCTTATCCCTCTCATCTCTCTCCTCTGTCCCTTAGATTTCCCAATATGTCCCCCATTCCTCATTTCTTCCCTCTGTCCCTCTCTTTTCCCTCCCCTGCCCCCTTCTCCCTGTCTCGTTGTCCCTTTAGGTCTCCCCAGGTCCAAGTTGACCACAGTGCCACCCTCCCTATGGGAGCATTGACAATGTCAACACCGCCGCACAGGGACGGGGCCGCAGCACATGCTCATCATGCAGCCTGTCATGGGCCTGTCATGGGCTGCAGATGGAGCATTAGCTTCGCAACGCCTGGGTGCCAATCAGATGGCGCCCTGGCGTTGCGTCACATGTTGCCAGGCAGTTTAGCCCGGACGTGTGACCTTCGGCCCCATCCTTCCCCTATTAGGGGACATTGGTGGAGGTTCCCGACTTGCGGGGATCGCTTCTCCGCACACCAGGGAGCGCTCAGTGAAGAGTGAGTAGCTGTGACTTGCTAGCTTTGTTGTTTTGTCCTTTCAGCATATGCGAATTGAATATGGTATTTGTGGAACAAAGACATCTCTTCTATATGGCCTCTGCACGGTCCCTATTGATGCATACACACCTAATTAACATATCAAAGTGCCGATACCAACGTGTCTAATTAACATATCAAAGCCCCGATGACATCACTAGTGACGTCAGGCGCGAATTTGAGCTTCCTGTGGCATGCTCATGCCCCATACTATTTAAAGGGACATACATGCAGGTTTCAAATGTTTGCATTCTTGACATGTGGAAGGGGGCCTAAGTGCACCCATTGACTGATAACCTCATGCATTAGACTTATGGACTTTATTGTACATTCGGCTCATGTTTGGATCTTTAATACAATTCTTTGACATTGATCACGTCTGGAGTGCTGGTTCTTCAACAGAAATAGGACATGCCAAGATGTCATGGGACCGAATCTCTGATTGTGTCAGGCACTGCCTCAGTGTGCTCTTCCTGTATGAGGTGGCGGGATGTGACATGATGCTATAGGATAACATTTCTGGGTTTGTCAGGCACTGCCTCAGTGTTCTCTTCCTGTATGAGGTGGTGGGATGTGACATGATGCTATAGGATAACATTTCTGGGTTTGTCAGGCACTGCCTCTGTGTGCTCTTCCTGTATGAGGTGGCAGGATGTGACAGGATGTTATGGGATAACATTTCTGGGTTTGTCAGGCACTGCCTCGGTGTGCTCTTCCTGTATGAGGTGGCGGGATGTGACAGGTTGTTATGGGATAACATTTCTGGGTTTGTCAGGCACTGCCTCAGTGTGCTCTTCCTGTATGAGGTGGCGGGATGTGACAGGTTGTTATGGGATAACATTTCTGGGTTTGTCAGGCACTGCCTCAGTGTGCTCTTCCTGTATGAGGTGGCGGGATGTGAGAGGATGTTATGGGATAACATTTCTGGGTTTGTCAGGCACTGCCTCAGTGTGCTCTTCCTGTATGAGGTGGCGGGGATGTGAGAGGATGTTATGGGATAACATTTCTGGGTTTGTCAGGCACTGCCTCTGTGTGCTCTTCCTGTATGAGGTGGTGGGATGTGACAGGATGTTATGGGATAACATTTCTGGGTTTGTCAGGCACTGCCTCTGTGTGCTCTTCCTGTATGAGGTGGTGGGATGTGACAGGATGTTATGGGATAACATTTCTGGGTTTGTCAGACACACTAAGCAAAAAAGAAAGTTAACCCTCTGCAAACTCATACTATTGAAAAACCTAGCTAACACTTGTTAAAAACATGGACTGTTAGTTAACATAGATTGCAATGAATGTAAAAGCGAGGTAGCCACGTCAAGGCCGTCCAATTAGTACCCCGTCCCTAACATCACTAAGTTTAAAAGTTTGTGCAGACATTGCTACTTCCTTACTTGTGTGTGCACAAGCAATGCAATACATGAATCAGCCTGTCTAAAGACATTGCAATAACTTAACTTGCTTGCACACACACAATGAAAAATACTTTACTTGCCTGCACAGTGTTACAGTTCAAAAAGAGGGTTTAGGTAGAGGCCAATTGGACTCCCTGTTACATTGGGAGAGCTACAATCCAGCAGATCTGGCCACTGACCTGCAAATGCAACAGCAAAAGGGAAGGTAGGATGTGCTCATCCAGTCAATATATAGCAGTCAAGAGGTGCTAGAGGGGTGTGACCACACACACTAAGCAAAAAAGAAAGTTAACCCTCTGCACCAGGGGCGGACTGGGACCAAAAAACGGCCCTGGACTTTTTGGTCAGACTGGCCCTTCTGTACTGTGCTCGGCCCGGTAAAGTGAGTCAACGCCACATTAATATATATATATATAAATATATATCTCTGAGCGGGATCGGCCCGGGACCTCCACCCGGGCATCCAAAATCGGGATGTCTCACTGTGTGAAACTCCCCAGGTTACCTGCTACACTTACCTTACTTTCCGGTCCAACAACACATGCGCGGGCCACGGCCGCATCCCGGCTATCCCTCTAGCAGGGCGCATGCCCGCGCCAGGCATTTGTGAATGGCCGGTGCAGGCACGTTCCCCGTTTGAGGGTAGCTGGGGATGCGGCTGCGGCTCACACATGCGCCACTGCACTTAGGATGCTGGCTTAGGATAGTCAAAATCCTGGGTTTTGGTCCACTTCAAAGAGTTTTGGTCCTTTTCTGTGGGGCGCCCTGATTTGGGCGCCCCATTTTGTGCAACCCCCTCAGATCACCAGTAAAACTTACCTGACCAGCGATCCACTGGCTCATGCATGGGTTCTCCTCGCTAAGGGCTGGGTGGAGCTGAGCTGGCTGCCAGCCACATCCCACCAGCCTCTAGCTGGTGCAGACACATGTTTGAACCACGCATGTGTTGTTTGATTAGCGGCCAGGTATTTTTACTGGGAATTTGACACAATGGGGCATCCCAAATCAGGATGTCAGGGAGGGGCCATGTAAAGAAGCTTGCATCTGTCTATACAATACATTGCTACACCACAGTCCAGCTCCCCTGGCGCTGTGCGTCCTCAATAGATACTGGGTCATACCATGTGCGGGCAGGGGGGGTACTCAAGGAAAAGAAAATCAACAACCACAAACTGTAAAAACTGTACAAAAAAACCCCCCACAAAACAGCAGTGTCCATGCTGCTGGGGCCCCATAACAATACTGGTGCAATGCAAATGCTGAAAGCAAACTTTTTTAATTCCCCTGCTGCCGCCCTATTCTATTACACTCTATTAGGGTATAAGGGAGGATACAGGAGGAGAAGAGCTTACACTCTATTAGGGTATAAGGGAGGATACAGGAGGAGAAGAGCTTACACTCTATTAGGGTATAAGGGAGGATACAGGAGGAGAAGAGCTTACAATCTATTAGGGTATAAGGGAGGATACAGGAGGAGAAGAGCTTACACTCTATTAGGGTATAAGGAAGGATACAGGAGGAGAAGAGCTTACACTCTATTAGGGTATAAGGGAGGATACAGAAGGAGAAGAGCTTACACTCTATTAGGGTATAAGGGAGGATACAGAAAGAGAAGAGCTTACAATCTATTAGGGTATAAGGGAGGATACAGAAAGAGAAGAGCTTACAATCTATTAGGGTATAAGGGAGGATACAGGAGGAGAAGAGCTTACACTCTATTAGGGTATAAGGAAGGATACAGAAGGAGAAGAGCTTACACTCTATTAGGGTATAAGGGAGGATACAGAAGGAGAAGAGCTTACACTCTATTAGGGTATAAGGGAGGATCCAGGAGAAGAGCTTACAATCTATTAGGGTATAAGGGAGGATATAGAAGGAGAAGAGCTTACACTCTATTAGGGTATAAGGGAGGATACGGAAGGAGAAGAGCTTACAATCTATTAGGGTATAAGGGAGGATACAGGAGGAGAAGAGCTTACACTCTATTAGGGTATAAGGGAGGATACAGGAGAAGAGCTTACACTCTATTAGGGTATAAAGGGGGCAGGTTGACAGGAGGGTTGGTTGGTGGGTATTTAGATGTGCGAGTGGGCAGGTGGTCAGGCAGGTAGGTAGGTGGGTGACTGCCACCTCCACGTCAGAATCCGCTGATTCCGCCTGCACAACACTCGAGTCTGCTGATGGCCCAGGGTCTGGGTAGGTAGGTGAGTGGCAGGTATATAGATAGGTGGGTGGATTAGGCAGTTGGATTAGTAGGTGGGTGAGTGAGCAGGTGGGTAGATGGGCAGGGCAGGGTGGGTAGATGGGCAGGGCAGGGTGGGTAGATGGGCAGAGCAGGTGGGTAGATGGGCAGGGCAGGGTGGGTAGATGGGCAGAGCAGGTGGGTAGATGGGCAGGGCAGGGTGGGTAGATGGGCAGAGCAGGTGGGTAGATGGGCAGGGCAGGGTGGGTAGATGGGCAGGGCAGGGTGGGTTAAGAGAAAAACATTGCACCATTAATTAGTATTAGCATTTAGTTTGAGGTTTATTGGAACACAATACAGCAACAGCATGGACTCACCTGGAGCCACTTCACTGCCAAGTTGGAGAATCCTTTTTGTTGTTGACGTCTTCTCTGCTTCATGGTGTCTGCAGGCTGCTAACCTGTCCTCGTGGGTGAGACACACACATCTCTCTCTCTCCCTCCCCCCTTCCTCTCCTCGGGCCATGGCTGCAACACACACACTCACACTCACACTCAGACTCTCTCTCCCCTCCCCACTCACCGACCTCTGCTCCAGCCATCAATCACACGTTCTCTCGTTTGATCACTCACGTCATCCTCTCCCCGCGCTGGCCGGCCAGCATGACAGGAAACGGAAGTGCTGGCCTCTGCTGTGCTGCGCTCTGGGCTGTCCTCCGCAGTAGGGGAAACAGGAGAGGAGTTTTTGGTTCCACTGAGCCACCAATGTAAAAAAAAAAATGACAGCTGCACAACGTGCGCGGCCGCGCTCCCGCCCTCCCTGGCACCGGCCTACCGGGATTTTGCCCGGTATGCCCTATGGCCAGCCCGCCCCTGCTCTGCACACTCATACTATTGAAAAACCTAGCTAACACTTGTTAAGAACATGGACTGTTAGTTAACATAGATTGCAATGAATGTAAAAGCGAGGTAGCCACGTCTGTTTCTGGGTTTGTCAGACACTGCCTCGGTGTGCTCTTCCTGTATGAGGTGGCGGGATGTGACAGGATGTTATGGGATAACATTTCTGGGTTTGTCAAACACTGCCTCAGTGTGCTCTTCCGGTATGAGGTGGTGGGATGTGACAAGTTGTTATGGGATAACATTTCTGGGTTTGTCAAACACTGCCTCGGTGTTCTCTTCCTGTATGAGGTGGTGGGATGTGACAAGTTGTTATGGGATAACATTTCTGGGTTTGTCAGACACTGCCTCTGTGTTCTTTTCCTGTATGAGGTGGTGGGATGTGACAAGTTGTTATGGGATAACATTTCTGGGTTTGTCAGACACTGCCTCGGTGTTCTCTTCCTGTATGAGGTGGTGGGGTGTGACAAGTTGTTATGGGATAACATTTCTGGGTTTGTCAGACACTGCCTCGGTGTTCTCTTCCTGTATGAGGTGGTGGGATGTGATAAGTTGTTATGGGATAACATTTCTGGGTTTGTCAGACACTGCCTCGGTGTGCTCTTCCTGTATGAGGTGGCGGGATGTGACAGGTTGTTATGGGATAACATTTCTGGGTTTGTCAGGCACTGCCTCAGTGTGCTCTTCCTGTATGAGGTGGCGGGATGTGAGGGGATGTTATGGGATAACATTTCTGGGTTTGTCAGACACTGCCTCAGTGTGCTCTGCCTGTATGAGGTGGTGGGATGTAACAGGATGTTATGGGATAACATTTCTGGGTTTGTTAGGCACTGCCTCTGTGTGCTCTTCCGGTATGAGGTGGCGGGATGTGACAGGATGCTATGGGATAACATTTCTGGGTTTGTCAGGCACTGACTCAGTGTGCTCTTTCTGTATGAGGTGGCGGGATGTGACAGGATGTTATGGGATAACATTTCTGGTTTTGTCAGGCACTGCCTCTGTGTGCTCTTCCTGTATGAGGTGGCGGGATATGACATGATGCTATGGGATAACATTTCTGGGTTTGTCAGCCACTGCCTCTGTGTACTCTTTCTATATGAGGTAACAGGATGTGACAGGATGTTATGTGATAAGATTTCTGGGTTTGTCAGGCACTTCCTTCAGTGTGCTCTTCCTGTATGAGGTGGCGGGATGTGACAGGATGTTATGGGATGACATTTCTGGGTTTGTCAGGCACTGCCTCAGTGTACTCTTTCTAAATGAGGTGGCAGGATGTGACAGGATGTTATGTGATAAGATTTCTGCATTTGTCAGGCACTGCCTCAGTGTGCTCTTTCTGTATGAGGTGGCGGGATGTGACAGGATGTTATGGGATAACATTTCTGGTTTTGTCAGGCACTGCCTCTGTGTGCTCTTCCTGTATGAGGTGGCGGGATATGACATGATGCTATGGGATAACATTTCTGGGTTTGTCAGCCACTGCCTCTGTGTACTCTTTCTATATGAGGTAACAGGATGTGACAGGATGTTATGGGATGACATTTCTGGGTTTGTCAGGCACTGCCTCGGTGTACTCTTTCTAAATGAGGTGGCAGGATGTGACAGGATGTTATGTGATAAGATTTCTGCGTTTGTCAGGCACTGCCTCAGTGTGCTCTTCCTGTATGAGGTGGCAGGATGTGACAGGATGTTATGTGATAAGATTTCTGGGTTTGTCAGGCACTGCCTCAGTGTGCTCTTCCTGTATGAGGTGGCGGCATGTGACAGGATGTTATGTGATAACATTTCTGTGTTTGTAATTTACTGCCTCAGTGTGCTGTTCCTTTATGAGGTGGCGGGATGTGACAGGATGTTATGTGATAAGATTTCTGGGTTTGTCAGGCACTGCCTCAGTGTGCTCTTCGCGTATGAGGTGGCGGGATGTGACAGGATGTTATGTGACTGTTACTGTGGGGCAAGGTGACCTAGTTATTATGGGCAAAGCAGCCTGTTGGTCTTAGCCGGGCCAATGGGCCCAAGTTTCCTCTGGCCAATCCCGTCCACCTCAGCCCACTCTCTCATTGCCTGTGACAGTGTGCTGCTGGGTGTTATAGGACCCATATATATAACGGACCCAAAACTATAGAAGATCTTGTGCAACACCCATCGTTTGGCAGGCCAGGAGTTTCGCCAGCCACCTGCACCACAAGTGACCTCACCTGACCGTCAAGCCAAAAGTTCCCCTACCAGAGAAAGTTTTGAGGGATTGTGCAAAGTTCTCAAATTTTAACTCCTGTGAGTTATACTTCAGACTGTGGCCCATCTCTTCAGGTACAGAGACCCAGAGAGTGGGTCTGGTCATTTTCTTATGTAATGCTCCTGCGGTCTTTCAAGATTTTGTAAACAATGTTTTTTGAGAGTTTCTGGGCCGATTTGTGATTATTTATTTAGACGATATTCTCATTTTCTCCTGACCAGTGGTTGAACACTGACAACTTCAGTGAAGTCCCTTTCCTGGGGTATCTGGTCTCAATCAGGGTTTGGTTGTGCATCCCTCTAAGGTGTTTTTAAGTGGGAACAACCTAAAACCCTAAATGCTTTGCAGAGAGGATTCACCAACTCTTGCAGACGTCTCATCAAGTGATTCTCTTCTATTGTGGCTCCTCTTACAGACCTAACCTGGAAAGGTGCATTCGTAGAAGTTTGGTCCCCACCAGTAGTGAAGGCTTACCAGAACTTAAAGGAGGCCTTTACCTCAGCTCCAGTACTAATCCCCTCTGATATCAATCGTCCATTCTTTGTTAAGGTTGATGCTTCAAAACTCAGGGTGGGGCTGTCCTCTCGCAATATTCCGGCTCCCCAGAAAGACTACACCCCTGTGCATACTTTTCATGTAAATTTTGCCCAGCCAACCAGAATTATGGTGTGGGGAGCCGTGAATTGTTAGGGATGAAACTGGCTTTTGAGGAGTGGAGTGACTGGTTGGAAGGTTCTTTGTCTTAAAGGAGACACAGCACTCAACCCTGTTAGCTTGCAGATCAACCTAAAATCTGTCTCTAAACTTGGTTAAAAACAGAGGGCTCGATCACACACATCTGCAGACGTATGCTTAAGCTGCACCACCAAGCGCCAAGGTGCCTCTGTGGGGTGCAGTCCTAACTCTAATCTCTGAAAGCCCTATTTGGGACATACAATGCAATAGATCAATTGGGAGCAGGCTTACCTGAGGTTGCTCTAAATCTCAAGTGCAGCCCATGGGGTGGAAGGGTCGAAGACCTTGCAATACAGCCTGGGGAAGCCTGAATAAAAAGCTGCCACTGAGCCTGTCAGTGTTCCTTTTGACCAGCCTGAAGAAAGGAGCCCAGGCTGAGCTGCACATTGGTGGAATAACAGTACTGGAGTTAAGCCGAAGGACTTGGCTTCTGCCCCCCTAATTTTGGACTTGTGGGGGTGAGCAGCGGAGGGCTGGCTTGCCCTGCAAAGTGGACTGGACTTATCCTGGAATTGCAGCTTGCTGGAGTCTCCAGCCCTGGACTTACCTTGGTTAGTGAAGTAACCATTTTGATTTACTGCATTGATGCTGCAATCTCTGAACTGAACTGAATAAACCGCTGTGGAAGAACTGTTGTCCGTGTCACTGCCGTTCGCCCCAATCGCTCACAGTACCTATTAAGAGCCAAAAGACATTTGCCAACTGACATAGATCTTTGGAGCCACTGTTTCTGGTGTGTGATCTGGTGTGGGTATCCACCTAAAACATTGCCTAAATACATCAGACTCTTCCTGATAATACAAACATTGAGCAATGGCACCTTTAATGTCAAGCTTCCGCCTTACATGAAAATTTCTAATACGTTTCATGTATCCTTGCTGAAATCTGCTGGTATTATTAAGGAGTCTTCTCCACCACCTATAATTGTGGAAAATAAACCTAAATATGAAATGGATAAGATTTTCAACTTGAATATTGTGTAACTCACTACGATATTTAATTGATTGGAAGGGATTCGGTCCTGAGGAGTCGGTGGCAGCCAAAGATGTTCACGCCAATGCCCTGATTAAAAAGTTTTATTGTGACAACAATTTACTAACAAAGGGTGCACCGCCCAAATCTTCCTACAAAATATATACAACTGTGTGCTCACCCATAAAAAATGCAATCCACAATAATTTGGAGTGGGCGTGCAAAAAACACACCAATCTCCCAAAGGAAGCACCACTACAATCAACAGTATATATTAATGATTTTATTAGTACAAAAAAACAAAGAATTAAAATACATACACCACAAGACAAATTTAAAAACAACCAGTATGGCCAAATGTATCTATATCAATGTATATGGCCCCTAAGGGCCGCTTAAATAACTGCCCTATGGGTGAATAATATTGATTATCCTAGAAAAGTCATAACCCATCCTTTTTGTGCCGGCACAAAAAATCCTAACCACATGTAAATATATGTGCAAATTCATGAAACCAATACTACAAAAATATTAATAATATATATGGCAAAAATATGTGCACAAACAGTGAATATACAATAAAAAATATCAATATATAAAGTGCAAATACATGAAAAACACATAAACCTAAAACACTACCTAATATTGCACAAGGAAACCCATACCAATAAGACTTTAAAGTGCAGACAATAACAATATATGATATAAATGCAAGTGCCAGCAGAGAGAAAATAAATGGTTAAATCTCACGTCATAAGATAACACCCAGGGCAACAGTCAGGCCAACCTCAGTGAAAAATGTCTGCGCACTCAGCCCCCATGCTGCTTCAAGGACAAGGGCCTTAGGGGCCATATACATTGATATAGATACATTTGGCCATACTGGTTGTTTTTAAATTTGTCTTGTGGTGTATGTATTTTAATTCTTTGTTTTTTTGTACTAATAAAATCATTAATATATACTGTTGATTGTAGTGGTGCTTCCTTTGGGAGATTGGTGTGTTTTTTGCACGCCCACTCCAAATTATTGTGGATTGCATTTTTTATTGTGACAACCCTTATAGACCTAATAAGGGTCCTTGGCCGACCACTTGAGCTCCCCACGACTTGGGCAGAATGTTATTGTGCAGTTGGCGCATCAACTTCAGACGCCCGCTTGAGCAGCGCCGGCTCGATCGGCGCTTTGGTGCTCCTCCCCTTCTTGCATCTCCAGCTTCCCTGTCCGTACTTGCGCATGTGCACAGCCCCTAGTGATTTATGCTCTCTGGATGGTGCTTCAGACATTGGAATTGATTCACAGCCTCCTTTTCCTTCACTTTGACATGTGTTAACGGGATTTTCGTGTCTTTTTTCATGCGTATGTGCGTTTACGTTAACGTGAATAAGCATATTCGATGATCGTATTTTTCATGTAACTAGTTTGCTTTCTCTGCAATGTTACGTTATTGGTATGGGCTTGCACATGATTCCGAGCCTTAATTGTTGATTCGAACACGGTCAATAAAACGAGGGTGTTTCCGCTAAACTTACAGGGTGTATTTCCTGGTGAAAGTTTGCTGTCGTTGTGTGAGTTGCAGTGTGATGGAGGCGGATTACGTGGAGGAATATGAGCGCCTACAGCAACTGTCAGCTGCTGCTCATAGACTGGTGGGTGAAATTGAGGAGCTTGCAGCTTCAGTGGGGACCACCGAGGACTAGAATTCTGGGAGCCTGCCACTTCTTTTTTATAAATAGTTTTTTAAAAAAATGTTTGATTTGACTATTTTTGAACGAGAAAAAATTATAATTAGAATTCTTAAAAAAAAAAAATATATATATATATACAAGTAAAACATAAAAATGCTACTTTTAATAGATTTTTTACAACATTACAATGTTTATGATGTCTATCATTTATTGATAATTAATATAAATTTAATGAGTTCACAAATCCCCTCATGCTCATAAATCCGAAAAAAGCCACAACGCGAAAAATATCTAAAGAATAAAGGAAATGAAGGTAAGCATGAAAATATTGGGATAGAGAATAAGAAACACTCGCACGGGAGTTAAGGTAAGCATGAAAATATTGGGATAGAGGAAAACATACAGTGACAAGGGAGTTAAGGTAAGCATGGGAGCAGAAGTGAGTGATGGAATAGGTGAAACCGGGGACATGAATCAGTTAATAAGCTGTGGGCATGCGTACATGCGTGCAGACATAGCAGCTTCTACATCAAAATTAGGTTACTACATATATTTTGAGAAACATGCAAGCTGAATATCGCGGGACACAGAAATTCTATGTTGGAAGGTAAGTTGAAAGACGCTGAAAAACGGTAGTAGACGAGTATTACAAACGCGGCAACGTAATGCAATGTAAACGAAAACCTCGTCCTCTCGCGTACACAGAGCCGTACACAACCATTCACGATGGCGTATGCAGCTACAGAAAGTCAACGGAATGTTCCCGATGGCGGCTCTGCATGATGCATGCTCACGTATACATGCGGGAAAAAAATTAAAAATACACATTACGAGACTAAAACAAGATGGTTTTGAGAAGGCTATGAATCAGCCCTATTGTGCCCGCCGAAGGCCAATTCAAATGGGTCAATGAGCCCCACTGTTACTGTGGGGCAAGGTGCCCTATTTATTGTGGGCTAATCAGCCCATTGGTTGTAGCTGGTCCAATGAGCCCAAGTTCCCTCTTGCCAATCCCGTCCACCCAAGCCCTATATGAGGTTTCCAAGCCCACTCTCTCATTGCCCGTGATAGCATTGTGCTGGGTGTTATAGTGCCTCTGCTAGTCTATTGTTATCCAGTACTCCTAGCAATGACAGAAACGTTGTCTACAATGAGTGTGTGTGTGAAAATACCCACCCATTCTGCACCTGTAGCCCTTCCCTAAACAGAAGCCTATTTAAGCAGATTTGGCTGCTGTGGCTGAGGCAGTGATTGAGAGAGAAAAGTGTCACTACATCCCGCCAATGAATTGAAAGAAACAGGCTCTGGCTTCAGAAATTAACCAGGCACAGGTATATTTGTAAGATAAATATGCAAATGTTCTTTTTAATCGGATACTCATTAGGCTGTAATAAAGTTTGAATGTAGAAAAAGAATGACTTTGGAAAAGGGAAATATTGGGGGAGAAGTTTAAATGAGCAAGAAGCCCAAGAAGGCCAAGAAGCCAAAGGTCGCCATCCCCACCCGCACAGGTCTACAAAACCTCTGGCAAGAATGCAAGGCACCGGGCAAGAAGCCAAAGCTCTGCATCACCCCAGGACCGGCCTACAACATCCAAGGGGCATGCCACTTCTAAGGGCCCACAGAGGCACAGGGCCCCAAGCCGTAATTCATCCAGCACACCCTCTCCTCCTCGGCAACATTCTTCACCGGCACAGGTGGCAAGGCAATCACCATATGCCACATCTACACCTGCTACTTCAGTGGCCATCCAGCCATGAACACCCAGTCCCTTTCCAAGTCCTGTTCAATCTCCAGCCTGCCAGCAGTCCGTAATTTCACCCCAACACAGCCAGGTCAGAATGTCCCCAGATTTTCCTCCAAACACTGAGGAGCCAGAACCGCAAGCAACAGGGCGCACATTGCGCAGACGCCAGTTGAGTGACAGGTTTGGGGAGGCCCAAACTCTGGCATTGGCTAGTGGGCTCACCTTGTATTATGATGATCTATATGGGCGCAGATCCAAAGCTACCAGCAAACAGCGCAAAGCCGAAATTTTGGAGGAGCTCACCAGACAGGTCAATGCAGCGGGGGAAGAGCTAAAAGATGTTGAGCAGATTCAAAGGAAAATATCGGACCTCAAGTATGCAGCACGGAAGAAAGAAAATAAGCGGTGTCATTACAGGTACATATATACTTTGTTGATTTGTCTTCTTCTTGTATTGGCACCATTTTGCTAAATGTGTCAAACTATCTTTTTCAGCTACTGGCGGAGGATTCCCCACTAAACTTCAATTTACCTGAGCTGAGGAGATGGTGCTGGGCCTGCTACATCCTGTGGCCTTAGAGGGACACTCGGCCCGACAGGACACGGACATTCCGAATATTCCTGCAGATTAGTAATGTTAGTGTGTATGTGAAATGTGAGCTATGTGTAAAATGAGGCTCAAAGCCATATATTAACACATACCCCTAGGGTGTGCCTTGTAGTGGAGGTAACAATTTTAACAGGGTGTGTTATGTCTGTGGACTCATCATTTGCTAATTTGCTTGCCCATACATGACCTTTGAGAGTCTTTATGAACACTATTGAGATTAGCAAAGGACTGCCTGTTATGTATTTAGAGTCAATTACATCCAACACTTCCATCTTTATCTGTAGGCCACTTGGGTTGGAGCTGTGCTTTGGTCTGAAAGACTTGATCTGGCGTGATTGAAAGGTTGACCTAGAAAGAATGGCAACCAGCATAATCTGAGGCCAAATGCTATTTGCAAGCTGAGTGTGGTCCCCTAATGGGCATTTAGGGATGTGTGAAGCCTCAGAACAGCCAGTACATGCATGTTTAGTTGGGTTAAGGTGGTCAATGTGTATGTACTTGTTGACTAATACATCTAACAGATAATGGCATTCATAGTGAAGGTCAGCTTGGTCCGTTGGGGGAGTTGCCATTCATGCTTGGCCATGTGTTTCAGTGAAGCATATGTTTTATTACACATCAGCAATGCATAGTTAACATTCCTTTTTTCAACAATGCAGCCCAGTATCATCCCTCAGCTAGTGGGAAAGCCTCAGCCAGTTTGTCCATGCCGTCAACTTCCGTGCTGCCTCGGACCCAGGATCCGATATATACGGTAAGTGTCTTTTTCTGATTTTGCTTATGCATGTGACTTGCCATGTTTCTTTTTGCGGAATTACATATGTATTGCCCAAACTGAATCTTTTTTTTTTACATGTCCCAACAGACCCACACACTGATGAGGAAATCCAGGAGCTGGAGGAGAATGGAACCTTCATGGGACCTTCTGTACAGCCCCCCCTGGGACAGAATTTACAACTGTCCCAACATGTTTCTCCAACAAATCCTCAGCAGCAGAGTGAAGCTGGCTGCATGCTGCCAGCCCATCATGGGCAGCATGCAGAGACTGAGCCTACAGTCCCCAGTGTTAGCTCTGCTGCTGAGGATTTGCGAAGCAGACCTGTGGCTGTTGGTGGACCTAGAGGCCCATCATCTGCACGCCCCACAACCCGGGGAATTGGGAGGCATAGTCAGCTACGTCGGCCAGTTTCCCAGGGGAGGGGCGCACAGATGATGGAGTCAGCATGGCACCATGAGAGGCGGTTATTTCGCCTACAAAATCAAAGAAACCACGAGCATCTTCATGGCCAATTAGAGACATTAAATAACACCTTAAACTCCATGCTGACTGAATTTAAGTCCAACAACAGCCACATGGCCACCTTATCGAATTATTACAGTGCCATGCTTGAGGAAGTTAGAAATAGCAACAGCCACATGGCCACCTTAACTAACAATCTCAGTGCAATGATGGCTGATTTTCGAACTACCAATAGAAACATGTTGAAACAGTTGCAGATTCTGAAAGCCACACAGGCCCAGGTGAGGGCCCACCTCCAAGGACCCCAACCTGGGTTTTATGGGCATCCCCCATTTTAAGGCCTATTTGGCCTGTAACTGCTCAACATCTTTGCTCTACATCCCCACTGTATTGACCTGTCTGGTGAGCCCTACCAATATACCCTTTTGGTATGGCTTTGCTTGCATGCTTTGGATTTGCGCCCATATAGCTCATTAGAGTGCTGAGGTAGCCCACTAGCCAATGCCGGAGGTCAAGCCTCACTGAACCTGCCACTCAAGCTGTTGCGCTGCAGGCTTGGGCCTAATTACATTGTTTTTGGCTCCTCCTGTTTGTAGGCATGATTGGGGGACATTCTGGGCTGGAAAACTACTACCTTGATCCTTGGCTGAGATTGAATAGGACTTGGATTGGGACTGGGGGTTCTTGTTTGGGTGGGCCACTGAGTAACAGGTGTAGGTGTGGCATAGGTATGGCTGCTTTACACCTGTGCCTGTGGCAAATGTGGCCAAGCAGGAGAGGGTGTGTCTGTGGCCATATTTGTTAGGTAAAAAATCTGGACATGCCAATGCTTGTCACATATGTGTTTGTATTGAAATTTTCTATGAAACTTTGGCCAGGAGTGCCTTCCTTTGAAACTCCTGCCTGTGGCCAATTGCTATGTGGCATGACTTGCCAAAAATGACATTTGTTGTTTGACCATGTATTTACATGAACTATGGGAGTGACCATCAACTCCAAGGTTTGCTTTTCAAATAAACCCCATAAATTTTTACTTAACCTGTTGTTGACTAAGTTGATGCCTTTAGGTTTTTTGGGAATAAAGATTACTTAAAGTTTGCACTAACAAATTGGGCACAAAAAAGACATGAGTTTCAAATCAGGTGTGATGCTTTTAGTAATTAATTCCTTACTCTTTTGTACATAAACAAATAAACAAACCAACACAAAGGGCAAAAAACAAAATTAACAATCAATAAAGTGACAAAACAAACAAAGGGACAACAAATTAGGAAAAATGTGTGGCTATCAAATTTGACCGCACGGCTTGGCCAGATGCACTAGGTGGCCCACGGTAGTCCTCTGGGTCATCGGTGGGTGGAGAGGGGGCACCTGCTTGGACATTCATTGAGTGGCCCATTTTGCGGTTCCTGGGAAAAAAAGAGAAAAAAAAAACATTAGCAAGGCAAGGAAAACTAGTGAAACACTAACTAATCACACCCTAAGCAAAACCTGTGGGCCAATACAAATAACGCTAACTAAGTACATAAGTATTTTGTACCCCAAAAAAAGGATATGTGTGTTTGAAAAAGTAAAGATTAACTTTGAATTGTCTAGTTCAGGTCCACATTAAAATGTTTCCCTTTTGAACACGTGAAATTTTAGAGAAACTAAATATGGTCCATTATTTTACAGGGACTCTTTACAAGGAGGGAATAATTACAAGGAGGGAATAATAACAAGGAAGGACTTTTTACAAGGAGGGACTTTTTACAAGGTGGGTTTTTTTTTTAATTAAAAAAAAATAAGGTAAAGTAATTGTAAAAATGACAGATTGTACTGGCCTCTAGATATACTCATTGGCTGCCGGAGGCACCAGGGCAACGTAGGTGCAGTCGATGGCACCCATGACTTTGGGCATGTCGGCGATGTTATAAAATGCCAGCTTAATCGCGTTTCTGGCTACCATATCGTCAGGAAAACAAATTTATTTCCGAGTTATGGTAGCCATGCCTTCCAAAAACTGGGATAGCGCGTGGCTCAGCGTAGGCTGGGAGATCCCCACGGATCTTGGTCATATGAAATTGCTTGCCCTTTCCTTGTGGTGCGGGCTAACCATGGCCACAGCTCACTATACAACTTATGGAGGGAAGCGCAATTAAGTCTGGTGAGCTCGAACTGCTCAACGTCATGCATGCCATCGATGTGCATGCGTCGCCGGTGCAATATGGTCTCAGCCCTCCGGACAATTTCAATGCCCATGAGCTACAGATCCTCATGCTCCTCAAATACACTAGAGTCATCCATAGCTGCTAGTCTCGAGGTCAAAATCGTCCCGTAAGGGGATCGCAAAGGAAACGGGTTTATAGGGTGGTGGTCCGTCGGCAATCAGCTCTTTGAATGAGACACAAGCCCATACCAAAAACGTAAGTTATCTGAACGAACGAAGAATATCAGATTTGGATGGGAAAATGATCAATACTAACGCAAATGATCCGATTTGCTTTCGTTCATCGAAAGCGCATATACGCATTTGCCCGAACGTTCGTACAAATGAAAAATGAACGAAAAAAAACAAAAAAATGACAAACACACACAAAAACTTTCACAGACAGCTCCAGACGAATGTGCCTCTGAATCGAACCTATGGTGTTGAAGGGGAGGTAAAAAGATAGGAAGGCATAGATAATGTGCATAATTAAAAGAAAAGCCTGCTGTTCCAGTGAAGAGCTTTGTTTGTGAAGGGGTGTGTGAATATTATCTCCTGGCACCCCCTTACACATCTCTGTTCACCCTTCCACCTAGTGAACCTGATTGGCTTCTGATGGTCATTTGGGGCCAGGGAATGCAGAAATAATAAGAGGCCTGGTTATAATTGGGGTACACGTGGCATCCCACATCTGTATGCCTCCCCACTCAGGGCCATACTAGACACCTTTGAGTACTTGATGTTCGGACTGGGCCAGTTGGGGCCTATACATACCCAGGTCTACATCATAGAAAACAAAACCCCAACTGATGCTTCTCCTCTGCAAGTCTGGGTAACTACAAGGCCCAGCTGCTTCCCATCCAGTGCCCTGGAGAACAACAAGGCCTAGCTGCCTCATGAAGACTTGCTAGACCCAGCTGCCCCAGAAGGACCTACAAGGCCCAGCTGACCCTGGAGGAACTACAAAGCCCAGCTTTCCCTGGATGGACTACAAGGCCCAGCTGCCCCTGGAGGAACTACAAGGCCCAGTTGCCCCCAAGGGAGCTAGGCCCAGTTGCTTCCCCTCCCCAGCCCTGGGAAACTACAAGACCCAGCTGCTACTCCTCCCCAACCCTGGGGAACTACATGGCCCAGATGCTCACCATGTATAGGCCTGTAGAACTGAAGTTCTAGCTCGGCAGACGTCCCCCCTGCCATAAAAAATCAGCAGCACCTACTTCAGTTTAGTGATTCTGCTTGCAGAATCAGTGACATTCAGGCTTAGTTCTGCTGGCATCCCTTCTTGCAAGTATTTCAAGACACAGTGGTCTTGCGTGTTGATCCTTCTGAAGGTTTCCTCTGATTTTCATTGAAATTATTCTTCCTTCTACACGTAATCTTGGTACCCATGCCTATTCTGTGGACAAGGCTTTGGATATCAGGAGTTGCCTACTGGAGTACCTCAAACAGATGGGACCCTGGAGGAAGGCTGACAGCCTTTTTGTATCCTTGTGTGTCAGCATGTTTCTAAGACAACTTTGGCCCAATGGATGAGGAATGTGATTAATTTTGCCTGTAACGGAACCTGTCCCCTGGGGAGAATTACAGCTTATTTGACAAGGAGTGTTTCCACAACTCGGGTGGAGCAAGCAGTAGAACAGATTTGTAGAGCAGCTACTTGGTTGAATGCTAGAGCATTCGCTAACCACTAGCATTTGGGACTTATCACCCTACAAAATCAGTCATTCAGTAAAAGTGTATTGCAAGCAGCCCTTTTCCAACCCAACAGAGGTGATTTCTCATTTATCTTCTCAGTGGTATGCTTCTCTGAGAATGTTTTGAGAAAATCCAAGTAAGTTACCTGGTAACTGCTTTTCTAAACATCTGAAAGGGCAGCATACAGGTTTCCATCCCTGAGGCTGCTTGTTATCTTTGATATGAATGTTATTGACTAACTTAACCTATTGTCTGTCTAATTTTTTTTTGTTCAGATCTCTTAAAACAACTGGCGAGGTTGGAGGAGGAGTGACGTTTTTATTAATTGATGATGGTCATGTGTTTCTGTCTTGTCTAGGAAATCTCAGTGGTATGCTGCCCTTTCAGATTGTTTAGAAAATAAGTTACCAGGTAACTAACTTGGATATCTTTACATTTATTTTGCCACAAGTTATTTGTCTATCAGCAAACTATTTATATGGTGTCAATTTATTTTATTACTGGGCAATATTTTCGCAATAGTAATTCTTTAATGACATATAGGGTCCCCAGATCCATCACAGGCATTGTGTTATTCCTATCTACAGTAACAAATAATAGTATAAATACCTCATCTTCTTTGTGATATCCCACTTGGATTTTTGATAAACCAGTTATCCTATAAACTAATTAAAAGTAAACTACGTTGTGAACGATCCAATTACTGTTTGTTGTACACATATGGCATACAAAGAACACTTCTTAAAACTGCATAAAATAGATGCAATGTTCTATCTTATAAACTGCACAGCTAGAAAGTAAAAAAAATCAATGCCCTTCTTTAAAAAGCAAACATGAGAACAAGCTTACGTGCCTAAAAAGTCAAGTACTATTACATAAAGAGAGAAGTTTTTAGTTCAACAGAAATGTATTCCTAAAAAAATAGCATATAGTACTAATGAATAGAGATGATATGCGACGGTCATTCACAGGATCAGAATCAGAATATTGCCATGAAAAATTCCATAAAAAACAAAATGAAAGAACTTGATAATCTGACTCACCTAGAATGTCCAATTAGGTGTAATAAAGGGGGCTTAACCTGCACTGTACGGAATTGTATGCTTATGATATATTCTTTGTAGTTCATTTCAGTTGTATTTTTGGATTTAATCATTTAAATGCCAAGCACATAGAATCTACGTAGCTGCTTCTTCAACTGTTAGATTCTATGTACCTGGCGTTTCCCCCGATTTTCGGCACAAAAACATATTTTTAAAGCTCACCTCCATGCAGGATCCAGTGCCAGGGATCACCTCTTCCCTCGTGGGGGCTTTGATCTTGGGTTGGGGGTTTTCAGCAGGGCAGAGAACAAAGATTCTCTACTCCACATGCCAGCTTTGGTCATCCTCCTCCCCGACTCAGGGAGGGGCCTTTTATAAGGCAACTGACGTCCAAACACAAAGTTGGAATGAGCGATGGAAGCCAGGTGCAAGACAGAGAACACTGATCCACTGCCCCACTCCTAACTACTGCCACTCACTTCTGGATAGAAAATTAATGAACCTCTGTAAACTATTCTGAACTCTACTGCTCACCTCTTGCACTTTCAAAATAAAGCAGGGTCCACTGGCACTTGACTTCATAGGTGATGTGGTTTGGATTAAAAGATCCAACGTTTCTGGACCACAGGGTGCCGCATCATCAGACACAAGCCAGAGATACAAACATTCAGCTTGAGAATTCTAAGGTTGGGTTCATACCGGAACGATTCAATGCAATTGCATTTGGAATTGTATTTCCGATGATTGGGAAGTGATTTGCATTTGTGATTTTATTCAATGGACTGGAATTGAAACTATTTTTGTACTGGAATTTAAACTATTTTTGTATATTTATAACTCTACAGGTGAGTCTTTTGTGAAAGGGCCCAGCATTTTACTGGTGATTACAAGGTGATCCCAATTACAAAGCAAACCACCCCAGTGTGTCTAACTCTAACTGTCTAACTCTAACCTACAAAACTATCTCCATTCAGGCCCCTCCTTACTTTTTGTAAACAAGCCAACTATATCAACTAGAGATGAGCGAACTTTTGAAAAATTCGATTCGACTGATTCGCTGAATTTTCCGACAAAAATCGTTTCGATCCGAATTTATTCGCGACGAATGGCTATGAAAAACGGCTATTTCTGAGCCTCTTAGAGCCTCAATAGGGTTGTAAACCATTCTGCCTTGCTGTAACACGCACAGGATGCGTGCTGGGTTAGTTAAATAATACTTTGAATAAATATCACATGCAGATCAGAGGCATCGCTAATAGAATCGCAGAGCGGCACAATTGCAGAGAGTTGAAGTGGCATCACTATGAGGGGCAGGAGCCCAAACATGGCTTTAAAGAGACACTGGAGTTGGCAGCAGCAGGAGCCCAAAAATTGGATGAATCACACCCTGGAGTTGCAAGCAGCAGCAGCAGGAGCCCAAATATTACTTTAAAGAGACACTGGGGTTGGCTTCAGGAGCCCAAAAATTGGATGAATCACACCCTGGAGTTGGCAGCAGCAGCAGCAGGAGCCCAAACATTACTTTAAAGAGACACTGGAGTTGGCTTCAGGAGCCCAAAAATTGGATGAATCACACCCTGGAGTTGGCAGGAGTTGGCAGCAGCAGCAGCAGCAGGAGCCCAAATATTACTTTAAAGAGACCCTGGGGTTGGCTTCAGGAGCCCAAAAATTGGATGAATCACACCCTGGAGTTGCAAGCAGCAGCAGGAGCCCAAACATTACTTTAAAGAGACACTGGGGTTGGCTTCAGGAGCCCAAAAATTGGATGAATCACACCCTGGAGTTGGCAGCAGCAGCAGCAGGAGCCCAAACATTACTTTAAAGAGACACTGGGGTTGGCTTCAGGAGCCCAAAAATTGGATGAATCACACCCTGGAGTTGGCAGCAGCAGCAGCAGGAGCACAAACATTACTTTAAAGAGACACTGGAGTTGGCTTCAGGAGCCCAAAAATTGGATGAATCACACCCTGGAGTTGGCAGCAGCAGCAGCAGGAGCCCAAACATTACTTTAAAGAGACACTGGGGTTGGCTTCAGGAGCCCAAAAATTGGATGAATCACACCCTGGAGTTGGCAGCAGCAGCAGCAGGAGCCCAAACATTACTTTAAAGAGACACTGGAGTTGGCTTCAGGAGCCCAAAAATTGGATGAATCACACCCTGGAGTTGGCAGGAGTTGGCAGCAGCAGCAGCAGGAGCCCAAATATTACTTTAAAGAGACCCTGGGGTTGGCTTCAGGAGCCCAAAAATTGGATGAATCACACCCTGGAGTTGCAAGCAGCAGCAGGAGCCCAAACATTACTTTAAAGAGACACTGGGGTTGGCTTCAGGAGCCCAAAAATTGGATGAATCACACACTGGAGTTGGCAGCAGCAGCAGGAGCCCAAACATTACTTTAAAGAGACACTGGGGTTGGCTTCAGGAGCCCAAAAATTGGATGAATCACACCCTGGAGTTGGCAGCAGCAGCAGGAGCCAAAATATTACTTTAAAGAGACACTGGGGTTGGCTTCAGGAGCCCAAAAATTGGATGAATCACACCCTGGAGTTGGCAGTAGCAGCAGCAGGAGCACAAACATTACTTTAAAGAGACACTGGAGTTGGCTTCAGGAGCCCAAAAATTGGATGAATCACACCCTGGAGTTGGCAGCAGCAACAGCAGCAGGAGCCCAAACATTACTTTAAAGAGACACTGGGGTTGGCTTCAGGAGCCCAAAAATTGGATGAATCACACCCTGGAGTTGGCAGCAGCAGCAGCAGCAGGAGCCCAAACATTACTTTAAAGAGACACTGGAGTTGGCTTCAGGAGGCCAAAAATTGGATGAATCACACCCTGGAGTTGGCAGGAGTTGGCAGCAGCAGGAGCCCAAATATTACTTTAAAGAGACACTGGAGTTGGCTTCAGGAGCCCAAAAATTGGATGATTCACACCCTGGAGTTGGCAGCAGCAGCAGGAGCCCAAATATTACTTTAAAGAGACACTGGGGTTGGCTTCATGAGCCCAAAAATTGGATGATTCACACCCTGCAGTTGGCAGCAGCAGCAGGAGCCCAAATATTACTTTAAAGAGACACTGGGGTTGGCTTCAGGAGCCCAAAAATTGGCTGAATCACACCCTGGAGTTGGCAACAGCAGCAGGAGGCCAAATATTACTTTAAAGAGACCCTGGGGTTGGCTTCAGGAGCCCAAAAATTGGATGAATCACACCCTGGAGTTGGCAGCAGCAGCAGCAGGAGCCCAAATATACACTGGAGTTGGCTTCAGGAGCCCAAAAATTGGATGAATCACACCCTGGAGTTGGCAGGAGTTGGCAGCAGCAGCAGCAGGAGCCCAAATATTACTTTAAAGAGACCCTGGGGTTGGCTTCAGGAGCTCAAAAATTGGATGAATCACACCCTGGAGTTGGCAGCAGCAGCAGCAGCAGGAGCCCAAATATTACTTTAAAGAGACACTGGAGTTGGCTTCAGGAGCCCAAAAATTGGATGATTCACACCCTGGAGTTGGCAGCAGCAGCATGAGCCCAAATATTACTTTAAAGAGACACTGGGGTTGGCTTCAGGAGCCCAAAAATTGGATGAATCACACCCTGGAGTTGGCAACAGCAGCAGCAGCAGGAGCCCAAACATTACTTTAAAGAGACACTGGGGTTGGCTTCAGGAGCCCAAAAATTGGATGAATCACACCCTGGAGTTGGCAGCAGCAGCAGGAGCTCAACCATTACTTTAAAGAGACACTGGAGTTGGCTTCAGGAGCCCAAAAATTGGATGAATCACACCCTGGAGTTGGCAGGAGTTGGCAGCAGCAGCAGCAGGAGCCCAAATATTACTTTAAAGAGACACTGGAGTTGGCTTCAGGAGCCCAAAATTGGATGATTCACACCCTGGAGTTGGCAGCAGCAGCAGGAGCCCAAATATTACTTTAAAGAGACACTGGGGTTGGCTTCAGGAGCCCAAAAATTGGATGAATCACACCCTGGAGTTGGCAGCAGCAGCAGGAGGAGCCCAAATATACACTGGAGTTGGCTTCAGGAGCCCAAAAATTGGATGAATCACACCCTGGAGTTGGCAGCAGCAGGAGCCCAAATATACACTGGAGTTGGCTTCAGGAGCCCAAAAATTGGATGAATCACACCCTGGAGTTGGCAGCAGCAGGAGCCCAAACATTACTTTAAAGAGACACTGGGGTTGGCTTCAGGAGCCCAAAAATTGGATGAATCACACCCTGGAGTTGGCAGCAGCAGCAGCAGGAGCCCAAACATTACTTTAAAGAGACACTGGGGTTGGCTTCAGGAGCCCAAAAATTGGATGAATCACACCCTGGAGTTGGCAGCAGCAGCAGCAGGAGCCCAAATATACACTGGAGTTGGCTTCAGGAGCCCAAAAATTGGATGAATCACACCCTGGAGTTGGCAGGAGTTGGCAGCAGCAGCAGCAGGAACCCAAATATTACTTTAAAGAGACCCTGGGGTTGGCTTCAGGAGCCCAAAAATTGGATGAATCACACCCTGGAGTTGGCATCAGCAGGAGCCCAAAAATTGGCCTAAAGACATAAATATGTTTTGCACCATTTGGAAAGTGTAAAACGTGGCACCATGCTGAATCTAGTCGCATGCATCAGGCATTGGTGGGTGGAAATCCTGGCTGATCCATCCCTGATTCATTTTGACAAAGGTGAGTCTCTCCACATTTTTAGTTGACAGACGAGTTCTCTTCGCCGTAACTATGGCCCCCGCCGCACTAAACACCCGCTCAGATGGCACGCTACTTGCCGGGCAGGACAGCTTTTCCAGGGCAAACTCTGCTAGTTGCGGCCACAAATCAAGTTTGGCTGCCCAGAATTCCAGCGGATCCTCAAGGTGTGTTGGCATGGTCATGTCAAAGTATGACATGACCTGCTGGTTCAGGTCCTGCTCCAGGTCTTCCTGCTGCTCATGAGTAGCCTCACTATGCGGGTGTAGAAAGCTACTCATTAGCGACTGAAGACTGAGGCTGCTGCTGATGGAGCTGCTGCTGCTGCTCCTGCCAACCCCCCCAGCGGCCATGGCAGTGGAAGGTGAGCGCAGAGGTCCCCTCGAGTCAGACCTGCGAGAGTATGGACCATGGCGCAGATAGGCATCGGCCAACTGCCTACGTAGAATGTCTTTGTAGTAGTTCAGTTTGTCCTCCCTCTCGGTGGATTTAAAAAATGCCCCCATTTTGTGCCGGAAGCGAGGGTCCAATAAGGTGGACAGCCAGAAGTCATCCCGCCGACAGATGGAAACAATTCTGGGGTCACTACGCAAGCACGTGAGCATGCTTCCTGCCATTTGCGCAAGTGACTCGGATGGACTACCTGTCTCCATCTCCACTGCATACTGCCACGGTGTGCCTGGGTCCTCTGTCTCGCCTTCCTCAAAAACCTCTAGCTCCTCTGGCTGCTCCTGCTCCTCCTCTCCTGTCCGCTGACTAGATAAACCAGCCATTTCGCCAATCCTAAATTGTGTTTCGCTGGGCAACTCCTCCTCCTCCTCTTACTCCTCCTCCTCCAGTTCAGCTCCAACGGGGTTCATGTGGCCGTAAGATGTAAACGCCATGTCTCCAGTGCCCTGACCAGCCATGGTTTCCAACATGTGCTGTAGTACATGAAGCAGTGGAATCACATCGTTCATCCCGTAATCCTGCCGACTGACAAATAAAGTGGCTTCCTCAAAGGGCCTGAGCAAACGGCAGGTGTCACGTATGAGCTGCCACTGGTTGACATTGAAGTTACACAGGGGAGTCCCCCTATCTGCTTGGATCATCAGGAAATCCATGATGGCTTTTCTCTGTTCATATAATCGGTCCAACATGTGAAGGGTGGAATTCCAACGGGTGGAAACATCGCAAATCAGACTATGTTGGGGGATACCATTCTGACGCTGTAGCTCAAGAAGGGTGTGTTTGGCGGTGTAGGAGTGGCTGAAGTGCATGCAAAGTTTCCTTGAAGTTGTTAGGATGTCTTGCAGATGGGGGGAACACTTCAGAATCCGCTTGACAACCAGATTGAAGACGTGAGCCATGCAGGGGGCATGGGTCAGGCTTCCTTTGCGCAGCGCAGACAAAATGTTCTTCCCATTGTCGGTAACCATGATTCCCATTTTAAGTTTTTTTTTTAAGTTTTCTTGGAGTAAGCCATGTTTGGATTTCCTGATGAATACATTTAAGCAGTTCCTCCCCTGTGTGACTCCGTTCGCCAAGACAAACCATGTTAAGCACTGCGTGACACCTCCGTGCCCTGCACACATGGTAGACTTGAGCCTACAGTGGAGGGTGAGGAGATGGCGGAGGATGAGGAGGCCGAGTCGCACGGTGTCAAAAGCCCAACAGGCAGGGAGCGCGGAGGCCGAAGCGGCGTGACCTGTCCAAGTTGCTGCTGCTGCTGCAAAGGGACCACATTCACCCAGTGGGCCGTAAACGACATGTACTGTCCCTGACCGTAGTTACAGCTCCAGATGTCGGCGCTGCCATGCACTTTGCTACACACCGACAGGCTCAAGGACTGGCCCACCTTCTGTTCAACAAAAGTGTGCAGCGCTGGTACTGCCTTCTTGGCAAAGAAATGACGGCTTGGGACTCTCCACCTCGGCTCGGCACAAGCCATCAGTTCTCTGAAAGGTGCAGATTCCACCACCTGAAAAGGGAGCGACTGCAGCACCAGCAACTTGGACAGGAGCACATTCAGCTTCTGCGCCGTAGGATGGGTGGGCGCATACTGCTGTCTCTTGGACATGGCTTCGCTGATGGATTGCTGGCGGGATGCATGACTTGGAGGAGGAGGAGGAGGAGCAGGAGTGACAGAGGATGGGTATGACGCACAGCTGCCTTCGGCTGAGGTGCTGGAGCCTTGGCTGGCAGAAATTGGGAGCGGCGTGCCACTTGTTGAGGAAGCAGACTGGACCACCCCTTGGGAGCCTCGGTTCTCCCAGGTCGCTTTATGGTGACGCATCATATGTTGACGCAGGGCCGTGGTGCCAACATTTGGACCCTGGCCACGCTTCACCTTCTGCCTACATATCTTGCATGTGGCCATGTTACCCTCCTGCGGATGCTTCAGGAAAAACTGCCACACTGCCGAATAGCTACTTTTCCCACCCCCTGGCCTCACTGATTCACTGCTGCTGTTGCCAACTCCAAGAACCCCTGCTCCACTACCTCCCGATAAGGTAGACTGCCGCACAGCAGGTGCTCTACCCCGGTCCCGGCCCCGGCCGGCTCCAGCCTTTGGAATTGTGCCCCCATGCTGACTGCTACCACCTTGCTGCCTCAGCTGCTGACTCCGGGGCAACCTGCGCCCCTCTTCTCCTGATGATGACGATGAAGCCCCTTCATCACCCGGCTCCCAAGTGCGATCGGCTTCATCGTCATCATCATTATCACCGAGTTGTGGCTGTACGTCACTGATGTTCGTGGATTCGTCAACAGTGTCTGGCGCAGGAGCTGGAACGCTCGCAGCACCCACGACACTGTCCACATCACTATTTGTCTGCCTAGCTAAAGAAGCCACCTCCATTTCTTGGCTGGGCAGTAGCTGCTGACTGTCCTCTATCTGATCGTCCTCCTCACTAAAGAGTGGAGCTGAACCCAAAGCATTGGATACGTCGCTGGGGGAGGGAACGGCGTAGGACAGAGGCAATGGGAGGACAGGGACTGCTCTCGGGGCATGCCAACTCAGGGTTGTGTCAGAGGAACCTACCGACCCTAGACTGGGGGTCTCAGACGTAAGTTGTGATGATGTTGTTGATGAGCGCGTCAACCAATCTACCACGGCAGATGCGTTACTGATGGAGACCCGACCGCTAGCAGATACTGGCAGATTAGGTCTCTCAGCGTGACTCCTGCTGCTACTGGCCCCCAGTCTGCTGCGAGCTCTGCCTGCGGAATCTTGGCCTCTGCCACTCCTCTTCTCACTTCCAGGCACTTGTCTGCCCGACATAGTCTAACTGGCGTGGTAGTAGGTGATATTTTAAGAACCCCCGGGCAGCGGTGGGTCTATATGAAACAGAATATAATGCACACCAAAAGTGAGCAGTAACACTCAGCCTTCAACAGGCCTGCCAAGTGTAAATAAGAGAGCTGCTTAGTGTAAATAAAGAGGGATATGCTATGTTACAGAATGGGATGCCCCAACAGCCAGCAGTGCACCTGTGAGCAGTACTACTATGCACAGCAAAAGTGTCTTTATCAGGCCTAATTTCAATTAGAATAAGTGCAAATGGTTATGGTCTTAAATAGAGGCTGGTGTAGTCACAGAATGGGATGCTTCACAGCAGAGTGCACCTGGGACCAGTAGTGCTATGCACAGCAAAAGTGTCTTTATCAGGCCTAATTTCAATTAGAATAAGTGCAAATGGCTATGGTCTTAAATAGAGGCTGGTGTAGTCACAGAATGGGATGCCCCAACAGGAGTGCACCTGGGACCAGTAGTGCTATGCACAGTAAAAGTGTCTTTATCAGGCCCAATTTCAATTAGAATAGGTGCAAATGGTTATGGTCTTAAATAGAGGCTGGTGTAGTCACAGAATGGGATGCCCAAACAGGAGTGCACCTGGCAGGCAGTAGTACTATGCACAGCAAAAGTGTCTTTATCAGGCCTAATTTCAATTAGAATATGTGCAAATGGTTATGGTCTTAAATAGAGGCTGGTGTAGTCACAGAATGGGATGCCTCACAGCAGAGTGCACCTGGGACCAGTAGTGCTATGCACAGCAAAAGTGTCGTTATCAGGCCTAATTTCAATTAGAATAAGTGCAAATGGTTATGGTCTTAAATAGAGGCTGGTGTAGTCACAGAATGGGATGCCTCACAGCAGAGTGCACCTGGGACCAGTAGTGCTATGCACAGCAAAAGTGTCGTTATCAGGCCTAATTTCAATTAGAATAAGTGCAAATGGTTATGGTCTTAAACAGAGGCTGGTGTAGTCACAGAATGGGATGCCTCACAGCAGAGTGCACCTAAGACCAGTAGTGCTATACACAGCAAAAGTGTCTTTATCAGGCCTAATTTCAATTAGAATAGATGCAAATGGTTATGGTCTTAAATAGAGGCTGGTGTAGTCACAGAATGGGATGCCTCACAGCAGAGTGCACCTGGGACCAGTAGTGCTATGCACAGCAAAAGTGTCGTTATCAGGCCTAATTTCAATTAGAATAAGTGCAAATGGTTATGGTCTTAAACAGAGGCTGGTGTAGTCACAGAATGGGATGCCTCACAGCAGAGTGCACCTGGGACCAGTAGTGCTATACACAGCAAAAGTGTCTTTATCAGGCCTAATTTCAATTAGAATAAGTGCAAATGGTTATGGTCTTAAATAGAGGCTGGTGTAGTCACAGAATGGGATGCCACAAAAACCAGAGAGCATGCACAGCAAAAGTGTCTTTATCATGCCTAATTTCAATTAGAATAAGTGCAAATGGTTATGGTCTTAAATAGAGGCTGGTGTAGTCACAGAATGGGATGCCTCACAGCAGAGTGCACCTGGGACCAGTAGTGCTATGCACAGCAAAAGTGTCTTTATCAGGCCTAATTTCTATGAGAATAAGTGCAAATGGTTATTATGGTATTAAATAGAGGCTGGTGTAGTCACAGAATGGGATGCCACAAAAACCAGAGAGCATGCACAGCAAAAGTGTCTTTATCAGGCCTAATTTCTATGAGAATAAGTGCAAATGGTTATTATGGTATTAAATAGAGGCTGGTGTAGTCACAGAATGGAATGCCACAAAAACCAGAAAGCATGCACAGCAAAAGTGTCTTTATCAGGCCTAATTTCTATGAGAATAAGTGCAAATGGTTATTATGGTATTAAATAGAGGCTGGTGTAGTCACAGAATGGGATGCCACAAAAACCAGAGAGCATGCACAGCAAAAGTGTCTTTATCAGGCCTAATTTCTATGAGAATAAGTGCAAATGATTATTATGGTATTAAATAGAGGCTGGTGTAGTCACAGAATGGGATGCCACAAAAACCAGAGAGCATGCACAGCAAAAGTGTCTTTATCAGGCCTAATTTCTATGAGAATAAGTGCAAATGGTTATTATGGTATTAAATAGAGGCTGGTGTAGTCACAGAATGGGATGCCCCAAAAACCAACAGGAGTACACCTGGCAGGCAGCAGTACTATGCACAGCAAAAGTGTCTTTATCAGGCCTAATTTCAATTAGAATAGGTGCAAATGGTTATGGTCTTAAATAGAGGCTGGTGTAGTCACAGAATGGGATGCCCAAACAGGAGTGCACCTGGCAGGCAGTAGTACTATGCACAGCAAAAGTGTCTTTATCAGGCCTAATTTCAATTAGAATAAGTGCAAATGGTTATGGTCTTAAATAGAGGCTGGTGTAGTCACAGAATGGGATGCCCCAGCAGGAGTGCACCTGGCAGGAAGTAGTACTATGCACAGCAAAAGTGTCTTTATCAGGCCTAATTTCAATTATAATAGGTGCAAATGGTTATGGTCTTAAATAGAGGCTGGTGTAGTCACAGAATGGGATGCCCCAAAACCCAACAGGAGTGCACCTGGCAGGCAGCAGTACTATGCACAGCAAAAGTGTCTTTATCAGGCCTAATTTCAATTAGAATAAGTGCAAATGGTTATGGTCTTAAATAGAGGCTGGTGTAGTCACAGAATGGGATGCCCAAACAGGAGTGCACCTGGCAGGCAGTAGTACTATGCACAGCAAAAGTGTCTTTATCAGACCTAATTTCAATTAGAATAAGTGCAAATGGTTATGGTCTTAAATAGAGGCTGGTGTAGTCACAGAATGGGATGCCCAAACAGGAGTGCACCTGGCAGGCAGTAGTACTATGCACAGCAAAAGTGTCTTTATCAGGCCTAATTTCAATAAGAATAGGTGCAAATGGTTATGGTCTTAAATAGAGGCTGGTGTAGTCACAGAATGGGATGCCCAAACAGGAGTGCACCTGGCAGGCAGTAGTACTATGCATAGCAAAAGTGTCTTTATCAGGCCTAATTTCAATTAGAATAAGTGCAAATGGTTATGGTCTTAAACAGAGGCTGGTGTAGTCACAGAATGGGATGCCCAAACAGGAGTGCACCTGGCAGGCAGTAGTACTATGCACAGCAAAAGTGTCTTTATCAGGCCTAATTTCAATTAGAATAGGTGCAAATGGTTATGGTCTTAAATAGAGGCTGGTGTAGTCACAGAATGGGATGCCCCAAAAACCAACAGGAGTGCACCTGGCAGGCAGCAGTACTATGCACAGCAAAAGTGTCTTTATCAGGCCTAATTTCAATTAGAATAGGTGCAAATGGTTATGGTCTTAAATAGAGGCTGGTGTAGTCACAGAATGGGATGCCCAAACAGGAGTGCACCTGGCAGGCAGTAGTACTATGCACAGCAAAAGTGTCTTTATCAGGCCTAATTTCAATTATAATAGGTGCAAATGGTTATGGTCTTAAATAGAGGCTGGTGTAGTCACAGAATGGGATGCCCCAAAAACCAACAGGAGTGCACCTGGCAGGCAGCAGTACTATGCACAGCAAAAGTGTCTTTATCAGGCCTAATTTCAATTAGAATAGGTGCAAATGGTTATGGTCTTAAATAGAGGCTGGTGTAGTCACAGAATGGGATGCCCAAACAGGAGTGCACCTGGCAGGCAGTAGTACTATGCACAGCAAAAGTGTCTTTATCAGGCCTAATTTCAATTAGAATAGGTGCAAATGGTTATGGTCTTAAATAGAGGCTGGTGTAGTCACAGAATGGGATGCCCAAACAGGAGTGCACCTGGCAGGCAGTAGTACTATGCACAGCAAAAGTGTCTTTATCAGGCCTAATTTCAATTAGAATAGGTGCAAATGGTTATGGTCTTAAATAGAGGCTGGTGTAGTCACAGAATGGGATGCCCAAACAGGAGTGCACCTGGCAGGCAGTAGTACTATGCACAGCAAAAGTGTCTTTATCAGGCCTAATTTCAATTAGAATAGGTGCAAATGGTTATGGTCTTAAATAGAGGCTGGTGTAGTCACAGAATGGGATGCCCAAACAGGAGTGCACCTGGCAGGCAGTAGTACTATGCACAGCAAAAGTGTCTTTATCAGGCCTAATTTCAATTAGAATAGGTGCAAATGGTTATGGTCTTAAATAGAGGCTGGTGTAGTCACAGAATGGGATGCCCAAACAGGAGTGCACCTGGCAGGCAGTAGTACTATGCACAGCAAAAGTGTCTTTATCAGGCCTAATTTCAATTAGAATAAGTGCAAATGGTTATGGTCTTAAATAGAGGCTGGTGTAGTCACAGAATGGGATGCCTAAACAGGAGTGCACCTGGCAGGCAGTAGTACTATGCACAGCAAAAGTGTCTTTATCAGGCCTAATTTCAATTAGAATAAGTGCAAATGGTTATGGTCTTAAATAGAGGCTGGTGTAGTCACAGAATGGGATGCCCAAACAGGAGTGCACCTGGCAGGCAGTAGTACTATGCACAGCAAAAGCGTCTTTATCAGGCCTAATTTCAATTAGAATAGGTGCAAATGGTTATGGTCTTAAATAGAGGCTGGTGTAGTCACAGAATGGGATGCCCAAACAGGAGTGCACCTGGCAGGCAGTAGTACTATGCATAGCAAAAGTGTCTTTATCAGGCCTAATTTCAATTAGAATAAGTGCAAATGGTTATGGTCTTAAATAGAGGCTGGTGTAGTCACAGAATGGGATGCCCAAACAGGAGTGCACCTGGCAGGCAGTAGTACTATGCACAGCAAAAGTGTCTTTATCAGGCCTAATTTCAATTAGAATAGGTGCAAATGGTTATGGTCTTAAATAGAGGCTGGTGTAGTCACAGAATGGGATGCCCCAAAAACCAACAGGAGTGCACCTGGCAGGCAGCAGTACCATGCACAGCAAAAGTGTCTTTATCAGGCCTAATTTCAATTAGAATAGGTGCAAATGGTTATGGTCTTAAATAGAGGCTGGTGTAGTCACAGAATGGGATGCCCAAACAGGAGTGCACCTGGCAGGCAGTAGTACTATGCACAGCAAAAGTGTCTTTATCAGGCCTAATTTCAATTATAATAGGTGCAAATGGTTATGGTCTTAAATAGAGGCTGGTGTAGTCACAGAATGGGATGCCCCAAAAACCAACAGGAGTGCACCTGGCAGGCAGCAGTACTATGCACAGCAAAAGTGTCTTTATCAGGCCTAATTTCAATTAGAATAGGTGCAAATGGTTATGGTCTTGAATAGAGGCTGGTGTAGTCACAGAATGGGATGCCCAAACAGGAATGCACCTGGCAGGCAGTAGTACTATGCACAGCAAAAGTGTCTTTATCAGGCCTAATTTCAATTAGAATAGGTGCAAATGGTTATGGTCTTAAATAGAGGCTGGTGTAGTCACAGAATGGGATGCCCCAAAAACCAACAGGAGTGCACCTGGCAGGCAGCAGTACTATGCACAGCAAAAGTGTCTTTATCAGGCCTAATTTCAATTAGAATAGGTGCAAATGGTTATGGTCTTAAATAGAGGCTGGTGTAGTCACAGAATGGGATGCCCAAACAGGAGTGCACCTGGCAGGCAGTAGTACTATGCACAGCAAAAGTGTCTTTATCAGGCCTAATTTCAATTATAATAGGTGCAAATGGTTATGGTCTTAAATAGAGGCTGGTGTAGTCACAGAATGGGATGCCCCAAAAACCAACAGGAGTGCACCTGGCAGGCAGCAGTACTATGCACAGCAAAAGTGTCTTTATCAGGCCTAATTTCAATTAGAATAGGTGCAAATGGTTATGGTCTTGAATAGAGGCTGGTGTAGTCACAGAATGGGATGCCCAAACAGGAGTGCACCTGGCAGGCAGTAGTACTATGCACAGCAAAAGTGTCTTTATCAGGCCTAATTTCAATTAGAATAAGTGCAAATTGTTATGGTCTTAAATAGAGGCTGGTGTAGTCACAGAATGGGATGCCCAAACAGGAGTGCACCTGGCAGGCAGTAGTACTATGCACAGCAAAAGTGTCTTTATCAGGCCTAATTTCAATTAGAATAGGTGCAAATGGTTATGGTCTTAAATAGAGGCTGGTGTAGTCACAGAATGGGATGCCCAAACAGGAGTGCACCTGGCAGACAGTAGTACTATGCACAGCAAAAGTGTCTTTATCAGGCCTAATTTCAATTAGAATAGGTGCAAATGGTTATGGTCTTAAATAGAGGCTGGTGTAGTCACAGAATGGGATGCCCAAACAGGAGTGCACCTGGCAGGCAGTAGTACTATGCATAGCAAAAGTGTCTTTATCAGGCCTAATTTCAATTAGAATAAGTGCAAATGGTTATGGTCTTAAATAGAGGCTGGTGTAGTCACAGAATGGGATGCCCAAACAGGAGTGCACCTGGCAGGCAGTAGTACTATGCACAGCAAAAGTGTCTTTATCAGGCCTAATTTCAATTAGAATAGGTGCAAATGGTTATGGTCTTAAATAGAGGCTGGTGTAGTCACAGAATGGGATGCCCCAAAAACCAACAGGAGTGCACCTGGCAGGTAGCAGTACTATGCACAGCAAAAGTGTCTTTATCAGGCCTAATTTCAATTAGAATAGGTGCAAATGGTTATGGTCTTAAATAGAGGCTGGTGTAGTCACAGAATGGGATGCCCAAACAGGAGTGCACCTGGCAGGCAGTAGTACTATGCACAGCAAAAGTGTCTTTATCAGGCCTAATTTCAATTATAATAGGTGCAAATGGTTATGGTCTTAAATAGAGGCTGGTGTAGTCACAGAATGGGATGCCCCAAAAACCAACAGGAGTGCACCTGGCAGGCAGCAGTACTATGCACAGCAAAAGTGTCTTTATCAGGCCTAATTTCAATTAGAATAGGTGCAAATGGTTATGGTCTTGAATAGAGGCTGGTGTAGTCACAGAATGGGATGCCCAAACAGGAGTGCACCTGGCAGGCAGTAGTACTATGCACAGCAAAAGTGTCTTTATCAGGCCTAATTTCAATTAGAATAAGTGCAAATTGTTATGGTCTTAAATAGAGGCTGGTGTAGTCACAGAATGGGATGCCCAAACAGGAGTGCACCTGGCAGGCAGTAGTACTATGCACAGCAAAAGTGTCTTTATCAGGCCTAATTTCAATTAGAATAGGTGCAAATGGTTATGGTCTTAAATAGAGGCTGGTGTAGTCACAGAATGGGATGCCCAAACAGGAGTGCACCTGGCAGGCAGTAGTACTATGCACAGCAAAAGTGTCTTTATCAGGCCTAATTTCAATTAGAATAGGTGCAAATGGTTATGGTCTTAAATAGAGGCTGGTGTAGTCACAGAATGGGATGCCCAAACAGGAGTGCACCTGGCAGGCAGTAGTACTATGCACAGCAAAAGTGTCTTTATCAGGCCTAATTTCAATTAGAATAGGTGCAAATGGTTATGGTCCTAAATAGAGGCTGGTGTAGTCACAGAATGGGATGCCTCACAGCAGACTTAAGATCAGTTCAGTATATATGCACAGTTAGTTAGTATAAGCAGCCTGAAAACGCTAACAAAGCCAGTCAGCCAGCCAGTAACAAACACTCAGGCTGGATGAAAAAAAAAAAAAATCTCCCTGTGACTGCCTCCGATTTTTCCTAACTTTCCCTGTTTTTCGCTGACTTTCTGTCTGTCTCCTGCCTGTCTCCTGCCTGTCTCCAGCCTGTCTCCAGCCTGTCTCCAGCCTGTCTCCAGCCTGTCCCTGCCTGTCTAACTGCCTCTCCCTCACTACAGCGTCCTGTCTCTCACGAATGCAATAGAGAAATGAGGAAAACCAAGATGGCCGCCAGCCTTAAATAGCACTGTGACGTCACCGGGCTTGCTGGCTGCTGATAGGCTGCATGTGACTGCCCCAGCTTGCACTGGCGCGGGGTAGATGTCTGGACATGTCCCGTCCGCCATCTTAGAATGCCTGTATGTAAATGAATGGATGTTAAAGGAAAACTTCGAGCGATCGAATCGCGGGGAAATTCGGATTCGATCCGAATCAAATTTTTCATGAAATTCGGATCGAATCTGGGTTCGTCCGGATCGATTCGCTCATCCCTAATATCAACCCAGATACAACCTCTGCTCTGCCTCTGGTCTTCTCCCATCTATCGTAATACACTTCTCTGAAATGCCCTACCCCACTCAATTAGTTACTCCCCAACCATCCAAAGTGCCCTCAAAACCCTCCTCTTCTGACAAGCATATGACCTGGTTTAAGTAAGTCTTTTACTTTAGACTTTTCACGGGTACCTATCACCAAACGCTATACTGACTACCAGTAAAGCACACCCTTGTCTCCACCCCTTATTTTTCAGACTGTAAGCTTGTAAGAGCAGCACTCTCTTTATTTTAGTCTTATTTGTAATAGTCTTTATACTGTTTGTACGATGCTATTGAAGATATATAAGTGTTTAAAATTAGTGGATAAACTGTGCACCACCTCTGTAGAACTGAGACAACTAACATTACCTGCACTCATATTATAGAAAAATGTAAGCATACTCATTCCTATGTTATAGTGCTTCATTTGAACATCAAATACAAATCAACACAATACAAAGCAACCAATAATAGAGCTCAGAGCTTTTAGCACCATGTGAACCAGGGTGGCCAAGGCAGGCCGAGCATGTTTGTCTAAAATTCATATAAGACACATTCAGTTTAGAAAAACATTCAAAAAACAGATGGTTTCTTTTTACATACTCTATTTCTGCAGTCATGCAGATGCTCCCCTGTGTTGGTGGCAGAAATAAAAGCTTCATATTAACATCTACAACTGTGAGCGAAAGAACTCCCTAATAAGCCAAAATGCTCCTCCATATGCGATACTAAGTTCCACCGAGCTCCACATGCGGGCTCTCAAGTTCAACACTAATGAATACATTGATTGTGTGCCATCTTTTGTTGACGGCTTCACTTATGTTAATTGTTACAGATGCCACATGTTGACTTTTATTAAATGAATGTGTTATTCTGATATAAATAAATACTTCACTCATATTCAAATCACATCAAATGTATCTTAGCCTAATTGCTGGAAAGCAAACAGCTTGCCTTTTCAGGAAATGCAACTTGAAAACGCTGTAAAGCCAAGTCTCTTTTGCTCAGAGTTTTGGTAATTACATTTTGCACATGCCCTCATTAGCTACTGCTGTAATTACTGTATGATTCCAAAGCAAATGCAATGTAAATATGAACAATCACAATATTTACAAAAGTGAATAGAGAAATTCATCTAAAATGCCAAGAGCACACAATAACTATCTAAAATATATTCTGAGCAGATGACTAAATCAAAGAGGCAGTAAAGTTTCCTAAAATAAATCTACAGAAATGATAACTGCTTGAAGGACATTTTCAGGGTCACATTCACGGTTATCTTCTGCACCTTTTGAAGTGTTCCTCAACCCTCTCTTTGAGAGATGCCAAAAGGTTATGTTTTGTTGATCTCCATATAGCTTGCTCTGTAGTACTGCTAAAGAATTAGTCAGTCCACCTGTGCATATGTGTGGAGATGTGCAAAACCTGGTCTGTTGGCGGCTCTTGAGTAAAGAGTTGGGGGACACTGCAGTAGAAGATGCAAAAGATGTAAAATGTCCCAAAAACGTCCTTCAAGGAGAACATTGCCTAACTCTATTATTATTACTGTCTATTATTCTTTATATTTTTAAAGCAGTCCCACTGTAACACTGAAAATCCCCCCCCCCTCCCCTCCACTAACCCTGATTGCCATTTAATTTAAATGCAATTAAATCAAAATATACTCACCTATTTACCTCAATTGATAATACATGTTTTAATGGTAATCTGGGTTAGCAAGGGCATTTTTAATGTGACAGTAAAGATCTGCTTTTACAAGGCTTCCAGTTTAACTACATCTCCACTTTGTAAGGAACACAATCACTAGTGCCCAAAAGCCCAAAGTCCAATGTGCTTTTAATGAGTCAGTTGATGGTGTGCCCATATCTAGCCTTTGTGGGTTTTTTGTTCTTCCCCCAATCACCTCAATTGATGGACAAACCAAAGAAAGGAAGAGTGGCAAAATGAAAGGAGTGATCTTCTGGCTGAAACACCAAGGTCGGCAACGCTACAGGCAGTGGACCTGCATGGTAAGATTTGACCCTTTAAATGCCTCACACATGCAATTCCCATGGTTGTCCCTCCAACCATTAACTAACAACCACGTGAATTTCCCATGACTGCCATTTTTCCAGTTTGTGGCAAAAAAAACATGCTCACCTCGGTCCGGAATCCGGTGCTGGGGTCTAATTTCCAGGCATCTAAAGCCCTTTCCCTTTCTTGCTTCTAACAGCTTGACTAGCCACCACAGGGAGGGGTCTTTTATAGAAGGAGATGTAATGGGATGTAATCTCACTGCTTCCAGTATCAAAAGCTGCTTCTGGCACTGGGGAGCTGTCAGAAGGTGGAGGGTGGGTAGGAGGGCAGGGGAACTGAATTACATTTTTTGCTGTGTGTTTTGTTTTTACATTTAACTCCTTGTGAACTGGTAAGGGGTCCATGAGACTCCGGTTTACAAGGCATGAAGCCTGCGGGAAGCAGGTGACTTGCCATTAACTCCTAGCCCCATTTTCTGCCTCCCAAAAGCCCGGGGGGGGGGGGGTGTCAGAAAGGCCTGTAGCCCGTGAAGGCTCAGGCGCCCTCCACACCCTGGTCTTTCAGCCCCCATAGATGGTGCCCAGGCTGGTTTTGCTTGGATAGGGAAGACGCCAGGCCATTTTTTAATTTTTATTCAACCCTTGATTGTGTCCTTAGTAGTTGTATTTTATTTAAAAATGTCATAAAGCACTCTTCAGTTTTGGGGTCTACTGGGCACGGACGGGGGACTACTGTTACACATGTACCGTTGTAATCAGGAGAAATGGGGATTTTATACACATCATGGTTTTCTTGCAAAACTTACATTTTTTTGTTTAAAAAAATATTTTTTTTAAGATTCGTTTTTACTGAAAAATAATCATGAAACTCCCAAAAAAATGCAAACAAGATATTTCATGTTAAAGCCCAAACTCTGCTGAAAAAAATGATATGTAATTTTCCTAGATATTCCTGCAAAAATCCCAGTTAAGCAGCATAAAGTTACAGAAAAAGTTATAAAAGCTGCAACATGTAAAAATTCCAAATATATCACCCAAAAATATTGCAAAAGCACTGAAAAATTACAAATAAGACATTCCATGTTAAAGCCTAAACTCTGCTGAAAAAAACAATATATAATTTTCCTGGGGAGTCCCTGGACATTCCTTTAAAAATCACAGTTAAACATGTATAGCGCAAAATGGTTAAAATGACCTGACAACAGAGAGTGACAAAATCTCAAGTATGCTGGCAGGTTTGCTGGACAATGAACTTTGCTAATAAAACCTTACCTTAATTCCTTTGAATTTTTTGACATTGGCATGTGTAACTTTTGTTCCAGACCATGTGCTGCAGGAATAGGCGTTCATGAATTGTTCCATTCCCTTTCCTGTCTAGTGTTGCTTAAGATGTCCTCTTTATATACATCTTTGTATCTCAGTTTACATAAAGGTGAAAAGGAAAAATGGATATATTGTAGGGTTCTATCAGATAGGTTGCTTAGTTGGGATTTGGGGTATTTTAGATTTCTGCCCTTCATGTATATGGTAAGTAGGGTCAGTTTGGCTTCCCTACAGCCTTTGCTTTCTTCAAGAATGTATTTTTTTAATTTTAGCTAACTACTTTCATTTATGCTGTCTGTGATTGCACCTCACTTTCTGTCTATGGTGATCAAATAGATATTAATCTAGCAGAAAAGCCTTGGGTGACACAGAGGCCTGGGATGAGGACCTAGTAACCAAACAAAAATTGTTTACACTAGATTCAAAGACAGAACAGCAACGCAGGTGTAATAATTTGTTGCTTTATCCAATACTATAAAACATGTTTGCTGGAATTTGGCATTAATAAATACACTAGATTGTTGTGTTTATTTTTGGAAAATGGAAAGTCGAAAGTACAAGACATTCTTTACTTAATTGTTCCTCAACTGATCCTTGGGGGACAGTAACATAAATGTTTCCTGCTCTCTTAACTGTAACTCAAGTGGAATATTTTGGATCTATTAAATGTTACACAATGAGTATACCTGGAAAACTTTTACTGGCACCTAGAGAATGTTGGCACACTACTGCCTTTTTTTTAAATGTTAAGTACTTAGTCCTGTAAGAGTGGGAGGCAAATTTTCAGTGCCAAATGGTTATTTCATAAAATATTCAAGCAAGTTCTTCAGCAAATTACTAACAAAGGGTGCACCGCCCAAATCTTCCTACAAAATGTATACAACTGTGTGCTCACCCATAAAAAATGCAATCCACAATAATTTGGAGTGGGCGTGCAAAGAACACACCAATCTCCCAAAGGAAGCACCACTACAATCAACAGTATATATTAATGATTTTATTAGTACAAAAAAACAAAGGATTAAAATACATACACCACAAGACAAATTTAAAAACAACCAGTATGGCCAAATGTATCTATATCAATGTATATGGCCCCTAAGGGCCGCTTAAATAACTGCCCTATGGGTGAATAATATTGATTATCCTAGAATAGTCATAACCCATCCTTTTTGTGCCGGCACAAAAAATCCTAACCACATGTAAATATATGTGCAAATTCATGAAACCAATACTACAAAAATATTAATAATATATATAGCAAAAATATGTGCAAAAACAGTGAATATACAATAAAAAAATATCAATATATAAAGTGCAAATACATGAAAAACACATAAACCTAAAACACTACCTAATATTGCACAGGGAAACCCATACCAATAAGACTTTAAAGTGCAGACAATAACAATATATGATATAAATGCAAGTGCCAGCAGAGAGAAAATAAATGGTTAAATCTCACGTCATAAGATAACACCCAGGGCAACAGTCAGGCCAACCTCAGTGAAAAATGTCTGCGCACGCAGCCCCCATGCTGCTTCAAGGACAAGGGTAATGTGTGTGGAGACAGCTCTCCCTTAAATAGAGAACACCCACTAATTTGTCCCGCCCTCCAAATACATCCAAGCACAGTAATTGGCCAAATCATGCCCTCAATCTCTACTCTGAAATAGCCACCCCGCACGCCCCATGCCTTAATTGATGTCAATACATGACACCTGACACCGCAGGTGTGAGCACTATCCTCCCCATCGTGCTGGAGAATACACAGCACACACTGAGGATGGCTGTCATCCCCATCCCAATCCCCACAATGAAAAGCACGCAGCTGCACACGCTACAAGGGGAGAGAAACAAAACCACATCTCCCCGCAGGGGGGGGGGGGGGAAGAGAGAGGGAAGCGGAACGCAGATCAGCTACAGTGGATCACTCCCCACCTAAAGAGGCTTAGTGTTTCAAAACATAAAAAATATATAAAATTGTACTCTTACTACTAAGCATATTTATGTAATCAATCTGTAAATCCATGAAAGTATCTACTGCATAAACATGGCCATACAGTGGTTGCACTAACAGAGTGGATCAGGGGAATTAACAACTGACTATCCACTATTACTGTCCCAATTATAATCTACAGTGTCAATACATATTTTACCATGCTAAGTGCATGTATAAACATAATTATTAATGATCTCAGTATATGCACTTAAGAAAACACAAACATTGTATACTGTCAGCAGCCACCGCTCTTGACATCTATGGTACTTTGTTTGTCTCTACTGTCATAGAGACAACGAATCACTGAGTATATAGCTGTAAGCAAAGTTGTTGTCATTGCCGAACTTGCGCTGCACAAATCCACATACATCATCACGGTTTGTTATATCGCAGGAGTTGTTTCCAGTGGGTCCATGGGTTGCTCTGCTGATATTCTTACCATCAACCGGGACATTATACAATCAACGTGCTAGCCTTATATAGCCACAGTGCACAGTGCACCCAAATACCTGTGTGCAAAAGTATATATATTATTATAAATATACTTATAATATGTGTGTGTACATGTGTGAACAAATCAACTTGTTCATGTGAAAAATATAAAAAAAATATAAAAAAAAAAAAAAAATTATATATATATATATATGTATATATACACACACACATATATATATATACATATATATATACACATATACATGAATAAAAAATATATGTGAGAAAAATATACACAAAAAACTGAAAAAATAATAATAAATGTGAAATTAATAATAATATTGAATATTAATGTAGGCCTGTATGTAAACGTGTACACATGGATTCACATATGCACACAGACCTACGTGCATACAACATGTGCAAAAACATTTTTTAATCAAACTCTGTTGCATCAAAAAGTGAACAAAATGTGTGCAAGTGTGAAACCACACTTGTACACCTAACTTTGAAACAAGTAAACATATGCCGCGTGCATGAAGAAAGTACATGGATCAAAAATTGACCCCTTAATAAGTGAGACCAAACCAGTGTCACCAAACCAGTCTATATACCTAAATAACCACACTGTGTTGTGAATGTGCTACATCTCTCGACTGTAGTGTGGCCCCGTGAGTGACCCCAATGCTACCAGTCAAGGGTTGTGCACAGCCCCAAATACATAACAACTGTGTACACCAAACAGCTGCACGTGCCACCCTACCACCAGCATGTGAAGCTGAAATATCTTATTTAATATGTGCTAATTCTGTATCTATGCCCCTGAGAGATGGACTGAATGATGTCAAGAGCGGTGGCTGCTGACAGTATACAATGTTTGTGTTTTCTTAAGTGCATATACTGAGATCATTAATAATTATGTTTATACATGCACTTAGCATGGTAAAATATGTATTGACACTGTAGATTATAATTGGGACAGTAATAGTGGATAGTCAGTTGTTAATTCCCCTGATCCACTCTGTTAGTGCAACCACTGTATGGCCATGTTTATGCAGTAGATACTTTCATGGATTTACAGATTGATTACATAAATATGCTTAGTAGTAAGAGTACAATTTTATATATTTTTTATGTTTTGAAACACTAAGCCTCTTTAGGTGGGGAGTGATCCACTGTAGCTGATCTGCGTTCCGCTTCCCTCTCTCTTCCCCCCCCCCCCCTGCGGGGAGATGTGGTTTTGTTTCTCTCCCCTTGTAGCGTGTGCAGCTGCGTGCTTTTCATTGTGGGGATTGGGATGGGGATGACAGCCATCCTCAGTGTGTGCTGTGTATTCTCCAGCACGATGGGGAGGATAGTGCTCACACCTGCGGTGTCAGGTGTCATGTATTGACATCAATTAAGGCATGGGGCGTGCGGGGTGGCTATTTCAGAGTAGAGATTGAGGGCATGATTTGGCCAATTACTGTGCTTGGATGTATTTGGAGGGCGGGACAAATTAGTGGGTGTTCTCTATTTAAGGGAGAGCTGTCTCCACACACATTACCCTTGTCCTTGAAGCAGCATGGGGGCTGCGTGCGCAGACATTTTTCACTGAGGTTGGCCTGACTGTTGCCCTGGGTGTTATCTTATGACGTGAGATTTAACCATTTATTTTCTCTCTGCTGGCACTTGCATTTATATCATATATTGTTATTGTCTGCACTTTTAAGTTCTTCAGCAAAGCTAGAAAAGATCAAGCCTATTTAGCCACAGTAGGGGCTGCTTAGTTCTTGTATACCCTCATTGAGTCCTTAGTAAAGTTCTAGTTGACCAAGACAAGTTGATTCCTCTGGACTGAAGAACAAGTATTATTGAAATCACTGGCAGGTTTCAAGATGGAGTTGTGTGTGGAGATTGTTGTTAGGTAGCTGTAGTTAATAGTGCCATGTTCCTAGTACAGATGGCAGACAGAGGTACTGAATCCCAAGCTCCTGCAAATATCCCTAGACTCCTACAACCTCATATTGCTACAATCCCCTCTCCCTTGTATTAGGGGCAGCAAAGAGTGCTTATTTTGTGTGAACAGGGTAGGTGGTGGAGGAAGACTCAGCGGAAGCAGCAAGAAATAGCAGGGTGAGGCACCTGCTCAGTCCTTTGGGCCAGATTTACTCTTCAAGCTATTGGGTGGCTACTCATTTAGCTGCTGATGCTCATGGTGACTAGTTTGATCTAGTTCTTGCCTTGTTTGAAATACTGACCACATATATTGCAGATAACTACTGTATTGTCATTGTGAGGACTCAAAATGTCGAGGTGGCAGAGGTCCTCTAACCAGACCAATTGGTTAGCCCTCAGCTGCTTCTGAATACTTCTAGAGGCAGATGAGGAAGATCTTATATGTCTGTTAGCTGATAACCATGTAGATGAGGCCCTTTGGATTTTGGACACTGGGATCCCCATCCCAGGACAGTTCTGCTTTACAACTATTCCCTCTCTTTGATAACTGCTATGGTACCCCATGCCTTCACCCTATATTAGGTCAAGTAACTCATTAATTACCCCTTCTTTCTCATTCTCGTTCTCCACAGTGGGCACAGTAAGTATCATGAGTGATCCCCTGTCTTTCTGCCCCCTGTTTCAACATGGCCTGAGCACAACTGACCTACCCTGCTCTTTGTTCTTAGACTGCTCCACATTCCTATATTATAGTAAAGGTTGGGCATCAGTGCATAGTATGTCTAGATGCTAATTTACTGGTGGTTTTGACAAAAATGGTGAAAAAGTTCTTTCTTCAGGTGGATTAAATTCAACTACTTCATTGTCTGGGGAATTTGGCTCTGGGTGCTCCATGTCTTAAAGGAAGAGGAGGAGAAAGTAGTGGTTGCACCTGGCCCATATTGTTTCATCGTCTCTAGAACAGCTTCATCGCTATATGACTATAAGGAAAAATAGTTGCCAGCTTTCAGAAATGGCAGGTTCTGCTGTGAGCTGTGGAGCCCTATTACACATAGAATTTGGAATCGCTAGCGGATTGCCAGTAAATTTTGTTTAAGGATTTAATTAATTTGGATTTAATTTGTTAATGGCCGGCGCGGGCATGCTCCCTGTTAGAGGGAGGTGGAGCATGTGGCCATCAGAGCCGCTGCTCTTAGATGCGCTGTTGGACCAGGAAGAGGTGAGCTGGGCTCGGTGTCCTGGGGGGTGCCCCCGGGGAAAGCACCAGAACCCAGAATAGGCAAAACTATTGACTATCCTGGGTTTTGGTCCACTTTAACACAAATAAAGCAGGTAGGTAGGTAAGAAAGTGCTTTGGTTTAAACACACACCACAAAATGCCCTATAACACAGCTAAGTAATTTACCCAGGCATGCTCTTGTGCAGGTTGTCACTTTATTTGCACAACTTCATTAATTTAAACAAAGTCCAGTCTAGTAATTGACGAAGAACTTACAGGCTTCAGCTTGAAGGCTACAAGTTACAATCACTGCACTAGGGGGGTTAGCCACGTGGTGCCAGGTAATGCCAGTTGAGTGTCAGGTCCCAGTGAAAAGGGTGTATTTCTCTAGTCAAAAATCCACAGTGCCTGTGATAGCGGCAGGTAGTGTCCCATCTATCAATAGCACCGGTGATGGCACGAGTGGCGGCGATGAGTTTCCTAACGTGCCAGATAGGTGCTTAGCTAGCACTGTGTGGCCTTATCCCATACATTTCAATGGGCTGACATGGTTACAATTATTTAAGCATTTTAGTAGCATTTAAATTTTTGGGGGGGATATGCATGTGCCACGGGATCCCTGGGCTGTATGGGATTATTATTATATGCATTTTTAGCACTTTTTTTGTGCTGCAAAATTTGGGACGTGAGAAAGCTATGTCATATCTGTCTAATCCCTAATGCAATTCCCATTTTTAATAAAAAAAAACCCTAAAAAATAAAACATTGGGAATCCAACAGGTGCTTTGTGTCTGAATTCCCTTCTTTTGAGCGCCTCTTGGGGCTCCTGGTATTTGCTTGCTAAATTTTGAATTTATTCAGCTTGTGGCACTCTCGGCTGGCGCTAGATGTTGGGAACGCTGCCTGGCCGGAAACGCTACAGCTGACCGGCCAGAAGCTGGCACTGTGGTGCTGGCGCTGCTGAGCGTCTCTGACGAGGCGCTCAAGTGGCGCCTGCACCAATAATAATAAATAAGCCTCCACGTCATCCAGAGTGACATGGTAGTCATTCAGTCGAGTGCAGCTGCAGAACATACATCTTGCATAGCATATGCCATATGTGGCCTTCTTAACCTTCAGACACAGGTTTTCTATCTTCACACATATCAGCAGCACTTTTGGCAATTAGTAATTTGGTTTTGAGGCGGTTCAGCTGGTAAATTAGGACCTCAGTTGAGCTTGATGTATAAGTACTTTTGTTTAAGTTTCTTAATTCAGCCATAGCCTAACCAAATCCCCTTTTTCCTTTCTTATTTTGTTAGATTTAGAGCACTGGTTAGACGTAGATCTATTGTTTATGCTGTAGTCAGGATGTATGTAAACCTAAGCATTATTTCCACAGGTTATGATTATTACGCTGCTTAAGAAACAAAGACTGGTGCAAAAGCTTGTATATGCATATTTACAGAATACAATCTATTCACTCCTGAAATATGAAACGATACTTCCTTTAATATTTTGATTTGTTCATAAAGTTAAAGTATTTTAATATTGTGTATTCAAATTACAGAAAGCTCGCAGAAAAGATAGTTACATTTTTTATAACTAGAATGCATTACTTAAATGTAATAGAACATCACAAACATCAAAAGAGAACATCGCCCTAATTGTGTTTTTGATGTAAGTTGCATTTCCTTTGCCATGGCATTATTATTATTATGTTCTATTATATTTTTTATATGAAATGTATTGCGACAGAAAAGATGAAAGGTTGCCTTAACTGCCCTGTGTGCTAAACAGGGGTCCATTTTAAGCTTTCAGAAAGCAAGCAATCAATCATAATTTATTTGAAAGCAAGTTGAGGATTGATTTCTATATCATATTGACTTATTTAAAGTGGACCAACACCGAGAGGTGATCGGCCCGGAAATCTATAAGATTCCCGGGCCGATCACCTCCCACCCCGCGGGACATCCGAGATCGGGATGTCCCGCGGGGTGAAACCCCCCCAGACACCCCAAATCGCTTACCTGATCTTCCCCCTGTAGGCGTGCGCGCGCGCCCGCGCCGGCCGTCTGCGAATGGCCGGCGGGGGCGCGCGCGCGCCGAAAGTGACGCGAGGGAGGCGGCGGCGGCGGCAGCCGCTTGGACGTTCCTGATCCCCGCCTGGACGTTGGCGGGGATTGGACCGTCCAGTCACGTGGCAGCGGGGACAGGTAAGATTTTGGGGCTTTCTGGGGGGTTTCACACAGCGGGGCACCCCCAATCGGGGTGCCCCGCCGAAGTGGACCAAAACCCAGGATAGTCAAAATCCTGGGTGTTGGTCCACTTTAAAGACCAATTTCAGACTAATGTGTTCTTATTAGATAGGAACAGGAAGAGGTGGAACCAATTTTTTTGTCATGATATTTTGATGCCTGTTGTCAGTGGTGGACTGGGTCCAAGAATCAGACCTGGATTTATCAGCCACTTCTTTGCTGAGGCCTCCCCACAATCATGAGGCTGGGGCTATAGCATTGAGACTGGGGTTCCTTGGCTTGCGGGTACAGTGGGGCTGGGACCAGGGGGGTAAGAGGGAGAATAAGGGGGCAGGCATTTAATTTGGGTGTTAAAAACCGCAGCCCCACCGGCCCCAAAGAACTGCGGCCCATCAACATTATACTGGGTCTCCCTATGGCCAGTCCGCCCCTGCCTGTTGTGGACCAAGAAACATAGATCTGTAAAAGTGTGCTACTGTATAATTAGCCTGAAGGGTTATTTGAAAAGTTTGCATCTGCATCTTACAGAAGTTTCTTTCTATTTATCATAAAAAGCTTTATACATACATTTTATGCAGTGCTCAAAATATAACTTGTATCGTACAAAACAGATTAGCAATTACAACAAATTGTATGCTTACTTAGTTGAAAGAGTTTCAGTGCCACTTAGTGAAATCATGGAGAAGCCGACTTACAGATACTTGGAAATCAAAGAAGAAAATTACAGTATTGTAAATTAAATTAGTTTGGTTTACTTACTTAAATGTATTTTAAATATATTCTGTATTTGGCTTTAACTAAAAATAAGAAGCCCAAGCTTTATGTGGTGGCTACTGTTAAAATGTTAACAAATGATTATTATGATTATCTCTGTGCCAGTAATGTAGTGCTGGAAAACGGCTCTATACAGCTCTCTTACTATAGCTTCATAGAGTAATTTCCTACAAAGCCCTTCTTCCTGGATTTCTAGAATGCATTCTCTACAGGCAGTGGCGGACTAGGGCCAGAAATCAGGCCCTGGATTTTACCAGCCACGAGTGGCCCAAGATATCCTTGCTGAAGCCCCCCCCCAACCATGATGCCGGGGCTATAGCATTGGGGGGTGGGGTTCTTTGGCTTGTAGGTACAGAGGGTTGAGAGGGAGACTAAGGGGACAGGGATTGAATGTGGGTGTTAAAAACAAAGCAGTGTGGCCCACCGGGCATTGTCCTGGGTTGCCCTATGGCCACTCTACCCAGTCTAACTCCTGAGGTATAGTTGGTGAGGGCAAGTTTGACACCATGATTGTAAAATAAGTAGATTTAATGAAGCTTACACAAGACCAGCACCCTTGTTACATCAATAGTTGTGGGAGGGGCCTCCCAGTTGCCAGTTTGGTGGCTCTGTGAATTTGCCAATGGCAGTAACAGGGTCTATACTCAGACGGCATGGATGCACTGGCAATCCTGACAGCTATTTGATGTAAAATGCAGGTCTGGTTTAAATGGTTTGTATGTGATAATAATGTAGAAATTGATATCACATGGGTTCAGGTCAACAAATTTGATTTTCTTTGCTTTAATTGTCTTACTGGATGAAGATCAATAAAAATAATTGTATACTAGGTATACAATATATATAAAATAAAAGTATACTAGGTAGTTCAATATTTCATAGAATAGTCTTTTTGTTACCTTGACTAATACTAAACCTTAAAGTGGACTCCCAGTAAAAAAATAAGGTTTAATAAATTGCTAACCTAACCCCCCTCAGACATTCAGTGGCATATGCAGTTTGAGAGGACAGATGTTGTGGAATGTATTTGCAGATGATGTGCTCCCTCACTAAAAACCTGAGATCCTCGCTTACAAATGAGCATGAGTGGGGGCTGTGCCAGCAGCAATTCACATCAAACTGAGAGACATATGTTCCTCTGAAATAGAGCAACTCAATAGAAGCCCCATCAGCAAAATCTTCTATGATGCTCTGCTGGACACTGGATGAGGGAAAGTTAATTAAGAATAATAAATGTATTTGATGGGCATGGTGGTGCAGATAAGCCTGGCAGCTGATAACTTCCAGGGCCAGGGGCAAGCATTTCGGCTCTGATGTCCCCTATGCTTGGTTTGCCAGGTTGGTAAATCTTAGAGGACGGGGGCACTCATTTTTTTGGGGGGGGGGGGGGGTTTAGGAATATTCCCTCAACCCTCACTGTCTGAAACCCCCTAGGATAGCCAGCATACTCACCTCACCGACAATTTCATGGCGCCATTCACATTGGCTAATGGCGTGTCTACATCATCTGGTATTTTTTTTTACATCACTCAATCAGGGCAGGGAGTAGGTTCTTCCTTATCCAAGAATATATAGTTGTTATATATTTGTATGCTTTTGTTAGTATATTTATTATCTATTTGTTGATATATTGTGTTGATTTTAACTGCCCTACTGTACTCTTTTGTGTAAATAGTGTGTATTATTTTAATGGGTGTCATGAATGATAAAGTTTTGCATGAATAGGACAGTTTAAAAAGACTATTGTTGATGCTCCAGAACTCTTTCCCAGCACTCAGGCTGATATTGTTTTTTTAATCCACCATCCTTTCGCCACCATGTGTCTTAAATGTCCCTTTAAAGGGGAACCTTGGGGCGGGTTAAAACCTCCCCCAAGCCTCACCGATCTGCTGCCCCCCCCTTTGGTTTTACCTTAGGGCATTCTTTACTCACCTTGCCAAGGGATCCATCTTCTAGGTCCCTCAGTTTCCGGGCGACTTCCCAACGGGCGGTGCCATCTTACATCCCATAAGACACTGCAGCAAATAATATCTGAATGGAAGTGCTGCTGATTGGCTGAGCCGCCCATGCATGCACAGTGGTAACAAGTAAAATGTGAGTTTACAGACATTTCCAGGAATACACACATATGCCTTGATGCAGAGCCTCCCCGTTCAACTATCCCGTGCGTTTTCCCGTTGGTTTTGGCCTGTGATCGGGTCAGGAAAGGGTGCTACGTTGGTTTTTGTGTGCATTTATGCGCTCAGGTGTGTGCTCAGCCGCCTTTCCGATTGTCGGCTCGCCCGAGGCTGTTTCCCGGGAAAACGGACGGCTCGTTCATTGGTCCATTTTTTTCAGTGATGCAGAGCCTTGATTTCCGATTGAAATCACCCTAATAAAACGTGGCCGCCGAGCCTTCACTTACGGGCAGTCTGACCAGCCGTATTGGAGCTCCGTGCTTTTTGGAAATGCATTCCTCTGTGGGCCAACATCAAAGGCGCCAGCTACGCGGTCTGGTACTTATGAGCATGGCAGAAACCAGGCTGCACCGAACGCCATTGGACATCGACTGCATGCATGACGTTGACCTATTCGAGCTCACCCGCCTTAACCGTGTTTCTCTCCATGCCTTGTATAGCGAGCTGCGGCCATGGTTAGCCCCCACCACAAGAAAGGAGCATGCAATTGCAGGTATGACCAAATTGGTTGGCTGCCTGCAGTTTTTGGCGAACGTCTCGTTCCAGAGACTGGGTGCCTTCTCCGCGGGGATGTCCCAGTCTCGCTGAGCCGCAGCCTAACCAAGTTTTTGGATGGCATGGCTACCCTGGCACAGAATTATATTTTTTTCCCTCAAACAGGGGATGCCTGGAATGCGGTTAAGCTGGGCTTTTATAACATAGCCGACATGCCCAACATCATTGGTGCAATCGATTGCACACATGTATCGCTCATCCCCCCTGCGGACCAGGAATATCTGTTCAGGTATGTGGTTTGGGTCTGCTTTTTTTTTTTTATCAAACATTTTTTAAGCCTCACACTAATTCCACTTTTTGTTGGCTTTGTGCAGGAACAGGAAGATGGGCCATTCCATCAATGTTCAGGCAGTGATAGGCCCTGATCTTCAATATTTCAGTCTGTTTGCTGGCTTCCCTGGGTCCACACATGACGCGCATATTTTGAGGAACTCCAACCTCTATCAATGGTTTCAATCTGGAGATCTTTCTGGTGGATGGCTACTGGGTATGTGTCTTAAAGTTGTAGTTATTGGCCCCCATGTTTGAATTTGGATTTGCCAGTACACCACTAATCTGTGAGACATTTCCATGAAACTTGCAAACTTTATTTTTGTTTTAGTTTTTAATTTAAATTTAATGGGTGAAGGGATTCACCACTATTGTGTTATGTTCTGGCCCTCTTATCTAAGTAGCATTCCACAGACATTTTTAATGTGTACAGGCTGGATGTGTATGTAGCCTCATAAAAAATGGCAATTCCTCAAACAATACCTAGCTCACCTATTTGTCCCTGTTTAATAATGTGGCAATGCACACCTAAACCTTATTTTTAGCATCCACCTTATGTTTTTCTTTTGGATTTTTGCAGGTGACTCAGGCTATCCCTTGTTACCATGGCTGCTCACACCCATCCTGCACCCATCTTCCCAGGCCCAGGAGCGCTACAACACAGCCCATAGGAGGACTCGCTCTGTGGTGGAACGTGCCTTTGGGTTGTGGAAGATGCGTTTCCGATGTCTGGATCAGAGTGGGGGTGCCCTTCAGTATCAGCCTGGCAAGGTTATCCAAATAATTATTGCTTGTGGGGTCCTGCACAACCTTGCCATTAGAAGCAGGATTGCTCGATATACTGACCTGGGTGCAGAACCTTTACCTATTTCTGACAAGCAGACCCCTCCTTACTCTGGTACACAAAGTGGGCCAGCACACACAATACGTGCTGAACTTGTGGCCAATATATTTTCTTGAAACCACCCCCTGTCTGCAGGCTGGGGAAGATTAAATCACACCTAATAAGTGTTACATCCTGTTACCAATGCGACTATAAATGCATTTCAAATGGGCTTTACCTCTGCTGCCGGCGAATGTCCTTTTTTTTTAAACTATTTTATTTGAGGTCCCCAAATTTCCGCTTGATTTGTTCTATATCTCGACGGACAGAACCCCATAATGCTCACAAACACCATTGGCAGCAGTCATGCTTTGTGCATCGTAAAAACGGGCTGTTAGGGACCCACGGCGCAGTTGGCGCCCACATGGGTGTGTGGTGTCCCCTGCATCACTTGAAATAGATGGTTGGCTATCTGGGGAGTCGTGTGTGGTTCTTGGGCTTAGGGGGGAGGGTGATGTTGTGTGTGTGCTGCTCTGGGTTAATTTCTGGGTGCCTGTGGAGCTATGACCTGTTGAGCTGGATGTTGAATCTGAGTTACTGGAAGTTTGAGAACCAGAGGGTTGAGGTGGAGGGGTGGTTGACCTGGGTGGGGTGGAGGGTTTGGCACTATGCTTACCCTTGCTGATGTGTTTGGTTTTGTGGGTATGCTTGATGTGTTGCGGAGGAGGATGCTGCAGGGTCTTAATAGATTTGGCACCCTTGTGTGCTCGTGTTGTTTTTGCAGGTTGTGGAGAATGTGTCAATGGATCCTTGCTCCTGCATTTTTTTGGATGTGCCTGTGTCTGTGGAGTAACCACCGTTTTAGTCGGGGCATGTTCAGCCTGGGTCTTGTGCCTGCTCTTCTGTTTGTTTGTTTTTTGATGAGGCATGTGTGCGGCTACTATGTGCCTCGGGGCTTTTGTGGCTCTTTCTGCTCCCTTTTGGTCTGCCCATAATGATATGGGATCCAACACAGAGCTGAATGCATTGTGCTTTAAATATGTTTCCCGTGTGGGCGTGTTTAACAGCGTGTGTGCCTGCATGTGCGCGTGCGCGCATGCACGCACCTCACCGCGGGGGAACTTCATAGCTATACCCGGAAGAGCAAGAAAAGGAGCAGGACGAAATCATCATGGATATGAGTAGGCGAGCGTGCGTTTTTGTGAGCGCATTCACTACTTGTAATAAAAAAAAAACAAAGCGCAAGAATAGTCAGGAACAACTTACTTTGTAACGTCAAATACAAGCCCACCTTAGTTTAACACATGTACGCAGCTACAAACTAGGCTAGATGCAGATTGTAGAACTAGGCCAATGTGAGTCATAAAGAGGATACTAAAGTGACTTTAGGTAGGGCATGAAACTTGGACATTTATTTTGGGGATTAATGGTGGGTCATTGTGTATTTTACAAACAGATGATGCTGAGGAATCGCTAGGACTTCCTGCCGTCAGATTACGAGAAGAGGACGTTGTTGCTGGCGGTGGTGGACGCGATCACCAGGATTACACAAACCACCTATACCTTCACCCAGATCGCCCAACACTGGTCGGATTTAAAGAGAAGGCATAGGCCCCGGGTGAGGCGGTACTTCGCAAAACATTTTCCAGGTAAGTGTATATACTTGACATGCAAGAATCACACTGGCCTTGGCTGTGCGTGTTTGGATGATTGTGTTTCTATTTCAGCCCATGAATGGAATATGCGGTTCCGCCCCACCCGGACAAGAACACGCAGCCCAGTGTTGGGCGATTCTGGTGAAGGAATAGGTGGTTCATCGCCAGTGACAACGGCCAACCCCTGCCAGTGAGTATGAGGAGCCACTGGACCTCAGCATGCAGGGGAGGGGGGAATCTGACGGCAGGGAGTCCTGCTTAACAGATCCACAACCTCACTCCGGTAAGGGGAAGAAAGTTAGATATGTGCTAATACATGCATTAAATACATATACTCATGTGCACTATTGTTAGTTGTAGATTCAGACGTCGCTGGGCCATCCCAAGGGGGGGTCGAGGAAGGGGGCCAAGAGGAATAGGTGGGTGGGGAAGGTGAGTGAAATGATGCATAGAAGCATAACTTGATCTGACATTCATGAGACAAGTCTCTAATATCCGTGTGTTTGTGATCCAAACAGATTCACGGCAGCAACCGAGGGAGGAAGAAAGGAGACTCCGCCCCCGACACAATGTGGCACCAAAACCTTGTAAGTTGTGGATTTATTTAATAAATTAATTGAACAAACAAGTCCCAAATAAAAACAAAAGGCCAAATAAACATTGAGCTAAAGACGGGGAGGCCGATTCATCAATAGCGCCAGGTAGCGACAGATGAGCGACTGTAGCGTGATTTTTTCAGCGCCAGCCAGTATTCGCTGTGCTTGGCCGGCGTTAGCTTGATGACAGCGACTCAGTCGGTGTGCGGTAATGTTGAATACGGGCTGGGGGGTCGCTGTTTCACAGGTCCAGCGTTGTATGTGAGCGCCTGACAACGAATGGCCAGAGCGAACGGCTAGCTTCATATTCATCAACAAATCACGCTCCGAATGTGCTGTCGCTGTCCATTCCTTGTTTAAACCCCAGAGCGCTGGCGGCGATCTGTATTAACTAGTTTTTAACCCCTAAACAACCATATTTTTTTAATGTAACATTATACATGTTTTTAGAATCATTTTGTTATATGAATACATTAATCTCAGACCTGTTAGATCAATTCTGCACATATTTTTTTTTTTTTTTACTTAAAAATAAATCCTAACATTGCAGAAGTGTTCTCCGATTTTTTGACATAAAAAAAAAAAATTAAAAAAATAATACCAATTAATTATGATTAATTATAGCTTGCTCCATTGAAATGCATTGGACATCGCCAGGGAGCGACAGCTCATACCTGGCGCTGTGAGGGAATTTGCAGCGGCGCTGTTCGGTCCAGGCGGCTTCATGATGAATGCCGCGCTAGCCGTCGCTCTCGCCGGCGCTGGCCTCATTTTGCTTGATAAATGCGTCATTGTGACCGCCGCGGGCGTACTTGAGTCGGTAGTCGCCGTTAGCTGCCGCTACCTGGCGCTCGTCAGACACTACCTGGCGCTATCGCTTGATGAATAAGGGCACTAGTAAAAATAAACACACAAAAAAAATAAAAGCCCAAAATAAAAGCCCACAAAACAACAACATACAAACAATGCTAAACTGATGATGTTTTTCATTCACAGATCAAAGAAAACGCCAGCAAAAACAATGAGCTGAAGAAACATTTTTTTATTTTATTCTGATTTTATAATTTTTAACAATTGAATCCAAAAAGTTTAACCCCAAAAAATAGATAACAAGTTTTAAAAAAGTTTAAAGTAAAAAATCAAAAACAAATTTGGCGTGTTGTCTTTCCTGCAAATGTACATTCACACAACATCACCACACATTTACATGTCACAAAAGGTTTATATATGGGACAATAAATATAAAAACAAAACAAGAAATTAAGGTAAGCATTACAGGCAAGGAAGAATGAAACCAAAAAAAATGTAGTGTAAAAATTAGATATGTGTCAAATTGGCAGTTTGTGCCATATGTATATTCCCATGGAGGTTTAGGGATGTGTGCTTGCGTGGACCCAGATTGACAACAGGAGATCCATGGAGATGTAAGTATACTTGTCAAATACAAAAAAAAAGGAAGGAAAAATGAGACGGAAGGCAAGCAGGTACGTTAAAAAACAAAGGAAAAAGGAGGAAAAAACGGAACGCCCGTGTGAACGTGAACGGATGCCACGATCAAATTGCATGCTCCCGAGAGAGAAAAAAACACTTCCCGAGTGAAGACAAATTTACGGATCAGTAAGGGACCCATTCCGACGGAGGCTCTGCATCACATTTGAGCCACTATTCAAACGGGACCCCCGGACAATCGGAAGGTTTTAAGGTCAGTTCGGGGAGGCTCTGCATCAGGCCAATACTTGTTGTGTGTATTGTTGTTTAGTATCTGAAGCCAAGAGCTAGAGTTCCAGGTATCCCATGGCCAGGGGTGTGCAGCGGACTACAAGCTGAGCCAAGGCACCTGTGGACAATAATAGGCAGCCTGGGTCTCAGCTCGTAACCAAGACATGCCCACCTACAGCATGGGATGTGAAAGTGCAGCTCTTGGCTTTAGACACTGGGGATGCAGGAAAGCGAATAACGCTGTGGCACCATGTGAAAGTAAGAAGGGGAGCCTTGTTCCCCTATAGCAACCATGATTTAAGGTCTGTTGAGAAAGTCCATGAAAGTGGTCATTTACTGATTACTACTCTCAGAGTATTCCAGTGCTGATCATTAGAGATGAGCGAATCGATCCGGACGAACCCGAATTTGTTCCGAATTTCAGGAATAATTCGATTCTGAACGAATCCGAATTTCCCCGCGATTCGATCAATCAAAGTTTTCCTTTAAACTCCATTTATTTCAATTACAGCCATTGTAAAATGGTGGATGCACATGTCAGAACATATCCACTGGGGCAAGTTATCATGGGAAGGTCACATGCAGCCTATCAGCAGCCAGGAAGCCCAGTGACGTCACAGTGCTATATAAATGGCGGCCATCTTGCTTGTGCGCATTTCAGCCTTGCATTGCAGACAGAACAGAGGTTGCTGCAGACAGGGAGAGACTTACAGACAGGCAGGGAGAGGCAGGGAGACCCACAGAGACCCACACAGTGCCAGGGAGAGCCAGGGAAAGATAGGGAACGATCCAGGCAGGCACAGCAGAGAAAGTGACAGGGAAACTTTTTTTTATTTTCACTTCACTTCATTTGCCAGGTCAGTTTTAAATTGCTTTTTTTGTGCTGTAAATATTCCTGGCCACTGTGCATCCCATCTTTGCAGTGGCATATTTAACCCTATCTGTTACACACAAGCATTTATTATAACTCGATTAGTTTTAATTTTTTTTGTATGCTGTAAAAACCCCAGCCCACATGGGCATACTATTTCAGCACATTTCACCCTATCTGTTATACTAAATCAGCTTCTACGGGCTCTGTTTTATTAATATATTGCATTTTGAATTGGTTTTGTGCATCCTGTAAAAACACCAGGCCACATGGGCATCCCAAACCAGCACATTTCACCCTATCTGTAATACTAAATCCACTTCTAAAGGCTCTGTTTTATTAATATATTGCATTTTGAATTGGCTTTGTGCGTCCTGTAAAAACACCAGACCACATGGGCATCCCAAACCAGCACATTTCACCCTATCTGTTATACTAAATCAGCTTCTACAGGCTCTGTTTTATTAATATATTGCATTTTGAATTGGTTTTGTGCTTCCTGTAAAAACACCAGGCCGCAGGGTATCCCAAACCAGCACATTTCACCCTATCTGTTATACTAATGCAGCTTCTAAAGGCTCTGTTTTATTAATATATTGCATTTTGAATTGGTTTTGTGCTTCCTGTAAAAACACCAGGCCGCAGGGTATCCCAAACCAGCACATTTCACCCTATCTGTTATACTAAAGCAGCTTCTACAGGCTCTGTTTTATTAATATATTGCATTTGGAATTGGTTTTGTGTGTCCTGTAAAAACACAAGGCCGCAGGGTATCCCAAACCAGCACATATCACCCTATCTGTTATACTAAAGCAGCTTCTAATGGCTCTGTTTTATTAATATATTGCATTTTGAATTGGTTTTGTGCGTCCTGTAAAAACACCAGGCCGCAGGGTATCTCAAACCAGCACATTTCACCCTATCTGTTATACTAAATCAGCTTCTACAGGCTCTGTTTTATTAATATATTGCATTTGGAATTGTTTTTTGTGTCCTGTAAAAACACCAACCCGCAGGGTATCCCATATTGCCAATTTTCATAGTATCTGGTGCAGAGAAGCAGTATCTCACTTTATTTAGCTTCTGCTTTTTAAAGTAAACACATTTTTTTAAGTGCCTATTGCGCATTTCAAATACATAAAAATGTCAGGCAGACAAGTGCCAGGATGTTCAAAGAGGAGTAGCAGAGGCCAAGATCCTGCAGGCAGAGGTCGCAGCAGACTAGGGGTGAGTGGCAGCAGGAGTCGCGGTGAGAGACCTGATCTGCCAGTATCTGCTAGCGGTCGTGTCTCCACCAGTAACGCATCTGCCGTGGTAGATTTTTTAACGCGGTCATCCACATCATCACAAGTTACATCTGACACCCCCAGTCTAGGGTCGATAGGTTCCTCTGACACAACCCTGACTTGGCATGAACAAAGGGGGGTGGGAGCAGCTCAATCACTATTTATACAAAATTATCAACATTAATATTCAGGGCCTGGGAACTAATTTACCGCCCAGTTTAACCCTCTCATCAACTAAATATCAAGCAACAAACATGTCTAGCTATGTGGAAAGACAGAGATTTGGTTGCATATATCTGCAGATACATGTGGAAGCCACACTGCCCCGGCAAGGCACTCTGTGTTTAGTGTGGTCCCTACTCTTAATTCTGAGTCCCCAAAGTTGGGACATGCAATGCAGACAAATATCTGAGAGCTACTCACCTGGGAAGCAGCCAGCCTCCCTTTAGAACACTTCACAGGGAGAAATCCATATTGACTGAATTCCTCCCTGCTTATGCTCATGGCAATTCAAATGAACAAAGGGGGGTGGGAGCAGCTCAATCACTATTTATACAAAATTATCAACATTAATATTCAGGGCCTGGGAACTAATTTACCGCCCAGTTTAACCCTCTCATCAACTAAATATCAAGCAACAAACATGTCTAGCTATGTGGAAAGACAGAGATTTGGTTGCATATATCTGCAGATACATGTGGAAGCCACACTGCCCCGGCAAGGCACTCTGTGTTTAGTGTGGTCCCTACTCTTAATTCTGAGTCCCCAAAGTTGGGACATGCAATGCAGACAAATATCTGAGAGCTACTCACCTGGGAAGCAGCCAGCCTCCCTTTAGAACACTTCACAGGGAGAAATCCATATTGACTGAATTCCTCCCTGCTTATGCTCATGGCAATTCAAATGAACAAAGGGGGGTGGGAGCAGCTCAATCACTATTTATACAAAATTATCAACATTAATATTCAGGGCCTGGGAACTAATTTACCGCCCAGTTTAACCCTCTCATCAACTAAATATCAAGCAACAAACATGTCTAGCTATGTGGAAAGACAGAGATTTGGTTGCATATATCTGCAGATACATGTGGAAGCCACACTGCCCCGGCAAGGCACTCTGTGTTTAGTGTGGTCCCTACTCTTAATTCTGAGTCCCCAAAGTTGGGACATGCAATGCAGACAAATATCTGAGAGCTACTCACCTGGGAAGCAGCCAGCCTCCCTTTAGAACACTTCACAGGGAGAAATCCATATTGACTGAATTCCTCCCTGCTTATGCTCATGGCAATTCAAATGAACAAAGGGGGGTGGGAGCAGCTCAATCACCATTTATACAAAATTATCAACATTAATATTCAGGGCCTGGGAACTAATTTACCGCCCAGTTTAACCCTCTCATCAACTAAATATCAAGCAACAAACATGTCTAGCTATGTGGAAAGACAGAGATTTGGTTGCATATATCTGCAGATACATGTGGAAGCCACACTGCCCCGGCAAGGCACTCTGTGTTTAGTGTGGTCCCTACTCTTAATTCTGAGTCCCCAAAGTTGGGACAAGCAATGCAGACAAATATCTGAGAGCTACTCACCTGGGAAGCAGCCAGCCTCCCTTTAGAACACTTCACAGGGAGAAATCCATATTGACTGAATTCCTCCCTGCTTATGCTCATGGCAATTCAAATGAACAAAGGGGGGTGGGAGCAGCTCAATCACTATTTATACAAAATTATCAACATTAATATTCAGGGCCTGGGAACTAATTTACCGCCCAGTTTAACCCTCTCATCAACTAAATATCAAGCAACAAACATGTCTAGCTATGTGGAAAGACAGAGATTTGGTTGCATATATCTGCAGATACATGTGGAAGCCACACTGCCCCGGCAAGGCACTCTGTGTTTAGTGTGGTCCCTACTCTTAATTCTGAGTCCCCAAAGTTGGGACATGCAATGCAGACAAATATCTGAGAGCTACTCACCTGGGAAGCAGCCAGTTGGCATGGCCCGAGAGCAGTCCCTGTCCTCCCATTGCCTCTGTCCTATGCCGTTCCCTCCCCCAGTGACGTATCCTATGCTTTGGGTTCAGCTCCACTCTTTAGTGAGGAGGACGATCAGATAGAGGACAGTCAGCAGCTACTGCCCAGCCAAGAAATGGAGGTGGCTTCCTTCCCTAGGCAGACAAAAAGTGATGTGGAGAGTGGCGTGGGTGTTGTTGCGAGCGTTCCAGCTCCTGCGCCAGACACTGTTGAGGAAACCGAGAACATCAGTGACGTGCGGCCACAACTCGGTGATGACGATGATGATGAAGCCGATCGCACTTGGGAGCCGGGTGCAGAAGGGGCATCATCCTCATCATCAGGAGAAGAGGGGCACAGGTTGCCCCGGAGTCAGCAGCTGAGGCAGCAAGGTGTTAGCAGCATGGTTGGCAGTCAGCATGGGGGCACAATTGTAAAGCCTGGAGCCAAACGGGGCAGGGGCCGGGGTAGCACCTGCTGCACGGCAGGATACCTTATCGGGAGGTAGTGGAGCAGGGGTTCCTGGAGTTGGCGACAGTAGCAGTGAATCAGTGCGGGCTGTTGGTGGGAAAAGTAGCTACTCGGCAGTGTGGCAGTTTTTCCTCAAGCATCCGCAGGAGGACGTGCAAGATATGTAGGCAGAAGGTAAAGCGTGGCCAGGGCCCAAATTTTGGCACCACGGCCATGCGTCAACATATGATGCGTCACCATAAAGCGGCCTGGGAGAACCAAGGCTCCCAAGGGGTGGTCCAGGCTGTTTCCTCACCAAGTGGCACGCCGCTCCCAATTTCTGCCAGCCAAGGCTCCAGCACCTCAGCTGAAGGCAGCTGTGCGTCATACCCATCCTCTGTCGCTCCTCCTCCAATCATGCATCCCGCCAGCAATCCATCAGCGAAGCCATGTCCAAGAGACAGCAGTATGTGCCCACTCATCCTACGGCGCAGAAGCTGAATGTGCTCCTGTCCAAGTTGCTGGTGCTGCAGTCGCTCCCTTTTCAGGTGGTGGACTCTGCACCTGTCAGAGAACTGATGGCTTGTGCCGAGCCGAGGTGGAGAGTCCCAAGCCGTCATTTCTTTGCCAAGAAGGCAGTACCAGCGCTGCACACTTTTGTTGAACAGAAGGTGGGCCAGTCAGGGACAGTACATGTCGTTTACGGCCCACTGGGTGAATGTGGTCCCTTTGCAGCAGCAGCAACTTGGACAAGTCACGCCGCTTCGGCCTCCGCACTCCCTGGCAGTTGACCCTGTGACACCGTGCGACTCGGCCTCCTCATCCTCCGACATCTCCTCACCCTCCACTGTAGGCTCAAGTCTCAGTGCCCCTCAAGCCTACCATGTGTGCAGGGCACGGAGGTGTCACGCTGTGCTTCACATGGTTTGTCTTGGCGAACAGAGTCACACAGGGGAGGAACTGCTTAAATTTATTCATCAAGAAATCCAAACATGGCTTACTCCAAGAAAACTGTAAATGGGAACCATGGTTACCGACAATGGGAAGAACATTTTGTCTGCGCTGCGACAAGGAAAGCTGACACATGTGCCCTGCATGGCTCACGTCTTCAATCTGGTTGTGAAGCGGTTTCTGAAGTCTTCCCCCCATCTTCAAGACATCCTAACAACTTCAAGGAAACTTTGCATGCACTTCAGCCACTCATACACCGCCAAGCACACCCTTCTTGAGCTACAGCGTCAGAACGGTATCCCCCAACATAGTCTGATTTGCGATGTTTCCACCCGTTGGAATTCCACCCTGCATATGTTGGACAGACTATACGAACAGAGAAAAGCCATCACGGATTTCTTGCTGATCCAAGCGGATAGGGACTCCCCTGTGTAACTTTAATGTGAACCAGTGGCAGCTCATACGTGACACCTGCCGTTTGCTCAGGCCCTTTGAGGAAGCCACTTTATTTGTGAGTCGCCAGGATTACGGGATGAACGACGTGATTGCACTGCTTCATGTACTACAGCACATGTTGGAAACCATGGCTGGTCAGGGCACTGGAGACATGGCATCTACATCTTACGGCCACATGAACCCCGTTGGAGCTGAACTGGAGGAGGAGGAGGAAGAGGAGGAGGAGGAGGAGTGGCACAGTGCACACTTAAGCTTGGCGAAATGGCTGGTTTATCTAGTCAGCAGACAGGAGAGGAGGAGCAGGAGCAGCCAGAGGAGCTAGGGGGTTGTGAGGAAGGTGAGACAGAGGACCCAGACACACCGTGGCAGTATGCAGTGGAGATGGAAACAGGTAGTCCATCCGAGTCACTTGCGCAAATGGCAGGAAGCATGCTCACGTGCTTGCGTAGTGACCCCAGAATTGTTTCCATTTGTCAGCGGGATGACTTCTGGCTGTCCACCTTATTGGACCCTCGCTTCCGGCACAAAATGGGGGCATTTTTTAAACCCGCCGAGAGGGAGGACAAACTGACCTACTGCAAAGACATTCTACGTAGTCAGTTGGCCGATGCCTATCTGCGCCATGGTCCATACTCTCGCAGGTCTGACTCGGGGGGACCTCTGCACTCACCTTCCACTGCCATGGCTGCTGGGGGGGTTGGCAGGAGCAGCAGCAGCAGCTCCATCAGCAGCAGCCTCAGTCTTCAGTCGCTAATAAGTAGCTTTCTACACCCGCATAGTGAGGCTACTCATGAGCAGCAGGAAGACCTGGAGCAGGACCTGAACCAGCAGGTCATGTTATACCTTGACATGACCATGCCAACACACCTTGAGAATCCACTGGGCTTCTGGGCAGTCAAACTTGACTTGTGGCCGCAGCTAGCTGAGTTTGCCTTGGAAAAGCTGTCCTGCCCGGTAAGTAGCGTGCCATCTGAGTGGGTGTTTAGTGCGGCGGGGGCCATAGTTACGGCGAGAACTCATCTGTCAACTAAAAATGTGGAGAGACTCACCTTTGTGAAAATGAATCAGGGATGGATCAGCCAGGATTTCCACCCACCAATGGCTGATGCATGCGACTAGATTCAGCATGGTGCCACGTTTTACACTTTCCAAATGGTGCAAAACATATTTATGTCTTTAGGCCAATTTTTGGGCTCCTGCTGATGCCAACTTCAGGGTGTGCCTTTCAGCCAAATTTTGGCCTCCTGCTGCTGCTGCTGCCAACTGCAGTGTGTCATTCAGCCAATTTTTGGGCTCCTGCTGCCAACTCCAGTGTCTCTTTCAAGCTATGTTTGGGCTGCTGCTGCTTGCAACTCCAGGGCGTCATTCAGCCAATTTTTGGGTTCCTGCTGCCAACTCCAGTGTGTCTTTCAAGCTATGTTTGGGCTGCTGCTTCTGCTTGCAACTCCAGGGTGTCATTCAGCCAATTTTTGGGCTCCTGCTGCAAACTCCAGTGTGTCTTTCAAACTATGTTTGGGCTGCTGCTTGCAACTCCAGGGTGTCATTCAGCCAATTTTTGGGCTCCTGCTGCCAACTCCAGTGTCTCTTTCAAGCTATGTTTGGGCTGCTGCTTGCAACTCCAGGGTGTCATTCAGTCAATTTTTGGGCTCCTGCTGCCAACTCCAGTGTGTCTTTCAAGCTATGTTTGGACTGCTGCTGCTGCTGCTGCTGCTTGCAACTCCAGGGTGTCATTCAGCCAATTTTTGGGCTCCTGCTGCCAACTCCAGTGTCTCTTTCAAGCTATGTTTGGGCTCCTGCTGCTTGCCACTCCAGGGTGTCATTCAGCCAATTTTTGGGCTCCTGCTGATGCCAACTTCAGGGTGTGCCTTTCAGCCAAATTTTGGCCTCCTGCTGCTGCCAACTGCAGTGTGTCTTTAGGCCAATTTTTGGGTTCCTGCTGCCAACTCCAGTGTCTCTTTCAAGCTATGTTTGGGCTCCTGCTGCTGCTGCTGCCAACTGCAGTGTGTCTTTAGGCCAATTTTTGGGTTCCTGCTGCCAACTCCAGTGCCTCTTTCAAGCTATGTTTGGGCTGCTGCTGCTGCTTGCAACTCCAGGGTGTCATTCAGCCAATTTTTGGGCTCCTGCTGCCAACTCCAGTGTCTCTTTCAAGCTATGTTTGGGCTGCTGCTGCTTGCAACTCCAGGGTGTCATTCAGCCAATTTTTGGGTTCCTGCTGCCAACTCCAGTGTGTCTTTCAAGCTATGCTTGGGCTGCTGCTGCTGCTTGCAACTCCAGGGTGTCATTCAGCCAATTTTTGGGTTCCTGCTGCCAACTCCAGTGTCTCTTTCAAGCTATGTTTGGGCTGCTGCTTGCAACTCCAGGGTGTAATTCAGCCAATTTTTGGGCTCCTGCTGCCAACTCCAGTGTCTCTTTCAAGCCATGTTTGGGCTGCTGCTTGCAACTCCAGGGTGTCATTCAGCCAATTTTTGGGCTCCTGCTGCCCACTCCAGTGTCTCTTTCAAGCTATGTTTGGGCTGCTGCTGCTGCTCCTTTCAACTCCAGGGTGTCATTCAGCCAATTTTTGGGCTCCTGCTGCCAACTCCAGTGTCTCGTTCAAGCTATGTTTGGGCTCCTGCTGCTGCTGCTTGCCACTCCAGGGTGTCATTCAGCCAATTTTTGGGCTCCTGCTGATGCCAACTTCAGGGTGTGCCTTTCAGCCAAATTTTGGCCTCCTGCTGCTGCCAACTGCAGTGTGTCTTTAGGCCATTTTTTGGGTTCCTGCTGCCAACTCCAGTGTCTCTTTCAAGCTATGTTTGGGCTCCTGCTGCTGCTGCTGCCAACTGCAGTGTGTCTTTAGGCCAATTTTTGGGTTCCTGCTGCCAACTCCAGTTCCTCTTTCAAGCTATGTTTGGGCTGCTGCTGCTGCTTGCAACTCCAGGGTGTCATTCAGTCAATTTTTGGGCTCCTGCTGCCAACTCCAGTGTCTCTTTCAAGCTGTGTTTGGGCTGCTGCTGCTTGCAACTCCAGGGTGTCATTCAGCCAATTTTTGGGTTCCTGCTGCCAACTCCAGTGTGTCTTTCAAGCTATGTTTGGGCTGCTGCTGCTGCTGCTGCTTGCAACTCCAGGGTGTCATTCAGCCAATTTTTGGGTTCCTGCTGCCAACTCCAGTGTGTCTTTCAAGCTATCTTTGGGCTGCTGCTGCTGCTTGCAACTCCAGGGTGTCATTCAGCCAATTTTTGGGCTCCTGCTGCAAACTCCAGTGTGTCTTTCAAACTATGTTTGGGCTGCTGCTGCTGCTGCTGCTGCTTGCAACTCCAGGGTGTCATTCAGCCAATTTTTGGGCTCCTGCTGCCAACTCCAGTGTCTCTTTCAAGCTATGTTTGGGCTGCTGCTTGCAACTCCAGGGTGTCATTCAGTCAATTTTTGGGCTCCTGCTGCCAACTCCAGTGTGTCTTTCAAGCTATGTTTGGGCTGCTGCTGCTGCTTGCAGCTCCAGGGTGTCATTCAGCCAATTTTTGGGCTCCTGCTGCCCACTCCAGTGTCTCTTTCAAGCTATGTTTGGGCTTCTGCTGCTGCTGCTTGCAACTCCAGGGTGTCATTCAGCCAATTTTTGGGCTCCTGCTGCCAACTCCAGTGTCTCTTTCAAGCTATGTTTGGGCTCCTGCTGCTGCTGCTTGCCACTCCAGGGTGTCATTCAGCCAATTTTTGGGCTCCTGCTGATGCCAGCTTCAGGGTGTGCCTTTCAGCCAAATTTTGGCCTCCTGCTGCTGCCAACTGCAGTGTGTCTTTAGGCCAATTTTTGGGTTCCTGCTGCCAACTCCAGTGTCTCTTTCAAGCTATGTTTGGGCTCCTGCTGCTGCTGCCAACTGCAGTGTGTCTTTAGGCCAATTTTTGGGTTCCTGCTGCCAACTCCATTGTGTCTTTCAAGCTATGTTTGGGCTGCTGCTGCTTGCAACTCCAGGGTGTCATTCAGCCAATTTTTGGGCTCCTGCTGCCAACTCCAGTGTCTCTTTCAAGCTATGTTTGGGCTCCTGCTGCTTGCAACTCCAGGGTGTCATTCAGCCAATTTTTGGGCTCCTGCTGCCAACTCCAGTGTCTCTTTCAAGCTATGTTCGCGCTCCTCCTGCTGCTGCTGCTGCTTGCAACTCCAGGGTGTCATTCAGCCAATTCTTGGGCTAACTCCAGGTTGTCTTTCAGCCAATATTTGGGCTCCTGCTGCTGCCAGCTCCAGGGTGTGTTTTTCAGGCAATATAGGGCCCCTCATAGTGATGCTACCTCAACTCTCTGCAATTGTGCCGCTCTGCGATTCTAGTAGCGATGCCTCTGATCTGCATGTCATAATTATTTACAGTATTATTTCACTAACCCTGCTGCCAACTGCAGTGTGTCTTTAGGCCAATTTTTGGGTTCCTGCTGCCAACTCCATTGTGTCTTTCAAACTATGTTTGGGCTGCTGCTGCTGCTTGCAACTCCAGGGTGTCATTCAGCCAATTTTTGGGCTCCTGCTGCCAACTCCAGTGTCTCTTTCAAGCTATGTTTTGGCTGCTGCTTGCAACTCCAGGGTGTCATTCAGTCAATTTTTGGGCTCCTGCTGCCAACTCCAGTGTGTCTTTCAAGCTATGTTTGGGCTGCTGCTTGCAGCTCCCGGGTGTCATTCAGCCAATTTTTGGGCTCCTGCTGCCAACTCCAGTGTCTCTTTCAAGCTATGTTCGCGCTCCTCCTGCTGCTGCTGCTGCTGCTTGCAACTCCAGGGTGTCATTCAGCCAATTCTTGGGCTAACTCCAGGTTGTCTTTCAGCCAATATTTGGGCTCCTGCTGCTGCCAGCTCCAGGGTGTGTTTTTCAGGCAATATAGGGCCCCTCATAGTGATGCTACCTCAACTCTCTGCAATTGTGCCGCTCTGCGATTCTAGTAGCGATGCCTCTGATCTGCATGTCATAATTATTTACAGTATTATTTCACTAACCCTGCTGCCAACTGCAGTGTGTCTTTAGGCCAATTTTTGGGTTCCTGCTGCCAACTCCATTGTGTCTTTCAAACTATGTTTGGGCTGCTGCTGCTGCTTGCAACTCCAGGGTGTCATTCAGCCAATTTTTGGGCTCCTGCTGCCAACTCCAGTGTCTCTTTCAAGCTATGTTTTGGCTGCTGCTTGCAACTCCAGGGTGTCATTCAGTCAATTTTTGGGCTCCTGCTGCCAACTCCAGTGTGTCTTTCAAGCTATGTTTGGGCTGCTGCTTGCAGCTCCAGGGTGTCATTCAGCCAATTTTTGGGCTCCTGCTGCCCACTCCAGTGTCTCTTTCAAACTATGTTTGGGCTGCTGCTGCTGCTGCTTGCAACTCCAGGGTGTCATTCAGCCAATTTTTGGGCTCCTGCTGCCAACTCCAGTGTCTCTTTCAAGCTATGCTTGGGCTCCTGCTGCTGCTGCTTGCCACTCCAGGGTGTCATTCAGCCAATTTTTGGGCTCCTGCTGATGCCAACTTCAGGGTGTGCCTTTCAGCCAAATTTTGGCCTCCTGCTGCTGCCAACTGCAGTGTGTCTTTAGGCCAATTTTTGGGTTCCTGCTGCCAACTCCAGTGTCTCTTTCAAGCTATGTTTGGGCTCCTGCTGCTGCTGCCAACTGCAGTGTGTCTTTAGGCCAATTTTTGGGTTCCTGCTGCCAACTCCATTGTGTCTTTCAAGCTATGTTTGGGCTGCTGCTGCTTGCAACTCCAGGGTGTCATTCAGCCAATTTTTGGGCTCCTGCTGCCAACTCCAGTGTCTCTTTCAAGCTATGTTTGGGCTCCTGCTGCTTGCAACTCCAGGGTGTCATTCAGCCAATTTTTGGGCTCCTGCTGCCAACTCCAGTGTCTCTTTCAAGCTATGTTCGGGCTCCTCCTGCTGCTGCTGCTGCTTGCAACTCCAGGGTGTCATTCAGCCAATTCTTGGGCTAACTCCAGGTTGTCTTTCAGCCAATATTTGGGCTCCTGCTGCTGCCAGCTCCAGGGTGTGTTTTTCAGGCAATATAGGGGCCCCTCATAGTGATGCCACCTCAACTCTCTGCAATTGTGCCGCTCTGCGATTCTAGTAGCGATGCCTCTGATCTGCATGTCATAATTATTTACAGTATTATTTCACTAACCCAGCACGCATCCTATGGCCCTTATTTAACAAGGGATAGCGCCAGGTAGCGACTGGTGAGCGAACGGTAATAATGGTCACTGCCACGAGAATGCCGGCTCCCCACCACAATCACACATTTATCAAGCCGGTCCTGCTTAGCGACTGAGCTAGCGCCAGATAGCGACTCATTCATCATTATTCCAGCCTCACCCCACAGCGCCAGCGAGCGACCTTGAACAGCGACAGGTATGACCTCTCGCTACCCGGCGCTCTCCAATGCATTTCAATGGAACAATCTTTAAATATTAATAATTAATTGTTAATAATTTTTTTTTTTTTATGTGAAAATTTCTGTTACCACTTCTGCCATGTTAGATATTTTTTTTAAGGTAAGAAAAAAATTAAAAAAAAATTTGTGCAGAATTGATATTACAGGTCTGATATTAATGTATTCATATTCCAAAATGTTTTTATAAACTTTTTTTTTGGTTTCCCAAAATATGGTTGTTTGGGGGATAAAAAACTACTTTTAACCCATCGTCGCCAGCGCAAGAATTTTTGGAGCGTGATTTGTTAATGAATATGGTGGGAGCCGGTCGCTATGTCCATTCGCTATCATGCGCTCCCATACAGCGCGGAACCTGTCAAATAGCGACTCATCACCTTGTATTCAACATTACTGCACACCGACTGAGTCGCTATCAACAACCGAACAACGGGCAAGCACAGCGACTACTAGCGGGCGCTGTGAAAATACCGCTACAGTCGCTCAACTGTCTCTACCTGGCGCTATTAATAAATCAGCCTCTATGCGTGTTACAGCAAGGCAGAATGGTTTACAACCCTATTGAGGCTCTAGGAAGCTCAGAAATAGCCGTTTTTAATAGCGATTCGTCGCGAATAAATTCGGACCGAAATGAATTTTGTCGGAAAATTCGGCGAATCAGCCGAATCGAATTTTTCAAAAGTTCGCTCATCTCTACTGATCATCTCCACTTACCATTACCTAATAAATCATTTTCACTTATCTCTGCTCCTACATTTGTTGTCAGGCTGTAAATACAAGGGATGCAAAGGTAGCAACCGCATCTGGACCCATTTAGTAAATTGGCATCATATACAGGAAGAAAGCACAATTTATTTGTATTAGTATTTAAAGAAACTAGTGAAAGCTGATGATGGTGTAGGGTTTTATAATTTAAGCCCATAATGCTAGTTTGAATCTTGTCTTAATTGATTAATTTTTATTATAGGGTTGATTCAGCACTCAGTAATTTTGCACAGCTAAATATGTATGTTGAATTGTACCAAGAAAAAAATCATGAGTAAAATAAAAATCACGGTGCTGAATCAACCCTACTGTGTACCAACGCAAGGCTAGATTTAAAGGGACTCTAAACACAACAGCAATAATTACCTAGCAAGCAGCTGACCTGGCGCCTATCTCATATGCTTCTCCTCTATTTCTGACAGCCTAGGGTAGAAGCCATAGCAGGGCTCCAAAGTTTGCAATTTGTTAATGTATTTCTCCAGGACTACGCAATACAGCGAGCATGGCGAGCCCCAATGGTCCCATCACTTTCTCTGACCACAGCAGAGCATGTTTAAGATTCATAAAGCTGCACATGACATGCCTTAAAGCAAATAAATCATGTTGGCCTAGAATACATAAGATATTAACATACATTGAAGGATTTTCTGGTGCTATGTAATAGCTCATTTTACACTGTTCTCAAAGGAGATAAGGTGGGAGAATGTTATTGTGTGCCTGAACAAGGACTTTAACTGTGTAATACCCCAAGCCATGCTTTCACACTCACGACAGGCACTTACATTTTAGTTTAGTTTAAAGCTTCCAGCATTAGGGAGTGTTTCTCATTAACAGAATTCAGACTTAAAGGCAGGTTTAAATATTCCTGGCTGTTATCCCCTATAAGTGTAATTTTGCCATTGTCTCTCACTGTTGCATGTATATACCCTGCCTGATTTGTAGGTGCTAACCATTAAAATTCATATAAGCGCTGCCCGGTCACATGGTGTGACCCTGGCTGCCAATCAACAAGGGGGGCTATTCCCTCTTAACTAAAGCAGAGGTGCAAGTAAATAGAATGACCAGATGTCCTACTTAGCGGCATGTTGTCCCTCACTTTGCTGACATTATGGGGTGTCCCACCGAACACCAATCTCTCTTCTCTATAGCCATAATGTTTGCATTCTTTTTCTGTTGTACAATGCATGTACAATGTATACACAATCTGCATATTAAGTCCTGGGAAGACTGAACAAAACCCATTGTTATCCACACAAATAGTGACTACACTGATTGCAGACAGCATAAGTATTTCCACTCCCAAACAATGACCATTTACATACTCTTCGCTTACAGCCAAAAACTATGCTGCCATTGCTAGTGTTAGATCAAAGCACATCTTGTTGACTAATATCTTTTGCAGCCCTCACCCCACAGGCAGTACCTTTTGGTTGGCTTTGCCATCCTGTTTTCTCTCCTTTCCCTGCAATTTCTGCCCCAGATTGCCAGGGGTTTGAGTAGTAGAACAAGTGATTTCCAAACTGCATCATGATCCTGTGCCCAGGATTTGAAAATGTTGTTATTTCAATCTCATGGCAATGAGTTTTGTAGCATTGTGTGTTAAATGGCCACCCCCAGTGCCACAATCTGAGGTGTAAGAGCTTGGGAAGTATTTTTCTACTGACGATTGGATCATCTGTGTTTTCATCATTGGTGGATTAACTAAAGATGAATCAAAATCACCCCCAATTTTTAGTGTCAACCCTTTTATGCCCACACTGACAGCCAAAGACTGCCTTTACTTCTCAGTAACCCTATCTCTAATGACAAGACAAGATTCCAGACAGAGTGACCCCTAAAGCACCCTTGTATTCCCCCAAAGAGAGACTTACTCTTGCACTCAAATAGTATCAAAGAAATCAGATCATTTTATTGCAAATTTACAAGTTAAAACCCAATTAAAAACACTAAATACAGGCCATGTGCATGTTTCAGACTCCGGGGGGCGCACCTGCTCTCTATTTTAAACCATCAGTGTGAGCTGCAGTGATTAAGTATAACTAAGTTGAACATTAATTAACCATATACTATATACAATATGACAATACACTATAAACATATATCAATCTCCAAACAAAAAATCAAAGAAAACTCCTATCCAAATTCATCCCTTTAAAGTGCCAGTGCTTCCATATCAAGTAAAAAATCTGTGCAAGAAGTACTCAGAGGTATTTCATATAAGAGAGGCAGCTGAGACTACACATAATCAAACAAGTGCTTACTGTTGACCTGCAGGTGGTCCTCCCGGGCCCAGACCAACGCGTTTCGAGTTCAAACGTGAACTCTTGCTCTCGGCCAGTTGCGTCCTAAATTGTGAGGCTCACAATTTAGGACGCAACTGGCCGAGAGCAAGAGTTCACGTTTGAACTCGAAACGCGTTGGTCTGGGCCCGGGAGGACCACCTGCAGGTCAACAGTAAGCACTTGTTTGATTATGTGTAGTCTCAGCTGCCTCTCTTATATGAAATACCTCTGAGTACTTCTTGCACAGATTTTTTACTTGATATGGAAGCACTGGCACTTTAAAGGGATGAATTTGGATAGGAGTTTTCTTTGATTTTTTGTTTGGAGATTGATATATGTTTATAGTGTATTGTCATATTGTATATAGTATATGGTTAATTAATGTTCAACTTAGTTATACTTAATCACTGCAGCTCACACTGATGGTTTAAAATAGAGAGCAGGTGCGCCCCCCGGAGTCTGAAACATGCACATGGCCTGTATTTAGTGTTTTTAATTGGGTTTTAACTTGTAAATTTGCAATAAAATGATCTGATTTCTTTGATACTATTTGAGTGCAAGAGTAAGTCTCTCTTTGGGGGAATACAAGGGTGCTTTAGGGGTCACTCTGTCTGGAATCTTGTAAAGTTATGGGCATTAACCCCATAAGAGCAGTGCACCTATATTGATATTTGCCAGTGCTGCCCACACCTTTTTGCCCTTGCCCATAGGGCACCAATTAGCAATTTCTAATGACAAGACGATAATAGTCTCAGGAAGTCCAAACTGAAAACCCACATGTATTCCAAATCCCAACTAACAATTTTGGTCTAGTCCCCAACTGATAACCTGTGATTACCATTGCTTCCAACTGACAACCCATTAATATCCTGGCTTCAATGAATACTGTCCCACATCTGAGAGATTCCCAAGGGGGAGTCATTGCTCCCCCTTGGGAACCAGTCTTGCAAACGGAGGGTTGTAGGTTTGATTTCCACCTGGGACATGACTAAAGTGCTCTTGAATAAGGCATCCAACCTTCCCAACTGCACTACGGGCGCCATGGTGAATTCCTATGTGTGCACTTGCTTACAATGGTTATAAATGTACATAACGCACATGAATGCAGATAAATGTCTCGTAAGTGTGGGGCTGGAGGGTAGGTTCCCAGGAGTGACAGGCCTCCCATCCAGGGGTAGATCTGCTTGAAAGGTGCCCCCATTTTTTTTAGGTTAGAAAGTTGGGAGGTATATTTTTAACGTTCTTTCAGTGGGCAATTTCCTTTTCCAAAAGTAAACTATTTCCACATATTATTATAAGAGTACTTGCCATCCCTAGAAGAGCAAAAGAGCACATTTTGGAATAGGACCAGTCTACTGCATTAAATATGCAGGGTCTGGACAGAAATTCCTGACTGGATTGCTATAGGGATTTGAATGAGACAATTAAAATGTGAAATCTAAAATGATCATTTCACTTTCCCAGTCAGCTACAATGCGGCATGAGTAATCTCATAGGCTTATTTGAAGTTTGCCACATGTTCACTTTAAATGGGATGAATTATTCAACTTATTGATAGATTTTTTAAAAACCCAAGAATTTGCTCAGCATGCTCTGGGTACCCTTTCAGGTGCTGCTTCCTAGCTATATTGAGAATCCTTATATTCATATTTAGGCCATTTTTAGTATTTTCTTTTATAGCAACCATACCCTTTAATTCCCTTGCTCTGGAGACTTTACAGACTTTTGAAACAATCTGTGATAAAGTTTTCCACACCATATACTTTGCTCTGCAGGAATGAAATAGTGTTACAAGATTGCTTTCTATGCCTTCACTTGGTTTAATTTGCACTGTTGTGGAGATCTGAAATAGAGCCACAGCTTGAGATCACTGTTGTCTCAAGGAGAATAAACCCTCATTACCTGGATAAAATGCACAATATTTCCCTGACCTGTGTGTTGCGCTCTGTATGCGCAGGTTTTCGAATTATGTGCAATTATACATCCCGCCATGGATTTATAGACCAGCACCAATTGTATCTTTAACTTTGTTTGACCTTGCAGCTGCCGGACAGACATTCCATCTCTCAGGTACAAAACAGTCTTAAAGTTATTGAAGTAAAATAGATAGTTAGGCATTTCTTAGAATGTTCACTGTTCATTTATAACAATGGAGTAAGAACAGCATGTTGATGAATACGTGTGACTATTAGAGGAAACTGATCTGTTTTTGGGCACCCCAAAGTGGAACAGTCTAAACCAGCTTGTGGGTGATGGACGGGTATTGTGGGGTTTAGGGACACAGCTTATTTACAAGCATTGAAGGAAAAAGTATCTACAGCGTTCTTTGCTACTCATTTGTATAAGTAGGTGGAGCCCTGCCCCCGTTCACATGCTCAAGGGATCTTTGGTCCAAAAAAGATGTTGCTGATTAAGCCTATGTTAATACATACATTTCACTGCCGCCATTCACCCAAAGAGTCACAGCAGTTGTAAACCACTCATATATCCTGCATTCGGTGGGACAGTCTTTCCCATAATGTCAGCAAAGTCGGACATTTATTGGTTAGAGGGACTGATTGGCAACCCGGAGTCCCACCAAGATTTGCATACCCAAACTCAAATTTGTCCTAGGCACAACTCATATGGGTTATCCAAATAATTTTGGATTTTTCTAAGGAACGTTTGAAATCTTTTGTCACTCTGCACACAATATAAAATTAGTTTCCTTATGCTTAAAGATCAAAATGAATGGGGGAAGATACTTAGAAGTTGTAAAATAACAGCACCTATGAGCAACCCAAACACATTAAAATGTGCCTTTCCAAATTACTTTGTATTCGCCATAGGCTGCTTTTATTTCCGAATGTTTAAAATAATGAATCTAGTGAGTATTTTCAGCCATTTCTAATGGTTTACACAGGACAGGCATCTAAATCAGAATGCCTTGCGAGTGTGGGATAAATTGACTCTCTAGGCCTACTTTAAACTTTTTTCAAAATTGAGGTAAATTGATGGCGCTAAACACCACCAAGCTTTTTCCATGCAGGGTGTTAAAACTTATTTAACAGATAATTCTATTAACACGCAAATCACTAGGGAAATCAGGCTGTGTCCAAAAAGCTATATAAGATGTTGAAAATTAAATCAAAACTGTCCCAATTTTGGAACAGAAATGAATTCTTCCCACGGAGTAGATACACCCAAGGTGCTAAATAAAGCTTTTGTGAATCCACTGCCTAAAGAATTAGACTATCTTTGGCCACACATAAGAACTTCGGACCCTCTTTAGATCATTGTGATAATTATAAACCGTTTTCCTCTAAAGAGACTAATTTGGCCACACACTTCCCTTTGGCCACACACTTCAAACACAAAAACTTCAGATCCTCTTTAAGTGGTTATGATAACAAAAAGTTTTCCTCTAACCAAACTTTTCATTGTACAAGGAAAAAAAAAAGAAAAAGAACCATATAGAGCAGCAAAATCTAAAATGCAAAAGTGCAACCTGCTCATTTATTTAACTGCACTCACCAAATCCTAAAAATACATGCGCTTATAGGATCGCCGGGATCCGGCATCTGGCATCCGTAATCAGTTAGAGTACACCCTGACTACTCTACGGGCAGGCTGATTCATTAATAGCGGCAGGTAGCGACAGATGAGCGTCTGTAGCAGGCATTTTCAGAGCGCCCGCTAGTAGTCGCTTTGCTCAGCCGTGGGTCGCTACTTCATAGCGACTCAGTCGCTGTTCAGTAATGTTGAATACATTGTGAGGAGTCGCTATTTGACCAGTACAGCGATGTATGGGAGCGCATGTTAGCGACTGCTCATAGCGACCGACTCACACCATATTCAGGAAAAAACAGCCTCCCAAATCTCTGGCGCTGAAAAATACTTGTTTGTAGCCCACAGCGCTGGAGGCGGTGTGTTTTCCAGCATCTATCCACTAGTAACAAAGCGAAAACATATGGATTTACATTGTAACCACATTGTAACATGAACACTTTAATGGCAGACCTGTAATGTCATTTCTGAAGAATTTTTTAAAAAATCATAAAAATGTGAAAAAACAGCTTTTTCAATGTCATAAGAGGTCACAGAATTATTTGTGATTTTTTGGCAAAAAAAAAAAAAAACAAAAACCCGGTTTAAAGAGAAGAAAAGGTTCGTCCATTGAAATGTATTGGAGAGCGACAGGTAGCGAGAGGTCATACCTGGCGCTGTGCAAGGCTGAACGCTGGCGCTGTTCGCTGAGGCTGTGAAAATGATGAATCAGATGCTACATGGTGCTATCCCAGTCGCTAAACAGATTCTGTTTGATAAATGTGGAATTGCGTGCCGTGTCCGGCGTTGACCAGTCGCTACCTCACATTAACCAGGTGCTACCTGACGCTATCCTTTCTTAAATAAGGGCCTAAATCTCACCCTCCTTCACTTGTTCCCGAGCGGGGCAAGCCCGAGTTCAAGTCCTGAGTGATAAAACACCATGGGAGGAGCCAGACAGTGTGATGCTGGGACGCTAGTGGAAGGAAGGGAGGTTACGACATCTGTCACCACACTGCTTCCACCTCTCCCCAGCCTCTGCCGCCCTGTCCAGGAAAAAGTGAAGGAGGGTCAGATTTAGTAGAGGAATCAGGGAGTACTCTTTTTATGGCACCATCCCACTTAAAAAATGCTTAATTGTGTATAAAAACACATGTTGCTAAAATGAGAATGGATTATATGCAAAATAATTAGAGATCATAGGGAAATTAATTTTTTTTCATACCACATGAGAACTCATTTAATTACTTTTTTGGTTGTTTGGAAAATAGTTACTGGAATGTTAGTCATTCTTTTTGAGAATTGAGAAAGCGAGAGAGAACAGATTTCTTCTGCTTTAATGTTCTTGTTGTGAAACAAACACTTTGTAATTAAAATAATGGCATCATCATTGCTCATTATGAAGCAATAACAGTACAAATGGAAAGCAGAGTGACAGACATCACCCTGTCTTTTGGACTGTCCTGCATTAATGGTAGAGAGCCACAGAAATCTAGTGAACAAATCCATTTAAAGTGTTCAGAAGCAGATTGAGGGTGTAATTATGGAGGTGCTTAAAGTGTACCAAAACCCAGTATTTTAACTATCCCGGGTTTTGGTCCTTGACTTTGGGGCACCGATGCATGATGCCTTGGTGTGTGAAACCCCTCAGGGTTGCCCACCCCAACTCACCTTTCCCCGGTCCTACGGCCCATGCGTGGCCTCCGGTCCAAGCATCGCACTCGACTGGGCTGACTTTAACTTGTCTAGCCTCATCTAAGGACTCGGCACCAACCGAGTCGAGAAGAGTGCAGCCGAGAGCCATTTACAAATGACTGGTATGGGCACGGTATAGCAGGGGGCGGACGCTGCTGGCACATGGCCCATTGCAAAGGGGGGAAGGTGAGCTTACCGGGCGACCTGGGGGGTTTCATACAGTGGGGCATCCCAAATCTGGATGCCCCTGGAGGAGGGAATCATGCGACCCTGGGTTTTGGTCCACTTTAAAAATATAAATGCGGCACTTTTTTTTGCATTTTTCATGAGCTGAACTCTATGGGATTTTTCTATGTACACAAAAGGCCTTTTCTCTCAAATTTTCTCAATCTCTCTACATCTTGATATGCCATACCTGTGAGGTGGATGGATTATTTCGGGAAAGGAGAGTGTTCACTAACACAGATTTAGATGTATTTGTGAGAGAAAAAGGCCTTTTGTGTATATAGAAAAGTCGCAGACAAAAGTGTTGCATCTATATTTTTGGGCCTTATTCATGAAGGGATAGCGCCAGGTAGTGCCTGTAAAGCGGCAGGTAGCGGTAGGTGAACGCCGGCCATGGCACACAATTGCACATTTATGAAGCCGAATCTGTAGAGCGACTGGAACAATGCCATGTAGCGTACGATTTTCATTCCCACTTGAACTTATGCTTTTTCTGAAATACACTTACAGGCTGATTCATTACTAATGCCAGGTAGCGACAGATGAGCGCCTGTAGGGCAGATTTCAGAGCGACCGCTAGTAATCGATGTGCTTGGCCATAGATCATTGTTTCAGAGTGTCTCAGTCGCTGGCCGGCATTGAAGAATATGATGTGTGAGTCGCAGTACTACGCTGTATGGGAGCGAACGGTAGCGCCAGCTTAGTGCGACTAGAAAAAAAAGTTGGGTGAGAATTACACTTCAAAGTAAATTCTAAGTAATGCAGTCATGGGAATTTTAGGCCGGCCCAGAATAAAAGTTTAAGGTTAGGGATGAGTGGACCCATAAAAGTTCAGGTTTGCCGAGTTCGGAACGAGACCTGAATTTGTGGGCCCAAAAATGGCTGTAAAATGGGAGTTGCAAGGGCTAGAGGGCTGCAAATCGAGGGGAAAAGCTGACCCTAGGGGAAGTACTTAAAACAATAACAGAAACCCCAAAAATGTAATAAATACATAAATCAATAAACAAAATCAAAATATTATTTTTTTCTTATTGCATGGCACGGCCTACTTCCGTATTCATAACAGTTGGGTTATTCCGCCACAAGGTGGCGCAGTGTACTGCAGAAGAGCTGTGGCATCTCCCGGCCCCCTATAAAAACAGGATTAACCATAGAGTTCCCAGTGTTTCCTCTGCAGTGAAACTGCGAAGATAGAAGATGGCTCTCTCTCTATGCGCAGGTGAGCGGGGCAACCAAGCCTGCGGCCCTGCAAGTCTATTTCCACCTGTTTCTGGACCCTCTGTGCCTCCCAGCCTTGGCTGACAGATCAGGTGAGGGTAGAAGAGCACTAGGGTCAAGTGCTCCAGGAGCGCTGCTCCTAGCCACAGACCCTGTTCCACAAAGGGTAGCCGGCCATAGGCTTTATGGTGAACCTACTAAGGATGTGGAGTTCCTGTCCTGGCTTCTGAAGGGGTGAGTTTTGGGGGACTGTGTCTTTTCCTTTCCCCCCCGCCCCCTGGCCTGCCTGGATACTCGCCACTGTTTTTCGTCCCTCTTCCCCCCCCCTCTCTGACTTATGTTCGGGGGTGGTAGCGGCGAGTGGTGTTTTTTGCTGTGTGCAGTGTTTTTTTGGTGATTTTTAGCCGCCGCGCCACTTTGTACTGCGCTCCGGCGGGGTCCATGGCGCCGGCGGGGTCACGTGGGCGCCGTTTTTGCGCTTTTCAGAGGGGGCGGGGCCGGGGGATGACGGGTATTGCGTCGCCCCCCCCGTGGCCCGCCCCTCGAGGTACTTCTGCTGGCACCATTTTGGATTAGCTGCGCGTCTGGTTTTCTCCCTTTCTGGCTGCGGTGCTGTATCCTCCTGTGTGTCGCTTCATGCAGCGGTCTGAGGCTTTGTGATCCTGCGATTTCCTTGGTCCGTGAGTCCCCTCCTGGGGTTTTTTTTATTGGTCTTGTGGTGCATGTGCTGCGGGAGGCTCATGTGTCGTTTTTACTTATGTATTTCAGGCGGGATACCAGTGGGTTGTGGTTTCTCCTGCCTCTACTCCTTCCTCCCCCTCATCCCCCCCTTTACTGACTTCTGGGGGTATCCCGTGGGAGGGCATCCCGGGTGGCTTTTGTATTAGCCTTTGCCCAGTGCTGGCCTATTGCGACTGTGTTAATCACCATATGGAGGCTTCTGGGGATAGCGTGCTTGGGGGTCCTTCGGGGCAATCCCAGCTGTGTGCCATGTGTGGGGTATCCCCTGTGAGTGACAGTGTCAGGGTGTGTGTGCCGTGCGCCCTAAGTGTCCTTGCACTCCAAGCTGGTTTGCCTGCATCGCTTACCAGCTCTGCGCCCCCTTCGGAGTCGCCTACCCCCCCACTCCTGGAATTGGCCCCCAGTGAGGGGGATAATAGCAGGAGGTCACAGTCTGATCTGACACTTCGTGTGGCCAACATTGAGAGGCAGCTTGCCCGGCCTGTTCCTAGGAAGGCCTCTGGCAACAAGCTGCACCTGACTTCCACTCCCTCATGCTCCACAGAGGAGTATGAGGAGTTTGATGTCACTGGTGGACGTTATTCCCTAGAGGAAGGGGAACTGTTCCAGGACTCTGACTCCTCTGGGGACCAGCAGGAGGGTTGTGATAGTGACCCTGGGTCTGCATCCGGGGAGGAATCATGGTACCCTGAGGACACTGATAATCTGCTGTCTCACATTTTTGAAATTTTGCACATTGCTCCCCCTGAGGTGGCTAAGAAGAAGCAGGGTGAGCTCTTTCGTCCTGATAAACAGCGTCTTGAGTTCCCTGAGCAGGGACATTTCACTACTATGGTGCTTAAGGAGTGGGACGTCCTAACAGGCTGCCCGCTGTGCCCAAGGGATTGGATAAGAGGTATCCCTTTTCTGCTGATCTAGTAAATTGGTGGTCATGTCCCCCTGAGGTGGATGCTCCCGTGCTAGGTCTGTCCAATACTTCGGTCATGCCTTTCCCTGACACTACCACTTTGAGGGACAGCGAGGACCGGTGCATGGATCAGCTGGCCTGCCATGCTTTTACTTGTGTGGGGGCTGGGCTGCGCCTGGCCTGTGCTGCTGCCATTACAGCTATTGCCCGTAAGAAACTGCTCAAGCGTCTATGTGATGTCGCTATGGCTGGTAGGAGGAGGGAGGATTATAGGGCCCTCTTGCTTTGCTCTGATTTTGTTGCATTTATCCTTACTGCCATGAATGATGCTGTGAGGCTGGGCGGTAGGGCCTCTGCACTTTTGGTGGCTAAGCGCCGCTCTGTTTGGTTGCGTCAGTGGCCACCTGATGCTGCTGCTAAGAAGGCTCTCACTGGGCTCCCCTTTGCGGGGCTGCGGCACTTCGGTGAGCGTCTTGAAGTTTTAGCCAAGAATGGCAGACTGTCTCAGCGTAGGAGGCAGCCCCGGCCGTTTCGGGGGCCCTCCGCCTCCTTCCTCTCCCTTCGTACTCCCAGAGGAGGTTGTGGCTTCCTCTTCTCAGGTAGCCACAGAGATTCTTGGGGCCGTGGCAGATCCCGTGGTCGTCCTGGTCTCTCCTGGGGTTACAGGCCCAAACCCCCTCCCAAGGCCCCTCAGCATGAGGGGACGCCCTCACCCATCCGGGTGGGGGGACGGCTTCGGCTCTTTGCTCACATCTGGAGGCTCCTCGTCTCAGACCGGTGGATTCAGGAGGTGGTGTCCTGGCCGCCCCCAAGATTCATCAAATCCCAGATGTCTTTAAACCCCCTGTCAGCTCAAGGGTTGCTTTCGGCGGTTCAATGCCTGCTGGAGTCAGGGTTCATTTGTTCGGTGCCCTCTCAAAAACAGGGTCAGGGGTACTATTCCAATCTTTTCACGGTCCCCAAAACGGACGGCTCTCTGAGGCCCATCCTGGACTTGAAGGGCCTCAACAAGTTTGTCAGATTCAAGTATTTTCGCATGGAGACGATACGCTTGGCTGTCAGTACCCTTCGCCCGGGCGACTTCATGACCACCGTGGACATCAAGGATGCTTATCTTCATGTGCCTATCTTCCCAGATCATCAGAGATTTCTGAGGTTCGCGCTGGAGGATCAGCATTACCAGTTTGTAGCTTTACCCTTTGGTATCACATCTGCGCCTCGGGTGTTCCCCAAGGTGCTGGCGGGGGTGATGGCTCTGCTACGGAACCAGGGCATTCGAGTCCTTCCTTACCTGGACGACATCCTTATTGTGACCCAGTCTTCACTGTCCCCGTCCTTGGTGAGGTCCTTTCTGGGCATGACACTGGATACCTCTCAGGTCAAGGTGTTCCTTCCTCAGCAGAAGGTGGAAGGCCTTCAGAAGCAGACACGGGCTCTGCTCTTGTGTTCTCTTCCCTCCATCCGTCTGGGGATGCAGTTGGTGGGCCTGATGGTGTCCTGCTTCGAGGCGGTCCCCTTTGCTCAGTTTCACATGAGATCTCTTCAGTTGCACCTCTTGTTAGTTTGGGATCGGGACCCTGTGTCCCTGGATCAGGAATTTGCTCTGTCTCCTCTGGCCAGACAGTCCCTTTCGTGGTGGCTGGACTCAAGAACCTTCTGGTGGGCAGGACTTTCCTGCCCCCGTGCTGGGAGACGGTCACCACAGATGCCAGTCTGATAGGCTGGGGGGGTTGTTGGAAGTCTCTGAAGTTCCAGGGTCGGTGGGGCCCCCAGGAGGCCCATGCTCCCATCAATGTACTGAAACTGAGGGCAATCAGGTTGGTTCTTTCTCAGCTGACCACACACCTTCGGGGTCGGGCTGTTCAGATTCGCTTAGACAACCAGACGGCGGTTGCCTACATCAACCATCAGGGAGGGAAGCCTTCAAGGAAGTGTCTCTGATACTGTCTTGGGTGGAACAGAATGTTCCCTGCATCTCAGCGGTATACATTCCGGGGGTGGAGAACCAGGTGGCGGACTCCCTGAGCAGGGGGACGCCTCGTCTGGGGGAATGGTCCCTTGACAACCAGGTGTTTCTCTCCCTGTGTCACCGCTGGGGTCAGCCGGATGTGGACCTGTTTGAGTCCCGTCACAATCACAAACTTCCCAAGTTTGTCTCCCTGTCACAGGATCCTCTGGCCTACGCCACGGATTCACTGGCAATGCCTTGGACGGAGTTTCGCCTTCTCTATGTGTTCCCTCCGTCCCCTACTGGGCAGGGTCATGCGCAAGATAGCCCAGGAGGGGTGCCAGCCATCCTGGTGGCCCCCTGTTGGTCAAGAAGGGTGTGGTTCGCAGACGTCGTGCAGTTGGCAGTAGATCGGTACGTCTTGCCCAAGGATCCAGATCTTCCCACTCAGAGGCAGCTACGACATCCCAATTTACATGAACCAAACTAAAGAAAAGCCTGCACCAGCTACAAAAGAATAAATGTGTGCTCAAAAGAGGAAAGGTGTGCAATTGCAACCTGCTAATGTAAGCAACAAAAATAGGGAACCCCACTATTCCCCAAAATTTATCCTCAGAAAAGGCACCACTACTATGATAATTTTATTTAATAATAGTTTATTTTATTTATCAAAAAGGATGTTTGCTATACACATATACAGACACACATTTTTAAAACCTTATTTTAAAAAACATATACACATGCTTGGAGGAAAGGACAAAAAAGGGGGAGGGAGGGGAGAGGGGAGGGAAGGGGGAATTTAGCCCCCAGCCGCCCCCAAAAGAGAGAAAGGTGGCCCTCTTATTTAATATTATGCCAAGTTGTAAATATCAATAATATCTGTTAATCCTGCTGTCGTGCTAATCAATAGTGCTAATCTATTACATAAACAATCTCAACTCATATAACTCCTTGTGCCAGTAAACCTTTTAAAGTGCTTAGTGCATATAATAAAAAACAGTATATATATAATATAATGTGTATATAGGGCTAAATAGGACAGCCAGGACGCCAAAAAACAGACAACCATACAAACAATTCACTGCTGTAACTGTAATGGCCAACCAACTCACCCCCCTCACCAACACACATCCCAATTTACAAACGCTGGCTTTAACGGCTTGGCTACTGAAACCTCCATCTTGATGGAAAAGGGGTTGCCTGCCTCTGTTGTGGATACCATGATTCGGGCTAGGAAGAAGTCCTCGTCCTTTATCTATTACAGGGTCTGGCATGCTTACATTGCTTACAAGTCTCTTCCCTGTTGGGTTTTTTCCATCCCCAGGATTCTGGAATTTTTGCAACATGGTTTGGATTCCGGCCTCCAACTGAGTACCCTCAAGGGCCATGTTTCAGCTCTGGCAATTTTTTTCCAAAGATTCTTTGCCAATCACCGGTTGGTTACAAACTTTTTCCAGGGTGTTACACATGTGCGTCCACCTCATAATCCTATGCTACCAGTCTGGGACTTGAATCTGGTGTTGTCTGCTCTGCAGGGTCCTCCCTTTGAGCCTATCCGTGGGGCTGCCTTGCCCATTCTGACTTTTAAGGTAGCCTTTTTGGTGGCTATCACTTCTGTCAGGTGAGTTTCTGAACTGCCGACGCTTTCCATCAAACCTCCTTATTTTAGAGGCTCAATAAAAACCTTCCGTTTTAGTGCCGATGTCGTATTATTTTCAAATGTTCCCGCTCTCGTATGAATGTGCGAGCGATTTTATGCATGCATTGTAAACCTTCTGTAAAGTTTCCGTCCGCTCGTATGCCAGAGTACGAGTACGAGGATGTCATTTTCCATCGAGACTTTTCTGATTCATTTTCTCAGGTAACAACGTAGCCTTTCGTTTTTGCCCTTTTCCCATCGTATCCTCACACGAATCCTTTACGTTTCCCGATAGATTCTGTTTCACTTTTTCCAAAAATAATCGTCCAGACGGAACCCTTACGATCTTGCGCCTGCGCGCTACAAACTTAACTCATTAAAGTGCTCGCCTACATATTTGACTCCCTCACTTCTACTACAATGTTTATCTAAACCACTTAGCGCTATCCTGCAGTTTCCCTTTTGAACCCTTAAAGCTCACCCTAACCACTTAGCGCTATCCTGCAGCTTCCCTTTTGAACCCTTAAAGCTCACCATAACCACTTAGCGCTATCCTGCAGCTTCCCTTTTGAACCCTTAAAGCTCACCCTAACCACTTAGCACTATCCTCCAGCTTCCCTTTTGAACCCTTAAAGCTCACCCTAACAACTTAGCGTTATCCTGCAGCTTCCTTTTTGAACCCTTAAAGCTCACCCTAACCACTTAGCGCTATCCTGCAGCTTCCCTTTTGAACCCTTAAAGCTCACCCTAACCGCTTAGCGCTATCCTGCAACTTCCGTTTTGAACCCTTAAAGCTCACCCTAACCACTTAGCGCTATCCTGCAGCTTCTCTTTTGAAGCCTTAAAGCTCACCCTAACTACTTAGCGCTATCCTGCAGCTTCCCTTTTGAACCCTTAAAGCTCACCCTAACCACTTAGTGCTATCCTGCAGCTTCCCCTTTGAAGCCTTAAAGCTCACCCTAACCACTTAGCGCTATCCTGCAGCTTCCCTTTCGAACCCTTAAAGCTCACCCTAACCACTTAGCGCTATCCTGCAGCTTCCCTTTTGAACCCTTAAAGCTCACCCTAACCACTTAGCGTTATCCTGCAGCTTCCCTTTTGAACCCTTAAAGCTCACCCTAACCACTTAGCGCTATCCTGCAGCTTCCCTTTTGAACCCTTAAAGCTCACCCTAACCACTTAGCGCTATCCTCCAGCTTCCCTTTTGAACCCTTAAAGCTCACCCTAACCACTTAGCGCTATCCTGCAGCTTCCCTTTTGAACCCTTAAAGCTCACCCTAACCACTTAGCGCTATCCTGCAGCTTCCCTTTTGAACCCTTAAAGCTCACCCTAACCACTTAGTGCTATCCTGCAGCTTCCCTTTTGAACCCTTAAAACTTACCCAAATCACTTCGCGGTTAGGTTCTTCTTCCATTTTAGGTCCCGAAAACGTACCCAAATCACTTCACGGTTAGGTTCTTCTTCATTTCCCGCACCCTAAAACTTACCCAAATCACTTTGCGGTTAGGTTCTTCTTCCATTTTAGGTCCCGAAAACTTACCCAAATCACTTCGCGGTTAGGTTCTTCTTCCATTTTTGGTCCCGAAAACTTACCCAAATCACTTTGCGGTTAGGTTCTTCATTTCCCGCACCCTAAAACTTACCCAAATCACTTCGCGGTTAGGTTCTTCTTCATTTCCCGCACCCTAAAACTTACCTAAATCAGTTAGGTTCTTCTTCCATTTTAGGTCCCGAAAACGTACCCAAATCACTTCGCGGACATCTGAATCTTCAGCTCTAAATATGTATTTGCCCCGTTGTTTGTTGTAAATGTATGTGTTTCAAGAAATGACACAGAAACGTTGGTTTCTTTATTTTTTTTTTTAATCTTAAATATTTAGATAATGTTAAAAAATTTTTGTTTTTGTCTAAAAAAATTTTTTTTGGTCTGGCCTACTAAAACTTTTGTTAAAAATAAAATCAACTTTTGATAAAAATATTAAAATTTTAACAATTTAAAAAATTGGCCCAGCAGAACAGGCCCAGGACCCAGGACTCTACTCCTCTTCGTCTTCTTTTGTTGTCCCCAACGAGTCAACCATCACCTTCATATCGGCCACCAATGCAAGGACCCTCCGATTCATTTCCAAAATTTGTTGCCGTGTGGTCCCTGTAACAAGAAGAAGTAAGAAAAAATCATTATTTTGATACCAATACATGTTTGCCAACTGTGGATTGAATGTTTTTAAGTTACACAAATAAATAAAGGCTACATATGTAATTCTGGCAAGTCATTAAGCTAAGGAAGTGGCCACAGTTCAGTCTGGCAAATCATTAAGCTAAGGAAGTGGCCACAGGTCAGTCTGGCAAGTCATTAAGCTAAGGAAGTGGCCACAGGTCAGTCTGGCAAGTCATTAAGCTAAGGAAGTGGCCACAGGTCAGTCTGGCAAGTCATTAAGCTAAGGAAGTGGCCACAGGTCAGTCTTATATTGCCATTGGCTAGGGCTTGATGTATCTGTGTGTTCATGTCAAGTACCACATAAATGCAAATAACGGCATGACGACTTACTTGGTTGGTGGCCGAGAGCTGGCTCGTTGGGGACAACACGATGTCCTGGGTCCTGGCTCTGCTGTGAAGAAGTGCCTGTAGAAACATGGGAAATATGGTCAGTTTTAATGTCAAATTCCACAGTAATCAAATGTCTCTTGCAAAGTCTGGTTCACATCACTCACCTTCTCCAGGTTCTGCTGGTGTCAGATCTGCTGCCTCTTCACCCACCTCACCCGCTCCTGAAGCATCTAGAAAAACAGATGAAAGGAATCAGTTTGGTAGGAGATAGCATGTATATATGAAGATAGTGTGCGTATACATGAAGAGTGACGTACCAGAGGCTCCCGCATGCGTGGCAGGGTATGACTGCCTGCCCACGCCGTGCCGCCCCTCCTTTGTTGTAAGGTCCAGGGGCTGGTCGGAGGACCCAACAGAGGAGGGGTAGGACCGTTGCCCTGGAGATCCACCACCTTCACTCCCAGCTGCAGAATCATGCAGCACTGTTCGGCCGGTGCGGCGAATGCGGTAATCCATTTCCAACACTACCAAAGAAAAGGCATTATAACTAAAGGGCTACCTTCTGTCGTAGTTACATCTTGCATGCAATCGCTATGTACTTACTTGGGAAATGGATTGCGAAAAATCTCCGCACCCGGGGCATGTGCAGTCGTTTCAGGTCCGACCAATGCTGCATGATCTGTGTGTGGGTGAAGGTGGTGTCGGTCTGTTGTTGGATATCAGAGATGATCTCCAGGGCGACGTTGCGTTTTTCAAACGAGTTGGGTAGGTAGTCGTACCTACGCTCCAGCATGGTCTACAAAACAGAAATCAAACATAACAATTAATTATAAATGCGTATCAATATGTGCCAACAATACATTATTTTTGTAAATCCCATTAACACACACACACACACACTTCTAGGCTAAGTTAAATTTTGAATCTGTTGTTTGGCACGTGTGTGGCGTGCCTTTGGTTGTGCATGTAGTTACACACACTTTTTAAAAAATCCCTTACTTCGTGCGCATCCTTACGAACATGATGATCTCTTCTTGTTGGCGGGTGAAGATAGTGGGCGCCATCTTTCTTCTTCTTCTTGGCAGCAGATAAGTAATGCCCCAGCGGTTTCCGGGTTCCACACGTCCGTGCGAATGGCCGGACGTACGCGTAAGCGAACGCGTAGGCGTCACGCGCCGGCTACCTTATTTAAAGGTCCCTGGACACACAGCTCATTCTCTTTGAGAGTCCAAGCAAAATGCCACCCAAAAAAGCAGCAGCCAAAACTGCCAAGGAGACCACGCTCAAGAAGGCAGCCAAGCGGCATGAGCATGCCGAGGGCCCACAGACAAGGTCTCAACAGGCCAAAGCCAAGTTAAGGCCTACAACCAAGGCTCCACCAAAGCAGCATCCCAAGCCAACTACCAGCTATGGGCAAAAAAAGGAGGTGGCAGCAGCCAAAGGCAAGACAAAGGCACCAAAGCCTACAACAGCTCATGCCCTCCAAACGGGTAAGAGGGTCCGAAGCCCCACCCCACCCTGCCCCACATCCCCCCCCCCCCCACGTGGCACCAAGGCACTTGCCATCGGGCCAAAACACAGGCCCAGAAGCCGCAGCAGGGCCAGAAGCCGCAGCAGGGCCAGAAGCTGCACCAGGGCCAGAAGCCGCAGCAGGGCCAGAAGCCGCACCAGGGCCAGAAGGCCAAGATCCAAAAGCAGGCACAGCAGGCCCAGAAGCCCGAAAAGGAAGACAATGGCAAGGAGGTCCCCCTCCCCACCCGCACGTGGCTACCAAACGGAGGCCAAGAGTGGGCGACCCACCAGCTCTGGCTCACCCCAGCCAAGTACCTCCAAGGGCCCATAGAGCCACAGGGCCACAAGCAGCAGTTCCAGCTCCTCAAGACCCTCTCTTCCTCGCCCACATTCCTCACCGGCACAGGTTGTCAGGCATTCATCCTATGCCACATCAACACCTGCAACTTCAGTGGCCACCCAGCCACGAACACCCAGTCCCTTTCCCAGTCCAGTACGATCAACAGCCAGCCTACAGTCTTTGATGTCTCCTACATACACCCAGGCCAGAATGTCACCCCATTTGCCACCAAACAATGAGGAGCCACAACCACCGCAAACAGGGCGCACATTGCGCAGAGGCCACTTGAGTGGCCGTTTTGGTGAGTCCCAAACTCTGGCACTGGCTAGTGGGCTAACGCTATATTATGATGAGCTATATGGGAGCAAATCCAAAACAACTAGCAAGCAGCGCAAATCTGAGATTTTGGCTGAACTCACCAGACAAGTCAATGCAGCGGGGGACGAACTCAAAGATGTGGAACAGATTCAGCGGAAAATATCGGACCTCAAATATGTCGTACGGAAGAAAGAGAATAAAAAGCGGCAGTACAGGTACATATATTATTTGTTGGTTTTTATTCTTCTTGTATATATATCAGTGAGCTTATTTCTGAATACTATGGTTTTCAGCTTACAAACTGGCGGAGGATTCCCCACTAAATTGAAATTTACACAGGCTGAGGAGATGGTGCTGGGCCTGCTACATCCTGTTGTGTTAGAGGGACACTCGGCACAACAGGACACGGACAACCCGCAAATTACAGCAGGTTAGTAATGTGTGAATGTCCCTAAAAATGGGCCAAAAAGTCAAATTAGCCAGCAAGGCATATCTAAACACATGCCTCTAGGGTGTGGCTTGTAGTGGAGTGATCACTTTGACCAGGGTGTGTCATGTGTGTCGACAGGTAATGTGCAAATTAGCACCACCATACATGACGTTTAAGAACATTTAGGAAGAGTAGGAAAGTATGGAGCTTAGTAAATGAATGCGTGCTATGTATTTTTTGACAATCACATGCCACACTTACATCTTTTTCTGTTGGGTAATTTGCTTAGAGCTGTGTTTGTGGCCCAACGGCTTAAGATGGTGTGATTGAAATATTTTAAGAGATACAATGGTAACCACCAGAATCATATTGTAACTGCTATTTGCCAGCTTAGTGTGTTAACTTAATGGCCTATAAAAGATGTGGAAACACACACAACAGCCATTACTTGTATGTTTGTTTTTCTTCACATGACCAATGTGTCAATATAATGGCATTCATAGTGAAGGCCAAGTTGCACCGTTGTGGTAGTGGCCATTGCAGCTTGGGCACGTGTTTGATTTAAGCATATGTGTTATTAAACATCACCAATGCATAGTTGTGTGTTTACATTGTTGGTTTCCTTCTAATGAAGCCCAGCCTCATCCCTCAGCTAGTGGGGACTCCTCTGCCATTTTAACTATGCCGTCTTCTTCCGTGCTTCCTAGGACCCAGGATCCGATATCTACGGTAAGTGTTTTTTGATGATGTTGCGTATGCATGTGGCTTGGGCTGAATTACATATGTATTCCCCACACTGAACCTTTTTGTTTTACATGTCCCCAACAGAGCCACACACTGATGGAGGAAATCCAGGAGCTGGAGGAGGATGGAACCTTCCTTGGAGCTTATGAAGATCCCCCCCTGGGCCAGAATCTGCAACTGTCCCAAAATGTTTCACCGACAAATCCTCAACAGCAGAGGGAAGCTGGCTGCATGCTGCCTGCACATCGTTGGCAGCATGCAGAGACTGACCCTCCATTCCCCAGTTTAAGATCTGCTGTTGAGGATTTGCCCAGCATACCTGTGGCTGTTGGGGGTCCTAGAGCAACATCATCTGCACGCCCCCCAACCCGGGGAATTGGGAGGCGTACTCAGCAACGTCGCCCAGTTTCCCAGGGGAGGGGCGTGCAGATGATGAGTCAGCATGGCACCATGAGAGGCGGCTATTTCGGCGCCAAAATCAACAAAACCACGAAAATATTATTGGGCAATTAGATAACCTCAATAATACCTTAAGTGCCATGCTGACTGAATTTAGGACCCATAACAGCCACATGGCCAACTTGACCACAGAATTCAGGTCCAGCATGGCTGAATTACAAAGTAACCAAAGGAACATTTTGGAACAATTGCAGATTCTGAATGCCACACAGGCCCAGGTTAGGGCCCACCCCCAAGGGCCACAACCTGGGTTCTATGGGCATCCCCATATTAATGTGTATTTGGCCTGAATCTGTTCTACATCTTTGCTCGACATCCCCACTGTATTGACTTGTCTGGTGAGCCCTACCAATCTAGCATTTTGATCTGCCTTTGCTAGTATGTTTTGGATTTGCCCCCATATAGCTCATTAAAGTCCTGAGGTAGCCCACTAGCCAATGCCAGAGGACAAGCCTCACTGAAGCGGCCACTAAAGCTGTTGCGCTGCAGCCTTGGCCATAATTACATTTGTGGTGGCTCCTCCTGTTTGTAGGCATGATTGGGTGACATTCTGGCCTGGCAAACTAAGACCTTGGACCCTGGCTGAGATTTTACCAAGCAAAATTCTATAAAGTTCGCTGTTCTTCATACCTTTGCAAGTTTATTTAATCTTGATTCATTTGTGTCATTTATTTATAAAATGCTTAAATCAGATTACTGCCTAGCCAAAGTTGTATTACCACTGGGAACTACAGTATTAGAAGCATGCTAGTTTTTCCATTAAAGCATTCTTATTCTTTTTCCACATTCTGATTCTGAACATATCTACACTTATTTTCTCAGTGTGAGGGTTCTTGAAGTTTTGGATGTTTTTCACTTAAGTGGCTTCCTTATATCAGAAAGTATTTTCATGGCACACATTGCACAGTCCAGGAATAACAAGATTTACCCATGATTATTAGCTGTACTTGGATTGGGACTGGGTGTTCTTGTTTGGGTGGGCCACTGAGTAACAGGTGTAGATGTGGCATAGGTATGTCTGCTTTCAACCTGTGCCTATGGCAAATGTGGGCAAGCAGGAGAGGGCGTGTTTGTGTGCATATTTTTAAAATGGAACATGTTTTGACATTAATTTCATGTCCATGTCTTCCCCCTAAGTATGTGAGTGACCATCACCTACAATTCTGTTTTTAACAATTGAAGCTTAAAAAATTAAAAAAAACGTGTTTCTGACCAAGTTAATGTCTGTCGGTTTTTGGTTAATAAATATGAGTTAAAGTAGCCACAAAAACAAACAAAACCCAAACAAATGTTTCAAAATGATGCAAAAAACATTGTTGTTGATTTGGGTAATTCATTCATTATTGTTTGGGTCATAATGAAACAAAAAACAAACAACAAATGTAACAAAGCAAGCACAACAAACAATGTCCAAAGAAACAACAAAAAAGAGAAAACAATTAAGCAAAATGTGTTGCTATTAAATTAGCATGGACGGCTTGGCCAGACGCACTGTGCTGCCCAACATAGGCGTCCTCTGGCTCATCACCGGGTGGAGAGGGTGGAAAATCCACATACCGGGGGACCCGCTGCAAGATAGCAAAATCATGCAGCGCAGCTCAGGCCATAATGACATCTATGACCTTTTTGGGGTCATACTGAAGGGATCCCCCGGTGTGGTCCAAACATCTAAATCGGGTCGTCAATAGTCCAAAGGCCCTCTCCACCACTGCCCTGGTTTTGCAGTGCGCCCTATTATAGGCCTCTTGTGCGGCATTCTGTGGGCGTAGTACAGGCGTCAACAGCCACGGGAGGAGTGGATATCCAGAATCTCCTTGAAAAATTAAAGGTAAACAAATATAAACATTAATGCATACATTTCAGGCCAAAAATCCAACACATACCTGATTAAGAAGCTAGGTGACATTGTCCCAAAAACATGAGCATACATATTGCACAGGCCAAAGCGACAAAGAAACATATCTGATAGATGGTGGGCCAAATTAGAGAAATAATATTGCGGATGCTGGGCAATCAGGCAGACTGTTAAGAGCTATTGTTTCCTGTCTGTGCTGCTCAACAATGTTGGATGGGTTAAGTTTACATTACCCATTTTCTGCTTTGTCTGAGTCCAAAACAGGTCTAAGCCGGCCCCTGCACTTTATCCCGCTCACCTCTACTCAGTAAGTGTAATGCATGTAAGCAAAGATGGCGCAGACCCTATGATAAAGTCAAGAACAGATTTACAGAAAGTGTGGGGAAGACTGTTTAATACTTGTTACTAAGGAGCAGTGACACCCAAGTGGTTTGAGCAAGTGGATAATTAATTACTGTATTTTATTAAACAAAAATGAGCCTCACATGGCCTGAACAAGTGGACACTCAAATACTATTTGTTATTAAACAAAAAAAGAGCTTGATGTGGCTTGAACAAGTGAACACTCAACTACAATTTGTTATTAAACAAAAAAGAGCCGGATGTGGCCTGAACAAGTGGATGCTCAATTAAAACATTTTTTTTAAACAAAAAAGAGCCTGGTGTGACCTGAACAAGTGGACACTTAACTAATATTTGTTATTAAACAAAAAAGCGCCTCATGTGGCCTGAACAAGTGGACAATCAATTACTATTTGTTATTTAACAATAAAGAGCATCACGTGGCCTCAAATACAATGACCCTATCTATCCTTCATGCCAGTTGCTGTCCCAAAATAAATGCCCTGTAAAGAATAATATCATTTTTAACAATGACATATGTATCCCTCACTCCAGCCACTGTTCCTAAATAAATGTCATGAAAAGTACAACAGCATACTTATTAACAACCTATCTGTCCCTCAGTCCACAGACGACCTCTCCCTATCTAATGCAGAGCGCTCTAAGAGCACCGGGAGATGGACCCTGTCTTTTATATGCCCAGAATGTCTGCTAGAGCAGCAGCTCTGCAGCCAATCAACCTTCTTGCGAGTTTGGACAGAACGCCGAACCCTGACATAGATTTTATTTTGAAATAATGTTTGAGTTCAGGGACCCAAACTCGCATAGTTCAGCACAGACCCGAACTTTGCAAGCCAGGTCCGCTCATCCCTGTTTAAGGGATTTTAAAGATAATCTTAAAGATTGATTAAAGATAATCAAGGTGGAGCTATACAAATAGTCTCTTTTTACCTTGATGTGTGATGTCTCAAGCCCTAAGAAAGAGCCAGCGAGGAGTGCAGTGATTAAGTAAATCTAATAATTACAAGGTCCTCACATCTTACTAGTGGACATGTGTTTCCAGCTAGTGGTCCTCATCGGCACAAGGCTTTAGGGGATGGCTGTAAGGCTTGCGAGAACTATATCAGAGTAACAAGCTACTTAGAGATACCCATGTTAGGCCTTAAGTGGACCAAAACCCACAAATTATGTATATTACATTTGGCCAAGGACCCTGACGATACTCCCATCTTAGGGTGTAGAACTAGAAATGGATATTTTCGCTTTTTGAATTGTTCTGGAACACAATTTTTTTATGTCCCTCTGTCCAACAGGCAATCAGCCATTGCATAAGTGTGACAATAACATCATTACCACACACAACATTGGCAATGAATGGAGGAGGTGGAGCTTTACAGCTAAAACAGGCGGCAGTATCTGGGATTAGAATGAAGCAGGTACAGTGAAAATTGTCAGAAGATACTCTTCATAGGGGGAGCAATTGAGGAGGTGCTAGTTAAAAATGTGGGTTTTGGTCCGCCTTAATAAAGTGAGCTAAAAAAAGACCAAAAAAGCTTATATCCAAGACTACAAAATAAGGTGTGCTTTCATAAAACAGAAAGAGTTTAAATGGTACATTAATATCTTATAGTGGAATGCTCACTATAACAGCCTGTGCGCTGGACAAGCCAAATGCATAGCATGATAGGTAAAAGCATCTATACACATCAGAGGAACTTCAATAGCAATAAATAGGGATGAGCGAATCAATCCGGACGAACCCGGATTCGTTCTGAATTTCATGGAAAATTCGATTCTGAACGAATCCGAATTTCCCCGCGATTCGATCGATCAAAGTTTTCCTTTAAACTCCATTTATTTCAATTACAGGCCTTCTAAAATGGTGGATGAACATGTCCAGACATACCCCCTGGGGCAAGGTATCATGGGTAAGTCACATGCAGCCTATCAGCAGCCAGGAAGCCCGGTGACGTCACCGTGCTATATAAAGCGGCAGCCATCTTGCTTGTGCGCATTTCAGCCTTGCATTGCGGCCAGAGCACAGCTAGTTAGAGACAGGGACAGAGAGTTAGAGATAGGTAGGGAGAGGCAGAGAGGCAGACAGAGAGGTAGACAGAGACAGGGAAAGATAGGGAAAGATAGGGAAAAACCGGAACCATCCAGCCAGGGACAGCTTAGAAGTGACAGTGAAAAATTATTTTTTTCATTAGCCAGATCAGTTTTCAATTTCAGTTCTTTGTGCTGTAAATCTGCCTTGCCACTGTGCATGCCATCTATGCAGTGGCTTATTTAACCCTATCTGTTACACACAAGCATTTATCATAATATATAACTGGATTAGTTTAAATATTTTTTGGTCTGCCTTTAACCAAATAAAAAACAGCCCACCTGGGTATCCCAAACCTACACTTAGCAGCCTATCTGATATACTAAATATGCTTGTTGATCCTTCCTCAGCTGAATCAAAGTATTGCATTTTGAATTGGTTTTTGGTCTGCCTTTAACAAAAAAAACACCAGGCCGCAGGGCATCCCAAACCTGCACTAGGCAGCCTATCTGTTATACTAAATACGCTTGTTGATCCTTCCTCAGCTGAATCAAAGTATTGCATTTTGAATTGGTTTTTGGTCTGCCTTTAACAAAAAAAACACCAGGCCGCAGGGCATCCCAAACCTGCATTAGGCAGCCTATCTGTTATACTAAATATGCTTGTTGATCCTTCCTCAGCTTAATCAAAGTATTGCATTTTGAATTGGTTTTTGGTCTGCTGCCAAAACACTAGGCCACAGGGTATCTCATATTGCCAATTTTCATTGTAGCTGGTGCAGAGAAGCGGTCCCATTTAGCTTCTTCTTTTTAAAGTAAACACATTTTTTATCGTACCTATTGCTAATTTCAAATACATAAAAATGTCAGGCAGACAAGTGCAAGGATATTCAAAGAGGAGTGGCAGAGGCCAGGATTCAGCAGGCAGAGATTGCAGCAGACTAGGAGCGAGTGGCAGCAGGAGTCAGGGTGAGAGACCTGAACTGCCAGTATCTGCTAGCGGTCGTGTCTCCATCAGTAACACATCTGCGTGGTAGATTGGTTAACGCGCTCATCAACATCATCACAAGTTACATCTGAGACCCCCAGTTTAGGGTCGGTAGGTTCCTCTGACACAACCCTGAGTTGGCATGCCCCGAGAGCAGTCCCTGTCCTCCCATTGTCTCTGTCCTACGCCGTTCCCTCCCCCAGCGACGTATCCTATGCTTTGGGTTCAGCTCCACTCTTTATTGAGGAGGACGATCAGATAGAGGACAGTCAGCAGCTACTGCCCAGCCAAGAAATGGAGGTGGCTTCTTTAGCTAGGCAGACAAATAGTGATGTGGACAGTGTCGTGGGTGTTGTGAGTGTTCCAGCTCCTGCGCCAGACACTGTTGAGGAAACCGAGAACATCAGTGACGTGCAGCCACAACTAGGTGATGATGATGATGATGAAGCCGATCGCACTTGGGAGCCGGGTGATGAAGGGACTTCATTGTCATCATCAGGAGAAGAGGGGCGCAGGTTGCCCCGGAGTCAGAAGCTGAGGAAGCAAGGTGTTAGCAGCATGGTTGGCAGTCAGCATGGGGGCACAATTGTAAAGCCTGGAGCCAAATGGGGCCGGGGTAGAGCACCTGCTGTGCGGCAGGCTACCTTATCGGGAGGTAGTGGAGCAGGGGTTCCTGGAGTTGGCGACAGTAGCAGTGAATCAGTGAGGCCTGTTGGTGGGAAAAGTAGCTACTCGGCAGTGTGGCAGTTTTTCCTGAAGCATCCGCAGGAGGGTAACATAGCCACATGCAAGATATGTAGGCAGAAGGTGAAGCGTGGCCAGGGCCCAAATGTTGGCACCACGGCCCTGCGTCAACATATGATGCGTCACCATAAAGCGGCCTGGGAGAACCGAGGTGAGGTGGTCCAGCCTGCTTCCTCACCAAGTGGCACGCCGCTCCCAATTTCTGCCAGCCAAGGCTCCAGCACCTCAGCCGAAGGCAGCTGTGCGTCATACCCATCCTCTGTCGCTCCTGCTCCTCCTCCTCCAAGTCATGCATCCTGCCAGCAATCCATCAGCGAAGCCATGTCCAAGAGACAGCAGTATGCGCCCACTCATCCTACGGCGCAGAAGCTGAATGTGCTCCTGTCCAAGTTGCTGCAGTCGCTCCCTTTTCAGGTGGTGGACTCTGCACCTTTCAGAGAAATTATGGCTTGTGCCGAGCCGAGGTGGAGAGTCCCAAGCCGTCATTTCTTTGCCAAGAAGGCAGTACCAGCGCTGCACACTTTTGTTAAACAGAAGGTGGGCCAGTCCTTGAGCCTGTCGGTGTGTAGCAAAGTACATGGCAGCGCCGACGTCTGGAGCTGTAACTACGGTCAGGGACAGTACATGTCATTTACGGCCCACAGGGTGAATGTGGTCCCTTTGCAGCAGAAGCAGCAACTTGGACAGGTCACGCCGCTTCGGCCTCCGTGCACCCTCCTCCGTGCTCCCTGCCCGTTGGGCCTGTGACACCGTGCGACTCGGCCTCCTTATCCTCCGCCATCTCCTCACCCTCCACTGTAGGCTCAAGTCTCAGTGCCCCTCCAGTCTACCATGTGTGCAGGGCACACAGGGGAGGAACTGCTTAAATTTATCAGGAAATCCAAACATGGCTTACTCCAAGAAAACTTAAAATGGGAATCATGGTTACCGACAATGGGAAGAACATTTTGTCTGCGCTGCGCCAAGGAAACCTGACCCATGCCCCCTGCATGGCTCACGTCTTCAATCTGGTTGTCAAGCGGTTTCTGAAGTCTTCCCCCCATCTGCAAGACATCCTAACAACTTCAAGGAAACTTTGCATGCACTTCAGCCACTCATACACCGCCAAACACACCCTTCTTGAGCTACAGCGTCAGAACGGTAGCCCCCAACATAGTCTGATTTGCAATGTTTCCACCCGTTGGAATTCCACCCTTCACATGTTGGACCGATTATATGAACAGAGAAAAGCCATCATGGATTTCCTGATGATCCAAGCGGATAGGGGGACTCCCCTGTGTAACTTCAATGTCAACCAGTGGCAGCTCATACGTAACACCTGCTGTTTGCTGAGGCCCTTTGAGGAAGCCACTTTGTCAGTCGGCAGGATTATGGGATGAACGACGTGATTCCACTGCTTCATGTACTACAGCACATGTTGGAAACCATGGCTGGTCAGGGCACTGGAGACATGGCGTCTACATCTTAAGGCCACATGAACCCCGTTGGAGCTGAACTGGAGGAGGAGGAGGAGGAAGAGGAGGAGGAGTTGCCCAGTGAAACACAGTTTAGGCTTGGCGAAATGGCTGGTTTATCTAGTCAGCAGACAGGAGAGGAGGAGCAGGAACAGCCAGAGGAGCTAGAGGGTTTTGAGGAAGGCGAGACAGAGGACCCGGACACACTGTGGCAGTATGCAGTGGAGATGGAGACAGGTAGTTCCTCCGAGTCAGGAAACATGCTCACGTGCTTGCGTAGTGACCCCAGAATTGTTTCCATTTGTCGGCGGGATGACTTCTGGCTGTCCACTTTATTGGACCCTCGCTTCCGGCACAAAATGGGGGCACTTTTTAAACCTGCCAAGAGGGAGGACAAACTGAACTACTACAAAGACATTCTGCGTAGTCAGTTGGCCGATGCCTATCTGCGCCATGGTCCATACTCTCGCAGGTCTGACTCGGGGGGACCTCTGCGCTCACCTTCCACTGCTATGGCTGCTGGGGGGGTTGGCAGGAGCAGCAGCAGCTCCATCAGCAGCAGCCTCAGTCTTCAGTCGCTAATGAGTAGCTTTCTACACCCGCATAGTGAGGCTACTCATGAGCAGCAGGAAGACCTGGAGCAGGACCTCAACCAGCAGGTCATGTCATACCTTGACATGACCATGCCAACACACCTTGAGGATCCGCTGGACTTCTGGGCAGCCAAACTTGGCTTGTGGCCGCAACTAGCAGAGTTTGCCCTGGAAAAGCTGTCCTGCCCGGCCAGTAGCGTGCCATCTGAGCGGGTGCTTAGTGCGGCGGGGGCCATAGTTACAACGAGGAGAACTCATCTATCAACTAAAAATGTGGAGAGACTCACCTTTGTCAAAATGAATCAGGAATGGATCAGCCAGGATTTCCACCCACCAATGGCTGATGCATGCGACTAGATTCAGCATGGTGCCACGTTTTACACTTTCCAAATGGTGCAAAACATATTTATGTCTTTAGGCCAATTTTTGGGCTCCTGCTGATGCCATCTTCAGGGTGTGCCTTGCAACTCCAGGGTGTCATTCAGCCAATTTTTGGGCTCCTGCTGCCAACTCCAGTGTCTCTTTAAAGCAATGTTTGGGCTCCTGCTGCTGCTTGCAACTCCAGGGTGTCATTCAGCCAATTTTTGGGCTCCTGCTGCCAACTCCAGTGTCCCTTTAAAGCAATGTTTGGGCTCCTGCTGCCAACTCCAGTGTCTCTTTCAAGCTATGTTCGGGCTGCTGCTGCTGCTGCTTGCAACTCCAGGGTGTGATTCATCCAATTTTTGGCCTCCTGCTGCCAACTCCAGTGTCTCTTCAAAGCAATGTTTGTGCTCTTGCTGCTGCTTGCAACTCCAGGGTGTCATTCAGCCAATTTTTGGGCTCCTGCTGCCAACTCCAGTGTCTCTTTCAAGCTATGTTTGGGCTCCTGCTGCTGCTGCTTGCGACTCCAGGGTGTGATTCAGCCAATTTTTGGGCTCCTGCTGCCAACTCCAGTGTCTCTTTCAAGCTATGTTTGGGCTCCTGCTGCTGCTTGCAACTCCAGGGTGTGATTCATTCAATTTTTGGGCTCCTGCCGCCAACTCCAGTGTCTCTTTAAAGCAATATTTGTGCTCCTGCTGCTGCTGCTTGCAACTCCAGGGTGTGATTCATCCAATTTTTGGGCTCCTGCAGCCAACTCCAGTGTATCTTTCACGCAATGTTTGGGCTCCTGCTGCTGCTGCTTGCAACTCCAGGGTGTGATTCATCCAATTTTTGGGCTCCTGCAGCCAAATCCAGTGTCTCTTTAAAACTATGTTTGGGCTCCTGCTGCTGCTGCTTGCAACTCCAGGGTGTAATTCATTCAATTTTTGGGCTCCTGCAGCCAGCTCCAGTGTCTCTTTAAAGCAATGTTTGGGCTCCTGCAGCTGCTGCTGCTTGCAACTCCAGGGTGTGATTCAGCTAATTTTGGGCTCCTGCTGCTGCCAGCTCCAGGGTGTGTTTTTCAGGCACTATAGGGGCCCCTCATAGTGATGCCACTTCAACTCTCTGCAATTGTGCCGCTTTGCGATTCTATTAGCGATGCCTCCGATCTGCATGTGATAATTATTTACAGTATAATTTCACTAACCCAGCATGCGTCCTATGCGTGTTACAGCAAGGCAGAATGTTTTACAACCCTACTGAGGCTCTAGGAGGCTCAGAAATAGCCATTTTTAATAGCGATTCGTCGCAAATAAATTCCGATCGAAACGATTTTTGTCGGAAAAATCAGTGAATCAGTCAAATCGAATTTTTTAAATGTTCGCTCATCTCTATCAATAAACATCCAGCACAAGCTAATTTAGGAAGCCAGTAGCATTAAGCGTCCCTCCACTGTACAGTAAGATTGTAGAACAATTGTTACCATCTTTAATATTTAAAATTAACATTAACAAATAATATTTGTTTTAAAGCAGCGACTTATTATATACATTTAGAATTTGCTAAAACAGTGACTTATTTTTCTCTTATCCAGCAACAAAAGCAACACGCTTGGTAGGATATGCTTTTATACAGGGTATATACGTTACAGTAAATGTGTGCAGCATTTCCTGTCCACCGTAAAATGGAGTTCTGTTAGGAAATGGTATCTCTCTAATTCAGGGTTTACTGATGGTATGGGGGGGCAGGGTTAGGTTAGCTTAGGGTCCTTCTAAGTCAGGACAGCTAGCACAAAGTTACCTGTTAAAGGGATGATTTGCAAATGAATTAGTGACATGAACGTTAACCCCGCTACTATTTGCTGAGTGGCTCATCCACCTCTTTGCTGAGTCTGCTTGCTGAGTACAGGCATAGGATTTTCTGTTATAGCAATAATTCCCAGTGCAAGCAGATGGACACATTTTTCACTGGATACATCTTTAATAAGCATTATTAACATTCAAATAATATTTGTTTAAAATTAGTGGCCTATTACGTTTTACAGGTTTGACAATTTAGTTGCATTTCTGAATAATTTCTTTGATCTAACCTGTAGATGGCACCCTTTAACTAGGAATTTTTTCCAGATTTTTTTTAATGACAAGGTAATATTAATCAAAATATGCAATACTTGAATGGAATGGAATAAATTACATTTCTTTACTGTGCCAAGTCACAGTTGGTCTTGCAAGTCTATACGCAAAAATGACTATGACTCACTAATTAACACTGTTAATCAAGTCATATAGTCAAAATATTTTTCATTCCTATTTGGATTGGGCATGTGCACATTTAATAATTATCATAATCCGTGATAAAGTGTTTTAAAGTATCTGGAAGTTTTAGTTCTTTAAAGGGGACATTGGTAAAAAAAAAATAAGTGTGGCATGGAGGATTAAAGATACTCCAGCTTTTGTGGTCCATCGGCAATGGATTGCTTGCTCCCCACACCAAGGTAACCAAGCAGGCTTGTGTGGCTCTGTTTTTTGCTTCCATGTATCATTTAACTTGCAGAGCATCCCACACTGGAATACACTGAATGACAGGGGTTGAATCTCAGCAACCACAGCACAGAGGAAGAGGACGGCTCTGCACAGCTAGTAAGAAAACAATTATTTGTTTATGAAATTAGTCCTAGCCTACAGTAGGAACATTGTGGAGATTGTCTAGGTAAGGGGTTTCCAACTTTTTTCATCAAATGCAACTTTCCATTTACTTACCAAATACCACTTGGGTGGTAGATATGGGTTATCAGTCACCTAAAACACAAAAACAACCATTTACATTGCATCACCTTTTGGGGCAGTTTATGGGGCAAATCAGGTTTGAGTAAAATTTAGATGACATCAGATCAGGTTGGTGTACAGATCATTCTGCAGATAGGAACCACCAGTGGTACCTGTACCACTGATTGGGAACCCCTGGTCTAGGGCAATTCAGACTTTACCTTAGTAGTGTCAGTGTCATGCTTTCAAGTCATTTAATGTGGACCAAAAGAGGACCTGGAACTTGATTTCCTGCCCCCCTCTGAAAACCTGAAACCTGTAAAACCTTCTTCTCCCTGATCAAATGGTGCACTCGCGAGGCCAAGGCTGGAGTACGCTATGTCTTTTGTGAATGTCAGGCACAGGTACACACTCTGTCGAAGGCAAGCGGAGATGCAGCCGCCGGCATGCTTGGCTCCGCTCTCCTGCTTTCAGGCCAGATTTGGCCCTTGGGTGTTTCTTTGCCGAAACTGATGAGAGCGCTGGAATGCCAGGACATTGGATTTTAATATGCATAAATAAATAGGATTTTACTGAAGTGCAGGCCTTTGGGATCTTTATTGGACGAGAGCTCATGCATACACCGTAGGGCTGGGAAAAGGTGAGTTTTACTGGGAGACCTAGGGGGTTTCACACAGTGGGGCATCCCGAATTGGGGTGCCCTGGGGTCAAGGACTAACATCACGGATAATCACAATCCCAGGTCTTGGTCCACTTTAATATGGTAAGCATGTAGTAATTATTTCAGATTTACTAATTTCATATTAACCCAGTTTATATTATGTATGTAGCCACCAACAGGAACTACAGCTGGACACAAACTCCAGCTCCCCACAAACAGCCCTCAGGATGCCCCTGTCTTCAGAAATCAGAATCCAATATCAAGCAATCCAATATTCTTGTCTGCCCAAAGCGCAGCTTTAAAACGTTAATTGCATGGGCTGTATTGATCCCTTTTAGTGTGGGATACATTTTCTATCGTTCATTTTTTTTTGTTCAGCAAAGACTTTCATAAGCCAACAAGCTGCTCATTTGTGTTTGGCTTTGCAGAGGCGTAGCCAGCGCTACAAACAGTTGTGGACTAATTTAATCAGTGTACCATGTTACATCAGCACAACCTAGTGGTAGATATGAATAAGCATTAAAGCAGCATTTTAAATATTAGAAAATACTTAACATCAAAACAGCTTATTATATATTATTATATATATGATTTTATATTATATATATTTTATATATATTATATATATATTTTTATAAAATTCTATAATTTATTTTTTTTGGCTTCGACGGGGGGGGGGGGGGGGGGGTAATGGGTTAGCAAAAGTTAATAGAGTGTCAGATGCGGGTGGAGGACCTGGACACTGGTAAAAAAAATTAGAGATTTAAAATAAGTGGATACGCGTTTTTTGGGGTCTGGATTTCTGACTAGCCCTTATGAAAGTGGAAGAAGCTAGTTATTGTTTTTTGGTTTGAAGACGTTTTATTGAAATTGAGTGATGTTATGAAATAATTCTAATTATTGTATGTGCTATATTGTAATATGGACCCTTTAAATAAAGAATATAAATAAATGTTTTAGATTACCTAATGTTTTCCAGTTTTTACTGATATTTGCCCAGCTTAATGTCTTAAATGGACAGTCCAGGCAATGGCAATAATAAGGCAGCAAGGAGCTCACCTAAAATATGCCTCCATTTACTGCAGTGCACTGTAGAGCAGTTCTCCAACATTTGCTCCTCATTTCCGTTCCATTCTTAAATGCCCACTTTTTAAAATCTTTACACAGCTGTATTTGTCCTTTATTGTTCCCACCAACTAGGTGTACACAGAGAGTAGTCCTCAAAATGGTGTGGTAGGTCACCCTGAGCAAGTCTCCAGCAAAAGAGCACCAGACCATCACACTTCCTATGCCAAGCTTGAATGTGGGTGTCACAGAGAAAGGAACCTTCTTTTTACCTACACTACATTAAAAGCATGCATGATAAACCAAATATGGTTAATTTTGATTCATTCATGAGCCCATAAGACCTTCTTCCTTTCCTCAATAGCCCACTGGAGGCGAGGCTTGACCCCGGAAAGTCTTTTTATTTTATCATGTTAGCGATGGCTTCTGACTAATACTCATCCTGTCAAACTTGCAGATTCTCTTCATAGGTGAAATGGAATATTATTTTTCCTATTGCATGGCCTGCTTCAAGAAGTCCTTATGTATGGGATATTCCGCCACAAGGTGGCGCAGTGTACTGCAGAAAAGTTGTGGCTCCTCCCGGTACCATATAAAAACAGGATCATCAATAGAACTCTCCAGTGTTTCCTCTGCAGTGATTCTGCGAAGATAGAAGATGGCTCTTTATATTGCGCAGGTGAGCGGGGCAACCAAGCCTGTGGCCCTGCATGTTTATTTCCACCCGTTTCTGGACCCTCTGTGCCTCCCAGCCTCGGCTGATGGAGGGGATGAGTGTTTTGGGGACTGTGTGCCTTGTTTCTCTGGTGTCTGGGGTCCCCCCCGTCCCTGGCCTGACTCTCGCCGCTGTCTGCTCGCTCTCCTCCCCCCCTCTCTCCCTGACGTGTGTTCGGGGGGGGGGCGGGTGTTAGCGGCGAGTGTTTTTAACTGAGTTTTTTTTTTCCGCTACCGTTGCCGCTTTGTACTCCGCTCGCGGCGGGCGGCACTATAACTAGAGTGCGTTTGTTGCATTGTGATGCCGCCGGCGCGGTCACATGAGCGCCGCTTTTGCGCTCTTTGGGGGGGGCGGGGCCAGGGGATGACGCCTATCGCGTCGTCCCCCCGCGGCCCGCCCCTCGAGGCATGATGCCTTTGGTGGCCGTTACTCCCTAGAGGAGTGGGAGCTTTTCCAGGACTCTGACTCCTCTGGGGACCAGCAGGAGGGGTAGGACAGTGACCCGGGGTCTGCGTCCGGGGGGGACTCATGGTTCCCTGATGACACTGATAGATTGTTGTCTGACATTTTTGAAATTTTGCACATTGTCCTCCCTGAGGTGGCTAAGAGAAAGCAGGGTGAGCTCTTTCGTCCTGATAAACAGCGTCTGAGGTTTCCCTGAGCAGGGTCATTTTTCTAATATGGTGCTCAAGGAGTGGGAGCGTCCTAATAGATTGCCCGCGGTGCCCAAAGGGTTGGATAAGAGGTATCCCTTCCCTGCTGACCTGGTCAAACGATGGTCGTGTCCCTCTGAGGTGAACGCTCCCGTTCTAGGGCTGTCCAACACCTCGGTCATGCCTTCCCCTGACACTACTACACTGCGGGACAGCGAGGACCGGCGTATAGATCAGCTGGCCTGCCATGCTTTTACATTTGTGGGGGCTGGGCTGCGTCCGGTCTGTGCCGCTGCCATTACAGCAATTTCCCTTAAGAAAAAGCTCAAGCATCTCACTGATGGCGCTATGGCTGGTAGGAGGAGGGAGGATTATAGGGCCCTCTTGCTTTTCTCTGACTTTGTTGCCTTTGTCCTTACTCAGCGTAGGAAGCAGCCTCTGCCCTTTCGGGGGCCCTCCGCTTCCCTCCCCTCCTTTCGTGCTCCCAGAGGAGGTTGTGGCTCCCTCTTCTCGGGTAGCCGCAGGGATTCTTGGGGCCGTGGCAGATCCCGTGGTCGTCCCGGTCTCTCATGGGGTTCCAAGCCCAAACCCCCTCCCAAGCCCTCTCAGGCATGAGGAGGCGCCCTCACCCATCCGGGTGGGGGGACGGCTTCGGCTCTTTGCTCACGTCTGGAGGCTACGCGTCTCAGACCGGTGGATTCAGGAGGTGGTGGGTCTTCAGAAGCAGGCACGGGCTCTGCTCTTGTGTCCCCATCCCTCCATCCGGCAAGGGATGCAGTTAGTGGGCCTGATGGTGTCCTGCTTCAAGGCGGTCCCCTTTACTTAGTTTCACATGAGACCTCTTCAGTTGCGCCTCTTGTCAGCTTGGGATCGGGACCCTGTGTCCCTGGATCAGGAATTTGCTCTGTCCTCACTGGCCAGACGGTCCCTCTCATGGTGGTTGGTCTCTAGGAACCTTCTAGTGGGCAGGACCTTTCTGCCTCCGTGCTGGGAGAGTGTCACCACAAATGCTAGTCTGACCGGTTGGGGTGGCTTTTGGAAGTCTCTGAAGTTTCAGGGTCGGTGGGGCCCCCAGGAGGCCCATGCTCCCATCAATGTCCTGTAACTGAGGGCGATCAGGTTGGTTCTTTCTCAGCTGACCATGCACCTTCGGGGTCGGGCTGTTCAGATCCGCTCGCACAACCAGACGGCAGTTGCTTACATCAATCATCAGGGAGGTACTCGGAGCAAGCGAGCCCTCAAGGAAGTGTCCCTGATATTATCTTGGGCGGAAGAGAATGTCCCTTGCATCTCGGCGGTCTACATTCCAGGGGTGGAGAACCAGGAGGCAGACTCCCTGAGCAGGGGGACGTCTCGGCTGGGGGAATTGTCCCTCAGCAACAAGGTATTTCACTCCCTGTGTCACCACTGGGGTCAGCCGGATGTGGACCTGTTTGCATCCCGCCACAATCACAAGCTTCCCAGATTTGTCTCCCTGTCACAGGATCCTCTGGCCTTCACCACGGATGCGCTAGCAATGCCTTGGACGGAGTTTCGTCTTCTCGATGTGTTCCCTCCTTTTCCTCTGCTGGGCAGGGTGCTGCGCAAGACGTGCAGTTGGCAGTAGATCAGTACGTTTTGCCCAAGGACCCAGATCTTCTCACTCAGGGACCATCCCAATTTTCAAACGCTGGCTTTAATGGCTTTGCTGCTGAAACCTCCATCTTGATGGAAAAGGGGTTGCCGGCTTCTGTTGTTGATACTATGATTCGGGCTAGGAAGAAGTCCTCGTCCTTTATCTACTACAGGGTCTGGCATGCTTACATTGCCTGGTGTGAGTCCAAGTCTCTTCCTTGTCGGGTGTTTTCTATCCCCAGGATTCTGGAATTTTCAACTTAGTACCCTCAAGAGGCAGGTGTTGGCTCTGGCAATTTTTTTCCAAAGATCCTTTGCCAATCAGCGGTTGGTTAAGACTTTTTTCCAGGGAGTTACCCATGTGCGTCCGCCACGTAAGCCTATGCTACCGGTTTGGGACTTGAATCTGGTGTTGGTGTATAACTGCTTGTCAACGCTGAAGAGTTCTATTGGTGGTCCTGTTTTTATTTGGTACCGGGAGGAGCCACAACTCTTCTGCAATACACTGCGCAACCTTGTGACGGAATATCCCATACGTAAGGACTTTTTGAAGCAGGCCGTGCCATGCATAGTAAAAGCAATTCTACAGGTGAGTACTCACAGAATTGTCTTTTTTTAATTATTAATCTTTGTGTCAATAAGCTGTGCCACTCATGCAAACTGTTGTCTCTTAAAAATGTGTCTTCTCATAGTGGCATTTGATGTGCCAGACTTTATCCTGTTAGACTTTCCTATTCTCCTTTGACAGTATAGGAAACTGTACTGACTGCAACCTTTTTTGGCAATTTTTCTGAACTACACACAAAGGGTTATAACTGTTTGTCTTCTTTTGGTGTTGTCTTTTTCTTGCCATTATGATAGCAATCTGCTCTGTTCAGAAGAGAAAAACAGTTTGATTCCTGTCCTAGAGAATGTTGAAATGTGGTCTATTCCAACACTGGCTATATAGAATCAGAGGGTTTAAAAGTAATTTCCTTAGGGTTGCCGTTGGATTAGTCTGCATCCAATTCCAAACCATAATTTGCTTTCTGTGCTTCTGAGCAGATGCCATTGATGTCTTTACATTATTGTTGAATTTGAGGTAAAACAAATCATTATGTTTATGTTTTTAACTTACTTTTGAACTATTGTATGTTTTTGCTGTCCTGGAACTGTGCCATTTTATAATAAATAATTTGAACAACTAAGGAGTGGGTGTAAACGTTCAGAAAAAGGGATTTTGGTCTTTTGTAGTGGGAATAACCCCTTTGGTGGCCAAGTTGTAAAATATTTATAGACTGCTTCTCCCCTAGGTCTCAAGCATAGGATGTTTGGAAGCAGGGTGGGGATAGCAGCTTCTAGCAGGTACAGGCTAAGCATAAAACTGCATCAACTGTATACTGAAGTTGCCACTAAGCAGGAGTTGTTAAAGTGTTTGCTGGCTTGGAATTAAATAGTATTTTAGGCTAATTTTAGGCTAATTTTAATGTTTTTTACTTTAGGGCCATTTGAAATTCTAGATGTGGATGGGTAATGTGCCATATTATGAATTAGTTACCCTAAATGGCATCTGTAAAGCTGCACAACACAGTCCTGGAGAATCCATGGCCATCTGCTAGCCAGCCCTAGGGGCATCCAAAGTCAGGATGCCTCGCTTTGTGAAACCCTGGGGGTCACCAGTAAACTTACATATCTCGGCAGCTACCCCTGTGCGGTCTTTGCCAGTGGCAGCATCCCTGGCTTCCCTGTAACCAGGTTGCTCTTTCCTGCCCAGCCATTCCCCAACCATAGATTGGGGGCCAGAGAACTTCCCAGTCTACAGGGAAACCAGAGATGTGGACCGTGGGCTGGTCAGGTCAGTAGGCATTCCTGAGATCAGTCAATTGGCAATCTCAAACATGGCAGGTGTTAAAAACCAGGTCACCGCAGATCCAGCAGCATATCCCAAGTGCAGAAAGGCCGGGTGGAGGGCATTCTTGTTTTGTTCTGCTTTAAACAAAAAAAAAGGTTCACTCACTTTAACTTTATAGCCACTCAAAGCTTCTTATCTGCTTATACCATAACCATTCCACTGTGGACCATGGCCGGATTTCAGGATGGGTGTGCCACAAACCAGAAGTGTTGTATTTTTATGTTGACTAATGTCCTGTAATCAGTCCTTATATTAAAGCAGAACTTCACCTACTTCACTGTATACATCTTTCATCTTCATAAACGACTTTAGCCCTCTGGATTTGTGCTAGTAAAAAGTAACACTTGGCATCACATTTGCATGGCACAACATTGCTAACTTAGGACTAACTCTGTATGGCACCATGGGTGGGAGATGTGCGGGGCGGAAGTGGGTGGAAAGTAAGTGGGGATTCCTTATGCCTGAAGGCACTACTGGTCTGAGGTCTGTGTGGGAAGTCCACAAAAGTTCTGCAAGGTCTTTAAAGGGTAATTCCACTTTCAATGGCATTATTTAAAGTTTCCATTATTGTGTGACAAAATGATGTCTTCAGTGTGCCAAGCGTATCTTTTTCTTTTTTTTAATTTTCTGTTTTTTTGCAACTCTGTGTTGCTTTGGAACACTGTTTTCTTCTATAACAATCTGTTTACCTTAGCTATGTACACCAAAGTGGTGCTTCGATTACATATCATAGACTTCCTCACTCTAGTGTGGTCATTCTACTTCTTGTCTTGTGTTCCAGTAGCGAGGGTTAATGGCCGGGTTCTCAGTTGGATAGGTCATCCAGTTTTTTATTAAAACCCTAAGCCCCAATACAATGGCATCAGGAAGAACAAGAAAAATATCTGAGTAGTCCCCTCTGTTATTGTACTGTATATAAAGGCATGTGCAAGTTTGCAGCTTTCCTGCAGTAAATGGTTTGTGTTTTCTCTGCTAACATTTTTTTGCATTTTATATAAAAAAGACAATGTACCCTGCTTTAGCTCTTTGGTCTCTTCTGTTATTTATTTATTTTTACTGTTAGAAGTGTAAGCAAAGGTGGTGTGTTGGCAGGGCGAAGCTATCAGGTAGGCACCAAGCTTTCTATTAATAATTTGGTAATCAGAATAATTACAGATAAAAGGTGACAAGGAGTATAGAGACAGCAGTGACAGTAGCAGCACCACCACTAACTAGAGGGTAGAACTGCAGTATTAATTTTGTTTTAGTCTATGCACAGAGGCCCCTGGAAGCCCTGGAGAATATACAGTTTACTGCCACCTTATATGCCAGCAGCTGCTGCATTAATAAAAAAACTTTTTGGCTACTACAAAAAAAAAAAACCCATGTAAATGATGTGCATGAAAGTTGTCATGGTGACTGGAGATTGTAAACCTGCTGTCCACAGATAGACAATAAAGGACCACTAGGATTTTATCCTGCTTCTTCTCCTCTTCCTACTCAAAATAATGCAAGGTTTAGGATCAGTGTATAGAATGTCTTGGTCTTCTACCTCTTGTTGGTTAAACTGGGCCAAAACAGTGCTCATATGCATCCCTCCTCCGGGCAATTCTGGCTGCACATAAAAATACAAAATTTACCTTTTTGTAACTCCTACCATTGTTGATTTTTCTCAATGGTGTCCTGTGGACCTGCCAGAAGCCTGCAATGAAGAATTGTTGCTGGGTTTTCTGCCACTTTGCATTGTTGGTTATGTCAGGAAAATCCAGGCAGCAGCATGGCTGGGATGCTGGGAAATGAAGCCTCTTGGGTGCTTCAAGATGGCCACGACCAAGAAACGGGGTGGTCAAAGGTTGGGTTTCAGCCTTAAGTGGATGCATGAACAAAAGTAAGTGCTGACAATGACTCAGTATCATGCATGCAGATGGGGCAAGTGAGTAATGGGGAGTTTTATTTCTAACTGTTCTAGGCTGTTGGTCTGGCTTCAGTTTCTCTTTTACCAGCCATGGTACATAATGCAATAACATTTCTTCGGATTGACTCATGTTGACTGCTTCAAGGTGTCACCTTGTTACAACTGACATAGACCACTTGCCCCTAAAGTGCAGTGATTTTATTCTTGGTGTGCCACACACCCCGCTTCACTTCTAAATATTCATCACTTAATGGGTTAACTCGCCGCCAGGTGACGTAGTGCAGAGAGGAAGTCTTGTAACGAGCCCCCTTCCGGCCTATATATACCTGGTACCTCCCTTCAATCACCAGTATTTTTCTCTCTGCTTGACGACAAAACAGAGGTTGGAAGTCTCCTGCTTACAGGTAGGCCGGGGTTTTCTTACCCCGCCACCCCCCTTTGGTCTATTTCTGCCCGGTTTGAGTGTGTATACCTTAATGGTGGAATGGCAGCCTCCCAGCCTAGGCTGCTCACCGGGCAAATGGTAGATGGCACTTTAAGTGCCTAGGAGCTTATCTCCTACCACTCGACCTCATGCGTGGGGCAATGCAGCTATCCGGCATGGTGATCCGGAAATGGGATGCCCCTGTCCCGAGGGTCCCCGTAGCCCCTTTCTCTCCCGTTACGGTCCCTTCTCCCTTCACTATGGGGGGGGGGGGGTTGAGGGTGTGCTTTAAGTTTATGTGTTTCACTTGTATCACTTTATTTCAACATGTGTGTGTGTTCATGTTATGCATTTGGTGTTATTCAGCATGTGTATACCTTTGGTTCATATGGTTTAGGTCTGCTTGAATGGCAGACCGCGCTGGGTAGGTGGCTGGCTGCTTTTCCTAACAGACCATTGCTTTTGTTGCCCCCTACCCCTTCCCCCCCTCCCCCCTTTCCCCCTTCTCCCCTCCCCCCTTTCCCCCTTCTCCGCTGACATTGTATGTGCTCTATTTTGCATAGGCTGCTGCCTTCGCTGATGCGGTCTTTTTTTGTCCTCCCCCCTTCGCTGCCTGGGCGCACCTGTAGTGGCCCATCTGGTGTAATCTTCAGCTGAATGGCTGTACTGATTTGCGTGGGGGGGCGGGTCCCGGTGACGCGGCATTGGGGGTGCGGCACCGACGGCGGCGTCATGCGGCACTTTGCGGCGGGCCCAGCATTCACTTCCCTTCAAAGGGGAAGTCACGTGGGCGCGCAGCCGCACTTAGTCTTCTGGCTGTGGCTGCTGGCTGCAGGCTTACTCTCTGGCTGCTGCCTTCGCTGGGCCAGGTAAGCGGCCCCACCCGTTGGGGCCGTTATGTGGGGAGTGCATATCTTTTTTGTATTTGATGTGGGGGGAGTCATATTTTATTAGGGGTCATGATTTTGTTCATGTTTAAAGGCACTTGGGTGCCATGCCTATATGATTCTTATACACATGAGAGGATCTGATTGGGGTTTTCTTTTTCCTTACAGATCCCGGTATCCCTTCTTATGGTGGCCCTCCGGCTCTATGTTGCCTGACTATTTATTGGGATATTTATTAATGCATGTATATATATAAACTATATATAGATATATATATATATATATATATATATATATATATATAGTTTGTTAAAGGGGACCTTAACTTAAAAAAATAAAAAATCCTCCCTTCCGGGACATTTACTAAAAAAGGGGCATCCCGGGTTGGCTTATGCCTTAAAAGACCCAAATATTGCGAATACCATAAATCACCATATGGAGGCTTCCGTAAAATCCGGAAACGGTTCTGCTGAGCCTTTCGGGGGGTGCGTAGGTTGTGGGGTTCCACTCCCAGCTGATGATGTCTTTATTTGCATCCCTTGTGCAAAGCAGACTATTGCGCGCCAGTCCGTTGCTTCGGCTGCGGGCCCATCGCATCCTTCATCATCTCCTACCTCTCCCTCCCTGTTCCGGACCCCGCATGACACTGTCAAAAGTGGGGATTCGCATTCCGAGGTGGCGGCACAGCCCAGCCCCCGGAAAGTAGTGCCCGTTAAAGCAGCATTAAAAGCCGCTGCAAAACGGAGGCACCTGACTCCGGTACCTTCGGCTCCACAGGACGAGTTATGTGAGCCTGTGGAATGGTCCGATGGATCCCCGGACGAGGATGAATTCCCGTTGGAGTCAGATGAGCCTGAGGATCAGCTTGCGGCTGACCTGATTGGCGATTGGTCAGAGGGGGTTGTTTTTGACACCCCCTCCATTCTGGCTCAAATATCTAAAATTTTGGATTTAGATCCACCTGAGGCGGCCGCCCTGCCAAAGGGTCAGTTGTTTAAGGAGCCTCAGCCGCGTTGGGTTTTTCCCAGACAACACCACTTTGAGAGGGTGGTTCTTAAGGAATGGGAACATCCCACGCGGTTATCTGGAATTCCTTCCAGTTGGGAAAAGCGTTATCCTTTTCCGCCAGAATTGGTGAAGCTTTGGTCTGTCCCTCCTGACGTCGATACCCCTGTGCTAGGGCTCTCCAGCACGGCTATGGTACAGTCTGCTGAGACCACTGTCCCTAAGGATGGGGAAGATTGTCGGATTGACCAATACGCTCGCCATGGTTTTATTTATTCCGGGTCAGCATTGCGCCCGGTGTGTGCTTCAGCCCTTCTTCTATTGGCAATTAAGTCTTTAATTCAGGGGCTGTATGAGGATCTTAATCCCGCTTGTAAACAGTTCACTGCGCTTAAGCAGTGTGAATCTTTTGTGTCTTATGTCCTGGCCGCTCAGGACGATGCGCTGGCTATGAGTAGCAAGGCAGCAGCTATGCTGGTGGCTATTCGCAGGTCAGTATGGCTGTGTCAGTGGTCAGTGGACACGGCTTCCAAAAGGGTGCTCACAGCTCTCCCCTTTTTGGGGTTGCGTCTGGGGAGAAAATTGATTCAGTCGCAAAGGGTGGTAAGATGCCACAACGTAAGAGGCCTCGTGTCCCCTTTAGGGGGGCAGGTTCCGGTAGGCCCTCCTTTCGAGGATTCAGAGCGGGCAGGGGTGCTTCCTTTCCCACTACCAGAGGTACAGGTTGGACTCGGGGGAGGGGCCGTGGCCGGCCCGCTCAGTCCTGGGGCACCAAGCCCAAACCTGCTGATAAGCCCACTCAGCAATGAGGGGCTGCCCTCACCCGTGCGGGTGGGGGGAGTATTGCGACACTTCTCCCAGATTCGGCACCAAGTGGTTCCAGGCAGATGGATCCAGGAGGTAGGTGTCGGCCAGTTACGACCTGGAATTCGAGTCTCACCCTCCTTCATGGTTCATTCGGTCTCGGGTGCCCATCGTTCCTTTGGCCACGCAGGGGCTCCTGGCGTCGGTAAGGGATCTGTTAGAGATAACGGTCATCCAGCCGGGGCCGCGCTTAGAGATGGGCCTCGTTTTCTACTCCAATCTTTTCGTAGTCCCCGAGATGGGTCGGTTCATCCCGGCCTGAACTCTCATCAACACAGAGTGTTTCTTCCTTTTGCCCAAATTCACACGAGAACGCTTCAGCTATTTCTGTTAGCGTTTTGGGACCAGCTACCTCAGTCGCTGGATCAGTCCTTCCAGTTGTCCTCCCATGTACGGCAGTCCCTCCGGTGGTGGTTGGTCTCAACCAATCTTGTGTAGGGCAGGCCTTTCCTGACCCCCCTTTGGAAAATTGTCACCACGGACGCCAGTCTGTCGGGATGGGGCAGATTCTGGAAGGAGCTGCAGTTTCAGGGGCAGTGGGGACCTCAAGGGCCCCACTTGCCCATCAATATTCTGAAACTGAGAACCATCCGTCAGGTGCTTGCTCTCCTGACTCAGCACGTTCTGGGCCTTCCGGTCCAGATGTGTTCAGACAATCAAACAGCGGTTGCTTACATCGGTCTTCAGGGAAGGACTCGCAGTCTGAGTACTCTCAGAGAAGTGTCCCTGATCCGGACCTGGGCGGTGTTCCATGTTCCTTGTCTCTCGGCGGTTTACATTCCAGAGCTGAAGAATCAGGTAGCGGACCGGTTGAGCAAGGGCTCTCCCCGTCTGGAAGAATAGGCTCTCCATCCTCGGGTGGTTCGCTCACTGTGTCTCCAATGGGGGACCCCGGAGGTGGACCTGTTGGCCCCTCATCACTATCACAGGCTTCCGAACTTCGTGTCGCTCTCCCAGGATCCTCTGGCTCTGGCAGTGGACGCCATGTCCCTGAGCTGGGGAGTTCTGGGATTTCTATACCTGTTTCCTCCGATGCCCATGCTGGGCAGGGTGCTTCAGAAGTTGGCTCTGGAAAGGGGTGTACGCCGTTCTCGTGGCCCCAAGGTGGCCAAGACGAGTGAGGTTCGCAGACATCGTTCGGCTGGGAGTGGACCAGTTCGTTCTGCCTCTTCGGCCCGATCTGCTCATTCAGGGTCATTTGTGTTACCCCAATTTACCAGCGCTGGGTTTGATGGCCTGGCTGCTGAAACCTCCATCCTGAAGGAGGAGGTTCTTTCTGATTCAGTCATTAAGACTCTGATCAGTGCCCGGAAGAGGTCTTCTTCCATCACCTATTATAGGACTTGGAAAGCCTATATTGCTTGGTGTGAGATAAGATCTTTTTCTTGTAGGGTCTTTTTGGTCTCCAGGATTCTGGAGTTTTTACAATCAGGGCTGGACTCTGGTCTCCAGCTAAGTACGTTGAAAGGGCAGGTCTCTGCCTTATCTATCTTTTTTCAGAAGCGTGTTGCGCTTAAACCTTTAGTTAAAACTTTTTTCCAGGGGGTTACGCATGTGCGGCCTCCCAGGAAACCATTACTCCCTGTTTGGGATTTGAATTTGGTTCTTTCTGCGCTTCAGGCTCCTCCTTTTGAGCCTTTGCAAGATATTTCTTTGTCTACCCTGACTCAGAAGATTGTCTTCTTGGTAGCGATCACTTCGGTCCGGCGTGTCTCGGAGTTGGCGGCCTTGTCTATCCAGGCGCCTTACTTTGAGAGGCATCAGGATAAAGTGGTCTTTCGGTTCAAGCCAGACTTTCTTCCTAAGGTTGTTTCTGCTTTTCATTTGAACCAAGATATTGTTCTTCCCTCCTTGTGTCCTAATCCTAAGAATGACAAAGAGAGGGTTTTGCATTATTTGGATGTAGTACGCTGTGTTAAGTACTACTTGATTATCACGTCTCCTTTTCGTAGGACGGATTCCTTTTTTGTTGTGCCCCATGGGCCTAAGAAGGGTTTGGCACCAGCCAAATCTGCCATTAGCAAGTGGATACGTCAGGCCGTTACTGCGGCCTATTCTGCTAAGGGAAGAGTTCCCCCTTTTCGTATCACTGCTCATTCCACTCGCGCTGTTGGGGCGTCTTGGGCTTTTCAGCACCAAGCTTCTGTTGAACAGGTTTGTAAGGCCGCCACTTGGTCTTCTGTTCACACTTTTTCTAAGTTTTACAAAGTTGATGTGCGGGCCTCAGCGGATGCTGTTTTTGGCCGCAAAGTTCTGCAGACTGCAGTCATTTAAGTTATGCTTCACCTGGCCTTGAGATGCCCTTCCCTTGTGGACACTGCTTTTGGATGTCCCATTAAGTGATGAATATTTAGAAGTGAAGCGGGGTGTGTGGCACACCAAGAATAATACCATTTTGTGAGTACTCACCTGAAAAATGGATATTGTTGGTGTGCCACACACCCCGCTTCACCCCCACCCTTTTCGGTATTACCGAAGCCTTTATATGGTGAAGCTTTTTTTATTTATATCAAAATTGATTTTGAGGTTACCGGTGGAATACTGGTACCTTGTCTTTCTGCTTTTTAATATACTGGTGATTGAAGGGAGGTACCAGGTATATATAGGCCGGAAGGGGGCTCGTTACAAGACTTCCTCTCTGCACTACGTCACCTGGCGGCGAGTTAACCCATTAAGTGATGAATATTTAGAAGTGAAGCGGGGTGTGTGGCACACCAACAATATCCATTTTTCAGGTGAGTACTCACAAAATGGTATTTTTTTAAAATACTCACCTTGTAACAAGTGGCAGAATACATCATTTTTTTGTTTTAGAGCAGAATAAAACAAGTGAATTTGTCATTCCCAGGTTTTGTCCTGTGCCCCCAGGGCACCCTAAAGTAGGGTGCCCTACTGTGTGAAACCCCCCAGGAAGCTAAAAAAACCCAGCTGTCCAGGCTCTAGTGACACATGTACGGGCTCTCGTCCAATGAGAGAAGCCCGGCATGACTACTTCATTCGGCAGGCAGTTCTCATTGGTTTTTTGGAGCGAGCCAGCCTGGAGATGCAGGCGATGCAGCAGCGCACTCTATCCATTCAAATCAATAAGAGCCGCCTGCCGAATGAAGTTGTCACGGCAGGCGGTCTCATTGGACCAGAGCCCGCACATGCTCTGTTGGAGCATGGAAAGGTACGTTTTTATGGGTGAACCGGGGGGTTTCACACAACGGGGCAACCTAACTCGGGATGCCCCAGGGACACAGAACAAAACCCAGGAAGGTCAAATTCCTGGGTTTCCCCTGCTTTAAATGCAGACTGGGTTGCAGAGTGAGGGGCAGTAGGACTGTGGGTTAGGAGTGCGCATTGCCCTTGTTTTTCTCTTGCTCTCTTTCTTAAACTTTTTTCTCCTTCTCATGCCACATCCCCTTCATCTCATTGTTCTTTCCACATTCCCTAATTTTCACAACCCCTCCTTCTTTTTTATATCTTTCTTATATATATCTTATATCTTCCATCTGCCTTTTGCACTTCCTTTCATCTCTCTCATCACCTTACCCCCCGCCCTTCTCGCTCACTTTTCTGCATTACGTTATTCCTTTTCTCTTTTTCCTGTTTCCTAATTTCTGTCTCTTTTCCATTTTACTTCAGTCTTAATTTATTTAGTGTTCCCTCTATTCTTTATGCTCTTTGTCATGCTCCTTTCATTTTGTCCAGGTTTTCCATGTGCCCTATGTCTCTCTATTTTTCCTATGTTCCCTCCGTCACCCTCTCTTTTTCTATTCTCAATCTCTCTCCTTATATATCTCCACCTCTTTACTTGTCCCACTTTCCTTTAATCTTTTTCTTTTACATTCTTTCTTCCACCACCTATTTCCATTGTGGATATTTTTATGTGTGTCTGGAGTGCACTTTTCTGAAATGCTACACCTAAGACCATCCCTGACTGTATGTTAGGAGGTTCAAACTCTTTGGTTGTCAGGGTGGGCTCCCCATATACTCTGTTTATGCCCTTTATACAGTCTGTGGAGGCTTCGGGGGGTGGGGCACTTTTGTGCCACTCATGAGGGCAATTTCATGAGTAGAGTAGTGGCTAATAAAATATAGGTCTACTTTATGTTGGGAGAGTTTAAACGAAGCATCATTAAGGTTGCCCTTGTGAGTAATCCGGACCAACACCCTTACAAGATGCTAATATGCACCCCCCCAGGGGAATTCAGATTGCTACACATATAAATTCATTCACTTTTTTCTACTCTACTTTTTTCAACTCCTGTTGTGGTCAATTTTACAACCAAAATGGGATCTCATGGAGCTGCAGGCCTTCTGCAAACTGAACGTGCTGCAGGGTTTACTGCCACTGTGAATTGTGGGTTATGTCAGTGAAATTCAGGTTGCACCATGGCCTAGGATGCTGGGTAAGGAAGCTCCAAAATGGCGTTGACCAGGAGAAAATTTGTGAGCCGGCGTTTTAGCTTTGATAGAATGCTGGAGCAAATGTAAGTGCTGAAAATGATTCAGTAACATGCATGCAGATGGGGCAGGTAAGTTTTGGAGAGTTTTTTTTCCAACTGTGTAAGGCTGTTGGTCCATTTTAAGACAGACCATCCATGTGGGATTGGCTGTTCTTGGGTGGGCCCCAAGAATGATTTCCTTTGGTTGACCCTTGATACTCCAGTCCAACACTGGTTCTGTTTTAAAGAAAGTGACACTGAACAGCAAGTGACACTGAACACTAGTACAGAGAAAATGCAGAATTACATTTTTCAAAGATTATTTTTTCTGTATTCTATGTCTATAACCTCAAAGTCGGAAGACTAGCTTTATTCAGAAAACTATTGCAAATTATTCTACATAGCCCATGGGGGGGGGACTTTTATTTGCAAACATGAGAAAAATATTCCTACCTCATTGCAAAAAGATGAATATTGCCATTTCTTGTTGCAAATCACAGCACAAGGCACACCAGTGGTAAACCTTGCTTTACCAAATATTTAGCATGACCCTCCATAACTGCTGCATAGTTGCTCAATGTACTACGGAAAAGCTTGACAAATATTCCAGGCGTATTTGCTAAATCTAAACTGCACAATTGGTTGCCTTTAATAACACGATACTGTTGATAAGTTGCTCAATAAATAAATTTTCTCCCTTCCATCAGCTTTAATATTTGTATAGGTCATTAGAAAATAACTATTTGTGAAGAAATAATTTTAATTGTGAACAGTCCAAGCTGAAAATAAGCTTTGTTTACTGCAATTCAAAATGAGAGCATGGTGTACAATGACAGAAGTCTGGCATCTGTACTTCATGGGCTCAGTTAAGTCCTACGTATGCTGTGCAACAAAGGGTGGGCGTCTGCAATCTGACTTGCCTTCTGCATTTGTTAAATCTTTCAGTAAACAGCAATGGGAAAATGTGATCAGCAATTTAAAATTACTTAATCACACTTTGCAAAAAATACAACAAAACTGCAATCTGTTCATTTAATTAACACGAATTTGACTGAATTTACTTTCTCATGGGTAAAGAAATATAAATATATTTTAAATTCCAAAAATACAGTCAGAAAATTCAGTGTTTTAGTGTTTTAGGTATCTGTTTAATTTATTATTAACATGCTCAGGTGTCGAGAACACAGTTGGAAGGCTCAGCAGAGGGTCTGATTGTTGGAAATGCATTGTGGGTGGCCACCTTGATGCTGTTTGGTTTCGCTATTCCTTTACGTTGTTAACACAGGTAGCTACCTACACAATCAATTAACAGTATTATTATTTCAATTTCTGCAGCGCATGTAATGAGGCATCAGTTGGCTGGTATATAAGATGTGCAATAGTCTGCCTGCACACATATCCCTCAATGCTGTCATGGGTAAAAAGGGCCATTTATCAGAGAAGAGTATTGGCTTTTGGGCCAAGTGTGGCAGTTATTTCTAAAACTGTGAAGTTTGTGAACTGTCCACATGCTGCTGTGGTAAGAATGTATCGTGAGTAGACAAATGGCAACATCGCAAATAAGCAAAGTGGAAACTGTGGAGCATCATTTGGCAAGGTGTTGCCTTCACTGATGAGTGAAGCTGCTTCATTAAATGGATGCACATTGACGTGCATCCATTGCTGGAAGAACACATGCTGGTGGTGGCAGCGTTATGGTCTTGGGAATTTTTGTGGGAGGCAAGTCCAACTAATTTGAGTATGAATTTATCCTACTAGAACATATACAGTGTACACCTATACATGCTGATTGTCTTCCCTGTGGCAGATGGAGTCTTCCAGTAAGCTAATGTGTGAATATAGCTGGAAAAACATGAACAAAACATCCACCACTTTGGCCCCCTAATTTCCCAAAACCAGCTAAGTACCAACTAAATTGTCGCTCTATGGAAGCACTGCAGGCAGCATGGATACAGATACCTTTGACAACCTACCAGGATCTTATTGCATCACTCCCAGTCCTTCTAGCTGCTGTCTGTGTTGCACGTGGTGGTTACTCTGAATATTAGCTTGTGGGGCTCAGCTGTGTAGCACAGATGATCAAAATTCAAATTCACTTTTTTATACATGGGCTCAAAACATTAAGAGCCTCCAAGTTTTGAGAGACTTTCGGATTCTACACTCAAGGTTAAAAAACAATCTTCTTCTGTTAAAAAGAAAAACCCTAAATCATTGGGTTTTGGGATGGAGCAGTTTTACAAGTAGAGTAAAAAATGGTCTATTATTAGGTAGATATTTTGTTTTACAAATAACAGTAGCCTCTCCAAATACAAATGTGTCTCAAATCCCCATAGACTGCAGTTATTTAACCTCCCTGGCGTTCTGATTATATGTGCAATTTTGTACAAAAAGCGTTACCATAACGTTTTAATCTGCCGCCCAGTTCTGCCCCCATGAGCCTCTGCGGCTCACAGAGACGGAACCAGGAAGTCAGACGGACGCATCTGCCGGGGCTCTCACCTGCGATCACAGCGGGGACATCGCTGGATCGCAGGGAAAAGGTAAGGAGACTGCTCCTCTGCCTAATCTACCCCGAGCATGACTCGGGGTTACCGCTACTTGCAGCAAAAATTATCCCCGAGTCACGCTCGGGAACACCACCAGGGAGGTTAAAAACTAATACAACACCTAAGCCAGTGCCAGGAACTATTTTTCCCACTATTGTGTGTGGAGTTTTTCAAAACCTTCTCTAAAAACTGCAGAAGCTTCCAAAATTATTTGGATAACCCTTAGAACAGTGTTCCCCAACCCTCTCCTCGAGAGCCACCAATGATTTATGTGTTGCAGATCTCCACACAGACACACAGGTTAAGTAGTAGTAGTAGTTCTCAGAAAGCTAAAGAGCTGCCTGTGTGGCGATCCATTAAACATTACCTGTCGAGGAGAGGATTGGAGAACAGTGCCTTAGAATATCACAGATACCCCTTAAATCTTAAAGGAAAAGTCCACTGAGTAGGAAGACACTTATTGTTTTCAATAGGAGCCGGATGTATACAGGCCACGCCCACCCACCAGCCGGAACCCGGAAGCACAGCTCCTGGCTTTACAAACTGGGGATGCGGGATACCAGTCGGTGGCATGATAGTGATGGTAAGGTAAGCAGATCATCTATGTATCCTAGGCACTGCCTGACCTTGGAGTCTTGAGAAAAGGCCATAGAATTGGACTGTATTTAGTTATACTATTCTTACCTCCCTGCGGCACATTTCGCCAGGTAAAGACTTTTTCCGGTCATGGCTACTGTTTGGTTAAGGTTGGTACACTGCCCTCCGAGTGGGCGAGGTGCATTGGGGTAAATGAGAGGTGACAGCTGCCGGTGACAATGTGTGGCCATATAAATGGTTAACATGCTTATGTTGCTGCCAGCATTCTGCCAGCCCCCATATGACTGGGCTGCTGGGCGAGAACAGGCAATTTGCACAGGCTCATTTTGCTGGAGGACCGTGGTTAAAGTAATATTTAGGGGGTTGCAGGAGATTAATTGAGGGGGAAACCTGGCTATTCGGATGCCTATTCGGATGCCTCTCAGAGTAGACCAATACCCATTTTTTTGTAAAATGGTTGTTGGTCCGGTTTAATAACATACTTCTTTAATTTATATATTTATTACATTTACTACTAAATGGTCTTAAAACATAATTAGATACTTCCATATGTTTAAAACATTTAAAACATACAGTATAATGTGCATACTCTAGCGCTAGTGCCCTGTGGATTCATTGGTGTGTGTATGTGTAAGTATATATATATATAAATATATTTTTTTGTTTATATATAGTCATAATATCATTAAATAAATGCATAAATCAGTCACACAGCCATGCAATTTAATATCATGGAATATGAAGCATAATTGCTTTTTTACCTAGCGCTGCCATAAGCAACCTGAGGGACAGTGCTGTTTTCTTTGTTTGCAGCTCAAATTTCCCCCTGGTCCCATCAGCCTCTAGAAGCCACATCTACACATGATGAACGATTGGTTGGGAGCTTATGGACTGCAACTCTAAGCATTTGGAGTGTAAATCTCATCACCAATGTATACTGGAGTGGTATAAATAATTCTATGTAGTGATTAATCATACATTGTCATCTGCGGTGTGATAGATCAATGTAGGGAATATCTATGGAAATTAAGGAATCTAAGAAATCAGTTTAGGACACTCATGTCAAACTCTGGCCCACAGTGTCATCAGATTTGGCCTGTGAGTCCTGCCCCCCCCCCCCCCCCCTTTCCATGCTGTTATCTATGAGTGACAGGGCTGGGGTGGTCGCTGCCTTAACTGTAAACCAGACACAAAGCCGCACACTTGCTGCCCAATGGTGGTTAGCCCCCGGAAGACCAGTTAATAAGCCCATCTGGTGGCGGGATTGCACTGCCAGATTGCAGCCTGGCGACCGGCGGGATCATGGGATGGGGCTTTGATGTAAAACCCCGCCCCTATGATGATGTAGTAGGGCAGTACTTCCCCCAGTGGTTGGCAAATGCAGCTGCCAACCATGCTGAGCTGGCTTCTATCTTCCTCTACAGGATGATGCCAAGCTGGCTCAGCCAACCAGTGACTCTGAAAAGTGACTGTGTTAGGTAAAGGAAGGCAGAGAACCACATCCCATCATGGAAAGTGGCATGCTGCATTAAAGAGGACCAACCACGTTAGTCCTGGCCAATTAAAGTGGACCAAAAGTCTTATAGACTCCAGGGTCGTCAGATCCTCACTACCCAGGGCATCCTAAATCACTGTTTGAACCCCCCCAGATCGTCCGTAAAACGTATCTAACTGCCGATCCAACAGCACATGCGTGGGCTGTAGTCGTGCTCCATTATATCCTCAGCCGGATATGTCCCCAGCTCGAGCATAGTGGCCGGTGGTGCACTTGGGTCAGTTTGTCCCTAAGCCGACAAGAGCTTTAGCTCTAGCAGCGCCATCTTGCCGATCCGGCATGCGCTGCACCGTGTTAAAACAATGTAATTCCATGTGTTTTCACTTTGTTACTGGTGGATATGTGTTCAAAAACAGACTTGAATCACACAGCGTCTGGCGCTCTGTGCTACAACACCGAGCTTTAGAACGCCGACGCTGTGTGTGTCTAGTGTTTTGTTAAATATGGTGTGGAGCGCCAAGTGCCGGGCGCACTGAGCTGGCGCTACCTCTCGCTCACTGCAGTGCTATACTGTTGTTACAGCGCCCAACATACATCACATTCATCAATGCCGGCCAGGTTACTAGAGCGACTGAGACGATCTGTTACATCACCTGAATCCCGCTTACAGCGTCTACTAGTGGTCACTCTAAGCGCTGCTATACAGACGTTCTTCTGGCAATACCTGGCGTTAGTAGTGAATCAGCCTCCATGTCACATCATTCCTCTGGGCCCTATGACAAAATGAATACAAAACAAAGTACAATGAAATTGCCCCAATTCATAGGTGCATATCAGAATTTGAGGGTAAAAAAATATCCAAGCAAAGTAGAAGTGATCACTAAAAAAAGGACCCCCAAAATTTTGGGGGTTGAGGAGTTGGCTCTATAACCCCTGACCCCACTGTCACCATGCTGAGGCCCCAAAATTGCCAGGGCACAACATGGGTCTACACCCAGCCAAAGTGGCTGGCAGCGCAGTAGTCCACTTGAAATTGTCCCAATGTCAGCCCCTGGTCATGTGTAAAGTACTGTAAGTACAGATCCTCAAGGCTCAAAACACACTTAGGTTTGTGGTAAAAATAAAGCCTTTATTGAAATATCAAGTAAAAACATATGCTCATAAGATCAGCAGAAACAGAAACAGAAATCTTAATCTAAATTAGCATTAAAGCCATGGATCTACCCCACGTGTCCTACAATCCTACATGTTACAAGCAGATTATGAACACATAAGCATGTAAGGAAAATAGTAATAACCTTTACTTTACTTACTGGATGACACAAACTGCTTCATGGCAAGCAAATATTAGAGGATATGAGCTTATGCTGTATGAGTCTGACCCTTTTAGAATAATTTACCTTATTTAATATGTTAGGATTCAGGATTTTAGGTCCTTCCATGCAATTCGGGTGCCTTTGTATACTTTAGTTGCTTTATGAAGTTCTAAAAGCACTCCACGTGCCTAGAGACAGTGTTTTACAATAAAAAGAAAAAGATAAATAATAAGAATCCCAAAAGAAAAACCAGGCCCTGATGGTTGTCCCATACAACTCACATCTGGAGCTTCTGCACTCCAACCCCTTCTACACAGGGATAAGAGACTTTCTGAAATTATCTCAGATCCTCCTCTGTTGGCATACAGACAACCCCATAATCTCAGACAACTAGTTGTGATGAGCTTCTGAGTGAGTGATCCAGCACAGCATAGGTCATGAGGCTCGATTCAGAGAGACACAAAAAAACTTTCGGTTTGGTGCCGACGTCGTAACATTTTCAAAATTTCCCGCTCTCGTATGAATGTGCGAGCGATTCCAAGCATGCTTCGTAAACCTTCCGTCGAGCGCACGGACGGACGTATGCCAGAGTACGCAGACGAGGATGTAATTTTCATTCGTGAATTTTCAGATTCCATTTTCACAACTAACAACTTTCGTTTTTGCCCTTTACCCATCGTATCCTCACACGAATCCTTTCAAATTCCCGCTACATCCTGCTTCACTTTTTCCCAAAGTATTCGTCCAGACGAAATTCTTACGATATTGCGCCTGCGCACTACAAACTTATCTCATTAAAGTGCTCGCATACATAATTTCACTCCCATCACTTCTCATCCAAAAAAACTCACCCTAACCACTTAGCGCTATCCTGCCTTTTCCCTTGAGGTCCCTTAAAGCTCACCCTAACCACTTCGCGCTATCCTGCCTTTTCCCTTGAGGTCCCTTAAAGCTCACCCTAACCACTTAGCGCTTTGTTTCTTCTTCCATTTTCACACCCTAAAACTTACCCAAATCACTTAGCGCTTTGTTTCTTCTTCCATTTTCACACCCTAAAACTTACCCAAATCACTTAGCGCTTTGTTTCTTCTTCCATTTTCACACCCTAAAACTTACCCAAATCACTTAGCGCTTTGTTTCTTCTTCCATTTTCACACCCTAAAACTTACCCAAATCACTTAGCGCTTTGTTTCTTCTTCCATTTTCACACCCTAAAACTTACCCAAATCACTTAGCGCTTTGTTTCTTCTTCCATTTTCACACCCTAAAACTTACCCAAATCACTTAGCGCTTTGTTTCTTCTTCCATTTTCACACCCTAAAACTTACCCAAATCACTTAGCGCTTTGTTTCTTCTTCCATTTTCACACCCTAAAACTTACCCAAATCACTTAGCGCTTTGGTTCTTCTTCCATTTTAGGTCCCTAAAACTTACCCAAATCACTTAGCGCTTTGGTTCTTCTTCCATTTTCACACCCTAAAACTTACCCAAATCACTTAGCGCTTTGTTTCTTCTTCCATTTTCACACCCTAAAACTTACCCAAATCACTTAGCGCTTTGTTTCTTCTTCCATTTTCACACCCTAAAACTTACCCAAATCACTTAGCACTTTGTTTCTTCTTCCATTTTCACACCCTAAAACTTACCCAAATAACTTAGCGCTTTGTTTCTTCTTCCATTTTCACACCCTAAAACTTACCCAAATCACTTAACGCTTTGTTTCTTCTTCCATTTTCACACCCTAAAACTTACCCAAATCACTTAGCGCTTTGGTTCTTCTTCCATTTTAGGTCCCTAAAACTTACCCAAATCACTTAGCGCTTTGGTTCTTCTTCCATTTTCACACCCTAAAACTTACCCAAATCACTTAGCGCTTTGGTTCTTCTTCCATTTTCACACCCTAAAACTTACCCAAATCACTTCACGGACATCACAATCTTGATTTAGAAATATGTCATTGGCCCCTTGTTTTTGGTAAATGTATTTGTGCAAATAAATGGGACACCATTTTTTTTTAGTTTTTGGTTTATTGCTCAACTGGCATTTTTTGAGCAAATATTTTTGGCAACTTTGTGCAAAACATTTTACAAACTATATACATTTTTTTTGGTTAATTAAAATATATACAATAAGAGATTTTGTAAAAAATGAAAAACTATATACAATATAAAATATTAAAAAACCAATAAAACTATATACAAACAACTTTTGGGTTTAACCACTAAAACTATGTACAATGTAAAATTTATAAAAATATACAGGGCCAGGAACCAGGACACTAGTCTTCCTCTTCTGTTGTCCCCAACGTGTCCTGCATCGCCTGCAGATCGGCCACCAACTCAAGGACCCTCCGATTCATCTCAGCAAGTCGTTGGCGTGTGGTCCCTGCCAAAAAAATCAGACAAACATATTATTGGGAGAACAATACATGTTTCTCACCTGTGGATTTAATGTATTTTAGTAAACAAATTCACTATAAGGCACATATGTCATTACTGAAAGGAATTAAGGTTATGAAGTGGCCACAGGTCATTAAGGTAATTAAGTGGCCACAGGTCACTCTTATCTTGGCATTGACTAGGGCATTATGTTTTTGGGGGTTCATGTGAAGTTAGACAGAAATGGCAATAATGCCATGACTACTTACTTGGTTGGTGGCCGAGAGATGGCTCGTTGGGGACAACACCCTGAGTTCCTGGTTCCTGGCTCTGCTGTGAAGAAGTGCCTGTAGAAACATGGGCCAAATGGTTAGTTTGGATGTCTGATTCAGCAGTCCTCAAATGTTTTTAGCTAAGTCTGGGTCACATCACTCACCTTCTCCAGGGTCTTGTGGGCTCCTATCTGCTGCCTCCTCACCCACTACCTCACCCGCAACCGAAGCATCTACAAATACAGAATCAAGGATTCAGTTTGGTGATCTCAGGAGCTAGCATGTATATGTTTTGGCGTAGACATGAAGAGTGACATACCAGAGGATCCCGCATGCGTGGCAGGGTACGACTGCCTGCCCACGCTGTGCCGCCCCTCCTCTGTGGTAAGGTCCAGGGGCTGCTCTGAGGAGGCCACAGAGGAGGGGTCGGCCCGTTGCCCTGGAGATCCACCACCTTCACTCCCAGCTGCAAAATCATGCAGCACTGGTCGGCCTGTGCGCCTCCGGGTGCGGCAAATTCTGTAATCCATTTCCAACACTACCAAAGAGAAGGCATTATAAATAAAAGTGATAAAGTGATTAAACAAACAAGCTGTTTAAAAGATACCGCGCTAAAATAATAATAAATTCCACAGTGATAAGCTCGACGTGTAAGACTCAAGTCCAAAAAAAGTCCAAATCAATTCCAAAATTTTAAATAAACACAGAGCTAATTAAGTGCATCAATTCGTGAAATGTCCCAAAAAAGATAATTGTGTGATATCCACCGCTGCGTGCCCGTCACCAGTATCACAAGGTGCAGACTCCTCCAGAGAGAATGAATAATAATTCTCCTCAAATTGGGGACAACCCGTTAAAAATAACTTCAATTCTCCTTTGTGTTCAATATGTGGCTTGAATTCCAACATCACAATTCCATGAGGACGACAAGGTACTCCATATCACATGTAACAAAATATGAATAGGAAAAACTAGTGCAACTTTGCTAGATATAAAGACTGCCCGCTTTAATATCAACAGAAATGCACTCACAAACAGATAAAATCATTCAGCATGTAAAAGGTTAAAAGACCGCGAACAGCTCTCACCGCTCCCGACTGGTAAACTTGCAAGTAAAGGTGCCTCCAGATATGAAGGAAGCCCGAGCCTCCAACGCGTTTCGTCGCTCGTAGGCGACTTTAACTAGGATGCTCGGCGCGACGGCAAGTCCGGTATTTATACCGGCTTAACCTGAAAGCGAGGGCAAGAAGCCCCGCCCATAACAATGACGCAATCTGCGTCAATCCTTTGAGTATTTAAATGAGAAGGAGGTTTTAACCTACTCTGCAAACGCCCCTCCGATGGACTTTAACCTCTATCAAACCGCCAATAATAAAACAACTTAAACACAGCAAATTAACGGCTTTTCATTTATCCCAATAGTCCAGCTCATCAAAACGGAAAACAGGACATATTTTTGTGATGGAAATAAGGCCGCCATGTTTACTTCCAAAAAAGGACTGACATTTAAAAATATGCTTTATTAAAAGATAATTAAAATTGCTTAATTTAAAAGATTGGCATGAAACTGATATAAAATCCCAATACTACAATGAGCTGTTACTTATTGACCAAATAACATATAACAAAAGACTCATATCCAAACACATATTATGCGCTATTTCAGCAAAAGCTGTTTGAATAAGGAGCTCTAAAAGGCTAATAAACCTACTAAATAAGCTAATATTGAGAATAAAAATTACATATAGGATACCCGAAATTTCATAGCTAAAAACCTAAAGAGGACCTAAACCGAATTATTAGGCAGCGGTGAAAGCTGTTAGCAGTAAACAATGTTCAACAAACATATTAACTGCCCAATCATACATACAGGGCAGCTAAAATTATAACAAATAAATACATAAAAATCCCATAAATTGACAATTTCATATATATAAAAAGCTGAATAATAATTGCGCACATAGTGAAACATATCTTAAAGTCAAGATAAATCAATGAAACAATTCAGATCAAACTCCACATTTAAACCTAATGGAGTAAAAGTATTCAACTTAAAAATCCAGCGGCTCTCGCATTTACTAAGTTCCCGTATCTGATGAGAACCCCTCCATTTCTTCTCAATGCAATCTATGCCCAAGAAAGATAGAAGACTAGGATCTGAATTGTGTACTAGTTTAAAATGGGCCGACACACTGTGCGCCTCATATCCCCGCTTTATATTATAAATGTGTTCCCGGACCCGGATCTTAAGCTCACGAGAGGTCCTCCCCACATACAGAAGGTTGCATGGACACCATAGCAGGTATACTACACATTTGGAGTTGCAAAAATTAAAATACAGATCTTATGCTGCTTTCCTGTCTGGTGATCAACAAATGACCTCATAGGTTTACCCAATGGCAACGAAATCCTACAGCCCATACACTTTCCGCATCTATAAAATCCCATTAGCTGATTGGAGGTAAGGCTAATAGGCTTAGGTGGATCAATATGACTCTGAACCAAGCGGTCTCTTAATGTTGGTGCTCTTCTATAAATACATACTGGTCGATCAGGTAGAATGGAACCTAAAATAGGGTCTTCTTTAAGGATATGCCAATGGCGATCAAGGATTTTTTTCACTTTATCACATTGCAGACTATAACCTGTTATAAAAGCAAATTCAGACTTATTCGTTCTACTAGGGTTAAGGGCCTTAGGCTTAGAGCCATTCAAAATAACTTGACGGTCCAGGTCCCTTATTCTCTGCGCCTGACTTTGAATCTCATCACCAGGATACCCCTTTTCTATAAAACGCTCACTAAGAATTGTCGCCTGTCTATCATAATCAGCTAAATGTGTACAGTTCCTTCGAAGCCGTAGGAACTGCCCCTTGGGAATTGCTCGCAACCAGCTGGAATGATGACAACTTTGGGCAGGGACAAACCCATTTCTATCGGTGGGTTTAAAATAGGTTCGGGTGGTCAAATTAGAACCCTCGATCTTAATAGTCAAATCCAAGAAATTGACCTCAACTGGGCTAATTTCAGCAGTAAACTCAAGATTATAGAGATTAGCATTCACCTCACCAAAGAATTCATTAAGGCTAGCCAAAGGTCCATCCCAAATGACCAGCACGTCGTCTATAAAGCGACGCCATAGTTTTAATGCTGGCCATCTATCTCCATAGATAAATGATAATTCCCAATGGCCAACGTACAAATTAGCCATGCTTGGGGCAAATTTAGCCCCCATGGCCACGCCCTTGGTTTGCAAATAGAATTTGTCCCCAAACCAGAAATAGTTATGATTTAGGGCAAACACCAAACACTCAATAATATATTCTATTTGTATCGGAGGGAGTTTGGAATCTTGATTTAAAAAGTGACGCACAGCTAAAAGACCCTTGTCATGTGGTATAACTGTATAAAGAGAAGTAACGTCAGCTGTGGCCAATAAAGAATCCTGACCAAGCTGCTGTAGCCCACAAAGATTTATAACATGACTGGAATCCCGGAGATAGGCAGGAAGCCCCACCACCAAAGGTGGTAGAAAATTATCAACGTACTCACCTAATCTGCAGGTGATAGATTCTACACCACTAACAATCGGGCGGCCAGGGGGCTTTGTAGGAATCTTATGTATTTCTGGCAAATAATAGATCGTTGGAATCCTCGGTGCTTTAATATTGAGGTACTCAAACTCTTTGGTACTAAGAACACCCATATCTCGACCTTTCACCAAAAGATCAATCAGGGCCCTCTGATACTCCAAAGTAGGGTCGCTTTTCAATACCGCATACGTCTCAGTGTCACTTAAAAGACGATTCATTTCATCAATATAATCAGACTTGTTTAAAATCACCAAACCACCCCCCTTATCTGCAGGTTTTAAGACCACCTCATGCTTCTTCTCAATAGACTTAATCGTTTTTTGCATCCAGACATGTCCTGGTTGTTTTTTGGTATTAATCCTCCTCAAATCTCTATTTACAACCAATTTGAACGCCTCTAATTGTGAATTGGAATTAATCTGAGGATTAAAAAGGGACTTATTTTTCAAAGATGAATGTTGCACTTGAGGGGGAGTTGCAACCTGCCGTTCTTGTATATCCAATACAGAGGGTTCTAATCCCTCTTCAACCACCGGCGGCCCCATATTACATTGGGAATCCGTCGCAAGAGACTTATTACGGAAAAAAATTTTTATAGAGAGCTTTCTCATAAATTTTTGAAAATCAATATAAGTAGAGAAAGTGTCAATATTTTTAGGCGGGGCAAACTTAAGACCTCGGTCAAGAAGCTTCAGCTCCTCTGCTGTCAACTGGATAGAGCTGAGATTAAAGATCCCCTGGCCTACAGCTGTCTTTGTCGCCTTGTGTTTGGCCCCACCTCTTCTTCCCCGTCGTCCCATCCTTTCCGTTTCATTGGAAGTCTTTCCCTGGACTCCCCCAATTTGCCTCTGTCTCTCATAGGGAACAATTCCCTGGATGGTGGCGATTTTCTCCCCACCCTCTGAAAAGGGGAACCTTGCGAAACATCACCGTTCCCCCTTAACTCATAACCTCTATTGTCCCGTGTCTGATAGTTAGCACTAGAATTCAACCGAAAATGCGGTCGCCACACCGGGGATCTATTACGCCAGCTTTTATTCATAGGGCGGACATTACCTACCCGTTCTACTCTATAAGCTGGTTCTAGAAAACCCCTATTCCCCCTTCTTGGTATACCACTGGTAACAGTATCAGGTTTATTTATTCTCCGTCTTGCATTTGAGGGACTAGAAAACCTAACATTTTTGGGGGTTAAAGCCACACCCTCATTTCCCCTCTCGCCATAGGGCAAGCTAGAGTTGGTTTCAGCTCTAGTTTGAGTATCCGGTATATCTCTAACCTGCCATTTAAATACTCTATTGTGAGAATAATCTAAATTATCCCGTTGTAATTTCCTTATCTTTCTTTTCTGTATTTGATCTTCCTCCTTACCCAATTTAGTTCTTATTTCCTCAGATTTCCTTAAGAATTGATCAGAAGTGCTCAATGGTTCTAGCTTTTGTCTGAACTCATTCTTTTGCTGCTCAAGGCCTAACAATTGTTGTTTCTTTTTTTAAATCAGTCTTTCGACTAACAACAATCCACAACCATTAAAAAAATCAAACCACTCTTTCTTTGATTCTAACGAATCCTCCCCATCATATATACATAGGGACCATCTTAGCTGTTGTGGGACCATTCTGAGACTCACATATTTTTCCAGTGTGGCTACGTCCCATTTCAAGCGTAACTCTCTATTAAGGACTTTATATAAACCTTAAAAATCCTCCTCATAGCTGGATTGAGTCGCAGGATCTGGTCCAATTACAGACAAGTCCCCAAAATCAATCCCTCTAGAAGTATTATAAGAAAATATATCCATAATAATCCCCTAAACAAATAAACACAAAATTAATAGTGCAGTAATCAGCTGCAGGTATCAAAAGGACTACAATGAAAAAGTGATAAATTGATTAAACAAACAAGCTGTTTAAAAGATACCGCGCTAAAATAATAATAAATTCCACAGTGATAAGCTCGACGTGTAAGACTCAAGTCCAAAAAAAGTCCAAATCAATTCCAAAATTTTAAATAAACACAGAGCTAATTAAGTGCATCAATTCGTGAAATGTCCCAAAAAAGATAATTGTGTGATATCCACCGCTGCGTGCCCGTCACCGGTATCACAAAATTCTTACCAGATCAACACATCATTAGTGCATTAAATATAGGTGCAGACTCCTCCAGAGAGAATGAATAATAATTCTCCTCAAATTGGGGACAACCCGTTAAAAATAACTTCAATTCTCCTTTGTGTTCAATATGTGGCTTGAATTCCAACATCACAATTCCATGAGGACGACAAGGTACTCCATATCACATGTAACAAAATATGAATAGGAAAAACTAGTGCAACATTGCTAGATATAAAGACTGCCCGCTTTAATATCAACAGAAATGCACTCACAAACAGATAAAATCATTCAGCATGTAAAAGGTTAAAAGACCGCGAACAGCTCTCACCGCTCCCGACTGGTAAACTTGCAAGTAAAGGTGCCTCCAGATATGAAGGAAGCCCGAGCCTCCAACGCGTTTCGTCGCTCGTAGGCGACTTTAACTAGGATGCTCGGCGCGGCGGCAAGTCCGGTATTTATACCGGCTTAACCTGAAAGCGAGGGCAAGAAGCCCCGCCCATAACAATGACGCAATCTGCGTCAATCCTTTGAGTATTTAAATGAGAAGGAGGTTTTAACCTACTCTGCAAACGCCCCTCCGATGGAACCTCTATCAAACCGCCAATAATAAAACAACTTAAACACAGCAAATTAACGGCTTTTCATTTATCCCAATAGTCCAGCTCATCAAAACGCTTTCAGGTTAAGCCGGTATAAATACCGGACTTGCCGCCGCGCCGAGCATCCTAGTTAAAGTCGCCTACGAGCGACGAAACGCGTTGGAGGCTCGGGCTTCCTTCATATCTGGAGGCACCTTTACTTGCAAGTTTACCAGTCGGGAGCGGTGAGAGCTGTTCGCGGTCTTTTAACCTTTTACATGCTGAATGATTTTATCTGTTTGTGAGTGCATTTCTGTTGATATTAAAGCGGGCAGTCTTTATATCTAGCAATGTTGCACTAGTTTTTCCTATTCATATTTTGTTACATGTGATATGGAGTACCTTGTCGTCCTCATGGAATTGTGATGTTGGAATTCAAGCCACATATTGAACACAAAGGAGAATTGAAGTTATTTTTAACGGGTTGTCCCCAATTTGAGGAGAATTATTATTCATTCTCTCTGGAGGAGTCTGCACCTATATTTAATGCACTAATGATGTGTTGATTTGGTAAGAATTTTGTGATACCGGTGACGGGCACGCAGCGGTGGATATCACACAATTATCTTTTTTGGGACATTTCACGAATTGATGCACTTAATTAGCTCTGTGTTTATTTAAAATTTTGGAATTGATTTGGACTTTTTTTGGACTTGAGTCTTACACGTCGAGCTTATCACTGTGGAATTTATTATTATTTTAGCGCGGTATCTTTTAAACAGCTTGTTTGTTTAATCACTTTATCACTTTTTCATTGTAGTCCTTTTGATACCTGCAGCTGATTACTGCACTATTAATTTTGTGTTTATTTGTTTAGGGGATTATTATGGATATATTTTCTTATAATACTTCTAGAGGGATTGATTTTGGGGACTTGTCTGTAATTGGACCAGATCCTGCGACTCAATCCAGCTATGAGGAGGATTTTAAAGGTTTATATAAAGTCCTTAATAGAGAGTTACGCTTGAAATGGGACGTAGCCACACTGGAAAAATATGTGAGTCTCAGAATGGTCCCACAACAGCTAAGATGGTCCCTATGTATATATGATGGGGAGGATTCGTTAGAATCAAAGAAAGAGTGGTTTGATTTTTTTAATGGTTGTGGATTGTTGTTAGTCGAAAGACTTATTTCAAAAAAGAAACAACAATTGTTAGGCCTTGAGCAGCAAAAGAATGAGTTCAGACAAAAGCTAGAACCATTGAGCACTTCTGATCAATTCTTAAGGAAATCTGAGGAAATAAGAACTAAATTGGGTAAGGAGGAAGATCAAATACAGAAAAGAAAGATAAGGAAATTACAACGGGATAATTTAGATTATTCTCACAATAGAGTATTTAAATGGTAGGTTAGAGATATACCGGATACTCAAACTAGAGCTGAAACCAACTCTAGCTTGCCCTATGGCGAGAGGGGAAATGAGGGTGTGGCTTTAACCCCCAAAAATGTTAGGTTTTCTAGTCCCTCAAATGCAAGACGGAGAATAAATAAACCTGATACTGTTACCAGTGGTATACCAAGAAGGGGGAATAGGGGTTTTCTAGAACCAGCTTATAGAGTAGAACGGGTAGGTAATGTCCGCCCTATGAATAAAAGCTGGCGTTAAAGATCCCCGGTGTGGCGACCGCATTTTCGGTTGAATTCTAGTGCTAACTATCAGACACGGGACAATAGAGGTTATGAGTTAAGGGGGAACGGTGATGTTTCGCAAGGTTCCCCTTTTCAGAGGGTGGGGAGAAAATCGCCACCATCCAGGGAATTGTTCCCTATGAGAGACAGAGGCAAATTGGGGGAGTCCAGGGAAAGACTTCCAATGAAACGGAAAGGATGGGACGACGGGGAAGAAGAGGTGGGGTCAAACACAAGGCGACAAAGACAGCTGTAGGCCAGGGGATCTTTAATCTCAGCTCTATCCAGTTGACAGCAGAGGAGCTGAAGCTTCTTGACCGAGGTCTTAAGTTTGCCCCGCCTAAAAATATTGACACTTTCTCTACTTATATTGATTTTCAAAAATTTATGAGAAAGCTCTCTATAAAAAATTTTGTCCGTAATAAGTCTCTTGCGACGGATTCCCAATGTAATATGGGGCCGCCGGTGGTTGAAGAGGGATTAGAACCCTCTGTATTGGATATACAAGAACGGCAGGTTGCAACTCCCCCTCAAGTGCAACATTCATCTTTGAAAAATAAGTCCCTTTTTAATCCTCAGATTAATTCCAATTCACAATTAGAGGCGTTCAAATTGGTTGTAAATAGAGATTTGAGGATGATTAATACCAAAAAACAACCAGGACATGTCTGGATGCAAAAAACAATTAAGTCTATTGAGAAGAAGCATGAGGTGGTCTTAAAACCTGCAGATAAGGGGGGTGGTTTGGTGATTTTAAACAAGTCTGATTATATTGATGAAATGAATCGTCTTTTAAGTGACACTGAGACGTATGCGGTATTGAAAAGCGACCCTACTTTGGAGTATCAGAGGGCCCTGATTGATCTTTTGGTGAAAGGTCGAGATATGGGTGTTCTTAGTACCAAAGAGTTTGAGTACCTCAATATTAAAGCACCGAGGATTCCAACGATCTATTATTTGCCAAAAATACATAAGATTCCTACAAAGCCCCCTGGCCGCCCGATTGTTAGTGGTGTAGAATCTATCACCTGCAGATTAGGTGAGTACGTTGATAATTTTCTACCACCTTTGGTGGTGGGGCTTCCTGCCTATCTCCGGGATTCCAGTCATGTTATAAATCTTTGTGGGCTACAGCAGCTTGGTCAGGATTCTTTATTGGCCACAGCTGACGTTACTTCTCTTTATACAGTTATACCACATGACAAGGGTCTTTTAGCTGTGCGTCACTTTTTAAATCAAGATTCCAAACTCCCTCCGATACAAATAGAATATATTATTGAGTGTTTGGTGTTTGCCCTAAATCATAACTATTTCTGGTTTGGGGACAAATTCTATTTGCAAACCAAGGGTGTGGCCATGGGGGCTAAATTTGCCCCAAGCATGGCTAATTTGTACGTTGGCCATTGGGAATTATCATTTATCTATGGAGATAGATGGCCAGCATTAAAACTATGGCGTCGCTTTATAGACGACGTGCTGGTCATTTGGGATGGACCTTTGGCTAGCCTTAATGAATTCTTTGGTGAGGTGAATGCTAATCTCTATAATCTTGAGTTTACTGCTGAAATTAGCCCAGTTGAGGTCAATTTCTTGGATTTGACTATTAAGATCGAGGGTTCTAATTTGACCACCCGAACCTATTTTAAACCCACCGATAGAAATGGGTTTGTCCCTGCCCAAAGTTGTCATCATTCCAGCTGGTTGCGAGCAATTCCCAAGGGGCAGTTCCTACGGCTTCGAAGGAACTGTACACATTTAGCTGATTATGATAGACAGGCGACAATTCTTAGTGAGCGTTTTATAGAAAAGGGGTATCCTGGTGATGAGATTCAAAGTCAGGCGCAGAGAATAAGGGACCTGGACCGTCAAGTTATTTTGAATGGCTCTAAGCCTAAGGCCCTTAACCCTAGTAGAACGAATAAGTCTGAATTTGCTTTTATAACAGGTTATAGTCTGCAATGTGATAAAGTGAAAAAAATCCTTGATCGCCATTGGCATATCCTTAAAGAAGACCCTATTTTAGGTTCCATTCTACCTGATCGACCAGTATGTATTTATAGAAGAGCACCAACATTAAGAGACCGCTTGGTTCAGAGTCATATTGATCCACCTAAGCCTATTAGCCTTACCTCTAATCAGCTAATGGGATTTTATAGATGCGGAAAGTGTATGGGCTGTAGGATTTCGTTGCCATTGGGTAAACCTATGAGGTCATTTGTTGATCACCAGACAGGAAAGCAGCATAAGATCTGTAGTTTTATTTCTTGCAACTCCAAATGTGTAGTATACCTGCTATGGTGTCCATGCAACCTTCTGTATGTGGGGAGGACCTCTCGTGAGCTTAAGATCCGGGTCCGGGAACACATTTATAATATAAAGCGGGGATATGAGGCGCACAGTGTGTCGGCCCATTTTAAACTAGTACACAATTCAGATCCTAGTCTTCTATCTTTCTTGGGCATAGATTGCATTGAGAAGAAATGGAGGGGTTCTCAGGTTTTTAGCTATGAAATTTCGGGTATCCTATATGTAATTTTTATTCTCAATATTAGCTTATTTAGTAGGTTTATTAGCCTTTTAGAGCTCCTTATTCAAACAGCTTTTGCTGAAATAGCGCATAATATGTGTTTGGATATGAGTCTTTTGTTATATGTTATTTGGTCAATAAGTAACAGCTCATTGTAGTATTGGGATTTTATATCAGTTTCATGCCAATCTTTTAAATTAAGCAATTTTAATTATCTTTTAATAAAGCATATTTTTAAATGTCAGTCCTTTTTTGGAAGTAAACATGGCGGCCTTATTTCCATCACAAAAATATGTCCTGTTTTCCGTTTTGATGAGCTGGACTATTGGGATAAATGAAAAGCCGTTAATTTGCTGTGTTTAAGTTGTTTTATTATTGGCGGTTTGATAGAGGTTAAAGTCCATCGGAGGGGCGTTTGCAGAGTAGGTTAAAACCTCCTTCTCATTTAAATACTCAAAGGATTGACGCAGATTGCGTCATTGTTATGGGCGGGGCTTCTTGCCCTCGCTTTCAGGTTAAGCCGGTATAAATACCGGACTTGCCGCCGCGCCGAGCATCCTAGTTAAAGTCGCCTACGAGCGACGAAACGCGTTGGAGGCTCGGGCTTCCTTCATATCTGGAGGCACCTTTACTTGCAAGTTTACCAGTCGGGAGCGGTGAGAGCTGTTCGCGGTCTTTTAACCTTTTACATGCTGAATGATTTTATCTGTTTGTGAGTGCATTTCTGTTGATATTAAAGCGGGCAGTCTTTATATCTAGCAATGTTGCACTAGTTTTTCCTATTCATATTTTGTTACATGTGATATGGAGTACCTTGTCGTCCTCATGGAATTGTGATGTTGGAATTCAAGCCACATATTGAACACAAAGGAGAATTGAAGTTATTTTTAACGGGTTGTCCCCAATTTGAGGAGAATTATTATTCATTCTCTCTGGAGGAGTCTGCACCTATATTTAATGCACTAATGATGTGTTGATCTGGTAAGAATTTTGTGATACCGGTGACGGGCACGCAACGGTGGATATCACACAATTATCTTTTTTGGGACATTTCACGAATTGATGCACTTAATTAGCTCTGTGTTTATTTAAAATTATAAATAAAAGGCCTAAATTCTGTCATAGTTACATCTTGCATGCAAGCGCTATGTACTTACTTGGGAAATGTATCCCGAAAAACCTCCGCACCCGGGGCATGTGCAGTCGCTTCAGGTCCGACCAATGCTGTATGATCTGTGTGTGGGTGAAGGTGGTGTCGGTCCGGTGTTGGATCTCCGAGATGATTTCCAGGGCGACGTTTCGTTTCTCAAATGAGTTGGGCAGGTAGTCGTACCTGCGCTCCAGCATGGTCTACAAAACAGAAATCAAACATAGCAAGAACTCAGAAATGCATATCTAGAAGTGCCAACAATACATTATTTGGTTCAATCACATGAACACATACACACACACGCTTCTAGCCTAAGTTAACTTTCAAATATGGCAGCACTGTCGTTTGGCACGTGTGTGGCGTGCGCTTGGGTGTGCATGTAGTTGAACCAAATCTTTAAATCAAAAATATTACTTATTGTGCATCCTTAACATGTAGATCAGCATTTACCAATCAAAGCAAAGTCCTTAAAAGACACTTACGAGCATGATGATCTCTTCTTGTTGGCGGGTGAAGATAGTGGGCGCCATCTTTCTTCTTCTTCTCGGCAGCAGATAAGCACGGCCCCAGCGGTCTCCGGGTTTCGCACGGCCGTGCGAACGGCCGGACGTGCGTGTAAGCGAACGCGTAGGCGTCACACGCCGGAGACCTTATTTAAAGGTCCCTGCACACACAGCTCATTCTCTTTGAGAGTCCACACAAAATGGCACCAAAAAAAAAAAGATTGCAGCAAAGAAGCAGAGCAAGCAGGCTGAGCAGGCCAAGGGTCCGCAAACCAGGTCGCAAGAGCCTAAAGCCAGACTAAGGGCTAGCACCAAGGCTGCTGCAAAAAAGGAGGTGGCAGCACCACCACAACCAAAGAGCAAGCTAACCAAGGCTGGAAAAACTCAGATGGGTAAGAGGGGACGAAGCCCCACCCCACCCTGCCCCACATCACCCCCCACACGTGGCACCAAGGCCATAGGCAAAGGCCAAAAACCCAGGGGCCGAAGCCGCAGCAGGGGCCGAACAACCTCAAGCTCCAGAAGCCGCAGCAGGGGCCCAAGGCACCGCAGGGGCCAAACAAGGGGCCAAACAAGGTCAAGGTCCAGAAGCCGCAGCAGGGGCCGAACAACCTCAAGGTCCAGAAGCCGCAGCAGGGGCCCAAGGCGCCGCAGGGGCCAAACAAGGGGCCAAAGAAGGTCAAGGTCCAGAAGCCGCAGCAGGGGCCGAACAAGCTCAAGGTCCAGAAGCCGCAGCAGGGGCCCAAGGTGCCGCAGGGGCCAAACAAGGGGCCAAACAAGGGGCCAAACAAGGTCAAGGTCCAGAAGCCGCAGCAGGGGCCCAAGCCGCAGCAGGGGCCAAACAAGAACCAGGTCCAGAACCCCGAAAAGCCACCAAAGGCCAACGCCCCCCTCCCCCCCCCCCGCACTTGGCTCAAAAGCGAAGGCAAAAAGTCTGAGCAGATATGCCTCACCCCAGGCAGGCACTTCCAAGGCCCCACAGACCCAGGCAACCACCTCCAAGGCCCCACACACCCACAGGGCTCCAAGCAGCACCTCCAGTTCTTCCAGACCCTCTGTTGCTCGCCCACATTATCCTCCGGCACAGGTTGGCATGCATTCCCCCTATGCCACATCTACACCTGCAACTTCAGGGTCCACCCAGCCCCGAACACCCAGTCCCTTCCCAAGTCCAGTAAGATCAACAGCCAGCCTCCAGTCATTGAGGTCTCCTCCATCCCCCCCGGCCAACCAACCACTGAGGAGCCACAACCACCCCGAAGAGGGCGCAACTTGCGCAGAGGACACTTGGGTGGCCGTTTTGCAGAGTCCCAAACTCTGGCATTGGCTACTGGGCTCACCTTACATTTTGATGAGCTATATGGCCGGAAATCAAAACACACCAGTAAACAGCGCAAAACTGAGATTTTTGAAGAACTCACCAGGCAAGTCAATGCCGCGGGTGAGGAAGTAAAGATATGGACCAGATTCAACGTAAGATTTCGGACCTAAAATATGCAGTGCGGAAGAAAGAGAGTCTAAGGCGGATGCACAGGTACATAGGTCAGGTTTTGGTTTGTATTATTCTTGTCTCTCCATCAGTGTGCTTAATTATGCTTACTATGTTTTTCAGCGAAACAACTGGCGGAGGTTTCCCAACAAAAATGCGATTTACACCGGCTGAGGAGATGGTGCTGTCCTTATTACATCCCGTGGCCTTAGAGGGACACTCGGCCCAGCAGGACACCGACAACCCACCAATTCCTGCAGGTTAGTAATGTGTGAATGACCCCACAAATGTATGGAAACATACACATAGGCAGCAAGGGCTAGTTAAACACATGGCTCTAGGGGGTGGCAGCAAGGGCTAGCTAAACACATGGCTCTAGGGGGTGGCAGCAAGGGCTAGCTAAACACATGGCTCTAGGGGGTGGCAGCAAGGGCTAGCTAAACACATGGCTCTAGGGGGTGGCAGCAAGGGCTAGCTAAACACATGGCTCTAGGGGGTGGCAGCAAGGGCTAGCTAAACACATGGCTCTAGGGGGTGGCAGCAAGGGCTAGCTAAACACATGGCTCTAGGGGGTGGCAGCAAGGGCTAGTTAAACACATGGCTCTAGGGGGTGGCAGCAAGGGCTAGTTAAACACATGGCTCTGGAGGGTGGCAGCAAGGGCTAGCTAAACACATGGCTCTAGGGGGTTGCAGCAAGGGCTAGCTAAACACATGGCTCTAGGGGGTTGCAGCAAGGGCTAGCTAAACACATGGCTCTAGGGGGTGGCAGCAAGGGCTAGCTAAACACATGGCTCTAGGGGGTGGCAGCAAGGGCTAGCTAAACACATGGCTGTAGGGGGTGGCAGCAAGGGCTAGCTAAACACATGGCTCTAGGGGGTGGCAGCAAGGGCTAGCTAAACACATGGCTCTAGGGGGTGGCAGCAAGGGCTAGCTAAACACATGGCTCTAGGGGGTGGCAGCAAGGGCTAGCTAAACACATGGCTCTAGGGGGTGGCAGCAAGGGCTAGCTAAACACATGGCTCTAGGGGGTGGCAGCAAGGGCTAGCTAAACACATGGCTCTAGGGGGTTGCAGCAAGGGCTAGCTAAACACATGGCTCTAGGGGGTGGCAGCAAGGGCTAGCTAAACACATGGCTCTAGGGGGTGGCAGCAAGGGCTAGCTAAACATATGGCTCTAGGGGGTGGCAGCAAGGGCTAGCTAAACACATGGCTCTAGGGGGTGGCAGCAAGGGCTAGCTAAACACATGACTCTAGGGGGTGGCAGCAAGGGCTAGCTAAACACATGGCTCTAGGGGGTGGCAGCAAGGGCTAGTTAAACACATGGCTGTAGGGGGTGGCAGCAAGGGCTAGTTAAACACATGGCTCTAGGGGGTGGCAGCAAGGGCTAGTTAAACACATGGCTCTAGGGGGTGGAAGCAAGGGCTAGCTAAACACATGGCTGTAGGGAGTGGCAGCAAGGGCTAGCTAAACACATGGCTCTAGAGGGTGGGTTTGTTGGGAGTGCTCACTTTGACTAGGGTGTGTCATGTGTGTGGCCTGGTAATGTGCACATTGCCACCCACATACATGATGTTTAAGTTAATTTATGAAAAATATGTCACTTAGGAGTGGAGAAAAGGAATGGGTGCTATGTATTAATTGACAAGCACACGCCACACTAACATCTTTGGCTGTTGGTCAATTTGGGAAGAGCTGGGTTAGTTGGCCAACTGATTAAGATGGTTTGCTAGAAATGTTTTATGCCATACAATGTCCCCCACCAGAATCATATTGTAAGTGTTTTTTGCCACCTTAGTGTGTTAACTTCATCGCCTTAAAGGGATGTGGCAACTCACACATCAGCCATTAGTTGCATGTTTGTTTGGAGACACATGAACAATGGGTCTAGTCTGGTCACGTGGCCACGTTGTGGGAGGGGCCCTTACTGCTTGGCCACGTTTCTTTGATTACCATATGTGTTCTTAAACATAAACTATGCATAGTTGTGTGTTTTCATAGCTCTTTTTCTTCTGAAGCAGGACAGCATCATCCCTCAGCTAGTGGGGACTCCTCTTCCATGTTACCGCTGCCGTCTTCTTCCGCGCTGCATAGGACCCAGGATCCGATGTCTACGGTAAGTGTATTTTGATGCTGTTGTGTATGCATGTAGGTTGCCATGTTTTGCTTGTGTGGTTTTTATAGGTATTCCCCACACTGAACCTGTTTTTTTTACATGTCCCCAACAGAGCCACACACTGATGGAGCAAATCCAGGAGCAGGAGGAAGATGGAAGCTTCCTAGGAGATTCTGAAGATCTTCCCCTGGGACAGAATCTGCAACTGTCCCAAAATGTTTCTCCGCCAAATCCTCAGCAGCAGAGGGAAGCTGGTTGCATGCTGGCTGCACATCGTGGGCAGCATGCAGAGACTGACCCTCCAGTCCCCAGTTTCAGATCTGCTGCTGAGGATTTGGCGAGCAGACCTGTGGCTGTTGGGGGTCCTCGAGAAACATCATCTGCACGCCCCACAACCCGGGGAATTGGGCGGCGTACTCAGCAACGTCGCCCAGTTTCCCAGGGGAGGGGCGTGCAGATGATGGAGTCAGCATGGCACCAAGAGAGGCGGCTTTTTCGTCTGCAAAATCAGCAAAATCAGGAGCATGTTAGGGGCCAATTAGAGTCCCTAAATACTACCTTCAGTGCCGTGCTGACTGAATTGAGGACCCATAACAGCCACATGGCCAACTTGATTTCTGAACTAAGGTCAGGCATGGCAGAAATGCACACTAACCAAAGACACATTTTGGAACAGTTGCAGATTCTGAATGCCACACAGGCCCAGGTTATGCCCCCCCCACCAAGTGGGCCAACCTGGGTTCTATGGGCATCACCCATATTAAGGTGTGTTTGGCGTGAATCTGGTCCATATCTTTGCGATACATCCCCACTGGATTGACTTGTCTGGTGAGGGCTATAAATCTTCAGTTTTGCGCTGTTCTTGCTAGTTTGTTTTTGATTCTCCCCCATATAGCTCATTCAAGGCCTGAGGTAGCCCAGTAGCCAATGCCAGAGTCCAAGACTCACTGAATCGGCCACTTAAGGTGTTGCGCGGCTGCCATGGGCACTCTAACATTTGTGGTGGCTCCTCATGTTTGGCGGCATGATTGGGTGACATTCTGGCCTTAACAACTAAGACCTTGGACCCTGGCTGTGATTGTACTGGATTTGGATTGGGACTGGGTGTTCTGTTTTGGGTGGGCCACTGACTTACAGGTGTAGATGTGGCATAGCTAGGTTTGCTTTCAACCTGTGTCGGTGGAAAATGTGGGCAAGCAGGAGAGGGTTTTTTTTTGTGCAATTTTTTTTCCCTAAAACAAAATTGTAAATAATTGCATGTACATGTCTGGTCCACAAGTATGTGAGGCCCACTCAGATACTATTCTGTTTGTAGCACATAAACCTTTTACGATTTAATAAACATTTTTGTTTCACCAAGCTCATGTCTGTGTTGTTTTGATAGAGAAATATGAGTTCAAGTTGTCACCAAAACAAACAATAACCAAGGTCTACAAAGAAATACTCACACATAGTTTTTTGTTTGGGTTGGCCAAATTCATTATTGTTTACTTAATAATGAAATGAAACATAGCAAAACCAACCAAATAAAAATAACAACCAAATCACAATAAAAAAAACAAATACAAAATTAGGAAAAATGTGTGGCTATTAAATTTGCCCGCACGGCTTGCCCAGACGCACTTGGCTGGCCCACATAGGCGTCGTCTGCCTCATCGGAGGGTGGAGAGGGTGGGCAATCCAGATATCGGGGGACCCTTTGCATAATAGCTAAATTATGGAGCGCTGCACATCCCATTATGATGTCAATGACCTTTTTGGGGTCATACTGCAGGGAGCCCCCAGTGTGGTCCAAACATCGCAACCGGGTCTTGAGGAGTCCAAAGGCCCTCTCCACCACTGCCCTGGTCTTTCGATGTGCACGATTATAGGCCTCTTGTGCTGGAGTCTGTGGCCGGAGGACCGGAGTCATCAGCCACGGCAGTAGTGGATACCCCAAATCTCCTAAAAAATTTAAACAAAATTAAAAAAAACAGTAAATCATACATTGCCACGCAACATTCCTACTCCAATAAAAATAAAAGAGGTATGTGACATTGTCACACAAACATGAGCATACATATTGCATATGCAAAAACCAGAATCAAAAAAATGTGATAGATGGTGGTCCAAAGTAGGCAAATAATACTGTGGATGCTGGACAATCAGGTAGACTGTTAGCAGCTATTGTTGCCTGTCTGTGCTGCAGAACAATGTTTTATGGGATAAGTTGACCTGACCCATTTTCAGTCTTGGCTTAGTCCAAAACCGGTGTAAGCCGGCCCCTGCACTTTATCCCGCTCACCTCTACTCAGTAAGTGAAATGCATGTAAGCAAAGATGGCGCAGACTCTCTGGTAAAGTCAATAACCGATTTTGATCTTAAATTGTTTGGAAGGCGGTTTCAGACTTTGCCTCGCATTACACTTATTAATTAAAACAATGCAGGCCAAACAATTTGGCAGCCTATGTAGTTTGTATAATGTAATGGTTCCAGTGGGGTTACACATGTTCACAAGGTGATGGGCAAGGCAGCGTTTAGGAAAGGTTAATACAACCAAAATCAAAGCCATACATATACAATCCAAATAGGGAATTTGAGGCAACTTACCAAGGAGCCATGCACCCGCAAATTCCCCTGACTCAAACCGCCGGAATAATCCTGATCTGCGCAGGATATACGCATCATGGGCTGAGCCAGGGTAGCCTGCCAGGACGCTCAGAAAACGCATGTCCTGGGCCACCACTGCTTGCACATTCAGCGAATGGCCCATTTTGCGATTTCTGTGTAAAAAGGAAACATAAACAACAAAAAAATAACGATTAGGAAACAAATCCAACGCACACTTCAAACAGCCTAAGTCAAAATGTAACATCCAGACAAATAACACTAAACAACTACGTTACATTTAAGTGGGCAACAAAAGAAGATCAATGTTTGAGCCTTGACAAGGTTGAGTTACTAGTTCTATTTTAAGTACACTTACAAATGTTTTACTTGGAAATAACTAACTTTTTTAGTCCTGTAAAAATAAGGGCCATTGTTGCACATACACTCTTGGCAAGGAGGGAGCATTAGCAAGGAGGGAGTGATTGCAATGAGGGAACATGTAAAGCAGAGAGTATGAACCTAGAGGGACTAATCAAAAGGAGGGACTATTGCCAATGAGAGTTACTAAAAATGGAGACATTAGTGACAAGGATGCATTTCAGAAAAGGAGGGACTATTGCCAATGAGAGTTACTAAAAATGGAGACATTAGTGACAAGGATGCATTTCAGAAAAGGAGGGACTATTGCCAATGAGAGTTACTAAAAATGGAGACATTAGTGACAAGGATGCATTTCAGAAAAGGAGGGACTATTGCCAATGCGAGTTACTAAAAATGGAGACATTAGTGACAAGGATGCATTTCAGAAAAGGAGGGACTATTGCCAATGAGAGTTACTAAAAATGGAGACATTAGTCACAAGGATGCATTTCAGAAAAGGAGGGACTATTCCCAATGCGGACCAAAAATAATGTGATTGGGCAAAGGAGGGACACAAAAATATTTAGATACAATGGAAGCCCAAACTTGCCTGTATATATACTCGTCGCTTGACGGAGGGACCAGGGCAACGTGCGTGCAGTCAATTGCACCCATGACATTGGGCATGTCGGCGATGTTATAAAATGCCAGCTTAATGGCGTTTCTGGCTACCATATCCTCAGGGAAACAAATATATTTCCGAGTTATGGTAGCCATGCCTTCCAAAAATTTGGATAGCGCGCGACTCAGCGTAGGCTGTGAGATCCCCACGGAGAGGGCACCCAGCCTCTGGAACGAGCCGTTCGCCAAAAATTGCAGGCAGCCAAGCATCTTGGTCATACCTGAAATTGCTTGCCCCTTCCTTGTGGTGCGGGCTAACCATGGCCGCAGCTCACTATACAGTTTATGGAGGGAAGCGCGATTAAGCCTGGTCAGCTCGAACAGCTCAACGTCATGCATGCAATTGATGTCCATGCGTCGCCGCCGGTGCAATCTGGTCTCTGCCCTCCGGACGATCTCAATGCCCATGAGTTGCAGATCCTCATGCTCCTCAAAGGCAGTAGCCTCGTCCATGGATGGCTCGCGCTCCCGTAGTCAAAAAGGTGCCGGGAATGTTTTGGGCCAAAAACGAATTTATGAGGTCTGGGACCATCGGCAATCAGCTCTCTGAATTAATCGCAAGCCCATTGCAATAACGAAAAATTTCTGAACGGACGAAACATTTCCGATTTGGTGGGAAAAAGCTCCCGAAGTAACGAAAATCTTCCGATTTTGTCACCATTATCGAAAGAGCATATACGCATGTTCTCGAACGTTCGTACGAGTGAAAAATATACGAAAAAAAGCCAAAAAATGACAAACACCCACCAAAACTTTCACAGACAGCTACGGAAGTCCGGACGAATGTGTCTCTGAATCGAGCCTAATAAATATACCAGGTATGCAACATGACTACAAAATACAGGATCATGTGTGTGCAGTGCTCCTCCACAACATACATCAGGCAGCACTGAGAAAGCGACTTAATCTGCACAGGTACACAATTAAAAATAAAAAAAAAACTGATGTGCCTGTTGCAGCCCATTTCTGTATTACAAGTCATGACCTAAGTGATCTCACACTCACAATGCTCAAATAGGGCTTCTGATCACGAAAACAGAGACTGGAGTGGGAATGTAAGTGTATCCAAAAAATCTAATCTATGAACTGTGGGCTAAACAAGGACAATACCTGTATGTATCATTATGACCTCAGTTGAAAAGACTGGGCTCACCACAAGGTCAGATAGGAAACAGACTTCCATGGCTGATGTGACTGAAGAGAGTCATAACAAATCCACACACTCTAACTGTTAAATGTCATAATACCCCAGATTGTAATCCCACAACTCACAATTTTATGACTTTAGCATTATTCATGTGTGTCAGTGGATAAACAATTCCGACTCTTTTTTAGTTTTATGTATAAATGTGTGCCTGTGAATTACAGATTTGCATTATGCCTGAAGAGGAAGTGGACCAATCACCAGGATTTTGACTATCCTGGTGATTTGTCCCTGCCCCAGGGGATGGTCCCTCCCCTGACGAAGGATGCCCTCCTTTGTGAAACCCCCCAGATTGGCTACTTTCACTCACCTATCCAGAATTCCCACAGTGCATGTGCGGGTGCTCGTCCAATTAGCACTATGCGGTGCATACTAATGCGCGGTATAAAGACACTGATTTGAACTTTGCAAGGCAGCGGAAACCCCGGATTCCCTGTGGAGTGTCCACTTCCATGGGAGCATGCACAACTACAGGGAAGTCGGGATGCGACTGCTGGTGAAGACAGTGCCGTGGGAGCCGCCGGGTTAAGTTAAGCTTAATGCCGCCCCAGGGGTTTCACAAAGCAGAGCATCCGGTATGCCCTGGGGGCAGTCTAGTGACCTGCCCTGGAATCCCTTAGATTCTAGGGTGCTGCATGGGGCGATTGGTCCACTTTAAGGTGCTTTGAAAGCTCACATTTTCAATTTATTGAGTTAGCTAATAAACTGTATTACTTTACTCTTGGATTTCCTGCTTACATCTATGGTTACAAAGTACAACAACCTGCTAAAACACAAAACCAAAACTTGCCAAACTGCATTCAAACAGAACTGAGGCATATTCCTCTTGTGCACGAAGCATCCTATGCCCCATAGCACGGCTTATTATGTCCTGCCAGCACAAATTAGGTTCTTTATGGAAAGCATTCAAGTTTACTTTGAAAGTATTCACCATGTGAGAACCAATGCTGGCTGTAGGGGACAATATTCCAAGCTTCACCACTCACATAGCGAAGACAATCTCCCTCAGCTGGATCTGAAACAGACCTCCAAAAAAAAGAAAGTTTAGTAAATTGCGTCCCCTCTTATAATCAGTGGCAAAGCAGTATGAGAAGGCTTAACCCCATGCAGATGTTGTGGAATGGCATAAAGATCATCACTCTTGAATTATATGGGGGTGGCCATCTTACCACACACATGATAGTCCATTGCCTGTCATTTGTCACACATGCAGACACTGAATACACAGCTAATGTAGCAAAGGAAATCTGTGTGAGGGAAGCTGTTACAATGTATCTCTATAGCAGTGGTGTCGGCCACAAAAGCATTCAGTCATAGGATGCAATGTATTTAGAAGATTTCAGCTGTTACCAAACCAATGACAAGTCGTTACAGCTGAAGGCTTACTATTCTGGCTAGAAAAAAGAGATGATTGCACAGAGCTATGAGGCTATTTTGACTGTGTGGCAAGATGGCTGCTGCCATGCATGTTTAGGAGTGCAGAATTTGCCTGCTATTCCAAACATGTGCATGGTGTTAAGCCCTCTCAATGAGTTTATGTCTCTGATTGCCAGAGCTTTATGGGAGCAATTTACTAAGCTTTGATTTTTTGACTGGAGGTTTGCTTTAACGCTTTACGTGCCAAGCATATAGGCCCGAATAGCCCCCCCGCTCCAGCCGCCGCCACTGCTAACTGCAAAAAAAAGAGTAAAATAAAAGATATTTACTCACCTTCATGCGTGATCCGTCCCGTCGGGTCTCCTCTTCACTGGGGGACCTTCAATCCCCAGGCTCTTCCACAGTGAAGTAGGGGGTCTGAAAGACACCATCATCTCTGCTAGCCTCGCCTTTGGTGATGTCATCCCGCTCCCGGCTCTGAACTGTCAGATTCCTAGGGTGCTCACTGGAGGGAGGTTAGAGGCGCAGGGGCCTGTGATCCCTTGCTTCCCCAGCCCCCCTCCAGAGATCACCCCCGGCAGCTGTCATCCGATCGCCGGGGGACAGGATCACTGGGGGACAGTATCGGAGGTGAGTGTTAAAAAATACAATAAAATTCATTTTTTTCTGTGTGCATTTTTTACACTTAACCCTTTGTAAACTCGAAAGGGATCCATGAGACCCCTATACCAGTTCACAAGGTTTGGGGGCTGCAAGTCACCTGCAGCTAGCTTGTGACTTGCCTTTAACCCCAGCCCTCCATTACCTGCCTCTCCAAAGCCCAGGGGCAGAGGAGCCCAGGGCCATTTAGGCTGTCCTGGCTTGCAGCCAGCAGGGCAGGGGCCACCAAGTCTGGTGTTCTACAAGCCCCCATAACTGATCCCGGGGCTGGTTATGCTGGGTAGGGGGGACCTCACACCATTTTTAGTGGGATTTGTAAGGGTTTTTAACCTTTCAAATTCCAAACCCGGGAGGGGGGACCCTATGTAATTTTTTTCTATTAACCCATTGTTACCTGTCACCCAGCAGGTATAACAGGCTTCCAGCAGCAGTAGGAGAGCAAAAGCCAAAGTGATCAGTGTGGGACGCAGTGCTCCAGGATGGATGGGAGGTAAGTATTAAAAATAATATTAATAATAATAAAATATTTTTTTTCTGTGTCTGCGTGTGTTTTTTTTACATTTAACCATTTGTGAACTGGTAAGGGATCTATGAGACCCATACACCAGTTCACAAAGCTGCATGCAATATTTTGCTAGCACAACGTACAATGCAGCAATTTTACTCTGCCCATTATTTGTGCTGTGACAGTTCTGCAATGATATGGGTGACCCTAGTTTTAATGTTAACCTTCATTTACACATGTTTCAAATGAAAACTGACCCCCCTTTTGCTCATTCTCAGTGCCTACATACCAGTGGTGCAGAACCTTTGGCCCGCAATGCGACCCCCAGCACCCCTAGGGAGCTCTCATCTCACCTCTGCACACTTCAGTTTACCTCTTCCACATCATAAGTCAGCTAGCCTCCATCCTACCCACCCCAGCTCTTTCAAACACAACTCTTCCCATCTTCCCCATCCAATCTCCCTCACCTCTGACTACCTCTTCTCACCTCTGCTCATCTCACCTCATCCTGTAACGCCTTCTCTCACCTCTGCCATCTCACCTCTCCTCTCACCTCATCCTGTCTCACCTCTACTCACCTTTTACCACTGCACATCTGCCCAACTTTTCTCACCTTTGCATATATATAAATGCATATGTAATGCTTCAAGGTTAAAGCTTGGCTGCATTAAACTGTTTTCTCACAGCTTAATCTTTATTGCGGCCCCTTAAAGTGAACTAATAAGACAATGTTGCCCTTGGACCAAAAACAAGTTTTGCGCCCCTGCTATAAACAGTGCAGCACACTTTGGTGTAACACACTTTACTTGTGTTGCAGTTTGAAAGTATATGGCATTTTGTAACTATAGACTTATGCCATGTGGTGGTCTGTGCTGCCATTGCTATGACATATGCCAGTGCTGAAATGTGATGTGGTAATATTACTCCAACACTAAGAGAGCACTGACCATATAGTAAGTGTTTGGCCTTCTTCTTGCAACAATTTTTCCAGCTCTATATCATTGATTATTTAGTTGTCTTTGTTCTTTGTTCCTTTCATCTCCTCTCTTGAAACATCTGTCTTCTTATATTTCCTTTTGTTGGCACTGAAAGGAAAGGATGTCCCCAGAATGTCACATTGATATTACACTCTGGAAAACACCCTTCCATGTTTCACTGAAAAAGCCTCTCATCAGTGAAGAACCCTCAGTTCCTTGAGTAACATTAGGATACAAGCAGACATGTGCTCCTCTTTGAATTTAAAGGGATTTTTTTATGCAAAAGATTAAAATAAACATCAGCTTACCTTGCCAAGCATTCCTCCAGTGCTGTTCCTCCTCATCTGCCCCTCCAGTGCCACCCCACCAATGTGGGCCACTGATACTAGCTCTTATGGGCAATATATGTGCGTACAGCCTGGTGCCTGTTGGTATATGGCTGGTTGTCTATGAGGGGTGTCCATTTTTGTGAAAGTTATTTAAAATTGTAGATAAAATAGCCAGAGTCTATAATATTTATTCTGGGTTATAAACAAAACTGTATGCTTAAATCACATATGTGCAAAAAAAAATCATTGTGCACATTTACCTTTGATGCTTATGCTTGGTAAAGAAGGGAAAACTCAATTTTGGTCCTTCCACTTTTCTTCAGTTCTGGATTTTCAACCATAGGGGCAGCTTGATCTTAAAGTGGACCAACACCCAGGATTTTGACTATCCTGGGTTTTGGTCCACTTCAGGGGGGCACCCCGATTAGGGGTGCCCCGCTGTGTAAAACCCCCCAGAAACCCCCAAACTCACCTCACCACGCTCCCACGGACAAGCGGCGGACCAGGCAGCGCGTCCGCCGCCGCCTCCCGCGCGCCCCTCTGACAGTGTGCTCGCCCGCGCCGGCCATTCACAAACGGCCGGCGCGGGCGCACGCACGGCTAGAGGAGTGCGCGGGAGGCGGCGGCGGCCGCTGCCGCTGCCGATCAGGTGAGTTCTTTTGGGGTTTTGGGGGGGGTCCCTCACCGCGGGACATCCCGATCTCGGATGTCCCGCAGTGAGGGGGGTGATCGGCCCGGGAATCTTATAGATTAAGGCAGTGTGAATAGCATGTGGATCTCAAGACCAGATTCTTTTGTTTACCATCATAATTTTGCAATTATCACTAATGACCTAAACCACGGCAACAAAAATTAAGCATTGGGCTTTACCCCTTTTAAGGTCAATAGCCTCGATTCAGAGACACATTCGTCCGGACTTCCGTAGCTGTCTGTGAAAGTTTTGGTGGGTGTTTGTCATTTTTTTGCTTTTTTTCGTCCATTTTCTACTCGCACGAATATTCGAACTAATACGTATATGCTCTTTCGATGATCCAAAGGAAACTGGAAGTTTTACGTTATTTCGGGACCTTTTTCCCACCAAATCTGAAATGTTTCGACCGTTCAGAAAACTTACGTTATTGCAATGGGCTGGCGATTAATTCAGAGAGCTGATTGCCGAGGGGCCAACACCCAATAAATCTGTTTCATTTTCGATCCCCTTACGGGACCATTTTGACGTCGGAACTAGCAGGCATGGACGAGTCTAGTGCATTTGAGGAGCATGAGGATCTGCAGCTCATGGGCATTGAGATCGTCCGGAGGTCAGAGGCCAGATTGCACCGGCGGCGACGCATGGACATCAATGGCATGCATGGCGTTGAGCTGTTCGAGCTCACCAGGCTTAATCGTGCTTCCCTCCATAAGTTGTATAGTGAGCTGCGGCCATGGTTAGCCCGCACCACAAGGAAGGGGCAAGCAATTTCAGGTATGACCAAGATGCTTGGCTGCCTGCAATTTTTGGCGAATGGCTCTTTCCAGAGGCTGGGTGCCCTCTCCGTGGGGATCTCACAGCCTACGCTGAGCCACGCCCTATCCAAGTTTTTGGAAGGCATGGCTACCATAACTCGAAAATATATTTGTTTTCCTGAGGATATGGTAGCCAGAAACGCGATTAAACTGACATTTTATAATATTGCTGATATTCACCAAGCTCATGTCTGTGTTGTTTTGATAGAGAAATATGAGTTCAAGTTGTCACCAAAACAAACAATAACCAAGGTCTACAAAGAAATACTCACACATAGTTTTTTGTTTGGGTTGGCCAAATTCATTATTGTTTACTTAATAATGAAATGAAACATAGCAAAACCAACCAAATAAAAATAACAACCAAATCACAATAAAAAAAACAAATACAAAATTAGGAAAAATGTGTGGCTATTAAATTTGCCCGCACGGCTTGCCCAGACGCACTTGGCTGGCCCACATAGGCGTCGTCTGCCTCATCGGAGGGTGGAGAGGGTGGGCAATCCAGATATCGGGGGACCCTTTGCATAATAGCTAAATTATGGAGCGCTGCACATCCCATTATGATGTCAATGACCTTTTTGGGGTCATACTGCAGGGAGCCCCCAGTGTGGTCCAAACATCGCAACCGGGTCTTGAAGAGTCCAAAGGCCCTCTCCACCACTGCCCTGGTCTTTCGATGTGCACGATTATAGGCCTCTTGTGCTGGAGTCTGTGGCCGGAGGACCGGAGTCATCAGCCACGGCAGTAGTGGATACCCCAAATCTCCTAAAAAATTTAAACAAAATTAAAAAAAACAGTAAATCATACATTGCCACGCAACATTCCTACTCCAATAAAAATAAAAGAGGTATGTGACATTGTCACACAAACATGAGCATACATATTGCATATGCAAAAACCAGAATCAAAAAAATGTGATAGATGGTGGTCCAAAGTAGGCAAATAATACTGTGGATGCTGGCCAATCAGGTAGACTGTTAGCAGCTATTGTTGCCTGTCTGTGCTGCAGAACAATGTTTTATGGGATAAGTTGACCTGACCCATTTTCAGTCTTGGCTTAGTCCAAAACCGGTGTAAGCCGGCCCCTGCACTTTATCCCGCTCACCTCTACTCAGTAAGTGAAATGCATGTAAGCAAAGATGGCGCAGACTCTCTGGTAAAGTCAATAACCGATTTTGATCTTAAATTGTTTGGAAGGCGGTTTCAGACTTTGCCTCGCATTACACTTATTAATTAAAACAATGCAGGCCAAACAATTTGGCAGCCTATGTAGTTTGTATAATGTAATGGTTCCAGTGGGGTTACACATGTTCACAAGGTGATGGGCAAGGCAGCGTTTAGGAAAGGTTAATACAACCAAAATCAAAGCCATACATATACAATCCAAATAGGGAATTTGAGGCAACTTACCAAGGAGCCATGCACCCGCAAATTCCCCTGACTCAAACCGCCGGAATAATCCTGATCTGCGCAGGATATACGCATCATGGGCTGAGCCAGGGTAGCCTGCCAGGACGCTCAGAAAACGCATGTCCTGGGCCACCACTGCTTGCACATTCAGCGAATGGCCCATTTTGCGATTTCTGTGTAAAAAGGAAACATAAACAACAAAAAAATAACGATTAGGAAACAAATCCAACGCACACTTCAAACAGCCTAAGTCAAAATGTAACATCCAGACAAATAACACTAAACAACTACGTTACATTTAAGTGGGCAACAAAAGAAGATCAATGTTTGAGCCTTGACAAGGTTGAGTTACTAGTTCTATTTTAAGTACACTTACAAATGTTTTACTTGGAAATAACTAACTTTTTTAGTCCTGTAAAAATAAGGGCCATTGTTGCACATACACTCTTGGCAAGGAGGGAGCATTAGCAAGGAGGGAGTGATTGCAATGAGGGAACATGTAAAGCAGAGAGTATGAACCTAGAGGGACTAATCAAAAGGAGGGACTATTGCCAATGAGAGTTACTAAAAATGGAGACATTAGTGACAAGGATGCATTTCAGAAAAGGAGGGACTATTGCCAATGAGAGTTACTAAAAATGGAGACATTAGTGACAAGGATGCATTTCAGAAAAGGAGGGACTATTGCCAATGAGAGTTACTAAAAATGGAGACATTAGTGACAAGGATGCATTTCAGAAAAGGAGGGACTATTGCCAATGCGAGTTACTAAAAATGGAGACATTAGTGACAAGGATGCATTTCAGAAAAGGAGGGACTATTGCCAATGAGAGTTACTAAAAATGGAGACATTAGTCACAAGGATGCATTTCAGAAAAGGAGGGACTATTCCCAATGCGGACCAAAAATAATGTGATTGGGCAAAGGAGGGACACAAAAATATTTAGATACAATGGAAGCCCAAACTTGCCTGTATATATACTCGTCGCTTGACGGAGGGACCAGGGCAACGTGCGTGCAGTCAATTGCACCCATGACATTGGGCATGTCGGCGATGTTATAAAATGCCAGCTTAATGGCGTTTCTGGCTACCATATCCTCAGGGAAACAAATATATTTCCGAGTTATGGTAGCCATGCCTTCCAAAAATTTGGATAGCGCGCGACTCAGCGTAGGCTGTGAGATCCCCACGGAGAGGGCACCCAGCCTCTGGAACGAGCCGTTCGCCAAAAATTGCAGGCAGCCAAGCATCTTGGTCATACCTGAAATTGCTTGCCCCTTCCTTGTGGTGCGGGCTAACCATGGCCGCAGCTCACTATACAGTTTATGGAGGGAAGCGCGATTAAGCCTGGTCAGCTCGAACAGCTCAACGTCATGCATGCAATTGATGTCCATGCGTCGCCGCCGGTGCAATCTGGTCTCTGCCCTCCGGACGATCTCAATGCCCATGAGTTGCAGATCCTCATGCTCCTCAAAGGCAGTAGCCTCGTCCATGGATGGCTCGCGCTCCCGTAGTCAAAAAGGTGCCGGGAATGTTTTGGGCCAAAAACGAATTTATGAGGTCTGGGACCATCGGCAATCAGCTCTCTGAATTAATCGCAAGCCCATTGCAATAACGAAAAATTTCTGAACGGACGAAACATTTCCGATTTGGTGGGAAAAAGCTCCCGAAGTAACGAAAATCTTCCGATTTTGTCACCATTATCGAAAGAGCATATACGCATGTTCTCGAACGTTCGTACGAGTGAAAAATATACGAAAAAAAGCCAAAAAATGACAAACACCCACCAAAACTTTCACAGACAGCTACGGAAGTCCGGACGAATGTGTCTCTGAATCGAGCCTAATAAATATACCAGGTATGCAACATGACTACAAAATACAGGATCATGTGTGTGCAGTGCTCCTCCACAACATACATCAGGCAGCACTGAGAAAGCGACTTAATCTGCACAGGTACACAATTAAAAATAAAAAAAAAACTGATGTGCCTGTTGCAGCCCATTTCTGTATTACAAGTCATGACCTAAGTGATCTCACACTCACAATGCTCAAATAGGGCTTCTGATCACGAAAACAGAGACTGGAGTGGGAATGTAAGTGTATCCAAAAAATCTAATCTATGAACTGTGGGCTAAACAAGGACAATACCTGTATGTATCATTATGACCTCAGTTGAAAAGACTGGGCTCACCACAAGGTCAGATAGGAAACAGACTTCCATGGCTGATGTGACTGAAGAGAGTCATAACAAATCCACACACTCTAACTGTTAAATGTCATAATACCCCAGATTGTAATCCCACAACTCACAATTTTATGACTTTAGCATTATTCATGTGTGTCAGTGGATAAACAATTCCGACTCTTTTTTAGTTTTATGTATAAATGTGTGCCTGTGAATTACAGATTTGCATTATGCCTGAAGAGGAAGTGGACCAATCACCAGGATTTTGACTATCCTGGTGATTTGTCCCTGCCCCAGGGGATGGTCCCTCCCCTGACGAAGGATGCCCTCCTTTGTGAAACCCCCCAGATTGGCTACTTTCACTCACCTATCCAGAATTCCCACAGTGCATGTGCGGGTGCTCGTCCAATTAGCACTATGCGGTGCATACTAATGCGCGGTATAAAGACACTGATTTGAACTTTGCAAGGCAGCGGAAACCCCGGATTCCCTGTGGAGTGTCCACTTCCATGGGAGCATGCACAACTACAGGGAAGTCGGGATGCGACTGCTGGTGAAGACAGTGCCGTGGGAGCCGCCGGGTTAAGTTAAGCTTAATGCCGCCCCAGGGGTTTCACAAAGCAGAGCATCCGGTATGCCCTGGGGGCAGTCTAGTGACCTGCCCTGGAATCCCTTAGATTCTAGGGTGCTGCATGGGGCGATTGGTCCACTTTAAGGTGCTTTGAAAGCTCACATTTTCAATTTATTGAGTTAGCTAATAAACTGTATTACTTTACTCTTGGATTTCCTGCTTACATCTATGGTTACAAAGTACAACAACCTGCTAAAACACAAAACCAAAACTTGCCAAACTGCATTCAAACAGAACTGAGGCATATTCCTCTTGTGCACGAAGCATCCTATGCCCCATAGCACGGCTTATTATGTCCTGCCAGCACAAATTAGGTTCTTTATGGAAAGCATTCAAGTTTACTTTGAAAGTATTCACCATGTGAGAACCAATGCTGGCTGTAGGGGACAATATTCCAAGCTTCACCACTCACATAGCGAAGACAATCTCCCTCAGCTGGATCTGAAACAGACCTCCAAAAAAAAGAAAGTTTAGTAAATTGCGTCCCCTCTTATAATCAGTGGCAAAGCAGTATGAGAAGGCTTAACCCCATGCAGATGTTGTGGAATGGCATAAAGATCATCACTCTTGAATTATATGGGGGTGGCCATCTTACCACACACATGATAGTCCATTGCCTGTCATTTGTCACACATGCAGACACTGAATACACAGCTAATGTAGCAAAGGAAATCTGTGTGAGGGAAGCTGTTACAATGTATCTCTATAGCAGTGGTGTCGGCCACAAAAGCATTCAGTCATAGGATGCAATGTATTTAGAAGATTTCAGCTGTTACCAAACCAATGACAAGTCGTTACAGCTGAAGGCTTACTATTCTGGCTAGAAAAAAGAGATGATTGCACAGAGCTATGAGGCTATTTTGACTGTGTGGCAAGATGGCTGCTGCCATGCATGTTTAGGAGTGCAGAATTTGCCTGCTATTCCAAACATGTGCATGGTGTTAAGCCCTCTCAATGAGTTTATGTCTCTGATTGCCAGAGCTTTATGGGAGCAATTTACTAAGCTTTGATTTTTTGACTGGAGGTTTGCTTTAACGCTTTACGTGCCAAGCATATAGGCCCGAATAGCCCCCCCGCTCCAGCCGCCGCCACTGCTAACTGCAAAAAAAAGAGTAAAATAAAAGATATTTACTCACCTTCATGCGTGATCCGTCCCGTCGGGTCTCCTCTTCACTGGGGGACCTTCAATCCCCAGGCTCTTCCACAGTGAAGTAGGGGGTCTGAAAGACACCATCATCTCTGCTAGCCTCGCCTTTGGTGATGTCATCCCGCTCCCGGCTCTGAACTGTCAGATTCCTAGGGTGCTCACTGGAGGGAGGTTAGAGGCGCAGGGGCCTGTGATCCCTTGCTTCCCCAGCCCCCCTCCAGAGATCACCCCCGGCAGCTGTCATCCGATCGCCGGGGGACAGGATCACTGGGGGACAGTATCGGAGGTGAGTGTTAAAAAATACAATAAAATTCATTTTTTTCTGTGTGCATTTTTTACACTTAACCCTTTGTAAACTCGAAAGGGATCCATGAGACCCCTATACCAGTTCACAAGGTTTGGGGGCTGCAAGTCACCTGCAGCTAGCTTGTGACTTGCCTTTAACCCCAGCCCTCCATTACCTGCCTCTCCAAAGCCCAGGGGCAGAGGAGCCCAGGGCCATTTAGGCTGTCCTGGCTTGCAGCCAGCAGGGCAGGGGCCACCAAGTCTGGTGTTCTACAAGCCCCCATAACTGATCCCGGGGCTGGTTATGCTGGGTAGGGGGGACCTCACACCATTTTTAGTGGGATTTGTAAGGGTTTTTAACCTTTCAAATTCCAAACCCGGGAGGGGGGACCCTATGTAATTTTTTTCTATTAACCCATTGTTACCTGTCACCCAGCAGGTATAACAGGCTTCCAGCAGCAGTAGGAGAGCAAAAGCCAAAGTGATCAGTGTGGGACGCAGTGCTCCAGGATGGATGGGAGGTAAGTATTAAAAATAATATTAATAATAATAAAATATTTTTTTTCTGTGTCTGCGTGTGTTTTTTTTACATTTAACCATTTGTGAACTGGTAAGGGATCTATGAGACCCATACACCAGTTCACAAAGCTGCATGCAATATTTTGCTAGCACAACGTACAATGCAGCAATTTTACTCTGCCCATTATTTGTGCTGTGACAGTTCTGCAATGATATGGGTGACCCTAGTTTTAATGTTAACCTTCATTTACACATGTTTCAAATGAAAACTGACCCCCCTTTTGCTCATTCTCAGTGCCTACATACCAGTGGTGCAGAACCTTTGGCCCGCAATGCGACCCCCAGCACCCCTAGGGAGCTCTCATCTCACCTCTGCACACTTCAGTTTACCTCTTCCACATCATAAGTCAGCTAGCCTCCATCCTACCCACCCCAGCTCTTTCAAACACAACTCTTCCCATCTTCCCCATCCAATCTCCCTCACCTCTGACTACCTCTTCTCACCTCTGCTCATCTCACCTCATCCTGTAACGCCTTCTCTCACCTCTGCCATCTCACCTCTCCTCTCACCTCATCCTGTCTCACCTCTACTCACCTTTTACCACTGCACATCTGCCCAACTTTTCTCACCTTTGCATATATATAAATGCATATGTAATGCTTCAAGGTTAAAGCTTGGCTGCATTAAACTGTTTTCTCACAGCTTAATCTTTATTGCGGCCCCTTAAAGTGAACTAATAAGACAATGTTGCCCTTGGACCAAAAACAAGTTTTGCGCCCCTGCTATAAACAGTGCAGCACACTTTGGTGTAACACACTTTACTTGTGTTGCAGTTTGAAAGTATATGGCATTTTGTAACTATAGACTTATGCCATGTGGTGGTCTGTGCTGCCATTGCTATGACATATGCCAGTGCTGAAATGTGATGTGGTAATATTACTCCAACACTAAGAGAGCACTGACCATATAGTAAGTGTTTGGCCTTCTTCTTGCAACAATTTTTCCAGCTCTATATCATTGATTATTTAGTTGTCTTTGTTCTTTGTTCCTTTCATCTCCTCTCTTGAAACATCTGTCTTCTTATATTTCCTTTTGTTGGCACTGAAAGGAAAGGATGTCCCCAGAATGTCACATTGATATTACACTCTGGAAAACACCCTTCCATGTTTCACTGAAAAAGCCTCTCATCAGTGAAGAACCCTCAGTTCCTTGAGTAACATTAGGATACAAGCAGACATGTGCTCCTCTTTGAATTTAAAGGGATTTTTTTATGCAAAAGATTAAAATAAACATCAGCTTACCTTGCCAAGCATTCCTCCAGTGCTGTTCCTCCTCATCTGCCCCTCCAGTGCCACCCCACCAATGTGGGCCACTGATACTAGCTCTTATGGGCAATATATGTGCGTACAGCCTGGTGCCTGTTGGTATATGGCTGGTTGTCTATGAGGGGTGTCCATTTTTGTGAAAGTTATTTAAAATTGTAGATAAAATAGCCAGAGTCTATAATATTTATTCTGGGTTATAAACAAAACTGTATGCTTAAATCACATATGTGCAAAAAAAAATCATTGTGCACATTTACCTTTGATGCTTATGCTTGGTAAAGAAGGGAAAACTCAATTTTGGTCCTTCCACTTTTCTTCAGTTCTGGATTTTCAACCATAGGGGCAGCTTGATCTTAAAGTGGACCAACACCCAGGATTTTGACTATCCTGGGTTTTGGTCCACTTCAGGGGGGCACCCCGATTAGGGGTGCCCCGCTGTGTAAAACCCCCCAGAAACCCCCAAACTCACCTCACCACGCTCCCACGGACAAGCGGCGGACCAGGCAGCGCGTCCGCCGCCGCCTCCCGCGCGCCCCTCTGACAGTGTGCTCGCCCGCGCCGGCCATTCACAAACGGCCGGCGCGGGCGCACGCACGGCTAGAGGAGTGCGCGGGAGGCGGCGGCGGCCGCTGCCGCTGCCGATCAGGTGAGTTCTTTTGGGGTTTTGGGGGGGGTCCCTCACCGCGGGACATCCCGATCTCGGATGTCCCGCAGTGAGGGGGGTGATCGGCCCGGGAATCTTATAGATTAAGGCAGTGTGAATAGCATGTGGATCTCAAGACCAGATTCTTTTGTTTACCATCATAATTTTGCAATTATCACTAATGACCTAAACCACGGCAACAAAAATTAAGCATTGGGCTTTACCCCTTTTAAGGTCAATAGCCTCGATTCAGAGACACATTCGTCCGGACTTCCGTAGCTGTCTGTGAAAGTTTTGGTGGGTGTTTGTCATTTTTTTGCTTTTTTTCGTCCATTTTCTACTCGCACGAATATTCGAACTAATACGTATATGCTCTTTCGATGATCCAAAGGAAACTGGAAGTTTTACGTTATTTCGGGACCTTTTTCCCACCAAATCTGAAATGTTTCGACCGTTCAGAAAACTTACGTTATTGCAATGGGCTGGCGATTAATTCAGAGAGCTGATTGCCGAGGGGCCAACACCCAATAAATCTGTTTCATTTTCGATCCCCTTACGGGACCATTTTGACGTCGGAACTAGCAGGCATGGACGAGTCTAGTGCATTTGAGGAGCATGAGGATCTGCAGCTCATGGGCATTGAGATCGTCCGGAGGTCAGAGGCCAGATTGCACCGGCGGCGACGCATGGACATCAATGGCATGCATGGCGTTGAGCTGTTCGAGCTCACCAGGCTTAATCGTGCTTCCCTCCATAAGTTGTATAGTGAGCTGCGGCCATGGTTAGCCCGCACCACAAGGAAGGGGCAAGCAATTTCAGGTATGACCAAGATGCTTGGCTGCCTGCAATTTTTGGCGAATGGCTCTTTCCAGAGGCTGGGTGCCCTCTCCGTGGGGATCTCACAGCCTACGCTGAGCCACGCCCTATCCAAGTTTTTGGAAGGCATGGCTACCATAACTCGAAAATATATTTGTTTTCCTGAGGATATGGTAGCCAGAAACGCGATTAAACTGACATTTTATAATATTGCTGATATGCCGAACGTCATGGGTGCCATTGACTGTACCCACGTTGCCCTTGTCCCTCCTGCTTGCGACGAGTACATATACAGGCAAGTTCATTCTTCCATGTTGAGCTAACTTTTTGGTTTGTTTTATGTTGTTTTTGTTTTTTTGTGTCCCTCCTTTGGAGAAAAACATCATTTGTTTGGGTCCCTCCTTGTAATTATTCCCTCATTTTTACTAGTCCCTCCTTGTAATTAATCCCTCATTGTTACTAGTCCCTCCTTGTAATTAATCCCTCATTGTTACTAGTCCCTCCTTGTAATTAATCCATCATTGCTACTAGTCCCTCCTTGTAAATAATCCCTCTATGTTACTAGTCCCTCCTTGTAATTATTCCCTCATTGTTGCTAGTCCCTCCTTGTAATTAATCCCTCATTGTTACTAGTCCCTCCTTGTAATTAATCCCTCATTGTTACTAGTCCCTCCTTGTAATTAATCCCTCATTGTTACTAGTTCCTCCTTGTTAAAAATCCCTCTTTGTTACTAGTTCCTCCTTTTAATTATTCCCTCATTGTAATCAGTCCCTCCTTGCAAATACTCCCTCCTTGCAAAGAGTGTATGTGAACCAATGGCCCGTATTTTTCACTTATAAAAAATATCAGTTTGGTCCTTGTCAAACATTTGAAAGTGTACTTAAAATTGAACAAGTAACTCAAAATTTTAAAGGCTATAACATACATCTCCTTTTGTTCGGCACTTAAATTTAAGGTAGTTGTTTGGTGTTAGTTGTCTGGATAAAAACGTTTGACTCAGGGTGTTATAAGTGAGAGTTTGACTAATTTCCCAAAAATTAATGATGTAATTTTTTTCCCTTTTTTCCCAGGAACTGCAAAATGGGCCACTCACTGAATGTGCAAGCAGTGGTGGCCCAGGACATGTGCTTTCTTAGCGTCCTCGCAGGCTACCCAGGCTCATCCCATGACGCCTACATCCTTCGAAGATCAGGATTATTCCGTCGGTTTGAGTCTGGGGAATTTGCGGGTGCATGGCTCCTTGGTAAGTTGAGTCCAATTACATCATTAGATTTTATATGTATGGCTTGGATTTTGGTTTGATTCACCTTTCTTAAACAATGGCTTTGTCATCACCTTGGGAACATGTGAAACACGACTGGACCCATTACATTATCAAAACAACATAGGCTGGCAAAATGTTTGTCCTGCATTGTTTAAACTCCAAAGTGTAATTAGAGCCAAATTATTAAACAGTCTTCCCCACACTTTTCTGTCAATCTGTTATTGACTTTATCAGAGGGTCTGCGCCATCTTTGATTACATGCATTACACTTACTGAGTAGAGGGGAGCAGGATAAAGTGCAGGGGCCGCCTTAGACCTGTTTGGGACTCAGACAAAGCAGAAAATGGGTCATGTAAAGTTAACCCATACAACATTGTTCAGCAGCACAGACAGGAAACAATAGCTGTTAACAGTCTGCCTGATTGGCCAGCATCCACAATATTATTTCTCAACTTTGGTCCCCATCTATCAGATATGTTTCTTTGTCGCTTTTGCCTGTGCAATATGTATGGTCATGTTTTGGAGACAATGTCACCTACCTTCTTAATCAGGTATTTTTTGGATTTTTGGCCTGAAATGTATGCATTAATGTTAACATTTGTTTACCTTGAATTTTTCTAGGAGATTCTGGGTATCCACTCCTCCCGTGGCTGATGACGCCTGTACTCCTCCCACAGAATGCCGCACAAGAGGCCTATAATTGGGCGCACCGCAAAACCAGGGCAGTGGTGGAGAGGGCCTTTGGACTATTGAAGACCCGATTTCGATGTTTGGACCACACTGGGGGCTCCCTTCAGTATGACCCCAAAAAGGTCATAGATATCATTATGGCCTGTGCTGCGCTGCGCTATGTGGATTTTCCACCCTCTCCACCCACCGATGAGCCAGAGGACGCCTATGTTGGCCAGCACAGTGCGTCTGGCCAAGCCGTACGTGCTAATTTAATAGCAACACATTTTGCTTAATTGTTTTTTCTTTGTTTTTGTTTCTTTGGACATTCTTTGTTGTGATTGTTTTGTTACATTTGTTGTTTATTTTTTTGTTTCATTATGACCCAAACAATAATGAATTATTTACCCAAATCAACAACGTTTTTAGACTCATTTAGAATTATTTGTTAGTGTTTTTTTTTGTGGCTACTTTAACTCATATTTATTAACCAAAAACCGACAGACATTAACTTGGTCAGAAACAGGTTTTTTTTTAATTTTGTAAGGTTCATTTTTTAACAACAGAATGGTAGGTGATGGTCACTCACATACTTAGGGGGAAGACATGGACATGAAATTAATGTCAAAACATGTTCCATTATAAAAATATGTACACAAACACGCCCTCTCCTGCTTGCCCACATTTGCCACAGGCACAGGTTGAAAGCAGACATATCTATGCCACATCTACACCTGTTACTCAGTGGCCCACCCAAACAAGAACACCCAGTCCCAGTCCAAGTACAGTAAAATCTCAGCCAGGGTCCAAGGTCTTAGTTTGCCAGGCCAGAATGTCACCCAATCATGGCTACAAACAGGAGGAGCCACCACAAATGTAATTATGGCCAAGGCTGCAGCGCAACAGCTTTAGTGGCCGCTTCAGTGAGGCTTGTCCTCTGGCATTGGCTAGTGGGCTACCCACTGGCACTTAAGGTATTATTGAGGTTATCTAATTGCCCAATAATATTTTCGTGATTTTGTTGATTTTGGCGCCGAAACAGCCGCCTCTCATGGTGCCATGCTGACTCCATCATCTGCACGCCCCTCCCCTGGGAAACTGGGCGATGTTACTGAGTACGCCTCCCAATTCCCCGGGTTGTGGGGCGTGCAGATGATGTTGCTCTAGGACCTCCAACAGCCACAGGTATGCTGGGCAAATCCTCAACAGCAGATCTGAAACTGGGGACTGGAGGGTCAGTCTCTGCATGCTGCCCACGATGTGCAGGCAGCATGCAGCCAGCTTCCCTCTGCTGCTGAGGATTTGGTGGAGAAACATTTTGGGACAGTTGCAGATTCTGGCCCAGGGGGAGATCTTCATAAGCTCCAAGGAAGCTTCCATCCTCCTCCAGCTCCTGGATTTCCTCCATCAGTGTGTGGCTCTGTTGGGGACATGTAAAACAAAAAGGTTCAGTGTGGGGAATACATATGTAATTCAGCCAAAAAAAACATGGCAAGGCACATGCATACGCAACATCATCAAAAAACACTTACCGTAGATATCGGATCCTGGGTCCGAGGCAGCACGGAAGAAGACGGCATAGTTAAAATGGCAGAGGAGTCCCCACTGGCTGAGGGATGAGGCTGGGCTGCATTAGAAGAAAACCAACAATGTAAACACACAACTATGCATTGGTGATGGTTAATAACACATATGCTTAAAACAAACACGTGCCCAAGCAGGAATGGCCACTACCGCAACGGTGCAACTTGGCCTTCACTATGAATGCCATTATATTGTGCATGGATTGTTAAACCAGAATAGACACATTGGTCATGTGAAGAAAAACAAACATGCAAGTAATGGCTGTTGTGTGTGTTTCCACATCCCTTATAAGCCATTAAGTTAACACACTAAGCTGGCAAATAGCAGTTACAATATGATTCTGGTGGTTACCATTGTATCTTTTAAAACATCTCAATCACACCACCTTAAGCCGTTGGGCCCCAAACACCGCTCTAAGCAAATTACCCAACAGAAAAAGACGTAAGTGTGGCATGTGATTGTCAAAAAATACATAGCACGCATTCATTTACTAAGCTCCATACTTTCCTACTCTTCCTAAATGTTCTTAAACTTCATGTATGGTCGTGCTAATTTGCACATTACCTGTTGACACACATGACACACCCTGGTCAAAGTGATCACTCCACTACAAGCCACACCCTAGGGGCATGTGTTTAGATATGCCTTGCTGGCTAATTTGAGTTTTTTGGCCCATTTTTAGGGACATTCACACATTACTAACCTGCTGTAATTGGCGGGTTGTCCGTGTCCTGTTGTGCCGAGTGTCCCTCTAACGCAACAGGATGTAGCAGGCCCAGCACCATCTCCTCAGCCTGTGTAAATTTCAATTTAGTGGGGAATCCTCCGCCAGTTTGTAAGATGAAAAACATAGTAATCAGAAATAAGCTCACTGATGGATATACAAGAAGAATAAAAACCAACAAATAATATATGTACCTGTACTGCCGCCTTTTATTCTGTTTCTTCCGTACGGCATATTTGAGGTCTGATATTTTCCGCTGAATCTGTTGTACATCTTTGAGTTCGTCCCCCCGCTGCATTGACTTGTCTGGTGAGTTCTGCCAAAATCTCAGATTTGCGCTGCTTGCTAGTTGTTTTGGATTTGCTCCCATATAGCTCATCAAAATATAACGTTAGCCCACTAGCCAATGCCAGAGTTTGGGACTCACCAAAACGGCCACTCAAGTGGCCTCTGCGCAATGTGCGCCCTGTTTGCGGTGGTTGTGGCTCCTCATTGTTTGGTGGCAAATGGGGTGACATTCTGGCCTGGGTGTATGTAGGAGACCTCAAGGACTGTAGGCTGGCTGTTGATCATACTGGACTGGGAAAGGGACTGGGTGTTCATGGCTGGTTGGCCACTGAATTTGCAGGTGTTGATGTGGCATAGGGTGAATGCCTGACAACCTGTGCCGGTGGGGAATGTGGGCGAGAAAGAGAGGGTCTGGAGGAGCTGGAACTGCTGCTTGTGGCCCTGTGGCTCTGTGGGCCCTTGGAGGTACTTGGCTGGGGTGAGCCAGAGCTGGTGGGTCGGCTACTCTTGGCCTTCGTTTGGTAGCCACGTGCGGGTGGGGAGGGGGACCTTGCCATTGGCTTCCTTTTCGGGCTTCTGGGCCTGCTGTGCCTGCTTTTTGATCTTGGCCTTCTGGCCCTGCTGCGGCTTCTGGCCCTGGTGCGGCTTCTGGCCCTGGTGCGGCTTCTGGGCCTGCTGCGGCTTCTGGCCCTGCTGCGGCTTCTGGGCCTGCTGCGGCTTCTGGCCCTGCTGCGGCTTCTGGCCCTGGTGCGGCTTCTGGGCCTGCTGCGGCTTCTGGCCCTGCTGCGGCTTCTTGGCCTGTGTTTTGGGCCGATGGCAAGTGCCTTGGTGCCACGTGGGGGGGGGATGTGGGGCAGGGTGGGGTGGGGCTTCGTACCCTCTTACCCGTTTGGAGGGCATGAGCTGTTGGATGCTTTGGTGCCTTCGTCTTGCCTTTGGCTGCTGCCACCTCCTTTTTTTGCCCATAGCTGGTAGTTGGCTTGGGATGCTGCTTTGGCGGAGCCTTGGTTGTAGGCCTTAACTTGGCTTTGGCCTGTTGAGACCTTGTTTGGGGGCCCTCGGCATGCTCATGCCGCTTGGCTCCCTCTTGAGCGTGGTCTCCTTGGCAGTTTTGGCTGCTGGTTTTTTGGCTGGCATTTTGCTGGGACTCTCAAAGAGAATGAGCTGTTTGTCCAGGGACCTTTGAATAAGGTAGCCGCCGTGTGACGCCTACGCGATCGCTTACGCGTACGTCCGGTCGTTCGCACGGACGTGCGGAACCTGGAAACCGCTGGGGCATTACTTATCTGCCCACAGCGTGGGCAGGCAGTCGCACCCTGCCACGCATGCGGGAGCCTCTGGTATGTCACTCTTCATATATACGCACACACATATACATGCTATCTCCTACCAAACTGATTCCTTTCATCTGTTTGTCTAGATGCTTCGGGAGCGGGTGAGGTAGTGGAAGAGGCAGCAGATCTGCTACAAGCAGAACCTGGAGAAGGTGAGTGATGTGAACCAGACTTTGCAATAGACATTTTATTACTGAGGAATTTGACATTAAAACTGACCGTATTTCCCATGTTTCTACAGGCACTTCTTCACAGCAGAGCCAGGACCCAGGACATCATGTTGTCCCCAACGAGCCACCAACCAAGTAAGTAGTCATGCCATTATTTGCATTTATGTGGTAATTGACATGAACACACAGATACATCAAGCCCTAGGCAATGGCAATATAAGACTGACCTGTGGCCACTTCCTTAGCTTAATGACTTGCCAGACTGACCTGTGGCCACTTCCTTACCTTAATGACTTGCCAGACTGATCTGTGGCCACTTCCTTAGCTTAATGACTTGCCAGACTGATCTGTGGCCACTTCCTTAGCTTAATGACTTGCCAGACTGATCTGGGGCCACTCCCTTAGCTTAATGAGTTGACAGAATTACATATGTCGCCTTTATTTAATTTGTTAACTTCAAAACATTCAATACACAGGTGGCAAACATGTATTGGTCTCCAACTAATGATTTTTTCTCTATGTTACAGGAACCACACGCCAAAAAATAGTAGAAATGCATTGGAGGGTCCTTGCATTGGTGGCCGATATGAAGGTGATGGTTGACTCGTTGGGGACAACAGAAGAAGAGGATTAGAGTCCTGGGTCCTGGCCATGTTCTGCGGCGCAATTTTTAGTTATTGTTTTTACATTTTTAAATTTTACAAACAAATTTTAGAAACCCCTACAAAAAAAAAACCACAGTTTTAAACCCCTCCCCCCCAAAAAAACAAGTTTTATATTAAAAAAAAAAGTTTGGATATCCTCAAAATATTTTATATTAAAAAACACACAAAAAAAAATACAACGTTTCAGTGTCATTTCTTGAAACACACACATTTACAACAAACAAAGGGGCAAATACATATTTAGAGCTGGTGCGGTGCGGGAAATGAAGAAGAACCTAGCCGCGAAGTGATTTGGGTAAGTTTTAGGGTGCGGGAAATGAAGAAGAACCTAACCGCGAAGTGATTTGGGTAAGTTTTAGGGTGCGGGAAATGAAGAAGAACCGAACCGCGAAGTGATTTGGGTAAGTTTTAGGGTGCGGGAAATGAAGAAGAACCGAACCGCGAAGTGATTTGGGTAAGTTTTAGGGACCTAAAATGGAAGAAGAACCTAACCGTGAAGTGATTTGGGTACGTTTTAGGAACCTAAAATGGAAGAAGAACCTAACCGCGAAGTGATTTGGGTAAGTTTTCGGGACCTAAAATGGAAGAAGAACCTAACCGCAAAGTGATTTGGGTAAGTTTTAAGGGTTCAAAAGGGAAGCTGCAGGATAGCGCTAAGTGGTTAGGGTGAGCTTTAAGGGTTCAAAAGGGAAGCTGCAGGATAGCGCTAAGTGGTTAGGGTGAGCTTTAAGGGTTCAAAAGGGAAGCTGCAGGATAGCGCTAAGTGGTTAGGGTGAGCTTTAAGGGATCAAAAGGGAAGCTGCAGGATAGTGCTAAGTGGTTAGGGTGAGCTTTAAGGGTTCAAAAGGGAAGCTGCAGGATAGCGCTAAGTGGTTTAGCTAAACATTGTAGTAGAAGTGAGGGAGTCAAATATGTATGCGAGCACTTTAATGAGTTAAGTTTGTAGTGCGCAGGCGCAAGATGGTAAGGATTCCGTCTGGACGATTATTTTTGGTAATATGGAAACCGAATCTACCAGGAAACGTAAAGGATTCGTGTGAGGATACGATGGGAAAAGGGCAAAAACGAAAGGCTAAGTTACCTGAGAAAATGAATCAGAAAAGTCTCGATGGAAAATGACATCCTCGTACTCGTACTCTGGCATACGAGCGGACGGAAACTTTACAGAAGGTTTACAAGACATGCATAGAATCGCTCGGACACTCATAGGAGAGCGGGAACATTTGAAAATAATATGACATCGGCGGAAGGTTTTTTGTGTCTCTCTGAAACGAGCCTATTGTCCAGTCAGGGTCAAGTCAAGCTTTCACTTTCACTCTCAAAAATCATTCCTTTCGGGGCTCCGTTTGGCAACCAGCCCCCTCACTCCCTCTGAACTGGGTCTAAGCTTGGCTTACTAGGGGTGGATTACTAGATAATCCTTCTGTGGATTATGCTTGTCTGGCTAAATTGATTGGCTGAATGTCTGATCAAGGCAAACATTTGAGCATTGTTAGCCAACGGCTGGTCATCTCATATGTTCTGGTATCTTAGACAATTTTTAACTGAGGTAGCACTGCTATGAATAGACCAGACACCCCTCCCTTCTCCACACACCCTCACAGTCTTTTTGGAAACATCAGTGCCAGTAAAGCCATAGTTCATCACATTTTGAAAATGAATCTTTCTTAAAATGGAATTGGAAGCTGAAAACATTGGGTGTATTGAACATCCTGTCTTGTGTCGTTTATGAGGAAGACCAACATTTTAGTACTCTACTAAAAAAAAATATCAACTTTTTTGTACTGAAAACATGGTAACATCTAAATAAAGTCGGTACTGCCAGTTGGTATGTGATCCACTTCATACATACTGCACAATGATGCATTATCTGTGCATATAAGTGCTCCAACTTCTGTAGAACGCTATATTGTCACAGTTTGATCCAAAACAACTTTAAGTGTTTTCTTTGTTACAAAGTAAATTATAGGGAAGGAAAAGTAAGACAGCCTGACTTTAATTGTTTGCACCTGTGTAGAGAAAAGTCTAATTAACTTTAATATTGTTGTGCTATTTTACAGTGTAACATGGTAATCATTTTATTCCAATTATAAATATAAAACCTATTGTTAGGGTAAAATAATGGTAAAAGCATAAAGAACCTTATGAAAAAATACTGAAGTTGTTAACGAGAAATTATTTTTGTTAGACTTAGTCGCAAGCCAGTAAGTGGAGAGACCCGTGTTAGGCTTAATATAGGGGGGGCTAAAGAGACAAAAAAACCCTCTACTTAGGTAAAGGAAAAGAGTGGCTTTCCTAGAACGAAAGTATTTGCACAGTACCCAGTCCAAGGACAGATAGCATTACCCATCTACCCTTGCAGTAGGCAGAGCTATGCAAATCATCTCTTTACATCTCTGTGCCATCCAAGGCCCTTAGAACCGCTAAGGGTGCAATGCCAAGGATTAGTTTTAAATTTTATACAGCCAGACACATCCAACTAGTGGACACGTGTTTCAAGCTTTAGGCTCTCATCAGCACTAGGGCGGATGCCTCTTGCTGTATGGGGGGTGAGACTTGCAAGAAGCATCTGCCCTAGTGCTGATGAGAGCCTCATCTTTGAGCATGTAGGTCCCTTCAAGCCAGAATGTTCCCCTGCTCCCACCTATTTTAAGGCATACTGTCCTATGCTAGGGTGGATACCAACCACCTGTATATACTTATGATCTCTTGCTTTCTACTTGGCTAATGCATTTCTTCTGGTGTAACTTGCTGGATTCTTAATCCGACTAAGGCTCATTTAAATAACATCCATGGACAAAGGTAGGCTGCCCTTGAACCTTTTGTCAGAACTGAATTTTATCAGTGGCATAGAAGGTCCACAGTAGTGTTGCTTGAATAGATCTGTACAGTTCAAGCACAGCTCGCCTAGGCCTGTTTTTAAGGGTTAGATTCACCTTCTGCCTGTGTTGACTAAAACAGGAATTGGATTAAAATGAAAAAGCTATGGATGTTATCAACACAAAAGCCTCGATTCAAAGACACATTCGTCCGGACTTCCGTAGCTGTCTGTGAAAGTTTGGGTGGGTGTTAGTCTTTTTTTTGTTTTTTTTCGTACATTTTCTACTCGCACGAACGTTCGAACTAATACGTATATGCTCTTTCGATGATCCAAATGAAATCGGAAGTTGTGCGGAAGTTCGGGACCTTTTCCAATCCAAATCTGAAATGTTTCGATCGTTCAGAACACTTAGTGGTCTGGCGATTAATTCAGAGAGCTGATTGCCGAGGGGCCAACACCCAATAAAACCGTTTCATTTTCGATCCCCTTACGGGACCATTTTGACATCGGAACTAGCAGGCTAGCAGCTATGGACGACTCAAGTGCATTTGAGAAGCATGAGGATCTGCAGCGGGCATTGAGATCGTCCGGAGGTCAGAGGCCAGATTGCACCGGCGGCGACGCATGGACATCAATGGCATGCATGACGTTGAGCTGTTCGAGCTCACCCGGCTTAATCGCGCTTCCCCCCATAAGTTGTATAGTGAGCTGCGGCCATGGTTAGCCCGCACCACAAGGAAGGGGCAAGCAATTTCAGGTATGACCAAGATGCTTGGCTGCCTGCAATTTTTGGCGAATGGCTTGTTTCAGAGGCTGGGTGCCCTCTCCGTGGGGATCTCACAGCCTACGCTGAGCCGCGCCCTATCCAAGTTTTTGGAAGGCATGGGTACCCTAACTCAGAAATATATTTGTTTTCCTGAGGATATGGTAGCCAGAAACGCGATTAAGCTGGCATTTTATAATATCGCTGATCTGCCCAACGTCATGGGTGCCATTGACTGTACCCACGTTGCCCTGGTGCCTCCGGATGCCGACGAGTACATCTACAGGCAAGTGCAATCTGTCATGTTGAAATAAACTTTTTCTTATTTTATGGGGTACTTTCATTTTTTTGTCCCTCCTTGTAAAAAATCCCTCCTTGTAATTGTTCCCTCCTAGTAAATATTCCCTCCTTGTCAATATTCCATCATTGTAACTACTCCCTCCTTGTAATTTTTCAATAATTGTAAACATTCCCACCTTGTAACTAGTCCCTCCTTGTAATTGTTCCCTCCTAGTAAATATTCCCTCCTTGTCAATATTCCCTCATTGGAACTAGTCCCTCCTTGTAATTAATCCTTCATTGCAAATAGTCCCTCTTAGTAATTATTCCCTCATGGTAAATATCCCTTCATTGGAATTATTCCATCCTTGTAATGTTTCCATCCTTGCAAACAGTCCCTCTTTGCAAAGAGTCCCTCCTTGCTAAGAGTGCATGTAAACCAATGGTGCGTATTTTTGACTAAAAAAAATTATCATGTGGTGCAAAGGCAAACATTTTAAAGTGGCCTTCTAATTGAACAAGTAAATTTAAAATTTAAACTGTCTAACATACATATCCTTTTTATGTAGTTGTTCTGTGTTATTTGTATTGCCATCCACGTTTGACTTAGGGTGTTATAAGTTAGTGTTTGACTAATTTCCCAAGCGTTACTGATGTTTTTTTCTCTCTTTTTTCCCAGGAACCGCAAAATGGGCCACTCACTGAATGTGCAAGCAGTGGGGCCCAGGACATGCGGTTCCTTAGCGTCCTCGCAGGCTACCCTGGCTCATCCCATGACGCCTACATCCTTAAAAGATCTGGATTGTTCCGTCGGTTTGAGTCTGGGGAATTATCCGGTGCATGGCTCCTTGGTAAGCTGAGTCCTAACGTCATTTTCTTTTCAAGGTATGCCTTTGATTTTTGTTTTGTTCCCATTTCCTAAACTATGCCTTTTTCCTCACCTTGTTAACATGTGAAACACGACTGTACCCATTACATTAGCAAAACAACAAAGCCTTGCAAGTTGTTGGTCCTGCATAGTGAAAAATCTAAATACTAATTTGAGGGAAATTACGAATCAGTCTTCCCAACACTTGTCTGTAATTCTGTTGTGGACTTTATCATAGGGTCTGCGCCATCTTTGCTTAGATGCATTACACTTACTGAGTAGAGGAGAGTGGGATAAAGTGCAGGGGCAGGGTTAGACCTGTTTTGGCCTCAGACAAAGCAGATAATGGGTCCTGAAAACTTAACCCATCCAACATTGCTGAGCAGCACAGAGCTAAACCAATAGCTCTTAACAGTCTGGCTGATTGGCCAGCATCCGCAATATTGGTTCTCTAATGTTGGACCCCATCTATTAGATATGTTTCTTTGTGGATTTGCCCTGTGCAATATGTATGCTCATGTTTTTGGCCCAATGTCACCTAGCCTCTTATTCAGGTAGTTGGAGCGTTTTTTGGCTTCAATGTATAGAGTAATTTTTTTTTTCCTTTAATTTTGCCAGGAGATTCGGGATATCCACTCCTCCCGTGGCTGTTGACGCCTGTACTACGCCCACAGAATGCCGCCCAAGAGGCCTATAATAGGGTGCACTGCAAAACCAGGGCAGTGGTGGAGAGGGCCTTTGGACTATTGAAGACCCGATTTCGATGTTTGGACCATACCGGGGGATCCGTTCAGTATGACCCAAAAAAGGTCATAGATATCATCATGGCCTGTGCTGCGCTGCATAATTTTGCTATCTTGCAGCGGGTCCCCCGGTATGTGGATTTGCCACCCTCTCCACCCACCGATGAGCCAGAGGATGCCTATGTTGGGCAGCACAGTACGTCTGGCCAAGCCATCCGTGCTAATCTAATCGCAACACATTTTGCTTAATTGTTTGCTCCTTTTTTGTTTTGTTTTTACCTTATTTGTTGTTATTGCTTTGTTCCATTTGTTTTTTGCTTTGGGTTTTATTAATAAAAAAACAGTAATGAATTAATTACCCAAACCATCAACAATGTTTTGAGACTCTTTGTTTATGGGGCTACTTTAAAGCGGACCTTCACTCTGAATAAGAGTCTATCTTATATGTTTCCCACACCCTGTACATACAGATTGGCCACATTAAAAATCATCCTACCTGCATCTACTGCATGTTATGAGCCTTTAAACATCCAAGATGGCGGCTTATGGAAGCCGCCATCTTATCAGGCAGCCTGCAAACAGGAAGTGCCTCCTGACTGTGCTGCTCTGCATTCTGGGACTGCTGACCTTTACCTGACCCCAGCTCTGCTCTGTCTGAGCAAAGCACAGCTATAACCCGCCCCCCTGTACCTTATCCCACTCTCCTCTCCTCAGTAAGTGTGATGCTTCTGAGTCAAGATGGCGGTGCCCGTATCCTAAATTCCTGAACAGAGTTGCAGCCCAGTGGGGGAAAGAATAATAAGTTAGTGACTAAAAATGTAAAATATATTAATTTTAGATGCTGGGGAACCGTTTTTTAAGAGTTTGGGCTTTTCATTAAATCATGGTGAAGGTCCGGTTTAAGTCATATTTATTATCCAAAAACCGAAAGACAGCAACTTAGTCAGAAACACGTGTATTTTATTTTCTTTTTGATCATTTTTTAAACAAAAAATTGGGATTTGATGGTCACTCCCATAGTTATGGGGAATACATGGACATGAAATTTATGGCAAAACATGCCACATAGCAATTGCACACAGGCTGGATTTACAAAGTAAGGCACTCCAGGACTAAGTTAAACTTAAAAAGAACATACTAACGTATATGTGCCAAGCATTGTCAAGTGGATAAATCACAGATGTTACATGTTCAAAATAGGGACACAAACACACCCTCTCCTGCTTGGCCACATTTGCCACAGGCACAGGTTGTAAGCAGACATACCTATGCCACATCTACACCTGTTACTCAGCGGCCCACCCAAACAAGAACACCCAGTCTCAATCCAAATACAGTAAAATCTCAGCCAGGGTCCAAGGTAGTAGTTTTCCAGCCAAGAATGTCCCCCAATCATGCCTACAAACAGGAGGAGCCACAACCAATGTAATTAGGGCCAAGGCTGCAGCGCAACAGCTTGAGTGGCCGGTTCAGTGAGGCTTGACCGCTGCCATTGGCTAGTGGGCTAGCTCAGGACTCTAATGAGCTATATGGGTGCAAATCCAAGGCATACAGGCAAAGCCATAACAAAATGCTATATTGGTAGGGCTCACCAGACAAGTCAATACAGTGGGGATGTAGAGCAAAGATGTAGAACAGTTTCAGCCCAAATACACCTTAATATGGGGGATGCCCATAGAACCCAGGTTGGGGTCCTTGATGGTGGGCCCTAACCTGGGCCTGTGTGGCATTCAGAATCTGCAACTGTTCCAAAATGTTTCTTTGGTTAGTTTGCAATTCAACCATGCTGGACCTGAATTCTGTTGTCAAGTTGGCCATGTGGCTGTTATGGGTCCTAAATTCAGTCAGCATGGCACTTAAGTTATTATTGAGGTTCCCTAATTGGGCATTAATATGCTTGTGGTTTTGTTGATTTTGGCGCCGAAATAGCCGCCTCTCATGGTGCCATGCTGACTCATCATCTGCACGCCCCTCCCCTGGGAAACTGGGTGACGTTGCTGAGTATGCCTCCCAATTCCCCGGGTTGTGGGGCGTGTAGATGATGTTGCTCTAGGACCCCCAACAGCCACAGGTATGCTGGGCAAATCCTCAACAGCAGATCTAAAACTGGGGCCTGGAGGGTCAGTCTCTGCATGCTGCCCACGATGTGCAGGCAGCATGCAGCCAGCTTCCCTTTGCTGCTGAGGATTTGTCGGAGAAACATTTTGGGACAGTTGCAGATTCTGGCCCAGGGGGAGATCTTCATAAGGTCCCATGCAGGTTCCATCCTCCCCCAACTCCTGGATTTCCTCCATCAGTGTGTGGGTCTGTTGGGACATGTAAATAAAAAAGGTTCAGTTTGTGGAATATATATGTAATTCAGCCAAAAGAAACATGGCAAGCCACATGCACAAGCAACATCATAAAAAGACACTTACCGTAGATATCGGATCCTGAAGAAGCCGGCATTGTAAAACTGGCAGAGGATTCCACAATAGCTGAGGGATGAGGCTGGGCTGCATTAGAAGAAAACAAACAATGTAAACACACAACTATGCATTGGTGATGCTTAATAACACATATGCTTAAATCAAACACGTGGCCAAGCTGGAATGGCCACTACCACAACGGTGCAACTTGACCTTCACTATGAATGCCATTATCTTGAAAATGGATATTGAAACAAGTACATACACATTGGTCACCTGAAGCCAACCAAACATGCAAGTACTGCCTGTTGTGTGTGTTTAAACATCCCTTATAGGCCAATAAGTGAACACACTCAGCTGGCAAATAGCAGTTACAATATGATTCTGCTCATTAGCATTGTATCTATGAAAACATTGCAATCACCCCATCTTAAGCCGTTGGGACCCAAGCACAGCTCAAACCCAAGTGGGCAACAGATAAAGATGTAAGTGTTGGATGTGATTGAATAGAAATACATATCAGGCAGTCCTTTGCTAATCTCAATACTTTACTACTCTTCCTAAATGTTCTGAAATGTCATGTATGGGCAAGCAAATTATAAAATTATGTGTCCACACACATGACACACCCTGGTCAAATTGTTCACTCCACTACAAGGCACACCCTAGGGGCATGTGTTTAGATATGCCTTGCTGGCTAATCTCACAGGTTGCACAATTTTTAGGGAAAATAGCACATTACTAACCTGCAGAATTAGGTGGGCTGTCCGTGTCCTGTTGTGCCGAGTGTCCCTCTAACGTAACAGGATGTAGCAGGCCCAGCACCATCTCCTGTAGCAGGCCCAGCCTGGGTAAATTTCAATTTAGTGGGGAATCCTCCGTCAGTTTGTAAGCTGAAAAACATAGTTACAAAAATTATGCTCAATGATGTCTATACAAGAAGAAGAAAAACCCAAAAATAAGATATGTACCTGTACTGCCGCCTTTTATTCTTTTTCTTCCGTGCGGCATATTTGAGGTCCGATATTTTCCGTGGAATCTGTTCTACATCTTTGAGCTTGTCCCCCGCTGCATTGACTTGTCTGGTGAGTTCTGCCAAAATCTCCGCTTTGCGCTGCTTGCTTGTTGATTTGGATTTGCTCCCATATAGCTCATCATAATATAGCATGAGGCCACTAGCCAATGCAAGAGTTTGGGCCTCACCAAAATGGCCACTCAAGTGGCCTGTGCGCAATGTGTGCCCTGTTGGTTGTGGTTGTGGCTCCTCATTGTTTCCAGGCAAATGGGGTGACATTCTGGCCTGGGTGTGTGTTGGAGAATTCAAGGACTGCAGGCTGGCTGCTGATCGAACTGGACTGGGAAAGGGACTGGGTGTTCGTGGCTGGGTGGCCACAGAAGTTGCAGGGGTTGAAGTGGCATAGGGTGATTGCCTGGCCACCTGTGTCGGTGGCGAATGTGGCCGAGGAAGAGAGGGTCTGGATGAGCTTGAACTTGTGCTTGGGGCCCTGTGGCTCTGTGGGCCCTTGGGACTAGCATGGCCCTTGGAGGTACTTGGCCAGTCCATGGGTGACCCAGAACTTGTGGTTCTGACACTCTTGCCCGTGGATTGGTAGCCCTGTGCGGGTGGGGATGTGGAGCTTGGGATTCTCTGCCATTTTGCACGGACTCTGAAAGAGAATGAGCTGTGTGTCCAGGGACCTTTAAATAAGATTGTCGGCCTGTGACGCCTATGCGCTCGCGTACGCGTGCGTACGGCCGTTCGTTTGGCCGTGCGGAACCCGGAAACTGCTGGGGCATTACTTATCTGCTGCGGAGAAGAACAAAGATGGCGACCACAATCTTCACCCACCAACAAGAAGAGATCACTATGCTTGTAAGTGTCTTTTTATCAGTTTGATTTGCCAGCTAAATGCATGTCTACCCCTTAAGGAAGCGCAGGAAGTAAGGGCTTTATTTAAAAGTGGCTACAAATCCGTGCACAACCAAAGTCACGGCACACACGTGCCAAACACCAGTTCGCCCAGCTTCAAGGATTTGATTAGCCTAGAAATGTGTGTGTTAATGTCATTTAGTCAAAGGATCTATTTTTGACAGATATTGGTAGCCAATTGGAACTAAATGCTATGTTTGCTTTATGTTTTGTAGACCATGCTGGAGCGCAGGTACGACTACCTGCCCAACTCTTTTGATAAACGCACCGTCGCCCTGGAGATCACCGGGCAAATACAGCAACCCACCGACACGACCTTCACCCACACTCAGATCATGCAGCATTGGTCGGACCTGAATCGGCTGCACATGCCTCGGGTGCGGAGGTTTTTTGGCATCCATTTCCCTAGTAAGTACATAGCGATTGCATGCCAGATGTAACTAAGACACAAGGTAGGCCTTTAGTTAAAATGCCTTTTCTTTGGTAGTGTTGGAAATGGATTACCGTATACGCCGCACCCGGAGGCGCACAGGCCGACCAGTGCTGCATGAAGCTGCAGCTGGAAGTGAAGGTGGTGGATCTCCAGGGCGACGGTCCTACCCTGCGGCACGGCGTGGACAGGCAGTCGTACCCTGCCACGCATGCAGGAGCCTCTGGTATGTCACTCTTCATGTATACGCACACACATATACATGCTAGTTCGTACCAAACTGATTCCCTTAATCTGTTTTTCTAGATGCTTCGGGAGCGGGTGAGGTGGGGGAGGAGGCAGCAGATCTGCAACAAGCAGAACATGGAGAAGGTGAGTGATGTGACCCAGACATTTCAAGAGACCTTTGATTACTGTTGAATAAGACATTAAAACTGACCATATTTCCCATGTTTCTACAGGCACTTCTTCACAGCAGAGGCAGGACCCAGGACATCCTGTTGTCCCCAACAAGCCATCTCTCGACCACCAACCAAGTAAGTAGTCATGCCATTATTTGCATTTCTGTGGTACTTGACATGAACACACAGATACATCAAGCCCTAGTCAATGGCAATATAAGACTGACCTGTGGCCACTTCCTTAGCTTAATGACTTGCCAGACTGACCTGTGGCCACTTCCTTAACTTAATGACTTGACAGAATTACATATGTCGCCTTTATTTAATTTTGTAACTTAAAAACATTTAATCCACAGGTGGCAAACATGTATTTGTATAAAATTAATATTTTTTTCTCTATTTGTTTTGTTACAGGGACCAGACGCCAAAGAATTTTGGAAATGAATCGGAGGGTCCTTGCAGTGGTGGCCGATATGAAGGTGATGGTTGACTCGTTGGGGACAACAGAAGAAGAAGACGAAGAAGATTAGAGTCCTGGGTCCTGTCCCTGTTTTGTTTTAAACGTTTTTCTAGAATGTTTACATTTACAACCTTTTTCACCCACAATTTTATGTCCCCAATTTCTAAAAATGCAAAGTTTTTATTAAATTTTAATGTCCAAAATTGTAATATTTTAAAAACCAAAAGAAAAAAAGTTACATTGTTAAAATGGAAGAAGAACCTAACTGTGAAGTGGTTTGGGTAAGTTTTAGGGGCCTAAAATGGAAGAAGAACCTAACTGCGAAGTGGTTTGGGTAAGTTTTAGGGGCATAACATGGAAGAAGAACCTAACCGGGAAGTGGTTGTGGTGAGCTTTAAGGGTCCAAAAGGGAAGATGGAGGATAGCGCTAAGTGGTTTGGGTGAGCTTTAAGGGTCCAAAAGGGAAGATGGAGGATAGCGCTAAGTGGTTGTGGTGAGCTTTAAGGGTCCAAAAGGGAAGATGGAAGATAGCGCTAAGTGGTTTGAGTGAGCTTTAAGGGTCCAAAGGGAAGATGGAGGATAGCACTAAGTGGATGTGGTGAGCTTTAATGGTCCAAAAGGGAAGATGGAGGATAGTGCTAAGTGGTTGTGGTGAGCTTTAAGGGTCCAAAAGGGAAGATGGAGGATAGTGCTAAGTGGTTTAGCTAAACATTGTAGTAGAAGTGAAATTGGCAAATATGTAGGTGAGCACTTTAATGAGTTAAGTATGTAGTGCGCAGGCGCAAGATCGTAAGGATTTTCGTCTGGACAATTATTTGGGGAATCTATCGGGAAACGTAAAGGATTCGTGGGAGGAGACGATGGGAAAAGGGCTAAATCGAAAGCCTACGTTGTAACCAGAGAAAATAAAACAGAAAAGTCACGGTGGAAAATGAAATCCTCATACTCGTACTCTGGCATACGAACGGACGGAAACTTTACAGAAGGTTTGCAATGCATGCATAGAATCGCTCGCACACTCATACGAGAGCGGGAAAATTTGCAAGTAATACGAAATCGGCACTAAAACTGAAGTATTTTTTTGTCTCTCTGAATCAACCCTAAAGAGTAAAGATCGCAAATTTGTGAATTTCAACAGCCTTTTGCCCCCCCCCCCCAAATAAACAAATAAACATACCTTTTTCAAGATGAATTTACTGCTATGTCTCTGAAGACTGTAAGTGGGGTTGTGTCTTCTAAATAGGGTTTACAGACAGCAAAAACTAAAAACTGATGCTCTACGCTTTCCTTACTGAATGCAAAACTTTTACTGGAGTTCAGCTTCCACACTGAATTGTGATTGCTCTATGAAATGGCATTTGCAGCAATTGAACATAAAAAAAGATTACTTATTTGGGGGGGGGGGCAAACCAATGCTCTATACTTTCCTTTCTGTACACAAAACTTTTACTGGAGTTCAGCTTCCACACTGAACTGTGATTGCTCTATGAAAGGGGATCTGTAGCAATTGAAAATAAAAAAAGCTTACTTGCCGTCGCAGCAGTTCTTTGCTTCAGCTTTGGTGGCTTATAATGCACGCACCCCTTAGGAATGCCTACTTATTTTCTGGGGAGGTAAGTTGGGTATACTTTTTTATCTTCCATGCCTACAGATGCACTTTTACCAGCTGACTGTTTGCAGACATGCTTATGCTCCACACATGCAGAACAGGGAGAGATTTTGCATCTCCCCAGAAATACTGTGCAGGCATGGGTACAGTATGGCATGCAGAGAGCCTGTTATTTTACTCACCTGGCTTTCCTGTCATGCGACACTTTGTTATGTAGAAGACCCAGGGGAGTAGAAAGTCAAGGACTGGAGCACCACTGTAGTCTGACTGGATCAGAGACAACTTGCGTCTCAGAACGCCAAACTGCATTGACCCCCTCTGCTCAATGCAAAGATCGGAATGGAGACTAGCTCTGCATATTAATGTGGGGGGACCTGCTAGCCACTCTGCATTTTAATTTTAGGATTGGGGACTCACTAGCCGCTCTGCAATAATTGGGGGAGCACTAGCTGTGCCAAATATTTTTGGGGTGGAAACCGCAATCGAAATTGTAGTGGGGCTGGGGTTCCACTTGCCTCTGTGCATAAGGGCAGAATGAGAGGTTTATAATGCAGCTGAGATCTAGTTACTTAAACCAATGCTATGAATTAACAAAAACACTATATTGATATGTTCCTATTTCAGGCAAGAAAGGAAGCATCAGTTTAATGTTAAAAGACAACAAGCATCCATTGAAAGTTCAATTGTTTGCCTCGTTAAAGCACTTGTCTGTGTCTCTGATTCACGCAGAGACGTTTTAAATGCCGGTAACCACAGCCCTTTGCCTGCGTGCAAACTTTACTGAATCAAGGCCCACAAGATAAAAAAGAATCCCATGCAAAATGTATCTTTACTTGAGAGCATTGAGAAGGATGGCTGGCTGGCTGAGCACTGTGTCATCAGAGAGCAACCATGATGCGTGTCACTAGATTGAGGACCATGCATATCGAAAAGCGACCCCGCCCTGTCTCTCTTCTCAAATATTTCAAATAACATTGATGCACTTTATCTTACAAAACAATCTCTTTACCACTATTTAAATTACTCCTAGAGGCTAAAGCACATATAACAACTAGTTGGAATTAAATTCCTCCCTGATTTATAGAGGAAGCTTTTCAAGGCAAACCATGTTGGAGGAATCTGACACTGTATTTATGCAATCTGCCTTCTATCCAGTGTTACTGTATGTACAATCTTTTGTGATGTAAAATTAATTGCTATATATACATACACACATATATATATATATATATATATATATATATATATTACTATTTTACAAAATGGGAGTATTTAAGCATTTTATGCTCTGTGGGTCCAGGTGGCACAAAGGGCCATATTCATGAAGGGATAGCAACAGGTAGGGCCTGTTAAGCTGCAGGTAGCGTCAGGTGAACGCTGGACACGGCACGCAATTCCACATTTATGAAGCTGAATCTGGAGAGCGACTAGAACAACGCCATGTAGCGTACGATTCATCATTATCCCAGGCTCTACCGTTGTTAAATGTGGTATTGGCGTGTGTGGCTATAGCGCCGAACATTGCTATGCATACTCTGTTTTAATGTTGCTTTTTATAGCTTAATGTTTGGCGTTTCATTGCGTTGTTAGCTTGCGAGGAGGGTCAAAGGTTATGCTTTCGCTTTCGTTTTGTGCACTTCCGGTTTTACACTTACGAGGATCCACAATGCACTCCAGAAGACCTGCAAGTTGCCTCCCCAGCTCCTCCTCAGACTCCGATACCCCCCCTGCCCCCCCCCGCCTCTTCAGCCTCCCCTGCCCTCCCTACCCCCCAAAAAAAGAAGAGACAGAGGGTGGATTTTCGGGTCAATGGCCGAGTGGACAAAGTGAGTGTACATGTGCATAGCGTGTTAATGTATTCTGTACTGTATTTTTTCATTATAGCTGCTAAAAAATATTGTATAATATGTTTAAATATGTAAAGCTTTATTGTATGTACAGGCCAAAGTAGTAGTTTTTATGTAATCAAATAATTTTTTTGTAATCTAAATTATTATTTATTATTTTGTTTTTATTCATATTTTTTGATTGATTACATTTAAAACTATTTCCATATAACTGTCAATAGTTCAACATTGTATATTTGTATTTGTAAATATTAAAATATATTATAGTCACTTTGGCTATAATTTTTTACATGTTGATTAGCATTTCTCATAAGAATTGAAATTTAACATTTTTTATTGTTTTATAGGATTTTTGCATTCAGGAGTACAACTATGCCCTGAGTGCCAAGCGTGGCAGCATAGTGGCAGAGGTGCAGGCCACCGTGTCCCAGTGTTTTAATATCAAACTAACCAAAAGATCTATAATACAGAAGTGGTCAGACTTTAAAGGAGCACTATCGCGAACATTTGCATTAAAAAAAAAAAAAATTAAATAGCCACACAATAGCTTCTAACACGTGTATAAATAATGTGGCGATAGAAAAGAAAAAACATGTATGCCTTACTTTTAAATTGTAAAATGAAAATGGCTCAGTCCATTTGCTGAATGGGGGGATCTGCTGTTTTTTTTTCAGTGAGGTGATTGAGAGCTGCCACATTTAGGCCACTGGTCTCCTAGCAACAGGTACAGTAAACTTGCTCCAGCTTTCTTCCCAGGGCAGCAATGTACACGGCAGTAACAGCTCTGTGTGTGTGTGAGGTGCTGCTTCTGTGATGAGACCACCAGGTGACACAATATATATATATAACATTCCTACTAAATAAATGACTAAAAAAATCTACTTTGACTGCACAATCATTATATATATATATATATAAAGGTAATAAAGTGGACCAAAATCCACCCTAGATTATATGAACCTCCAGGGCAGGCATACTTGCTCCAGATTCGGGATGCCCCGCTGTGTCAAATCCCCCAGGTCGCCCGAAAACTCACCTTCTTTCCTGGTCCAGCGGCGCATGCGAGAGCAGCGGCTGCATCCTTGCTATGCTTTTAGCAGGGCGCGTGCCCGTGCCAGGCATTTGTGAATGTTCAGCACGGGCAACCCTGTTAAAGGGTAGCACGGGATGCGGCAGACAGTGTGCTCTGATCCACTCGCCTTAGACGAAGGGGCGGGAGCGAATCCGAGCACGGATGGGATTTCACACAGCGGGGCATTCCGCTGAGAACAAAACTCAGGACAGTCAAAATCCTGGGTTTTTGGTCCACTTTAAAGTCTAAAAGAATCCAGTGCTGGCCACTGGCCTTCCCTTGGCGCATCGCAATATGGGATGCCCCACTATGTGAAACACCGCCCGGGTCGTCACAATACCCACATTTTCCCTGGCTCCCATGGTGATGTAAATAGCTGCAGCCACATCCTTAGCATCTCCGGGATGAGGCACGCTCCCATGGATAGCCATTCAGAGAGGCTGGGTGCCCAGGGATGCTGCCGCTCCAGGTTCTCATTGGCAAACTCTGTGTGCGATTGGATGACAGCCTGTGCATGCCCAATGGGACAGGGAAAGGTATATTTTGACAGCTGAACTAGTGGGGGGGGGGTTCACCTAGTTGGGATGCCCCCGGGGCAAGAAAAAGACTCAGGAACAATGAATGGTTTTGTTCCGCTTGAAACACACAAAGCTGTAAAAAAGAGAAAATGAGAATCGGAAAGATACTGTAGACAGCAGCAGAGGTAAAAAGAAAGAAAAACTGGGAAAATAATTAATCTGTAGAGCAACAAAAACAAGATAAAAATAGAAAAATCCAATTGTAGAAAATAGTTAAAAAAAAAATACAATTCTGAGCTGGGCTCAAACCTTAGACTCTCTGTACCATATCTAAATGCTCTACCTACTAAACCATTCAGCCTGCTGAGAGTAAAGAACACTTTATAAGGTAACATATCTGAAACAATGTTCCATAATGCAGTCACTATCTCTCTACTCTCATCCTGCAGTCTCTCCTCTCTAGTCCCAGCCGGACAGTAAAGACACACCACCCACCCACACACACCAGCCACCTTCTGGCCGGCACCATGCAAACACACACACACAGCAGCCATCTCCCAGCCAGCAAAGACACACACACACACACACACACACACACACACACACACCAGCCATCTCCCAGCCAGCAAAGACACACACACACACACACACACACAGCAGCCATCTCCCAGCCAGCAAAGACACACACACAGCAGCAGCCACCTCCCAGCCAGCAAAGACACACACACAGCAGCCATCTCCCAGCCAGCAAAGACACATACACACAGCAGCCATCTCCCAGCCAACACAGACACATACACACACAACACACACACACAGCAGCCATCTCCCAGCCAGCAAAGACACACACACACAGCAGCCATCTCCCAGCCAGCACAGACACATACACACACAACACACACAGCAGCCATCTCCCAGCCAGCCAGCAAAGACACACACACACGGCAGCCATCTCCCAGCCAGCCAGCAAAAACACACAGCAGCCATCTCCCAGCCATCTAGCAAAGACACACAGCAGCCATCTCCCAGCCAGCAAAGACACACACAGTCACACCAGCCATCTCCCAGCCAGCAAAGACACATACACATACACACAGCAGCCATCTCCCAGCCAGCTAGCAAAGACACATACACACACACAGCAGCCATCTCCCAGCCAGCAAAGACACATACACATACACACAGCAGCCATCTCCCAGCCAGCTAGCAAAGACACATACACACACACAGCAGCCATCTCCCAGCCAGCAAAGACACATACACACACACAGCATCCATCTCCCAGCCAGCAAAGACACACACATACAGCATCCATCTCCCAGCCAGCAAAGACACAGCATCCAGCTCCTTACATCGCAGTGGCAGGGAGCCGTTCTATTGCATGTTTGGAAATCAGGTTGTGTTTTTTGCTATTAGTATCCCAAAGAGCTAATTCATTAGACAATATAGGACATTAATTAGCTGTCCTTTTTACCATAGCTAGCCACATGAGAGAATAAATGGAAAACAAATCACGTGCTTTCTGTTCTATCAATACCCAGCTTTTCTTCACTAATAAAAATCTGTGTAAGTTGGGCTAATTGAGCAGCAACATAATAACTATAAACATTTGGGACACCAAAGCCTCCCCTTTTTTTGTGATTGTGTGTTTTGAGATATTTAAAATTCTCTGATTTATTCTTCTACTTTTGCCTGTCCAAATAAATCTCAACACTTCAGATTGAAGTTGATTTAATTCTGCCGTCGGAATAGGAATAGCAAGTGTTCTGAACAAATATAACAGTCTAGATCAGTGGTCCCCAACCCCCGGGCCGCGGACCGCTACCATGGCTCAAATGGTACCGGGCCCTGAGGCTATCGCGCCCCGCGCTCCAAACACCCCGTCCCTTACATCATCCCTGCACCCACCTGCACCAGTGTTCCCTCTAAGGTGCGCGCCTGGGCGGCCGCGCATCCGCTGTTACGAGGCTGCGCATCTCTAATCCCCACCCGCGCAGCAAGTGCTGCTGAGAGGAGCTGATTCTATCAGGTTGGAAGCCACTGTAAAAGCACTACAATTCGCTCCTCCGGCCAGCAGGGGTCACTGTTATCTTGCGAACAACCTGCCTCAGCGCTCCTCTGAATCAGTGCTGCTCTCTCACAGCACCACGTTATGCCAGGAGCTTCTCTGGATCTGCTCTGACAGGTGAGCAGTTGGCTGGGTCTTCATGTTGGTCTGATCTAATCCAGTGCTGGGTTTTTAAAGAAGGGAGGAGAACAATTGCTGTGGCCATTCTGGCACTGCCAAGACAGATAAGGGCCATTCCTTGTGGCATCCCCCCCCTCCATGTATGGAGCTGTAGCATTCAGCAGGGTCACTGGCTGCTCAGCCACATGCAGCAACATGGAGGAGAGGGGTGATGAGCCCTGCCTGAAGAAGGTTTCAGCATATGGTTGATTACATCAGTCAAACTACACTTGTATATGCCCCTCTCTAGTCAATGCTTGGTTCCTGAGAAGGTGGACAGGAAACTGCAGCACACATTTTAGCAGTTAGTAGGTGTGTGTGCTCTGATATCCAGTCCTCCATCTTAGAGACCATATATTTACTAGATAAATATAACCGCAGGACTGTAAGCTGCATTATGGCATGCTTCACTGTGTGAACCCCCGGGTGCCCTAAAATGTACCTTTCACCTAGTCCCATGGTGCATGTGCAGTCACTTCCAACCAGCACTGTATGCGTGTATATTAAAGCTTGATATACAGCTCTGCTTGGACAAAGTGTTGGCATAGTGAAACTGGAGGTCCTGCGGCCTGTGGCACGCTGCCGTCCCAGCTTATCTGAATGTCTGGGCAGGGGAGCACACCTCTGGTGCAAAACATGCTGTGGGTGCGACAGAAAGGTAAGTGTTTGCAGTGCAATTCCGGGGAGGTGGGGTATTGTGGGGTATTCCAAATATCGATGCCTGAGAGGTACTTAAACTGAAACAACACCCATTTTTCACAGAATGGATGTTGTTTTTAGAGCATTGCCAGTGCCTCCTGCGCATTAACCCTGGTAAACCCTCATAATCTTTCCTTTCTCCTCAGTCCCTGGTGAAATCGAGCAATGCGATTGGCCATCATAGTCATCTGGTTGCCGGTGGCCAGATACCCAGAAGAAGCCAGTGACTGCGTCAGCTAATCGCAACACTCGGTTTTGCCTAGGGGGGGGGGGGAGGGCGATAACATGGAAAGTCCACTTTTGTTCCACAGACCTTAGGAAAGCTAGCGAAAGTGGGCACAAAGCAACCCATAAACCTCACCACCGCTCCTGCGCCAACACCAGAGTTTACCAACCTATTATATTAACAATATTAACAATCAATACCGCCGCACCGCCCCCAGCCACACCACCAGCCCCGCGCCCAGTCAGCCCCCAGCCCCCCAGGGCCCCACCGGACCGCTTTAAAATTACCAAATCCTGAACCGGTCCACGGTGAAAAAAAGGTTGGGGACCACTGGTCTAGATAACAAAGTAATTTTAATTGCTCTGATGCAACAAGACAGCCTCAGACCAGACCAGGAGTCCATGTCATCTCCCAATTTATGAAATAATGAACTGTATTTGTTTTTATATAATAAATTAAACTGAGGGGTTAGTTGGATCCTAAGATTAATATTACTACTATTAGTTTTCTAAATGGGATTAAAGGATAGTTTTAAATTAAGAACCTTGTTCCGAGAGTGTCATATTCAACGCCTCAATCTTAGTATAATTTAATTTTAAGCCTAACATTTTGCTAAATTTCTTGAGCATCTGAAATAAATTAGGAAGTGAAGTGTGGGGTGAGAAAACATACAATAGGATTGTCTGTAAAAAATGCACATTTATGTTCCCACCCCCCAACATCCCTACTTAATCGTGATAAGAAGATGAGAATAAATTATTCATGAATCAATTAAATATTATGCAAAATCAGCTTTTTATTGGACCTTGGTGCAATAATTGACCTGCTACCACATAGACTTGGTGCAATAATCACCATGCTGTTGAATTTTTTTGTGCTTTTTATCTCGGTGCTGAAGTGCTGCTAATGAAGTTATGTTACTAATGAATTGAAGATAGCCTCAATACGAGTATTTGTTACTGTACAACCATTTGCCCTGCAACGTGCTCAAAATTTTATATACAGGATACCCCTTTCTTTATCCATTGGAATCCCCATCAGGTTTTTGCCCCCTGGCTTGAAGCGTTGAGGTGATTGCAGTTTGCTTGGCCAGGTTCTGTTGAAATGGCTTTGACAACAAAAGTGAGATGCTGATTGGCCAAGCATGCTGGGCTGGAGGAGGGGCTCCATATTGAAATACAGATGAGTGATGGCGCCCACCACCCTGACTAAGCTCCAGTGGGATGAGCGAAATGTACGTCAGCTGACGGAGGGCCCAGTTTCGCCCCCCCCCACCTCCACTCTCTCCACCACACCAGCTGGCTCCGGTGGACTTCCCCCGCTGGAAATTGTGGGCCTGTGACGAGACAAGGTATTAGGTGGCGGTAGAGCAGGTGGCACCTGATGCAGGCTCAGTTATAACTCGAGCCCAGACTGTCACAACTCCCACCACCCACCTCTAAGTGTTTCACTGGCATGATTGCTGGATAAGTTGAGCCGTTATATGCAGCGCTCCTGTGGTTTTCTACGCATTGAATGAAGCTATGGCAGCAATATAGGCCCCATCGGTATCTAACATTCAATCCAAGATTGAGGATATTTACTTTTCAGTTGTCCAGCATCAAAGAGTGTGTGTGTGCGGTCGTGTGGGGTCCGTGGTCCCCCGTTATTTTAGTGTAGGCAACGTAGCCTTTTCATTTTCTTATTGGATTTTGGATCAATATGTGTGCCGTGTAATGTGCTTTGTCAGGTCCCGTGGGACGTCTTCCTTCCAATAAGTCAGCAACCCCCAATCTCCGCTGCTTTCTTCGCCTATAGCCAAGCCCCCGTTTGCCGGGACGCAGAATACGCCTCACCGGACACGGTTGCCCCCAGGACTTGTTAGCACAAAGGATGCTGACTTATGCAGGGGAAGGTGGACGAACCAGGAACAAGACTGGGTAAAGACAATCGGGCAGAGGTCATACACGGGAGATCAGTCCAAGGATGCACGGTACAGAAGGATTTAGATAGAAGAATGGTCAGGGCTAGCCAAAGGTCACACTAGGAGGTCAGAGATACGCGGTACAGAGGAGCAGGCAGGAATCGTGGTCAAAACAGGCAAGGTCGGTCCAGGCGGCAATCAGGAATGGTCATACATGGCTGGAATCGTAAGGAAAATAGCAATCACAATCACACCCAGCAGCACACTATCACGGGCAAGGAACAAGTGCAGAGTGAGCAGCTTTATAGGAGTGATGGAACAGGAAGGGGAATTGATTGGTGCAACTTTAGGAACCAGAGGCTGATTGCCCCATTCAAATTGCCAAGCTTGGGCTCATTGGCCCGGATCTAATTACCTCCGGCGGGCGCCCTGTGTGTAGCGCCGCCAGAGGGCATAAACAGCAGCATCTGACGCGCGCGCGCGTGTAAGGAGTTGCGCGCCGAGATGGCCGTGGCGCGCCCGCTCCCGACGCCGCCGGAGAGGAGACCGCCCGAGCAGCCGCTCGCGACGGAAAGAGCCGAGCGGCTGCTCGTGGCGGAAATAGCCGAGCGGCGGCCGGGGAAAGGAGCCGCCGAGCCGCCACCTGACAGAGACGCCGCCCAGCCCGCACACTGGCCGAGCGGGAGCCGCCGACGTGGGACCAAAGGACAGGTGAGTGTACAGGGCTCGTGACACTACCCCCCCCTTCATGAGGGGCCTCAGGACCCTTACCCGGTTTATCCGGATTCTCACGATGGAATCTATTAACTAAGGCTCTGGCATGGACGTCTCTAGCTGGTACCCAACACCTCTCCTCAAGACCAAATCCCTTCCAATCGATTAAATACTGTAATGAATTTTGAACTACCCGGGCATCGAGTATTCTATTAATTTCATACTCAGGCTCATTTCCCACTATGACTGGAGGGGGAGACGACACCTGAATATTTTTGGCAGATTTTAATAAAGAAACATGGAAGGTCGACGGAATTTTCATGGATAAAGGTAACTTGACTTTAAAAGTAACATTGCTCAGTTTGTTAGTAATGGGGAAAGGACCGATGTACTTAGGGCCTAACTTAGACGAAGGTTGTCTAAGGGCAATATTTCTTGTAGATACCCAAACCCAGTCACCCACCTGAAATGGTGGTTCTTGCGACCTATGTCGATCTGCAAAATTCTTATAACTTCTGGAGGCCTTCTTAAGGTTTGTCTGTATGTCAGACCATACCTTATTCCTTTCACGTAGCCATTCCTCCAAGGCCGGCAAGTTGGAGGAAGGACCAGAGAAGGATGTTGCCTTAGGATTCTTACCATAATTACAGAAAAACTGTGAAAATTTAGTCGACTCGCTGGGCGCATTGTTAAAGGCGAATTCTGCAAAGTCGATAAATTCCGCCCATTGCTCTTGGCGGTCGGACACAAAACAGCGCAAGTATTGCTCTAAACTCTGATTCACCCGTTCAGTCTGTCCGTTAGACTGGGGGTGATAAGCTGTAGAAAGCGAAACTTTAATACCTAAACGATTACAGACGGCTTTCCAGAAACGAGATACAAATTGGACCCCCCTATCAGAAACAATATTTTGTGGTAAACCGTGGAGGCGAAAAATATGGTTGATAAATAGTTGTACTAAATCTGGTGCCGACGGAAGTTTCGTTAGAGGGATAAAGTGAGCCATTTTACTGAAGCGGTCCACCACAACCCAGATTACAGTATTTCCCTGCGTTGGGGGTAGGTCAACAATAAAATCCGTGGATATGTGTGACCATGGCTCCCTGGGAATTTCTAGAGGAACCAGTAATCCCGCTGGCGAGCCATGTGTGGTCTTACTTCGGGCACATACAGGGCATGCTTCGACAAAGGCGGTGATATCGCGTCTGAGGGTAGGCCACCAGACATGGCGTTTGGCGATGGCCAAGGTTTTTCGAATACCTAAATGACCGGCGGATTTGGCATCATGTAATTCCTGCAAGACGGCAAGACGTAGATGAGGTGGAACAAATAAACACTCAAGGGGTTTACCAGGAGGGGAATCAACCTGGAATGGCGCCAACGAGTGAGACAAGTCAGGAAGAAGAGCACCTACTACACACCCAAAGGGCAAAATTGGTTCTGCAGTACCCACTTGGTCCTTACAATCCCCAAAGTTCCGAGACAGGGCATCTGCTTTGGCATTCTTCTTTCCCTGTTTATAGGTAATAATGAAATTGAAGCGAGAGAAGAAGAGTGCCCAGCGAGCCTGACGGGAGTTTAGCCTCTTGGCGGACTCTAAATATTCAAGATTCTTATGATCAGTATATACAGTAATGGGGTGTAGAGAGCCTTCTAACCAATGACGCCATTCTTCAAAAGCCAGTTTAATACCCAATAGTTCCCTATTCCCAACATCATAGTTGCGTTCGGCAGGAGAAAATTTACGAGAAAAGAACGCACCGGGATGCAATTTCTCTGGATTGCCTGAATATTGGGAGAGGACTGCCCCTACCCCTAGTTCAGATGCGTCAACTTCTAACAAAAAAGGGAGCTTAGTATTGGGATGTACCAAAACTGGAGCTGAAGTAAAAGTTTCCTTCAGTAATTGGAAGGCGTTTATTGCCGAGGGAGGCCACTCCTCAACAAAAGCGCCCTTCCGAGTAAGATCAGTTAAGGGACTCACAATAGCGGAGAATCCTCTTATAAATTGTCTATAGAAATTCGCGAACCCCAAAAATCTCTGGAGCGCCTTAAGGGTTCTAGGTTGCTCCCACTCCATTATAGCGGACACTTTGGAGGGATCCATAACCAACCCACGCTTAGAGATTATATAACCCAGGAACGGAATTTCAGATACTTCAAACACACATTTGGAGATCTTAGCATACAGATGATTCTCCCGTAACCTCTGCAACACCGCTTTGACATGCTGACGGTGTTCCGACAGGGAACGGGAAAAGATGAGTATGTCATCCAAGTAAACCACTAGAAATCGACCTAGGAAATCACGGAATATGTCATTTACAAAATCCTGAAACACTGCAGGGGCATTACATAAGCCAAAAGGCATCACCAAATATTCGTAGTGCCCATCTTTTACATTGAAGGCAGTCTTCCATTCGTCCCCCTGACGAATGCGGATTAGGTTATAGGCCCCTCTAAGGTCTAGTTTGGAGAAGATCTGAGCGCCCGAAACCTGATTGAATAGGTCGTTGATCAAAGGTAGCGGATACCTATTCTTAACGGTAACCTTGTTTAACCCTCGATAATCTATACAGGGGCGTAAACCGCCGTCCTTCTTTTCCACGAAAAAGAAACCTGCACCGGCAGGTGAGGTGGAAGGACGGATAAATCCCTTCTTGAGGTTCTCTGAAATATAATCCCTAATGGCCTGTTCTTCTGATGTTCTTCGTGTGAGATTATAAATCTTTCCTCTAGGGGGCATTGTCCCTGGGAGTAAATCGATAGGACAATCGTAGGTCCTATGTGGGGGGAGAATTTCGGCAGATTTTTCTGAAAACACATCTGCCCAATCGACATAAGCTGGAGGCAACCCATCAAGGGTGACCGGTGAGGACCCAAGGGTTATGGAGAAGCAGTGATCGTAACAAAAAGGACTCCATTTTACAAGGTCCCCAGTCTTCCAATCTATCACAGGATCATGGGTTTTTAACCAAGGAAACCCCAAAACAATAGGGGACATGGGACTCTCAATTATAAAAAATTATATTTCTTCAGAATGAGCCGAACCCACCAATAAATTAACCAAGGGAGTTTTAAAAGAGACCAACCCACCCTCAATAGGCTTGTTATTGATCGCCAGGACCCGAAGGGAATTCTCTAATGGAATTAACGGTATATCAAGGGTGGCGGCGAATGCCTCATCCAAAAAATTGCCAGCCGCTCCACTATCTATAAAAGCGGAGGCAATTGTCTTGGATGACCCCCAAGAAAGCATAACTGGTAGGAGTAACCGATTAACTAGAGGGAATGATACCTGACCGCCTAGATGAAGTCCCTCAGCAGGATCTAGGCGCCGTAGTTTTCCGCCACTGGAGACTTATTTGGGCAATTCTTGGCGAAGTGGCCCGAATCTCCGCAGTAAAGGCAGAGACCTTGAGTTCTGCGCCGAACCTTCTCAGCCTGAGATAAACGGGTTACTCCCAGTTGCATAGGTTCTTCAGGTGCCGGAGAAGGAGAAGCAGCTGCACCTCTAGAACTTAACTCTTGGCGTGAGAGTCCCCACGATCTCCTGACGTCTCTCTTTGAGACGTCTATCTACTTTAATGGCTAATTGCATGTAGTCATCCAGATTCTTGGGTTGAGGGTAATTAACTAGAGCATCCTTTATGCTCTCAGAAAGTCCAATCCTAAATTGGCTGCACAAAGCAGGATCATTCCATTTGGAATCAATAGCCCATCGCCGGAATTCTGCACTGTACTCCTCCGCAGAGCGTTTAGCCTGTCTAAGATTCCGTAATTTGGAATCAGCAGTAGAAGCCCGATCAGGATCAGCGTAAAAAAGTTCCATGGCGGAAAAAAAAGAGGAGACCGATTGTAGGGCCTCATCAGAGGGTGTTAATCCAAAAGCCCAGGTCTGAGGGTCACCCTGAAGAAGCGAGATGACCAGGCCCACCCGTTGGGACTCGGTTCCAGTTGAGTGGGGCCGCAGACGAAAATAAAGCTCGCAGGAATTTTTAAAGTTTGAAAACTTCGTCCGGTCCCCCAGGAATTTCTCTGGTAGAGGAATCTTTGGCTCGATTGAAGGCCCAGGATCCAAAGGTGCAGGTATTAGGCGACTCTCTTGCGTAGCCACACATTGGGCCAGCTGATTGATGGCGGTGGCCATAGCTTGCACTTGTTGCATTAATTCTTCCATCTAGGATGATAGTATGGCCCGTGATAATGTCAGGTCCCGTGGGACGTCTTTCTTCCAATAAGTCAGCAACCCCCAATCTCCGCTGCTTTCTTCGCCTATAGCCAAGCCCCCGTTTGCCGGGACGCAGAATACGCCTCACCAGACACGGTTGCCCCCAGGACTTGTTAGCACAAAGGATGTTGACTTATGCAGGGGAAGGGGGACGAACCAGGAACAAGACTGGGTAAAGACAATCGGGCAGAGGTCATACACGGGAGATCAGTCCAAGGATGCACGGTACAGAAGGATTTAGATAGAAGAATGGTCAGGGCTAGCCAAAAGTCACACCAGGAGGTCAGAGATACGCGGTACAGAGGAGCAGGCAGGAATCGTGGTCAAAACAGGCAAGGTCGGTCCAGGCGGCAATCAGGAATGGTCATACACGGCAGGAATCGTAAGGAAAATAGCAATCACAATCACACCCAGCAGCACGCTATCACGGGCAAGGAACAAGTGCAGAGTGAGCAGCTTTATAGGAGTGATGGAACAGGAAGGGGGAATTGATTGGTGCAACTTTAGGAACCAGAGGCTGATTACCCCATTCAAATTGCCAAGCTTGGGCTTATTGGCCCGGATCTAATTACCTCCGGCGGGCGCCCTGTGTGTAGCGCCGCCGGAGGGCATAAACAGCAGCATCTGACGCGCGCGCGCGTGTAAGGAGCTGCGCGCCGGGAGCGCGCCGAGATGGCCGTGACGCGGCCGCTCCCGACGCCGCCGGAGAGGAGACCGCCCGAGCAGCCGGGAGCGACGGAAAGAGCCGAGCGGCTGCTCGTGGCAGAAATAGCCGAGCGGCGGCTGGGGAGAGGAGACGCCGAGCCGCCGCCTGACAGAGACGCCGCCCAGCCCGCACGCTGGCCGAGCGGGAGCCGCCGACGTGGGACCGAAGTACAGGGCTCGTGACATGCTTTACATTTTTAATAAAATGAATTTGTGTTTGCATGGCAATTTGTGCCCTTGATTATTCCTTGTGCGGCCTCACATTTAACCATATTGTCTTGTGTGTCAGATTAGTCTAGTAGTGGGTTAGTGAGGCGCTGCGGCAGGGCACAGGACATTAATTGTCTAGCAGAGATCTCCCAGAATTTTTAATTATTGTTTCTAGACAAAAATAGACAACAAAAATTGTTATCAGAACCTAAAAATTATCCAATACAGGTACAATACACAAAAGTGTTCTAGGAAAGAGTCGAGTCACAAGATTCGCAATGGAGGATCGGTGGGCAGGAAGCAAACTGGCTCCCTGCCTGCCGGACCTCCCCCCACACACAGATACATACAGGATCTTACAATGCTCCTGTGCCGCTGCTGCAGCTTGAGTTCCTAGCTCCAGTGGTTGTGCATGGCCTATGCACACCTGGCATACATTCATGTACCTGGGTGTGCATAAGCCACACACCCCATATGTGGGCGCTGTCTATGCATGCCCGGTGTTCATTCATGAATGACAAGCTGTATAGTCCACAGCCCCCACCGGAAGCAGGAACTCAAGCAGTGATGGCGCAAGGGCACTGTAAGGTACTGTATGAGTGTGTGTGTGTAGATGTCACGCATTGGAGGACCTGCTCCCTCCTCACACACATGACTGGGGGATAGGGTTTTGGAGATGCCGCTCACTGCCCACTGACTGTATTGTGGAATGCCACTTACTACTTGTATTCTGGATGCCACTCACTGCCTGTATTGTGGGATGCCACTCACTGCCTGAATTGTGGGATACCGCATGCTGCCTGTATTTAGGGATACCGTTCACTGCCTGTATTAAGGTATTTTCTCACTGCCTGTATTTAGGGATGCCGCTCATTGCCTGTATTAAGGGATGTAACTCACTCCCTGTATTGAAGGATGCTGCTGACTACTTATAATGTGAGATGCCGCTCACTGTCTGTAATGTGGGATGCCTCCTAATTAAGAGGAAATCTGCAAACTGTCTGTAATAGGGTGATTGGGGGGATTTTCACACACCATCCAGAATATTTTTTCCACCTCCAAATCCTGGGTGCGCCTTATATAGGGATGAGCGAATCGATCCGGACGAACCCGGATTCGATCCGAATTTCAGGAAAAATTCGATTCGGATCGAATCCGAATTTCCCCGCGATTCGATCGCTCGAAGTTTTCCTTTAACATCCATTCATTTACATTTACAGGCATTCTAAGATGGTGGACGGGACATGTCTGGACATCTATCCCGCGCCAGTGCAAGCTGGGGCAGTCACATGCAGCCAGCAAGCCCGGTGACGTCACAGCGCTATTTAAGTCGGCCATCTTGCTTTTCCTTCCTCATTTCTCTATTGCATTCGTGAGAGACAGAACGCTGTGTAGCTGAGGGAGAGACAGTTAGACAGGCAGGGACAGACAGGGACAGGCTGGAGACAGGCAGGAGACAGACAGGAGACAGACAGAAAGTCAGCGAAAAACAGGGAAAGGAAGGAAAAATCGGAGGCTGTCACAGGGAGATTTTTTTTTTTCATCCAGCCTGACAGGCTTTGTTAGCGTTTTCAGGCTGCTTATACTAACTAACTGTGCATATATACTGAACTGATCTTAAGTCTGCTGTGAGGCATCCCATTCTGTGACTACAGCAGCCTCTGTTTAAGACCATATAACCATTTGCACTTATTATAATTGAAATTAGCCCTGATAAAGACACTTTTGCTGGGCATAGCACTACTGGATCTTTTTTGGGGCATCCCATTCTGTGACTACAGCAGCCTCTGTTTAAGACCATATAACCATTTGCACTTATTATAATTGAAATTAGCCCTGATAAAGACACTTTTGCTGGGCATAGCACTACTGGATCTTTTTTGGGGCATCCCATTCTGTGACTACAGCAGCCTCTGTTTAAGACCATATAACCATTTGCACTTATTATAATTGAAATTAGCCCTGATAAAGACACTTTTGCTGGGCATAGCGCTACTGGATCTTTTTTGGGGCATCCCATTCTGTGACTACAGCAGCCTCTGTTTAAGACCATATAACCATTTGCACTTATTATAATTGAAATTAGCCCTGATAAAGACACTTTTGCTGGGCATAGCACTACTGGATCTTTTTTGGGGCATCCCATTCTGTGACTACAGCAGCCTCTGTTTAAGACCATATAACCATTTGCACTTATTATAATTGAAATTAGCCCTGATAAAGACACTTTTGCTGGGCATAGCACTACTGGATCTTTTTTGGGGCATCCCATTCTGTGACTACAGCAGCCTCTGTTTAAGACCATATAACCATTTGCACTTATTATAATTGAAATTAGCCCTGATAAAGACACTTTTGCTGGGCATAGCACTACTGGATCTTTTTTGGGGCATCCCATTCTGTGACTACAGCAGCCTCTGTTTAAGACCATATAACCATTTGCACTTATTATAATTGAAATTAGGCCTGATAAAGACACTTTTGCTGGGCATAGCACTACTGGATCTTTTTTGGGGCATCCCATTCTGTGACTACAGCAGCCTCTGTTTAAGACCATATAACCATTTGCACTTATTATAATTGAAATTAGGCCTGATAAAGACACTTTTGCTGTGCATAGACTTACTGCTGCCTGCCAGGTGCACTTCTGTTGGGGCATCCCATTCTGTAACATAGCATACCCCTCTTTATTTACACTAAGCAGCTCTCTTATTTACACTAAGCAGGCCTGTTGGAGGCTGAGTGTTACTGCTCACTTTTGGTGTGCATTATATTCTGTTTCATATAGACCCACCGCTGCCCGGGGGATCTTAAAATATCACCTACTACCACGCCAGTTAGACTATGTCGGGCAGACAAGTGCCTGGAAGTGAAAAGAGGAGTGGCAGAGGCCAAGATTCCGCAGGCAGAGCTCGCATCAGACTGGGGGCCAGTAGCAGCAGGAGTCACGCTGAGAGACCTAATCTGCCAGTATCTGCTAGCGGTCGGGTCTCCACCAGTAACGCATCTGCCGTGGTAGATTGGTTGACGCGCTCATCAACAACATCATCACAACTTACGTCTGAGACCCCCAGTCTAGGGTCGTAGGTTCCTCTGACACAACCCTGAGTTGGCATGCCCCGAGAGCAGTCCCTGTCCTCCCATTGCCTCTGTCCTACGCCGTTCCCTCCCCCAGCGACGTATCCTATGCTTTGGGTTCAGCTCCACTCTTTAGTGAGGAGGACGATCAGATACAGGAGGACAGTCAGCAGCTACCGCCCAGCCAAGAAATGGAGGTGGCTTCTTTAGCTAGGCAGACAAATAGTGATGTGGACAGTGTCGTGGGTGCTGCGAGCGTTCCAGCTCCTGCACCAGACACTGTTGACGAATCCACGAACATCAGTGACGTACAGCCACAACTCGGTGATGATGATGATGACGATGAAGCCGATCGCACTTGGGAGCCGGGTGATGAAGGGGCTTCATCGTCATCATCATTGCCCCGGAGTCAGCAGCTGAGGCAGCAAGGTGGTAGCAGTCAGCATGGGGGCACAATTCCAAAGGCTGGAGCCGGCCGGGGCCGGGGCCGGGGTAGATCACCTGCTGTGCGGCAGTCTACCTTATCGGGAGGTAGTGGAGCAGGGGTTCCTGGAGTTGGCAACAGCAGCAGTGAATCAGTGAGGCCAGGGGGTGGGAAAAGTAGCTACTCGGCAGTGTGGTAGTTTTTCCTGAAGCATCCGCAGGAGGGTAACATGGCCACATGCAAGAAATGTAGGCAAAAGGTGAAGCGTGGCCAGGGTCCAAATGTTGGCACCACGGCCCTGCGTCAACATATGATGCGTCACCATAAAGCGACCTGGGAGAACCGAGGCTCCCAAGGGGTGGTCCAGTCTGCTTCCTCACCAAGTGAGCTCCCAATTTCTGCCAGCCAAGGCTCCAGCACCTCAGCAGAAGGCAGCTGTGCGTCATACCCATCCTCTGTCGCTCCTGCTCCTCCTCCTCCTCCTCCAAGTCATGCATCCCGCCAGCAATCCATCAGCGAAGCCATGTCCAAGAGACAGAAGTATGCGCCCACTCATCCTACGGCGCAGAAGCTGAATGTGCTCCTGTCCAAGTTGCTGGTGCTGCAGTTGCTCCCTTTTCAGGTGGTGGAATCTGCACCTTTCAGAGAACTGATGGCTTGTGCCGAGCCGAGGGAGAGAGTCCCAAGCCGTCATTTCTTTGCCAAGAAGGCAGTACCAGCGCTGCACACTTTTGTTGAACAGAAGGTGGGCCAGTCCTTGAGCCTGTCGGTGTGTAGCAAAGTGCATGGCAGCGCCGACATCTGGAGCTGTAACTACGGTCAGGGACAGTACATGTCGTTTACGGCCCACTGGGTGAATGTGGTCCCTTTGCAGCAGCAGCAGCAACTTGGACAGGTCACGCCGCTTCGGCCTCCGCGCTCCCTGCCCGTTGGGCCTGTGACACCGTGCGACTCGGCCTCCTCATCCTCCGCCATCTCCTCACCCTCCACTGTAGGCTCAAGTCTCAGTGCCCCTCCAGTCTACCATGTGTGCAGGGCACGGAGGTGTCACGCAGTGCTTCACATGGTTTGTCTTGGCGAACGGAGTCACACAGGGGAGGAACTGCTTAAATGTATTCATCAGGAAATCCAAACATGGCTTACTCCGAGAAAACTTAAAATGGGAATCATGGTTACCGACAATGGGAAGAACATTTTGTCTGCGCTGCGCCAAGGAAGCCTGACCCATGCCCCCTGCATGGCTCACGTCTTCAATCTGGTTGTCAAGCGGTTTCTGAAGTGTTCCCCCCATCTGCAAGACATCCTAACAACTTCAAGGAAACTTTGCATGCACTTCAGCCACTCCTACACCGCCAAACACACCCTTCTTGAGCTACAGCGTCAGAATGGTATCCCCCAACATAGTCTGATTTGCGATGTTTCCACCCGTTGGAATTCCACCCTTCACATGTTGGACCAATTATATGAACAGAGAAAAGCCATCACGGATTTCCTGATGATCCAAGCAGATAGGGGGACTCCCCTGTGTAACTTCAATGTCAACCAGTGGCAGCTCATACGTGACACCTGCCGTTTGCTCAGGCCCTTTGAGGAAGCCACTTTATTTGTCAGTCGGCAGGATTACGGGATGAACGACGTGATTCCACTGCTTCATGTACTACAGCACATGTTGGAAACCATGGCTGGTCAGGGCACTGGAGACATGGCGTTTACATCTTACGGCCACATGAACCCCGTTGGAGCTGAACTGGAGGAGGAGGAGGAAGAGGAGGAGGAGGAGTTGCCCAGCGAAACACAGTTTAGGCTTGGCGAAATGGCTGGTTTATCTAGTCAGCGGACAGGAGAGGAGGAGCAGGAGCAGCCAGAGGAGCTAGAGGTTTTTGAGGAAGGCGAGACAGAGGACCCGGGAACACCATGGCAGTATGCAGTGGAGATGGAGACAGGTAGTCCATCCGAGTCACTTGCGCAAATGGCACGAAGCATGCTCACGTGCTTGCGTAGTGACCCCAGAATTGTTTCCATCTGTCGGCGGGATGACTTTTGGCTGTCCACCTTATTGGACCCTCGCTTCCGGCACAAAATGGGGGCATTTTTTAAACCCACCGAGAGGGAGGACAAACTCAACTACTACAAAGACATTTTACGTAGGCAGTTGGCCGATGCCTATCTGCGCCATGGTCCATACTCTCACAGGTCTGACTCGAGGGGACCTCTGCGCTCACCTTCCACTGCCATGGCCGCTGGGGGGGTTGGCAGGAGCAGCAGCAGCAGCTCCATCAGCAGCAGCAGCCTCAGTCTTCAGTCGCTAATGAGTAGCTTTCTACACCCGCATAGTGAGGCTACTCATGAGCAGCAGGAAGACCTGGAGCAGGACCTCAACCAGCAGGTCATGTCATACTTTGACATGACCATGCCAACACACCTTGAGGATCCGCTGGACTTCTGGGCAGCCAAACTTGATTTGTGGCCGCAACTAGCAGAGTTTGCCCTGGAAAAGCTGTCCTGCCGGGCAAGTAGCGTGCCATCTGAGCGGGTGTTTAGTGCGGCGGGGGCCATAGTTACGGCGAGGAGAATTCGTCTGTCAACTAAAAATGTGGAGAGACTCACCTTTGTCAAAATGAATCAGGGATGGATCAGCCAGGATTTCCACCCACCAATGCCTGATGCATGCGACTAGATTCAGCATGGTGCCACGTTTTACACTTTCCAAATGGTGCAAAACATATTTATGTCTTGAGGCCATTTTTTGGGCTCCTGCTGCTGCTGCTGCCAACTTCTGCCAACTCCAGGGTGTGATTCATCCAATTTTTGGGCTCCTGAAGCCAACTCCAGTGTATATTTGGGCTCCTGCTGCTGCTGCTGCCAACTCCAGGGTGTGATTCATCCAATTTTTGGGCTCCTGAAGCCAACCCCAGGGTCTCTTTAAAGTAATATTTGGGCTCCTGCTGCTGCCAACTCCAGGGTGTGATTCATCCAATTTTTGGGCTCCTGAAGCCAACTCCAGTGTATATTTGGGCTCCTGCTGCTGCTGCTGCCAACTCCAGGGTGTGAATCATCCAATTTTTGGGCTCATGAAGCCAACACCAGTGTCTCTTTAAAGTAATATTTGGGCTCCTGCTGCTGCTGCTGCCAACTCCAGGGTGTGAATCATCCAATTTTTGGACTCATGAAGCCAACACCAGTGTCTCTTTAAAGTAATATTTGGGCTCCTGCTGCTGCTGCTGCCAACTCCAGGGTGTGATTCATCCAATTTTTGGGCTCCTGAAGCCAACCCCAGTGTCTCTTTAAAGTAATGTTTGGGCTCCTGTTGCTGCTGCTGCCAACTCCTGCCAACTCCAGGGTGTGATTCATCCAATTTTTGGGCTCCTGAAGCCAACCCCAGGGTCTCTTTAAAGCAATATTTGGGCTCCTGCTGCTGCTGCTGCCAAATCCAGGGTGTGATTCATCCAATTTTTGGGCCCCTGAAGCCAACCCCAGTGTCTCTTTAAAGTAATGTTTGGGCTCCTGCTGCTGCTGCTGCCAACTCCAGGGTGTGATTCATCCAATATTTGGGCTCCTGAAGCCAACTCCAGTGTATATTGGGGCTCCTGCTGCTGCTGCCAACTCCAGGGTGTGATTCATCCAATTTTTGGGCTCCTGAAGCCAACCCCAGGGTCTCTTTAAAGTAATATTTGGGCTCCTGCTGCTGCTGCTGTCAACTCCTGCCAACTCCAGGGTGTGATTCATCCAATTTTTGGGCTCCTGAAGCCAACCCCAGTGTCTCTTTAAAGTAATATTTGGGCTCCTGCTGCTGCCAACTCCAGGGTGTGATTCATCCAATTTTTGGGCTCCTAAAGCCAACCCCAGTGTCTCTTTAAAGTAATGTTTGGGCTCCTGCTGCTGCTGCTGCCAACTCCAGGGTGTGATTCATCCAATTTTTGGGCTCCTGAAGCCAACTCCAGTGTATATTTGGGCTCCTGCTGCTGCTGCTGCCAACTCCAGGGTGTGATTCGTCCAATTTTGGGCTCCTGAAGCCAACCCCAGGGTCTCTTTAAAGTAATATTTGGGCTCCTGCTGCTGCTACTGCCAACTTCTGCCAACTCCAGGGTGTGATTCATCCAATTTTTGGGCTCCTGAAGCCAACCCCAGTGTCTCTGTAAAGTAATATTTGGGCTCCTGCTGCTGCTGCTGCTGCCAACTCCAGGGTGTGATTCATCCAATTTTTGGGCTCCTGAAGCCAACCCCAGTGTCTCTTTAAAGTAATGTTTGGGCTCCTGTTGCTGCTGCTGCCAACTCCTGCCAACTCCAGGGTGTGATTCATCCAATTTTTGGGCTCCTGAAGCCAATCCCAGGGTCTCTTTAAAGTAATATTTGGGCTCCTGCTGATGCTGCTGTCAACTCCTGCCAACTCCAGGGTGTGATTCATCCAATTTTTGGGCTCCTGAAGCCAACCCCAGGGTCTCTTTAAAGTAATGTTTGGGCTCCTGCTGCTGCTGCTGCCAACTCCAGGGTGTGATTCATCCAATTTTTGGGCTCCTGAAGCCAACTCCAGTGTATATTTGGGCTCCTGCTGCTGCTGCTGCCAACTCCAGGGTGTGATTCATCCAATTTTGGGCTCCTGAAGCCAACCCCAGGGTCTCTTTAAAGTAATATTTGGGCTCCTGCTGCTGCTACTGCCAACTTCTGCCAACTCCAGGGTGTGATTCATCCAATTTTTGGGCTCCTGAAGCCAACCCCAGTGTCTCTTTAAAGTAATGTTTGGGCTACTGTTGCTGCTGCTGCCAACTCCTGCCAACTCCAGGGTGTGATTCATCCAATTTTTGGGCTCCTGAAGCCAACCCCAGGGTCTCTTTAAAGTAATATTTGGGCTCCTGCTGCTGCTGCTGTCAACTCCTGCCAACTCCAGGGTGTGATTCATCCAATTTTTGGGCTCCTGAAGCCAACCCCAGGGTCTCTTTAAAGTAGTATTTGGGCTCCTGCTGCTGCTGCTGCTGCCAACTCCAGGGAGTGATTCATCCAATTTTTGGGCTCCTGAAGCCAACCCCAGTGTCTCTTTAAAGTAATGTTTGGGCTCCTGCTGCTGCTGCTGCTGCCAACTCCAGGGTGTGATTCATCCAATTTTTGGGCTCCTGAAGCCAACTCCAGTGTATATTTGGGCTCCTGCTGCTGCCAACTCCAGGGTGTGATTCATCCAATTTTTGGGCTCCTGAAGCCAACCCCAGTGTCTCTGTAAAGTAATATTTGGGCTCCTGCTGCTGCTGCTGCCAACTCCAGGGTGTGATTCATCCAATTTTTGGGCTCCTGAAGCCAACCCCAGTGTCTCTTTAAAGTAATGTTTGGGCTCCTGTTGCTGCTGCTGCCAACTCCTGCCAACTCCAGGGTGTGATTCATCCAATTTTTGGGCTCCTGAAGCCAATCCCAGGGTCTCTTTAAAGTAATATTTGGGCTCCTGCTGCTGCTGCTGTCAACTCCTGCCAACTCCAGGGTGTGATTCATCCAATTTTTGGGCTCCTGAAGCCAACCCCAGGGTCTCTTTAAAGTAATGTTTGGTCTCCTGCTGCTGCTGCTGCCAACTCCAGGGTGTGATTCATCCAATTTTTGGGCTCCTGAAGCCAACTCCAGTGTATATTTGGGCTCCTGCTGCTGCTGCTGCCAACTCCAGGGTGTGATTCATCCAATTTTGGGCTCCTGAAGCCAACCCCAGGGTCTCTTTAAAGTAATATTTGGGCTCCTGCTGCTGCTTCTGCCAACTTCTGCCAACTCCAGGGTGTGATTCATCCAATTTTTGGGCTCCTGAAGCCAACCCCAGTGTCTCTTTAAAGTAATGTTTGGGCTCCTGTTGCTGCTGCTGCCAACTCCTGCCAACTCCAGGGTGTGATTCATCCAATTTTTGGGCTCCTGAAGCCAACCCCAGGGTCTCTTTAAAGTAATATTTGGGCTCCTGCTGCTGCTGCTGTCAACTCCTGCCAACTCCAGGGTGTGATTCATCCAATTTTTGGGCTCCTGAAGCCAACCCCAGGGTCTCTTTAAAGTAGTATTTGGGCTCCTGCTGCTGCTGCTGCTGCCAACTCCAGGGAGTGATTCATCCAATTTTTGGGCTCCTGAAGCCAACCCCAGTGTCTCTTTAAAGTAATGTTTGGGCTCCTGCTGCTGCTGCTGCTGCCAACTCCAGGGTGTGATTCATCCAATTTTTGGGCTCCTGAAGCCAACTCCAGTGTATATTTGGGCTCCTGCTGCTGCTGCTGCCAACTCCAGGGTGTGATTCATCCAATTTTTGGGCTCCTGAAGCCAACCCCAGTGTCTCTGTAAAGTAATATTTGGGCTCCTGCTGCTGCTGCTGCCAACTCCAGGGTGTGATTCATCCAATTTTTGGGCTCCTGAAGCCAACCCCAGTGTCTCTTTAAAGTAATGTTTGGGCTCCTGTTGCTGCTGCTGCCAACTCCTGCCAACTCCAGGGTGTGATTCATCCAATTTTTGGGCTCCTGAAGCCAATCCCAGGGTCTCTTTAAAGTAATATTTGGGCTCCTGCTGATGCTGCTGTCAACTCCTGCCAACTCCAGGGTGTGATTCATCCAATTTTTGGGCTCCTGAAGCCAACCCCAGGGTCTCTTTAAAGTAATGTTTGGGCTCCTGCTGCTGCTGCTGCCAACTCCAGGGTGTGATTCATCCAATTTTTGGGCTCCTGAAGCCAACTCCAGTGTATATTTGGGCTCCTGCTGCTGCTGCTGCCAACTCCAGGGTGTGATTCATCCAATTTTGGGCTCCTGAAGCCAACCCCAGGGTCTCTTTAAAGTAATATTTGGGCTCCTGCTGCTGCTACTGCCAACTCCAGGGTGTGATTCATCCAATTTTTGGGCTCCTGAAGCCAACCCCAGTGTCTCTTTAAAGTAATGTTTGGGCTCCTGTTGCTGCTGCTGCCAACTCCTGCCAACTCCAGGGTGTGATTCATCCAATTTTTGGGCTCCTGAAGCCAACCCCAGGGTCTCTTTAAAGTAGTATTTGGGCTCCTGCTGCTGCTGCTGCTGCTGCTGCTGCCAACTCCAGGGAGTGATTCATCCAATTTTTGGGCTCCTGAAGCCAACCCCAGTGTCTCTTTAAAGTAATATTTGGGCTCCTGCTAATGGCAACTCCAGGGTGTGATTCATCCAATTTTTGGGCTCCTGAAGCCAACCCCAGTGTCTCTTTAAAGTAATGTTTGGGCTCCTGCTGCTGCTGCTGCCAACTCCAGGGTGTGATTCATCCAATTTTTGGGCTCCTGAAGCCAACTCCAGTGTATATTTGGGCTCCTGCTGCTGCTGCTGCCAACTCCAGGGTGTGATTCATCCAATTTTTGGGCTCCTGAAGCCAACTCCAGGGTCTCTTTAAAGTAATATTTGGGCTCCAGCTGCTGCTGCTGCTGTCAACTCCTGCCAACTCCAGGGTGTGATTCATCCAATTTTTGGGCTCCTGAAGCCAACCCCAGGGTCTCTTTAAAGTAATATTTGGGCTCCTGCTGCTGCTGCTGCTGTCAACTCCTGCCAACTCCAGGGTGTGATTCATCCAATTTTTGGGCTCCTGAAGCCAACCCCAGGGTCTCTTTAAAGTAATATTTGGGCTCCTGCTGCTGCTGCTGCCAACTCCAGGGTGTGATTCATCCAATTTTTGGGCTCCTGAAGCCAACCCCAGTGTCTCTTTAAAGTAATGTTTGGGCTCCTGCTGCTGCTGCTGCCAACTCCAGGGTGTGATTCATCCAATTTTTGGGCTCCTGAAGCCAACTCCAGTGTATATTTGGGCTCCTGCTGCTGCTGCTGCCAACTCCAGGGTGTGATTCATCCAATTTTGGGCTCCTGAAGCCAACCCCAGGGTCTCTTTAAAGTAATATTTGGGCTCCTGCTGCTGCTACTGCCAACTTCTGCCAACTCCAGGGTGTGATTCATCCAATTTTTGGGCTCCTGAAGCCAACCCCAGTGTCTCTTTAAAGTAATATTTGGGCTCCTGCTGCTGGCAACTCCAGGGTGTGATTCATCCAATTTTTGGGCTCCTGAAGCCAACCCCAGTGTCTCTTTAAAGTAATGTTTGGGCTCCTGCTGCTGCTGCTGCCAACTCCAGGGTGTGATTCATCCAATTTTTGGGCTCCTGAAGCCAACTCCAGTGTATATTTGGGCTTCTGCTGCTGCTGCCAACTCCAGGGTGTGATTCATCCAATTTTTGGGCTCCTGAAGCCAACCCCAGGGTCTCTTTAAAGTAATATTTGGGCTCCTGCTGCTGCTACTGCCAACTTCTGCCAACTCCAGGGTGTGATTCATCCAATTTTTGGGCTCCTGAAGCCAACCCCAGGGTCTTTTTAAAGTAATATTTGGGCTGCTGCTGCTGCTGTCAACTCCTGCCAACTCCAGGGTGTGATTCATCCAATTTTTGGGCTCCTGAAGCCAACCCCAGGGTCTCTTTAAAGTAATATTTGGGCTCCTGCTGCTGCTGCTGCTGCTGCCAACTCCAGGGTGGGATTCATCCAATTTTTGGGCTCCTGAAGCCAACTCCAGTGTCTCTTTAAAGTAATGTTTGGGCTCCTGCTGCTGCTGCCAACTCCAGTGTGTGATTCATCCAATTTTTGGGCTCCTGAAGCCAACTCCAGTGTATATTTGGGCTCCTGCTGCTGCTGCTGCCAACTCCAGGGTGTGATTCATCCAATTTTGGGCTCCTGAAGCCAACCCCAGGGTCTCTTTAAAGTAATATTTGGGCTCCTGCTGCTACTGCCAACTTCTGCCAACTCCAGGGTGTGATTCATCCAATTTTTGGGCTCCTGAAGCCAACCCCAGTGTCTCTTTAAAGTAATATTTGGGCTCCTGCTGCTGCCAACTCCAGGGTGTGATTCATCCAATTTTTGGGCTCCTGAAGCCAACCCCAGTGTCTCTTTAAAGTAATGTTTGGGCTCCTGCTGCTGCTGCTGCCAACTCCAGGGTGTGATTCATCCAATTTTTGGGCTCCTGAAGCCAACTCCAGTGTATATTTGGGCTCCTGCTGCTGCTGCCAACTCCAGGGTGTGATTCATCCAATTTTTGGGCTCCTGAAGCCAACTCCAGTGTATATTTGGGCTCCTGCTGCTGCTGCCTACTCCAGGGTGTGATTCGTCCAATTTTGGGCTCCTGAAGCCAACCCCAGGGTCTCTTTAAAGTAATATTTGGGCTCCTGCTGCTGCTACTGCCAACTTCTGCCAACTCCAGGGTGTGATTCGTCCAATTTTTGGGCTCCTGAAGCCAACCCCAGTGTCTCTGTAAAGTAATATTTGGGCTCCTGCTGCTGCCAACTCCAGGGTGTGATTCATCCAATTTTTGGGCTCCTGAAGCCAACCCCAGTGTCTCTTTAAAGTAATGTTTGGGCTCCTGTTGCTGCTGCTGCCAACTCCTGCCAACTCCAGGGTGTGATTCATCCAATTTTTGGGCTCCTGAAGCCAATCCCAGGGTCTCTTTAAAGTAATATTTGGGCTCCTGCTGATGCTGCTGTCAACTCCTGCCAACTCCAGGGTGTGATTCATCCAATTTTTGGGCTCCTGAAGCCAACCCCAGGGTCTCTTTAAAGTAATGTTTGGGCTCCTGCTGCTGCTGCTGCCAACTCCAGGGTGTGATTCATCCAATTTTTGGGCTCCTGAAGCCAACTCCAGTGTATATTTGGGCTCCTGCTGCTGCTGCTGCCAACTCCAGGGTGTGATTCATCCAATTTTGGGCTCCTGAAGCCAACCCCAGGGTCTCTTTAAAGTAATATTTGGGCTCCTGCTGCTGCTACTGCCAACTTCTGCCAACTCCAGGGTGTGATTCATCCAATTTTTGGGCTCCTGAAGCCAACCCCAGTGTCTCTTTAAAGTAATGTTTGGGCTCCTGTTGCTGCTGCTGCCAACTCCTGCCAACTCCAGCGTGTGATTCATCCAATTTTTGGGCTCCTGAAGCCAACCCCAGGGTCTCTTTAAAGTAATATTTGGGCTCCTGCTGCTGCTGCTGTCAACTCCTGCCAACTCCAGGGTGTGATTCATCCAATTTTTGGGCTCCTGAAGCCAACCCCAGGGTCTCTTTAAAGTAGTATTTGGGCTCCTGCTGCTGCTGCTGCTGCCAACTCCAGGGAGTGATTCATCCAATTTTTGGGCTCCTGAAGCCAACCCCAGTGTCTCTTTAAAGTAATGTTTGGGCTCCTGCTGCTGCTGCTGCTGCCAACTCCAGGGTGTGATTCATCCAATTTTTGGGCTCCTGAAGCCAACTCCAGTGTATGTTTGGGCTCCTGCTGCTGCTGCTGCCAACTCCAGGGTGTGATTCATCCAATTTTTGGGCTCCTGAAGCCAACCCCAGTGTCTCTGTAAAGTAATATTTGGGCTCCTGCTGCTGCTGCTGCCAACTCCAGGGTGTGATTCATCCAATTTTTGGGCTCCTGAAGCCAACCCCAGTGTCTCTTTAAAGTAATGTTTGGGCTCCTGTTGCTGCTGCTGCCAACTCCTGCCAACTCCAGGGTGTGATTCATCCAATTTATGGGCTCCTGAAGCCAATCCCAGGGTCTCTTTAAAGTAATATTTGGGCTCCTGCTGCTGCTGCTGTCAACTCCTGCCAACTCCAGGGTGTGATTCATCCAATTTTTGGGCTCCTGAAGCCAACCCCAGGGTCTCTTTAAAGTAATGTTTGGGCTCCTGCTGCTGCTGCTGCCAACTCCAGGGTGTGATTCATCCAATTTTTGGGCTCCTGAAGCCAACTCCAGTGTATATTTGGGCTCCTGCTGCTGCTGCTGCCAACTCCAGGGTGTGATTCATCCAATTTTGGGCTCCTGAAGCCAACCCCAGGGTCTCTTTAAAGTAATATTTGGGCTCCTGCTGCTGCTACTGCCAACTTCTGCCAACTCCAGGGTGTGATTCATCCAATTTTTGGGCTCCTGAAGCCAACCCCAGTGTCTCTTTAAAGTAATGTTTGGGCTCCTGTTGCTGCTGCTGCCAACTCCTGCCAACTCCAGGGTGTGATTCATCCAATTTTTGGGCTCCTGAAGCCAACCCCAGGGTCTCTTTAAAGTAATAGTTGGGCTCCTGCTGCTGCTGCTGTCAACTCCTGCCAACTCCAGGGTGTGATTCATCCAATTTTTGGGCTCCTGAAGCCAACCCCAGGGTCTCTTTAAAGTAGTATTTGGGCTCCTGCTGCTGCTGCTGCTGCTGCCAACTCCAGGGAGTGATTCATCCAATTTTTGGGCTCCTGAAGCCAACCCCAGTGTCTCTTTAAAGTAATGTTTGGGCTCCTGCTGCTGCTGCTGCTGCCAACTCCAGGGTGTGATTCATCCAATTTTTGGGCTCCTGAAGCCAACTCCAGTGTATATTTGGGCTCCTGCTGCTGCTGCTGCCAACTCCAGGGTGTGATTCATCCAATTTTTGGGCTCCTGAAGCCAACACCAGGGTCTCTTTAAAGTAATATTTGGCCTCCTGCTGCTGCTACTGCCAACTTCTGCCAACTCCAGGGTGTGATTCATCCAATTTTTGGGCTCCTGAAGCCAACCCCAGTGTCTCTTTAAAGTAATATTTGGGCTCCTGCTGCTGGCAACTCCAGGGTGTGATTCATCCAATTTTTGGGCTCCTGAAGCCAACCCCAGTGTCTCTTTAAAGTAATGTTTGGGCTCCTGCTGCTGCTGCTGCCAACTCCAGGGTGTGATTCATCCAATTTTTGGGCTCCTGAAGCCAACTCCAGTGTATATTTGGGCTCCTGCTGCTGCTGCTGCCAACTCCAGGGTGTGATTCATCCAATTTTTGGGCTCCTGAAGCCAACTCCAGGGTCTCTTTAAAGTAATATTTGGGCTCCAGCTGCTGCTGCTGCTGTCAACTCCTGCCAACTCCAGGGTGTGATTCATCCAATTTTTGGGCTCCTGAAGCCAACCCCAGGGTCTCTTTAAAGTAATATTTGGTCTCCTGCTGCTGCTGTCAACTCCTGCCAACTCCAGGGTGTGATTCATCCAATTTTTGGGCTCCTGAAGCCAACCCCAGGGTCTCTTTAAAGTAATATTTGGGCTCCTGCTGCTGCTGCTGCCAACTCCAGGGTGTGATTCATCCAATTTTTGGGCTCCTGAAACCAACCCCAGTGTCTCTTTAAAGTAATGTTTGGGCTCCTGCTGCTGCTGCTGCCAACTCCAGGGTGTTATTCATCCAATTTTTGGGCTCCTGAAGCCAACTCCAGTGTATATTTGGGCTCCTGCTGCTGCTGCTGCCAACTCCAGGGTGTGATTCATCCAATTTTGGGCTCCTGAAGCCAACCCCAGGGTCTCTTTAAAGTAATATTTGGGCTCCTGCTGCTGCTACTGCCAACTTCTGCCAACTCCAGGGTGTGATTCATCCAATTTTTGGGCTCCTGAAGCCAACCCCAGTGTCTCTTTAAAGTAATATTTGGGCTCCTGCTGCTGGCAACTCCAGGGTGTGATTCATCCAATTTTTGGGCTCCTGAAGCCAACCCCAGTGTCTCTTTAAAGTAATGTTTGGGCTCCTGCTGCTGCTGCTGCCAACTCCAGGGTGTGATTCATCCAATTTTTGGGCTCCTGAAGCCAACTCCAGTGTATATTTGGGCTCCTGCTGCTGCTGCCAACTCCAGGGTGTGATTCATCCAATTTTTGGGCTCCTGAAGCCAACCCCAGGGTCTCTTTAAAGTAATATTTGGGCTCCTGCTGCTGCTACTGCCAACTTCTGCCAACTCCAGGGTGTGATTCATCCAATTTTTGGGCTCCTGAAGCCAACCCCAGGGTCTTTTTAAAGTAATATTTGGGCTGCTGCTGCTGCTGTCAACTCCTGCCAACTCCAGGGTGTGATTCATCCAATTTTTGGGCTCCTGAAGCCAACCCCAGGGTCTCTTTAAAGTAATATTTGGGCTCCTGCTGCTGCTGCTGCTGCTGCCAACTCCAGGGTGTGATTCATCCAATTTTTGGGCTCCTGAAGCCAACCCCAGTGTCTCTTTAAAGTAATGTTTGGGCTCCTGCTGCTGCTGCTGCCAACTCCAGTGTGTGATTCATCCAATTTTTGGGCTCCTGAAGCCAACTCCAGTGTATATTTGGGCTCCTGCTGCTGCTGCTGCCAACTCCAGGGTGTGATTCATCCAATTTTGGGCTCCTGAAGCCAACCCCAGGGTCTCTTTAAAGTAATATTTGGGCTCCTGCTGCTACTGCCAACTTCTGCCAACTCCAGGGTGTGATTCATCCAATTTTTGGGCTCCTGAAGCCAACCCCAGTGTCTCTTTAAAGTAATATTTGGGCTCCTGCTGCTGCCAACTCCAGGGTGTGATTCATCCAATTTTTGGGCTCCTGAAGCCAACCCCAGTGTCTCTTTAAAGTAATGTTTGGGCTCCTGCTGCTGCTGCTGCCAACTCCAGGGTGTGATTCATCCAATTTTTGGGCTCCTGAAGCCAACTCCAGTGTATATTTGGGCTCCTGCTGCTGCTGCTGCCAACTCCAGGGTGTGATTCATCCAATTTTTGGGCTCCTGAAGCCAACCCCAGGGTCTCTTTGAAGTAATGTTTGGACTCCTGCTGCTGCTGCTGCTGCCAACTCCAGGGTGTGATTCATCCAATTTTTGGGCTCCTGAAGCCAACCCCAGGGTCTCTTTAAAGTAATATTTGGGCTCCTGCTGCTGCTGCTGCCAACTCCAGGGTGTAATTCATCCAATTTTTGGGCTCCTGAAGCCAACTCCAGTGTATATTTGGGCTCCTGCTGCTGCTGCTGCCAACTCCAGGGTGTGAATCATCCAATTTTTGGGCTCCTGAAGCCAACCCCAGTGTCTCTTTAAAGTAATATTTGGGCCCCTGCTGCTGCTGCTGCCAACTCCAGGGTGTGATTCATCCAATTTTTGGGCTCCTGAAGCCAACCCCAGTGTCTCTTTAAAGTAATATTTGGGCTCCTGCTGCTGCTACTGCTAACTTCTGCCTACTCCAGGGTGTGATTCATCCAATTTTTGGGCTCCTGAAGCCAACCCCAGGGTCTCTTTAAAGTAATATTTGGGCTCCTGCTGCTGCCAACTCCAGGGTGTGATTCATCCAATTTTTGGGCTCCTGAAGCCAACCCCAGTGTATATTTGGGCTCCTGCTGCTGCTGCTTTCAACTCCAGGGTGTGATTCATCCAATTTTTGGGCTCCTGAAGTCAACCCCAGGGTCTCTTTAAAGTAATATTTGGGCTCCTGCTGCTGCTGCTGCTGCTGCCAACTCCAGGGTGTGATTCATCCAATTTTTGGGCTCCTGAAGCCAACCCCAGGGTCTCTTTGAAGTAATGTTTGGACTCCTGCTGCTGCTGCTGCTGCCAACTCCAGGGTGTGATTCATCCAATTTTTGGGCTCCTGAAGCCAACCCCAGGGTCTCTTTAAAGTAATATTTGGGCTCCTGCTGCTGCTGTTGCTGCCAACTCCAGGGTGTGATTCATCCAATTTTTGGGCTCCTGAAGCCAACCCCAGGGTCTCTTTGAAGTAATGTTTGGACTCCTGCTGCTGCTGCTGCTGCCAACTCCAGGGTGTGATTCATCCAATTTTTGGGCTCCTGAAGCCAACCCCAGGGTCTCTTTAAAGTAATATTTGGGCTCCTGCTGCTGCTGCTGCCAACTCCAGGGTGTGATTCATCCAATTTTTGGGCTCCTGAAGCCAACTCCAGTGTATATTTGGGCTCCTGCTGCTGCTGCTGCCAACTCCAGGGTGTGAATCATCCAATTTTTGGGCTCCTGAAGCCAACCCCAGGGTCTCTTTAAAGTAATATTTGGGCTCCTGCTGCTGCTGCTGCCAACTCCAGGGTGTGATTCATCCAATTTTTGGGCTCCTGAAGCCAACCCCAGGGTCTCTTTAAAGTAATATTTGGGCTCCTGCTGCTGCTACTGCCAACTTCTGCCAACTCCAGGGTGTGATTCATCCAATTTTTGGGCTCCTGAAGCCAACCTCAGGGTCTCTTTAAAGTAATATTTGGGCTCCTGCTGCTGCCAACTCCAGGGTGTGATTCATCCAATTTTTGGGCTCCTGAAGCCAACCCCAGTGTCTCTTTAAAGTAATGTTTGGGCTCCTGCTGCTCCTGCTGCCAACTCCAGGGTGTGATTCATCCAATTTTTGGGCTCCTGAAGCCAACTCCAGTGTATATTTGGGCTCCTGCTGCTGCTGCTGCCAACTCCAGGGTGTGAATCATCCAATTTTTGGGCTCCTGAAGCCAACCCCAGTGTCTCTTTAAAGTAATATTTGGGCTCCTGCTGCTGCTGCTGGCAACTCCAGGGTGTGATTCATCCAATTTTTGGGCTCCTGAAGCCAACCCCAGTGTCTCTTTAAAGTAATGTTTGGGCTCCTGCTGCTGCTGCTGCCAACTCCAGGGTGTGATTCATCCAATTTTTGGGCTCCTGAAGCCAACTCCAGTGTATATTTGGGCTCCTGCTGCTGCTGCCAACTCCAGGGTGTGATTCATCCAATTTTTGGGCTCCTGAAGCCAACCCCAGGGTCTCTTTAAAGTAATATTTGGGCTCCTGCTGCTGCTACTGCCAACTTCTGCCAACTCCAGGGTGTGATTCATCCAATTTTTGGGCACCTGAAGCCAACCCCAGGGTCTTTTTAAAGTAATATTTGGGCTGCTGCTGCTGCTGTCAACTCCTGCCAACTCCAGGGTGTGATTCATCCAATTTTTGGGCTCCTGAAGCCAACCCCAGGGTCTCTTTAAAGTAATATTTGGGCTCCTGCTGCTGCTGCTGCTGCCAACTCCAGGGTGTGATTCATCCAATTTTTGGGCTCCTGAAGCCAACCCCAGTGTCTCTTTAAAGTAATGTTTGGGCTCCTGCTGCTGCTGCTGCCAACTCCAGTGTGTGATTCATCCAATTTTTGGGCTCCTGAAGCCAACTCCAGTGTATATTTGGGCTCCTGCTGCTGCTGCTGCCAACTCCAGGGTGTGATTCATCCAATTTTGGGCTCCTGAAGCCAACCCCAGGGTCTCTTTAAAGTAATATTTGGGCTCCTGCTGCTACTGCCAACTTCTGCCAACTCCAGGGTGTGATTCATCCAATTTTTGGGCTCCTGAAGCCAACCCCAGTGTCTCTTTAAAGTAATATTTGGGCTCCTGCTGCTGCCAACTCCAGGGTGTGATTCATCCAATTTTTGGGCTCCTGAAGCCAACCCCAGTGTCTCTTTAAAGTAATGTTTGGGCTCCTGCTGCTGCTGCTGCCAACTCCAGGGTGTGATTCATCCAATTTTTGGGCTCCTGAAGCCAACTCCAGTGTATATTTGGGCTCCTGCTGCTGCTGCTGCCAACTCCAGGGTGTGATTCATCCAATTTTTGGGCTCCTGAAGCCAACCCCAGGGTCTCTTTGAAGTAATGTTTGGACTCCTGCTGCTGCTGCTGCTGCTGCCAACTCCAGGGTGTGATTCATCCAATTTTTGGGCTCCTGAAGCCAACCCCAGTGTCTCTTTAAAGTAATGTTTGGGCTCCTGCTGCTGCTGCTGCCAACTCCAGTGTGTGATTCATCCAATTTTTGGGCTCCTGAAGCCAACTCCAGTGTATATTTGGGCTCCTGCTGCTGCTGCTGCCAACTCCAAGGTGTGATTCATCCAATTTTGGGCTCCTGAAGCCAACCCCAGGGTCTCTTTAAAGTAATATTTGGGCTCCTGCTGCTACTGCCAACTTCTGCCAACTCCAGGGTGTGATTCATCCAATTTTTGGGCTCCTGAAGCCAACCCCAGTGTCTCTTTAAAGTAATATTTGGGCTCCTGCTGCTGCCAACTCCAGGGTGTGATTCATCCAATTTTTGGGCTCCTGAAGCCAACCCCAGTGTCTCTTTAAAGTAATGTTTGGGCTCCTGCTGCTGCTGCTGCCAACTCCAGGGTGTGATTCATCCAATTTTTGGGCTCCTGAAGCCAACTCCAGTGTATATTTGGGCTCCTGCTGCTGCTGCTGCCAACTCCAGGGTGTGATTCATCCAATTTTTGGGCTCCTGAAGCCAACCCCAGGGTCTCTTTGAAGTAATGTTTGGACTCCTGCTGCTGCTGCTGCTGCCAACTCCAGGGTGTGATTCATCCAATTTTTGGGCTCCTGAAGCCAACCCCAGGGTCTCTTTAAAGTAATATTTGGGCTCCTGCTGCTGCTGCTGCCAACTCCAGGGTGTAATTCATCCAATTTTTGGGCTCCTGAAGCCAACTCCAGTGTATATTTGGGCTCCTGCTGCTGCTGCTGCCAACTCCAGGGTGTGAATCATCCAATTTTTGGGCTCCTGAAGCCAACCCCAGTGTCTCTTTAAAGTAATATTTGGGCTCCTGCTGCTGCTGCTGCCAACTCCAGGGTGTGATTCATCCAATTTTTGGGCTCCTGAAGCCAACCCCAGGGTCTCTTTAAAGTAATATTTGGGCTCCTGCTGCTGCTACTGCCAACTCCAGGGTGTGATTCATCCAATTTTTGGGCTCCTGAAGCCAACTCCAGTGTATATTTGGGCTCCTGCTGCTGCTGCTGCCAACTCCAGGGTGTGATTCATCCAATTTTTGGGCTCCTGAAGCCAACCCCAGGGTCTCTTTGAAGTAATGTTTGGACTCCTGCTGCTGCTGCCAACTCCAGGGTGTGATTCATCCAATTTTTGGGCTCCTGAAGCCAACCCCAGTGTCTCTTTAAAGTAATGTTTGGGCTCCTGCTGCTGCTGCTGCCAACTCCAGTGTGTGATTCATCCAATTTTTGGGCTCCTGAAGCCAACTCCAGTGTATATTTGGGCTCCTGCTGCTGCTGCTGCCAACTCCAGGGTGTGATTCATCCAATTTTGGGCTCCTGAAGCCAACCCCAGGGTCTCTTTAAAGTAATATTTGGGCTCCTGCTGCTGCTGCCAACTTCTGCCAACTCCAGGGTGTGATTCATCCAATTTTTGGGCTCCTGAAGCCAACCCCAGTGTCTCTTTAAAGTAATATTTGGGCTCCTGCTGCTGCCAACTCCAGGGTGTGATTCATCCAATTTTTGGGCTCCTGAAGCCAACCCCAGTGTCTCTTTAAAGTAATGTTTGGGCTCCTGCTGCTGCTGCTGCCAACTCCAGGGTGTGATTCATCCAATTTTTGGGCTCCTGAAGCCAACTCCAGTGTATATTTGGGCTCCTGCTGCTGCTGCTGCCAACTCCAGGGTGTGATTCATCCAATTTTTGGGCTCCTGAAGCCAACCCCAGTGTCTCTTTAAAGTAATGTTTGGGCTCCTGTTGCTGCTGCTGCCAACTCCTGCCAACTCCAGGGTGTGATTCATCCAATTTTTGGGCTCCTGAAGCCAACCCCAGGGTCTCTTTAAAGTAGTATTTGGGCTCCTGCTGCTGCTGCTGCTGCTGCTGCCAACTCCAGGGAGTGATTCATCCAATTTTTGGGCTCCTGAAGCCAACCCCAGTGTCTCTTTAAAGTAATATTTGGGCTCCTGCTAATGGCAACTCCAGGGTGTGATTCATCCAATTTTTGGGCTCCTGAAGCCAACCCCAGTGTCTCTTTAAAGTAATGTTTGGGCTCCTGCTGCTGCTGCTGCCAACTCCAGGGTGTGATTCATCCAATTTTTGGGCTCCTGAAGCCAACTCCAGTGTATATTTGGGCTCCTGCTGCTGCTGCTGCCAACTCCAGGGTGTGATTCATCCAATTTTTGGGCTCCTGAAGCCAACTCCAGGGTCTCTTTAAAGTAATATTTGGGCTCCAGCTGCTGCTGCTGCTGTCAACTCCTGCCAACTCCAGGGTGTGATTCATCCAATTTTTGGGCTCCTGAAGCCAACCCCAGGGTCTCTTTAAAGTAATATTTGGGCTCCTGCTGCTGCTGCTGCTGTCAACTCCTGCCAACTCCAGGGTGTGATTCATCCAATTTTTGGGCTCCTGAAGCCAACCCCAGGGTCTCTTTAAAGTAATATTTGGGCTCCTGCTGCTGCTGCTGCCAACTCCAGGGTGTGATTCATCCAATTTTTGGGCTCCTGAAGCCAACCCCAGTGTCTCTTTAAAGTAATGTTTGGGCTCCTGCTGCTGCTGCTGCCAACTCCAGGGTGTGATTCATCCAATTTTTGGGCTCCTGAAGCCAACTCCAGTGTATATTTGGGCTCCTGCTGCTGCTGCTGCCAACTCCAGGGTGTGATTCATCCAATTTTGGGCTCCTGAAGCCAACCCCAGGGTCTCTTTAAAGTAATATTTGGGCTCCTGCTGCTGCTACTGCCAACTTCTGCCAACTCCAGGGTGTGATTCATCCAATTTTTGGGCTCCTGAAGCCAACCCCAGTGTCTCTTTAAAGTAATATTTGGGCTCCTGCTGCTGGCAACTCCAGGGTGTGATTCATCCAATTTTTGGGCTCCTGAAGCCAACCCCAGTGTCTCTTTAAAGTAATGTTTGGGCTCCTGCTGCTGCTGCTGCCAACTCCAGGGTGTGATTCATCCAATTTTTGGGCTCCTGAAGCCAACTCCAGTGTATATTTGGGCTTCTGCTGCTGCTGCCAACTCCAGGGTGTGATTCATCCAATTTTTGGGCTCCTGAAGCCAACCCCAGGGTCTCTTTAAAGTAATATTTGGGCTCCTGCTGCTGCTACTGCCAACTTCTGCCAACTCCAGGGTGTGATTCATCCAATTTTTGGGCTCCTGAAGCCAACCCCAGGGTCTTTTTAAAGTAATATTTGGGCTGCTGCTGCTGCTGTCAACTCCTGCCAACTCCAGGGTGTGATTCATCCAATTTTTGGGCTCCTGAAGCCAACCCCAGGGTCTCTTTAAAGTAATATTTGGGCTCCTGCTGCTGCTGCTGCTGCTGCCAACTCCAGGGTGGGATTCATCCAATTTTTGGGCTCCTGAAGCCAACTCCAGTGTCTCTTTAAAGTAATGTTTGGGCTCCTGCTGCTGCTGCCAACTCCAGTGTGTGATTCATCCAATTTTTGGGCTCCTGAAGCCAACTCCAGTGTATATTTGGGCTCCTGCTGCTGCTGCTGCCAACTCCAGGGTGTGATTCATCCAATTTTGGGCTCCTGAAGCCAACCCCAGGGTCTCTTTAAAGTAATATTTGGGCTCCTGCTGCTACTGCCAACTTCTGCCAACTCCAGGGTGTGATTCATCCAATTTTTGGGCTCCTGAAGCCAACCCCAGTGTCTCTTTAAAGTAATATTTGGGCTCCTGCTGCTGCCAACTCCAGGGTGTGATTCATCCAATTTTTGGGCTCCTGAAGCCAACCCCAGTGTCTCTTTAAAGTAATGTTTGGGCTCCTGCTGCTGCTGCTGCCAACTCCAGGGTGTGATTCATCCAATTTTTGGGCTCCTGAAGCCAACTCCAGTGTATATTTGGGCTCCTGCTGCTGCTGCCAACTCCAGGGTGTGATTCATCCAATTTTTGGGCTCCTGAAGCCAACTCCAGTGTATATTTGGGCTCCTGCTGCTGCTGCCTACTCCAGGGTGTGATTCGTCCAATTTTGGGCTCCTGAAGCCAACCCCAGGGTCTCTTTAAAGTAATATTTGGGCTCCTGCTGCTGCTACTGCCAACTTCTGCCAACTCCAGGGTGTGATTCGTCCAATTTTTGGGCTCCTGAAGCCAACCCCAGTGTCTCTGTAAAGTAATATTTGGGCTCCTGCTGCTGCCAACTCCAGGGTGTGATTCATCCAATTTTTGGGCTCCTGAAGCCAACCCCAGTGTCTCTTTAAAGTAATGTTTGGGCTCCTGTTGCTGCTGCTGCCAACTCCTGCCAACTCCAGGGTGTGATTCATCCAATTTTTGGGCTCCTGAAGCCAATCCCAGGGTCTCTTTAAAGTAATATTTGGGCTCCTGCTGATGCTGCTGTCAACTCCTGCCAACTCCAGGGTGTGATTCATCCAATTTTTGGGCTCCTGAAGCCAACCCCAGGGTCTCTTTAAAGTAATGTTTGGGCTCCTGCTGCTGCTGCTGCCAACTCCAGGGTGTGATTCATCCAATTTTTGGGCTCCTGAAGCCAACTCCAGTGTATATTTGGGCTCCTGCTGCTGCTGCTGCCAACTCCAGGGTGTGATTCATCCAATTTTGGGCTCCTGAAGCCAACCCCAGGGTCTCTTTAAAGTAATATTTGGGCTCCTGCTGCTGCTACTGCCAACTTCTGCCAACTCCAGGGTGTGATTCATCCAATTTTTGGGCTCCTGAAGCCAACCCCAGTGTCTCTTTAAAGTAATGTTTGGGCTCCTGTTGCTGCTGCTGCCAACTCCTGCCAACTCCAGCGTGTGATTCATCCAATTTTTGGGCTCCTGAAGCCAACCCCAGGGTCTCTTTAAAGTAATATTTGGGCTCCTGCTGCTGCTGCTGTCAACTCCTGCCAACTCCAGGGTGTGATTCATCCAATTTTTGGGCTCCTGAAGCCAACCCCAGGGTCTCTTTAAAGTAGTATTTGGGCTCCTGCTGCTGCTGCTGCTGCCAACTCCAGGGAGTGATTCATCCAATTTTTGGGCTCCTGAAGCCAACCCCAGTGTCTCTTTAAAGTAATGTTTGGGCTCCTGCTGCTGCTGCTGCTGCCAACTCCAGGGTGTGATTCATCCAATTTTTGGGCTCCTGAAGCCAACTCCAGTGTATGTTTGGGCTCCTGCTGCTGCTGCTGCCAACTCCAGGGTGTGATTCATCCAATTTTTGGGCTCCTGAAGCCAACCCCAGTGTCTCTGTAAAGTAATATTTGGGCTCCTGCTGCTGCTGCTGCCAACTCCAGGGTGTGATTCATCCAATTTTTGGGCTCCTGAAGCCAACCCCAGTGTCTCTTTAAAGTAATGTTTGGGCTCCTGTTGCTGCTGCTGCCAACTCCTGCCAACTCCAGGGTGTGATTCATCCAATTTATGGGCTCCTGAAGCCAATCCCAGGGTCTCTTTAAAGTAATATTTGGGCTCCTGCTGCTGCTGCTGTCAGCTCCTGCCAACTCCAGGGTGTGATTCATCCAATTTTTGGGCTCCTGAAGCCAACCCCAGGGTCTCTTTAAAGTAATGTTTGGGCTCCTGCTGCTGCTGCTGCCAACTCCAGGGTGTGATTCATCCAATTTTTGGGCTCCTGAAGCCAACTCCAGTGTATATTTGGGCTCCTGCTGCTGCTGCTGCCAACTCCAGGGTGTGATTCATCCAATTTTGGGCTCCTGAAGCCAACCCCAGGGTCTCTTTAAAGTAATATTTGGGCTCCTGCTGCTGCTACTGCCAACTTCTGCCAACTCCAGGGTGTGATTCATCCAATTTTTGGGCTCCTGAAGCCAACCCCAGTGTCTCTTTAAAGTAATGTTTGGGCTCCTGTTGCTGCTGCTGCCAACTCCTGCCAACTCCAGGGTGTGATTCATCCAATTTTTGGGCTCCTGAAGCCAACCCCAGGGTCTCTTTAAAGTAATAGTTGGGCTCCTGCTGCTGCTGCTGTCAACTCCTGCCAACTCCAGGGTGTGATTCATCCAATTTTTGGGCTCCTGAAGCCAACCCCAGGGTCTCTTTAAAGTAGTATTTGGGCTCCTGCTGCTGCTGCTGCTGCTGCCAACTCCAGGGAGTGATTCATCCAATTTTTGGGCTCCTGAAGCCAACCCCAGTGTCTCTTTAAAGTAATGTTTGGGCTCCTGCTGCTGCTGCTGCTGCCAACTCCAGGGTGTGATTCATCCAATTTTTGGGCTCCTGAAGCCAACTCCAGTGTATATTTGGGCTCCTGCTGCTGCTGCTGCCAACTCCAGGGTGTGATTCATCCAATTTTTGGGCTCCTGAAGCCAACACCAGGGTCTCTTTAAAGTAATATTTGGCCTCCTGCTGCTGCTACTGCCAACTTCTGCCAACTCCAGGGTGTGATTCATCCAATTTTTGGGCTCCTGAAGCCAACCCCAGTGTCTCTTTAAAGTAATATTTGGGCTCCTGCTGCTGGCAACTCCAGGGTGTGATTCATCCAATTTTTGGGCTCCTGAAGCCAACCCCAGTGTCTCTTTAAAGTAATGTTTGGGCTCCTGCTGCTGCTGCTGCCAACTCCAGGGTGTGATTCATCCAATTTTTGGGCTCCTGAAGCCAACTCCAGTGTATATTTGGGCTCCTGCTGCTGCTGCTGCCAACTCCAGGGTGTGATTCATCCAATTTTTGGGCTCCTGAAGCCAACTCCAGGGTCTCTTTAAAGTAATATTTGGGCTCCAGCTGCTGCTGCTGCTGTCAACTCCTGCCAACTCCAGGGTGTGATTCATCCAATTTTTGGGCTCCTGAAGCCAACCCCAGGGTCTCTTTAAAGTAATATTTGGTCTCCTGCTGCTGCTGTCAACTCCTGCCAACTCCAGGGTGTGATTCATCCAATTTTTGGGCTCCTGAAGCCAACCCCAGGGTCTCTTTAAAGTAATATTTGGGCTCCTGCTGCTGCTGCTGCCAACTCCAGGGTGTGATTCATCCAATTTTTGGGCTCCTGAAACCAACCCCAGTGTCTCTTTAAAGTAATGTTTGGGCTCCTGCTGCTGCTGCTGCCAACTCCAGGGTGTTATTCATCCAATTTTTGGGCTCCTGAAGCCAACTCCAGTGTATATTTGGGCTCCTGCTGCTGCTGCTGCCAACTCCAGGGTGTGATTCATCCAATTTTGGGCTCCTGAAGCCAACCCCAGGGTCTCTTTAAAGTAATATTTGGGCTCCTGCTGCTGCTACTGCCAACTTCTGCCAACTCCAGGGTGTGATTCATCCAATTTTTGGGCTCCTGAAGCCAACCCCAGTGTCTCTTTAAAGTAATATTTGGGCTCCTGCTGCTGGCAACTCCAGGGTGTGATTCATCCAATTTTTGGGCTCCTGAAGCCAACCCCAGTGTCTCTTTAAAGTAATGTTTGGGCTCCTGCTGCTGCTGCTGCCAACTCCAGGGTGTGATTCATCCAATTTTTGGGCTCCTGAAGCCAACTCCAGTGTATATTTGGGCTCCTGCTGCTGCTGCCAACTCCAGGGTGTGATTCATCCAATTTTTGGGCTCCTGAAGCCAACCCCAGGGTCTCTTTAAAGTAATATTTGGGCTCCTGCTGCTGCTACTGCCAACTTCTGCCAACTCCAGGGTGTGATTCATCCAATTTTTGGGCTCCTGAAGCCAACCCCAGGGTCTTTTTAAAGTAATATTTGGGCTGCTGCTGCTGCTGTCAACTCCTGCCAACTCCAGGGTGTGATTCATCCAATTTTTGGGCTCCTGAAGCCAACCCCAGGGTCTCTTTAAAGTAATATTTGGGCTCCTGCTGCTGCTGCTGCTGCTGCCAACTCCAGGGTGTGATTCATCCAATTTTTGGGCTCCTGAAGCCAACCCCAGTGTCTCTTTAAAGTAATGTTTGGGCTCCTGCTGCTGCTGCTGCCAACTCCAGTGTGTGATTCATCCAATTTTTGGGCTCCTGAAGCCAACTCCAGTGTATATTTGGGCTCCTGCTGCTGCTGCTGCCAACTCCAGGGTGTGATTCATCCAATTTTGGGCTCCTGAAGCCAACCCCAGGGTCTCTTTAAAGTAATATTTGGGCTCCTGCTGCTACTGCCAACTTCTGCCAACTCCAGGGTGTGATTCATCCAATTTTTGGGCTCCTGAAGCCAACCCCAGTGTCTCTTTAAAGTAATATTTGGGCTCCTGCTGCTGCCAACTCCAGGGTGTGATTCATCCAATTTTTGGGCTCCTGAAGCCAACCCCAGTGTCTCTTTAAAGTAATGTTTGGGCTCCTGCTGCTGCTGCTGCCAACTCCAGGGTGTGATTCATCCAATTTTTGGGCTCCTGAAGCCAACTCCAGTGTATATTTGGGCTCCTGCTGCTGCTGCTGCCAACTCCAGGGTGTGATTCATCCAATTTTTGGGCTCCTGAAGCCAACCCCAGGGTCTCTTTGAAGTAATGTTTGGACTCCTGCTGCTGCTGCTGCTGCCAACTCCAGGGTGTGATTCATCCAATTTTTGGGCTCCTGAAGCCAACCCCAGGGTCTCTTTAAAGTAATATTTGGGCTCCTGCTGCTGCTGCTGCCAACTCCAGGGTGTAATTCATCCAATTTTTGGGCTCCTGAAGCCAACTCCAGTGTATATTTGGGCTCCTGCTGCTGCTGCTGCCAACTCCAGGGTGTGAATCATCCAATTTTTGGGCTCCTGAAGCCAACCCCAGTGTCTCTTTAAAGTAATATTTGGGCCCCTGCTGCTGCTGCTGCCAACTCCAGGGTGTGATTCATCCAATTTTTGGGCTCCTGAAGCCAACCCCAGTGTCTCTTTAAAGTAATATTTGGGCTCCTGCTGCTGCTACTGCTAACTTCTGCCTACTCCAGGGTGTGATTCATCCAATTTTTGGGCTCCTGAAGCCAACCCCAGGGTCTCTTTAAAGTAATATTTGGGCTCCTGCTGCTGCCAACTCCAGGGTGTGATTCATCCAATTTTTGGGCTCCTGAAGCCAACCCCAGTGTATATTTGGGCTCCTGCTGCTGCTGCTTTCAACTCCAGGGTGTGATTCATCCAATTTTTGGGCTCCTGAAGTCAACCCCAGGGTCTCTTTAAAGTAATATTTGGGCTCCTGCTGCTGCTGCTGCTGCTGCCAACTCCAGGGTGTGATTCATCCAATTTTTGGGCTCCTGAAGCCAACCCCAGGGTCTCTTTGAAGTAATGTTTGGACTCCTGCTGCTGCTGCTGCTGCCAACTCCAGGGTGTGATTCATCCAATTTTTGGGCTCCTGAAGCCAACCCCAGGGTCTCTTTAAAGTAATATTTGGGCTCCTGCTGCTGCTGTTGCTGCCAACTCCAGGGTGTGATTCATCCAATTTTTGGGCTCCTGAAGCCAACCCCAGGGTCTCTTTGAAGTAATGTTTGGACTCCTGCTGCTGCTGCTGCTGCCAACTCCAGGGTGTGATTCATCCAATTTTTGGGCTCCTGAAGCCAACCCCAGGGTCTCTTTAAAGTAATATTTGGGCTCCTGCTGCTGCTGCTGCCAACTCCAGGGTGTGATTCATCCAATTTTTGGGCTCCTGAAGCCAACTCCAGTGTATATTTGGGCTCCTGCTGCTGCTGCTGCCAACTCCAGGGTGTGAATCATCCAATTTTTGGGCTCCTGAAGCCAACCCCAGGGTCTCTTTAAAGTAATATTTGGGCTCCTGCTGCTGCTGCTGCCAACTCCAGGGTGTGATTCATCCAATTTTTGGGCTCCTGAAGCCAACCCCAGGGTCTCTTTAAAGTAATATTTGGGCTCCTGCTGCTGCTACTGCCAACTTCTGCCAACTCCAGGGTGTGATTCATCCAATTTTTGGGCTCCTGAAGCCAACCTCAGGGTCTCTTTAAAGTAATATTTGGGCTCCTGCTGCTGCCAACTCCAGGGTGTGATTCATCCAATTTTTGGGCTCCTGAAGCCAACCCCAGTGTCTCTTTAAAGTAATGTTTGGGCTCCTGCTGCTCCTGCTGCCAACTCCAGGGTGTGATTCATCCAATTTTTGGGCTCCTGAAGCCAACTCCAGTGTATATTTGGGCTCCTGCTGCTGCTGCTGCCAACTCCAGGGTGTGAATCATCCAATTTTTGGGCTCCTGAAGCCAACCCCAGTGTCTCTTTAAAGTAATATTTGGGCTCCTGCTGCTGCTGCTGGCAACTCCAGGGTGTGATTCATCCGATTTTTGGGCTCCTGAAGCCAACCCCAGTGTCTCTTTAAAGTAATGTTTGGGCTCCTGCTGCTGCTGCTGCCAACTCCAGGGTGTGATTCATCCAATTTTTGGGCTCCTGAAGCCAACTCCAGTGTATATTTGGGCTCCTGCTGCTGCTGCCAACTCCAGGGTGTGATTCATCCAATTTTTGGGCTCCTGAAGCCAACCCCAGGGTCTCTTTAAAGTAATATTTGGGCTCCTGCTGCTGCTACTGCCAACTTCTGCCAACTCCAGGGTGTGATTCATCCAATTTTTGGGCTCCTGAAGCCAACCCCAGGGTCTTTTTAAAGTAATATTTGGGCTGCTGCTGCTGCTGTCAACTCCTGCCAACTCCAGGGTGTGATTCATCCAATTTTTGGGCTCCTGAAGCCAACCCCAGGGTCTCTTTAAAGTAATATTTGGGCTCCTGCTGCTGCTGCTGCTGCCAACTCCAGGGTGTGATTCATCCAATTTTTGGGCTCCTGAAGCCAACCCCAGTGTCTCTTTAAAGTAATGTTTGGGCTCCTGCTGCTGCTGCTGCCAACTCCAGTGTGTGATTCATCCAATTTTTGGGCTCCTGAAGCCAACTCCAGTGTATATTTGGGCTCCTGCTGCTGCTGCTGCCAACTCCAGGGTGTGATTCATCCAATTTTGGGCTCCTGAAGCCAACCCCAGGGTCTCTTTAAAGTAATATTTGGGCTCCTGCTGCTACTGCCAACTTCTGCCAACTCCAGGGTGTGATTCATCCAATTTTTGGGCTCCTGAAGCCAACCCCAGTGTCTCTTTAAAGTAATATTTGGGCTCCTGCTGCTGCCAACTCCAGGGTGTGATTCATCCAATTTTTGGGCTCCTGAAGCCAACCCCAGTGTCTCTTTAAAGTAATGTTTGGGCTCCTGCTGCTGCTGCTGCCAACTCCAGGGTGTGATTCATCCAATTTTTGGGCTCCTGAAGCCAACTCCAGTGTATATTTGGGCTCCTGCTGCTGCTGCTGCCAACTCCAGGGTGTGATTCATCCAATTTTTGGGCTCCTGAAGCCAACCCCAGGGTCTCTTTGAAGTAATGTTTGGACTCCTGCTGCTGCTGCTGCTGCTGCCAACTCCAGGGTGTGATTCATCCAATTTTTGGGCTCCTGAAGCCAACCCCAGTGTCTCTTTAAAGTAATGTTTGGGCTCCTGCTGCTGCTGCTGCCAACTCCAGTGTGTGATTCATCCAATTTTTGGGCTCCTGAAGCCAACTCCAGTGTATATTTGGGCTCCTGCTGCTGCTGCTGCCAACTCCAAGGTGTGATTCATCCAATTTTGGGCTCCTGAAGCCAACCCCAGGGTCTCTTTAAAGTAATATTTGGGCTCCTGCTGCTACTGCCAACTTCTGCCAACTCCAGGGTGTGATTCATCCAATTTTTGGGCTCCTGAAGCCAACCCCAGTGTCTCTTTAAAGTAATATTTGGGCTCCTGCTGCTGCCAACTCCAGGGTGTGATTCATCCAATTTTTGGGCTCCTGAAGCCAACCCCAGTGTCTCTTTAAAGTAATGTTTGGGCTCCTGCTGCTGCTGCTGCCAACTCCAGGGTGTGATTCATCCAATTTTTGGGCTCCTGAAGCCAACTCCAGTGTATATTTGGGCTCCTGCTGCTGCTGCTGCCAACTCCAGGGTGTGATTCATCCAATTTTTGGGCTCCTGAAGCCAACCCCAGGGTCTCTTTGAAGTAATGTTTGGACTCCTGCTGCTGCTGCTGCTGCCAACTCCAGGGTGTGATTCATCCAATTTTTGGGCTCCTGAAGCCAACCCCAGGGTCTCTTTAAAGTAATATTTGGGCTCCTGCTGCTGCTGCTGCCAACTCCAGGGTGTAATTCATCCAATTTTTGGGCTCCTGAAGCCAACTCCAGTGTATATTTGGGCTCCTGCTGCTGCTGCTGCCAACTCCAGGGTGTGAATCATCCAATTTTTGGGCTCCTGAAGCCAACCCCAGTGTCTCTTTAAAGTAATATTTGGGCTCCTGCTGCTGCTGCTGCCAACTCCAGGGTGTGATTCATCCAATTTTTGGGCTCCTGAAGCCAACCCCAGGGTCTCTTTAAAGTAATATTTGGGCTCCTGCTGCTGCTACTGCCAACTCCAGGGTGTGATTCATCCAATTTTTGGGCTCCTGAAGCCAACTCCAGTGTATATTTGGGCTCCTGCTGCTGCTGCTGCCAACTCCAGGGTGTGATTCATCCAATTTTTGGGCTCCTGAAGCCAACCCCAGGGTCTCTTTGAAGTAATGTTTGGACTCCTGCTGCTGCTGCCAACTCCAGGGTGTGATTCATCCAATTTTTGGGCTCCTGAAGCCAACCCCAGTGTCTCTTTAAAGTAATGTTTGGGCTCCTGCTGCTGCTGCTGCCAACTCCAGTGTGTGATTCATCCAATTTTTGGGCTCCTGAAGCCAACTCCAGTGTATATTTGGGCTCCTGCTGCTGCTGCTGCCAACTCCAGGGTGTGATTCATCCAATTTTGGGCTCCTGAAGCCAACCCCAGGGTCTCTTTAAAGTAATATTTGGGCTCCTGCTGCTGCTGCCAACTTCTGCCAACTCCAGGGTGTGATTCATCCAATTTTTGGGCTCCTGAAGCCAACCCCAGTGTCTCTTTAAAGTAATATTTGGGCTCCTGCTGCTGCCAACTCCAGGGTGTGATTCATCCAATTTTTGGGCTCCTGAAGCCAACCCCAGTGTCTCTTTAAAGTAATGTTTGGGCTCCTGCTGCTGCTGCTGCCAACTCCAGGGTGTGATTCATCCAATTTTTGGGCTCCTGAAGCCAACTCCAGTGTATATTTGGGCTCCTGCTGCTGCTGCTGCCAACTCCAGGGTGTGATTCATCCAATTTTTGGCCTCCTGAAGCCAACCCCAGGGTCTCTTTGAAGTAATGTTTGGACTCCTGCTGCTGCTGCTGCTGCCAACTCCAGGGTGTGATTCATCCAATTTTTGGGCTCCTGAAGCCAACCCCAGGGTCTCTTTAAAGTAATATTTGGGCTCCTGCTGCTGCTGCTGCCAACTCCAGGGTGTAATTCATCCAATTTTTGGGCTCCTGAAGCCAACTCCAGTGTATATTTGGGCTCCTGCTGCTGCTGCTGCCAACTCCAGGGTGTGAATCATCCAATTTTTGGGCTCCTGAAGCCAACCCCAGTGTCTCTTTAAAGTAATATTTGGGCTCCTGCTGCTGCTGCTGCCAACTCCAGGGTGTGATTCATCCAATTTTTGGGCTCCTGAAGCCAACCCCAGGGTCTCTTTAAAGTAATATTTGGGCTCCTGCTGCTGCTACTGCCAACTTCTGCCAACTCCAGGGTGTGATTCATCCAATTTTTGGGCTCCTGAAGCTAACCCCAGTGTCTCTGTAAAGTAATATTTGGGCTCCTGCTGCTGCCAACTCCAGGGTGTGATTCATCCAATTTTTGGGCTCCTGAAGCCAACCCCAGTGTATATTTGGGCTCCTGCTGCTGCTGCTTTCAACTCCAGGGTGTGATTCATCCAATTTTTGGGCTCCTGAAGCCAACCCCAGGGTCTCTTTGAAGTAATGTTTGGACTCCTGCTGCTGCTGCTGCTGCCAACTCCAGGGTGTGATTCATCCAATTTTTGGGCTCCTGAAGCCAACCCCAGGGTCTCTTTAAAGTAATATTTGGGCTCCTGCTGCTGCTGCTGCCAACTCCAGGGTGTGATTCATCCAATTTTTGGGCTCCTGAAGCCAACTCCAGTGTATATTTGGGCTCCTGCTGCTGCTGCTGCCAACTCCAGGGTGTGAATCATCCAATTTTTGGGCTCCTGAAGCCAACCCCAGGGTCTCTTTAAAGTAATATTTGGGCTCCTGCTGCTGCTGCTGCCAACTCCAGGGTGTGATTCATCCAATTTTTGGGCTCCTGAAGCCAACCCCAGGGTCTCTTTAAAGTAATATTTGGGCTCCTGCTGCTGCTACTGCCAACTTCTGCCAACTCCAGGGTGTGATTCATCCAATTTTTGGGCTCCTGAAGCCAACCTCAGGGTCTCTTTAAAGTAATATTTGGGCTCCTGCTGCTGCCAACTCCAGGGTGTGATTCATCCAATTTTTGGGCTCCTGAAGCCAACCCCAGTGTCTCTTTAAAGTAATGTTTGGGCTCCTGCTGCTCCTGCTGCCAACTCCAGGGTGTGATTCATCCAATTTTTGGGCTCCTGAAGCCAACTCCAGTGTATATTTGGGCTCCTGCTGCTGCTGCTGCCAACTCCAGGGTGTGAATCATCCAATTTTTGGGCTCCTGAAGCCAACCCCAGTGTCTCTTTAAAGTAATATTTGGGCTCCTGCTGCTGCTGCTGGCAACTCCAGGGTGTGATTCATCCGATTTTTGGGCTCCTGAAGCCAACCCCAGTGTCTCTTTAAAGTAATGTTTGGGCTCCTGCTGCTGCTGCTGCCAACTCCAGGGTGTGATTCATCCAATTTTTGGGCTCCTGAAGCCAACTCCAGTGTATATTTGGGCTCCTGCTGCTGCTGCCAACTCCAGGGTGTGATTCATCCAATTTTTGGGCTCCTGAAGCCAACCCCAGGGTCTCTTTAAAGTAATATTTGGGCTCCTGCTGCTGCTGCTGCCAACTCCAGGGTGTAATTCATCCAATTTTTGGGCTCCTGAAGCCAACTCCAGTGTATATTTGGGCTCCTGCTGCTGCTGCTGCCAACTCCAGGGTGTGAATCATCCAATTTTTGGGCTCCTGAAGCCAACCCCAGTGTCTCTTTAAAGTAATATTTGGGCCCCTGCTGCTGCTGCTGCCAACTCCAGGGTGTGATTCATCCAATTTTTGGGCTCCTGAAGCCAACCCCAGTGTCTCTTTAAAGTAATATTTGGGCTCCTGCTGCTGCTACTGCTAACTTCTGCCTACTCCAGGGTGTGATTCATCCAATTTTTGGGCTCCTGAAGCCAACCCCAGGGTCTCTTTAAAGTAATATTTGGGCTCCTGCTGCTGCCAACTCCAGGGTGTGATTCATCCAATTTTTGGGCTCCTGAAGCCAACCCCAGTGTATATTTGGGCTCCTGCTGCTGCTGCTTTCAACTCCAGGGTGTGATTCATCCAATTTTTGGGCTCCTGAAGTCAACCCCAGGGTCTCTTTAAAGTAATATTTGGGCTCCTGCTGCTGCTGCTGCTGCTGCCAACTCCAGGGTGTGATTCATCCAATTTTTGGGCTCCTGAAGCCAACCCCAGGGTCTCTTTGAAGTAATGTTTGGACTCCTGCTGCTGCTGCTGCTGCCAACTCCAGGGTGTGATTCATCCAATTTTTGGGCTCCTGAAGCCAACCCCAGGGTCTCTTTAAAGTAATATTTGGGCTCCTGCTGCTGCTGTTGCTGCCAACTCCAGGGTGTGATTCATCCAATTTTTGGGCTCCTGAAGCCAACCCCAGGGTCTCTTTGAAGTAATGTTTGGACTCCTGCTGCTGCTGCTGCTGCCAACTCCAGGGTGTGATTCATCCAATTTTTGGGCTCCTGAAGCCAACCCCAGGGTCTCTTTAAAGTAATATTTGGGCTCCTGCTGCTGCTGCTGCCAACTCCAGGGTGTGATTCATCCAATTTTTGGGCTCCTGAAGCCAACTCCAGTGTATATTTGGGCTCCTGCTGCTGCTGCTGCCAACTCCAGGGTGTGAATCATCCAATTTTTGGGCTCCTGAAGCCAACCCCAGGGTCTCTTTAAAGTAATATTTGGGCTCCTGCTGCTGCTGCTGCCAACTCCAGGGTGTGATTCATCCAATTTTTGGGCTCCTGAAGCCAACCCCAGGGTCTCTTTAAAGTAATATTTGGGCTCCTGCTGCTGCTACTGCCAACTTCTGCCAACTCCAGGGTGTGATTCATCCAATTTTTGGGCTCCTGAAGCCAACCTCAGGGTCTCTTTAAAGTAATATTTGGGCTCCTGCTGCTGCCAACTCCAGGGTGTGATTCATCCAATTTTTGGGCTCCTGAAGCCAACCCCAGTGTCTCTTTAAAGTAATGTTTGGGCTCCTGCTGCTCCTGCTGCCAACTCCAGGGTGTGATTCATCCAATTTTTGGGCTCCTGAAGCCAACTCCAGTGTATATTTGGGCTCCTGCTGCTGCTGCTGCCAACTCCAGGGTGTGAATCATCCAATTTTTGGGCTCCTGAAGCCAACCCCAGTGTCTCTTTAAAGTAATATTTGGGCTCCTGCTGCTGCTGCTGGCAACTCCAGGGTGTGATTCATCCGATTTTTGGGCTCCTGAAGCCAACCCCAGTGTCTCTTTAAAGTAATGTTTGGGCTCCTGCTGCTGCTGCTGCCAACTCCAGGGTGTGATTCATCCAATTTTTGGGCTCCTGAAGCCAACTCCAGTGTATATTTGGGCTCCTGCTGCTGCTGCCAACTCCAGGGTGTGATTCATCCAATTTTTGGGCTCCTGAAGCCAACCCCAGGGTCTCTTTAAAGTAATATTTGGGCTCCTGCTGCTGCTACTGCCAACTTCTGCCAACTCCAGGGTGTGATTCATCCAATTTTTGGGCTCCTGAAGCCAACCCCAGGGTCTTTTTAAAGTAATATTTGGGCTGCTGCTGCTGCTGTCAACTCCTGCCAACTCCAGGGTGTGATTCATCCAATTTTTGGGCTCCTGAAGCCAACCCCAGGGTCTCTTTAAAGTAATATTTGGGCTCCTGCTGCTGCTGCTGCTGCCAACTCCAGGGTGTGATTCATCCAATTTTTGGGCTCCTGAAGCCAACCCCAGTGTCTCTTTAAAGTAATGTTTGGGCTCCTGCTGCTGCTGCTGCCAACTCCAGTGTGTGATTCATCCAATTTTTGGGCTCCTGAAGCCAACTCCAGTGTATATTTGGGCTCCTGCTGCTGCTGCTGCCAACTCCAGGGTGTGATTCATCCAATTTTGGGCTCCTGAAGCCAACCCCAGGGTCTCTTTAAAGTAATATTTGGGCTCCTGCTGCTACTGCCAACTTCTGCCAACTCCAGGGTGTGATTCATCCAATTTTTGGGCTCCTGAAGCCAACCCCAGTGTCTCTTTAAAGTAATATTTGGGCTCCTGCTGCTGCCAACTCCAGGGTGTGATTCATCCAATTTTTGGGCTCCTGAAGCCAACCCCAGTGTCTCTTTAAAGTAATGTTTGGGCTCCTGCTGCTGCTGCTGCCAACTCCAGGGTGTGATTCATCCAATTTTTGGGCTCCTGAAGCCAACTCCAGTGTATATTTGGGCTCCTGCTGCTGCTGCTGCCAACTCCAGGGTGTGATTCATCCAATTTTTGGGCTCCTGAAGCCAACCCCAGGGTCTCTTTGAAGTAATGTTTGGACTCCTGCTGCTGCTGCTGCTGCTGCCAACTCCAGGGTGTGATTCATCCAATTTTTGGGCTCCTGAAGCCAACCCCAGTGTCTCTTTAAAGTAATGTTTGGGCTCCTGCTGCTGCTGCTGCCAACTCCAGTGTGTGATTCATCCAATTTTTGGGCTCCTGAAGCCAACTCCAGTGTATATTTGGGCTCCTGCTGCTGCTGCTGCCAACTCCAAGGTGTGATTCATCCAATTTTGGGCTCCTGAAGCCAACCCCAGGGTCTCTTTAAAGTAATATTTGGGCTCCTGCTGCTACTGCCAACTTCTGCCAACTCCAGGGTGTGATTCATCCAATTTTTGGGCTCCTGAAGCCAACCCCAGTGTCTCTTTAAAGTAATATTTGGGCTCCTGCTGCTGCCAACTCCAGGGTGTGATTCATCCAATTTTTGGGCTCCTGAAGCCAACCCCAGTGTCTCTTTAAAGTAATGTTTGGGCTCCTGCTGCTGCTGCTGCCAACTCCAGGGTGTGATTCATCCAATTTTTGGGCTCCTGAAGCCAACTCCAGTGTATATTTGGGCTCCTGCTGCTGCTGCTGCCAACTCCAGGGTGTGATTCATCCAATTTTTGGGCTCCTGAAGCCAACCCCAGGGTCTCTTTGAAGTAATGTTTGGACTCCTGCTGCTGCTGCTGCTGCCAACTCCAGGGTGTGATTCATCCAATTTTTGGGCTCCTGAAGCCAACCCCAGGGTCTCTTTAAAGTAATATTTGGGCTCCTGCTGCTGCTGCTGCCAACTCCAGGGTGTAATTCATCCAATTTTTGGGCTCCTGAAGCCAACTCCAGTGTATATTTGGGCTCCTGCTGCTGCTGCTGCCAACTCCAGGGTGTGAATCATCCAATTTTTGGGCTCCTGAAGCCAACCCCAGTGTCTCTTTAAAGTAATATTTGGGCTCCTGCTGCTGCTGCTGCCAACTCCAGGGTGTGATTCATCCAATTTTTGGGCTCCTGAAGCCAACCCCAGGGTCTCTTTAAAGTAATATTTGGGCTCCTGCTGCTGCTACTGCCAACTCCAGGGTGTGATTCATCCAATTTTTGGGCTCCTGAAGCCAACTCCAGTGTATATTTGGGCTCCTGCTGCTGCTGCTGCCAACTCCAGGGTGTGATTCATCCAATTTTTGGGCTCCTGAAGCCAACCCCAGGGTCTCTTTGAAGTAATGTTTGGACTCCTGCTGCTGCTGCCAACTCCAGGGTGTGATTCATCCAATTTTTGGGCTCCTGAAGCCAACCCCAGTGTCTCTTTAAAGTAATGTTTGGGCTCCTGCTGCTGCTGCTGCCAACTCCAGTGTGTGATTCATCCAATTTTTGGGCTCCTGAAGCCAACTCCAGTGTATATTTGGGCTCCTGCTGCTGCTGCTGCCAACTCCAGGGTGTGATTCATCCAATTTTGGGCTCCTGAAGCCAACCCCAGGGTCTCTTTAAAGTAATATTTGGGCTCCTGCTGCTGCTGCCAACTTCTGCCAACTCCAGGGTGTGATTCATCCAATTTTTGGGCTCCTGAAGCCAACCCCAGTGTCTCTTTAAAGTAATATTTGGGCTCCTGCTGCTGCCAACTCCAGGGTGTGATTCATCCAATTTTTGGGCTCCTGAAGCCAACCCCAGTGTCTCTTTAAAGTAATGTTTGGGCTCCTGCTGCTGCTGCTGCCAACTCCAGGGTGTGATTCATCCAATTTTTGGGCTCCTGAAGCCAACTCCAGTGTATATTTGGGCTCCTGCTGCTGCTGCTGCCAACTCCAGGGTGTGATTCATCCAATTTTTGGCCTCCTGAAGCCAACCCCAGGGTCTCTTTGAAGTAATGTTTGGACTCCTGCTGCTGCTGCTGCTGCCAACTCCAGGGTGTGATTCATCCAATTTTTGGGCTCCTGAAGCCAACCCCAGGGTCTCTTTAAAGTAATATTTGGGCTCCTGCTGCTGCTGCTGCCAACTCCAGGGTGTAATTCATCCAATTTTTGGGCTCCTGAAGCCAACTCCAGTGTATATTTGGGCTCCTGCTGCTGCTGCTGCCAACTCCAGGGTGTGAATCATCCAATTTTTGGGCTCCTGAAGCCAACCCCAGTGTCTCTTTAAAGTAATATTTGGGCTCCTGCTGCTGCTGCTGCCAACTCCAGGGTGTGATTCATCCAATTTTTGGGCTCCTGAAGCCAACCCCAGGGTCTCTTTAAAGTAATATTTGGGCTCCTGCTGCTGCTACTGCCAACTTCTGCCAACTCCAGGGTGTGATTCATCCAATTTTTGGGCTCCTGAAGCTAACCCCAGTGTCTCTGTAAAGTAATATTTGGGCTCCTGCTGCTGCCAACTCCAGGGTGTGATTCATCCAATTTTTGGGCTCCTGAAGCCAACCCCAGTGTATATTTGGGCTCCTGCTGCTGCTGCTTTCAACTCCAGGGTGTGATTCATCCAATTTTGGGCTCCTGAAGCCAACCCCAGGGTCTCTTTAAAGTAATATTTGGGCTCCTGCTGCTGCTACTGCCAACTTCTGCCAACTCCAGGGTGTGATTCATCCAATTTTTGGGCTCCTGAAGCCAACCCCAGTGTCTCTTTAAAGTAATATTTGGGCTCCTGCTGCTGGCAACTCCAGGGTGTGATTCATCCAATTTTTGGGCTCCCGAAGCCAACCCCAGTGTCTCTTTAAAGTAATGTTTGGGCTCCTGCTGCTGCTGCTGCCAACTCCAGGGTGTGATTCATCCAATTTTTGGGCTCCTGAAGCCAACTCCAGTGTATATTTGGGCTCCTGCTGCTGCTGCTGCCAACTCCAGAGTGTGATTCATCCAATTTTTGGGCTCCTGAAGCCAACCCCAGGGTCTCTTTAAAGTAATATTTGGGCTCCTGCTGCTGCTGCTGCTGCCAACTCCAGGGTGTGATTCATCCAATTTTTGGGCTCCTGAAGCCAACCCCAGTGTCTCTTTAAAGTAATGTTTGGGCTCCTGCTGCTGCTGCTGCCAACTCCAGGGTGTGATTCATCCAATTTTTGGGCTCCTGAAGCCAACTCCAGTGTATATTTGGGCTCCTGCTGCTGCTGCCAACTCCAGGGTGTGATTCATCCAATTTTGGGCTCCTGAAGCCAACCCCAGGGTCTCTTTAAAGTAATATTTGGGCTCCTGCTGCTGCTACTGCCAACTTCTGCCAACTCCAGGGTGTGATTCATCCAATTTTTGGGCTCCTGAAGCCAACCCCAGTGTCTCTTTAAAGTAATATTTGGGCTCCTGCTGCTGGCAACTCCAGGGTGTGATTCATCCAATTTTTGGGCTCCTGAAGCCAACCCCAGTGTCTCTTTAAAGTAATGTTTGGGCTCCTGCTGCTGCTGCCAACTCCAGGGTGTGATTCATCCAATTTTTGGGCTCCTGAAGCCAACTCCAGTGTATATTTGGGCTCCTGCTGCTGCTGCTGCCAACTCCAGGGTGTGATTCATCCAATTTTTGGGCTCCTGAAGCCAACCCCAGGGTCTCTTTAAAGTAATATTGGGGCTCCTGCTGCTGCTGCTGCTGCTGCCAACTCCAGGGTGTGATTCATCCAATTTTTGGGCTCCTGAAGCCAACCCCAGGGTCTCTTTGAAGTAATGTTTGGACTCCTGCTGCTGCTGCTGCTGCCAACTCCAGGGTGTGATTCATCCAATTTTTGGGCTCCCTTAGCCAACCCCAGGGTCTCTTTAAAGTAATATTTGGGCTCCTGCTGCTGCTGCTGCTGCCAACTCCAGGGTGTGATTCATCCAATTTTTGGGCTCCTGAAGCCAACCCCAGGGTCTCTTTGAAGTAATGTTTGGACTCCTGCTGCTGCTGCTGCTGCCAACTCCAGGGTGTGATTCATCCAATTTTTGGGCTCCTGAAGCCAACCCCAGGGTCTCTTTAAAGTAATATTTGGGCTCCTGCTGCTGCTGCTGCCAACTCCAGGGTGTGATTCATCCAATTTTTGGGCTCCTGAAGCCAACTCCAGTGTATATTTGGGCTCCTGCTGCTGCTGCTGCCAACTCCAGGGTGTGAATCATCCAATTTTTGGGCTCCTGAAGCCAACCCCAGGGTCTCTTTAAAGTAATATTTGGGCTCCTGCTGCTGCTGCTGCCAACTCCAGGGTGTGATTCATCCAATTTTTGGGCTCCTGAAGCCAACCCCAGGGTCTCTTTAAAGTAATATTTGGGCTCCTGCTGCTGCTACTGCCAACTTCTGCCAACTCCAGGGTGTGATTCATCCAATTTTTGGGCTCCTGAAGCCAACCCCAGGGTCTCTTTAAAGTAATATTTGGGCTCCTGCTGCTGCCAACTCCAGGGTGTGATTCATCCAATTTTTGGGCTCCTGAAGCCAACCCCAGTGTCTCTTTAAAGTAATGTTTGGGCTCCTGCTGCTGCTGCTGCCAACTCCAGGGTGTGATTCATCCAATTTTTGGGCTCCTGAAGCCAACTCCAGTGTATATTTGGGCTCCTGCTGCTGCTGCTGCCAACTCCAGGGTGTGAATCATCCAATTTTTGGGCTCCTGAAGCCAACCCCAGGGTCTCTTTAAAGTAATATTTGGGCTCCTGCTGCTGCTGCTGCCAACTCCAGGGTGTGATTCATCCAATTTTTGGGCTCCTGAAGCCAACCCCAGGGTCTCTTTAAAGTAATATTTGGGCTCCTGCTGCTGCTACTGCCAACTTCTGCCAACTCCAGGGTGTGATTCATCCAATTTTTGGGCTCCTGAAGCCAACCCCAGGGTCTCTTTAAAGTAATATTTGGGCTCCTGCTGCTGCCAACTCCAGGGTGTGATTCATCCAATTTTTGGGCTCCTGAAGCCAACCCCAGTGTCTCTTTAAAGTAATGTTTGGGCTCCTGCTGCTGCTGCTGCCAACTCCAGGGTGTGATTCATCCAATTTTTGGGCTCCTGAAGCCAACTCCAGTGTATATTTGGGCTCCTGCTGCTGCTGCTGCTGCCAACTCCAGGGTGTGAATCATCCAATTTTTGGGCTCCTGAAGCCAACCCCAGTGTCTCTTTAAAGTAATATTTGGGCTCCTGCTGCTGCTGCTGCCAACTCCAGGGTGTGATTCATCCAATTTTTGGGCTCCTGAAGCCAACCCCAGGGTCTCTTTAAAGTAATATTTGGGCTCCTGCTGCTGCTGCTGTCAACTCCTGCCAACTCCAGGGTGTGATTCATCCAATTTTTGGGCTCCTGAAGCTAACCCCAGGGTCTCTTTAAAGTAATGTTTGGGCTCCTGCTGCTGCTGCCAACTCCAGGGTGTGATTCATCCAATTTTTGGGCTCCTGCTGCTGCCAACTCCAGTGTCTCTTTAAAGCAATGTTTGGGCTCCTGCCCCTCATAGTGATGCCACTTCAACTCTCTTGAATTCAATTGTGCCGCTCTGCGATTCTATTAGCGATGCCTCTGATCTGCATGTGATATTTATTCAAATTATTGTTTAACTAACCCAGCATGCATCCTGTGCGTGTTACAGCAAGGCAGAATGGTTTACAACCCTATTGAGGCTCTAGGAGGCTCAGAAATAGCCGTTTTTAATAGCGATTCGTCGCGAATTTATTCGGGTCGAAACGATTTTTGTCGGAAAATTCGGCGAATCAGTCGAATCAAATTTTTCAAAAGTTCGCTCATCTCTAGTCTTATATGCAGGTGCATCTTATAAGGTGAAAAATATGATATATTAACAATAACAATGCCAAAGAATTCATGAATGTAACTTTTGTGATGAATATTTATTTTCTTCTTGTCATAATCCTCCTATTAGAATCGAAGTGTTTAGGGACATCAATCTAGATGTTAAAATTTAATGCTGAAAAAAACAAGTAGAAAGGGATGGAATCTTCTTCAACTCAGGTATCCTCTCAGGAATGCTTAGGAGATCTCCCAAATATATTATTTTTCCATAAAGGGGAAAGAGGTCGATGTTTAGCCTCACTTATAGAAGAATTCCCCAGGCTAGATAATATTATGCCAAGATCACGGAGTAAATCTTCTCCCTCAGAAAATGTTGCAAAGTAAAGTTCAAACAAAAGGGGGAAGCTTATCTGTATTCGTAGTAGTCAAAAGGGGTTTCATTTCTCTTCTTTTTTGGATTATTAATGAAGCAAAAAACTGTATAAGATTATCTTTCAACATTATATTAGGGTGTCCTGTTACAGCCGCCATAAATTGTTTCTGGTTTTACTATTATATGTCTCGGTGCACCGTCTTATGTAGGTGCTGTGAGTGCCCTATGCATCCTATCAAGTAGTAACTGACCTTCATCAGCATGAGGTAAAATAGCTCTTATCAGCACTTTTATGGCCGAATCTAAATCTGTGAAGGATTCAGGAAGGCCTTGCACCCTAAAATGATATCTTCTAGATCTTTTTTCTTGGTCTTCCAGTTTAGATTGAGATTGGTCTATCTGATGCTGCTTAACCCCATAATCTACTCATGGTGATTCATTCAAGAACCGTTTCCCTCCACCTTTCTTTCTATAGTTTCAATTTATTGCCCTATGTTCTCAAAATCTTTTTTCAAATCAGCAGTCAGTTTATCATGAGCCATTTTAAGATTTTTGTCCAGCAATAGTGATATATGTGATATAAGGGCTTTATCTTGCTTTCTAATTATCTGCTTTAATGGAGTTAGAGGAATCTCCTCCTGTGACTAACTGAGTGAAAACCCAGCTGAATCTCTGTCACTAGGTGAAGCTCTGGAAACTGCTTCCTTATAAATGGATATAAAAATGTATATATAAAATTTTGCCTACCTTGTTGGTTGCCATGATCTGCTTTACCTTATGATTTCAAAATTTGGGAGCCAAATCAACTTTGGTCTGACATAAAAATCTTCAATGGTTGACTTGACTGCCAGAAAGAACCACTCGAACAAGCTATGTAAGTCATCATGTAGTTTGTAAAATGCATTTAAAGGGAAATTCCAGAAAATGGTATATCAGCATGGGGCAAGCAGAAAGTAGGCTTGCCCTACTTTGTCTGGAATATGACGTGAAGTTTCATGATAAATATGTTATAGTAAAGGAGAGTATTTACAAAAAATTTACCAATTATTTTCTTGTGTTTTTAGAGAGGAACGTGCTCCACTCATGCCCTGCTTTACACTTCTCTGGTTGCTTACTTTATTAAAGAGGAACAAAACACAGGAGTATAACTTTCCCGTGTGTTTTTCCTCTCAGTTGGGCCTGCCCTAATTGGAATGTCCTGCTGTGTGTGTCCCCCCAGATTGCCTATTCTATGCAGCATTCCCTAGTTGCAGGCTACACCAGAACGGAGCACACTGATAGGCTGAACACCCCACTCAGCCAATCAGTGTGCTCAATTTCACTTGGCTCTGTTTACAGCTAAGCTGCCTGGAGCCGAAGGGAGACAAGTGTGCCCCATCCGCTACTCAGCTTCTAGCTATGGCCTGTCCACACCGGCCATTCAGAAAGGCCAGACATGGGTGCACGGGTGACTAGAGGTGAGCACAGATGTAGCCGCAGAATCAGATGAGTGGATATGGGGATACAGGGAGTTTTATACAGCGGAGCATCCCAATCTGAGATCCCCCAAGGAGTGGAACTCGGATGTTCCTCTTTAATGTTGCATTTCTAAATGTGCACAGGTTCACTGAATAGTTCTGGGACTTGGCTTTAACCCGTTTATCTGCCAAAAAATAGAGACAGTAGCACAAAATGAGGTTGTACAAGTCCCAACACCTACTCCGTGAGCTTATTTGTAAAAAAAAAAAAAAAAAAAGTTTGGGGTCCCATGAGGACACTAGTTAAATATGCTGAACTATTTAGATTGCTGTAATCTTTTGGCTTTTTGTCAAAGAGATATTTACCTGAAAGTGCACGGTATATCTCCTTATTATAGTAAAGACCTTTCATTGCAGAACAAAGATTTTCTTGGCAGAAAAATGCAAATATTTCATATATATTTCTGGGTAATGATAAAACATGACCCTAAGCAAACCCCATTTATCTCATCAGACTTATCTAGTAAATGGTAGAATTAAGAAATTAATAATATACAAAGGGCACCATTTGCTTTATTTTGCTGTGTACTTTTACAATAGCACATGTCTGTAGGGAAATATTGTATGTTTGTTCAAACAAATTCTTGGCAACAGAGCCTGTAAAAATTATTCACACCCTTGAAAGTTTTCAACGTTTTATTGCCATAGACTAGGGTTCACAATATTTTTGGTATAACAGCCGTCTTATTGTATTCAAGGGGCCACAATAAAATATAGGCTGCCAACAACACCAAACCAGTTACTGGAGGTAAGCTTTAACATTAAAGCACTAAAGTCGCCTTTATGCATATGCAAAGGTTAGACAGGATGGGGTGGGGTGAACAGAAGTGGATGAAGTGAGGTGACCAGAGGCGAGGGGAAAAAAGAGCAATAAAGGTGGTTAAAACAGGAAGAAGTGAGAAGAGGTGAGGTGGGAAGGAGCGGAAAAGGGTAAGTCAGGGAGTGGTACATTGAGCAGAGATGAGGTGGGCAGAGTTGATATGGGTAAAGGTAAGCCAAGGTGGGTAGAGGTAGGTAGAGACGAGGTTAAGTGACATAGCCCAAGGTAAGATGTTCTGAAAAGTGGTGGACAGAGGCAAGGTTGGAAGAAATATTTAGAGATAGGTATAGGTGAGATAGGGCAAGGTGGGAAGAGGTGGGGTAGGGAGAGCTGAGTTAAAGAAGGCAATGGTAAACAGGTAAAGTTTGCACAGATAAGGATCAAAGAGCGGAGCTGGGAAGAGTCTACATAATCACACACATCAGACCAGTAGAGCATGCTTGTCACCCTCCTCTACAGAGACAATCATAGGTGCCCCACTTACTCCATTCTGAGTTAAAGATGCACTGCCCTCAACTGACCAGCAGCTTGCACTGCAGCAAGGGAAGCTCTGCTCTGCAAGGGGGCACTGGGGGCCGCAACTGAGGGCAGTAAGGGCCGCATGTGGCACCCAGGCCCGCATGCTGTGTATCCTTGCCATAGAGCATTACATTGCAGTAGATTTTGTTTTTTACACATGGATCTACATAAAATGACTCACAATTCATATTTTAAAGTGGGAACAGCATCTTGTAAATTGTTTTCAATTATTAAAAAAGAAAGAACATAACAAAAAAAAATTACTTACTGTATAATTATGCTGCTGCTTAAATTTCACACAATTTGACATAATAAACACATAAAGCAGCTCTAATGATAATATTTGTTAAAATGGAAATTAATTATGTGCAGTGTGACGGGGGCGTAGTCAAAAGAGGAAAAGCCAGAGAGAAGTAAAGGATCAGAAGGCAATGGGAAATCACAATCATTATTTGGTGAACCAATTGAAACTTTGGGTGTGAATTGTGAACCCTTTTAATTTAACACACAAAAAAAAAGTCAAAAAAAGTTTACAGGTGAGTTTCATGGTGGGTGGAGTGGATTCTTTGTCCTCCATCTGAGTTGCTGAGTCACTGGGGTGTGGAGTTTAAGGGACAGCTTGGCCCTCAGGAGGTACAGTCCTGGTTGGTGGAGATGGGCCGGTGGAGTGGCTGTCCCCATGTTACAACCACCAGGGTTTCAGGAGAAGGTGTGACGACAGTAACAGCAGAAACCAAGAGGAGTACTTGCCCAGAACTAGATGCGGGTCCAGAGAAAGGATGCTGGGTGGATGAAGTCACTGACCTTTTTACAGGCAGTACGCAGCATACCCCATTACAGGCAGTAAGAGTCATCCCCCATTAAAGGCAGTGTGCTGCATCATCATTACAGACAGCAAGAGGCATTCCTCATTACAGGCAGTCTGCAGCATCCCTCTTTACAGGCAGTAAGCGACATCCCCCATTACAGGCAGTAAGAAACATCCCTTATTACAGACAGTATTGCAGGCAGTAAGTGGCATCCCTCATTACATGCAGTATGCAACATCCCCCATTACAGACAGTAAGCAGCATTCCTTTTCACAGGCAGTTAGTGGCAACCCTTAATTACAAGAAGTTTGTGGCATCCCCTGATTACAGGCAGTGCGGCATCTCCTGATTACAGGCAGTGTGTGGCATCCCCCATTAAATGCAGTAAGCAACATCCCTCGTTACGGGCAATGTGCGACAACCCTTAATTACAGGCAGTGAGGCATCCCCCGATTACAGGCAGTGTGCCACATCCCTCATTACAGGCAGTAAGCAACATTCCCCATTACAGGCAGTGTGCAGCATCCTACATTACAGGCAGTGTGCAGCACATCCCCCATCATGTATGTGAGGACCATCACGTATGTGAGGAGGGAGCCCAATGGAGGACCTGCAGGAAGGAATCAGATAAACTCACACTTGATGCTTGCCAGTACTTCAATGTCCAGCAATCCCCCACACACCCATAGACACAGACACACATGCACAGGCACATACAAAACTCCGTAACTTACAGGCTCCTATGGCACCGTGGGGTCATAAATAGGACCACCACCTTCCGCACTTAGGCCACACCCACCCGCTGAAGCTAAGAACGTGATCAGTGCCACAGGAATGTGTAAGTTATGTGTGTGTCTGTGTGTGGGGAGCCTTGGCCATTGCAGGACTGCCAGGCAGCAAGTGTAAATTTATCTGCTTCCCACCATAACACGCACCAATAATGGGGGGGGGGGGGGGGGATCTCATATAATGAAAAAGAGTGTGTGTGAGTGAGAGTGTGTGTGAGTGAGAGTGAGTGAGAGTGAGTGAGTGAGTGTGTGAGTGTGTGAGTGTGTGGGTGTGTGGGTGTGTGGGTGTGTGGGTGTGTGGGTGTGTGGGTGTGTGGGTGTGTGGGTGTGTGTGTGTGTGTGTGTGAGTGTGTGAGTGTGTGAGTGTGTGAGTGTGTGAGTGTGTGAGTGTGTGTGTGTGTGTGTATATATAAAAGAGGGGACAAGCTGCTTAGGGAGAGACCCATGCTAGATGTTAGGCTTAATATAGCGTGCTAAAAGCCCCCTATTCAAGATTAGGTGTATTACATGGCTCCCGTATTTACACATGATTCTTCTGAGCATGCAGAGCTATGAATATTATCTTTTTTTGTGATATCTCAAGCACTTAAAGTGGACCTACAGTCAAAAAAAGAAAGTTTAGTAAATTGCTTCCCCTCTTATGATCAGTGGCATAAGCAGGTTAAGAGGGCTTAACACCATGCATATGTTGTGGAATGGCATAAATATTATTGACTCTTGAATTTCTTGGGGGCAGCAATCTTGTCACACACCTAAAAGTCCTACTTACATATGAGAATTAGGGGCGTGCCGTGCCAGCAACAAATCACACCAATTTGAGAGAGATAGATGCCTCAGAAACTGGTAGAAGTAGAATATACTCAGCTAATATAGCAAGAGAAATCTGTGCGAGGGAAGCTATGGTGGCAGCAACTACAAGACATTCAGTCAGGAGATACAATGTATTTAGAAGATGTCAGCAGCTAGCAAAGCTATAATGCGTCATTACAGCTCATGGCTTTCTACTTCTGTCAAGAAATACGAAATGATTACACAGAGCAATGAGACAATTTTGACTGAGAGGCTTGGTTTTTCAGAAGCAGATATTTAATGTGTGGGGCAAGATGGCCGCTACCATGCATGTCTAAGAGTGCAGAATCTGCCTGCTATTCCAAACATCTGCATGGTGATGGGCAGAGGGGGCTTTAATTGAGCTATTTACTATGCTTTGATTTTTTGACTGAAGGCCTCCTTTAAAAGAAAGGCCAGACCATGCATAAAAATGTCATTTGGACAGTATGCCGAACTTCCCCAAGAAATTTGGGTTTTTCCAAACTGAATTCTTACAAATTGCTCAAATGTTGCTCACCTACCTGTCATCACTGGTCTAAGTCTTTGGATGTCTACGCTGGCCCCTGTAGTCCATCTAGGTCCAGGGGAGGTCCTCCAGTGGTGTTAGCTGTGGCTAAAGGTGTGGCTTGAGTCCTTCCCTGCCCCGTGATGGCCCCTTATGACTCCATTCTGAAAGCTGCATTCAGTCCATCCTGTTTTGGTCACTCGCTGTCCAGTGCCATTCTTTAGGGGTTCCTGTCCAGCTTCTCCATGGGGGATACCCTTCCTTTTTTTAAGGTAATTTTTTCTTTCTTCAGTGGTGGGACTGCTCTGTGAGTTGGGATGGCAGACAATTAGTGTGTGAAAAACTCTGGAAGGACTTAAATCACGCCTCCATGAATCTTACACCCCTGGAGAACCTCCCCCAGACTACAGGGGCCAGCATGAACATCCAAGCACATGGACCAGCAACAACACCTCAAGGAGCATGTATAGGAAGGTGACTTTTCAGGAACAATAGAGTGCCAAGCAATCCAGATTTGTGCTAAACTTATTTTCCATAAAATTTGAACACATACTGATTCGTATGAATTGGTTTGCTCATCTCTTTTTAGTATTTCTTCTATCCCCCAATAAAAGAGGAGACCCTTGTTATGCTTCATATAGTAGACTAAAAACATCCTATTTATGTTATTTATCTGGAACATATGGGCCATGAATTTTTAGCAGTAAGTGGAGCCATGTTTATATATCTGTCTTTTTTGAATCGAATAATATACTGTGTCCGACATGTCAGATAGTTAGGCCCTTATTCATCAAGCGATAGCGCCAGGTAGTGTCCGACGAGCGCCAGGTAGCGGCAGCTAACGGCGACTACCGACTCCAGTACGCCCGGCGGCGGTCACAATGACGCATTTATCAAGCAAAATGAGGCTAGCGCCGGCGAGAGCGACGGCTAGCGCGGCATTCATCATGAAGCCGACTGCAACGAACAGCGCCGCTGCTAATCCCATCACAGCGACAGGTATGAGCTGGCGCTACCTGCCGCTCTCCCATACATTTCAATGGCAGACGCTGCAATGATTGTTTTTAGTGTTTTTTGTGTTCTTTTCTTTGGCACAAAATTCAACACATGTTTATATTGATATGTTTTATTAATCTGGCTGGTTATTTATATGTTTTTGAAGTTTTTATTATTTTTGCCAATGTAATGTTGTGAGTGACATGGGAATTGCATCTCCTCCAACCAAACTCATTGGCATCAAAATCGCTTGTTTTCACCACAAACGGGGCTTGTAAAGCTATTTTGTAGCCTGTCAGGTTGGGCGGTCACGTTCGCTCTTCGAAATTGTCAGCGCCCAAGCTATTCGGCAGCCCTGTCCTTGATGAATCTGTGTTGGTCAGAGTTTGTGCAGTCGCTGTTTTAATTCGCTATGTGGCGGCGCGAGCGTCGCTGCGCTGCGTTGTGCGGCGCTGTGCTGTTCATACATGTGCCCTTCTGCCATTTGCAAGGAATTCACGTCCCGCGACCCCAGTCGTTGTTAATGAATACACTGTAGTTGTGAGCGTGCCTGGCCACATATTGCAGGATTAACATTCAGTCGTACCAGCTCATAACAACCCGTTATGCATTCTCATGTGTGCCACATTATCATGTAGTTGTCTAGTTTGATTTTGTGATGACTTTAGGAAGGAATAAGATTTGTATATTTAAGCACAACGGGGTTTGCTTTATAAGGACCTATGCATTACAGTATGTAGAACCCCCTGCTAAATCAAGCTAATAATTCGTGGCGCCTTGGGCCCTAGCTTGTTTTCAAGCGTCATTTTAATTTTTTCCGCCACTTAGCTTGCACATAGCTGATATTAGCTTGTCCCTGTTGCGCGCATCTTTGTTTTTGAATTTTTAATCACAGTTGCTTGCGTCATATCCGGTTCCGGTATCCTCCTTTGCGTTTCAAAGCCACCTAAAGCTAAAAATGTCTCGCGCTTATGCCAATAGCTTGTTTTCAAGCGTCATTTAAGTTTTTCCGCCACTTAGCTTGCACATAGCTGATATTAGCTTGTCCCTGTTGCGCGCATGTTTGTTTTTGAATTTTTAATCCCAGTTGCTTGCGTCATATCCGGTTCCGGTATCCTCCTTTGCGTTTCAAAGCCACCTAAAGCTAAAAATGTCTCGCGCTTATGCCAATAGCTTGTTTTCAAGCGTCATTTAAGTTTTTCCGCCACTTAGCTTGCACATAGCTGATATTAGCTTGTCCCTGTTGGGCGCATGTTTGTTTTTGAATTTTTAATCACAGTTGCTTGCGTCATATCCGGTTCCGGTATCCTCCTTTGCGTTTCAACGCCACCTAAAGCTAAAAATGTCTAGCGCTTATGCCAATAGCTTGTTTTCAAGCGTCATTTTAGTTTTTCCGCCACTTAGCTTGCACATAGCTGATAATAGCTTGTTCCTGGTGCGCGGAGCGTTTTTTTTTTTTTTAATTTTTCCCATGTTGCTTTGGTCATTTCCGGTTCCTGTTTCCTCCTTAGCGTTTCCACAATGCTGCCCAGACGCCGAGTGATGCGCCTCCCCAGCTCCTCCTCCGACTCCGACCCCAGCACCCCTCCCCCACCTCCCCCACCTACCTCACCTCCCCCACCTAGCACCCCTCCCACCCCTTCCCCTCCTGGGCAGGCCAAGAAAAGGCGCAACCGGGTGGATAGCCGCGTTAATGGCCAGGTGGTCAAAGTGAGTATTTGGTTTGTGTATTTTTTGCCTTAAAGTTGCAGAACACACAGGGGGGATTGGCCCTGAAATTTCTTATTTTTCTGGCCAAATTTGATCACTCCCCGTGGGGCATCCCCATTCTGGATGTCCTGCGGGGATGCCCCCCCCCTGGAGGGCCCTAAAAATTACCTCAGCCCCATCCCATCTGTGCATGCGTGAGCTGCGGATGCCTCTTGCGCTTACCTCTAGCAGGGTGTACCCCTGCGCAAGACATTTTTTAATTTTGTGTGCAGGCGCACTCCCTGAGTCAAACGCCACATGCGTACTTTGCCGTGCAGACCCAGCTGAGCTGGTATGCACGTCCAAACGGCCTTGTATGCACATACCACAGCGGCGCAGAGCGCTGTGCTCGGCTGGCGCAGTCACGTGGGAGCGTCCTCAGTGGTGTATTTGTGGCCTTCCAAGGGGGTTTCAGACAGCGGACCACCCACAATTGGTGTGGCCCACCAAAGTGCACACAAACCCAGAATAGTGATAATCCTGGGTGTGGGTCCACTTTGCTCTGGTCTCTGTATAACTGTTTATGCCATTGTTCTGATGTCATGTATTGATTTGTGTTTTTTTTTCATTTTTCATAGGACTTCTGCGTGGCCCAGTACGACTATGCCCGTGGGGGAAAAAAACGAATTGCCATGGAGGTGAAGGCCACAGTGTCCCGGCGCTTCCACACCGAGCTCTCGATCAGAGCGATTCAACAAAAGTGGTCGGACTTTAAGCGCCGGGACCCTGAAGGCGTGTGCCGCCTATATGATGCCTACGCATCAGGTAAGTTAAAGCTTATGCTCTGTTTATACTTTTGGCAGAATCATCTGCTAAGCTGTGTCCATTTGTGCTCTTTATATTAATTATTTTCTTTCACCCCCTCAACACAGATAAGCGTCCTCCCCTGGGGAAACGTGGGAAGGGATTCCTCCCCCGAACCAGGCAGGCGGACTCGGGGGAGTCATCGGGGGAGGGTCCCTCCCGCGGGTCCTATTTAGAGGACCCAGGGGAGGAAGGGGATGACGCCCCAGAGGAGTGTGCTGCTGGGGGGCTGGCAGGATCAAGCCTCAGCTCCTCACACTCTCTGAGGAGTCTCACCAGGCAAGGGGCCACTCTCAAGTGGGGAGTCCAAGTGGGGTGGGAGAAATGGACTCGCCCACACTCCCTGAAGGAGCAGGGAGTGAGAGGGAGGAGGGTGGCCCTTTGCCTGGTGGATCTTCCGACCAGAGTGTGAGGAGCCGAGGCTCCCCGCCTCCTCCTCAGAGCCCTCCCTGGGCTTCAAGTGGCGGTTCATCCCCTGGTGAGTGTCCTTTTTTTAATTGTTAGTCTGTGACAGGTTTCATCTTGCAATTTGTACTTAGCCCTTGCCATTCCTCTCTAATTTGTAGGGCATCATATAGGCGGCACCTCCATGGCCTTTTGGAGAAGCATTCTCCACGGGCATAGTCGTGGTAAGTGTTTGTTGTTATCCATCACATTCCCTATGTTATGACATTCATTAAAGTGGACCCACAAACATTGATAGTGCTTGGATTCTCGAAGGTTCCCTGAAAAATCACATCCCTCACCCAGGGCACCCCCCCCAAAAAAAACCCCACAAACTCCTTACCTCTTTGGGGGTTGCAAAAGCCACCGTCCAAGCCTCCTGTGTGCCACTCTAGATGTGTGTGCGCCTGCGCTCTGTTTCCTAATGGGCTGCGCGTGCGCACACACTGGAGGAGTGATGTGTGGAAGGCAGCGGCGGCGGAGTACGTTGTCTCACTCAAATTGTGGTGCTCTGCCAAAGTGGACCAAAACCCAGAATTGCTGCAATCCTGTGTATTGGCCCACTTTTAACAGACACATGTTTCCTGGTCCATTGTCACAGCTGGTTTGATAATGTACCTTAACCTCACAAACCCCACTACAGTGCTAGCCAACTGGCAACCACCCCTATGTTTCTGCCCACACCATGATGGTTGTTCTCATTTCTTTTCTTGGGTTAAGTTGTTCCCGCTAAAACATGTGGCACACTAGTAACATTAGCCAATCAACTGCTAATGAGTCCTTTACATAGCACTGTCTATGTTATTTGCACATTATCTTTAGGGATACATGTTGCAACCATAACTAATTGACATTAACTCATGGACCAGGAAATATGCTAATTTTGGACAACCTGTATGTAACCATGCAAGCCTTTGATTTTTCAGACTCAATAACCAGATGGATGTCAAATAGTCAGGTGTCATTGGCCCACTAATTGTGTTTTTGTCTTTTGCTTTCTGTTGACAGATGTTGCTACGCAGACGGAGCCAGAAAACCTCCTCCCCACCCCAGCTCCAGGGACGGCCAGCAGCATGGGCCCCCGCCACAGCTGCGATGGTAAGTACATCCCACTACATATGCCTAAAGACTTGTGAAACCTATGTCTTCTAGTCACATCTGCAGACATTTAAAATGTACCTATGTGTTAATTTCACACACATCTAGATTCCATGTGTTTGTACAATAATCCAACATGCCTGTCTGCATGCTTGATTGTTGCCTCACATTCTTAATTTGGCCACATAGAGACTATTTTTGCCTTAGACACAACCAAATGGGCCGTATTAGGTCTGGACCTCTAACATTATAGGGCAAACTCGTGTACTCGTTAGGACTTAGGCCCTGATGTTTGGCTGTGACTAAACACAAAAATGGACACACTGGGACTTATACCTTCTTTGCTTCCCAAGAGTTAAAGTGGAACAACAACCAGGAATTTGACTTTCCTGGGTCTTGATCCACTACGGTGGGGCACCCCTGATCGTCACCGCTGTGTGACAACCCCCTGAACTCACTTTTACTCCAGCAAACGTACAAGCCGCGGCAAAGTGGCTCCTCCTCCGCCTCCCGCGCGTCCCTTTTTACGCGCGCGTGCCTGCGCCGGCCATTCACAGACGGCCGGCGCAGGCACGCACACGTCTAGAGGGGCGCCAGGGAGGGCCCGGCGGCCGTGCCCCAACGAAACTGAGGTAGGGATTTTGGGGTGTTGGGGGGGTTTCACCCCGAGGGACATCCCGATCTCGGATGTCCCGCGGGGAGGGAGGTGATCGGGCCGGGAATCTGATAGATTCCAGGGCCGATCACCGGTGGGTGTTGGTACACTTTAAGAGTAAATGTATGCTTGGGATGTGTGGTTCACATTCCTGCCAGTCAATAGTACTCATATCATGTTAACCAATAAGCGCACAGTGGTCAACAATGTTAATGTGAGTGTCACCTAATTGGACACACTGACATTACATTGCTACATCTGTGTCTGTTGAGGTCACATTCAATTTATTAATAAATTGTTGTTTCTACATCTCTACAGCTTGTGAAAACCAGCATCGCAGACTGTGGCGGGAGATCAGGCTTCTGAAGCTGATGCTGCTGGTCAAGAAGAGGCGCCGGCGGCGTCGTTAGGGTGGGGGGAAGGCTGGCCTGTTTACGCCCTTTGTTGGGCAATGTTGGCCCTGTTGGCCCTGTTTTTAAATTAAATTTTTTGATGAACATCATTACAGTGTGGTGCCTTGCAAAGCATAGTTTAACTGTCTCAAAACCCATTTGTGTGTCAATTTAGCCATACCTTTGGAGCCATTTCATGTGTTAACCATAGTAAGCTATGGTCTCAAATGTGTGGCCTAAATTTACAAATACATTGACATATCTAGATCAAGATACTCATCCCTGACTGTGTTATTAGCTAGGTCTTAGGAAAAACACAATTTAGAGGTGGGTTAAGCAAATATATTTACACAAACCAAAACAAACAAAATTAATATTCTTGGCTGGGTGGCCGGGGAGGTTGGGAGTCATTGCTAGGGGCGGTGTTGGGGGACAACAGTGCAGTAAAAAATATAGACTGCTGTTGTATGAGCTGTTGTATCAACAACAACGTTTGGTCCTGCCGCTGGATCGCTTGTTGCTGCTGGTGTATGGAATCTTCAATTGCATTGGCCAGCCGACCAAGTTGCTGGTTTTGATGCAGGTTCTGCATCAATAGGTCGATCTGGCGCTGCTGGGCCTCATGTTGTTGCTGACACATCAGCACCCGCTGTTCCAACGCCGCAATGCGCTCATTAGTTCCATCACGCGGCTGTTGGCGACTGTAGTCCTCCAGCATCCGGACCCCTAGCTCATAAAAATCAGCACTGGTTGGTGCCACACCTCCTCTTGCTGTGGTTTGAGCCTAACAAAATAGAAAACAACATTTTAGTCAAACCGAACCAATGCAGGTATGCCCCTCAAAATAATTAGCCCAAACAGTCACTATACAACTTACCCTTGTCTGAGCCTCGGAAGCTTGGCCACATGGGACTTGGGAAGAGGTCCCAGCTTGGGGTTCTGGTTCCGCCTCCTGCAAAAACAACAAAGAAAGGAAATGTGACATGTTGCTTCATCCACTACCCACGAACATGCCAATGTGGTTATAGGTCGTCTACATCAGCCATGTTACCTGCGTGTCCTCCGGCACAGGTAGGCTCGAGGTATCGCTGCCAGAGAGTGGCAATTCCACATCCGAGATGTCCGGCAAGTTGGCATATGCTAAACAGGAAAGTCAGGTTAGTAGGTCAGTGGACCAAACTCAAATGTAACCTGGCTAGGCTATCGAGGCCATACCTCAACAAAGTGCAAAATTACACACTAGACCAAAGGTATCTGTTAAACTCAGATTGTTAACATGTATGTTAGAGGACTAAGAGGCAATAATTTTGGCAAATAAGATCAGACACATTGCTTAAATTACACATACCCGCAATCTCCCAGATGTCTGGAGTGGGGCCCTCACTCGAGCTTGGACCTTTAAAATACATGTGGACACACAAGTTGCCAGAAGCAAGTGCAACAAAAGTAGAGCCAAAATACAGACTAGAGCAAGGCAAAACAACTTACCCTCATCTCTGGCAGCCTGAACTTGAGGGGCCCTTTCTGGACAGCCACTTCCGATATTCGGGTCAACTAAAAAACACAAGTAATGGCTCTAAATATTCCTCAAACTACTACGGTGAATGTTTGTCCAAAAATATGTCCTCCAAAATACATTGCTAGCACTCCCAAGAGGCATCTTCAAGTTGACAAAGCAAACATGTAGATTATTAGACTAACCAAATTGAACCAGTGTAACAGAAACAGCATAAAGGATACATTATGTATTGCTATACACACCAACAGGGTCCTGTTGACCTGCAACATCGGAAGTGGGGTCCAAAGATGAACCAGTCACTTGGCCTACCAAGAAAAAAGAGGAATGAGACACATGCACTTGGGTTAAAGTGGATAAAGCAAGGTGGACACATGCACTTACCGACATCCAAAGAGTAGCTTGGATCCGGAGGAGATGCTGGGGCCAATGGCGTGGGAGCTAGGCAAAAATCAAGCAAACATTGAGCCATTGTTAATGTGCGTGGAAAAATACAACATGCATTAAGGTGTGTGAGCAGCTCATTCACTAATATTCACTAATCAAGGCCAGTGTGGCTTCCACATTTATATGCAGATATATGGCCACACATCTCTGGCTTCAAACATATCTACACATGTTAGGGCCTTGTTAGTTAGTTGCTGTGAGTGTTACAGTGGGCGTGAAATTAGGCCGCAGGCCCATATTATTAATACTCCACAGTGCAACACTCGATTGTTGGAGCTGCTCCCACACCCATTTGTTCCCCAAACAACCAGCACCAAAATTAGTGGTAAATACCTTCAATGGCAGACTGGGTTAGCCTTGAGGTTGCTGGAAGGGCAGGAGTTTGGGTGTCCTGAGGCACATCCCGGACAGCAGCATGTGCACCTATGCAGAAAGCAACAGACAGGAAAGTAAAAAATGTATGAGCTCTAATGTACTACTTCACAGGTCCTACTGTTAGTTGGTCAGAAAGACAAAATGCTAATCACATACATTAACAGTAGCTTTTCTAAAAAGGCAGAAAATATGTACCTTCAGTCCAACCTGTGGTGTCATCCCCAGGATTCACACCCTGCAGCCGAGCCAGTGGAATTTTGGCCTTCAGCATCTCCTCATACGGCCTGTAGGTACTCTTTGGAGCCTGGATGGTCCCACTGTCCACATCAAGATCGTGATTCATCTTTTTCATAAGGGCCCCTCTCAAAGTGTAGAAGCGTTTCCTGCAGGATGGGCCACTACGTGGGTGTTGAGCAGTGCTACTAAGCTCCACACCAATGGCATCCCACAGTTTGCTTCTTTCTTGTTTGCCTATGGACTTGCTTTGGGAGCCAAAGAGTAGCTCCCATTTAGCAAGGGTAAGGCGCACAAGATGATTATTCTCAGCCAAATTAAATTCAGGCTCCCTCTTGGCACCTGGGCGCTTAGCCTGGGGTGCTGCCCCACCTTCAGGCTGGGCCCTTTTCCGTAAGGGAGGTCTGCGCACAGCACCCACCAAACTCCTACTTGGGCCTGCTGTGGCCGGCAGATGTCCTGAATTTGGCTCCATCCTGTAGCTGCACACACACACAAATACACACCCAACAAGCACGCATGCAGACTACAGAATGGCATCGCAATCTGTTTGGGTTGGGCAGGTTTTATGTGCTCTAACAGCCAATCACAAACCATGCCACTTAATTGATTCACACATACAGCCCAGTTCCTTCTAGCCACACCTCCACTGCACTGACTGAAGCATGTGTGTTAGCCAATTAACTCATTACAGACCTCATTAACCAAACAACACACACCCAAATACAACAATGGACTGATGTATCTGAACCCCTTGTGACATGTGGCTAGCCTAACGGCTATTTAAATAAACAGCAGCTTACCTTTCATTGGCCCACCACTGAATTTTCGCCCATGTCCGTTAATTCACGCAAGTTTCGGCTCAGGTACACTAGTAGCGCTACTAGCGTGCGCGTGCGCACTCCGTTTTACGCACACCTGGGTCGGCTAATTGGCGCCCGGAAATAGCAGAGCAACGCAAAAGGCGGCAAAGCGGACCTGTCCTTTTTGAAAGAGAAGTATAAATGGAAGGAATTTGCAAGCTTCTGGTATTCTTACACTGTGGCAAAGGCTGTGGTGTGGTGCGGTGCTCGCTTGCTTCCCTTAGCTCATTTGAGCCTCTGTCTGGGTTCTGTCCTCACTCTCTGTGGCTTGTTGGGTGATTTCTGACATCAGTGCTGTTTCTTTAGGAGCTTGTTTTTGGTGGCATATGCAAATATTGTGTAGCATACAGCAAGTGAGGCTTGATTTTGGGGCCTTTTGTGGGCTGTGCAGCAACTCCCCTCTTGGTTGTGCCTAACTTAGAAAGCTGTTTTTTAGCAGGCTGGTGGTTTGGACCACTATAGTTCTGGTTTTGTGGTGAGCTGCATTGTAGCGGGTGTGTGTGGAGTGTGATTGTTTGTGTGTGTGTGGTGTGTTTGTGGTTTTTGTTTTGGTTTTTTTGATTTTGTATATATCTTGAGTGTGTGTGATGGATAAGAGGGTGATGTATGGTGTCTGGGTGGATGGATGTATGTGTATGCTGAAAGAGCAGGAGGAAAGGGAGCGGGGTGTTGTGAGGCTTAGGGCACCCCGCTCCTTTGCAATCCGCCTTTCAGTATGGGACTTAAGTGATGAGCAGATCAGGAGCCGCTTCCGTCTGAATCGTGCTGCACTACAGTCCCTATATGATCAGATTAAGCACAAAATCGAGCCATCCACCAAACGCACTCAATCCATTCCAGGCATAGTACGCCTGTGTGCCACTCTTAATATTTTGGCACGAGGGACCTTCCAGGCAACCTCCGCCCTCCTCAGCGGGATAAGCCAGGCTACTATGAGCCGCATATTAATCCAGGTAGTTCTGGCCATTTGTGATTTAATCCCAATTTACATCAAGTTTCCTGAGGATGAGGAAGAGGTTGCCAAAATAAAACATGCTTTCTATCTGATGGGAGGGATCCCGAATGTGCTAGGGTGCGTTGATGGTACACATATCCCTTTCCGCCCTCCCCGTGCACAGGAGCTGTATTACAGAAACCGAAAGCATTTCCATTCTATTAATATCATGGTTGTCTGTGACCCAGACATGAGGCTGCGGGCGGTGAGATCGGGGTTCCCCGGCTCATGCCACGATTCTTACGTCTTGCAGTGGACAGTCCTGTGCCGGAAGTTTGAGAACAACGAAATGCCAGCTGGCTGGCTACTGGGTAAAAAATTAACCATGTCAATGTATTTAGAAAATAATATGTGGCCTAGTAAGCCAAATTCTTTAAAAAAAACAAAAAAAAACATGTACTAGTACTAATCGCTGTCTCTCTCCTTGTGTTTTTTCTACAGCGGATAAGGGATATGGGCAGAGAACGTGGGTCATGACTCCGGTCAGGAGCCCACCGACCTCTGCCCATGACCGCTACAATGCAGCACATCGCAAGACCAGAAGCATTGTGGAAAGAACCATCGGCCTGCTGAAAGCACGCTTTCTCTGTTTGGCACGGCCAGGAGGAGAGATGCTCTACAGCCCACAGAAGGTCTCCAAGATCATCCTTGCCTGCTGTGTGCTACACAACATTTGCATTTGTCACCGAATTCAAGCCCCCGAGGAGACAGCACTGGTGCCAGAAATCCCCAACCTGCCCGCAGAAAGAAGTGAGGACACCCAGACTGGCGATGAGCTAAGGGAAAGGATGATCACTTCTTTTTTTGCGGTAAGGTAACTACCCTTCACTCTAATGCAAGTACTGCACTACTGGGTAAATGTATTTGACCTCCCATCAAAATGAGAAAAAAAACACTCTAAGGGGGGTGTAAGATGACCCAAACCATTCTAAGGGGGGGGGGTAAGATGACCCAAACCACTCTAAGGGGGGTGTAAGATGACCCAAACCATTCTAAGGGGGGGTGTAAGATGACCCAAACCACTCTAAGGGGGGGTGTAAGATGACCCAAACCATTGTAAGGGGGGTGTAAGATGACCCAAACCACTCTAAGGGGGGGTGTAAGATGACCCAAACCATTCTAAGGGGGGGTGTAAGATGACCCAAACCACTCTAACGGGGGGTGTAAGATGACCCAAACCATTCTAAGGGGGGTGTAAGATGACCCAAACCACTCTAAGGGGGGTGTAAGATGACCCAAACCACTCTAAGGGGGGTGTAAGATGACCCAAACCACTCTAAGGGGGGGTGTAAGACGCCAATGTTGGTTATCAAGTAATGCATTTTTTTTTTTTTCAACGAAAAAACAACTTTAAAGATATATACTAACTGCACTTTTTTTAATTTTTCAGGCACCCCGAGATGCACCCTGATCAATACTTTCCTTTTCACAAACTTTACTGCACTTTCCTTTGATTTATAATTTCTGTTGGACTTTTCATTTTCAATTTCATTTCTGTTTTAATTTAATTTTTAGTTTAAAAATAAAAAAAAATATATATATATATACATGTGGCTATGTGTTTAATTCTGTTGTAAGTTTCCTTTTCATTCTAATTCCTATTTTAATTTTCCTTTTCTTTCTCATTTCTGGTTTAATTTTCCTTTTCTTTCTCATTTCTGTTTTTATTTTCCTTTTCTTTCTCATTTCTGTTTTTATTTTCCTTTTCTTTCTCATTTCTGTTTTTATTTTCCTTTTTTTTCTCATTTCTGTTTTTATTTTCCTTTTCTTTCTCATTTCTGTTTTTATTTTCCTTTTCTTTCTCATTTCTGTTTTTATTTTCCTTTTCTTTCTCATTTCTGGTTTAATTTTCCTTTTCTTTCTCATTTCTGTTTTATTTCCCTTTTCTTTCTCATTTCTGTTTTTATTTTCCCTTTCTTTCTCATTTCTGTTTTTATTTTCCTTTTTTTTTCTCATTTCTGTTTTTATTTTCCTTTTCTTTCTCATTTCTGTTTTTATTTCTCTTTTCTTTCTCATTTCTGTTTTTATTTTCCTTTTCTTTCTCATTTCTGTTTTTATTTTCCTTTTCTTTGTCATTTCTGTTTTTATTTTCCTTTTCTTTCTCATTTCTGTTTTTATTTTCCTTTTTTTTCTCATTTCTGTTTTTATTTTCCTTTTCTTTCTCATTTCTGTTTTTATTTTCCTTTTCTTTCTCATTTCTGTTTTTATTTTCCTTTTCTTTCTCATTTCTGTTTTTATTTTCCTTTTCTTTCTCATTGGTGGTTTATTTGTATTTCCTTTTTCTTTAAAAAAAAAAAAAAAAAAAATACATGTGGCTATGTGTTTAATTATGTTTTATTTTGCATTTACATTCTAATATCTGTTTTAATTTAATTTCCTTTTCAACACAAAATAAAAACTACAAAAAGTAAAGAAACATGTTGCAATGTGTTTTATTCTGAAGGTATTTGATTCCCAGCCCACAGCAAAGCAAAGCGCAGGCGCTGTGTTGAATAGCGTGGTCAAACTGACTGACAGCGCCTACAAAGCTGAGCTCCAACATCATATTCAGCAATGTAGGCGTTGTTCCCAACAACGCCAGGTAGCGACTGAGGAGGCCTGCTATAGCGAATCGCTACCGCCCGCGGCTGACGCTAGCGGCGCTCATAGCGCCATACTTCAGTCGCTCATCTGTCGCTACCTGGCGCTATTGATGAATCGGCCTCCCCATCTACAAATAATAAAATGTCATTTTTAAATGGAGCAACCACGGGTTTAGGGTCTCCCTCTTTTTGGGGCAGAGCTAAAATGAGCTAAATCTCAACAACATCCGCTTCATTCAGCAGCCTGCCATGATGAATCCTCTGCATGTTATATTAACAAGCAATTATTTGTTTTAACACTCGTTATGTTGCAGAGGGAGTGAAGTGACAGATACGGTTTATGGGACTTGCAGGGGGTTGATCAAGAGGGGACCCAGGTATTTAGGATTTTTTGTAAAATGGGTGTTGGTCTATTTTAAAAGTGGAAAATATAAAAGGATATCATATTATTATTAGATTGTTTTCATAACATCCTTTTTTAATTTAGAGGATATGCTGGGGGTGGTGGTGAAAATACATTATTTAATTATTTCAGCAGCCCCTTTCTATACAGTATTTCTTACAGATGTTAGTGCATTTCTATAAAGCTTAAATATATGTAATTACAGTGCAATTGCCTGGTAGTTACAATAGACTGCTAATGAGTAACATCTACTAATTGGAAGTGAAAAGTCATCGACTGCAATAAACATAATTAATATTGATGCAGGGAAAATAATAAAAGATGTCTTAGATTAATTATAAATGAGGCTGGCAAACTAACAATCTCAAATCAAATTGAAAGATTTGCCTTCTAGCAATGTTTTATAGCAGTTGGATGATCTGTGTTTACCTGACAATATTGCTGTAGTGGTGATTAAATCAATTGCTTATAATACAGAAATAAAACGCAGCTTTACTACTTTTTAACAATGGCAGAAAAGAACCAATGCACCATTCGGGAAATAAACAATATACTTTCGCTACATCTGATCAACAACCATAGAAAAACAGGGGTCAGTGTGGAACACATTTCTGTCTGGATCGTATTGTGTGGACCCCAAGCATCTGAAGATGCTGTTGACCTGGATGATCCTGCCTATTTGCTTATATTTCCCAGAGCTGCATTCAGCAATGTACAAATGATGGAAATATATGTACATATAAGGCTATAAATAAGAACGACACACTTCTACACCTTGGGGTTTGAAAAGACTTGCCCAGGCTTTGGGGGAGGGGGGAGGCAGGGGATGAGAGTGCCTTCTGATGGGTAAGTGTAGAAATTCTTTGCAGGAAGCAAGGGCAGGGACGCATGTTTGAAGTGTCTCCTTCTCTCCTCTGGCCACTGTGCTTAAACTTTGGGCAAAGTCCTTGCAAAGGAACAAAAGACAGGGAATAGAAAGTGCCAGGGCTCGTGTTTAGACTCTCTTCTCCTCCAGGCACTGTACTTGGCACGCATTTCATCAGCAAGTAATGTTGCCAAAAGCTTTGCAGCCGGAGAAGAGGTGGAAAGAATCTCAATATGTACCCTGGTGCCTCCTTTTCAATGACTTTGGGAACTTTCAAAGGACTGTGACCAAAGTTTAAGCACAAAGGAGAGGAGGAACTTTCAATAAATGCCTTATTGGGAACTTGTCTGAGGTAGATACAGCACTACCACCTGCGGCTTCCCCTGATAGTGGTTACAGTAAAAAACACAGCAGAAGCGAAGGCCAGAGTGTTGAGTGTGGCGCTGATCCACCCTGAACCAGGAACACCAAGCAGGAGCTGAGGAAGGTAGGCAGATGAAGTGCTACACCATGCAGTTGTTCCAGCATGGTTTTTTGAGCCTCCTACCAGGAGGGACGGACTAGGCTGCAGACAAGCCAGGGTCCCACTACTGTTACCAATGGTCAGTTAGCCCAGAGTCCAACATGGGAAAAGTCCAGGTCAAGTTATGCAGAAAGGCAGAGAGTCCAGAGCCAGAAATCCAGAAGCCAGAGTTCGGGGAGCCAAATCAGGAAGTCATCCAAGCTAGGCTTAAAGAGCCAGAGAAGAGTCGGTATCAAAAGCCAGAGAGTCAGAGCCAAATCAGGGTCGATGTCCAAGGCCAGGAAGTTAGAGCCAAAGATGTGCCAGGAATGTACACAATGGAAACAGGAGGCAAGGGTCACTTCAGGAAGATCTGCAGGCAACTTCCCAGTTCTCTTTTTAAAGGGTGTTTGGTGTCAGGAAGTGCCCGCCATGCAGAAGCATGGAAACTCACGCTCACACACTCCGTGGAGCGAATACGCACACACAAACTGGGTCCAGGGGCCATGCAGGCATGTGCAGACCAGCATGCCAATCACTTTCATCCTGACACACCCGAGGGGCGGGACCATGTACGCGCATGGACAAGCATGCGCACATCCGTTGTTAGTAAAACCAGATCTCCTTCCGTGACAGTGCCACATGAAGCTAAATGAATACCTGATCAAGTTTTTTTTGTGGCCCCCTTCACTCTGTTCCTACAAGCCCCCATAGCTGGTCCCGGGCTGGTAATGCTGGGTAAGGGGTTTTTAACCCTTAAAATTCCCAAAAAAATGGGGTCCCCCCCCCCCTCCGGGAAGGGGGAGCCTATGTCATTTTTTTTTTAAATTAATCCCTTATGTTTATAGTGTGGATAGTAGTAGTATTTTATTTGTAAATGTTATAAAGTGCTATTTTCAGTTTGGGGGGTCTCCTGGGCAAGAATGGGGGGGCTAACGATACATATGTGGTACCGTTGTAATCGGGAGAAATTGGGCTTTCACATGCAATATGTTTTTATCTAAAGTAAATGTTTTATTTAAAATAAAGGAGACAATTGACTAAAAAATAATTATTTATTTTTACACAAAAATATTTTAAAAAAACAGTAGAAAAATTACAAATTTACATTTCATGTTCAAGCCTAAACTCTGCTGCAAAATATATATCCATAATTTTCCTGATAATTCCTGCAAAAATCACGGTTAAACATGGCGCAGAATGGGGAAAAATGACCTGTCAACAGAGGGTGACAAAACTTCAAGTAGGCTGGCAATTAAAAGGGTTAATAGTACCTATGCATGTTGGGTATTGTTCTGCTCGGGGGACCTTGCTCTTTCAGATTTAGCTTGTTTTTTCTTGTTTACATATTTATATTTTAGGAAAACATGTTATTTATTCAGTTTTTTAATTCATTTTTTTAGGGAAACCCTGTGCAACCTAAGAAATCTTTGAGGGATTACTTCCAGAAAGGTGAGCCTACTACAACAAGCTGGGTACTTTTAGAAAGCTTAACATGTGTACTTTCAGGGAATATATGTTTTATCGGGGATATTCCAAATGTAAAGGGTTGTTTTGGTTGAAAAATTGCAAGGTGTGCATTTTGTCTGCAGAGCTGAAATTTTTAAGCAAAATTACTGTTATGCTTTACTTTGGGGTGTTTGCCAACCCTTCCTTTGACATTACCTATGCATGTTGGGCATCGTTCTGTTCGGGGCATGTTGCTTTTTGAGATTTTACTTGTTTTTTATTGTTTCCATAGTTTTTTTTTAGGAAAATGTGGATTGATTCTTCCTTTTTATTCTTTTTTAGGGAAACTTTGTGCAACCAAAGAATACATTGAGGGATTACTTCCAGAAAACTAAGCCCACATAAACAAGCTTGGTACGCCTAGAAAGCTTGAGGCGTGTACTTCCAGAGAATATATAGTTTGTTGGGGGTATTTTAAATGTAAATGGTTGTTTTTCTGGAAAAACTGCAAGGTGCGCATAGCGCATAGTGCAGTTGTATTTTTTTCTGAAAATCTCCTAAAGCTCTGTTTCAGTTTGGGGGAGTCTCCTGGGCAGGAAAGGGTGTCTATCAATACATATGTGGTACCGCTGTGACTGGGAGAAATTGGGGTTTCGCACGCAATAAAATTTTATTGACAATTTTATTTTTTTTATTACAAAAAACACTACAAATTGTAAAAAATAGATTTTTTTTATTTTTTTTGCACATATTTCACCAAAAAGTATTGAGGATACACTAAAAAAAAAAAACAATATATCATTTTCCTGGGAAATCCCTGGAAATCCTTTCAAAAATTTACAGTTGAACATGTGTAGCGCAAAATAGTGAAACATGGTCTGGCAACAGAGGGCGAAAAAAGCTGCAGGTAGGCTGGCAGCGAAAGGGTTAAAGGGCTAAATGTTTAGATCTGTGCTCTGGAGAGGTTAACAGTAAACATTTACAGGGGTAGCGACTAAAAATGGTCTGGAGAGGGAGGTCTGTATTGGAATGCATGAAGCTAATATTTGTGCTGCTTTATAATAGTTACTTATATTTGGGACCCTCCAATTTGCCTTGCATCTTATGAGCAAACAAAAAGTATGCCTAGCCTTTCTAAAGCCCTTAAAGTCATACTTCAGTCAAAAACATTGGATAGCCCAATAGTTTTCAGTGTCTTTTATGTCTTTGTGCAGAGCCAGCCATGTCCCTGTACTGTCCAAGCTGATGCTCACTGGACTGAGTCCATGCATTAATCTCCAATCAGAAACACCATTAGGACCCATGCTAAATAAGTTAAGTTCACTATAAACACGGAAGCTTACTGTTTAGCTAGACTAACTGCAATTTTGGAATTTGAGTTACATAGTTACATAGTTAAAATGGTTGAAAAAAGACATATGTCCACCAAGTTCAACCAGGGGTGTTGCGGTAGGGGAAGTTATTTTTTATTTTATTTTTAAATAAAAACAAGGGAGTGCCACCTTGTCTCTAGAGAGGATTTTACCTGAAATAGTGTTTCCCCATATTTTTTGTATTGCCCATTTATGTATTTATACAAATTAATTATGCCCCCCAGTCGTCTCATCTCAAGACTAAACAGATTTAATTCTCGTAATCTTTCCTCATAACTAAGATCCTTCATTCCTCTGATTAGTTTGGTGGCTCTCCTCTGCACTCTTTCCAGAGTCAGAGCGTAATTTCTATGAATGGGCGCCCAGAACTGGGTGGCATGTTCCAGGTGAGGGCGCACCAGTGCCTTGTAAAGAGGCAAAATTACATCTCTATCCCGTGATTCCATGCCTCTTTTAACGCATGATAGTATCTTGGTGGCCTTGGAAGCAGCTGCTTGGCATTGCATGTAGTTATTTAGCCTGTGATCTACCAGTACCCCCAGATCCTTCTCAACAAGTGACTCTCCCAGTTTTACTCCCCCAAGGAAACATGTGGCCTTCAGGTTGTTAGACCACATTGAACTTCATTTGCCAAGTGGATGTCCAGACACTCAAAGTGTCCAAGTCAGCCTGAACATCTTCAATAGACAGAACTGTGCTACATATCTTCATGTCAACTGCAAAAATAGAGACAGTGCATTTTATTCTATCTTCTATATCATTCATTAACAAGTTGAATACTAGTGGGCCCAGCACTGAACCCTGGGGTACACCACTTACAACCGGTAACCATTCAGAGTAGGTATCATTATCCACTATTCTCTGCACACGATCCTTCAGCCAGTTTTCAATCCAGTTACAAACTGTATTTTCTAATCCTGAAGATCTCAATTTCACCAATAAGCGTCTATGGGGGACAGTGTCAAATGCTTTTGCAAAATCCAGAAAAACTACATCCACAGCCGCCCCTCCATCCAGGCTTCTACTTACCTCCTCATAGAAGCCAATCAGGTTAATTAATTTAAGCTGCTAACGTTTTTGCAATGAAGCTGTGACTGTGGCAGGGTTGAAACTTTCCACGGCATACTTTGTGCTCTTTTGAACAAAAGGATTTAAAATGTTGCTTTGGGTGACCTAAAGTCTCCATGGCAACAGAAAACCTCAATGCGATTACATATAGAGTAAGGAAAATAAAAGGTATAACCTTAAACTGAAAAGATTAAGGCAGAACTGTCTCACTATCTATAGCTACATCAAGATATATATAGATATATATATCTAGCTACATCAAGATATATATATATATATATATATATATATATATATATATATATATATATACATTGTATATATTTAACTATACAGTATTCTACAGTGTTAGACATGCATTTAACTAGCACAGGGAGATGCCCTTTGTCATTATATAACAGACAGAATAGGAGCCCTTTCTTTTGGTTCCAGAAGGCTCTTGGCTACAGTGAATTTGGTGTTTTTAACGCTTTCATTTTAGTACAATTTCACACTGGACTTCTGGCATTAGTGCATTGATCTTGACAAAGGGGATTTTGACATGTAACAGTCTCGAGTTTTCTTTAAACTAGTTTGAAAGTGAAGCCTTGTCTATTATACTGCACATACAGTATAGAAAGGATAAGATAGAATAAGATAAAAGAACTGAAGCATATCCAAGGCTGCAGCCAAATTCCAACCAGGAAAAGTCCACTTTCAATAGTATTGAAAGTGTATGTTTTTTTTGTTCCAATATGATGTCCTCAAGGTGCTTTTTTAAATGTTTTCTTATGTTAAAAAATGTGTGTTTTATGGAAGTTTTTTCATTATCTGCAGTCTGTTACCATTAGCAATGTACACTAAGTCTGTACACCAGGATCTACAAGAAGTGAGCCATGTACACACAGAATGCTGCTGGTCATGTGTAAGAGGCTATTTTATTATAAATGGTGCGGGCAGCACTGGAGCACCTCATCCAAGACGCTCGGCAGTGGCCGCATCGCAGCGCCAGCTTCAGCCTGCGGGCGCTATCAGCAGTATCGATCCCGGTCAGGCAGTATTCACAGCACACAACACCTAGCACTGGTCGGGAGCACGGCTAGTTGAAAGTATTTAAGAAAAAAGCATAGCACTTGCCGTAACGCTAAAAAAATGGAAATCCAATGGGACCTGACATTTACATTCATCTGGAAATACGTGGTCTTAGCATTTCTTAAATAACCCCCTAAGTGTGAATGAGCTGGCTTATTTCAGCAGTGGCCATAGAAGTAGCATTCTGTGTGAGTAGGGCTCATCTCTCTCTTCTTGTGGATCTTGGAGTACTGTACAGTTGTCGATAGCAACAGATTTCAGGGAGAGAAAACTGCTTTCATAAAACACATATTTGCTTAGAAAAAATAGATAAGCTCTGCACCCTGGGAATAGCCTTATGTCACAAAAAATATATACTTTCAAAAATGCCAATTTACAGAACACCATTTAAATGAAATTACAGATTACAGAAGGTTTACATTGTCATATGTACATTACAAATCTAATAAATAATAAGCATAATGAACATCTGAAGGATATGTATAGATCCACAATGACGGCTTTGGTATAAGGTCTTCATGTCGGCCAACTCCACTTACCTGCATGCTCCGGTGGCTTCCCCACTCCCCTCCTGCTGTGCGGGTGCACGTGCCTCTGCACAGCTTGCCGGTCACTGTAATATGTATAGCAGGAGCAGAGCCAGGCCAAGTCGGCCATGCTGTCAGCTGCACAAGCCGGCCTCTGGCACCAACAGCTGCCGGACCTGAGCAACAGGGGAGCCAATGTGCAAGTAATTAAATGACAGTTACCTCTTCTCTCGCGATCCTCATGCGGGTGTTCCACACCACTATGCAGCTGAGTAGAGGACACAGATCCATCACTCTGCAGCCACAAATCTTTCGCCTTGCCAGCTTGTCTGTCAGCTGGCAGGAACCCAGTGCTGCATGGGACAGCTGCACCACTGGAGGATAGTGAGGAAAAGAGTTTTTTTTCTACTCGATTCTAAAAATTCAATTCGGATGAATCTGAATTTTTTGCCATTGCCGAGCATATTACTGTGCAGCAGCTGGTCGTGCAAGCTGCTTCAAGGCTTCTGTAGAAGATTCTCAGAAGAGGTGGATACTGGGGCGGCCCCGCTGCTGCATATGAAAGAGGGACTCCAGTCATTTCTGACTTTAGCTCCTCTTTAGGCTGTTGTCATGTCAGTAATGCATTAGGATTTTGCAATTTGTCTGCCTTTATGCGATTTATTGCGCCCAAGTAGTATATATTTTTCAAAATGTGCAAAAAAATGTGATCATCGAAAAAATGGGGTGATTCTATTGGCACACGTGAAAAATGTGCATGATTTGTTTGAATTTAAATTAGCAGACACAAGCAATGAAGCCTTTCTACCTTCTGTTCCTGGAACTGGAGCCCAAGACCTCACGGCCAGCTCAACACATTAGCATGTGCGGCTTAAAGGACTGATTGCAAACAAAAAGTGGAGCCTGGGGTGTATCAACTTCCCCAGGGCCCACAGACTAAAGGAGCACAACCAATGATAATATGTACAGTATTTTATTTAAGAAAAGCACAACAAAACATACATATACCCCCTGTGTCCTGTCTTCCCTCCTCGGTGATGCCTGCCTTTTCTTTCACAGCTGAGTATTGCTTTTTGTTATGCATATTTCTTTTTGTGTTTTTAGTGTGCTTTAATTAGCATACGTGTCACCTCTTTTGTATATATATATATATATATATATATATAGAGAGAGAGAGAGATTAATTTGTGTATAATAAGTTGTAATTAAATATTTGGGTCCTTATATTATCACTAGTCCTGCACAATGTACATTTATATTTTGTTTTTCACTAAAGGTTGAAGTTTTTTGGCACTTTTGTTTTGTTTATATTTGGATTATAATTGATTTTATATATGAGTGATAGGGGTTCTTTGTGCCGGCACAAAGGGTTATTATAGATACACATTATTATTGTTGTATGATACAGGTTTAGTAAGTTGATAGTGTTTAGCAGGCCAGGATTGTATACCATACGGGTTATTTATGAGGATGATTTACATGAGTGGACTTTATTGCAATACAGGACATATAGCAGGGGTGGTTTTTTAATGTGTTTTATGGTTGTCTTATGTGTATGTTTTGTTGTGCTTTTCTTAAATAAAATACTGTACATATTATCATTGGTTGTGCTCCTTTAGTCTGTGGGCCCTGGGGAAGTTGATACACCCCAGGCTCCACGTTTTGTTTGCATTGATGGTTTAGTGTTAAGCACGCCGTAACGGGAGTTATATTAGTGGTGCACCAGGTTTTTTACATTAAAGGACTGATTGGGTGAGAGCTCGCACATGCACCGTGGGACAAGAGGAAAGATACGTTTTGTCGGCAATCTGGGAGGAGGGTTTTCAAACAGCGGGGCATCTCAAACATGGACAAGGATCTATCACCAGGAAAGTCAAAATCCTGGTGCTAGGTCCACTTTAAGGTGGGGGCATCTCAAATCATTTTATTTTGGCACAGGTAGTGATTAAAAAAGTCTGTTGTGATTTTTTTTTTTTAAAGTTTTTTGGCTTATCTCTATTATAAAATAGTATAATACTAGAGTTCCTCTTTAATAAAATCTAGGAGTGCAATATAAATATTTATACAATCCCAGTATTTCATTGGCAGATGATGTCAAAGGTCCCATATGCAACCGTATAGTAATACTACAAACAAAGCCCCTTGAGTCCAGACGAGACAGAGCAGGAGCTCCTGATGCTAAGCTTGCAATGGTGGCTCTGGTCTGGAGGCTGTTTGTAAAGTGGAGACTTTTATTTCACTTAAAACAAAATATATATATATATATATATATATATATATATATATATATATATATATTGTTATAGCACTATGCCTCTAAGATATTTGATTGCAATTGGAATCACTTGATTGCTTCAGTTGCTTTCCCGAGACTAGAAAACACAACCTAACTCCCCCCATAGAGTTGAATAATATTCAAAATTCAGGTATCTACTGAACAAGAATAATTAAAAAAATTTCAGCAATCTGCATGAAGACAGAGCAGAGGCGTAACTCCAGCCACACTCATTTCAAGCATCTCCCTTTCCCATTAAGGCATGTGGCGATTTTTTTCTCTTCCACTCTGGCGCTGCTGCCCGCAGTGTCTGTCATGTTGCCCATTTTGGCGATGTTATTTTTACCTTGTCGTACAGTCTGTTTTTCAGAATGTCTCTCTCGCCGCTATTTTGCTTTATACAGCAGAGCTGCCGTTCATGTATATCACTTTGATGCTTCCCACAGAGGCATTTTTGGCGGCGCAGCCTCGTGTTTTACAGCTTCCCACTGGGTCCTGTTTTTCTGCAGGGGAATAGCAGCAGCTGCTGATAAATACGTCGGAAAGGAGAGAATATCCTGAGATTGTCGTGGTCTGGTCGTTTGGATTTAGATTGTGGCATCTAGATGCGGCCAATGGCCCTGCCTATTTTTACTTTCCTTAAATTAGCCAAAAAAATTTTAAGAGGACCCTGATGTAATTTTAGAGCAACAGTGTGCTGAATACAGGACGTGAGTCACAGATCAACTCGAAAAATGAGTCATTGAAAGAAGGAGGCAGAACAGTAAAACATTAGAAAAGTCCCTATTTAACGGGATTGCTCATCCATAAAATTATTCTTCAAAGTACCACTAAAAAGCCCAAACGATGTTTATGCAAACACTATTTAGGAAAAAGGTTACATTTTTTAGGACATTGTTCATAAATGCATCTCATCTGTCGGCTAGTGGAAACAGTCAACTTGCTCACTTTTTGGTATAATAAGTGGCCATTAAAAATGTTAAGAAGAGTTTATTAAAAATAGTCACGTTTATTTATAAAGCCTACTGTTTATCATCTTCTCATCCCTAACGCCCCTATGCTAGCGATTATACACAACTCACCTGTGTTAGATGAGCTTAGGAAAGAGCCACCAAGAGGTCATGTTTTGAAGATGTCTACAAAGATACACAGGTTAGTGTTTAGGCACAACCCACAAAACATGACCTGTGGTGTCTCTCAGGAAGAGATGCAGATGCAGATGCAAAGCACCTTGTTGCCACAATCTCTGTGTCAGCTCCACAGACGTGGGGCTTAGACCTGCCGAGATTGGCTGACTACCACAGCATTGATCAGAGGAAGATCATGGTAACAAGCTGCATATTTGTTTTTCTTACCTATCTAAACCTGCCTGTGTTTGGGGGCTGAGAGTGAGAAGACTAAGACATCCAAAGGAGACTTGAGATACTGTACTCTTACAAGTAGTAAGAGTCTTACACCTGCTAGCAGGGTGGACTAAGGATTTGAATCAGATTTTACTGACCATAAAGCAGTGCGATGCACATGGAATTCTCCCATCTTTGCCAATGGTCAGACCATCTTTGTCACCAGAGAAGTCTGTTCCTAAAACGCAGGCTTTCCCACAACATCCCTCTGTCCACCTTACTGCTCCCCTATTTGACTTACAGACTCTCTTCACCAATTTAACTTCTTTTTGCTAGGAGACTCCATCACAAACTGCTAGTCAATAACCCCTCCTCAATGACAATGGAAGGAGGCTGTGGAAGGGTGTGCCGCAAATTCTGGTGCCTATGTGATTCGACAAATGGCTGTTAACTATGGGGAGCAAGAGCGCCTGTATCTCTTGCATTTTTGGCTGTATGCATGTTCATATTCCCAGCCTTTCAGATGGCTGGGATGGGAGCATACATTCCGTGGGGGATGTGGCTGCTCTCGCTCCCCAGTATATCAGAGCTGTTTGCCAAATGATGTTGTCACAGCAAACGGCCCTGATTGGATAAGAACCATAGGATGCACTGCTGGACAAGGAAACGGTCAGTTGTTCTAGGTGGTTTCACAGACAGGGCACACCAATTTGGGCACAGAACAAAACAGAGGATCATCAAAATCATCAGACTTAATCCCTCCTCCCTCATCCTGTAAGGGCATTGGTCTGGTTTAATGAGTCACTGGAAGGAGTCAAGCTCTAGCTGCATTTCAGAGCATTATGTAGAGCAAAAGCATGTTCTCCATCACTAACCCAAGATAGTTTGAACCCCCTTTGCCAAGAAACACCTGCCTTGCTAATCTGGCAGGGTTTGGTTTTCATTCTAATTGCATAATTTGCCATCCAGATCACCAGGGATCATTTTCCACCCTAGACCCCAGAATGGCAGGTAAAATTTTCACCCTTGATAGGGACTCTATTCAAAACCAGTTGAAGTTTTTTCACTTCATCCTGCCAGGGATAGTTTTCCTACTATGGCCAGCCTGAGATAATTTTCCATGTAAGCCTGCCAGGTACTGATCCCCAAATAGCAGTTGTTTTCCAAAATAGTGGTAGTTTTCGAAACTAGTAGCAACGACAGCAAAATATTATTTTTGTCCATGTTATTGCATTTTAAGTTGGATGTCTCCCAAACTAAGCCTCTCAAAAATTGTAGTCTCCAAAAATAATTCCTTCCCTATGCCACTGATTACAGCTTCCTTGGATGATGTCTGACAGGTCTGGCAAGCCAAAAAAACGTTTTTGTTAATTTTTCCCCTTAATTTGAGAAGTCCACTTAGTACCAGATATATCTCCTTCTTACCCATTGCTGATGGCCTCCTTTTGGGTGATGGAGGTTGTCATTCCACTTTTTGCAACCTGCACAGTGAACTCCTTTACTCATCATAGTGGATTCATGTGTCTGGTGTCCTGATTGTCTTTTTGGATGATTCTAGCTGGTTCAGAAGTTCATTTTCTTTGGTTAAGCTTCCCTGTTCTTTTTTAATGTGTTATTAGTATTGTGGTCCCTTGCCATAGTAGTCTAATATGGCGGCATTCCCACCATAGGTGTAATACTGTAGCGGGATGCACATCACCAACATTCAAAGGGTTGGACCTTGCTATTGTATTCACTTGTATAGTAGGGCCTGGCCAGGAATTTTATTTAAACAGTGGACATTATAGATGCATGATGAGTGAATGATATTGTTTTTTTCTGCTCAGAATGTGTGGTTGCTATGTGTATCTTGCTCCCACCTTTTTTTTTTTTTTTAATTCTTTATTTAAAGATTTTTGCATATAAACATACATACGAAAAAATTACAGATTAAGGACATTACAATACGTATTAGGGGAGGGGAACCGAGGGTGTGAGGGCAAGGCTTGGGGTTCAGGGAAAGGGGAAGGGCGCAGGAGCAGCTTGGTGATCTACATGGCACACAATCCTACACATAACCATCTCGACAACATGCCCTGGGGGGGGGGCTGGGGCAAACCCCCGCAGCAGCACAGTGGTATAATGGTATAGGTCACAATCGTCAATTAACTGGTTCTGCAAACAATTGTTTCAATTCTTCCGACTCCTGGTAAATTAACCAGGGCATCCACGTGCGCCTATACTGTTCATCTCTGTCATGAATCGCAAGTGTGAGATCCTCCATCTCCGAGATATTCAACACCTCCCCGACCCAGTCCCTCACAGTGGGGGCTCTTTTTTGTTTCCAGAATCTCAGAATCGCTAACTTAGCTGCATTCAACAGGTGGACCTGCAGGGATTTCTTATATTTGCCTACAGGGCGACTAGTCGAATGCAGTAGGATCTGAGCGGGATCCGTGAGGGTCGGGGCCCCTGTGAGCCGGGAGACAATGGCCAGCACCTCCTCCCAATATGTCCGGATCTCGGGGCAGGACCAAAGGATGTGAGTTTCCACCTTTTTATAAAGCCGGGGGTGGTATAGTGAATATGCTTTATCTGAAGGTGGTAGTAGTGAGATAATACTTTAGGTGTTTGGTCTTGGGTAATTTAGAGCTTATCTAATTCTGTTAAGGATGTTGGTAAGTGTAGGGTTCCCATATAACTATTTATCTATAAGATTTATCTATAAGATCTATAAGATTACTGTTCTCATTCCTTAAACGCAGCCATGTCTTGCAAGATAGAGCCTTAAAGAATATATATGAAAGGATAAAAGTGATTTACCCTCACCTGCCTTTTTCTCTGTAGGTTAAATATGGCAGAATCCCAACGAATTAATAACAGTACATTCTGGATTTAACATAACTGATCTTAAAGGAGCACTATCTCTAAAATGTGATAGTATGTGTAATATTACAAATACATATAAACACGTCAGCTAATGAGAAGTGGTCACATATACACCAAAACCGAATAAAACTCCCACCAAGCTTGTGATTTTTTGCTCTCCTAGTAGGAATAAAATCCAGAGCCTGTCACCCCGGATGTCATTTTCCTTCTATTAAAATAAACAGAACAAGCCTGGCTGGATTTTTCTTGATGCCGCGTGTCTAAGTGACCCCTCCCCCCGGCTTCCAGCACATTTATATGAATTTTTATTATTGGGCCATTTTCACTATAGTGCTCCTTTAAGTTTCCAGGGAATGGAAAAATGACAGTGTTTTTCAGTATTAACCCTAATGTCTTGCAATTGGTTGTTGCCATTGTTGTACACTGTTTGTCAGTGTAAATCCATTTAATAAGCCAATGCAGATGAGCTGCCCTAGCATAGAGTTTAAGATCTGGAGCTCCGCACCACCTTGAATGATCAGTCTGGTTAACATTTGATATGATATTCTATGCTTCCTATAAATTTAAGACTATGGCCTTGATTCACTAAGAGTTAAATAAAAAGAGAAAATAATTCTCATGGTAGTAAAAAAATCAATTTATGAGGAAAAAGCCTGAGAATGTTACTGTTAATACTTTTCTCAGGAATAAAAAGTACCATTGAATTAATTGTTTTCCTAGTTGGTAAAACATTAAATTCTTGTGTTTTTTTCTCATTAATTGAATGTTTTACTCCCATGAGATTTTTTTTCAACTCTTAGAGGCTGATTCATCATTAGCGGCAGGTAGCGACAGATGAGCGTCTGTAGCAGGCATTTTCAGAGCACCCGCTAGTAGTCGCAATGCTCAGTCGCTGTTCAGTAATGTTGAATACATTGTGAGGAGTCGCTATTTGGCCAGTACAGCGCTGTATGGGAGCGCATGTTAGCGACTGCTCATAGCGACCAACTCACACCATATTCAGCAAAAAAACAGCCTCCCAAATCTCTGGTGCTGAAAAATACTTGTTTGTAGCCCATAGCGCAGGAGGCGGTGTGTTTAAAGTCTGTTTTCAAGCATCTATCAACTAGTAACAAAGCGAAAACATATGGAATTACATTGTAACAACATTGTAACATGAACACTTTAATGCCAGACCTGTAATGTCATCTGAGGAAATATTTAAAAAATTAAAAAATTATGAAAAAACTGCTATTTCAATGCCAGAAGAGGTCACAGAATTATTTGTGATTTTTTTGAAAAAAAAAAAACGTTTAAAGAGAAGAAAAGGATCGTCCACTGAAATGTACGGGAGAGCGTCAGGTAGCGAGAGGTCATACCTGGCGCTGTGCAAGGCTGAACGCTGGCGCTGTTCGCTGAGGCTGTGAAAATGATGAATCAGACGCTACATGGCGCTATCCCAGTCACTAAACAGATTCTGCTTGATAAATGTGGAATTGTGTGCCGTGTCCGGCGTTCACCAGTCGCTACCTGTTGCTACCTCTCATTAACCAGCCACTACCTGACGCTATCCCTTCTTAAATAAGGGCCTTAGTGAATCAAGGCCTATAATTCCAGGATTTTCTGAGTGTCAGTGCTGTAGGTGCCTCAATGGAAAATATTTTCAAGTACAAACTTACAACTCCCTTGACTGTAGAGAGCTATTTTTATAATTGCAAGCAGTAGTTAGGAAGCCACTGCTAAAAACAGGTCAAAATACCAGAGGTCCCACCAGTGGACTGTTGGGAATTTGAAGGTCTCATGGACTGGTACCACAAAAGCTGAAACCCCAATTTGGATATATAAATAAAAACTAATCTGGTGCAAGCAGCACGGTCCCCAGGTCAAATTCAATGTAAAAAGTAATATAAAAAAAAATGTCTCCATGTGAGAGGTTATTCATTGAAAGCCAGATCATGCAGATCTAGACAAAGTGATCGATGAAAGCTTCACTTGTGAAGCCATGACACCTGCACACACAGTATCTGGCTTCCAGTTCCCAGTAGGCGATAGGATGCCTCAAACAGTGCAGGGATTTCTTTCTTTCATTTAATATACCAAACTGGCATTGGGGGAAAAGGGAGAAGAGTTTTTATTTAAAGTGGACCATCACCCTCCGGTGATCGGCCCGGGAATCTATAAGATTCCCGGGCCGATCACCTCCCTCCCCGTGGGAAATCCAAGATCGGGATCTAGAGTGACGCGCGGGATTCAGCGGCGGAGGAGCCGCTTGTCCGCGGCTGTCAAACTGCTTGTCCGTCGGCGCTGGGAGCGGGGAGAGGTGAGTTTTCCGGGTGATCGGGGGGGTTTCACACAGCGGGGCACCCCCATCGGGGGTGCCCCACCGAAGTGGACCAAGACCCAGGATAGTCAAAATCCTGGGTGTTGGTCCACTTTAAGGCATAATGACTTTTACATTTCATTGTCATGTCAGATTTGGGTTTTGAGTGTTTTATGCCAGTGTTAAAAAAAAATCTGGTGCAAGGTACACTTTAAAGCGGACCTTCACTCTGAATAAGAGTCTATCTACCCTGTACATACAGATTGCTCACATTAAAAATCATCCTACCTGCATCTACTGCATGTTATGAGCCTTTAAACATCCAAGATGGCGACTCATGTAACATCAGGGAGCCTGCAAACAGGAAGTGCCTTCTGACTGTGCTGCTCTGCATTCTGGGATTGCTGACTTTTCCTGACCCCAGCTCTGCTCTGTCTGAGCAAAGCACAGCTATAACCCGCCCCCCTGTACTCTCCTCTCCTCCTCTCCTCAGTATGTGATGCTTCTGAGTCAAGATGGTGGCGCCCATATCCTAAAGACCTGAACAGAGTTGCAGCCCAGTGGGGGAAAGAATAATAAGTAAGTGACTAAAAGCTTAAAATATATTAATTTTTGATGCTGGGGGATCGTTTTTTAAGGGTTTGGGCTTTTCAATAAATCATACTGAAGGTCCGGTTTAAATACAAGCATCAAGAAGCATGCTTCATAAGATACACTTCTAGAACATTCTAGATTTGAAGCAAAACTATGTCCAAAATGTACAAGTTCAGCCTACAGCTTAGCTAAGTTTTGTCACCTAAAAATTGCCTTGACGTCAGCTAAACTTTCTATTTTGAGTCATGGTATCACCGGGACACAAGTCTTTCTAAAAGGGAATTACCCATTCTGTTTAAAACACAAAGGAGCAGATATACCCAGCTCACTTCAAAAGTAGAAAAAAAAGTTAAATTAAGAACAACTAATCAGATTGTTTTCTTATTTTTTTCTTTTCTTCTTCTTTCTTTCTTCTATTACTTTCTTATTTGGATCCTTCTCTTCTTGATCTTGATTAATTCTACCTGCAGTGCCTCGCGTTGTAACTTTTCTTTTACAATGATTTTTATTGTTTATAGAAAAGCGGTAGTAGACAATACAAAATTTGGGTAAAGACATTCTGTGGACTTCGTCAGCAACAGCATGTACAGATGAAATGACAAAACCAGCAGTTATAAAAAGTTCACATTACATAGTCCAAGGAGAAAAAGAGTGCAAAATGTAAAAAGTTACAAATAAACATAAAGTAACAAGTGGTTATTGTAAGAAGCAGTTATTATCATTTTGTCGATAACGAGGCATAACCTCTAACTGTATATATGCCATTACACGAGAGCCGAACAGTAAGAACAAAAAGAAGGGGTGAGGGTAAGGAGAACCCACTGACACAAAACAGAGGGAAGAGGGAAGAGAAAGGAGTGATCAGGGGGTGTTATATTAGGAAGAAAGAGAGGGGGGGAGGATAATGGGGAGTGAGGGGGGGGGGAGGGGAGGACCCAACCAACAATTCCCGCCTATATCACGGTTCCTAGACATCCCCAACTTTTCTACTCACTCCAATGTAGTCTATCCATGGGGACCATATTTCACTAAAGCGATCAAAGTCGTCATGGGCTATTGCCGTCAGTTTTTCCATTAACATAATATCAGAAATTTTAGTAATCACCATCTGCCAGGGTAAGTATCCACTCCTCCAATTCCTAGCTATTATTAGTCTTGCTGCTGAGAAAATATGCAAGGCTAATTTCCATTGGATAGATTTAAAATTATTTGTCTTATAAGAGAGGAGGGCTTCCCATGCGCTAGGGGAGTAAGTGCCTGTAAAGAGCGTAGACAGGAGGTTGTATACATCGCTCCACAACTTGTAGGCATGAGGACAGTTCCACCAAATGTGATGCATAGTCCCTTCCTCTTGACATCCCCTATAGCACATGGGAGAGGTATTTACATCAAACTTGTGTATTCTAGCAGGGGTGAGGTACCATCTAAACAGGACCTTGAATGAGTTCTCCTGAATGAGCGTGTTGTAGGACACCTTTCCTGCTGATTTCCATATGTTTGGCCAGGTTTGCTCATCCCCTATTTTCCCTAAATCATCTTCCCATCTAGTTTTATATAAGTGTGAGTTTGTTCCTTCCGGTTTGACCAGGGATGCGTAGAGTTTTGAAATTGCTCCTCTCGCCAGTGGGTCATATAGGCATCTCTGTTCAAAGTCCGAAGGTTTACTAAAGTGATCCATGTCCCGAATCAGGGATTTGACAAAGTGATCCAGTTGTAGTGCCCTAAATTTTTCAGCAGGGGGTGCTATGATTCTATTGGTTAGTGAGAATGGGGATTCCCCTTTCCAACCTGCGAGCAGGTCTTGTATCGTACGATATCCCTGTTCCTCCCACCACTTAAATCTCTGTCTTGACTCTAATCCCGGGGGAAACAACTGGTTTCCCAGGATAGGAGCTGCCGGCACATGTGACGAACACCACCCCCTGAGCTTCGCATTCCTGTCCCAGATATCCAGCGCTGGGCCTATGCCCTGTACCAGGGTCCCTGGTCTAAGTTTCTTTGGAGTCCAGATAATTGATGTCACAGAAATTGGAGCACAGCTCTTAGACATCATCTGGACCCAGCCAGGTATATTTGTTGTAGCATGCAAAGGGAGCAGTGCCGCCAGCTGCGCCGCCATATAATATTTATATAGGTTTGGAACGCCCAAGCCTCCATCTTCCTTTCTACAGTATAGTGTTCCCCTAGCGATCCGTGGTCTAATCGTCCCCCAGATGTATTTGTTAAGCTTTTGTTGTAGTGGCTGGAGGGCATTTTTGGTTACATTTATAGGAAGGACTCTAAAAAAATATAACAACTTAGGCAGAATAGTCATCTTCGCCGCTGCCAGGCGCTCCAGCCATGAGAGATTTACTTGACGCCAAGTGGACAGAAGGGTACTCAATTGGTTAAATAGACCTGGGTAGTTTGCTTTATATAGCGTTGCAACAGATGTGGTTAATGTGACTCCTAGGTATGGGAGCTTCGTGACCCAAAGCCAGGGAAAGTTGCCCCTTAATAAAGTATTGGTCTGTTGTGTTAAAGAGAGTCCCATGGCCAGTGACTTACTAGCATTAATTCTAAGGCCTGACATATTGCCAAAAACCTCCAACTCCGAGGTCAGATTAGGTGCCGTTATATGAGGAGAAGAGATAGTGAGCAACATGTCATCTGCAAACATAGATAATTTGTGTTCCTCCTTTCCATAGGGAATTCCCCTTATTGCCTGATTGTGCCTAATGTTGGATGCTAGCGGCTCTAGGGCTAGTATGAACAGTATTGGGGACAAAGGACACCCCTGACGTGTGCCTCTATTGATGGAAAAGGAGGCAGATTCAAACCCAGAGTATTTCACTTTAGCTGTTGGTGAATGATACATAGCGCTAACCCAGGACTTGAGGCCTTGTCTAAAGCCCCATCTATCCAGAGCTTGCATCAGGTAGTCCCAGGAGAGGCAGTCAAAAGCTTTTTCCATGTCCAGGGACAACAACATAGCATCTGGTTGTGTGGACCTAGCCACTTCTATAAGCTGTGTTATGCGTCTTACCCCATCTGAAGACTGCCTCCCTGGGACAAACCCTACCTGATCAGAGTGTATTAGGGAGTTAAGAGATGTGTTGATTCTGGCAGCAATAATTTTCCCCAAGATTTTTAGATCTAGATTTAGCAGAGAGATAGGGCGGTAATTCTGCCAAGCTAAGGGGTCTTTCCCTGGCTTTGGGATCATAACAATGGCAGCAGACAAGGACTCCGGATCAAAGTGGCTACCTCCTTTAATGCTATTATACATTGTTGTGAGGTGAGGGGCAATCACATCTGTTAGTTTTTTATAGAAAGTTGCTGTATAGCCATCAGGTCCGGGCCTCTTATTAGGTTTGAGAGAAGCTATTGCCTGTTTCACCTCCTGTACCGTTATATCTGCGTCTACATATTCAGCCCAGTCAGAGTCCAGCTGAGGTAGAATAGCATTATCAAGGTATTTCTTTATAGCCCCCCTATCTGATCCCTTGTGCGTTTCATATAGTTTTGCTAGGCCTTGTCTGAATTCTTCTAGGATCTTGCAGGGGTTACTAGTGACCTGCCCGTCTCTTACCCTTAATTTAATGGATGGGTGGGATTTCGCCTGGCACCGTAGCTGTGATGCCAGAAGAGTATTAGGTTTATTTGCCAGGGTGTAGTATCTTTGGGCGGACCATTTATATCTACGCTCAGCCTCCTGCATCTGGAGCGAGTTAAGCTCCACTCTGGCCTTCTCTAGCCTCCTCCTATTAACTGCACTGCCCGTGGTTTTGAATGCCTGGGATGCTGTTAAATATTCCCTTTCCAGTGTGTTCATAAGCTGAGCTTTTTCCCTTTTAGTCCTGGCCGCTCTGGAGATAAAGTGCCCCCGCATCACAGCTTTGAATGCTCCCCAGAGAACCGACGGCGACTGGACTGAATTGACATTTGTGCGAAAAAAGAGCTCCGCTTCCTTCACAGTCTCTAGCACCTTCTCCTTGGAGGCCAGGTGAGTATCATTAAGCATCCAGGCAGAGGGGCCGGGCTTAATTACCAGTGACCTACAAGTGACACTAAGTAGGTCATGGTCTGACCATGGTACTTGGTGGATATGAGCACGAGATATACTAGGAAGGAAGTTTTTGTGAGTAAAAAAATGATCAATCCTGGTATGTAGGCCATGGGGGGCTGAGTAGTGTGTGTAGTCTCTCTGAAATGGATGCATATCTCTCCAGACATCCACCAGTCCCGCCTCAGAAATTAGAGATTGGAATTGGTGGGCATCTTTTCTATGCTGTGCTGTTGGCGGGGCAGATCTATCCAGTACCGGGTCTAGTGTGAGATTTGAGTCACCTCCTGCAAGTACTGTCCCTTTCTTATGTTTGACTAGGAGGTTGCATAGTTTATTCAAGAAATCATTCTGGCCTGAGTTTGGCGCATAATAGTTTAAGAGTGTGACTTCTGTGTCTTGTAACGTACCCTGGAGCAACAGGAACCTGCCCGCAGGATCTGAAATTTGCTTGGCACATTTAAATTGAGTTCGGGAATGAAAAGCAATAAATACTCCCCTCTGCTTTGTTTTGGCCCTAGCGTGGTAAACCAGTGGATACTTAGGATTTAGGATTTTAGGGGTTGAGGAGACAGAAAAGTGAGATTCCTGAGCATAGACTATGTCTGCGTGTGTGGAGCTAAAGTATCTAAAAACCCTGGATCTTTTATTCGGGGAGTTTAGTCCCTGCACATTAACCGAAACAACTTTAAGCACCATTGACTAGATGTATCATGCTATATGGTACATACCTCCAGGTTGTTAGTATGGCTGGGCGCCACCCCCCCCCCCCCGGGGAAGGCTATAGGAAGGGAAAGATGGTTGGGTTTGGGGGCTGATAGAGGCTGAGGAAGGTCTAGTAGGGCTAAGAAATAAAACAAAAGTTTGGGTGAGAGAAAAAACATATAGGTCACAGACATTCGGACATAAAGCAAAGCAATGTACTATAGTATAAACACATAACTCCATTATTGTGACTCTTGTCACTAGTGTCACCTCGCCAGAGGGTGTTACCCGCTGGAGAGGGGTCAGACCGCTTGCGTAGCTCTCGGGAGCCAAGAAATGGACTCACAGCCTCCTGCAATAAGTCATAGGAAATAAAGGCATTTTAGCTACCCCCCACTTTGTGGATTGCTTGACGCCCTCAGGTCAACAAACATTATCAAAATTCCCCATGTAATGAGGCGAGGTGGTGATTAACATAACTTAACAACTATTCCCGTCGAGTCACCAAGTCCAAAATAGGACTAGGCGATCGAGGGGGGTCATGACAAGTGGTCAGGTGCACCGAGAGGCTCCCCTGACACTTGTCAGGCATGCATAGTGAGAGAAAAAAAAAAAAAAAAGATGATTAGTTGTCACTTAGCGAACAATCAATATTAGAAATTCCCATATAGTGGGTGGAAAGATAACCAACATCACTTAACAACTATTCCCATCAGATCATCAAGCCCAAAACAAGATTCGGTGGATTAGGGGAGTCATAACAGGTGTCCAGGTACACCAAGCGCTTCCCTAGACACCTGTTAGGCATACATAGTTTAAGGCAAAAGGAATAGTTGTCACATAACACAATATGAACCTGAGAATGCAGAAGGGGTTCTTCTACAAGAACTTGGGGGACCAATCGACGGGCAGTCCAATGGGCCGAGTTCTTACCTCTACACGAGGTGTGTAATATAAAAGAGAGAAAAAGGATATATGGATGGCCTCAGCGTCCTTTACCCATCGCCTGATCTTTGGAACGACTGGGAGGAGAGTCTCTTTAAGACTTGTTTCCTATGCTTCCGCTGTGATCTGGGTATGTTATCAGTTGGGGATCGTTCCTCCGGGCCGTCCTTGTTGGAGTCATGCTGGATGGGCGATCTATTGCCCGAGTCATTGGTGAGGCCTGGGAGAGTTAAGTCCAACTGCTTGAAGTGATCCCGGAGCTCCCTTAGCGTGGAGGCCTGTACTTGCTTACCGTTATAGGAAAACATAACTCTGAATGGGAAGCCCCATCGATATTTAATATTTGACCTTTGTAGGATTTCTAAGTAGGGCCGAAATGCACGCCGCTTCATTATCGTGGATTGCGACAGGTCAGCAAAGATTTGGAAGCTGGTACCTTGGAAAGACAGGGAGGATTTTCCTCTGGCCGCTTTAAGAACAGCTTCTTTCGTTTGGAAATATAAAAACTTCACAATTATATCTCTCGGGGGGCCCTCCGATTTGAGAGTGGTCAGGGCACGGTGGGCTCTTTCCAGTTCTAACTTCTCGGGCGGGATGTCCGGGACAAGCTCCTGGATGAGCGCAGTAATGGAGCCCCTGGCGTCTTCCATGGACTCCGGTAGGCCTCGGAAGCGTAAGTTCTTTCTGCGGCACCTGTTTTCAAGATCTTCATGCTGTGATTGCAAAGTGCGAACTAGATCGTGAAGCTGTTCGATTTCTTGCTCATGCCCCTCCATGATAAGCGTGGCGTCGCCGATATGGTTTTCAAGTTGCGACGTGCGGTTGCCTAGGTCTTTTAGGCCTCCGAGTAGCTCCGCAGTTGTTTTAGTAGAAACGGTGGTCATTTCTTCTCTGATCATTTCCCGGATCTGTTGGAGGGTGGCTCGGTCTAGCGTGATGGGGGGGCCAGAGCCCACTATTTCAGATGGGAACTGGGTCCAGCTGTCTGAGGAGTCTCGGGAGTCCTCTCGCTCACTTCCACGTGCCGCCAGCTCGCCCTCCATGCCGGTCGCCATTTTGGGATGTTGACCGCCGGGATCTTTAGCCATTTTCTTCTTCGGATTACCCATATTATTGACCGCCAGGGTATCCACCAGGTGCTTGAGGTCCGCAGCTATCAGAATCAGGTATTTGCCCGTCGATTGGTCCCGTCAGGTAGGCAGGCGGCCCCCGAGAGTGCGGAGCGTGATCAAGGTGCGACCATCTCACCACGCCGCGCGCATGCGCCCCCCCGCGTTGTAACTTTTAAGATTATGAATGAGAATTGACTTTTTATACCCTTGGAGCATAATAAATGTAAAATACCTCTAGACCAGGGGTGTATAACCTATTTAGCTCTAAGGACCGCATTGTCGTACTATTCTACTTGAAGGTGAGTTCGGCAAAGATAAGGTTATCCAGAATTAGGTGAGATGGACAGAAGTAAGCAGAGTTGAGGCGGAAAGAGGTGAGTATATGCTGATAGAGGCAAATAGAGCGTGGTGAGCAGAGATGAAGCACGAAAGAGGTGGTGAGGTGGGCATGGGTTAGTTTAGTTAGTCTAGAGCAGAGGTATGGTGGGAAAAAGAGAACAGAAATGGACAGTGGCAAGACAAGTTGTGAAGTGATGGTCAGAGAAGAGGTGAGCAGAGGTTAAGGTGGGACAAGTGGGGAAGAGGTGAGTATATGCTGATAGAGGCAAATAGAGCGTGCTGAGCAAAGATGAAGCAGGAAAGAGGTGGTGAGGTGGGCATGGGTTAGTTTAGTTTAGTTAGTTTAGAGCAGAGGTATGGTGGGAAAAAGGGAACAGAAATGGACAGTGGCAAGACAAGTTGTGAAGTGATGGTCAGAGAAGAGGTGAGCAGAGGTTAAGGTGGGACAAGTGGGGAAGAGGTGAGTATATGCTGATAGAGGCAAATAGAGCGTGGTGAGCAAAGATGAAGCAGGAAAGAGGTGGTGAGGTGGGCATGGGTTAGTTTAGTTTAGTTAGTTTAGAGCAGAGGTATGGTGGGAAAAAGGGAACAGAAATGGACAGTGGCAAGACAAGTTGTGAAGTGATGGTCAGAGAAGAGGTGAGCAGAGGTTAAGGTGGGACAAGTGGGGAAGAGGTGAGTAAAAGCAGAGAGGTAAACAGAGGAAGTGAGCACAGATAAGGTAGAAATAGGAAAGCAGAGGTGAGGTGGACAGAAGTAAGCTCGGAACAGTCTACATAGGCATTTCTATACACTAAAAACACATGTGTGTCACCCACCTCTGATGGTCATTGGTGCCTCACTCTCTGCTTTGAGAACTAGTGATGCACCATCATCTAGTGGTCAGCCAATTGCACTGCAGGCAGGGAAAGCTCAGCTCTTCAACTGCCTAGGTGTGTTGGGGACACAACTGATGACAGTGCAGGTTGTGCATCTCACTCTAGACCCATCATACAAATATTAATATATTGAAAGGGTGAAAATGGGATGCTCATGAACCTCATAGAGTAGAGTAGGACCGATCAGCTGTGGGGGACAAAGGGTCAGTGCCCTTTTGTGTCTTTAGAGGCACGCTCAACCCCCTTGTCTTGCATTGCACAGGCACACCACAGAAATTGAGCTGCATTTGCAATCTCTGCAATTTTTTGAAGGCATGTATTTTCCACCATCAGGAGGAGCGTGGATGTTCTACCACAATAAGCTTAACAACAATTAACATGTCCACTTCTGAAGTGACAGCAGTGACAGCACTGAAGTTACAATTGTTCCGAACCAGTATTGAAGGGAAAGCAGGGGCCCCCAACACTCTTAACCTACCTATACAGGCAGTACTATGTGTCCCTTTCTATGGCTGTACTCTACAGGATATTGTACTGCAGTCATGCCACAAGCAGTATACTGTTTACTGACATCTAGCGGCAAAAGTATAAATTACACATCAAGTGATGGAGAGACCCATGTTAGGCTTAATATAGGGGGGCTAAAGAGACCAAAAAACCCTCTACTTAGGTAAAGGAATAGAAAAGTCTTAAAGGAGCCACAGCACTCAAACCAGTTATCTTGCAGGCCAGCCTATAATCTAAACTTGGTTAAAAACAGAGGACTCGGTCACACACATCTGCAGAAGTATGCTTGCACTTGAGAGGTTTAGGGCAACCTCAGGTAAGCCTGCTCCCAATTTATCTATTGCACTGTATGTCCCAGATGGGCTCTCAGAGATTAGAGTTAGGACTGCACCCCACAGAGGCACTTTGGCGTAGTGGTGCAGCTTAAGCATACTTCTGCAGATGTGTGTGACCGAGTCCTCTGTTTTTAACCAAGTTTAGAGACAGATTATAGGCTGGCCTGCAAGCTGACAGGGTTGAGTGCTGTGATAAGACTTTTGTATCCTAATTGCCCTGCTGACGTGCACCTCCCAGGTTAGTTATAAAATGGTCTGAGCGGCTGCCGCCCCCCCTTTGTTTCAGGTAAAAGAATAGAAGAATAGAACGGAAAGTATTTGCACAGTACCCAATACAAGGACAGATAGCATTGATAGATGGGTAATGCTATCTGTCCTTGTATTGGGTACTGTGCAAATACTTTCCGTTCTAGGAAAGCTCCACAATTCACATAAAGTGAATAAAAGGGATGCAATGAAAGCCACAGCATGCTGGATAACACTTGCAACACAACTTTTTCCCACTTTAAGGTATCTTTACAACTGAGAAGCAATAAGGTTACTGAACCGATTTTGTTGATGAAAGTGTGGTGCTCCTTTTTACAACACTTGAAATAACTATTGAATTAGAATAAAGACAGAAATGTTGTATAAACGAATTGAATAACAAGTTAAGTTATAATCACCCACAATGTCTATGAAACTATTGGAAATATACATGCATATACATCGATACTCTGAAGAAGTTTTTTTTGGTTCTTGAAGCCAGGCCAGGAGGGTATAATATAACCGAGAAGCATGGACCAGTGGGTTTGGAGTCAAGATAGGCTCTAAACTAAGATATATATTTAATCGCTTTAAGAGCACACTAGACAATCAATATACATGTAATGAATATAAAGATTATATATATATATATAGGTCAGAAGGGCAAATACAAGTCGGTTAGCAAAGAAAATGTATGTCAGTATCATTATTGCAGACAGATGTTACACAGTAATGCAGTCAAAGGAGGGGATGTAGAGCTTGCTGGAACCTGGTCCTCTCCATAGACCAAAGATAGGGGGGCCTGGGGTTTTTCAGAATCCCCCTTCACCCTGGGATGGATCTCCCAGCTAAAACTCCTAAAAAAGAATATGGCCCTTATTCATCAAGCGATAGCGCCAGGTAGTGTCTGACGAGCGCCAGGTAGCGGCAGCTAACGGCGACTACCGACTCAAGTGCGCCCGGCGGCGCTCACAATGACGCATTTATCAAGCAAAATGAGGCTAGCGCCGGCAAGAGCGACGGCTAGCGCGGCATTCATCATGAAGCCGCCTGGACCGAACAGCGCCGCTGCAAATTCCCTCACAGCGCCAGGTATGAGCTGTCGCTCCCTGGCGATGTCCAATGCATTTCAATGGAGCAATCTATAATTAATCATAATTAATTTGGATTTTTTTTTTTTTTTTTTTTTTTAATGTCAAAAAATCGGAGACCACTTCTGCAATGTTAGGATTTATTTTTAAGTCAAAAAAAAAAAAAAAAAAAATTGGTGCAGAATTGATCTAACAGGTCTGAGATTAATGTATTCATATTACAAAATGATTCTAAAACCATGTATAATGTTACATTCCAAAAATATGGTTGTTTAGGGGTTAAAAACTAGTTAATACACATCGCCGCCAGCGCTCTGGGGTTTAAACAAGGAATGGACAGCGACAGCACTTTCGGAGCGTGATTTTTTGATGAATATGAAGCTAGCCGTTCGCTCTGGCCATTCGTTGTCAGGCGCTCACATACAACGCTGGACCTGTGAAACAGCGACTCCCCAGCCCGTATTCAACATTACCGCACACCGACTGAGTCGCTGTCATCAAGCTAATGCCGGCCAAGCACAGCGAATACTGGCTGGCGCTGAAAAAATCACGCTACAGTCGCTCATCTGTCGCTACCTGGCGCTATTGATGAATCGGCCTCCCCGTATCATAACTTTTCAGTGGAATGTCATGGAGGCTATAGGAGGTGTGAACGGAACAGAATAGGAAAAAAAAAGGTACGCTATGCCCCCAGACAATTTTGTTATTAGGTGATTGCTCTTATTTACCCTGAGAGATGGTTGGAGCTACACTCCTATTGCACTGTGGGTCACACATCAACCCTGTGTCTGTAGGGGGTTTAGCTGCTCCATTCTCTGCTTGTTTGTTTCTTCTGTGCTTCTGAGCTATGTACAATTTACACTGACACCATTTAAAAAAAACGAAAAACGTGAAAGACATGGAAGAGACACAGCATAGACACAGAACTTACCCCTTGCCTTCACAGCATGAATGAGACATTACTTGTTTGTTCCTCATTCACAGGAAATGTCTTCTGTTTCTGTTTCTGCAAAACAAGTGAAAAGAAAGCATCCCAACATCCCTGGAAAATCAGCTCATCAGGAGGTAGGACACTTAGGGCCTTATTCATGAAGGGATAGCGTCAGGTAATGGCTGGTTAATGAGAGGTAGTGACAGGTAGCGACTGGTGAACGCCGGACACAGCACGCAATTACACATTTATCAAGCAGAATCTGTTTAGCGACTGGGATAGCGCCATGTAGCGTCTGATTCATCATTTTCACAGTCTCAGTGAACAGCGCCGGCGTTCAGCCTTGCATAGCGCCAGCTATGACCTCTCGCTACCTGTCGCTCTCCCATACATTTCCATGGACGATCCTTTCCTATTCTTTAAACTGTGTTTTTGTTTTGTTTTTTAAACTCAAATAATTCTGTGACCTCTTCTGGCATTGAATAAGCAGTTTTTTCAATTTTTTTTTATTTTTTATATATTTCTTTAGAAATTACAGATCTGCCATTAAAATGTTCATGTTACAATGTTGCTACAATGTAATTCCATATGTTTTTGCTTTGTTACTAGTGGATAGATGCTTGAAAACAGACTTTAAACACACCGCCTCCTGCGCTCTGGGCTTCAAACAAGCACTTTTCAGCGCCAGAGATTTGTGAGGCTGTTTTTTTGCTGAATATGGTGTGAGTCGGTCGCTATGAGCAGTCGCTAACATGCGCTCCCATACAGCGCTGTACTGGTCAAATAGCGACTCCTCACAATGTATTCAACATTACTGGACAGCGACTGAGTCGCTATGAAGTAGCGACCCACGGCTGAGCACAGTGACTACTAGCGGGCGCTCTGAAAATGCCTGCTACAGACGCTCATCTGTCGCTACCTGGCGTTAGTGATGAATCAGCCTGCCCGTCTATTTTATACTCTGCTTTTAGAAAGCCCTTCATTTTGAACGGAATCAAAAACTAGTTGGATAACTAGCAAAATGTCTACAAATGGAGCAAGTACTGTTGCCCTAATGTTAATACAGAATGACAACCTCCACAATAGAAACTCTCCTAACTTGCAGGATGTATATACTAACTCATATGATCGCCAGTGGATTAGTAAAGGTACCTTCAGTGGCACAAACTATTGATTAGACTAGGGTGTAATGGACCATCTCCCTAGTCAGTGAAAATACTATGGGGCTCATTATATGGCAACCTCGCCTCAATAAACAAAACATTTGTCTAAAATATTATAACATTTTATTAAATCCTGATTAAAATTTACATTCAGCGGTCGCGGATTGTTTACATTGACACATCGGTCTAAAAAATGGAAATTGGTCGCTATTTTCATTCATATTGCCATGTTAAATATGCAGCAGAGACTTTAACAATATCCTGCAGAACAGACTAGTTTCGCTCGTTTGTAAGCTTCTTCAGTGTCTGCTAGGACTCCGAAGGGTTCTCTATAAAGAAAAAGTGGATATATGCTTTTTGTAAGACAGAAAATAAACATAGCATAATAACCATCGGATAATTACAAACATAGGCCCTTATTTAACAAGGGATAGCGACAGGTAGCGACTGGTGAGCAGCCAGTAATGACGGGCCCCGCCACGAGAACGCCGGCTCCCCACCACAATCACACATTTATCAAGGCAATCCTGCTTAGCGACTGAGATAGCGCCATATAGCGACTCATTCATCATTATTCCAGCCTCAGCCCACAGCGCCAGCGTCCGACCTTGAACAGGGACAGGTATGACCTCTCGCTACCTGGTGCCCTCCAATGCATTTCAATGGAACAATCTTTAAATATTCATAATTAATTGTTATTAATTTTATTTTATTTTTTTTTAAATGTGAAAAATTCTGTGACCACTTCTGCCATTTTAAATATTTTTTTTAAGGTTAAAAAAAAAAAAAATGTACAGAATTGATATTACAGGTCTGATATTAATGTATTCATATTACAAAATTATTTTAAAAACTTGCTTTTTTTGGTTTCAAAAAATATGGTTGTTTGGGGGTTAAAAAACTACTTTTAACCCATCGCCGCCAGCGCTCTGGGGTTTAGACATGCATTTTACAGCGCGAGAATATTTTGAGCGTGATTTGTTAATGAATATGGTGGAAGCCGGTCGCTAGGGCCAGTCGCTATCATGCGCTCCTATACAGCGCGGAACCTGTCAAATAGCAACTCCTCACCCAATATTCAACATTACGGCAAACCGACTGAGTCGCTATCAACTACCGAACAGCGGCCAAGCACAGCGACTACTAGCGGTCGCTCTGAAAATGCCGCTACAGTCGCTCAACTGTTGCTACCTGCCGCTATTAATGAATCAGCCTCATAGTTGTTACCTGGATGTAAAAGGCGGCTGCTTCCTATTATTGGACGATCGGAATTGATTTCAGTAAATGGGTCCAATAAAGAGAATATTCATGGCAAAATAACCCTATATGTGGGTGGGTAGAGTGCCACTTTCCTTTGATTGCTGCAAACATTGTTTAAGAAATCAGAAATTTCCATAACTTAACTTTTCTGGTTTAAGTTATGGAAATTGCTTATCAGAGAGAAAGCCATTAGAGAAAGACAAGAAGGAGAAAATGATGAGAGAGACACAAGCGAGAAAGAGAGAAACAGGAGAGCTCAACATAAGGGCAATAGAAAGAAACAGGAGAGAGAGGCAGGCAGACATGAGAGGAAAGAGAGAACAAGGGAAAGAGAAACAGGAAAGACAGAGAAGTAGAGAGAGAACTAGAAAAAGATTGTGATTGTTGGCTTGGCTAGTTTTGCTCACATTAGTATATTATACAGTTTCTTGGATATTTTTGGGTTCTTTGTGTATTACTTTATTTGGATGGTCATTCACATAGATATAGAATATTAGGCAGGGCTCACACTTGCATTTCCTCAATGCTTAGCTGCAGCAGTCACCTTCATTTTGTTTATATATACTGTATTGTTCATATTATGTTTGTTATTATGATTCACTTCTCTTTCATCCCCCTTAACTGTCTCCTGCTTTTGTGGGCTATTCATGTACTTAGATATTTTGAAATGTAACATTTGTATTTAATGTGTGTTTCTTTTATTTGCTACATTTACTATTTGGATATATTTAGCTCCCCATATTGGTGGGTTTTGCCCACAAAAATCCAAAAAAGAGCTACACGCTGCTAATAGGGCATAGGCAGGATGGTATATATGAAGAGTAATTCCTCAGGCTGGTATTTAGGTGGCTGGAAGCTGCTAGCGGTTTGACAGCTATGATTCATATAGAGAATCCCTTTGAAGTGCAATGAGTAATACTATCACTATATTTTCTTGTAAGCTTTTTTTTAATTAAATACATCCGAAGACCCTGTTTGTCAAATAAGATTTGCGCAGACAACTATAAAATTACAGAAGACATTTGTTTATGTGAAATGACTTACTATACAAGCATAAACCCTGCATTCCTGACCAGTGAGTAGATTCCATGATTCATGTACAATGTGGGTGAAGGTTCACTAAAAGCAAATGAACATCATTTAGGTTTCAAGCAAATCCTACTTTAAATAGCTTCCTTTGTAGGCAGTTTGACATCAATATCAGTTTATTTAGGCAGTTTGTATTTATTTTTGTATCTTTAAAGTGGATTATTCACAAAGTAGTGCATTAGTAGAATGTATTCATGCTTAGAAGGATAGCCCATATAATGTCACTTATGCCTTTAGTACTTTATTTACTTTATCCCTCTTTCTGTTTACTCTTCTTCTAGCAGAAGGTTTAAATATAAGGGTATCTATAGACATAAAGAGAAAACAAGACATTTGATATTGTTATTGTCTGATTATATGTGTGTGAAGGCTTGAGGGTCCTATCAATTATGCTGCTACGAAATTCCTGCTTCAGCCTTTATATATATATATATATATATATATATATATATATATATTGCTTTGTATATTGATATTTTACATTTTGTATTCATTATATATATATATATATAGTGAGTGAGAGAGGTTTCTACAATACTACAATGAAATTGCTGCTTGGAATTAAAAATGGTGCGGGCAGCACTTGAGCACTTAGTCCGAGACGTTTGGCAGCGCCCGTACCTGAACGCTGGCTTCAGGCTGCCAGCACTATCATCTGTATCATTGCCAGCCAGCCAGTGTTCACAGCGCACAGCTTGTATATATTTATGCACTTGCAAAACCTAGTGCCGGCCGGGGGCGCCACAAATGCTAAAAATGTATGAAAGATATCCATAGCACTCGCAGGGGCGCTCAAAAAATGGGATTCCAGGCACACAGCATCTGTTGTAATCCCCATTTTTTATTTTTTAGGATCAGGGCAGTATTTAAAAAAATGGGAATTGCTTTGGGGAGACTTGAAAGACATGACACAGCCAGGGATCCCATGGCACATGCACCAGCCCCCCAAAAATGGCAAAACAATTATTACCATCACAGCCCATTGGAATGTATGGCATAAGGCCACACAATGCAGGGTAAGTGCCTGATCATATGTGGCACTGTAGGGAACTCATTTCCGGCACTCATCCCATCAGTGCAGATCACCTGGCACTATCACAGGCGCTTCAGATTTTTGACTTGATAAATACACCTTTTTCACAAGAAACTGATATTCACCTGACCTTCATCTGGCTCTACTCGGTGTAACATTCTTACTGAAACCTACTAAACCTGCAGTTACATGTCAGTGCCAAGGGTTTTAACACAGCAACACTTAAGGGTCAATACAGAGCAGGTGAGAAATCTCCTTTTTTAGGAGTGAAAAATGCCATTCATTTTCATTGTCTATCCTGGTGTCGAATCAGCCCCAAGGTAGACAATAAAAGTGAATGGCAGTTTTCTCTCCAGCTCTCGTGTACAAGTTTATAGTGGCACTGAATTAAGCTGCCATAAAGCACAATGGGAAAAACTGTATTAAATATTTTTTTACTTATAAATGATATTCAACAAATGTATCTTTACAGTACTTGCTTTGGCAACTTATCACAAATGTAAAGATGTAGATGTAGGCAAATGTTATTTTTTTAATTTCTTGAACATTTTATTTCTGCCTGTTTTCTAATTCCACTCTGTTCTTTTGAGCACAACAATTAAAAAGGAGCCTAAACACGCTATAAAGTTTGGTCTTTTTGTTCACAGCAGTGATATGCTGTGAGAAAATCTGGCATTTGATGTCTAGAATTTGGTGGACCAGAGTAATTCTCTTATAATCATAAGGGTTCCAGAGAAACCTAGAGCCTGATTTATCAAGCACTTCTGCCAGACAAAGCCATTTCAGTGCAAATGAGAGTAGTGCAAATATGATTTCTGAAATTCTCTGCATGTTGCTGCACCACTAATGCTTTAGTAAATGTGGTTCTTGTAGTGCAGCGACATGCGCAAGTTTCACAACTTTCACACACTGCACCGATGTGGCGCTGTCTGGCATAAGTGCTTAATAAGCTTCAGCTGATTATTTAGGAGGAGACTTTTTCACTTGGAATGCCGTAACTAGGGATGAGCAAATCGGTTCTAACGAACCTGAATTCGCTCCGAAATTCAGGGAAAATTCGAATCAGCACAAACCCGAATTTTTAGTGGTTCGTGCTGACCAAATTTTCCCTGAAATAAAAAAAAATAAAACGCCGGCATGGTGGGAGCGGGGAGACCGGCTGCGCTGTCAGCGGGCGGCGGAAGCCAGCTTTTGCTGCCCGCTGACAGCGCAGCCGGCCTCCCCGCTCCCACCAGAGATGAGCGATTCGTTAAAGTTCGATTCGGACGAACCCGAATTTCTTTGAGAAATTCGGCGAATCGCCCGAATCGAATTTTTGAGAAGTTCGCTCATCTCTGGCCGTAACAGCACTAAAAAATAAAAAGCCTTGGTCACATCAAGGCAGAAGTGTACACCAACAAAATTATGCTAAATGGCACAGAAAGCCGTTATTTATAAATTAGGGTTGACCCCCTGTCCTGCCACTCTACCCTGGGTTACAAAGAAAAAAAAACCTTACCTTATCCTCGGGTCCGTACAGTTCCCCCGTTGTTTGTGTGGCCACCGCTGAGATTGGCGCAAAGTGGCATCCCCCAGAGTTCAATAGAAAATATTCCACAATTACCTTATCTGCATAAAAGGAACCCAAAATGTAAATGCCCTGTGTTTCATATGTATCAGCTCTGGCTAGGTTATATTATGAAAATGGGTACAATATAAGAAAATAACAGATACAATATATAAGAAAATAACAGATACAATATATAAGAAAATAACAGATACAATATATAAGAAAATAACAGAAAATGTCCTTACCTTGTTGTGGGAGCACACAGAATCATCAATACCAGTCAGCAGCGTGCCAGGCAGTTCTAATCTGTTCATACTTAAAGCCATTGGCCAGTCAAACTTTCAATCAATTCAAACGATCAATTGCCTGGCAGCTTACCTGATGCAGTGTCATTCTGCTTTGGTCACAGAAAGGAAGTGGAATTTCTTCTTACTCGCTGCCTACAGCGCCTCTACCCTAATCCTGACCACAAATCCAAGCCTGAGGCTCGTGTCAGGTCGGCACCCTCTCTCTTAGTGGTAGGCTAGAGGAGCTTTCTACACTGTCCTTCAACAGTGCACACTGGGCTCTGACCATCACAGAAGACAGCACAACATCTTAAAACTTTACTTTATAATTACCCATTTGCTAAAAATGTACTCACTAATTTACTCATTTTCAAAAAGGAAAAATGAGAACATTGCCCTGTGTAGCCCTACACACTGGGATTACTTTTTCGTATGTCTGACTTTTGATTTTAAATAGTTAATAGTAGTTAAAAAATGCATATGCCCATCAAGTTCAACCAAGAAACAGGGCTGAGGAATGTTATTTTTTTCTAATGTATTTATTATTTTTTATCATTTACAGATAACCGCTAATAGCAAGAGTTGATATTGCTTTCTTTTACAAAAAAAGTCTAATCTTTTTTTGACGCTGTCAGCGGTTGATGCTGTAATGAGCTTCTGTGGGAGGCTATTCCACAGATTTATTGTTCTTATTGTAAATGATTAGAATTGTCATTTATGGAGATTCAATCTTTTTTTCTCTGGATGCATGGAGTGCCCCCTTTACATAAAATAGCTTTTCCCATATTTTTTGTATTGGCTATATATAGGTTAATCATGTCGCGGTTAGACATCCTGCCTCAATGTCAGGGAAGGGTGGCAGCAGGCGTTGGGGGGGGGGGTTACCCACTCACTGGACTTTTAACCATTTTAACTGTAGTTTACACCTGGTGATAGTTTGCATAAGCCTACAGGAATTATTCAAATAAAAACCTTTTAAAAGTTCTTTTATAAAGTTAGAATCCTTCTCCAGCCTCTCAGTTCCCTGTTCGGAGCTGACCCTGCTAAATGTATGTGAAGCAGCTATTATCCCGTTATTTACACATCTCCAGCTGGAAACATCACGTTTCTGAATAACGTAGACATTGTGTACACTTTCCTATTTGTATATGTGGTCGGCACATAAAAAACATTTCTTTCCATGTGATTAATGATATAGAAAATGATAGCCAAGTCCTGACTTCTTTGACAGCTCTGATTCAGGCAGTAAAAATGGCAATTCTCAGTGAGTCACACTTCCAGCTGGAAATGAGCACACTTCCTCGGCCACTCTCGTCCATAAGATTCCATTTTATCAGGAAAGGGCTGAATGGTGTTTCACATGTTTTCTGTGGTCGGAAGGGAGATGCATCCTTTTTAGGGAGGAAAGAGCTACAATGAGTCAATGGCGAAAGCATTAAAATTAGTACCAGCTATATAGATAAATATGTGGTACATACAAATCATTTGATCAGTCTGTTACACTTTGGACGAATGTGATCCGGACAGACAACCACAAAATCTATCTTATATTATGTATCCCATATAACATCTAAACACCCTAAAGTAACATTATACATACTGTAGGTAGCACAGCAAAAAGAAAGTGTGTTTTCTACTGTCTATTTAGGTTGATTGCTTTTTTTATTTATGTGTTTGTTTGTTTATTGTGTGTTTTATTCATTTTAATGAATATACACAAAGGATGGATGTGCACTGCCCCAATAGCTGCACAATTATTAAAGGTGCTATAGCCCGTGGGGTCAAGACAACAATATATGTAATGAGGGGATCCTAGATCAATCCCCAAAGACAACCCCCATACAAAGGCCGCACTCAAAGGAGTAAAAAAAATATTTTATTATTAAATATATCCAAAATAATTTAAGAAGAAATGTCACATATACAACACATTACACAATTAAAAAACATATACACAAAAACAGGGGATCCACCATACACGGTGACTAAACTGATTCATTTTTTCAATTATTCATTTTAATAACATTCATTTTTAATTATAATTAATTTTTAAGAACACCTATCAATTTGACATTTGATTCAGTATTCTATGACAGTGGTTCTCATAGACGCCAAGTACCCCCGAGCGACACGACGTTCCAACATTGTATCTCCAAAGAAGGGAATCAATTATAGATGTTACCAAAATAAGTAGTTCACAAGCTTGACCCGTCAGACCCCTCAAGTTGGTGAACCCCCAAACATCCCTGCATACCACCTTGATGATGTGATATTACTATTTGTTAGCTATAGTATAGTGCTATAGGTCTTTGGTCTTTGGTTTCATTGTTCCTGAATTAAAAAAAAAAACAGTGTCAGCATGTCTGCACTAATTAAAGTCCCCTCCAACTGCTCCATTCCACTGTACCTGATAGGGCATTGTAAAACCACAAAAAAAAAACACATATCTTGTCCGTATCCTAACATATGACAAAAGGTTTTATTTCTGGTTTCTGGTGATCACAGATAGAGATGAGCGAACTTCTTGAAAGTTCGATTCTGGCGATTCGCCGAATTTCCCCAAGAATTTCGGGTTCGCCCGAATCGAACTTTCACGAATCGCTCATCTGAAAAAAAAATTTTTTTTTTATTTCAGGGAAAATTAGATCGGCACGAACCAAAAAAATTCGGGTTCGTGCCGAATCGAATTTTCCCTGAAATTCGGAGCGAATTCCGGTTCGTCCGAACCGGTTCGCTCATCTCTAATCACAGAGTAACTATACACCTACCACTCCCCAATTCTTGCAATTGCTGCTTATCCTTTAGTTGGGCTTTAAAGAAAAAATATCATGCTTTGTTTAGAGAATGAGAATCATATTAACACAGGGGTCGATTCAGCACCAGGTGAGAAACGTTCACTTTAGGTGAAAAAAATAGAAGTGTTCTACTTATGCCTGGTGCTGAAGGTAGGCAATGAAAGTTAATGGCAGTTTTCTCCCCCTCAAAAAATATCACACCTCTTCACCTGGGACTGAAACAAATCCATATACCTTAAGCGATCTGAGTACAGTTTACAAAGGAGATGCTCTAAATATAAATGAAACTAATAATGAAGCATGGTAGAACGAGCAATATGCAAATTCCTGGCTCCAGCAAGTCCACATGATAACATGGAAAGAAAAAGGGTAAAAAGCTGATTTATGTTCCTGACCCGCTATATGCTCACATTACAGCCTCTCTAATCTGTTAGATTACACTATGCTATAGTGTTATGTGATAACTTTATACAGAGAGATTTATTGCATTTATATGACATATTTTATTACCATATATGCCAGTTTCCCACAAGTATTTCGGTGATGTGGAATGTAAATGGGGAGAGTCAAGGGCAAACCATTTTAATACTTAAGAAATATCTTAAGATACAAAATTAAGACATAACATGACTAAATCAGAATAGTACTAACTTCTACTTCTGGTCAAAGTCTCAGTACAATAACATAAAGCTACAAATATGTAAAATCAAATATGGCAATGTTATAGTTCTAGATGGCAGATCCAATATATGGGCAAAAGTATTTAAACACCTACAGTAGTATGACGCATTTTTTGTCAACCTTTTTATTACTTTTATAGTTGAGAAAGTTGGAAATAAAATAAAAATTATCTCAAAAAGTAAAAAAGAACACACACATTCTTAGATTTTTAAAGCAGACCCAAAGCGGGGGGGGGGGGAATCCTGATTTGGAATGTCCTGTTGTGTGAAACCCTCCTCCCCACATTGACACAGAATATATATATATATATTTTATGCAGAATTGTATGTGCAGATCTGCCATTGTAGTGTCATTGTGACAGTGTTAAAACAATGTAATTTCATATGTTTTCGCTCTGGTGCTGGTGCAGGGCCGGCTCCAGGTTTATGTGGGCCCTTGGGCGGCTTGGTCTCAGGGGGCCCCTTTGTGGTCAAGAGGCGAGTCACATCACCGAGGGACGTCCCAAATCTGGATGCCCCCAAGGATCATGTTATTTGGAGCAAATCTTTATTTTTGGTCTACTTTGAAGCGCACAAAACCCCATTAAACCTGACCTAAACGAATCTAGATTTTCCTGATTTTGGATGCCCCTGTGTGTGACCCCCCCCCCCCTCCTTTGTTCATTACTTTCCTGGAATTGGTGAATGCAGTGTGGGATCACCAGTTTGAGTTAACGGCCAAACCAGGGGGGTTCTTTTACAAACAGGGGCATCCCAAATTGAGATTGCCCTGAAAAGCAAACTAAAACCCAAGGCTGGAATTGCTTGCTGTGCTGGTGTATATGTGTTCAGAAACAGACATTTTTTATATTGCGTCTGGCTTGTCGCTAGTGCGCCTGGTTTTAGAGCGCCAACGCTGGTTTTGTGTTTTTTAAAAGTGAGCTTTAGCGCCGAGTGCCGGACGCACTTAACTGGCACTACCTACCGTTTGCCGGAGCATTGTCCTGTTAGATGTAGTGTCATCTTGGTTAAATCAGCGTCCCCAAATGTTTATATATATATGTGAATTAGCGTATGTATTTTTGTCTATAAGTATATGAGGCTGATTTATTAATAGCGACATGTAGCGACAGTTGAGCGACTGTAGCGGTATTTTCACAGCGCCCGCTAGTAGTCGGTTGTTGACAGCGACTCAGTCGGTGTGGCGTAATGTTGAATACAAGGTTACAAGTCGCTATTTGACAGGTTCCGCGATGTATGGGTGCGCATGATAGCGACTGGTCAGAGCGACCGGCTTCCACCATATTGATCAAAAAATCACGCTCAAAAAATTCAAGCGCTGTAAAATGCATGTTTAAACCCCAGAGCGCTGGAGGCGATGTGTTAAAAGTCGTTTTTTAACCCTCAAACCACCATATTTTTGGAAACCAAAAAAAAAAGTATTTTAAATAATTTAGTAATATGAATACATTAATATCAGACCTGTAATATCAATTCTGTACAATTTTTTTCTAATCTAAAATGGCAGAAGTGGTCACAAAAAAAAAATACATTAATAACAATTAATTATTAATATTTAAAGATTGTTCCACTGAAAAGCATTGTAGCGAGAGGTCATAGCTGTCGCTGTTCAAGGTCGGACGCTGGCGCTGTGGGCGGAGGCTGGAATAATGATGAATGAGTCGCTATATGGCGCTATCTCAGTCGCTAAGCAGGATTGGCTTGATAAACGTGTGATTGTGGTGGGGAGCCGGCGTTCTCGTGGCGGTGCCCGTCATTACCGGCCGCTCACCAGTCGCTACCTGTCGCTATTCCTTCATAAATAAGGGCCTGAGTCTACAATTCTGCCTTAAAATGTTTAATTTCCTCCAACATTTACCATTGTAGGCTGTGGCCTGATTTCTGCCACTAAGGGGAGCAATAGGCGAAAACATCATCAAAAACTAAACTAAGCGCTGACTTGCTTAGGTGTAACCCTTTTGACTTGTATATGTTTCTCCAGATTTACAAAGTACGCCTTACTAAGGCTTGTTCTCTTTCTTATTTATTTTAATGTATTATTAATAAAATGTCAACCAAAAAAAAACTAAGCTAAGGAAACTGCTGTAAATAATGTTTTCTTACTAGCCTAGAATGGAAAACTTGAAGGGGCTTATTGAAAATAGGGATCCTTAATTTTACCCACAGCAATCCTTTAATGGCAAGTGATGAATCAGAAGTAACCGAAATGCTTAAGTGATTTATGGAAACAACCTCATATAAAACATGTTTTTAATAATATGTCCTGTTTTTATCAACCACTTCATTCCTGCTTTCCCTGTAGGCACTACAATTTAAATTTTTGACATTTCTTTTCTAAAAAAAATTATAGTAATAAAATAAACAAGTGGAAAATAAATACATAGAAAATAAGTATACCATAAAAACTGTATATTTACTTCTAAAGGAACATGTTAGCCTCTTACAGCTAAATTACTATTTAAAAAGCATCTGTACTGTAGGCTAAGTGTGAAATCAAAAGCATGCTTACCTCATACACAGTTCATCCCTCCTGATATGCTCTCTAAAGAAGAGATGTAGCTGATTTCTGGCCCCTGCCTCTGACTTTTTACCTGACCGGACCAAAACCTTTTTTTTCTTTAACGGTTGCTGGTCCCACAAACAGCTAATAAAAACGAGCTTGGGGGGGGGGGGGGGGCGCGATATCCTTACTTTCCTCTGGGTTCTGCACCGGGAAAGGAGCCCCATGATTGGCCAATTCCGGTGGCTGTCTCCACGAACGTGAACATGGGCCCACGTGACTGCCCAGTGAGAATATCTGGCGTTCTGGGGGGCTCAAGCATTCCTGAACCCAAACCCTGTCTCAATTTAACCCTTTTAATGCCAGCTACGTGAGTCTCACGTAGCTGACCTTAAACCCACACAGAAAAAAAGCACAAAAGTTAAAAAAAAAACTCACCTGACCCCTCGTTGTATTGGGCCGGGTCGTCTCTTCACCTGGGGGGCATCCAATCCCCCCCCCCCCCCCCGGGGCTCTTCTCTCTTCAGGAGAGCACCCAAAATAGAGCCCCCCCCTGCTTCGGACGATGACACGATTAACTGTAAAAAATCACATTTACTCACCTACTGCCGCAATCCTTCCTGCGGGGTTTCCTCTTCACCGGGGGGCCTCCGATCGGCCCCCGGGCTCTTCCGTGGCAAGAAATTGTCCTCTCCCTCACTTCCTGGGTCATGGCTGCTAGCGGGGCCGGGTGACATCACTATGATGTCAGCCCGGCAGCCAGCTTCTCTCACCCTCACCCGAGACGATTAGTAGCTCCGGGTGCTCGGATGAGAGAGGTTGGAGTGGGGGAGAGGGCTGTGATCCCTCACCCCCCCCAGCCTCCCTCCACTGAGCACCTGGCAGCTGTCATCAGGGATCGCTGGGGGACAGAGGAGGATCGGCGGTGAGTAAAGAAAAAAAAATGTCATTTTTTTTCTTATGTGTCTGTGTGTTTATTTTTACTGTTAACCCCTTGTGAACTGGTAAGGGGTCAATGAGATCCCTATACCAGTTCACAAGGCTGGGGGCTGGCAAGTCACCTGCCATTAACCCCCGGCACCCCAATTACCTGGCTCCCCAAAGCCCAGGGGGGACGTCAGAAGAGCCCGGCCCACGGAGCTTATAGCCGGCAGAGCGGTGGGGGCCACCAAAGCTGGCCCCTGCGCCCTGTTCCTATAAGCTCCCGTTGCTGGTCCTGGGCTGGTTATGATGGATAAGGGGGACCCCATGTCATTTTTGGGGGGGATTTTTAAGGGTTTTTAACCCTTAAAATTGCCCAAAAAATGGGTTCCCTCCCCCAGGAGGGGGGACCCTATGTCGTTTTTTTTTTTAAATTAACCCCTTATGTTTATAGTGTGGATAGTAGTTGTTTTTTATTTGTAAATGTTATAAAGTGCTCTTTTCAGTTTGGGGGGGATCTCCTGGGCAAGAATGGGGGGCTACAGATACATATGTAGAACCGTTGTAATCGGGAGAAATGGAGCTTTCACATGCAATATAGTTTTCATTAATAAAACAAATGTTTTATTTAAAATAAAGGAGACAATTGTCTAAAAAATATTTATTTATTTATTTATTTGTTTTTTTACGCAAAAATATTTAAAAAAACAGTAGACAAATTGCAAACAAGACATTTCATGTTAAAGCCTAAACTCTGCTGCAAAAAAAATATATATATAATTTTCCTGGAAATTCCGGCAAAAAATCATGGGTAAACATGGCGGAAAATGGGGAAAAATGACCTGTCAACAGAGAGTGACAAAACTTCAAGTAGGCTGGCAATTAAAAGGGTTAAGAGTACCTATGCATGTTGGGTATTGTTCTGCTCGGGGGACCTTGCGCTTTCAGATTTAGCTTTTTTTTGCTTCCATCCTGATATTTTAGGAAAACACGTGTTTTATTCAGCTACATTTTTTTGAGAAACCCTGTGCAACCTAAGAATTCTTCGAGGGATTACTTCCAGAAAGATGAGCCCACTACAATAAGCTGGGTATGCTTAGAAAGCTTAACATGTGTACTTTCAGGGGATATTCCAAATGTAAAGGGTTGTTTTGGTTGAAAAATTGCAAGGTGCACACTTTGTCTGCAGAGCTGAAATTTTCAAGTAAAATTACTGTGATGCACATGCTTTACTTTGTGGTGTTTGGCAACTCTTCCCTTGACAGTAGCTATGCATGCTGGGTATTGTTCAGTTCGGAGGATGTTGCTTTTTCAGATTTTACTTGTTTTATCTTGATTGCATATAGTTTTCTTTTAGGAAAATGTGGCTTTGATTCTTTATTTTTATTCTTTTTAGGGAAACTCTGTGCAACCAAAGAATTGATTGAGGGATTACTTCCAGAAAACTACACCCACATAAACAAGCTTGGTACGCCTAGAAAGCTTGATGCATGTACTTCGAGATAATATATAGTTTGTGGGCGGTATTTCAAATGTAAAGGGTTGTTTTTCTGGAAAAACTGCAAAGTGCGTATATCAAAGTTGTATTTAAGTTTGGGGGAGTCTCCTGGGCAGGAAAGGGTGTCTACCTATACATGGTACCGCTGTAACCGAGAGAAATTGGAGTCTCACACACAATAAGATTTTTATTGACAAACTTACATTTTTTATTACAAAAAAACACTATAAATTGCAAAAAATTTCTTTTTAAATTTTTTTTGCACGTATTTCACCCAAAAGTATTGAGAATACACTAAGAAAAGGCCAAACAAGACATTGCATGTTGAAGCCTAGACTCTGCTGAAAGAAACAATATTCCTGGGAAATCCCCAGAAACCCCTTCAAAAATCAAGGTTGAACATGTGTAGAGCAAAATAGTGAAACTTGGTCTGGTACTTAAAAGGTTAATTTAATGGTGGCCTGAACTTTGGGGGTGGTTGTGGTGGGGGTGCAGAGCATGCAGCAGAAGTGCTACTGTAACTCACCTGAGCCCTGACCTTCCTCCGTCAGCGGCGGCAGCATTTCAAACTGGCCTCGGCCAGGGCTACAGAAAGATGCCCGCTAGTTTCCATAAGTGAGGCCACTTTTAGTGCCAGCACTAGGAGTGTCCTCACTGATGGGGGGCGGCGGCCATCTTTTTGTATCCCCGACTGGGGCCAGTTGGGAACGCTGCTTCCGGTGCTCCACCGCTGCTGACAGAAGAGGTTAGGGGCTCAGGTGAGTTACAGCAGCTGCCTGCTGCTGCAATCTTAGGCGAAGCAGCTGGTCAGAAGCCCATAAACCATCTGTTCCGTGTTCAGGTCGGATGCCGAACTCGAACATGGACTTCTGGCTGAAGTACATGTTTGGGAAACCGAACTCGAAAAATTCAGTACGAACCAGAACTTTGCGGTTCAGGTTCGCCCATCTCTAGTAATAATGAGAAATGAAAAAGTATTGAACACATGGAGAAAGGTAGGTGCAATAAAAATGGAAAGCCTCAACACTAGCTGTAATCTATCAGCATTTAGAAAGCAATCCTGCCACTTTGTGCCAATTAGCATCAGCTAGTAAAATTGATGGCCAGTTAAAAAAGTGTCTGATTACCAAAGTACCACACAAGAAAAATCTCACGATGGGTAAAACCAGTGAGATGTCTCAAGACCTTCACAACCTTATTGTTACAAAACATTTTGATGTTCTTGGTTAAAGAAAATTTTAGAAAGTTATTTTAGGAAATTTTGAGTGCTGTTCGGGCCATAATATGTAAGTGGAAAGAACACAATTTCATCATAAACTGGCTACAACCAGGTGTTCTCCCGAAATATTTCAGATGCAAGAGTGAATTGAATTATCAGAAGAGTTGTCCAATAGCGAAGAAACAACTGTGCGGAGCTACTGTGAAGCCCTGAAATCAGCAGCTACAATTGTTTCAAAGAAAACAATGTTCTCAGCTCACCATGCAAGACCCCATTGCTGTAGAAAAAGCATGATGAAGAGCATTTAAAGTTTGCTCAACAAAATTTAGACATGGAATACTGGGAGAATATACTGTAGCCTGCTCAGAGGAGGCCAACTTTGCAATCTTTGGATGCCATAATGTTTGGAGATCAAAAGGCGGCACTGCATATCACCCCAAAAACACCATACTAACATTGAAGTTTAGAGGTGGGAACATCATGGTGTGTTTTTCATAATATGGCACTGATATGCTTCAAACAATTGAAGGAAGAATGAATGGACAAATTAACCTAGTCTTGATAAAAATCTGCTGCCATCAACCAGGAAAATGGAGATGAAACAAGCATGGGCATTTCAGCAAGACAATTATTCCAAGAACACAGCTATTTGATTTCAGAGAAAGAAAATAAAGCTACTAGAATGGCCCAACCAATCAACTGACCTGAATCCAATTGAAAACTAAAACACAGATATAATAGAGCACACTTTGGATTTGAAGAGTGTTTATGTGGAAGAATACATGTTTAACTGTGATTTTTGAAGGAATTTACTGGGACTTCCCAGGAAAATTATATACAAAAGCTAGACAGAAAGCACAGAACTCTCCTAAAAATATGAAAAAACAATGCCAAATAAACTTACCCTCAAACTCACCCTAAGAGGTGCCATTAGGATTAGCCATGGGAGGATTAGTCCTGTGTAGGTAGCTTGTGAACGTCAGTAAAAAACAAAATCCTAATAAAGGACGTCCTGCTGTGTGAAACTCCCAGATTAGCAGTAACAGCTTACCTCTTCCTGGTCTAGCAGCGCATGCTCTTGTCCCATCAGAGCCGTTTGCCATACCTTTGGCAAACAGCTCTATCTGTTATGGGGAGGGAGAGCGGGAGCATGCTCAACAGCTTCAGGTTGTGTTTGTGTTTCTGCTCCAGCTATTCAGATGGTCTAGGGCAGGAGCGCACATGCTGCTAGGGATGCAGCCACTTATGCTCCTATTGCCGATATTCAGAGTCATTTTCCGAATGACAAAGTGGCTCAGATGGACGGGAGCCCATGCATGTTCCATTGGGTCGTAGAGAAGTAAGCTGTTACTAGAGATTTGGGGGGGTTTCACGCAGCTGGGTATCCTAAAGCAGTATGACCCTTGGTCATGGAACAAGACCTAACCTAGAGCCTACCTACACAAATTTCCCAGATAAGTCCGGCTCTCAAGTGTATCTAAAAATGTCCTTTTATTGAGTCCATTAAAAGATCATGCTCATTGGTCCAGAAATATAATAAAAAGTTCCTACAATATGTACGTGCTGGAGTTTAAAGTTGAAAATACAATTAACCCAGAACAAAACAAAACAAAAATCTACCATCTATTTGGGTGTGGTAGGCCTCAAACGAACCCTCCAAACACAACTCTGGGACATGTTGGACAGTATTATCTCTCCTAAACTCATGCTTACTACATACCCTGCAAGGCTTCTGGGGATATCTCTTCCTATTCATGGAGGGAATGCACTTTATAAAGTGCTTCCCAACTAACCTGGCTTCATCTTCATTACCAGCTATCGCTGGTGCCTCCTCGGTATCCCCAAACAACAAAGCAGCGTAACTGCTGCTGCTATTTTATAAAGACACATTGGAGCCTGGGACTGCTGCCTTGAAAACAACAAAGGAATTATAAGTTGCCAGTTGGGCCAAATGGATAGCAACTTTTTTGTATCAGGCTCTGGATTTTCTGGTGGCATTGTAATAAGTTAAAATCTGGTCCGTTTTATCAATGCCACTTGAATTTGTCCTTGATACAATGTGGCTTTTGGGAAGGGACTCAGAGACCACGTTGCCGTACATTCATGACTGACTCATCATGGATTGTCATCAGCATGAATACATTTTTTCTGTCCAAGTACTTCATGGCCATGAGCACATCACTCCTTAGAGCATATGACTGTCCACAATTTTATTTTTTTTGCAGCATTGACCTTGGCAAATCTTTTATATTATGGTTGATGGTGCTGCAGGCCAGGGTGTCCAGAGGCTAGGAGCAAGGGCAAGGGCAAGCGAGGGGCTGTAGAACTGGAAGCTCTGGACTTGGAAGCTCTAGACCTTCAAGTTGGAGGTCAGAACGCTGTAAGTCAGCAACCTTGATGCTTTGAAGATCCTCAAGAGCAATTGCACACCTAAAAGAAGGTAAATAAACAGGAAGTTAAGATTAAGAAGGATGGCTGAAACCCCCAGCACCTGCAGAGAGGCTTCAGGAGTAGTACAGAGTGAAAGGAGGCCCTCCGCAGGTATGTACACAATATGTATATGCTAGGGGAGTACCTCTCTCTCTCTCTCTATATCTATCTGTACATGGGCCCCTCCATCACCAAGGCATGGCGCCTCCCACTATGGCACCTGTCCCCTCTTGCCACCATATCATGAGTCCTCCCCCGAGGCAGATGTGGTACTGGGATGAGAATGGGGAGAGTGAGACAGATGCAGTGCCGGGGTAAGGGGGCTGAGAAGAGGGACAGATGCGTTCCAGGATACTGTGCCTGAGGAGAGGGGCAGATGCAGTGCCTGAGAAGAGGACCAAATATGGTGCCAGGATGCGTAGTCTGAGGGGAGAGAGAGAGGCAGGTGCGGTGCCGAGATGAGGGGGCTGAGGTGAGAGAGAGTGACAAATGTCGTGCTGGAGGAGAGGGAAGCAGTACCTGAGGAGAGGGACAGATGCGGTGCCAGGATGCGGTGCCTGAGGATAGGGACAGATGTGGTGCCAGGATGCGCTGTCTGAGGAGAGGGGCAGATGGGATGCCAACATGTGTTGTCTGAGGAGAGAGGAGGCAGATGTAGTGCCAGGATGAGGGGGCTGAGGAGAGTGGCAGGCACAGTGCCAGGATGCGGTGCCTGAGGAGAGAGAGAAGCAGATGCAGTGCTGTGATGAGGGGATGAGCAGAGGGGCAGATGTGGTGCCTGAGCAGAGGAGCAGATGCAGTGTCTGAGCAGAGGGATAGATGCAATGCCTAACTGTGGAGCCAGAGGAGGAAAAGGGATGTGGAGCCAGAGGAGGACAAGGGATGCAGAGCCAAAGGAGGACAAGAGATGCAGAGCCAGAGGATGACATGGGATGCAGAGCCAGAGGAGGACATGTGATGCTGAGCCAGAGCAGGACATGTGATGCAGAGCCAGAGGAGGACAAGGTATGTGGAGCCAGAGGAGGACAAGGGACACAGAGCCAGAGAAGGACAAGGATTGTGGAGCCAGAAGAGGACATGGGATGCGGATCCAAAGGAGAATAATGGATGCAGAGCCAAAGGAGGACAAGGGATGCAGAGCCAGAGGAGGACATGGGATGCGGAGCCAGAGGAGGATAATGGATGCAGAGCCAGAGGAGGACAAGGGATGTGGAGCCTAAGGACGACAAGGAATGCAGAGCCAGAAGAGGACAAGGGATGCAGAGCCAGAGGAGGACATGGGATGTGGAGCCAGAGGAGGATAATGGATGCAGAGCCAGAGGAGGACAAGGGATGAGGAGCCTAAGGACGACAAGGAATGCAGAGACAGAGGAGGACATGGGATGCAGAGACAGAGGAGGACATGGGATGCAGAGACAGAGAAGGACAAGAGATGCAGACCAAAAAAAGGACATAGATTGCAGAGCCAGAGGAGGACATGTGAGGAGGTGCCTAAGGAGGATAATGGATGCAGAGCCCGAGCAGGATAATGGATGCAGAGAATAAGGAGGACAAGGGATGCCGAGCCAGAGGAGGACATGGGATGTGGAGCCAGAGGAGAATATGGGATATGGAGCCAGAGGAGGACATGGGATACGGAACTAGAAGAGGAAAAGGGATGCTCCGCCTAAGAAGGACAAGGGATGCGGAGTCAGAGGGCGGTCAAGTCCGGGGTAGCGCACACTCAGATCGGGGGAACACAGACAGACTTCACGGTGGGTAAACCGCCCCCCCCAACACCCCACAGACTTCAGAAGCTGTTCAGCAGGCCTAAGGATACACTCGGCCAGCCAGGGACAAACCGATCGGTGGTTAGAGGAACAGCTGGGAACAGATCAGGGGGAAGGGAACAAAGCCAGATATGGAAGGAAACATATAAAATCGCCCCACCACCCCAAAGACCATGACTTACCTTAGATCCCACACAGAAAGAGGTCAGTGTTGCGTGACCTGCACTTTTAAAGGGGTGTTCTGCCAGATGATGGCTCCTCTTTAAGAAGAACCCAGCCTTTCCAAATGACCCTGAGGTAGGAAAATGTCATCATCAGCACTGACCATATTGGTGGCGTATTGGAAGCAATGCAATGCGGCACCAATGTACCTGGTGGAGAAGGTGAAGTGCTGTTGGGCTGCGCTTCGACCTGGTCATTTTGGATCTGGAACTCCACTATTGAGCACATGCACCAGCCACCGGATATGCCTCAACCCAGCTCAGACCCGAGCTGCTTCTAGGTTGTGCCCATTGTTGCACACCACCTTGCCGGGCTTCAGGTTTAGCGTCAGTAACCACTCATGTGTCGGCTCCTGGATCCCATGACTGAATGAGGAGGCAGGAAAGAAGGAAGTGGAGTGGAAGGCAACAGTAGACAATGAGTGGAGACATATAATAATACTAATAATGTTTTTCTCTTTGCTTTGCAGGTTCCTGGCTATGGACGTTGTGAAAATTATTTAGTGTCCCACCCTTCTGTAATTTTTAGTTTGCACAGTGCCATGAAATATATATATGATAGTGCTCTATAAATAAACAATAATAATAATGTTTTTTGTTTGCTTTGCAGGTCCCTGGTGACGGCCATCGTGCAGAAAATTTTCCCTCTTCAGTGACTGGTGACACAGCTTGCAAATGACCCGAGACTTGTCATCTGTGCACTGTTTGAAAAAATGCCATGCTGGTGAGATCCTTTGTGTCAGCTTCTTCAGTGCTCCCTCTTCTGCTGGCTGTCTGGAGCTGTGTGGCCACCACCTATTCCACCAAAATCTGATTGACTTCAGTTCACATTGGGTCTAGGACTTTGTCATCACCCCTCGGATCATCTTCCACCCACTCCTCCCGGCTACCCTCCTTCTCAGCCTCCACATTGCAGAAAGCTTCAGCAGTCGCAATTGGGTTTTATCTTCATCGTAGGTGTCCACATCCTCATCCTCCAACACAAGTTGTTGGGCATCTGGGAACCCCCAAGGAATCCCATCTAGGAGTTTCATCATAGAGCATTAGTGACTGCTCCATGACTTGTGGCTGATTTAAAGGGGGGGGGGGTGAGGAGGAGGTCCCTGCACTTTTGGCAGAAGTTGAATCACTGTGCCATCTAATGTATCAATGCCTCAACTTGGTCTTGCCTCACCATTCAGGCAGCGGTGTTCGGCCCTTAGGGAACCCCGGCGCCTGCTTGCACCAGAGGAAAAAAAAGGGGGGATATGTAAAAAAAAAGAAAAGATATATACTAATACTAACAATGTTTGTCTGTTTGCTTTGCAGGTCCCTAGTGAACTGGAACTTGTTGCACTGTGTGCCATCATATCTAATAATGCCTAAACTTGGTCTTGCCTCACCATTCTGGCAGCGGTATTTGGGCAAATAAGAATATGCTGCAAAGCCTGGAGCCTGCCAACAAAGGGCAGTAGTAGTAGTGTAGTTTTCTGTTATAATTACTTTCCCTATCCCATTTTGTGCAGAGCAATCGCTCAGCTGTTAGCCCCTCCCCCCAGATTTGGCCTCAGACAGTGATATAAATATTAATATTTTGTTTTTTAATGTATTTTTTTGTGAATGTATTTATTTTTTTAATTTTTTGGTATTACTTGGAGCATTTTTCACTACCCCATTTTGTGCAGGGCAATCACCCAGGTGTAGACCCCCCCCCCCCCCATTTAACCTATAGAAACAAATATTTAGTTTTTTTATTTATGTATGTATTTTTTTTTTCTGTTATTATTTTGAGTACTTCTCCTACCCCATTTTGTGCAGAACAGTCGCCCAGGTGTTACCCCCCCCCCCCTGCGCCAATTGCGGCGCTGTATTCCTGGTGGTGGCTTGAGGCTAGGGTAAGGGTTATGGGCGTTCTGGGAGGTTATGTGTGGGTGGCCAGCATTCTGAATGCCCCCTCCAGAGTGTCTTATAGTGTTGGTACCAACACCCACACGGGTATTGGTCTGCTTTAAATTGATGGTACTGAAGTTTTAGTGTGAATGGAGCTACTGTGGCAGGAGTGGGTTTGCCCTGTCCCCAGACATGGTGCTGCAGCTATAGCATATTGTGCGTGATTCACAAGGAAAACTCAGAGACTATAACCTGATGGAGGACCGTAGCAAGAAAAAAGGCGATCGATTTATGCAGTTTTGTTCCCCTCCTTCTCCTCTCCCTTCTGTGTGTTGTCCTAAATAAAGCTTTGTGTGTATTTTATGCACTGTGACACGATACAAAGTATGAATGTAACTGCAATTGTAAATTTATATTTATTTATAAATAAAGTATATTTATTCAATAAAAAACGTTAGTTGGATGTGTTTGGCTGCAAATGTGTTTCTAAGAGCCTTAGATGGCTCAGAGACCTACAGAGATGATTTGCATAGCTCTGCCTGTTGCAAGGACTGATGGGTAATGCTATTTTTCCTTGTGTTGGGTACTGTGCAAATATTTTCTGTTTTAGGAAAGTGTCTCTTTTCCATGGCAGTTACCATAAATTGCTGGTCCTTAGTGAAGCAAACTGCTACAGGGAGCATGTCCAGCCTGCTTGATCCTGGTTCCTCCGGCCATTTTATCTGATGCAAAGCTAGTGACCTCACTGAAGTCTAAGAAGGTATGAAGCTGCACCATTGTTGTTCCACCCCTTTTTTCAGTGGATTTTTGTTCATATGTCATCACAGCTAGAAAAAGGAATTTGTATCGGCTATTTCCCAGTTTTAGTTGTCTTATTTTAGCCAATTCAGTTTGCATCTTTGGAGTTGAATGTGCAAGAAAAAAAAAGTTACTTTAAGCTGCAGTGGGTCCCCATTTAATGTATAGATGCCATGTCTCTGCAAGACCTAAAATCCTTTAGAGTTGCTCCCAGGGCAAAGTGGGCACCTGCAATACAACAGGCTGAGCCCTCGGTTGTAAAACTGTCCATGGAGCCGCTGTTAGGCCAGCAAAAATACCATTTTGTGATTACTCACCTGTAAAATGGGTATTATAAGTATGTCACACACCCCGCTTCCACTATTCATGACATATGGGTTATGGTCCAGCAGAGGGCGAACCTCTGCAGAGATGAAAGCAAAAAAGAAGCCCCTCCCGGCCGATAAATACCTGGGACCTCCCACACATTCCCCAGTATATGAGAGCAGTAAGGGGACCAGGAAGAGACAATAAAACATTCTTAACAATAAAAGGTTCACCATATAAAGGATTCAGAATACCAAAGGGCAGGATGAAGCGGGGTGTGTGACATACTTATAATACCCATTTTACAGGTGAGTAATCACAAAATGGTATTATTCCAAGTATGTCACACACCCCGCTTCCACTATTCATGACATATGGGATATCCAATAGCAGTGTCCGTCATGGGTGGGGATCCAAATACAGCAAAAAATGCACCAAATTAAACCACTGCAGCTTGCAGAACCTTGCGGCCAAAAACAGCATCCGCTGAGGCCCGCACATCAATCTTATAAAACTTGGAAAAAGTATGAACGGAAGACCAAGTAGCAGCCTTACAAACTTGTTCAACAGAAGCCTGGTGCTGAAAGGCCCATGAAGCCCCAACAGCACGAGTAGAATGAGCAGTGATCTTAAAAGGAGGAACCCTCCCCTTAACAGAATAGGCCCCAACAACGGCCTGACGTATCCATTTACTAATGGTAGACTTGGCTGGCGCCAAACCTTTCCTGGGCCCGGAGGGCACCACGAACAAGGCGTCCGTCTTACGAAAAGGAGAAGCAGCAACCAAATAGTACTTCACACAACGCACCACATCCAAAGAGTGCAAAACCCTCTCCTTGTCATTGCTAGGCTTAGGACACAAGGAAGGGAGAACTACATCCTGATTGAGATGGAAAGCAGAAACCACCTTAGGAAGGAATCTGGTTTAAAGCGAAAAACCACCTTGTCCTGGTGTCTCTCAAAGTAAGGGGCTTGAATAGACAGAGCCGCCAACTCAGAGACACGCAGAGCAGAGGTAATAGCCACCAAAAAGGCAACCTTTTGAGTGAGCACAGAAAGTGCCACATCCTGCACCAGCTCAAAAGGAGGCCCCTGGAGGGCTGAAAGAACCAAATTTAAGTCCCAAATGGGAACCAAAGGCTTTCTAGGGGGCCGAACATGAGTGACCCCTTGGAAAAAAGTCTTGACCAGATGATGCAAAGCACAGGACCTTTGAAAAAAAGACAGCCAGGGCAGTAACCTGACCCTTCAAAGTTCAGAGCTGGAACCCCAGATCCAGGCCGTGTTGTAGAAAACTCCAAAATCCTAGGAATCGAAAACACCCTGCAAGGTAAGGCCCTAGCCTCACACCAGTCAATATAGGACCGCCAAGTCCTATAGTAAATGTTAGAGGAAGACCTCTTCCTAGCTCTAATCAAGGTCTGAATTACGGCCTCAGACAAACCTTCCTCCCTCAGGATGAAGGTTTCAGCAGCCACGCCGTCAAAGCAAGCGTTTGTAAATTTGAAGCCGAGTTGGCTTCACGGTGTTCCTCAGGGATGGGATAGGAAGTATCCCTTTCCAGTTGACTCGGTGAAGCGCTGGGCTTCCCCTCCCGAGGTTGATGTGCCCATCTTAGGATTGTCCAACACCTCCATTGTACATACTCCTGACGCCACTACCCTTAAGGATGGCGAGGACAAGCGCATTGATCAGCGGGGCTTAGAGAACCCAAAGAATTCCCCCTTCTTCGGAGGGGCCTCCGCTGGTGGGGAAGAATCCAGAAGAGATGGGCCAGGACCTTGGGAGTATCCACAGCATCCCCCAGCGCCTGCCCAGCATCAGAATCATAGAACTGCAGTTCCTCAGTCTCAGATTCCTCAAACAATTCCCCCTCAGCCCAGTCAGGGGAGTCAAAATCAATCACCGGCATAGCCGGTGACAGATGCCTTTTCTTAGCATGGTCCTTTCAGCCCAGCTAGAAATAATTTTCTCGAGGTTGGCCAGCCTAGCACATACATCCTCACTCCCCACTAATGACAGTGTCACCTGGGGTAAGATAATGCGGGGTGGGAGATGAGACGGACGGCACTGACCCAGACGCCTGGGATCCCGACTGCCGCATTATGGCCTGTTGCGCACATGGTATGCAAATTAGTACATTTTCCCCCGTAAGGGGTGCCCCACAACCCACACATAGCCGGGATTGTTCTGAAGGGAGCCCGAGCCCAGTATCCTGTGGAGCCTCCATATGGTGATTTTAAGGTAGCCGCAATGACCAGAGGAAATTACGCTGGTAAGGAACCCGGGATGTCCCTTTTGGTCCCGAGTGGGAGGATTTATAGGCGCCCCAAATTACTCTAGGGACCCTAGGACCGGGAGAACCCCCTTTTAAGCAGAGGAGCAGGGAGTCCTCCTGAAAGACACAAGGCAGTGACCATAAGCACCTGCACACACACATATGCATAGTACAATCAAATAAAAATTAACTTATAACACAGTGTGACCAGCGCTGCCCCCAGTCTGAATGGGGCACATGTAAAATACCCTAACAGATGAAAAGGAGGCCCCAGGAGGGCACTCACGTGTCTCGCAAGATGGCAGCTAGCAGCACCGCAGCACCGAGAAGCAAAGAGAGAGGGAGAAGAAGGGGTGGGCCAGCGCAGATCGCGCGTCACACCTGGCCCCGCCCCTTCCCTCACAACCAGCAGCGCGGTTCCCAGCAGCCGGCTGGGACCGCAAAAGGCGCCAAAGCAGGAGGGGGCGGCCCGCGGCAGCGCACGAGCGCCTGGCCCCGCCCCCTCAAACACCACAGCCTGAGGGGAAGAAGCTCCCCTCAGCGGACTGCAGAAAATGCAAGAAAAGGCGTAAAGCTCTGTAAGGTAAAGCACCCAATCACACCGCACACACACTCATAAGTATGAAAGAAAACAAAGAGGGAGAATACCCATCCCCTCCCCCACTGGAGGGTTAACAGAGGGACCCGGAAGGGGGGGAAACCCGCACCATGGGTGTAAGGAATATATATATATATATATATATATATATATATATATATATGGGACAGGGCATCCCAAACCGGGATCACCAATCCGGATACCGCCTACCCCCTTGTATGGGGTCTCACGGGGGAGCATGGCTCCCTAAACACCTATATTAAGGTGATGCCTACCATCACCCGGACCTGCAGCCAAAGCTGGGAGGCTAGAATTGGGCTTTATGTAAAAGGTCCGGGCAGAAATAGGGCAAAGAATGGCCGGGTGTAAGCACGGCTTACCTGCAAGGAAGAGCAGCATACATCTTCTGACTTGCTTGCCGTCCTGCAGAGAAGGAACTGGGGAATGTGTGGGAATGTGTGGGTCCCAGGTATTTATGGGCCGGGAGGGGCTTCTTTTTTGCTTTCATCTCTGCAGAAGTTCGCCCTCTACTGGACTATAACCCATATGTCATGAATAGTGGAATCAGGGTGTGTGACATACTTGGAATAAAGGTTAAAGCCAGAGAAATGTGGCTAAAGATAAAACTGCCCTCCCCCACACACACAGGGCCAAGCAGTCCCTATTCTCAAATAATCCAGTAGCATTGCTCAGAGCAGGAAATAAAGAGAGCAAATCAACATTGAAAACCAGTCTCCCAGGAAGAGCATGTTATCAAAAAAATCTGACTCCAAGTAACTCTCACTAATTAAATAAAACTAAATACTCCTCCTCCCCAACAGCCGGATTAGACGTGGTGGGGCCCCCTGGGAAGAAGTTATAGCAGAAGCACCCATAAGTAACAATAGATTAATCGCAGCCCTTGTAATAGGTGGTAGAGGCTCCCAAGTGGCATGGAGTGTAATTACAGGTGCAGGGGGGGGCGACCACACTGAGGCCCAGGAGGTCAGGGGTGCCCAATCATTGTTGCTCCTCCACCTTATTTAGTATAATCAAGTTTTATTGTTTTTTCAAAATATAGGGAAAGAGGGTACAGAAAGCAATAGGGGATGGGGTAGGGAGATCAGTAACAGGGGTACAGCATATGCAATCACACATTCGAATATATTGACCAAATCAGCAGCCTGTCCTCTTCTACAGCCCACACCTGAGTCAATTGGCCCTAGTCCCACATTTGCCTTACTAAAGCAGACCATGCCTCAACAGACCATGGAACTTGTACCCAGTCTCTCAGAGGAGCCAGCAAGGCCAGTCTTACCTACACATAAGTATAGCCTGTGACAGGCTGCAACCTGCAAAAGAATTTGACATGCCGAGTGAAATGCAGGGGAATAACCGAAACCCTCCATTAAATGTCACTGGTCTAACCAAGGAAGAAGTCCGGCACCGTCTCAAGCAGATGAAAACCGATAAATCACCGGGACCAGATGACATACATCCTCGTGTTTTAAGGGAGTTATGTACAGTAATAGACAAGCCGTTATTTCTAATATTTGTGGATTCCATAACTACAGGGTTTGTCCCGAGGGATTGGCGCTTGGCAAATGTGGTGCCAATATTCAAGAAGGGATCTAGGGGGGAACCTGGGAACTACAGACCGGTAAGCTTAACATCTGTGGTGGGCAAGCTGTTTGAAGGTTTCTTAAGGGATACTATCCTGGAGCACCTTGGGGAAAATGACCTTATTACTCCATATCAGCATGGATTTATGAGGAATCGCTCCTGCCAGACAAACCTGATCAGCTTTTATGAGGAGGTAAGTTCAAGATTGGATCAGGGGGAGTCATTGGATATCATATATCTTGACTTTTCTAAAGCATTTGATACTGTGCCACATAAAAGGCTGGTACAAAAGATGAGAATGCTTGGACTGGGGGAAAACGTGTGCAGATGGGTGGGAAATTGGCTTAGTGATCGGAAGCAGAGGGTGGTTATCAATGGTACACACTCAGATTGGGTCACTGTTACTAGTGGAGTACCGCAAGGGTCAGTTCTGGGACCAATTCTCTTCAATATATATATAAATGACATTGGGTATGGATTAAACAGTAAAGTCTCAATCTTTGCAGATGATACTAAGCTGAGTAAAGTAATTAAAACAAAGGAGGACAACAGGCAACTACAAACAGATTTAGATAAATTGGAAGCATGGGCAGTTAAATGGCAAATGAAGTTTAACACAGATAAATGTAAGGTTATGCACATGGGAAGGAGAAATCTGTGTCATGATTACACACTAAATAAAGAAACACTTGGTAAAACAACAATGGAAAAGGACCTAGGGGTTTTAGTTGACAATAAGCTCAACTGCAGTAATCAATGCCAGGCAGCTGCTGCCAAGGCAAATAGGATCATGGGGTGCATCAGGAGGGGCATTGGTGCTCATGACCAGAACATCATTTTACCCCTGTACAAGTCACTGGTCAGACCCCATATGGAATACTGTGTACAGTTCTGGGCACCTGTGCTTAAGAAGGACATATCAGAACTGGAGCACGTTCAAAGAAGGGCAACAAAGTTAATAAAAGGAGTGCGGGGGCTAGAGTACCCGGAAAGATTGTCCAAGTTAGGCTTATTTAGTCTAGAAAAAAGACGATTGAGGGGTGATCTAATAACTATGTATAAATATATTCGGGGTCAATACAAGGATCTGTCCCACAATCTATTTATACCCCGGAGTGTAACCATAACCCGGGGGCATCCACTAAGGTTAGAGGAAAGGTGCTTTCTCCACCGACATAGGAGGGGATTCTTCTCTGTAAGAGCAGTGAGACTATGGAACTCGCTGCCAGAGGAGGTAGTAATGAGGGATACATTAAAAATGTTCAAAAGTGGCCTTGATGCCTTCCTGGCATGTAATAACATTTCCGGCTATGGCTACTAGACCACTGGAAGGAGTTAAACAGGCTGAACTGGATGGACTAAAGTCTTTATTCAGCCTTACATACTATGTTACTATGTTACTATGTAACCTACGATTGAGCATGCTATTCCCTTTCTAGGGAGTTTGGAGACAGCTGGGTAAGATAGAGCAACTTTATAGGGTTAGAGGAGGAGAAGGGGGGTGAGTGGACCTAAACACCCTGCAAGCGGGTCATCAACCAGGTGAGAGACTCCAGGGAGTGGGGTGGAGCACATTCCCCGATCGCTCTCTGGCCCTAAAGTCTGGTAAAGGTACCTTTGGATTGACCCTCCACCATAAACCTGCTGTTTCACTCTTTAGTTGTCTAGTTGCATCAAATTAAATGACAGAAAAAAGTTTACTGCATGAGTCGTGAAAGGGACCCATTTATTGTTACACCACTGCCCAGTGGCGAAGGCTCTGGTGGTGGTATCCCTGTCCTCCCTCTTTAATCTGGCCCTAAAATTAAAACATTGGGGTTGGTGCTGTTTTAACTGTTGCTCCTCCTCTACAGCAACTAAAACAATGCATAAAAAATATAAAAGTAAATCCATGGAATGCAGCGTTGTACTAAGTATCATAGGACAATATGGTCTGATCATTGGTTCAGCAGTTTCTTTAATACATTCAATGAGCTTTATTTGGAAGCTCAAAGACACAAAAGCTGTCATTCAGAATAAAGGATTCCATTAAAAACAGAGCAGGTGAGTGCCATATGCTACTTATATATGTGGGTGTGTGACGGACAATACAAACTGCACAATATTTACATTCGCAGTTTTAGGAAGTTAGTCACAAGATTACTCATCTCCTGCATGTTCCCAATTTGGGAATAAAAAGGGAAATTTGAGCGAGTCTGGAAACATTCGTTACATCTTGATTAATGGTCATTAAACATTTTCCAAATTGTTTTAAGTTCATTAGCAAATTGTGTTTCTTTTTGTTATACAGTGTTAATTTGTTGATAGTTGGGGAAATGTATTACTGTTTATCTGCTACCACCATGCATTTCTCAATCCAAAAAGTTTTTTTCAAATGAGAATGTTAAACCAGCACCAATTTAAACAGCAACTAAATGTTAAAGGGAAATTCCACTTCCAAAGGCATTGGCTGCCTGCAAACAGGAAGTGCTTCTGGGCTTCCTGTTACTCTGCATTGTCAGATATGTCAGCTGAATTTAGGCAGCAGTATGGCTGAGATGCTGGGAGAGGAAGCTCCAAAATGGCCGCTACCTTCCTTTTGTGCCAGGCTCTTGGTCAGGTTTAAGTGGTTTGGAACTAGCTGCGGGCAACAATGAACAGGTTCCAATTTTTTTCATTTTGAAAAGCATAATGATGATTTTCTAGAACAATCAGGAGACCCACTGTCTCTGCATACACTGGTATGTCCTTTCACACCACCCCAATACCACATTTATATGTAACAATCCCCACATGCCACCATTAATAATGCTGAATATATGGGTCCTGTATTTATAGATGCCCTCATCAGTCCCACATCATAAAATGGACAAAACCCACACCCCAACGGCCCTGAAATCTCTAGATTCCAGAGCCCCTGGATTCCCTCCCCCTGGGGCAGATGCCCCGCTGCGTGAAACCCCCCAGGACGCCCAAAAACTCATCTTCTTTCCCGGTCCAAAGGTGCATGTGTGAGCTGCGGCTGCATCTCCACTATCCTTTTAGCAGGGCATGTGCCCGCACCAGGCATTTGTGAATGGCCAGTACAGGCACGCTCACTGTTAGAGGGTAGCAGGGGATGTGGCCACATGCGCCATATGAGAGGGGAAGTGTGAGTGTGATCGGGGGGTTTCACACAGGGGGGCATCCCCGATCAGGGTGGCCCGGGGTCAAGAACCGAAATCCAGGAGAGTCAAAATTCTTGGTTTTGGTCCACTTTAAAGAGGGACAACAGCAGGTCAGGGGTTACATCAGATGGCTCTAATGTTACACTTACCTGCATTAAACTCTGGCTAACTAGTACCTATTCCTGAACTCCTACCTACTTATGACCCACCCATTCTACTCCTGGTATACTTGCTTTTTGTCCGTATATCTCAGTCCAGACCACCTACTTATTGTCTACTCCCAGGCCAAAAATTACTTGGAATTTACTCCAGAATCGTTGCCTGGGATAATAGTACCTCATTTAGGAGAATGTCACCCTAAAGTGTTCTCCCAGAAGGAGACCATACGGTTTATCTAGTCTGCCCTTATGTGTATGCTGTATGTACTCTTTATCTTAGGATAATGATATTAGATGTGAGCTTATCCCAGGCAAGTTAACTTAACTGTCAATTTTTTAACTACCTCTGCTGTGTTTGTTCCAAGCATCAACAACACTTTCTGTAAAATAATATTTTGTGACATGGCTCCTGATTTTCCCTCTGACTAGCTTTGTGTGTTTTATCAAAAGAAGGCATTTCACATTGCTGAAAGTGATCAGTGAAGGAGGCCTGAATAATAAAGGGAGGCCCCTGCACAGAGAGATTGGAGCATCTCACACACTGTGATGCAGGCAGGGGGCAGATCACAATTCTGGTGACCTGACTAGAAAGCGCATGACAAGTTTTCGGATTAACATTTCTGCAGTAGTAGGACATTCGAAAACCTGCCATATTGACTTCCTTTCCGTAAAAAAAAAACAAGTTAGAGGAATTTTCAATGAAGTTTATATAAGTATGTTCCTTCTTTAGCCATTTAACATAGTTTTGTGCGTTTTTAATATTAGACCACTTCAAAGTCCACATGAACAGCAGATTGGTCTTGCTTTTAATTTATTAAGGGGTTTATTTTCCAGTATAAATTTACAGGTAGAAATGTTCCACTTGTGATTAAATATGCCTCATCTAAGGTTTTTTTTTACTAATTGAAGGCTATGAAGAAATTAAAATTGTGCTTGATTAACTCAGAGATTGTTCAACACGTGATGATATTTTTCTCTGACTTTCCTCAATTGTCGATGCAAATCACCATCAGTATGATTCTCGAGGCATAAATGGTGTAAATCAAAAACAAACTTCCCAATGATAACAGTATATTTTTCACAAATTAAAATTCTCATAATAAGCTATTTCAAATGATTATGCACAACAGAGTTTCAGTACATTTTATAGGTTGTAAATAACTGGTCATATAAACTTTGAAAATATTCTAACAGACCCCTTCTTTGATATCACTTTTCTTGCATCCATTGAACATGTTTTTGGAGTGTTTCTGCTTGAATTCCTCTGCAGGATGTCAAAATAGATTCCCAGAACTGATATTTTGATGTGAACTGCCTCCCACCATCATATATCATTTGTTTGAGGATAATCCCAAGGTTTCCAATAAAGGTTGGGGGAGGATAGTGGCCATACCATGAGTTTCTTTCCTTTTATGCCCATGGCAGCCAATAATTCCGGTATTCTTTGCAGCATGACATGGCGCATCGTCATGCATGAAGAACATTTTGCTATGGGAGGCAAGAGGTCATTTTCACACCTTGAGGAAGCCCAAAGTGGCCTACCAGCTCTCTCCTCATAATTGTGGCTCAAAACATGACTTTACCACCTCCTTGCTGATGTTGCAGCCTTGTGGGATATGGTGGCCATCCACCAGCCATTTACTAATCAATCCTTTTGGATCATCCAGTGTTGCATGGCATTGATCAGTAAACTAGACGAAAATGAATCTTCATGTTCGACTTGGCCGACTGCAACAGTTTCTGCTTGTGAGGTTAGGGGTGACCAGATATTAGGTTTATGCACAAATGCAAGCATCTGGATGCATGGTCCCTGAGTGAGGAGTAGGGGGGGTACAGAGGGCCCTCAGAGGCAGATTCATCCCCCAAAGTTCAGGTTTCCATATATTTTCAAAGTTCAGCCGAGCCCCCACTCATCCCTAGTTACTTATTATTACAGGTATCTGAGTCTGATTTCAGTGATCTAAAAAGACACAATACCATCCATTAATGTAATTGCAAAATGAAATTTCAATCCAATTTGCATATTTTTGGAATGCAGTGTAATCTGATCTAAAAGTAAAACACTAGTTGGATTATTCTTACAAAAATCACAACAGGTTTTAAAAGAAGCGATCAAGCCCATCACAACACAAAGGTTTTGGTTTTTACCATCAGAAGTCAGAGCAACACTCACAGAGAAGCTGCAACAGTCCAAGTGGTGCGGCGATGCCCCAAAAACCTCACCTTGCCATGCTTCAATGGCACATGCATGGGCTCTCATCCAATGAGAGGTGTCTGCTATGACAGTGTCATTCGGCAGGCGGCTTTCTTTTCTTACAATGGGGAGCGCGTGCTGCCACATCCTCTGCATTGTGTGTGTTCAGGCACACGGCACAAGCGTGCATACGGCCAGGGATGCAAGGGATGCGGGCAGCACGCGCTCTCCATTGATTAGAATGGGAGCCACCTGCCGAATGACGTTGTCATAGTAGACGGCCTGTCGTTGGGGAATGGAGAGGTGAGTTTTTTTGTGCTTCCTGGGGGTTTTCACACTGCGGGGCATCCCGCTTCGGGGGGGGGGAGGGGTCACAAAACAAAACACGGGAAAGTCAAATTTACATACATAATATATACATTCAAGTGGGAAAGAAACGACTCTCTCTACTATGCATAATACCCCACCCACTATATATCTCAGTATAAACATGTCTGATCATATGTATTGCACACTTCATTGTTGACACATTTAATAATGTTTGGTAATCCATATATATCCTCTTAGATTTAATAGATGTCATTCAAAATGAAATAAGCAATCTGCTCTAGCTGGAGGAACTGTTGCTAGTGGATAAGTAATAAAAAAGTCTTACTGTAGATGAAATTGAATCAGGACAGGCTTGGCATCCCTGCATTAATGATGTTACGGTATTACATGATTTTTCCTAAACAGGAATTGTGTTATTTCTTCTTAGATAATATAGCACACGTGACCCACAGAACATCTAAAACATATCAATTAGAGCTAGCAAATATGTGCATATTAAATGGCAGAAACATTCAGTAGAGAATGTCCCAAAGAAGCCTGCAATCCAGTCATCTTCACATTAGAGGGTTGATTTATGAAACGCTAAGACCACGTACTGCCAGATGAATGTCAGGTCCCAAGGTGTAGCGCCTGTGATAGTGCCAGGTATTGTCCCATCTATCATCAGCACTGACAATGGGATGAGTGCCACTAAGTTCCCTACAGTGCCATATAGGACCAGACGCTCACCCTACACTGTGTGGCCTTGGTTACAATTATTTAGGCATCTTTAGGGGGGGCTGGTGCATGTGTCACGGGATCCCTGGGCTGGTTGGGATTATAATTTGGGTGCATTTTTAGAATTTTTGTGTTGCACTGCAATTATTACATTAAAAAAAATTACAAATTGGGATTCCAACAGGCGCTGTGTGCCTGGAATCCCATTTTTTGAGCGTCTCTGGGAGCACTATGGGCCTTATTTATCAAGGGATAGCGGCAGGTAGTGTCTCACTAGCGCCAGGTATCGCCAGCTATCGGCGGCTACCGACTCCAGAACGCCAGGCGGCGGACACAATCACGCATTTATCACGCTAAATGAGGCTAGCGCCGGCGAGAGCGTCAGCTAGCGCGGGATTCATCATGTAGCGGACTGCAACGAACAGCGCCGCTGCTAATCCCATCACAGCGCCAGGTATGACCTCTCGCTACCTGGCGCTCTCCAATGCATTTCAATGGAGCAATCTTTAAATCTTCATATTTAATTGATATTAATGTTTTTTTTTTTTTTTTAAATGTCAAAAATTCTGTGACCACTTCGGCAATGTTAGATATTTTTTTAAAGGTAAAAAAAAAAAGTTTGTGCAGAATTGATATTACATGTCTGATATTAATGTATTCATATTACAAAATGTTTAGAAAAACTTGTTTAATTTTTTAATCAAAAAATATGCATGTTTGGGGGTTAAAAACTACTTTTAAGCCATCGCCGCCAGCGCTCTGGGGTTTATACAAGCTTTTCACAGCGCGAGAATTTTTTGAGCGTGATTTGTTAATGAATATGCTGGGAGCCGTTCGCTATGACCATTCGCTGTCAGGCGCTCCCATACAGCGCGGAACCTGTGAAACAGCGACTCCTAACCCCGTATTCAACATTACCGCACACCGACTGAGTCGCTGTCAACAACCGAACAACGGCCAAGCACAGCGAATACTAGCGGGCGCTGTGAAAATCACGCTACTGGCGCTCATCTGTCGCTACCTGGCGCTATTACTGAATCGGCCTCTATGTATTTTTTTATAAATATAAATATTTTATTTTTATTAAATATATATATTTTATAAATATATTCATCTAGCGGCCATCCCAGCTGGCGCTAGGTGTCGCTAGCGCTGTGAACACCACCTGGCCGGGAGCGCTACAGCTGTCATCGCCGGCAGCCTGAAGCCGATGTTGTGGTGTGGGTGCTGCCGAGCGTCTCGGACAAGGTGCGCAAGTGCCGCCCGCACCTTTCATAATAAATTAGCCTCCCCAGCTGCTCTAAACACCACCCCCCCCCCCCCAAGACCAACACTAGTCTGCATTTGAAAGAGATGTATCTTGAAATTTTGTAATCCATAATCCTAAAGCATTACATTATAGGGAAAATAATGTACATACATCAGAAGAATTGTAATAGCAATTTGCTGTTATTCCAAGGCAGGCTGGATTAGAGTACAGGACACTGAGTTTGAGCAAATCTCATCTGTAAAAAGCAGAATAGAATGTTTAAAACCTGTTACTGCTGATTCTTCTTCCTTCCATCAATAAAAGAAACAGGGGCTTAGCTGGAACTGAAGCATGGTAAACGTGACCCATCCTCCTGCTATTTAGTATATTTCCATGGATTTTTTTGACCATTTTTCGCGATAGTGTTCCTTTAATACACTATTCTTATTATACCTTTACATTTTCTCTGCGTGTTTCCAAAATGCAGAACACTATGGTGTTCCTCTGTGCACCAGAGGGGCTTGCGTTCCTTCTTTACACCCACACACAATTGAGATTATTATTTGACATTGCAGTGCTGAGCAGAGAACCTTATCCTATCCAAAAGAAATCTATACTCCAGCTTATGCGCAAAAATATTCTCTGTACATGTGTTTATTCTGATGATTTATGTAGTGCTTACATTCTTACATAATACATGGAAGTGGTCACATCATACAGTATCCCAGAAAGGAGCTCAAAATCTGGCTCATGTTCCTAGAACATACCGTATCTACACTATGGATATTGCCATCAAACTTTACTTACCCTACAAGCTAATTGTGTGCTACATAAGGAAAAAAAGACATGTGAACAATGAAGTAATTCTTTATAAGTGGGGGGAGTCATATATTCTCCACTCCTGGACATAAAAAGTGGTTTTCACAAAGTTTGCTTTGTGTCAGAAGTATCCATGGTATATTTATTATAAAATAATAAGCTTTCTATGTTTGTTAACCTTAAAGTGGGACAAATCTAAAAGATTTCAGGGCCAGCGACTGGCATTCCCCCAGGGCATCCCAAATTGGGATGCAACGCTGTGTGAAACCACCCAGGGTGCCTGTATAACTTTTCCCGATGCAGCAGTGCATGCGTGGGCTCTTGTCCAATCAGAGGCGTTTGCCTTTCAGCGAACGGCTCTGATTGTTTACAATCGGGAGCACATGCTGCCGCATCTCTTGTATCTCTGGAAACACGCTCCTGTGGGGATACGGGGGATGCAGCAGCGTGTGCTCCCCATTAAATTCAATCAGAGCACAATTAGGATGCCCTGGGGGCACAGAATAAAATCTGGGAAAATAGAATTCCTGGGATTTTTTTCCGCTTTAAAGTGGACCAACACCCAGGATTTTCACTCTCCTGGGTGTTGGTCCACTTCAGCGGGGCATCCGAGATCAGGATGCCCCGCTATGTGAAACCCCCCCCAAAAAAACTTACCTTTTTGGTGACAAGCGACGGATAAGCTGCCGCCGCCGCCGATAGGGTAAGGTTTCTTGGGGCTTTTGGGGGGGTTTCACCCCGCGGGACATCCCGATCTCGGATGCCCCGCGGTGAGGGAGGTGATCGGCCCGGGAATCTTATAGATTCCTGGGCCGATCACCCCTGGGTGTTGGTCCACTTTAAATGAGGAATACACCACATTTATGCAAAGACCCATTTACAGTGCTAACATTTATTTTTCAAAACTCTAAGCCTAATCATCTTAGTCCACCCAATTTTTGAGGTTTGATCACAAGTTCTCAGCTGTATGTTAATCGATGGGTGTTCTGGCCATGCAACCAAAACATAAATGCGTTATATACCAAGCCACTAAGTTATTGATTTTTCTTGTGACATGGTGTTCCATCAGGCATTCACCAAATTGCTCCCTGTGAAGTTGCTCTTACTGTAGATGATGTTTAGACACTGTTCTTTATTCATGGCAATGTTTTAATGCAAAATTGTGAATGAGCTACTGCCTTGGATGAAAAGCAACCGTAACCATGAATGGTCTCCAGAGGCTTTACTGCTTGCCTGATATGTCTTCTTCATCGTGACAATAATTTGCCCACGTCTCAAACAGTCTGAATGGGGCTTTAATGGAGAATATAACTCTACCTGCAGTCTCGTCCATGTTCTTTCTGCAGAATGTCAGTCTGTCCTTGAGGTTTTTCTTGGAGAGAAGTGGTGCTGCTTCTTGACAACAGGACTGCCTCCAAACTCTTTCTTCTCACTGAAACCTGCCTGCCTCCTTGAGCGAGCTGCTCTGGTGTTGAAAGCTTCTACAAAGCAACTTAACCTTTCTTCTTTACTGAACCCTGCTGCTATAAGATAGGCTGGAGGGGCATCCACAATGCTGGAGCACCCACACATAACCTCCTAGAACCTCATTCCTCTGCCAGGAATCCAGTGCAGCAATTGGCCGTCCACCACACATGTTGGTAACCAGAGCTGCCATTTTTCTGATCGTTGAAGTATGCTGCCTACATGATCACTGTATTCCTGGCGTGGAGTTAAAGTGAAGTTTACAAGTGTTCTGAGGTGTTATGTGCGGGGGGGGGGGGGCTACAGCATTCTGGATGCCCCCCAGCCTATCCTATAGCTGCAGGGACCAACTCCCGATCCACGTGGGTGTTGGTACACTTTTGGTTCAATGTAGGGGCAACCTTGCAGCAATTTCCTTGCATGTGAAGCACTTTTGATGCAAAGCATTGATAACTGTCTTTTCTTTGAGGTAACCATGGTTAACAAAAGATAACTGATTTCAAGGACAATCCACATTTTAAAGCAAGCACTCTGCTCTTATAATTCACTCAGCATGAATCAGCTGCCTTGTCTCCAGCTTGTGGTTATTGTGTTAATTTGCCCACCCCCATCAATTGCAGTGTCTGCAGCATGCCCACTCCATTGCAATGCAATTGGAGGGGTGAGCCAGGCCTCGTCTGGTCACTTATTCTACTCTCCCACACTGCATACTAAATGTGTCTTCCTTGGTATCCCAGGGTGGACTTACTGTACACCAAATGTCTTAGTTAGTCCTCTTTAGTGTCCCTAAATTTTCAGTGGTCAGCTTTTAGTCCCCACCCACTGAAGAGACAGGTGAAAGGGCAGCAGGAATAGGGGATTAACTTAGGAGTGTATGTCTGCTTCAAGATTCTCTTATTACCCTGTATCTTTATATTTACATTCAGTAGTAAGTAGTTTCCCAGCAATCACTACAATCAAATGCCATTTTAAGTTTTCTTTCCTCATTCTCTTCAGTCTCCCACACACGCAAACCTTTCATACACCCACATCTCCATTGCTGGCATATTTTCAGCCCCTTTCACACATGAAAGAGTCACGCCTATTTTGCAAGGGTTATCGTTGTTTAACACTACTGACCTGCCTGCTGCAGAACCCACAAAAGCAACATGATTTATTATTTATCGTTAGTAGATAAAGGTCAAAGTTTACTTTCTGTACATTTTTTAAGCTCCAATCTAATACTGGCATTCTCAGCTGCTCAGAAATGTTAAAAGCAATAGACATACAGTATATCTCTCAGATGTAGGGGGCCTGACCAAGAAAATTTACTTGGTAGAAAAAAAACTGTCTATTAATTCCCCTTGCAGATCACCTTGCAATCCCCCTCTACATGTATTATGCTCCATTTACCGTGATTCATTGTGATGTTATAAGAAGGCGGCATCCTGGCCACTGCTCTGCAGTAAAATGGGGGGGGGGGGGGGGGGCAGATCTAGTGTCAGGGTGGTTGCTCAGTTAAGTGCTTCTGGGGGGGAAGTCAGGAGTGAGTTTCAAACTAGATTGGCTTGACCCAAAAGACTACTTGGGATCCAACCTGTGAGCATGCAAGTAAGTAAGCTTTATATTTTTTAGTTGCCTGGACAGTCCCTTTCACGAGCCATTACCTGATGCCTGTCCCATGTGCCTCTCCTCCATTTCCTGCAGTGCTGGCTAGAAGCTGTAGCAGGGCTCCAGCTTTTCAATTACATTTCTCTGCGACCACACAAAAAGTGGTCTAAAAGCTACTTGTTCATATGGAACTCACAGCTCAAGTGAGCATGGAAAACCACAGTGGTCCAGCAACTGGCTTTGACCACAGCAGAGTGGACACATTACACTCCTCACCCAACTAGTATTGGGATTCGAAATCGAGTCAAAGATAACTTCGATCAAGATTTTGCAAATGCAGGTTCGATCCAAAGTCGAGTGCAATTAAACCATATTTGGTAAAGAAAACATTTTTTAAACAAGTTTAAAAAGATAGACGATCCTCCTTAATTATAGTAAACTTCACAATAAGTGGATAAGTTCCCCTTTAACAGAATAATGTATTTGAATAATGAAAATCTTAAACTCTTTTAAATAATTGTTCTAGGGGAAATCTAGTTTTATATACAGATGTTGTAATAAAATAAAATGGAAAAGAAACCTATAGCTTTTCATAAAGATGCTTCAAAGGAGTTAAATCAGACCAACAGTCAAAAATCATTTAAACCAGCACGGTGCGCACTTTGTCTGCAGAGCTGAAATTTTCAAGTAAAATTACTGTTACGTGCATGCTTTACTTTGGGGTGTTTGGCAACCCTACCTTTGACAGTACCTATACATGTTGGGTATGTTCTGTTCAGGGGTCCTTGTTTTTTTAGATTTAGTTTGGTTTTTCTTGTTTGCATATTGTTTTTGTTTTTAGGAAAATGTGGCTTTGACTCTTAATTCATCAATGAATTACTTCTAGAAACTATGTCAACAAGCCTGGTACACCTGGAAAGCTTGAAGTGTGTACTTCCAGAGAATATATAGTTTGTGGGGAGTAAAATGTAAATGTAAAGGGTTGTTTTTCTTGAAAAAATGAAATGTCTTAAAAATCACAGTTAAATATGTACAGCACAATATATTGAAAATGGTCTGGCAACAATGGGTGACAAAATCCCCAGGTAGGCTGGTTAAAGGATTAAATGATGTTGAAGGTCCTGTTTAGAAAAAAGTTGGGGCTCCCTGGCCAAAGACCCCTGCTAAGGGCCTGGCTTAGCTAGCACCATTCCAGAGTGAGCCAACATGCACATCATTTTTCTCTAGATTGGTACATGCCACCACATTTCACAAACACATCAGCATCCAGCAGCCGGGGTTAGCTGGTGCAATTCTTATTGCTCCCATAGGATATAATGGGCAAGTTACACAACATGTCCACCCTTAGGATGGAAGGTGCCCTGTGCAAGACAACGGGATAGTGCCCCCCCAAAACCACGTCTGTGCTTCCTCACTACCGACCTACTGTAGTGTGGAAAACTGACAGTCAGTGGAGAGGCTGGCTGATCGCTTATTTCTGGGGCATTCCAATGTGCCCCAATGTTTGAAACCACCCAGGATCTCCGGTATACTTATGTTGCAAGCAATCCCACAGTGCATGCACGACCACTTCCCCGGCTGAAGCGCTGCAAGGAAACCAGGGATGCCAGTTGCTCCCATCAGGTAAGAATATCGGGTGACTTACAGAGCGAGGCATCCCAGTTCAGGATGCACCTGCGGGAGGAAGTAGGCCTGTGTGTGTTTTGGTGCACTTGAACGCTAAATGCGTGTGTTGTGTGTGAGTAGCTACACTGGGCTGTGCCATTGTACCCTGTGGGGAAGATGTAGAAGCTGTATTAAATGCCTACTTGCTAGTTTGCCACACTGCCCCATGTGAGTTACACTGTGGTGTGCTGAATTACCAGCATACTGCCACACACTGTGGGTAATGTCCTGTGCCATTTAAAGCAGCACAGTGTGCCAAACTACTGTAAGCACATTTATCTGCAGAAAAATGTATCAATGTTGCAGAATGTATCCACTGCGAACACATTGTAATCAATCAGTGCTAAAAATATTAAAACATTTAAGAGTATATAAATGTACACCTAAAACAAATAGTCTGTGCAGATAATAAACAAGGAGACTGCCTGAAAGGCGTCTCTAAAGTGCTAACATTATACATAACAAACATACTTTGAGGATCATGTGACTCCTTGACGCATCTACTTTATTTTTCTCTTTAGAGACACAAATTAGACAGTCTCCTTGTGTATTATCTGCACAGAATATTTGTTACATGTGTATATTTTTATACAGTGCTCTCACTGACATTGGATACATTCTTCAACATTGATACTTATTGCTGGAGATAAATGTGCTTGAGTGCAATCCCGATTGATTTTAACCTTATATTTTGTGTATGTTAAAGCTGATGGTGGTGTATTCATTATTAAAGTATTTTTGTTTGTATTAATCGGGAGCAATCTATATTTGGCTACAATTTAGAAAATAATTAAGTAGGCATATAGTCCCCCTATGGGAGAACAGGTTAGCATTCGCACCATAAAATACACCAGCATCCCCCCCCACTTCTGGGGGAGGAAAGGTGTGTCTTATAGGGCAAAAAACATAGTAAATTAAGCACTAAAATAAAGTCTGGTTCTATCTCAATTAGTATATAACTAGACCAAATATTGTTTCTATATATTTATATTTTATATTTTTGTAAGATAGACATTTGTAAGACATTGGAGAAGCAAAGTAATTTTCATCCTTTAATGTAACGGTCCAGCCAAGTAACGTAACAAAATGGATACTTGCCTCTGCTACCCCACAGCTGATCATTGGTAGACTGACACTTACACTCTTACAGATGCCATCCAGGCTGCATATCTGCTTCCACAATGAATGGCCACCTGCCATCAGTCACAGGGATGCGTGCTTGCTCACTCTAGTAACTGCAATGGATGTGGGTGCATCAGCATTGTCATGAGTGGCATGGGTGTGCTACAGGCCAGGATGCTGCTGGGGCCCCGACAGGTGGCTATGAGGCTAGTCTGCTGCCAAAAGACTGCTGCTGGCCCTGCTAGCCAGCCAACAGCCCACCGTACATCTCATCTGGCTGTGCCTGAAACAAGAATCCCTGTCCAGGCACACACCAAATTCCTTGCACTTCATCACCCGTGGAAATTGTAAAATGAGACAATTTAAAGCATACTTACCTGTGGTCCCCATTGCATCTTTCTCACCAGTGAATGGTGGTTTGATTATAGTGTATACATGAACTTCTTCAATATTTCCACATTGTGACCAAAGGGTTAATGAATATTATGTATGTGTATGTGGATTTATTCCTTTTGTCAACACCCTAGCCTAAATATTAGAAGACATTACTGTGGGCTATAGTAAATCTTTACCATTGATCTACTTTTGGATGCAAGTGCACATGCAGGGACCTAGTGTCCTCTGCATCTGCACCTATAAATGATATTTTGCTGTTCTAGATATAATTACATACATTAGCCCTACAACATATGGCATATTTGTACTTTTTGAAATGAATATTTACCGCCTTCAAATGTGACCATATAGGTATTGATAGTTGTGTATATATATGTATATTCTAATATAGATAGGTTTTTTATTTTTTGATTAAGTGCGTATTTGTGTTAGTTGTTTGTTATCCAAGTTCATTCACGCTGCTGTATATGCCCCTCCTCCCGTTGTCACTCCGCAGCTCTCCTTGTGACAGCTGCGGGCTGGGAGGCTGACGTGGCACGCTGCCAGTGTAGAGCCAACGTCTGGGCGCCTCCCACTGCAAGGGAGAATGCTCAGACACGAGGCGAAGGGCGCATGTGTGCTCCGCGCGCCAACGTCAGAGGCTGGTGAGGGGCTGGTGCCGGGCACGTTACCCCTACGCTGTCCCGGAAGTGATGGCGGACGGGGCGTGGCCTGGCGCTGGGTCGCGTTCGCCGGCCGAGCAGCGCACGCTGTTACTGGGGGTATAAAAGGCCATTGGGACACTTCCACATTCTATCCTGATGAAGTGGGCCGTCCTGTGCCCACGCAACGCGTCGATGTGATACTGGTTGATCTTGAGAGGGACTTCAGAAATATGGTGATGTAATCTTTCTATTTACTATCTGCCCACAGCCCTTCTCACTTTATTATGACCAGCCTCATCCATTTGCTGCTTTTTTAGCGTTGATTCACTGCATGGATCATTATTTCTTCTTTATATATAGTTTGGCACACAGCACTTTATAAATACACTTACTCATGAGTGTTGAACTATAAGATTTCTTGTTTGCACTTACAGCACTTGTATTTTAATGTTGTAAATATATACATTTTGTTTACACTACCCGTCATGCATTTCATCTATTTAGCACAATTATAATATTTCACTATCTTGCAACACATGGATCAGATGTATGATGATTTTTTGAGCTGATTTATAGGGCAGTGTGCAATACAGCAATATTGTCATGAATTTTAGATTGCAATCTATTTAGTCCCGCCTATCTTGATCAACTTCATTGTGGTTTTAATTGTTTTTATTTTTGTGTCTTAGTGTTATGTGTTGTATATATTGCATTTGATCATTAATCATTTAAGAGAATACTCTTTCAAATAAGAATTTGGTTGTTCAGCCTTTTGTATGGGTGGTGACCATTTTTGGGCCAATTCTGGCGGGCCCATTTGTGTTGTGTAGATTCACTTGACAATTTAAAGCATCTATGATTATATGTAAATACCTTATCTATTCTATTCATTATTTCTTCCTTTTCTGGGTGGCGGCTGAGCTGGGAATCAGAATTGTCATGACGCAGCACTATGAGTCATGAGCACACTCTGCTGTGGTCTGGGACATTTGTGGGACCCCTAAGGCTTGACAGCCTCATTCACACTGAGAGCACCAGGGACCAGAGTGGCTGTTAGATCATTTTTGATGTGGTCCTGGAGGAATGAAGTTGAAAGGAGGGCAAAAGCTGGAGCCCTTCTACCCTGCGCTGCCAGAAATGGAGGAGAGGCACATGGGACAGGCATCAGGTGAGATGCTTGCTGCCTTACAATTTCCATTGGGTTTTACAGTCCCTTTACTAGTCATCTGTGTTAGTTAGACATAATTTAACCAGGGCTCCCAGTCATTATTGACAGCTCAGAATGACTCCAACAGTAATGCGATTGGCCACCAAGAGATCTATTTAACTTCTGAGGCCAGACCTGGGAAAAAGCACACAAATTATTTGGGAATTCAGGCCCCACTCTCCCTACTACTGGCAGGCGGACACTCACTAAATGTGGCCCCCAGACTGCAGTAAATGGTGGGCCCCTCAGTCCATCTCGGCCATGGTTAAGTCCAGCCCTGATGTAGAGGAATGTACAGATGGATGCATGCTGATATTAACAATATGGCATGTATTGTCATTTTTATGCTTTTCAGATTGATCCCTTACAAACATGAGCCACAGGAACAACAGCAAGACCATTTGACCTTTAATGTTTCATTTTAATGATGTGCAAAAAAAAAACTCATAATGGAAAACATAACCATCATTACTATCTAAAGAAATACAAAGCAGAGACATCTAAAACAATTCACATAACGGTTATACCAAGAAAAGTATAGTTTACCTGCTTGTTCCATCTTCAGTTAATTCAATCAGGATGAAAGGTCCATTGAGCCTGAAACCCAGCAGACAATGTAGCTGTTGCTTCACAAACACAGTTTTCTACATTGTGTGCCAGGTGCATGCAAAATCTAGACAGACTTCGCCATACAGGCAACTTGCACCGACGCATTTTACCAATACTACACAGGACAGAAGACATTTTATACAGCAAGTACAGTTCTTTGTTTACCAAACCAAAGTAAAACGTATAACCATAAATGCTACATACAAACCATAGCTACCTTGCATTCATTTTACAGTAAGAAATGTGTTGTGAATTATTATCTAGAAATAGCTTGGGCCAACTTTTCCTGTAGATGTTTCATTAGTACATGTCTCTTTAAGCCCACTATAAGTAGTTAAAAATGGGGCTCTCCCTAAAGTGGCTTGTGACTTGATTCTACTGGATTTGTAAATTCAAAATTGAAACATTTCTGAATTTAAATTGCCATTTGTATAACTACCAAAACATCTTCAATAAATATACAGCCTTGACCTATACTATGCTATAGCTATACTATGACCTGAGTACATATGAAACTACAAATCTCTGCTGCATGGTGGATAACTAAGGTACATTGGGGAGGATGCAATAGCTCTCTTCTTTTAATCTGATTGACGTGCTGCTCCACCCGAACTAATTTCAATTGAGCCAATGCCCTGAAAGTCTAGAAAGCATCAGAGTGACTTATTTGCACCTAATCCAGGGTGGACGGTTAAGCATTAATATTTTTTACACATTGTGGGGGTCTTGCTAATTATTTGGTAAAGCAAGGTGCATCAGCGGAGTCTAGTGCAGTGTGAACTGCAACCTGCATCTCGGTGTGCTTTTTAATTTTACCACACATGAAAGTACAATAAAAAAATTGTTCCATTCTTTTCTGAAAATCCCCTGTACCTGTGACAAGCATTTTTACAGATGAGATCCATCATTTTCCAGCAAGGTATAGGTATTTTTGTAGGATTTTAGAAACAACAGGGCCCTATGGGATATGCAGAAAAATGCATTATTCTGCATAGACCATAGGGTGCTGTTATTTCCAAACTTAAAAAAAACTTAAAAATATACTCTTACCTCACTGGAAAAGTTTCCCTTACCTCTAAAAATGCCCATTACATGTAAAGGTGATATTTTGGGAAAGGAATTAAAAGAAAAACATTTTATTGCACATTCTTGTGTGCTAAAACGTAAAAGCTCACCAAGATGTAGGTTGCAATTCACACTGCAAGACTACTTTACCAAACAATTAGCATGACCCTCAATGTCAGTCAGTGGTCACACAACCAACAATAAAACTGACATTTTAATTCATAACAGGTTGACTTTGATATAAACACACATCAGTTGGCCCCAGCATGCATCACTAACATTAGTAAATTAGAATATTAGTTGCCAGGGCTTTTGATTAGTTGTGAAGAGGCAGATGTCATACGCAACTGCACTGTAGTACAGTGCTAAAAGTTGCCTCTTACATTTCTTTAAAGCACTATACAAATCCACAGTGTACATGGTACTGGTGGACACCATGAGCAAATTGGTTAAGGGGCCTACAAGCTATGAATTTTAAACGCAGTTATTACTGCTGCTCCAGCTGTCAGAGATGTCCACCCTCCAAGCAATTAGCTATACCTCGCCGACAATGTTATTGGCTGTATGCTCAGTCAGCTCAGTGAAATAATCAAAAAAAATCCAGACCTTTTTGAGTTGATGTGTCGTAGTATTAGTGTTACCTTAATATCTTTGTTAGCTGCTGCTTTGTTTTATGAAATTATTTTCGGAATAGTGAACACTCCAATTAAAGCCGCTGTTTTTTTAATATTGTGAGTTCTGATAAGCTGTTCTAAGAATACTGCTGCTTTGCATTTCTTTTGCTTGCTGCTTTGGCTTCATTTGCAAAGACTGGAGTTGGCGTACAAAGGGGCAGCCTTCCATCTTGGAGGAGGCAGAGAATGGAGACCAGTGCTGCATAGCAGGGGGGTTTTGATCTTGGGGATCAATACGTTTTGAAATACTGGAGATAGACATAAGACCTACAGGGGAAAAAAGGAGAGTTTGTGTTTTTCCCCATTTATGTCTAGAAAGACTTTTATTAGAGGCATGGAAATGACAATTTAATGTTTCCTTATGCATTTCTACACTACAGCTGATTTTTACTTTTCTTCTTAATAAAGATTTTTTTCCTACAGAGTTGAAATAAGAAGGTAAAATCATGATTATGGATTTTTCATTCAGGTTTAGCAGTATAATTGGATGTGGTGGTAACAGTTGTGCCAGAGACCCAGTAGCCAGATGTAGCTGCTGAAGCAAAACAGGATCTACACTGGTTACTGAGCGGCCAGCACCACTTCAGTCTTTGCCTTCATATTTCCTTGAGCAGTTTTTCAAAGCCTGCAAAGAAAAAAGTAAAGTTAAATGTCTGATTCTGTATATTTCCCAAGTGATTTACTACAGAGGTAAAAAAGCTAAAGGATATAAGTATTGCACAGATGAAAGTGAGCCTTATTAATAACCATGATAGCGATGTACAGCCTGATGAAAACAGGACAAATGAACACAACTGCCTGGCATTTCTGGTATATTCAAGGGTAAAGAAACGCAAAAATAAACAGAACTCTCACTTCAGAACACCAAACCTGATGTCTCAGCTGTCCAACACCTAAAGAGTTTGAGTCCTATTGCTATATAGAGGGGCTTGATAATTAGGTGATTGAAAGAAGTAGTCACCATGTCTCCCCGCCTAGCTCCTCATACATGCTGATGGGAACCTTCTCCCTGACTTATTATAAAATATACTGCACAGTTAGTATAGTATGAATCCATTTTGCTGTTTCTTGTAAAGGAATCACACCCCGGGAGAACTGGAGAAATACACTGAAGGAAGCAGATAGAACATGGTTGGAAACACCAAAGATTAAAAGACTGATTATAGTCTACTAACTCTGCTTCATATCTACAGCCATGTCCAGAAAGCATTACAGTTTATTTATTTTTTCCTGAACCTGATTGAATTTTTTATTTAAGCGAGATCATACCTAATCAATTCATGCCTAAATGCTCTTAAGTAATTCAGGGCCGTTCAACAGCCTTGATAGTAAAAGCCTGCCTGTAAACCTAAGGTGGAATTTTACTGATGTAGAGTGTATTTGTATGTGACATAAAACATATGTTTCTTGTTTTATTCTAAAAGCAAAATGTATTTTTCTTTTGTACCACTGATAATCCAGGAAACCCTAGCCTCATTGCTATAGTCTAAGTATAATGGCTGTGGGGGACATACCCACCCCTGACCCTGCCACATTATCTTCCCCCACAATACTGAAAAGTCAGTACCATCACATTAAGAGTCACCATATCCATCATTGCCCATAGTCTGTCTCTTGTTGACTGGCCAGGAAGTGCATTTGATTGGGATCAAGTGCATTGATTGGGTGATCAGACCATCAATTATGATCTCCAGCAACTTGGAAGCCATAAAACTGTGGATGCAGGGCCCCATTTCTAGAGTGGGAATGTGCAAAATGCCAGAGCCAGGCGTTTTTTTATCCCAGATCTGGCTCAGTGGAGCGGGGGTAAACATAATTTGACTTTAGGTCAACATTAAAAATTTGAGAATGACTGCTGTCAAAACACCTTCTCATAAGTATAGCATTTAATTAGGTAAAAAACTTGCATTTAATTATTGCATTTAATTAGATCAAAATCTTGCTAACATAAAGAGTCTTTTTACAAGGCTCTGGCCACAAATAATGGAGGAAAGCAACTTTTACTATTGCAGCACATCTCCTGACATGTGTAAACAAAAAAAAACCTAAACTATTTGGCCTAGCTGAATAGGAGAGTAAAGAAAACATCCAAACTTTTGAGGTTGGTTGTAGAAAAACACCCACGGAGTGCCTAAGGCAACGAAGAGACAGACCAGAGAGAAAAGTTCACATGTAGGAAAACATATTATTAGATGGGCGCAGTTTCATTAGCATTGAGTAAATACTTGAGTATGTGAGAAACAACTGCACACAATAGAGGTTGTACACTGGAGAAGAGCTGGGACAATAGTGTACAGGTATTAGATTGTGCAATGCAAATGGAATAAACTGACTGGAGGGCCATTGAGTCATACAGAGAGCTTGTCATTACCTGCTGTGAATACTTTTATATTCTAACGTCTAATAGCTCTTCTTTTAAGATGGAAGCCAACACACATTTCAAGAGGACAAAGTGTCTAGTACATTCCAGGTTGTTTCTCCACGACACACTAATAGGTTGGTCCCATTTCTCGGCCCCAAGACCAAAAACTAGTGACCAGCATGAGGACAGAACCCCTCTCCACTTGTTGGTCCTGGGAGCTCTTTCAGATGATTTGTAAACCTAATCTTCTGTCTTTGTGACCGTCAAGCTATTTGAATTCTCCCATCCGCTCTATTCTAACAAAATGTTTGCTTCGAAAATAGGCTTTATATAAGAACACCCATTTATATAGCCACCATGAGCAAGCTGTTTGTTATCTCACTTAAAGTGGAAAAATCAAAAGGATTTTGTTGGGGTTTCAAGGAAAAAAACCCTTACCTCACCAGCGCCATTCTCCTGGGAACGTGTGACTGCCGCACAGAAAGAGCCCAAAGAGGCTTCCTCACTAGTGTGCCCTCCCGCCTGCCCATTCACACTAATCCAGTACACAACAGTAAATGCATCTACATCTTTGCTATCATTTTAGAAGTAGAAGACTGGAATTCACTTTAAGATATAACTGAATTTAGTGAAACAAAAAACATGTAAATTATACCTTTAAAAGTATAAAATTTTGAGGTGCAGAAAATAAAAAATAGATACATAGTATACATTAGTATTATAAATAAACAGATCAGTGCTCAAAGTGGGCAAAAAGCCTGATTCCTTCTCCTGCTGTGTGAAACCCCCCAGTCACCCATTATGCTTACCTCACCAATGAGGTACAGCCTAAGGATGTAGGGGGTGCCACGCACCGGTCATGAGTGTGGCTAGGATTCTATTCAATTTCTCCAGTCGCACATTAATATTCATGGCTGGGAGAGCCATGTCTGGCGGGCTCGTTGAAAAGGTAAGAAAATTGGGCCACTGGTGGGGTTTTACAAACTGGGATTCCCCAGGGGGAATCTCAGTTTGTTTTTGTCCACTTTAACACAGCAAACTGTGTTATGGGCAAGTAAAAAGAAAAAACAAAATGGCTGTTTTTGTGATGCCGTTTCCGCACTCCTGTCTAGTCTCCAGTGCCCACCATAGCATGTGTAGCAGTGGATGCTCATGTTTTGCACCCCTGCTGCCAATAACTGATGGAGCATTTCTTGTGAATGGCAGTAGGAACAGAGGCCGGCTGGGGAGCACGCTATCAGCATGCGGAGGCTGGACTAGCTCGACTCACGGGACTCTGTGGCACTTCAAGAGCTTGGTAGGGTTGGGCATACTGAAAATGGAATCTACCCAAAATATTTACAATTCCATCCCTGCTGGAAATTTCCAATGACTTTTGACACTTAAAGGAAATGTGTTACATAAAGATAGTGCCATTAGTGACCTCTAACAAGTAGTGATTCACATAGCTTAGCACAGCATTCATGGCACTTAAGCCTAATGCCATGTCATGCTAATCAGACATGCTTGCACATTGTAAAACAATATCATGAAAGGAATTTATCTTAATGAAGGTAACTCAAAGGTTATTTCCCTTCCTGCGTAGGTGTATGAGCAGCAGACATATCCTAGGGACTCTGATAGCTTTGCAATAAAATAAGATAATCAAAATAAATGTCTCTCCTCCTATCAGAAGGGCAACTAAAGCAAAGTCAAAGTGGTCAGCGGAGAGAAGCACGCAACCTCAGCTGTTAACAAGGAAAACTTTGGCTGCGTCCACATTGATATTCCTTCTATTTGGTAGAATGAGACTATATACTGTAGGAACAAAGCTTTAGATCAGAAAGTGCTATCTAACTAGGCTTTGTGTCTTTTCAGGCATTACTGGGTATTATTGTGCTCCATTCGGCCTGTGAAGGCTTTGCATTGCTTTGGCACTTGGCACCAGTCAGGTATTTGTTGCCAGGTCACACTTTTTGCAAAAATATCTTCAACCATTATTATTATGGCTAAGCATTAATTTGCAGCAATAATGTTTAGATATATCTGATTTTTATTTTAGGGTGTATATGTTTAGACATTATGCACACAAATTATTACCTTTAACTACTTATTTGGGGGCTGAAAATATACAATTATAAAGGAACTATCTATGGTGAAAATAAATTTACTACTATTAAATTTGTATGAAATGCTGGATAGAAAGTGAAGGGGTTACCTATACAATCATGTTGTTTCATTTTAATGTTAGAAATATAAAACAATTGTCACAGGCCTTGACTATACCATTCCCCATTTACAGTGGCGAACTCCTCTCGCCAAGGCATTATTTATAAAACGGGTATTACCGCGTAGGCTTGGCTGCTTTTCATGTGACCCATAGTGTGCCTAATACTTGACTGTAAAAAAAATGACTGGTCTGCTTACACATCCAACTCTGGGTTATGCCAATTTGGAAATATGAAAAGAAATAATAACTTTCCAGGTCTACACTCCCCCAATCCCCTCTTGCTTCACATTTCACATGTGACTGCCAGCAGCCAGTGGCAGGTACATCTATTTCCAGAGAGGGATTTGCCTGATTTTGTGCTTCCATTTAATTGTGGGGCATCTCAAATGCCCCAGAGGCTGGATTGTGAAGACACCTGCAGACATTTTTGAGTGGGGTCCACTTTATGTCAAAACACTTAAATAGGTAAGAAAAAGGGTTCCTTTCTGGTACAAGTATTTAAGCAGAAAGTCAAGGTCTTCAGTGGGGGGTTTCTAACAGTATCTGGCACAAGACAGACTGAAAGCCAGGCTGGTACTAGAGACTGCAATTTAGGCAGTACAGGCAGGAGTCTTTTATGGGGCCCTGACACCAGAACGGATTGTAGCCCCACACATAAATGCACTCTTAGCATATTAGATCATGCAGCCCACCACCACCACTCACCCACCCCCGTTCTAAACTCCACTCACCCACCGAGCTCCACAGATCCCCCCCCCCGTTCCACTCATCCCACCACCAGATTCACAGGGTTTTGCAATGCTTTGGAGTAGCACATAAGATCCTTTTAATGTCCCTATACTGCCTAACAAGGGTCTCTCTCTAACCAGGCTTATGACAATGTTATAATATTGTATACCTTCTATTTCATCGCTTAGCTCTCCTTTCATTATCATTGCAAAAGCTTTCATTGTTAAGAATGTTAATTCATCTTTGGAATCTTCAAATTATAATGTGAGGGTCTTTTTCGTTAATAAAATGCCAACTCTTCATTGCATAAAAATGCTTTTAAAGCTTAACTTTATGGGTTCAACCAGCAAAACATTTAATCAAGGCTAACCTAATAAAGATATGCATTTTTTTTTCACATGTTAAAAAATACAATTCTGTGATTACTCACCTGTAGAATTGGTATTATACGTATACAGCACGTCCTGTTCCAAAATATTCCTTACACTTGGGTAATACATCCACAAGATGGCGCTGGACTGCAGAAAACAGCTTGTGGCCCCTCCCAGCCCTATATAAGAGGCCGATTCATTAATAGCGCCAGGTAGCGACAGATGAGCGACTGTAGCGTGATTTTTTCAGCGCCAGCCAGTATTCGCTGTGCTTGTCCGGCGTTAGCTTGATGACAGCGACTCAGTCGGTGTGCGGTAATGCTGAATACGGGCTGGGGGGTCGCTGTTTCACAGGTCCAGCGTTGTATGTGAGCGCCTGACAACGAATGGCCAGAGCGAACGGCTAGCTTCATATTCATTAACAAATCACGCTCCGAATGTGCTGTCGCTGTCCATTCCTTGTTTAAACCCCAGAGCGCTGGCGGCGATGTGTATTAACTAGTTTTTAACCCCTAAACAACCATATTTTTTGAATGTAACATTATACATGTTTTTAGAATCATTTTGTAATATGAATACATTAATCTCAGACCTGTTAGATCAATTCTGCACAAATTTTTTTTTAATTTTTTTTTTACTTAAAAACAAATCATAACATTGCAGAAGTGGTCTCCGATTTTTTGACATTAAAAAAAAAAAAAAAAATAAAAAAAATACCAATTAATTATGAATAATTATAGATTGCTCCATTGAAATGCATTGGACATCGCCAGGGAGCGACAGCTCACACCTGGCGCTGTGAGGGAATTTGCAGCGGCGCTGTTCGGTCCAGGCGGCTTCATGATGAATGCCGCGCTAGCCGTCGCTCTCGCCGGCGCTAGCCTCATTTTGCTTGATAAATGCGTCATTGTGACCGCCGCCGGGCGTACTTGAGTCGGTAGTCGCCGTTAGCTGCCGCTACCTGGCGCTCGTCAGACACTACCTGGCGCTATCGCTTGATGAATAAGGGCATAAGTCAGGGACCTCCCACAAATTCCCCAGTATTGACAAGCAGTTAACAAGAAGCCGGGAGAACAATAATAACCAGAATTCAAAAATGAACATATGAACAATCACCATACAGGGGTAACTAAGAATAATGATAACAAGGGTGGGATGGAATAGGACATGCTGTATACGTATAATACCAATTCTACAGGTGAGTAATCACAGAATTGTATTATTCTAAGTATACAGCACGTCCTGTTCCAAAATATTCCTTACACTTGGGACATCCAATAGCAGTGTCCGTAAGGTAGGGTGGGATCCCCAAAAAGTAACAGTGGGCAGTTTAAACCACTGCCGCCTGCAGAACTTTGCGACCAAAAGCATCATCAGCTGAGGCCCTAACATCAACCTTGTAAAACTTAGAAAAAGTATGAACAGAAGACCAAGTAGCGGCCTTGCAAACTTGTTCAACAGGAGCTTGGTGCTGAAAAGCCCAAGAGGCACCAATTGCACGAGTAGAATGAGCAGTAAGGCGGAAGGGAGGCTCCTTCCCCTTAGCATAATAGGCCTGTACCACAGCCTGGAGGATCCACTTGCTGATAGTGGACTTAGCTGGAGCCAGACCCTTCTTAGGTCCAGACGGGAGCACAAAAAGAGCATCAGTCTTCCTGAAGGATTCAGTAGCCACCAAATAGAACTTCAGAGTCCTGACCACATCCAAAGAGTGAAAAACCCGCTCCTTAGGATTACTAGGATTAGGGCATAGAGAAGGCAAAACAATGTCCTGATTGAGATGAAAAGCAGACACAACCTTAGGCAGAAAATCTGGCTTAAAACGAAACACCACCTTGTCCTGGTGTCTCTCTAAGTAAGGGGGTTTGATGGAAAGCATCGCCAACTCAGAAACACGCCTAACAGAAGTGATAGCAACCAAAAAGACTACTTTAAGAGTCAAAATGGACAAAGGGGCCTCACGCAGAGGCTCAAAGGGAGACCCCTGCAAGGCAGATAAGACCAAGTTCAAGTCCCATACTGGTAACATAGGCTTACGTGGAGGACGCACGTGAGTAACCCCTTGGAAGAAAGTCTTGACCAGACGATGGTGAGCAAAGGATCTTTGGAAGAAAATGGCCAAAGCAGAAACATAACCTTTGAGGGTACTAAGCTGAAGACCCAAATCTAAACCATGTTGCAGGAATTCCAGAATCCTAGTGATAGAAAACACCCTACAGGGAAGCGACTTAGACTCACACCAGTCAATGTAAGCATGCCAGACCCTATAGTAGATGGATGACGAGGAGTTCTTCCTAGCCCGAATCATGGTATTAACAACAGAGGCAGGCAGCCCCTTTTCCATCAAGATGGAGGTTTCAGCAGCCAGGCCGTTAAAGCCAGCGTTTGTAAATTGGGATGGCGTAGCTGCCCCTGAGTGAGCAGGTCTGGATCCTTGGGCAGAGCATACTGATCTACAGCCAAATGCACGATGTCTGTTAACCACACCCTTCTTGCCCAACAGGGGTCCACCAGAATGGTTGGCAGCCCTTCCTGAGCAATCTTGCGTAGCACCTTGCCCAGCAGAGGAAAACGAGGGAACACATAGAGAAGCTGAAAGCTCTTCCAAGACATTGCTAGTGCATCCATGGCCAAGACCAGAGGGTCCTGGGACAGAGAGACAAAGACTGGAAGCTTGTGATTGTGACGGGACGCAAACAAATCCACATCTGGCTGACCCCAGTGGTGGCACAGGGAGCGAAACACCCTGCTGCTGAGGGACCATTCTCCCAGACGAGAGGTACCCCTGCTGAGGGAGTCTGCCTCCAGATTCTCCACCCCCGGGATGTACAAAGCTGAGATGCAGGGAACATTCTCCTCTGCCCAAGACAGTATCAGGGACACTTCCTTGAGGGCCCTCTTGCTCCGGGTCCCTCCCTGATGATTGATGTAGGCAATCGCCGTCTGGTTGTCCGAGCAGACCTGAACCACCCGACCCCGAAGGTGTGGAGTCAATTGGGCGAGAACCAACTTTATCGCCCTCAATTCCAGAATGTTGATAGGGGTGTGGGCCTCCTGAGGGCCCCACTGACCCTGGAATTTCAGGGATTTCCAGAAGCCCCCCCAACCTGTCAGACTGGCATCTGTGGTGACTGTCTCCCAGCACGGGGCCAGAAAGGATCTGCCCACCAACAGGTTTCTTGAGTTCAGCCACCACGTGAGAGACCGTCTGGCCAGAGGGGACAGAACCAACACCCGATCCAGGGACCGAGGGTCCCGTCCTTGATGTCTGCAGAGGTCATGAAGTCCCCTGGGCGTAGTGAATTGACAGCTGAGCGCAGAGTCTCCATGCGAAAGTGTTTGAATCTCACAAATTTGTTGAGGCACTTTAAATACAGGATAGGTCTGATGGACCCGTCTTTTTTGGGAACAGTGAAAAGATTGGAATATTAGCCTCTGCCCCTTTCCCTCAAAGGCACCTGGCAGATAACCCCCAACTCCAGAAGGTTTTGGACAGCAAGGCACAGACCCTGAGCTGACAGGGGGTTTAGAGCCATCCGGGATTTGGGGGGCGGCCAGGCTGCAAACTATCTTGTAACTGGAGGACACTACCTCCTGAATCCACCGGTCTGAGACGTGAAGCCTCCAGACGTGAGCAAAGAGCCGAAGCCGTCCCCCCACCCGGATGGGTGAGGGCGCCCCTTCATGCCTGAGGAGGCTTGGGTGAGGATTGTGGCTTAGGACCCCAGGAGAGGCCAGGAGACGGCCACGTCCTCTGCCCCTTCCCCAGTGATCTCCGCGGGCCCCAGTAAAGGAGACTCTTCGGCCAGGTCTGGAACCACGGAAGGATGGGAGAAGGGCACCCATCCCCCGAAAGGACCGAGACGGCCTCCTACGTTGAGGTAACCTACCGCCCCTGGCAGACAAATCCAAAACCAAAAAGGTGCAGGCCCTTGAAAGGGAAACCAGTGAGAGCCTTCTTAGCAGCATTATCAGCTACCAACTGACGTAGCCAGACAGAGCGGTGTATAGCCACCAACAGGGCAGAAGTTCTACCACACATTCTAATGGCATCATCCATAGCAGACAGGACATATGCAACAAATTCATAGCAAAGCAGGAGAGATCTATACTCTTCTCCTCCCGCGTCATCAGAGGCCCCCTCTAAGAGGCTCTTAAGCAAACCCTTAATAGCAATAGCTGTAATGGCAGAGGCACAAACCGGGCCTAGCGCGGTCCCCACACAGGCAAAGGCATGGCAAGCCAGTTGGTCCATACGCCGGTCCTCACCATCCCTCAGGGTAGTAGTGTCAGGCGAACGCATGACAGATGTATTGGACAGCCCCAGAACCACCTCGGGAGGACATGACCAACGCTTAATCACATCAGCAGGAAAGGGATACCTTTTGTCCCAACTCTTGGGCACCCCTGGCAGCTTGCTAGGCCGCTCCCATTCTTTGAGCAACAGATTATTAAAGTGAGACTGCTCAGGGAATTCCAAACGTGGTTTAACCGTATGAAAGAGCTCACCCTGCTGCTGCGGAGCCACGGCAGGAGGGGAGATACAGAGTACTTCAAAAATATGAGCCAAAAGCCTGTCAGTGTCATCTGAGGACCATAGATCTTCCCCAAAGGGAGACCCTGTACCACCATAAACCCTATGCTGCTCCTCAGATGATTCTGAATCAGAGAACAATTCCCCCTCCTCCAGGGGGGAATAACCAGTAGTGTCAAAAATGTCCTCAGTTTCCACAGGAAAGAGGGAGACGGCGGGAGATAAATGCCACTTCTTAGCAGAAGCCTTTCGCAAGCTCCTCGTAGGGGGTCAGATGCAGGTGTGGGAGGGTAGGCGAAGCCCGAGGGGGCGCAGGCCCAGCAACAGGTAACCCAGACTGCAGTGCAAGTACCTGCTGGGCGCAGGTACTTTGAAAGGCACAGTAGGCCAGTAAGGGTTAATGCTAAAGAGCTACCCGGGATGCCCCAATGAACCGCTAGGGAAGTGGGAGATAATGAGGGGAGAGGGCCGGGAGAAACCATAGGACCGAAGATTTACCGCCCCTGAAAGACACAATCAAATATTCCCATGAGAATAAGGCATAAGAAAAATCAGAGAAAATTCACCCCACCGGGAAACTCACAGACCACAACGAGCCAGCAGCGACAGGAAGAAGACAAAATGGCATCCGCAACCTCGAGGGGCAGGCCTTGGAGATATGAGGTAAAATACATCATCCACAGAGCCCGCCCCCCCCCTGAAGAGCGCGAAGCGGGCCGGCAGCTCTGAGGTGAATGGGGCTGCCAGCCGCGGAGCGCAGTAAAAACGCGCAGCGCGTTTTAATAAAGTGACAAGCACAAATATGTCTAAAGTCATAAAACACTAGACAAAACACCCCCCCCCCGCCCCCGGAGATCTCCCGAAGGGAGAGTGAGTGAGGATAACGGCAGAATTCCCAGGGGAAACGGCGCCCAGGGGCTAATATGAGGAGTGAGGGTGGAGGGGGGATGGGAATAGGGTTTAACTGCACAGGATAACCTGGCAACAACCATGAGGAAGTGGGGGCATCCCAAAAGGCTCACCATTAGCCTAAACCACCTACCCTGTTAGAGCAGGGACTGCGGTAGGAGCCTAACTCCTCAGCACCATAGTGCTTCAATCGCCTACCTTCACCCGAACCTTATCAGCCGAGGCTGGGAGGCAGTAAATGGGACGGAACGGGTGGTCCCTGACTTATATAGGGCCGGGAGGGGCCACAAGCTGTTTTCTGCAGTCCAGCGCCATCTTGTGGATGTATTACCCAAGTGTAAGGAATATTTTGGAACAGGACGTGCTGTATACTTAGAATAGCATAACTCCTGTTACCCCAATTCATCTGCCTCTAAAATCCTAAGCAGCCTTGTAAATTTTCCACTAAACTGTTTTCTGCCTTTTGTCTTGGGCCCTTGGCACTTGGGCCTTGTAGTATTTCCATGTATCTCAGCTAAAGATTATGTATGTTAGCTGCAGATGGTCCAATAACTGCACATAGCGCTTTGCCTTACTAAAAAGCCATCGTGTCTCAGTTTCTAATGGTCTACAGACCACATGCAAACGGCAGACATTTGCAATTTCCGGGATTCCTGAAAAGGTTAATGGGCCCTGCAGTATGACATAACTGCATTTAGAACCTGGTCATAAAACAAGCATTCATAAATTTACATGGAAACAAAGTTTTCCCTTTAAGACCCTTGAGACAACACTGCTCTACTCTTTACAGTCTAAATCTGCTTCTCTGTAGAGCAGGAAACACGTGCAAGGCGAGAATCGTTTCTTACAGGAAAATCTAAAGCCCGCATGCCTATGCAAATGAGATGGCCGGCAGCCAATATATAGGGAACATTCAAGGTAACGGGCTGCCTAGAGACTGCCTATAGCCACTGAGCACAATCCGAGCACGGGAAAGCATGTGAAAGTAGCGCATTCTTTTGTATGTTTGTAATGAGATCATTCTATGTTATATTGCTTCCAGACACACAGGAATTGAGGGAGGATGTGAGGAAACGGAGAAAGCCTTCAATGAAAAAACACACACATTTACAAAATAGCATAACAATAACATTAAATGCGAATATCTGTCATATTTGCAGACGCTTAGTATATATCCCTAAGTGACTTTAGAAAACTCATTTATCTGTGATGAGGACCCCCTAATTAGAAGGTAATATACACCATGCGGGAGAGCCTGATGCCTTGTGGCAAGTTAGACCTCGCCACACTAAAAAATACTTTACAACAGACCTAAGATTAGGGTTATGTCAGAGGGTCCAAGGCTTGATGCTGACCTTACATTCACCCCCCACCTCTTATAATTGACCGAGTCCAGGTACGTTTTTTGTCTCCTACATCAAAGGATATCATTTTTATTGTATAATAATTTTTATTGTACAATCTCATTTTTAAACCTGTTATTGATTATAAAATGAATTCTGGCGTAAGGGTAGTCTATGGAAAATGCTAACTTTGAGTAATTACCTTTAGTAATTAATTGATCCCTTTTAATTGCTGGTGCCCCCTTCCCATGCTGTAAAGCCTCGGAAAAGCAAAAATCTTACCATACAAATCTCTACCCAAATCTCATCCACATGACTGTGATGGCCAATTATGGGGCTTGGGAGCAATTTGGTAATGATAGTATGGTATGATTTGGGCATTTACCGGGTTTTACAGCAAGGTATTAGTGGACACTGGCAATCAGGATGCCCCCCGGCAAGGGGTGTTGTTCCAATCGGCCTGGAGTCTAGAAGGCAGTTGTTTGATGTGAGAGATGTCTCAACATTTATTGTGGGGGACTGTGTTGAATCATATAACATCATCATATCACATAAGGTGCACCAACATATTAGATACAAATCTGTATAGGTAAACTAAACCTAATCAATAAGGAAAGGAACAAAGCACAGTACCCTTGATCATCAAATTCGTTTTAGTCAAATCAAATATAGGTTGCTGCTTTAGTTTCTGCTTACGGTGCAGGAAAAACATGTTAATTACGTGTATTTTAGTGTACAGTAGCCAGCGTCATTACTTACGCCACTCTAATGCAAGCCAGATAATCTAACAATGAAGTCACAGTCAGCCAAAGGCATGTTTGTTGTTATTTGACATCACCTGAAACCGTGTGACCAGTAATCTAACAATGATCGTCACTTGACTTTGACGTTTACTATTTAGTAAAATTGCAGGGATAAAAAAAAAAGCTCTTCTAAAGGACAGCCCGCACACTTCAAGGAAAGGTGCCTGCCAAGTACCTCTTTCATTCACAATACTTCTAGACACTACTAGTATAAGCTAGCTGGGCAAGGTGCGCTTCTTGCAAAAACTCGCCATAAAACAAGCCAAGTCACATGCAGAAACACCAGTCATACCTTCCTTAATGAAATTCATAGCATGTGGACCATAATTGCCCTCAGTTCTTATGTAGAACCTGGTACTTGGAAAAGTCTACACTTGTTAATACTTAATGATATTACGAATAAATCCCTGGGGGCAGTAACTATCCAGTTCCATAGAGAATAGAGCAAAAGTTGGAGAAAAATGATGAAGTAACAATCAGGGAGAGAAGAAAAGAATGAGAAAGAGAGGGAAAGCAGTAGAGGCAAATAAATAGAGAGAGGTTCTAAGAACAGAGAGAAAAACAAATGAAACACAGAAGAGAGAGATGGAGGGAATGAAAGAAAGGCAGAGACAAAGAGAGATGATGGGGTAGAGATAAGAGAGAGAAAAGTGGCTGGAAAGAGACTAAGGTGACTAAGAGAGATGGAGGAAAGGTGAAATGGGAAAGACATGGACGGAATGTGCAAAAAGAGATGGAAGGAGAGTACAAAAGAGAAAGAGCAAATGTTGAAAAGAGGAGGAGGGAATGTTGATGTGAACGTGGAGATGGAAGTAGAATAAGGGGAAGGTAAAAAAAAGAAGAAACAGGGGCATACCAAAGAATGAAAGATCACATGGCTGGAGGTAGGGAGGTAGGGAAGCAAAAGCAATAGGATATAGGAAATGTATTAGAAAAAGTGAAGAAAAGAGTGCTGGAGATAGAAAGATACCAAATGTGCCAAACAGAGGGAGAGAGGAAATGTGGGAAAAAGAGATCACGTTAATTCGCTATACCATCAAATTACAACATTTCTAAAGGGAAAGTCCACTTGCCTAAAAGCATCACTGGCATAAATGCTTTTTAGTTGCCTTATGCATCACATACGTTGCACACATACATTCTCTTGTAATGGCTTAAAGGGAAAGTCCACTTTTGATGGAACTTACGAAAGTGTATATTTTTGTGGGCAAAATGATATCCTTAAGGAGCTGGGCATATCCAGTATTGTTTAAAATGTTTCTTTTTCCCTTTACCTTCTGACATGAATTTGATGCCTGCAACGCACTTATAGCCTGGTCTCAGATCAGTGTGATAGTGGGGTTCTCATGCTTTCCTTGGCGAGCACCCCGCATTCACCCTTGAAATACTGCCCATAGTAATCTATGGCTACTTTCACATTTGCTTACTGCATTTGCAGAGCGATAAAATGTAGTTATTTTCCTTTCCCAGAGCTCTCTAACTTCAGCCTGGTATGGAGGAGGTTCTATGTAATATTAATTGAGCCCTATCTTTAAACAAGACAACAAGCATTGGCTGGGGGTGGGGGGGTTGTCATCATTCATTTGAATGCATGTCTGGTAACATCCGTAACAGATTCTGCAGCAATTGTTTTCTCCCAACAAATGTTTCATTATTAAGTGTTATATCAATGTTCCTATTAATCTACAAGTTGCAGAATACATGAGCTTCATAGTGATACGTCTTTGGAAAACCCCTGCATTTAGAAATGTGAAAAGTGTTTACAGCTGTAACATGTGATTTTGCTGCCCATTCTGCTGCCATGCTTAGGATCATTTGTTTGTATATAATGATGCCAACTATTAGCCTTAAAAACCGGTTAGTCAGCTTGACAGAACGAACATAAGTAAAAGTGGTATCACTAATGTGTGAGTGAATAATGCAAACAGTCAGACCCCTGGCTCTTCTTGGCAAGCCTGAAGTTCAGAGTTCACTCATGGCAGTTATTGTGGCTTTTATTGTAGCTGTTTGTGGGATGACTGTGCAGACCACATCCACATTCTCAGATATATTTAAGATCCCCGAACCAAACTGCCTCCAGAAAAGCAGGAAGTGACTCATTTGGTCGAAGCCAACTTGGTGAGGCTAAGGAGAACGTTGCCTGAGACAGGGCAGTAATGGCAATGATCACAAGACCAGAGCCAGGAGCCAAGTTATGGACATCTGCTGGTCTTTCTACACATCCTAAATGAAAGTGCTGCTTAAGATGTTGTTACCAGTAACTACTTTCATAAGCTTTAGATATAGCACAGAAGGTCCCTGCCCGATTAAGCTAAGCTCCCTCTCCTTCCCTCCAAATACTTTATACATTTCTTAAAAGCACCAAATCAGAATAAATAAGGACAATCCAGCATCTTTCCACCACTCAGCTTTTACTGCTATCTGTGTGGCCACTTAGTGGTGTCACAGTAGTGGTGGAACCAAATGAACAGATTTTATCTGCTAGTGACAACTGTAGATTATGATTATGATATAGGGGAAAACTGCTGACAGTTTTGTCCAGATGCTTAAAGGAGCACTATTGCGAAACATGGCCCAATGATAAAAATCCATATAAATATGCTGAATGGCGGAAGCAGAGGTCACTTATACATCCGGCATCAAAAAATATCCAGCCAGGCTAATTTTTTTTTTTAATGGAAAGAAAAAGACATCAGGGGAGACAGCCCTGATAGACTAAACCTGTCACCCCTGGATTTTATTCCTACCAGGAGAAGAAACCACAAGCTTGGCGGGAGTTTTATTCAGCCTCTCATTGGCCAATGTTTTTATATGGATTTTTAATATTGCAATTTCACATTAGTGCTCCTTTAACAACAACATGGAAGTTACAGTTGTCATCTACCATGGACCAAATCTAACTGGAGTAGCAGGATCTTCCCATGTCTTCAATGAAATTAGCTACTTCACACAGGCACCATCATTTCAAGGTAACAAGGGAAATCGGCTTTCAAACTGAATTTTTAAAAGTGTATATTTTTGTGCCAATAGGATTTCCTCAAGGTGCTAAACTTATCTAGTTTTTTAAAAATGTTTCCTATGTTAGAAAATGTGTTTTATTGAGGCAGTTTTCACTAAATGCAATCTGTTGCCATTGGCAACGTACACCGGGAAGAGAGATGTGCGTCCTGTACACACAGAACACTGCTGCTGGGCAGCTCCCTCACCTCAGCAGCAGCCATAGCAGCAGTGTTCTGTGTATACAAGGCTCACTTCTGTCTTCTTGGTGTACAGACTTGATGTACGTTGACAAGGGCAACAGATTGCAGATAGTAAAAACTTCTTCCATGAAAAACACATTTTCTAACATAGGAAAAAAAAAATAAAAACAATCAACAATCAAACAATCAACAACAATCAAAATTGTCCTTACTCCTTAGTCTACAGAAGCTATCCAGCATTTTCATTGCGAAAAAATCTATTTAAAAACAGCCGGGTTAAGAAATGTCATTTTCTGAAGCACAAAGCCACCACACCCGACTAAACATCTTGTCATCTTTATTCACAGCATAACTATTTAGGCTTGTCATGCCGGTCTGCGGTTTTTAAAGCGTGGTCATGGTTGACCATCAGTGAAAGTCCTGGTAACAAATCTGGAAATGTGTGTTCATAAGCTGTCAAATATAACCCTGGAATATTTAGTGCTGCCATACATTGCTTGTAGTGACATGAAACATTAAAAGTCTATGTCCTTGGAAACACCATTGATAAATATTAGAGGTGTTTGACTTAGGTGTATATACAGGGCAACATTCAGGACTGTCTCAAAGCCTCTACCTAAAAACCCTGCTCTACACACAGACTTAAAAGTGAGGTCATAAAAGTTGTTTTTTGTTAAAGTTAATGTGACTCCAGGGCCAGCCTCTCCCTGGGACATCCCAAACTGGGATGCCCTGCTGTATGAAACCCCGCTGTTCGCCCAGAATTCTTACCTGTATGATGAGCCCAAGGCACATGCGCAGCTGGTGGCACCATCGCTCGCATGCTCTTTCAGCTGTGCGCGACCACATCCACCGCAAATCAATGGCTGTGCACAACCTAAGGATCACTGATGTGTGTTGCTGGAATTTCATTCAGATTCTCCAGCCTCACGTTAAATATATGCACAGCCAGAGAAGCTGAATGGACGGGAGGCTACGCATGTCGCATTGGACCAAGCAGAGGTGAGTTTACTAGGCAAACAGTGGGATTTCACACAGCGAGGCATCCCAAACCGGGGTGCCCTAGGGGGACGGACCTAAGACCTGGAATAGTGAATACTATCTGCATCATGTTTAGGAAGCCTGTTCCCCTATAACGGGAGTTTTTAGTTGCCCAGTAATTACTAAAATTTGGTGAGCTCTCTACATTTTTGGTTTTGAAGAAGTTCTCCAGCTGGGGGTTTAAAAGAGATACAAATCAGAATTGTTTCACAAATGAAGTATTAACAAACCCCTAATTAGTACTCACACATGTAGATAGCTCACCACATGAGACAGCAAGCTGTCCTATTTTATGTGGAGGGCCATATTTAGCGAATTCTCTATTTTTAGTGTGGTCATTGAGGGTTCAATTTAAATAACCCTTGCTGTATTTTATTATTAAAAAACACAATTTTCCCTTTCAGTATAGTCCTGAGTGTTACATTGGAATAACCCTTAATTTTGTTATTAAACTTGTTTAGATACGACTTATATTAAAAACAGAAAAAAAGCATACATAAACTACCCACCAGGATACAACCTGGTTCTCCTGCTTGACTAGCAAGGGAACAGTTGGCTTGCAACAATAAATTCACCCCTACAATTCTCAGCTTAGTATAAACCTGCAGGAATGAGAATGTATGCTGCATTCCAGTTCTAACAGACACTATTCAAGCTGTAAAGATGGATGATAAGGGCAAGAAGCTGACAATTAGTAGAATAGAATTTTTTTCTTTGCTTCAATTAACAGATAAACCAATGTTTCCTTGAAGACAAGTTTTCTTTAAGATATTTTCTGGTGCAATTCCAACATGGTCTTCTTTAAGAAGAACATAATGTTATGCTTCAAAACTTTCCATTAGCTTTCTGATTAAAATAATCTGTGCTTAATCAATGGGCGCTCTAAAAGGCTAATTATATAACATTAGTTAATTTGCAAACTCTTTGTAAGTTTGATTAGAAAGGTAATGGAAGGTGCAGTAGCAGCATTCTTTGTAGCTCCCTGAAAGGAAAGTTCTATATGGTATATGACAATTCAACATGGATTTATCTCTATCTATCTATCTATCTATCTATCTATCTATCTATCTATCTATCTATCTATCGTGTGTAAAATAAAACCTATTTATTTGTGATAACCTGAGATCTGATCTCTCATTTAAAAATGTGTTTTATTCTTATTATTTACTTGTTTTTATAGTGAAATAGTAACATCACCCTTGTAATCTGTTCCCGAAATACTTAATTCACTCTAATGCGTGCTGTCATATACAACACGTTTTTTCTAGTCTAAAGGTTTTCCAATAATCCCATGGATTTGTGCCAAATGTGCATTCTATATTTTGACTCCATCCATCAAGTGGATTTCACACCCATATATCACCCTACAATAACGAGCAAAATGTGTTGAAGGCTGAGGAATATACTCAAACTAAGGTTGGAGAGCTTCCCTTTAGCTGTTTGACATGAACTCTGGGATAAAGCATACATTCTCCAGCTGATAATGAGCATGCTTTTAATTACTTTGGATAAACCAACCAATTATTTTATAAGCCTACTTTAAACTGAAAAAAGTCCAACTGCTTTTTTGAATGAATCTTAACCAGTCAGCTCAAGGACAGTGTGATCTACGCTACCAGTACCAATGTAGTACTTCTGCCATACTTTCATTGAAGCCTTCCCAGAACCAGTGCTCATTCCATAATACGTTTATAGTCATCATAGGTCACCTGACTGTCATCTGACATAATGATAGAATCACTAGCACAGTGTAAGTCAAAAGGAAAAAAAGCCAGCAATTACTGGATAATACAGGTACAGACTCACTTCTAAGGAATACCAAGTGACGTTTTAGGAAGTCATGCTTGAGGTGCAAGACACAAGTCAGATGACCAAGCCTGGCTGTACAAACAGTGCCTCTGGAGAATGTTGCCCTTCATCAGAAGTGACTCAGCTATTAACCACTGTATTGAATGCACTAAACTTACAACACCACTAGGCATAGGCTCAAAAAATTCAGCAATTTTCTTCTAAACGAAAATATTTTCTTCTCAACAAACCTTCATGTAAAATTTCTCACTATCCCAACCCCCCGCCCCCCACTACAGGCATCCTGAATTGGAATGCCCTGATGTGTGAAACCCTTGGTATCAAACCATACTAATCTCAATCCTCCACCGCGCTTCACACATGTGTGGGCCCCAGGCAGCAAGGGTATTCTGGAACAAAGGAAGTAGAGGGGATGCCACAGTGGTACAGAGCACAGCACTTTCCATGCTGCACAACCCTGCAGATCTCTCCGGAGGCACATGCACCATGGCATCAAGGTAAGTATATGGCGAAAGCAGTGGTTTTCACATTATAGAGGCATCCAATCTCCGAATGCCCCTGGGGGCAGGTTTCTGGTCTACTTAAAGCTGAACAGTACACCACACTTTAGGAAATATGGAGAAGATTTTGAAATACATACAATATCATTACAGAGGTAATGGTTCGGGGATTCTCTGCTCCCTTCTTACAGCAGGAACTAGTACATAAAGGCGGTAAAGATCAGTGGTAATTTGCAATATACATGTGGTTCCCAACGTGTAGGAGGTGTACTCCTGGCAGAAAGCTGAATCATTGTAGGTGGTTCTTCAAAAAGGTCAGAATTTATATGTAATACTATCTCACAGGAGAAAATGTTCCCTCTAGTGTCTAGTGATGGTTGCTGGTGACAGATACCGGAGGAAGCATGTTTATTTAACACATTCTCAGAGTTGACTGCTTTTATGGGCTCCCTTGGAAATTCTAGGAAAACTGGACATTATCAAGTCATATAACACCAGCTAGAGAGTGTTGACAGATTGTGATGACTGAAAGGTGTTTGAAAATAACTGGCATACAGTATATTAGTGATGGCAAGTGCAACACAATACTGAGTGCCGATCCCATTATTAATAACAGAAAAATAGAATAAGCCTCACCCCGATACCTGGGCTGAGCTGTGCTTCCTTCATCCCCTATATATTACATTATACACAACTCCAAACATAACTGCAGAAAGACGTATGGCAACCATCAAGCCTACATTTTCTTTTTGGGGCCTATCTAATTGAAACTCTCTGTCAGATTGATTGCATTTTGGAAATTAACTTAGCATTGAAATGATGTATATAAATATGTCAATCCTTGAGTATGCATATTTTACTAATGCTGAACACTTACAAATTACTATATAAATGGCAATATGGCAGAAATGAACAAATCATATTTATCAAGTTGTACTAAAATAGACGTAAGCTTTAGCAATAGCTCCGCAATGTTATCAATGACCCATTTGCCAAAAAAATACAGAATATTCATTGATGTGAGAAGAAGAATTATTAAAAAATGGCATCAGAAGCAGAGCCACATGTTAATACATAATATATATATGTATATCTGTCTCTACTGCAATAGTTTAGCTTATAGTGAAGATAATCATGACCCCTTGAAATACAGATGATCAATAGCTAGGACAAATTTTGGCCATTCTACAACATCTATCCTACCCCTCAAAAAAACAAATACCGAGCTTAGGTCCCTTTTAAAATAAAAAATCAAAACATACCTCTCTTTATTTTTTGGAATTCAGGGATGATCACCCAGCTAGCCCTTAGTCTGGTCTAATATTAAAAGCCCTCCCCCCTCACTGGTACACAGCAAGTCCCCACCTTTATGGGGTCAAAGAGATCATGAGGTTGGAGTGGTTATGTGACCATGCTATTTTTAGAGGAATTACAGTCAACATTTTATTTAATCAAGACTTTAAAATTCCATTTGTCTGTGCTTATTTTATTTCTAACCAGCCTTTTGTGCCTTCCGCCTACAAACAAGTTTTCGTGTGAAAAGTCTGTTCTGTCGCAGTTTTTATTACAATATGAATCTGATAATAAAAGTAGCAGATGCGAAAGTTCAAGCAAGCAATAGATCAATTTTACATACATAACAGTTTAACCATAAGAATGTGTTCAGCAGCACAGGGAAGAGATGGTTGTCGACATGCCTTCCTAGCAGTTTGCAGACTGTAAGTGTTTATTTCTGTAGGCACAAAAGAAACATGGGGAATCTTTGCTGGGGAGACAGTAGTCACTTGATGAGCTTACCATCTTCAACTGTCCCAATCAGGTTCTGAAAATCCCTTTTTTTTCAAATCCTTCTTGGTTATTTATTTTAAGTTGATAATTTCACCAAATGAACTCTCTCCTTAGTAAATAAGACTTTCCTTTAGTCAGACCACATGGTACAGCCCCAGCAATTGAACAACCCCACATGAATTCCCCAGTATATTTTGTGAGATCCCATGACAGTTTGCAGTTTGTGACGTAACCAGATGTTGAAAAGAATGAGGATATGACGCTACTTACATAAGATCACGCGCAGTCGAGTCATTAGATTATGCACCACTTGACTTCAGAAAGCAGCATGCCATTCACTCCATTGATGCTAACAAGCTATTTCCTCAGTAACTGGAAAAACAACACGGGATAGTTTGTTCTGAGTGTCACTCACATTGCCACCATCATATATCAGAGAGTCATTCTTTACACTACAGGTATACACTAGATAGTCCTGTACTGAACTAATAAAACAGTGCCACACCTATAGGTGAGGGAAAATGTGAAAACTCCTTCTGTTAAGGGACATTGCTCCTTGCCCATTTTCTTATCTCTAGTGGCGTATTTTACAATTAAGAAACAGTTTCTGCTTAGATCTTAAATTTATTGACTGGCAGGCAATAAAGTAGCAGTTAGAGCTCATCTAATAAAAAAAAAAAGTATAGTCGACTTACAAAGAAAAATCTTCAACCACAGAGAACATTATCCAGCATATCCATTAAATCAACCCAACCATGGACAAATATACATGTAATAAGACTTCTAGCTTAAATTGAACATTTGGTAAAGTAATCTAAGATTCTTCAATCTTAACGACAAACTAAAACAGGAACATACTGTACATGTAATTAAGCCCAATCAAATTGTTTTGTACTGACAGGCGTAGAGATGGATTAAACACACGCCATGTACATATCATTTTTCCCCCTGCTCCTTGTCACTGAAGTGTGTGTGAAAACTTTCCCAGGGTGAAAGGGAGCCTCAGTGAATGAATGGAATTACTGAATCACTTCTTCGCTATCTGCCTTTAACACAGTGCAGATCTGTAAATACGTACGGCTCACTGGCCGTGTCATGTGTCAGCAGAGTTACGTTGGTGAGAAATCATTCACTCCTACCATGTGCTTCACGCAAGGCAGCAGTGCCTGGAAAACCCTTATCCCATGAGGTCGCTAGAATCAAAACTACTGTTACAGCTTAAATACACGGAAACTTAACATAAAAAGCCTGACATTCTATCTAACGATACAACAGCATATCAAAGAAAACAAATGCTAACAGATGCAACAATAAACTTACCAAAAATAGACTTAAGATGCTGAAAGATAAGGTGAATTACTTCGTCTTCATTACTAAAAGAAACATAAAAAAGAAAACAATTTATAGAGCTAAGTACGATCCCCTGGTGTTGTGTTATAATTCAGTCCTTTCAAAGCAATATAGAAGAACATGTGAGGTAAGACGTGTTTCTTGGTGAAAAAAAATGAGACATATTCTTCTGTGTTTAATAAGCAATTAGTCCGAGTTAATCCCAGTTAAGTTTTAGTCCTTCCATAATAATCTGTTTGCTATTAGAAGTATCAGTATATCCAGAGGAAGGGAAAATCATGTTCACTCGATCCTTACTGCTATCCGGCTTGGCTTGAACAGTGTGTGTGAGAGCGGCAGCTATGAGAAAGCTTAGAATAACTCTACTGCTGGGAGTCTTATAGAGTGCCGCCAATTAGCAGCTGACCAATCACATGCCACTGGGACAAGTACTAACGTAAGAAAAAAAGGCTGTCCCTTCTGAATCAAAGAAGAGCTGAATTACTGAGGTTACACAAAGGACACTCATTCAGAAAAAAAAATAGGCAGTGCTTGAGAGCTGAAAACGCCCAGGAAGAAACTGCAAGTACTTTAGATGCAGGAAACGCCTCGTGGAGACACAGATACTGTGCATTCAGCAGCAGCTCATATCATACCAGGAAATAATATGTAACAATAAAATCACAACTACTCACCAGAAGAATTACCAGAAGATTTTAACCACTACTGTTTATGTATAACCCCTAGACTAAAAATTGAATTTATGTTTCAGTAATATGTGAAATCAAAACTACAAGATTTAATGGTTTTGGCTAGAGAGGGGTTTTCTCTGCTTAATTTATATCATGGTTAGAATACAATGGACATTTTTCAGAACACTGCAACAGACCAGGGAATTATTAGTATGATGTATTAGTAAAGTAAATAAATTAAAACAGTTTAAAGTACCTGTACATGCATTAAAATAAAAGAGTCTATACTATTGTCCTTTCGCAGCTCCTCTGTGCAGTGCCACTCTATTTCCACTTTCCCATGGGAGAGAACAAGTGATTGTCCAGCACCGGCAGACATTGCAGTGTCCAGCAACAAGGTTTCGCGCCCTATAGCACACCTACTCTATTCATTGCAATGTAGGGTCGAGCGCCAAATCCACTTTGGAATGAATGGATTAAGCATGTGGAGACAGAAACAAGGCTAAAGGACTACTTGCCATGGGTAAAAATGCCAATGCTAGATGGAGGAGCTGCAGGGGAACTCTGGACCCACGGGGGAAAAAAGGTGAGTGTAGACTTTTTTTGCTTTTTCCTGGACAATTTATTATCATTATTATTATTATTATTGTTTATTTATATAGCGTCATCAACTTCCATAGCGCTTTACAAGTTCCCTTTAATGCAAGAGAGATCTGCCCAGTTGGCAATCCTATTGTATTGTGCTGAAAAAAACTGGCTGCCATGATTTACTGTTACATAATTATTATCCAATGAGGTAGAGACATTCATTATTTACTGTTACATAATTATTGTTATCCAATGAGGAGACATTTTCTACACAGATCTACAGAAATAACATCCTGCTAAAAGATATTCAGTGAAGTGTGTGGGGCCAGCCACCCAGAAACAGAGAGCGTTCCCCATGCGGAGGAGAGAGTCCTTCATATTTCTATGAAAAATCTTGTTAACCAACTGAATTAGACCTTGGGGTACCACCCCACCCATAGTTTTAGAAAAATATACCTAATTAGCGCCCATCACCTGATACTGATTGGGATAAAGGACATATATTATTATCTATTCAATCGCCTACTACTAACTCAAGCCATTTTCATTGTTCATGTTAATAAAAGCTTAAATTCTGATAAGTTTTTCTCCTTTTTTGACAACCATATTTTCTTTGTACTGTCTAAAAAGCCTCCAGCTCATAAGGTTTTGGTCTAACAAAACTGCCTATTAGTTACATAATGTAATGAAATAGATAATTGGGAATCTGACACCGAAAAGAGCAGACAGGCAGTTTTATCATTATAAATCATCTCCTAATTAGAACATTTGAATGATTTGGTCCTCGTCTTTTAAAAAATGATTAATGCTAAAATATTAATGCCACATTACAGACATTTTTATATAATCTGATATAACATTTAATAAGGGATAAAACAGGTTAGTAACGGCAAATATTTTTGGATAAACCATTCACCATGACCAATCATCATGAGTATAGTTGTTAATTTTTCAAACCTGTGAAAATATATGTAATACTGTATATACAACAGTCTATTTCTAAATAGGTTTTACAGTATATTTCCTGTGAACAACTGGTATATAAAAACAATATCTAACTCACTTCAATAAAGCAATCTAACTCACCAGCAATAAAGAATAATTGTGGATTCATTTATTCATGTCTGTTGTTGTATGCCAGTTGACATGCACATTGTTTCCACACTTTGCAGATACAGCAAAAAAAAAGTTAAGTAAACTAAAAATCAGTATTAGTTTTTAGACAACAGGGCTAAATAGGGAATATATATTACTGTATTAGGCTAGATCAGCCACAGGAACTCAATATCAGTAATATTTGTAATTAATTTAGACCCAGTTGAATCTGATATGTATTAGTACCTTTAATTTGAGTTGTGGACATGTTTAGCACCACTTAACCACCCTCTACCTCACAGGTGTGATAAAATTCATATATTTTTAGATATTATGCGAACTGAATATGCTTTTATTTTTTGGGAGATCAAAACTACTGAATTAAGAATTGAAACATTTAATTTTGGTTAAGGATAAACCCTGCTGATAATCTAACCTCATGGGAGATAGCTACAACACATAATGATACCAAAAACTTAAAAAGACAAATGAAAGCCAATTTTATTTTATTTTTATTATGTCCCTGGGAATTTATACTAACTCATAGCAATTACCTGTTACTATTTTGTGGCTAATGATATAATGTGTAATGAGTCAATTACAATTACGGTAATGAATCACAACATCACAGTCATTTACAGAACATAATAGTGGTTGACAACTACATTTTCGAGTTTGTGGGACATTTTCCTAACTTGTAATGCCTCTAGTATCTAAAATAAAGTGAAAATAGAAATTAATTAAAAGAAAACAGATGATATAAGTTTTTTGGAATCAGTAGAAATTATATGGTAACAAACTGCCTCTGAAGGTTCTCTTTCACCCAGACAAATATGTAACAACAAGTCAAGGTAACTGGACTAACGGTGTTCTCCAAGAAAGCACCTTGCCAGTTAGCTAAATGGCTTTCTCAATGGAAATTATATGATTTATATGAGTTAGAAAGTTATTTGGAAGTCTAGATGCTTTGACTTGTTATTGCTGATGTGTCAGGCATTTAAAAAAAATAAAGCTGGTATGCAATGTAGTCACTGTGATTTTTAACCAGGTTTATTAACCTATCTTCAGTGCTGGGGAACTCACTTGTCTGCATATTACAGGTTAAAGGAGTTTGATTTTATGACGTTCTTATTACTTATTTGTGCTATGAAAAGAATGTAAAAAATGCTGAGATCTTTTTCTTTTATTGTGAATAAAATATTATAAGCATGAGCCCTATCATGCGTTATAACATGTATAAACGGTGGAATTTTAATGTGGTAAAATTTGCCTCTATACATTGATGACTAATAAGAGAAGAATGTGAAATGTGTACTTTAGTATTGTATCAATAAAAAGGCACACCTTGCAGAAAAATGTTAGCAGCAATAAACTGACACTTCAAAGCAAGTGTGAACATTGTATCTGGAAGATTTGCAAAGTATGAGCTGGATTAGCAGAGATGAGCGAACATCTTAAATTTCGCTCTAAAGATGATTCACCTGATTCAGGTTGCAGTTTGGTTTCTGTTTTTACTCTATTGACAAGGTTCCCGCACACATATATGTGAACAGTGGAGGCATCATTTTAGAAAAGAGATTTCATTTTTATTGCCAGTTATCTTTTGGAGTGTCTGTTGGGCACTGTGTAGTAAAACTGTGTAGTATGAGCAGGACATTTTATAATTATTTTACTGTAAAACCTTTCTTGTATTTCTTTGTGGGAGGGAAAAACAATAAACTTTTTTTTCCTGTTGGACTACTAATGAGAAGAAACAGCAGTAGCAAGTATATATCATACTGCTGCTGTACAGGTCTACTGACACAAGATTAACTTACCACATCACCTTGCAGCATCCACATCCAGCCCCCATAAATGAGGGATGAACATTGTCCGAGCTCCCGTCTAACTGCTAAAGAAACTAACAAAATCAAGAAAAATCTAAAAGACTTCCAAAGGAGTCAAAGTGCCCGTCATGAGCTGTTGAAGTAGTAAACAATCATCCTGACCTGGACTCCCCCCCCCCCCCCCCCCCCCCCAGGTAACCATCGCTAAGAATCATTGATACCCCCCCCCCCACACATCTTGTACGTGCCCTTTTTTGCCCAACTGGGATAGCCAGGCAGCTGTGGCAGCATTCACATGGGCCATACCATGTCATGGAAGTGCAGTCAGGAGCAGTCCTATCTGATTTGAAGCTTTCTATACATCTTTACCAGGAGGGGAATTTGAGATTCCCTAGTCAAGTTTGTTAAAGCAGACCAAAGATGCTCCAGTATCTAAAAGGACCCCAGAGCCACTTTTCAGCAGGATGCTATGGCAATCACTGAGGGCACTCACAGAAATGTGCTAGGTCATGAACATGTTTTAGTAAAAGAAGCAAACGCAGACTATTTTCAAAGCAATCCAACAGTCATAAATGACTGCTTGGTCACCTTGCCTGCACTAGAGGGGGTGGGGGCCTAGCAACTGGCGATGCACCGCCATGCATAGCCACCCCTCCTCTACAAGCCTCATATGTCTGGCCTTATAAGTACTTTCTAGGCAAAAAAAAGCGCTAAGTGTGAGAAGGAAAATATTCTGCCCCCTTCTCATGCATACTTTAGTGCTGCTGCTGTACCATAAAGGTATTTGCCATGTTGTGCCTCTACCAAATCGGCAGGCTGTGCCCCTTCTCCATGACCGAGCCCAATATGGGGGGGGGGGGGGGGTGAGGGGCATCTGCAAAAAAACAGATTGGTTGGGATAAAGGCACTTCCAATGGCCTTGACACCTTGGGCGATTGTCCTGCTCGTCCTCCCCTAGAAACAACCCTGCTTACCAATAGCCCAAAGGGACCATCAGAGTGAGTTTGCTGCTCGGGTTATTAAGTGTGCTATTAAGTGTGAATAAAAATGTCTCAGAAATGGCCAAATATGGCTAGGAAGGGCAATCCATGAGGTAGAGGGCATCCAAGTGACCCAAGTGTCAATGACAAAAGTCAAGGTCTCTAAACAAATTTGGAAAGTTTTATATTTAAAGACCCTTTCCAGGAATGCACTTTGCTTCTATTTCTGGGTTATGGCTGAGCTGGAAAGGGCACGACATGGCATAGATTTATGTGTGTGCTCTTCTGTGGTCAGAGACATATGTGGGCCTACTGTGGATGGCCATGCTCACCTGTACTGAGAGCTCCAAGGTACAGAGTGGCTGTTAGACCATTTCTGCATAGTCCTGGAAAGATGAAATTGAAAGAAGAGCAAAAACCGGAACCCTGCTACAGCTTCTACCCAGTGCTGCAGGAAATGGAGGAGAGGAGCATGGGACGCAAGTTAGCTGCTTGTCATCTTATTATTGATGTTGCCTGGACTGCCCTTTAATTTGTTTCGATGTCCTAAAGGCTTCTGTTCTATCGAAACCTCTATAATTAAATATGCATCTCATTAAAAACAGCACCTTACGCCTAGAACTGCCCCATGGTAGGTGAAGGCAACTTCCTTTAAAACATTATAATATCAAATTTATTTTGTGTGTATCAGGGGCACATTTTTCTCCAAACTTTCTGAATTATTTGGATTCATTACATGAATGAGTTTTATAGCAGCATTTGTAGTTATGACCCATTTTCCTCCATTAAAGTTCAATGAACCCAATACGTTATTTCAATGAACTGACATAGAAGTGAGTGCAACTTTGGTAGCTTGGCCAGGTATTTGTTAACTGGCAGATGTTAGCATCTCTGTGAGTAATTCTGCTTCTTGTCCAGGCACTCCACAAGGGATGACTAGAGAATTACGCCCTTGCTGCTGGTAGGGGTGAGGCTGACTGTGCATAGCAGACCACTTATGTGCTTTATCATACTGTGTAGCTGTGGTAGGTAAATTCTTTGCCGGGAGAGACCTCAATCAAAGAAAGATGATGATGCTTATTGCATGTGATGTAAAAACCATACAGGAATGAGGCCATGCAAAAAAAATATATATTATATGGATACCATAACAAGTAGTCATATATCATTTACTGATGTCGCCTACTGATCCTGAAAAAGAGCCCATCTTATATGTTTCCCCCACCCTGTGCATACCAATTGCCCACATTAAAAATCATCCTACCTGCACCTAGTGCGTTTTCTGAGCCTTTAAAAATCCAAGATGACTGCCCATGGAGTCTCAGGCTGCCTGCAGACAGGAAGTGTCTTCTGACTGCGCTGCTTTGCATTCTGGGAATGCTGTCTTTTTCCTGACCTCAGCTCTGCTCTGTCTGTGCAGCTGTAACCCGTCCCCTGCACTTTTGCCCTGATCTCTTCTCCTCAGTATGTGATACTTCTGAGGCAAGATGGTGGCGCCCGTATCCTGAACAGAGTTGCAGCCCAGTGGGGGAAAGAATAATAACTAAGTGACTAAAAACATAAAAATATTAGTTTTAGATGCTGTAGAATAGTTTTTTTTTAAGTTTTGGGCTTTTTATTTAATGATCCGGTTTAAATGACTTGGACTCAACCATGTTTGCTAAGCAACTGAGACTTTCTCTCAATGCCTCGCCATAAAGTAAAGTTCTATAGAATATGTTGGTCCACTTTCCAACCTCTGAACTATGTCTATTTTTGCAATTGTCATAGCAGGCAACAATAAATTCCTGTGCATCATTATGGTTGATAGAGGAATTCGTCCAAAGCTAACACAGGATTCCCCACAATAGACACATCCAAAATGCCTTTCACATTCTTGAAATGTTTTGTACCATTTGATCGGACCTCTGAGGCTACTAGATATTTCTTACTTCCCAAGCTATCTAAAATGTGTTTATGAGATATATAGTACTTGAACACTAAATAGTATGTGAGAATGTATGAGATAATTGATGTGGAGCAGGTCAAACTGAGGTCCTATTCTATAGCTGCCAGTGGTGAAGGCTGTTTGACATTAGAAATCACTGGACCCAAAATCCTGTTAAAACAGTAAATTATTTAAAAATTCTGGTATAGATTCTACTTAACTAACTCATAAAAGGAGCCCCATCACTAACAAAGGGCCCAATGATAAAAATCCATATAAATCATGCTGGATTGGATTGTGGGAGGAGGGATCTCATACACCCGGCATCAAGAAATATCCAGCCAGGCTTGTTTCTTTCTTTTAAGGAAGAAGAAATCAGGGGTGACAGGCCTGATCCACTCAAACCTGTCACCCCTGGATTTTATTCCTACAAGGAAAAGAAAACCACAAGGTTAGTGGGAGTTTTATTCTATAGTCTATAAGTGACCCCTTCTCTCATGTTTATATAGTATATGTAAGGCTGAAAAAAGACTGTAGTCCATCCAGCTCAGCCTGTTTATCTCCTTCCAGTGGTCTAGTAGCCATAGTTGGAAATGCAAGGAAGGCACAATTTCGTGATACATGTCCTTTAAGTATGGCATTCAAAAGTTGTATCACTCTTTATATGGACCAAAACTCCTATAAATGAGATGTTCCTCTTTAAGAGATTTCCCTAGGGCTACCAAATTTGGAATGCTGGCTCGCCCAGCATCCTGAATTCCTGTGCCCCGCCAGAGGACATTCAAACCTGTTAAGAGCAGCAAGCAAGCAGAGCAGGGAAGCTGCTAGAAGCCCCTTAAAGAGGCAGTGAGATTGCTGATCGATATAAGTATATAGGAAAAACAGGGTGGTTCACACTGCGGGTCATTCCATTTTGGGAGGACAAGGAATCGTCCCCAACTCTAGATTCTAGAGCTGGGTGAAATGGGTTTGGTTCTCTTTAAATTGTCCAAAAACTACTAAGAATAGAAATATGTGGGAACATGCTGGAAAACAAGAGAAACAGTTACTTCTCAAATCGATCTGTCTCCTGGGCAAGTCTGTGGAAAAAGGTAGCATTACAATTATTATTTTTGCCCAAAACATTGTATGATGGGTAAAAGCATCTACCTGCTCATACCAAAATAATGTCAGTAACAATAAGCCCTTATTCTGGCACAAGCTAGTTTAGGAGGCAGGCAGTTCAACCTAATAAACCTGTCGCCGTAGTTTTTCTGACTTCCAGTAAAAGAGAAAAACAAGCTTGGCAGAATTTTTTTTTACGTAGGGTGTAAAAGTAAGACCCCCCCCCCCCCCCCCATTTACCATCAAGCATGTTTTTGAGCTCTTTAATCACAATATGTAAATAATGCCTCCCTTTATAATTATTTGTAATGCATCCCTCTACTTGTAAACTGTGCCTCCTTTACTAATCTTGGAAATAAGAAGGTAAGAACCCGGTATGGTATTGCCTTAGATATCTTTAAACAAATTGATTAGATTGTAAGCTCACAAGGGCAGGGCCCTCTCTCCTAGTGTGTTCCTTATTTACTTGTCTGTTACATTTTATTTGTAATATTGTGTGTTTGATATGCATTGTTTTATAAGTGTCTACTTGTCTTACCCCTGTACTTGTACCTTGCACAGTGCCATAGAGTATAATGGTGCCTTATAAATTAACAATAATAAAAATATGATCCCAATTGAGGCATTTTTCAGAGCTAACCGGTTTAAACCCCTGAGGTGTATTTTTAAAAACCTAGGAGCAGTCATGGCCTGGCGGTTAAGGAAGCCTTGTGACCAGAGGATAGCAGGTTCAATTCCTGACCATGACATTACTGAGGTGCTCTTGGGCAAATGCACCGCTCCAGGCATGTTTGCACTCACTGTTTGTGTTTGGCCCCCTGTACAGATGGGTCAAATGCAGAAGAAAAATTCCTATGTGTGTGCAAGTATACAATGACCACCTATGAACAAGTTGAGCTTTTGAAACTATCTGCTGTACAGGAATCCACCTATCCTATTTAAGACAGTCCAACACTTTTTTTGTAGAAAATTGCCAGAGCTCCCCACAAACCTGGTTTCACTTACCAGCACTGTGACCCCCAGGCTAGATCCGACCTTGGGATTGGACCCCAGTTTTTCCAGCCGCTGATGGAATCCCAGACAACATGACTAACCAATTGCCAGGGGTGACCATGGTGGAGGTAAGTAAAACCAGGGTTTGCCTGGGGGGATTACTCCAGCAATCAGGATGCCCCTCCATGCCTCAGTACATTGGCATCCACCACCTGTTTGGCCCATCGTGGCATAATCGGTTAATGAGCTTTTCAGACTGAAACTCATATTTAAGGGGTAAGTCCATGTTCAAGTGAATTTTTGAAAGTGTATATGTTTGTGTGTGAAAATGATGTCTTTGTTAGTTTGTTAGCAAATGTGTGTTTTATGTAGGCAGTTGTCACTATCTGCAATCTGTGGCTATTGGCAACAGACTTGGTGTACATTGCCAATAGCCAATTGTTGCAGATAGTTGCACAGAACACTACGGCTGGGCATGTGTAAGGTTGTGTGAGCTCCTTCACCCCAGCAGTGGCCATAACAGCAGTGTTCTGTGTGTACAGAACTCACTCCTCCCTTCTTGGTGTCAGCTCAGCACCTTGAGAACATCCTTTTGGCATAAAAAATATACACTTTAAAAAATTCCATAGAAAGTGGACTATGAGGCTTTACAAATTATTCATATTTAGACTATCTATAAAACGAAATCAAGTCAATAATTATTACTAATATTATGTGTTAAAACGTATACAATGACATTGGAGAATATAATTCTTCATCGAACTTTTCTTGGCTAATTAGTTTTCATTGTGAAGTAAAGGAAATTCAAGTTCCAAAACGAAGGAGGAGGACAGGGATGTGGCAGATCTGAATCACCCTCATGACTAATTCCACATGCATTTTTTCTCTTTCAAAATGTAAGTATTTCTCCGTGGTGGGTAAAGAAAGAAAGTCTGTAGAGGCTGAATCACAGTAATTACCTACTCATTCTGACATGCATTAATGCTGTTAAAAGTAACCACATTCCATTTAAAAATAAAACAAATAGACATACAAAAACTTTATGTTGAGATGGTTTTATAAACATACATGTGGGTAAACATATCAGATGGCATGGGTGGGCTTCACGGGATGTAGTTCACTTACCATTGCCGCTGTCTTTTTCATCAGCCACCTGTAAAGTCAGGCTTTATAAAGAGGTAAGTAGCTTTAAAGACATTCTGTTCTAGACGCTGGAACAATTTAAATGGAACACAAAATAAAAAAAAAGCACTCAACTCAGTAGAAATGTCTGGGGACCATTGCTTTTTTTCACGGTATGCATATACCGCTGAAACTAGCGCCAGAGATGTAGCATAATCTTCCTACCTGTACTCATAATCAGCAAAGTGAAAAACAGTAATCACATAGCAACTGTATCTTGGAAGATTTTACTAGGATTGAAATTATAACACATAGAGCAGCAACACCTTTTTTGTGGCTGCATTCTGCTATGTAATTTTGCGCTTCTACATGTGTCAAGAAGGATAAAGAATATGTGAAGATGTGTGTGCTTTTACTGACACCTCATTGGGTCCCAACAGGTTTCATAATGCTTTTCTAAACTGAAGCTGATGCAACAAAGTTAATAAGCCATACTGACATCATTAAAGTACAACAAAATGCTTAAGTAAAGTTAAGCCACCCACAGGCTACCTTAGTGCTACCATTTTGTGTGAACATTAGATTAGGGAGCTTAAGAGATTGAAGCATGTAAACCCCTAAACAAGTTCCAGCAATGAGGTGTATGATGTTTTACTGTACCCCTTTCTCTGGATCCTGAATATGATATTCAAAAGTGTATTAAAAGCAAAGTTTTAGAGGGATAATGGCAATTGGACTTTGTTACTGGCTGCAACCCGCCATTTCTGTTGCCTGCCATTGTGGTTATCTATGTTGATTAGCCTTCTATGTGTCCGACAACCTTAAAAAGAAGCACAGGGAATAATTAGAAGGGAGGATAAAGAGAATATGAATCCAAAACATTAGAATTTGTAAAGTAAGGTGTGTATGTGCATCAGGGGCGGACTGGCCATAGGGACAGCCCAGTGGGCTAATCTACTTTGGGGCCAGGCATGTAGCCCACCTCAATTCAAACATGTTCTGACATTTCTCCTGTGAGTGTGCAACTGCTTATAACAGCCTCCCTCACTTCCTGCCTCTGAAGTCATTGCTCTAGCCACCTATACCTGGCCCCACTGCGCCAAGACACCACAGTCAATGTTATGCTCCTGCAATGCTATTGCTCCTGCATCCTCTCAAAGCTGAAACACTGCCTCGCCTATTTTAACCTAGTCGTATCCATCTTGCAGGGAGGCTACGTATCCCAGCATCCCAGCCGTGCCTGCCTGTATATAAAGAGAAACACAGAGGAATTTTTCCTGTGCTGTTCCTCTAGGTGTATCCCCCCAGTTTGCCAGATTCAACTTCCTGTCATTCCCTCGGTGCAGGCTCAGTTGAAAGTGCTTACTGGCTGAGGGAAAGTCAAAATCTTTGTTCCGCTTTAAATTTACTTTAGCAAAATAAATAAATTGTCATAAGTTTTAAGTGAAAACCATGATCTAAGGTCCTCCTTTACTGAATCACTCCTTATTAAGAAAAGATCTTCTTAATTCCTCACTTTTTGCCCCAAAAGTATACAATTTTGGCCAAAATTGTATTGCATGTAAAACCCAGCCCGAGTGAAGGTTTTTATGTCTTTTTAAGGGATTTCAAGTGCTCAGAAAACCACTGAGCCTGCAGTGCTCGGGTATAGCGTTTACCATTTACGCAGCCATCAACTCCTACCTGTGGACACATGTCCTGGTCACAAGCACATGGATTTATCAGACAAGTCTCATTAAGTTGGGCAGCGGTATCACCCCGAAGAATACCCTAAAAGCAATGGCTGTATAAGGATGATGTTGGTAACTTGTTTTAGGGTATTCTTCGGGGTGATACCGCTGCCCAACTTAATGAGACTTGTCTGATAAATCCATGTGCTTGTGAGGTTGTGCCCAAGCAGAAGGCCAGCTAATTCACCCACAAAAAGACAATAGCTGAATGTTCAGGAATCTATCAGCAACGCACAGAAATATGGAGAGTAGGGTTGGTTGGGTTCTTCCAACAGAGTGCTATGACATTTTTTTCAGCTTCTTGCAGTCTAGTCAACTTTCTTGCTACTCACTTTATACTCACTTTCTAATGTTTTATGAAAGAAAACTATTATTGGTCTGCTTAACTACAGTAAATAGCAAATATGGACGTGTAGGGCTGACAGAAGAACGTATCACATAAACTAGATATACATGGTCAGGGCTGGTGTTAGCACTGGGCATGCCCAGGAAGGTGCCAGGGCCCCTGCACCCCACATGGTGGTCATTCGATAGACCTCTTGTCAGTGGTGGTCATTCCCATGCATCATAGCCATTAGGAGATCTCTCCTTTCTTTTATTCATACCTATTATTCTGCCTTTTTGTCACTCCTTTTATTCTTTCTTTCATTCCTTATTTTATTCCTTGTATGCTTTCTTCTTTTTTTTCATGTATTTTTTCCACTTTCTTTATTTCATTCCTTCTATGGTATCTTAGTTTTTTTTGTTTTTTTCTCTGTTTTCTTTCTTCAATGTATTTTTTCTTTTATTCATTCTATTATTTCTCCTTCTGTTCTTTCTTTCATACCTTCTATGATTTCTTTTTCTCACTGTTTTGTCTTTCTGAATTTCTATCTTTCCCTTCTTTGTATTCTTTCTATCTTTCTTTATTACTTATTCATGTTTCAGGCAGGGCAGCAATGCAAATGCACAATTACCCTTAAGAACTGAAGAAATAGCAGTGGGCAGCATCCAGCAATAGAATGGGGTCAGCAGGGGGTTGGTATGGATTCCCCATTTTACCAATAACCCCCACGCATGCAGCCTTACCACCATGTGTGGCATCACTCACAGCAAGGGACCCACTGAGACTGTCACCCAGGGGCCAACAAAGACTCAGAGCCAGCCCTGTACATGGTGCTTCTTATCGAACACCACAGCAGACAAAAGATGGTAAAAGATGTACGAACTTCTAACTGGATATCCAAAATATACACATTACAATGTTTAACTGCTGATAGTCGAATAAGAGGAATTTTCTTGATAAATATCAATAATTAATAATATCACTATATGAAATGTGAATTTATAATGACAGACCCAATGCACAGATGCCAATAACGTATTACAGTGCAATCCTATAGGTATAATTAGAGATATACCCTAATAATGCACCAGGTTTTTCCTGAATGGACGGTGCGGCATGCCACAGCTTCAACTTAAGCGGAGGATGCGGCCGGCAGCGCATTTGGCTCTGCTCGTCTGCTTAGCTGTTATGGAGGGAGCCGTAAGCCGAGCGTGCTGATTGGCTGAGCATGCTCCATGGGAGCAACAGGAAGGTGAGTGAATCAGGTGACCTAGGGGGATATACACAGTGGGGCATCCCAATGAGGGATGACCCCCCCAGAGGAACAACACACGGGAAAATGAAATTCCTGTGTGTTATTCCTCTTTGAGACAGAACCATTTCATCATAGCATGATGTAAGCAAGTAGATATAACTATTTATTTACCCAAATTATTTTCCCCATGATGCTATGCACCAAGCTGATAACTGTTGCCCTTCATGCTCTAAAATATTTGGTTAAGAAGCAGACATCTTGAAGCTTGATTCTGATAAAGGTGAGAAATGCTATGTTAATAAATAGGCTGAGAACTGCTTTTATACGGTGCTATTTGAGGATTATATAAGAGCGTGGGAACAGAGTGTGTGTGACATTAGAACTTTGGCAATCTTGAGCTGACACCTAGCAGGTCAATTGAGATTCAGCTTCAGATGAATACTAAGTGTATGGAAAGAATAAGAAGGCAAGACCATTTGTTTCCAAAGTAGCTGGCAAATCTACATGTATCACAGTGAGACAGTATGGCATGGCTGTAAGTCTGTGGAGGAAATAGTCTGTGGAACAAATTCTAGACATCCTTTCAGCTATTACATGACATCACTCGTCTTGAAACATGTGCTCAGCAATGCCTATGAGCAGGGACAAGAGAAAACAAGCCTGTATATGTTATATAAATGCTTCTGACTCTTCAAAACATCCATCTCAGACAGACAGATTTATACATACTGGTAGATAGCTTCCTGTAATAGAAAGTAGACTGGAAATGTGGACTAGCTAATAAATATCAGTTTGGCCCCCTTTACCTAACACTGATTAATCTGTGTTTCTAACAAGGGCATTTAAATCCTGTCAATGGCATTCACATAAAGCATACCTACACTCTGCCTTGCAGCTATGTGCCAGGGTGGGTCCTAGTTTACAAGGACACTAACCCCTCACACCATGAAACTGCGTCCGTTGTGGGGACAGTTAATAACTACACGTATGTTTGGGAATCCGCAGCTTATCCAATAGGAAACCAAATGTTTTATTATGCTGTGGGTGTGCGCTGCCACCGGAGAGGTGCCAGCAACACAAGGGATAAGCAAAATGTATAAAGAGTAAAGGCTCAGGGCCCCAAATAGACCCCAAAATAGTTTCTATAGATTGTGCTGCACACTCAAATTGATAAATGAATCAATGTTTAAGTTGATACACTAAGCCCTCCCATAAAAACATGTACATACATACATAAAACACATTAAAAATTTCCCCCAAGGGCGCTGCTCCAACGTCCCTGTCCCTACAATAAGCTAGACCAATACCTAATCAATTACTATTACAATTATATATACTGACCCTAGCCAATCCCATATATAGAGTTAATATTACCCCTATACAATAGTGCAAATAATAAACATCCAATTAAGGGTTAATACACAAAAATGTGTTAATACTTGAGAAATAATAATAAGTAGCCAAAAATTGCCAGTGCAAATCCCAAAAAATTACAAAACCTCAACACTCCAAAAGAGAGGTTAATACCCAATAATACCCAATATTGACGTGAAGTGGCAGAGCAAACTACAATAAAAGATCAGAAAGGGTCAGGCTCAATCCTCAGGTCAGCAAAGACTAGTCCATATTGATTTAACACAGCCAAACAAAACTAGCTATATGCAGTATATAACAGAGGAAGACATGCACAGCACATTCTCTTACCACGGGATATAATGGAGTAAGAGGAACACAATGGCAACCCTGAGGACGTGTGGTCCTGGAAAGCGTGGGTGCCGCAGGCAGGTTACCTGGGCTGCAGGCCCCCTTCCCCCTCCTAACCTTGGATATTCTATAGCGGTGATGTACTCTAGTTATACATTTGTTTCTTTGCTGTGCAGGTCTTCCTCTGTTATATGCTGCAAATAGCTAGGGTGTAAGGATCACCAAAATATCTGGACAGATTTATAGCACTGAATTGGCAAGTGAAACACTTTCTGTATATATATCTGTAGGAATAAATCAAGGCAACTGGGCTTTTATTTAAAAATAAATCAGCAAGTCCATTTGCCTTGATTTACCCCTGCAGATATATGATGAACTGGATGAATAAGAACCTTCACTTTCCATAAATGAAATGAATGAATTTACACCCCCTCTGTTCATGGAGATGGAGGAGTCCGAGTTGGATCCTCAGGACATGTAGAAATATAGAAGATTCGGGGATCTGATGGGGGGGAAAGGGTGACCATAGATATTTTTTCACCTTAGCCTGAAGTTGCCATTTAAATATTCATATTTTAAAAACCCATACATACAGTGTATCCCATCTCTCCTAACATACTCCTGTCCCAATGTGTTTTTGTTGCATTGACTCATAATACATTATATGTTATACACATTAGTTGTCATATCTCTGTTACAGTAACATAGTATGTAAGGCTGAATAAAGACTTTAATTCATCCTGTTCAGCCTGTTTATCTCCTTCCAGTGGTCTAGGAGCCATGGCTGGCAATGTTATTACATGCCAGGAAGGCATCCAGGTCACTTTTAATATTCAGGTCATACTGCTCTGTGTATTATAAGTCCTACTCTCCCAATGGCACTTTCTACATAAATAATGATAATGCAACATATGTGTATGTTGCATTACATTAGGCGAAGTCCTGTATAGGATTTCTGGATGTAGTCCCCAAATACACGTATACATACATTCACAAGCAGACGACAGAGACAGACAGATGCAAAATGGATGTAGGGAAAGTGAAGAAACGGATGTGATAATGTGAAAGAGATAGATGAAGGAGAGGAGATGGAAGGAACACTGGAAAACAAGAGAGATACTGGGTGTCTACAAAAGAGAAAGGAGAAGAGCAAGAGTGAAATAGAAAAACAGAATAGAAGGAATGTGTAAAAGAGAGAAAGATGCAGGAGACTTGGGAATGGGAGATTGCTGAAGTGAATGTGGAAAAGAGAAAAACATGAAGGGGAGGGGGAGAATATGGAAAAGAGAGGACAGCGAGAATGTAGAGAAGACAAAGTAAATGAGGAAAAATGGACAGAGAGAATGTGCAAAAGAGAGAAAAAGGAAGGAAAAGAAATGATAGAATGTGGAAAAAGAAAAACAGAGAGAGGGAAAGTGGAAAAAAGTGGGATATGAAGGAAATATGGTAAAACAAAAGAAGTTGGAAGGTGGAAAAAATAAATTGGAAGGGAAAATGGAAAAAAGAGAAAGATGAGAGTAATATGGAAAGAGAGAGAAAACAGGGAATGCAGGGAGAGGAAAGTAAGGCAACATAAAAAAGAGAGAAAGAGGGAGTGAGTGTAAAAAATGGAGGGGGAATGTGGAAAAAAGAGGGAGACCAAGGAAATTTGGAAAGGGGGAATGTGAAAAATACGAGAGAGAAAAAAGGAGGGAATGTGGAAAAAATAGAAAGATGGAATGATTTTAAAAGCCACATAACGAGGAAGGGAATGTGAAAGAAAGGCAGCCAGAAGAAAGGTGAAAAATGAGGACAGAGGCAAAGTGACATAGAGAGGAAAACAGAAGGAATGGGACAGAGATGAGAATACCATGTGAGAGTTTGCCAGCAGAGCTGCAGGTTTTAAGAGAGGAAGGGGATTTGGGGCTCATCTACTAAACTAGCTGAGAGCTGTGTCCTAAAAGACACCTGAATAAGGTCTCCCAGCGCCACCTTACAGATTGAGATAACATTCGACGATATTTTATGCCAGAGACCTTCCAACAAAGATAATTTCTAGCATTAAAGTGGACCAACACCCAGGATTTTGACTATCCTGGGTTTTGGTCCGATCGGGGGTGCCCCGCTGTGTGAAATCCCCCAGAAAGCCCCAAAAACTCACCTCTTCCCGCTCCCACGTGACCGCTGCAGCCAATCCCCACCGGCGGAAAAGCGGGGCGCAGCGACGGACAAGAGAACGCGCCTGCCGCCACCTCCCGCGCGTCACTCTTACAGGGCGTGCGCCCGCGCCGGCCATTTACAAATGGCCGGCGTGGGTGCGCGTCCTGCTAGAGGGACGTGCGGGAGGCGGCGGCGGGCGCCGCTGGATCGAGGAGCAGGTAGGGATTTAGCGGTTTCTGGGGGGTGCCCCGCAGTCAGGGAGCTGATCGGTCCGGGAATCTTATAGATTCCTGGGCCGATCATGGGAGGGTGTTGGTCCACTTTAAAGGGATACAGAAGGCAAAGGAGATTGTTAGACCGTTGTGTCAGGGTACGTTTGGTACTGTCCTAAACTGTTTTCCATTTTTAAGTTGGAGAAGAATTGGCAGAGATATCGAGGTTTTAAGTTTCACCTTATAATTTATCTTTTGAAATATTTGGGCTTGGGTCTTGGCTCTGTGATGCCACATAATCAGCATAATGGGCTGGGTCTGTAGGACAAGCATTCTCATCTCACTGGCTGTTCTCTCTCTTTCTCCCAGTGTCCACAGTCTGATGATATGGAGCTTTAGACCACCAGCTTAGATCTATGATTGGTGGTCTATGGCAAAGGAATTCAGGGGTGTGCCACTACTTGCCATTGTTTCTGCTTACAGGAGCGTCTGTGTTCTGACGAAATAAGAGGGCAGCCATTATGAGGTGACCTGCTGAATGACAGCTTATGCACTTTGCCTACAGAATCCTTTTAACTTCCACTAGAAATGTTTGGGTTCCATCCAACCTAAACCCCAGACACCTTCCAAATTCTGACATGATTTACATAAGGTGCTGCGGGCAAAGCCAGGACAGTGCATGTCCTCGATAACACTGATGCCAATCAGAAAGATATTTGCCGAAATGGCTTCAGCAAACCTTGTTTTGTGGGCATTAAAAAGTTTTACACAGCCCAGGGCAAACGCCTGTCTCCAAGAAACAGAACTGTGGAGCATCTGATTCTATCAACCCTTGGGAGCAGGTTAGAAGTCACAGGGATGTCATCAGGGCCTGGACTGAGTGACCCGGTCCCATTAAAGGGGTCCTGCCTGTACTGCTCTGCCCTACTCTAGCTGGGTTGTCATGTAAGTGTTGTAAGTCTTTTAAAAGTGCTGTATTATATTTGCCTATATTTGAATGTAGAAATTAAAACATTTAACAACAACCAATAAAACGTCTTACATTTCCTTCAGATAAACTTAACAATTAACACGAAAAAAGACTAAATGTATACTTTAGTTTCTCTTTAAAGGTGTCAGAGGAAAAGAATATGAAAAGAAGCAATCCCCACCCACTATCATATGAGAACAGCAGCCCACGCACTACACACACCCAGCATCCTGCAGCACACCCTTGGTTACACACTGTGAATTCAGTGGTGGAAACTCAGGATATGTGATGGCTGTATCCTAGAAAATAATCTCTGGCCAGAATGCCACAAGACGTTACAGTGACCTATACCCTCTTGGTCATGCTTCCTCCGTGTATTCTATGAGTGGGCAGGCTGATGGTGTCAGTACTTCCCACAGCCCCACCAGAACGCAGCCGCCCTTATCCTGGAAATTACAAGCCTTGTACATTTAAACATTCCATTCTCAGCAAACACCAACAGGGTTTCCTGCTCCACTCCCCGGCTTCAGGTCTAGTACTACTAATCCTCCTCCCATGTTACACCTTTCACTAACTTTCCTTTATTAACTCTCCAGTCTCAGGCATCAGCACGGACATTGATCCACAATATACTCTGTACACAAGACATTGTCAGGGTGCTTAAAGCGGACCAAAACCCACGTCGATCAGCCCAGGAATCTATAAGGTTCCCGGGATGATCGTTTCATTTCCCCTGGGGCATCCAAAATTGGGATGCCCCACTGTGTGAAACCCCCCATGTCGCCCATACACTTACCTTGTTTCCTGGTGTATGCGCGAGCCGCAATCGCATCCCGCTATCCCTCTAGCAGGGCACATTCCCGCACCAGGCATCTGTGAATGGTCGGCGCAGGCACGATCCCTGTTAGAGGGTAGCAAGGGATGCCACTGGCCTTAGACGACGTGACGTCAGCGGCTCCGAGCGCGCTGATTAGACGAGTGGCCGCACATGCGCCGTAGGGCCGAGAAGAGATGAGTTGGCTTTGGCAAGCTGGGGGTTTCACGCAGCGGGGTGACCCGGGGGAAGGGAACAGAACCCAGGATTTTGACTGTCCACTTTAAAAACAGTATTAAAGTATAACAACTGCCAATATGATTTCAGCATTTTTCTGCTTTAACAGACCTAAATATTATTCTTATGTATGTCATTTACTAACACCCAAGTATGTTGCCCCCAAACTTCTAGTGTTGTACCTGCTCTTTCCACTTCTTTCTTGCTCACTCCCTCTACTTTGGTGGGTGCTTCCTAGACCCAGTTCCTAGTTCTGGGTGGCCCTCCTCTTATCTTTGGTTGGTATCCCATCTCTTCCGTTCCCTGGATTGGGACTCCCTCCATGTAGCACCCTTGCATTATGTGCCTGGACAGTGGCTCCTGTTCCTCGAAGGTTCTTCCCCTATATATCAAATAGGTCATATAGATTGAAAATACAACCCATATCTACCTTCAGGGGTTTATTTATAGGGGTTGCCGGTGGTGCAACCCAGGAGGTCAGTGGGGCCCCATGATTGTTGCTCCTCCACCTTATTTTTCATTATTGTGTTCACTTGGAACTCTCTGCTGTTTTAGTATTTAATTGTCTAGTCCTACTGAGTTAAAAGACAAATAAAGGTTTACTTCCTGAGCCTTGAAAGGGCCCCATTAAATGTTCGCACCAGGGTCGCATCACATTTAGTTAAGCCACTGTCTACCTTGCTATAGGCACACCAGCATCACCAAGATCTTTTGGCCTCCTTGGTTCATAGGGGCCTCGCTAAGCCTAGAGCAGCTGGACTGTACCCGGAAATCTCAGGAGTGAATTGAGGAACACCAATTTTAATCACAACTAAAACTTTGCATGCCTGAAATCTGTCACGGTTTTTTATTGAAAGTGGACCTCCAGTATGTCAAACTATATAGGCCCTCATGGGAACCTGATTTGCTCAATCACTATTTGGCCTAAAAATACAATTCTGTGATTACTCACCTGTAGAATTGGTATTATACGTATACAGCACGTCCTGTTCCAGACTATTCCTTACCCATGGGTTATACATCCACAAGATGGCGCTGGACTGTAGAAAAACAGCTTGTGGCCTCTCCCGGCCCTATATAAGTCAGGGACCTCCCACAAAATCCCCAGTATTGACAAGCAGTTAACAAAAGGTCGGGAGAACAAAACCAGTTTCAAAATTCAACAATGAACATATGAACAATCACCATACAGAGGTAACTAAGAATAATGATAACAAGGGTGGGGTGGAACAGGACGTGCTGTATACATATAATACCAATTCTACAGGTGAGTAATCACAAAATTGTATTATTCTAAGTATACAGCACGTCCTGTTCCAGACTGTTCCTTACCCATGGGACATCCAATAGCAGTGTCCGTAAGGTAGGGTGGGATCCCCAAAAAGTAACAGCGGGCAGTTTAAACCACTGCCGCCTGCAGAACTTTGAGACCAAAAGCAGCATCAGCTGAGGCCTTAATATCAACCTTGTAAAGCTTAGAAAAGGTATGAACAGAAGACCAAGTAGCGGCCTTGCAAACTTGTTCAACAGAAGCTTGGTGCGGAAAGGCCCAAAAGGCACCAATAGCACGAGTAGAATGAGCAGTAAGGCAGAAGGGAGGCTCCTTCCCCTTAGCAGAATAGACCTGAATCACAGCCTGGCGAATCCACTTCCTGACAGTGGACTTAGCTGGAGCCAGACCCTTCCTAGGCCCAGATGGAAGCACAAATAGAGCATCAGTCTTCCTGAAAGATTCAGTAGCCACCAAATAGAACTTCAGAGTCCTGACCACATCCAGATAGTGTAAAATCTTAGGGTTACTTGGATTAGGGCATAGAGAAGGCAAAACAATGTCCTGATTGAGATGAAAGGCAGACACAACCTTAGGCAGAAAATCTGGCTTAAAACGAAAAACCACCTTGTCCTGGTGTCTCTCAAAGTAAGGGGGTTTGATGGAAAGCGCCGCCTACCCAGAAACACGCCTAACAGAAGTGATAGACACCAAAAAGACTACTTTAAGAGTCAAAATGGACAAAGGGGCCTCACGCAGAGGCTCAAAGGGAGACCCCTGCAAGGCAGATAAGACCAAGTTCAAGTCCCATACTGGTAACATAGGCTTACGTGGAGGATGCACGTGAGAAACCCTTTGGAAGAAAGTCTTGACCATACGATGGTGAGCAAAGGATCTTTGGAAGAAAATGTCCAGAGCAGAAACATGACCCTTGAGGGTACTAAGAACCGCCCGTCCTGAACCGACCTGAACCTCCCGTCCCTGAAGGTGTGGAGTCAATTGGGCGAGAACCAACCTTATCGCCCTCAATTCCAGAATGTTGATAGGGGTGTGGGCCTCCTAAGGACCCCACTGACCCTGGAATTTCAGGGATTTCCAGAAGCCCCCCCAACCTGTCAGACTGGCATATGTGGTGACTGTCTCCCAGCACGGGGCCAGAAAGGATCTGCCCACCAACAGGTTTCTTGAGTCCAGCCACCACGAGAGAGACCGTCTGGCCAGAGGGGACAGAACCAACACCTGATCCAGGGACCAAGGGTCCGATCCCAAACTGATAAGAGGTGAAGTTGAAGAGGTCCCATGTGAAATTGAGCATATGGAACCGCCTCGAAGCAAGACACCATCAGGCCCACCAGCTGCATCCCCTGCCGGATGGATGGATCAGGGCAAGACATAAGGAACCTGGCTTGGGCCTGAAGACTCTCCACCTTCTGCTGAGGCAGAAAAATCTTGACCTGAGACGTATCCAGAGTCATGCCCAGAAAGGACCTCACCATTGACGGTGACAGGAAAGACTTGGGGTGGTTGATCACTCAGCCGAAGGACTCCAGTGTGGACACCACCCGCTGAATATCCAACTCGGCCTGCTGGAGAGATTGAGACATGATGAGAATGTCGCCTAAGTAAGGAAGTATGCGAATGCCCTGAGATCTCAGCAGATCCAGAGTCATGCCCAGAAAGGACCTCACCATTGACGGTGACAGGAAAGACTTGGGGTGGTTGATCACTCAGCCGAAGGACTCCAGTGTGGACACCACCCGCTGAATATCCAACTCGGCCTGCTGGAGAGATTGAGACATGATGAGAATGTCGCCTAAGTAAGGAAGTATGCGAATGCCCTGAGATCTCAGCAGAGCCAGTACGCCCGCCAGTACCTTGGTGAATACCCTGGGGGCCGAGGTGATACTGAAAGGCAGAGCCACAAATTGATAGTGCTGATCCTCCAGAGCGAACCTGAGGAATCTCTGATGACCTGGAAAGACTGGTACATGAAGGTAAGCGTCCTTGATGTCTACAGAGGTCAAGAAGTCCCCTGGACATAGTGAATTGACAGCAGAGCGCAGAGTCTCCATGCGAAAGTGTTTGAATCTGACAAATTTGTTGAGGCACTTTAAATCTAGGATAGGTCTGATGGACCCGTCTTTTTTGGGGGTTCTGACCCATTCTAATGGCATCCCCCAGAACAGGCGCGTCCACCTCAGGAGGACATGACCAACGCTTAATCACATCAGCAGGAAAGGGATACCTTTTGTCCCAACTTTTGGGCACCCCTGGCAGCTAGCTAGACCGCTAGCATTCTTTGAGCACCAGATTATTAAAGTGCGACTGCGCAGGGAATTCCAAACGTGGTTTAACCGTATGGAAGAGCTCACCCTGCTGCTGCGGAGCAACGGCAGGAGGGGAGATACAAAGCACTTCAAAAATATGAGCCAAGAGCCTGTCAGTGTCATCTGAGGACCATAGATCTTCCCCAAAGGGAGACCCTGTACCACCATAAACCCTGGGTTGCTCCTCAGATGATTCTGAATCCGAGAACAATTCCCCCTCCTCCAGGGGGGAATAACCAGTAGTGTCAAAAACTTCCTCAGTTTCAACAGGAAAGAGGGAGATGCCGCTTCTTAGCAGAACCCTTACGCGATGCAGACCCAGCAATATGTTTCTCAATGCTGGCTACCCGTGCAGCCAAATCAGGCTGAGACTCCCCGCTGGTATGCTCCTCATAGGGGGTCAGATGCAGGCGTGGGGGGTAGGCGAAGCCCGAGGGGGCGCAGGCCCAGCAACAGGTAACCTAGATTGCAGTGCAAGTACCTGCTGGGCGCAGGATACACATACCCTGACATTATCACCGATTGGGGACACCCCACACGCAACAAATAGCCGACCTTGTCCCGAAGGAACCCCAGGCTCATTATCCCCAGAAGCCTCCATATGGTGATTTGAACAGACACAGTTGGCCAGTAAGGGTTAATGATAAAGGGCTACCCGGGTTGCCCCAATAGACCGCTAGGGAAGTGGGAGATAATGAGGGGAGAGGGCTGGGAGAAACCACAGGACCGAAGATTTATCCCGCCTGAAAGACACAACAATATATTCCCATAAGAATACAGCTTAAGAACAAATAGAGAAAAAAATCACCCCACCGGGGTTACTCACAAAGTGGCGTCCGCAACCTTGAGGGGCGGGCCGTGGAGGTATGAGGAAAATTGAACCATCAACAGAGCCCGCCCCCCCCCCCCGAAGAGCGCCCACGTGATCTGGCCGCCCATGTGATCTGGGGCTGCCAGCCGCGGCAGGCAGGCACACATATGTCTAAAGTCACAAAGCACCAGCCAAATCCCCCCCCCCCCCCCCGAGATCACCCGAAGGGAGAGTGAGGGAGTATAACAACGGAATACCCCGGGGGAAATGGCGCCCGGGGCCAATATGAAGAGAGGAGGTGGAGGGGGAATGAGAATAGGGTTTACTGCACAGGATAACCTGGCCAAACCCATAAGGCAGTGGGGGCATCCCAAAAAGGCTCACCATTAGCCTAAACCGCCTACCCTGTTAGAGCAGGGACTGCGGTAGGAGCCTAGCTCCTCAGCATAAAGTGCTTCTATCGCCTACCTTCACCCGAACCTTGTCAGCCGACGCTGGGAGGCAGTCAATGGGACGGAACGGGTGGGAGTAGTCCTGCAGTGCCGCAGGCAATAAGCCCCGCTCACCTGTGCCACGAGAGAGCTTTCTTCTTTCTTTTCAGCGCAGACTGCAGAAATAAACTGGGGATTCTGTGGGAGGTCCCTGACTTATATAGGGCTGCAGTCCAGCGCCATCTTGTGGATGTATAACCCATAGCTAAGGAATAGTCTGGAACAGGACGTGCTGTATACTTAGAATAAATGTCCTGCTTCCTACAGGCCTCACCGGATTGCTGATAGCCAAAGGCATTGTCTATTAATGATGCATCCTATTGGTTGCCAACGCAGGAGCAGTCATGGCTGCAAACAACCCAGGAACATGGAAAGATCAGTTTATGCTTCATTGTCAGGCATTTACAATGGCTGGGTATCTCAAAAGATGAGGAATACAGTTGTTCTGTGGGGTGTTTGACCTTAGGTCTACTTTAAAGCAGAACAATACCCAGGTTTTTTACTATCCCAGATTTTGTTCCGTGCCCCTGGACATCCCAAATTGCAATGCCCTACTGTATGAATCCCCCCTAGATCGCACCAAAAAACTCACCTCTCCTCGGTCCAACAGTGCATGCGTAGGCTCTCATCCAATCAGAGCCCTTTGCCTATATCACTGCTTGCCAGAGGGGAGCTTTAGGAGAGCAATTTACTAACCTTTCATTTTTTTGACTGGAGGCCTGCTTTAAGAATACAAAGGCTCTCAAAATATGGGATGCCTCTCCTAATTTTGTATTGCATGAATAGCTTAAAGTGGATCACAACCCATCTCTTAAACTAATATCCCTTAGGTCTGCAGATTATATTTCTAGTTTAATGCGGAGTATTGCAATATCCAGGTTCATCTCCATGGCAGCAAGCATCTAGGTTGAGCTCTATAGAAGAGGTCCATACATACAGGATTGTAAATTTAGACTTTGCAATAATAGGAAGGAATGTGTCTGCTGCCATGGAGATAAACCAGGAACTGAAAAGGAAAATTACAAAAGGTGACAAAACAATTTTCCTTTTGTCCGGTACCCCTATGGCAGCAAAGTAAGAGAAAAACATAAACACACTATAGACAGGGCACCAATGCCTTAAAGTGGCTCTATCGCTAAAATGATCTGGTGTTTAAAATCCATATAATCATGCTAAATAGCAAGAGGATGGTAATTTATACCCCCTACATAAACAAAAAACACCTACAAGCTTGTGCTTTGTTTTTACTACTTAATAAAATTCAAGGGGGGTGGGTTTTGAGTCTACAATTTACTTACAAAATACATAGGAGAACCTCTCACCTCTAACTGTTTGTCTTCTGAGCCAGCTTGTGGGGCACTGCACCATTAACCAATTTAACATCTGCCTAGCATTGTATGATGGGTTAAAGCATCCACATACATCAAACTGCAAAAGAACTAGCAGTTCTCCCATGTAAAGTGCATTGGTACATTTCAAATCTGTTATATCTGATTCTTCTTCCATCCAGTAAAAGAATGAAACAGTCTTGACTGATTGTCTTTTAACGCAGGGTGTTTAAGTGATCCCTCCTCTTGCCATCTAGCATATTTATGTGGAGTTATATTATTGTACCTTTTTTCACGATAGTGCTCCTTTAAGCACGCAATACTGCAGCCATGGAGATGGGTCTAAAGCATTCTACTAGCAGCACATAAAAATGTATTCTGAGGAAGTCTCTACAATGCACCACAATGTATTACTGCAGAAAATACAACCCCCATTCCAAGAATGTTGGGAGGCTATGTAAAATGCAATTATTTCGAAATCTCAAATAACTATATTTTAATTATAACAGAACATAAAACACATATCAGAATTTGAAAGTTAAACATGTTTCCATTTAAATAAAAAAATTATCTCACTTTGCAAACATCTCAAAAAGGTTAGGACAACGTTAACAAAACCAACCAGCTACTGTACCAGTTCATCTAAGTGATCACATTTCACCAGTCAAGTGGTGGGTGGGTTTTTGTTTTACAGGGTTAACAAAAGGCTGGAAAAGTAAGTGCTACTAAAAAAAATCAGCTGGTGGGACATCACATGACTGTGTAAAAAAGAGCAAGTTACAGAGGCAGAGTCTCTCAGAAGTCAAGATAGTCCATAGTTTGCCAATCTGAAAAACTGCATGTAACAATTGTGGAACAAAATATCCCTCGGCAAAACATTGTAAAGACTTTAAATTTCCTTTCATTTGAAGCAGATTAAACCCCACTGAATTTGTGAAATACATTTGGTCAAAGCCCCTGCCAATACTCCCTTCTTAGGGTGTAGAAATAGAAATGGATATTTTCTCTTTTCGAATTGTCCGGGAACACTTTTTTTTTTGCTGTCCCTCTCTGTAAGATGGCAGGTGATCATTCATTGCATACGTATGGCAATTATATCATTACCACACACAACAATGGCAATAAATGGAGGATGTAGAGTTATACAGCTAAAACAGGCAGCATTATCTGGGTATCTGGGATAACAGTGAAGCAGGAACAGTGAACGTTGGCAAAAGGTACTCTTCATGGGGGGAGCAATATAGGAGATGCTAGTTAAAAATGTGCTTTTAGGATTGCTTTAAGTTTATACTATCATCAAAAGATTCAGAGAATCTGGAGAAATCTATGTGCACAAGGGACAAGGCTTGTGCTAAAATTGGATGCTCATGATCTGGAGGTCCTTACGTGGCACTTCAACACAGGCATGAATGGGTAAAGCAAATCACTGCATGGGCTTATGAATACTTTCAGAAATCATTGTCTGTGAACACAGCTCACAAATTCTAGTTAGAGCTGTGGCATGCAAAGAAAAAAACATATATCAACGTAATCCTGAAACACTATCATGTTATCATTTAAAATGCAAAATGAAAAACTTTCTTGGAATTTGTGTTGTACTTATCATGTGAAGCTTAGCTGGCCTTTTTAACAGCTTGGTGAGCTAGACACATCAAAGCACAATCAAGTCCAGAATAACAAAGAGGTACAGACATTTTCTATACATACAAGTAAATAGCAACATTTACGCTGTGCTTCTTTGTGTCGGGGGGGGGGGGGGGTACAAAAACATCTACATACTGCAGCACACTACAGCTCCTATCAGTAAGTTTCACTGCTCCAATTGTAGTTTTCATTTTAAGCAGATTAATGCTGACCTATAATCAAAAATGCCTTTAGGTTTTTTTAGCAATCGCCCTCTGGGGAATCCCAATTTGGGCTGCCTCTACATTTTAAGATCCTTAATATGCCCCAAAACGGGCATGGAACATTTTATGATGGGGCAGGAACAGCTATACACGCCATTGAAGCACAGTGAAAGTCTTCCATTGGAAGAGGTGTGGCTGTGGTGTGTGTAGTTTTTTTTCCTGCCCCCCCCCCATTGGATGGAGCTAATGCAGGGTTCTCTGGTGGTGTGAAGAGGTAGATGAGGGTTAGTTTAATGTTCCTAGCAAGGGAGGGCTTCACAAGACATGGCAATTCCGACTCAAAGTTCTAGTCCTAAGTCATAGATACATTATACTTGTGGGTATTACCTCATATGGGATCCTGTGAGTCAACCTTATAAAGGATTCTTGAGTTGACCGTATACAGGATCCTGTGAGTCAACCTTATATAGGATGCTTTGAGTTGACCGTATAGAGGATTCTGTGAGTCAACCTTATATAGGATCCCGTGAGTCAACCTTATATAGGATCCTGTGAGTCAGCCATCAGTTCAAAGAGCAATTACAGGTAAAAGTTACAATTCTCCCCTACAGCTCAATAATACAATGTATTGGCGTTGTGTCCTTTCGTGGATTAGGGTGAATGTCCTATTATTGCATTTTTTTTTATTTTATTAAATAAATAAACTAACTCATAATAATGACTAATACAACACAATAACCCGTCTCCTTACTTTTACAGCAGTTTGCTGTGTGGTGTGGATAGAGCATGGACACATCTAAACCATTTAGAGGAAAAACTACACTATACTGCCAACGACAGCTGTAAGGTGGTCCAATTGTGACCACTGGGGGAGCACTAGGGTAGACATATAATTACCATTTAAAGTGAATATTTCACCAGGTAGGCTTCCCAAGAAAAATCGAGCCATTTATCCCAATTTTATGCCATTTATGCCTGTTTTTGTTGTAAAATATTCACATTTTAGTCAATTTTCAGTTTAGAGGAATTCAGCAATGCCTTCTTAGTCCCAAGGGCTGAGGAGATCTGGTTGCAATTCTCTCAACTCCCAAGTTATCCGTTTTTGATTTAGAGTTGCTGCATATGTTGGAAGATGGGGAGTTGCATCTAGGTTGTTCAACTCCCAAGTTGGCCCGAAGCCAACTTGGGAGTCCTGCTCCTTCATGACTGGCAGAAAAGTCAGGCACAAAAACTGGACAGGGAGCATGCTGTCGGTACCAGAAGCTGAAACTGGATGGCAGTGGCCTGCAAGTCTCCAAGTGACCGGGCCTGGGGGCTGGCAGGTACGTACGGTTTTTTTTATCAGCCTGGATAACTTGTTTTTTCAATATTGTGTGGTGTATTTTCACATGGATTGCTAACAGGGCAATTTCTAGGTGAAAAAGCTCTCAACAATTCTGTCCATCCATCCATCCTTCAGTACTACTACTGTCCTATACAGGTATGTGCCATGCAGTGTCTCTTTCCTGGCGGCAAGCAGTGCCCTATACCTATGAATGAGCCCAATATTGGTGGATACCGGGCCCTGACCCATCTGCAGAAAACAGAATGGCTAGAGGTAAGGTGCCATGCATGCATAGTAGCATTCCTGATTCGGGATGTGGAAAATGCTAAACCCTTGCCTGAGCAGAATACTCACCTTCCCAGCCCCAGAGAAGGTAACTCTGCATATCAGGCAGACGTTTTAGTGTGCTACTAGGGGCATGCAGTGGAGGGAGCAAGGATGCCTCTGTGTGCGCTTCTGGATCCAGAGGAGGTATGTTGCTTGAGCAGGGGCTTAGTGTTTTTCACTGCAGGGCATCCCAAATCTGGATGCCCCTGTGGTAACTAAGTAAGCGGACCAAAAGTTTAGTTTCATTTTTTTAAAATAGAATTACTGTTTTTTCATTGCTCCTAAATTATGGTGAATTATTCACGAAGGCTAAAGAATAACTTTTTAATCTTTCTCTGCTACTACAAAACTGTTCAGAATAGTATCTCCAGCGTCCTCAGGTGAAAGTTCCATACTGCTGAATCCGAATAACAGAACCCTGCAGATTATATAGAGGCTGATTATGGGATAAAGCCATTCTTTAATCTGACAATCGCCTAATAGTGGCTACTACCTCATTAGTAGGACAAATAAATCAATACGGAACTGCCATCAAATGGTTAAATGGCTCAGCAGCAGGAGAGCGAGGCAACCTGTGTAGAAGCAGCCTCCCTGTGCTTGTCCATAGGGTCAGTTTGTCAGTGTGTACAGCAGCAGTGGCTTAGTCATGTGACAAGACATGAGGTTCTCCGTTACCGGATGCTGGTTGCATGCTGACTCACAGCAATCATTGGAAGCCCTGTCCAGTGAAATCCGTTAGTGACTCATTGTAAGCCTTTACATCTGGTTTGGAGGTTTGATTTATTATCTAACTTATGGGGGCAACATAAACAGTACTTTTCCGCCACATACGCCAATCATTTTTTCCATTTTGGTTACATAATGTGGCATTCAGAGGCACAATGAATGAGTAGGACATTTTTAATCTGTAGTTATAACACTTTTAACATTTCAGCAAAGATCAAATCCCTGTGACAAAATTGGTTCCCCCAGTCCTACCTACCAGAGGTGGACTGGCCATGGGGAACACCAGAGGAATACCTGATATGTCACACTACTTTGAGCCTTACTTGTTTGACTTGCAATCCCACCTCTCCCAGAGAAAATGCTGGAGTGCTTCACTCTTACTTGTATGGCAAAGCCAACACTTCCCCCATACCTGGCCTCACTGTAACCCCCAGCCAAGTTGCCCCAGCTCATATTCTTATTAGGCCCTTATTTAAGAAGGGATAGCGTCAGGTAGTGGCTGGTTAATGAGAGGTAGCGACAGGTAGCGACTGGTGAACGTCGGACACGGCACACAATTCCACATTTATCAAGCAGAATCTGTTTAGTGACTGGGATAGCGCCATGTAGCGTCTGATTCATCATTTTCACAGCCTCAGCGAACAGCTCCGGCTTTCAGCCTTGCACAGGGCCAGGTATGACCTCTCGCTACCTGTCGCTCTCCCATACATTTCAATGGACGAACTTTTACTTCTCTTTAAACAGGGTATTTGTTTTTTTTTTTTTTTTCAAAAAATCACAATCAAAATTCTGTGACCTCTTCTGGCATTGAAAAAGCAGTTCTTTCATAATTTTTTCATTTTTTATATATTTCTTCAGAAATTACATTACAGGTCTGGCATTAAAGTCTTCATGTTACAATGTTGCTACAATGTAATTCCATATGTTTTCGCTTTGTTACTAGTTGATAGATGCTAAAAAACAGACTTTAAACACACCGCCTCCTGCGCTCTGGGCTTCAGATAAGCATTTTTCTGCGCCAGAGTTGTGTGAGGCTGTTTTGTTGCTGAATATGGTGTGAGTCGGTCGCTATGAGCAGTCGCTAACATGCGCTCCAATACAGCGCTGTACTGGTCAAATAGCGACTCCTCACAATGTATTCAACATTACTGCACAGCGACTGAGTCGCTATAAACTAGCAACTCACAGCCGAGCACTGCGACTACTAGCGGGCGCTATGAAAATGCCTGCTACAGACACTCATCTGTCGCTACCTTGCGTTAGTGATGAATCAGCCTCCCCGTCTACAATGATGCGGCCTCAGCATGATGGAGTCTGCAGCATGATCTGCAGCCTAGCCCAAAATTATGTCATCTGCACTTTACTCAAGCCAGGTCTGCTGCATAAATCCAAAGCTGCTTCATGTGATGATACAATTATTTATGTTTTCTCCTGCAATGCTACAGTCTCAGCATCATGGATGTGCATAACCAAACCTGCCACAGTATCTGTGCATACAATACTAAAGCTTGAAGCAGACCGTCACTCTGAATAAGAGTCTATCTTATATGTTTCCCACACCCTGTACATACAGATTGCTCACATTACAAATCATCCTACCTGCATCTACTGCATGTTATGAGCATTTAAACATCCAAGATGGTGGCTCATGGAGCATCAGGCAGCCTGCAAACAGGAATTGTCTTCTGAATATGTCATTCTGCATTCTGGGATTGCTGTCCTTTCCCTGACCCCAGCTCTGCTCTGTCTGAGCAAAGCACAGCTATAACCCGCCCCCTGTATTTTATCCCGCTCTCCTCTCCTCACTAGGTGATACTTCAAGATGGCGGTGCCCGTTTCCTAGAGTCCTGAACAGAGTTGCAGTGGAGGAAAGAATAATAAGTGATGAAAATCTTAAAATATATTAATTTTAGATGCTGGGGAATAGTTTTTTAAGGGTTTGGACTTTTCATTAAATCATGCTAAAGGTCCGATTTAAGCACAATCACTTTAAAAAGAACTATAAACCCAGATGCCTGTCCCATGTGCCTCTCCTCTATTTCCTACAGAATTGGGTAAAAGTTTGGTACTCCTTTTGATTTCATTTCTCCAGAACCACACAAATAAAAATGGTCTAACAGAAAGCGGTGTATCATGAGCTATTTACATACAGGACCTGAATTACACGCTAGTTTCTTCTAGCTTCAGTTCATGTGTGTGTTACAACTGGGTTAATTCACAGCAAACTGAGCTATAAATAGAGCCGCAAATGTAGTGGTAACTGGTTTATAGCAAGATTTTTGCTGGGTTTTCGCTGTAGTTCACCTGGCTGGAAGAGTGGAATTTAATCAGAAAAATGGCGAACTGCTGTGGGCGATATGACTTTAAAATGAAAGAAATGCTGCTGGAACCAAACTTTAAAAGTTTATTTTAGCATTGTATGCATTTAAAGGTATATGTGCAGCGACTCAGGAGTGTCCCTGTTGTTTTTATATGCCCAGGAGAACTGTCTCCCCCATGGGAACAGTATAAGTATGAGCAATTTCAAAGGGTCTCAAAAGATTATATGTAAATACCTTATGTACACTTACAGGTATTTATAGCAGGCATTTCTTTGTTGTATTTTATTCACCCAGCGAAGCGGCACGGGCGGCCGCGATCGTAGGTGTCCCCTCTGCTAGTCCCCGCTCCATACTGCACGTGACTTACCTGTTGCCAGGTTTTGTATTGGTTTGTATGCCCTTGTATTTACAGTTTTGTGTGTCTGTTTTGTCTAATTACTCTGCAGTTTTGCGCACAGGTGTTCATGACAAATGTTCTGAGGATATATACCTAATTGTTGCACTTAGTCACTTTATATGTATTTTGCACCAGTAGAATTGGTTTTTTTTTGGAGATTTATGATGTTGGATACCTTATATGCATTTGTTGTTATGACTATGTATGCACTGTCACTTTAATGTAATTATTTCATTAGATTTTTGTCAATTTGGGATTTTGTGCCGGCACAAAAGATTTATTGCATTTCTATATACGTGCTGATATTCAGGAGTAAACCCAGAAATGAATTGCTGCGTTTGCAGCACTGGATGAATTTTGGGGAGTCGCAGTGTTTTTAATGTGTTGGTCTTGTATATTGTTTGTCATGTCCAGTGTTTTGATATTGTTGATCTTTAATAAATGAAATTGATTTGGATTTTGATATTGTTTGGTGCTCCTGTTTTTTAGGCCTGTGGGCGGTGTCCCATGAGTCTAACTTTAGTATAAATACCTTATGTAATTTAAACCGGGCCTTCATTCTAAATAAGAGTCTATCTTGTATGTTTCCCCCACCCTGTACATACAGATTGCCCACATTAATAATCACCCTACCTCCATCTGCTGCCTTTTCTGAGCTTTTAAACATCCAAGATGGTGGCCCATTGAGTCTCAGGCTGCCTGCAGACAGGAAGTCTTCTGACTATGCTGCTCTGCATTCTGGGATTGCTGTCCTTTTCCTGTCCTGGGCTTTGCTTTGTCTGTGCAATGCACAGCTATAACCCGCTCCCTGAACTTGCCCCCCCCCCCTTCTCTCTTCAGTATGTGATGCTTCTGAGGCAAGATGGCTGCGCCCTTATCCTGGGTTCCTGAACATAGTTGCAGCTCATCGGGGGAAAGAGTAATAAGTTGGTAAACTTAAAATATATTAATTTTAAATGCTGGGGAATAGTTTTTTAAGGATGTGGGCTTTTCCTTAAATGATGCTGAAGGTCCGGTTTAAGAGAAGCTACTGGCTTCACTTTGTTTCTGAGCATGGCTGAGCTGGGTACAGTGTGTCATGGTGCAGCTTTAGGAGTCTTAAGAATAATCTGCTGTTGTCAGAACCGCCTATGGGACCACCGTGGCTTGTGGTCCTCACTTGTGAGAGAGTTCCAAGGGACAGAGAAGATGTTAGGCCACTTTTTTGTGTGGTCATAGAGGAAAGGACCTGAAAGAAGGGCAAACTTTGGAGCCCCCCTACGGCTTCTACCTGGCACGGCATGAAATGGAGAAATGGCACATGGGACAGGCATCAGATGAGCTCCTTGCTGCACTGTCCAGGCAACAGCCTTAAAGGAACTCTAAACCCAACAGCAATAATTTGCTAGCAAAGAACTGACCTGATACCTGTCCCATGTACCTCCCCTCCATTTTCTGCAGGGCTCCAAAATTGCCCTTTTTTGAATTCCATTTCTTCAGGACCACACAAAAAAGTGGTCCTACAGCTTTCTCTGACCACAGCAGAACATGCTCAAGACTCATAAATCAAATCCCTGACTTGTCCTTCGCAGCTCAGCAACCACCCAGAAATTAAAGCAAAGGAATACGTTTCACCTAGAATACATACGCTATTTACATACAATCAGAAACTTTCTGGTGCTTTAAAATAACTCATTTTAGTTATTTTAGTTTGTGTGCCTGGAGAGGGACTTTAAATAAAAAATGAGGAGTTGACCTTTCTAGCCCCTTTCTAAATGCACCAATATGAAGGACATGCAAAGCTGCCCCTTCTTTATTGACACTGAGCTCCTACCTGGGAATAGTTGTGTAAATTAGGAGGTTTAACAGTAAAGGTATAAGGTATAAGATGTCATGGGTACGTGTGCTTGATACCTTTGGACAACACGCGTATGTCCATCTGATTGGATTCCCCAAGGGGATTTTATATAGCAGTGTTTCCCAACCTGTTGTATGTGGTGTACTACTAGTGGAACTCAACATCCTACAGAATGAGCTCTACCGCAACCTGTGCCCTTATTCATCAAGCGATAGCGCCAGGTAGTGTCTGACGAGCGCCAGGTAGTGGCAGCTAACGGCAACTACCGACTCAAGTACGCCCGGCGGCGGTCACAATGACGCATTTATCAAGCAAAATGAGGCTAGCGCCGGCGAGAGCGACGGCTAGCGCGGCATTCATCATGAAGCTGCCTGGACCGAACAGCGCCGCTGCAAATTCCCTCACAGCGCCAGGTATGAGCTGTCGCTCCCTGGCGATGTCCAATGCATTTCAATGGAGCAATCTATAATTATTCATAATTAATTGGTATTAATTTTTTTTTTTTTTTATGTCAAAAAATCGGAGACCACTTCTGCAATGTTAGGATTTATTTTTAAGTAAAAAAAAAAATTTAAAAAAATATGTGCAGAATTGATCTAATAGGTCTGAGATTAATGTATTCATATTACAAAATGATTCTAAAAACATGTATAATGTTACATTCAAAAAATATGGTTGTTTAGGGGTTAAAAACTAGTTAATACACATCGCCGCCAGCGCTCTGGGGTTTAAACAAGGAATGGACAGCGACAGCACATTCGGAGCGTGATTTGTTGATGAATATGAAGCTATCCGTTCGCTCTGGCCATTCGTTGTCAGGCGCTCACATACAACGCTGGACCTGTGAAACAGCGACCCCTAAGCCCGTATTCAACATTACCGCACACCGACTGAGTCGCTGTCATCAAGCTAATGCCGGCCAAGCACAGCGAATACTGGCTGGCGCTGAAAAAATCACGCTACAGTCGCTCATCTGTCGCTACCTGGCGCTATTAATGAATCGGCCTCCTGGTCGCCTGCCATCCTATACATTATGCAAGCCTAGTCTGTTGCACAATTGCAAAGCTGCTTCAAGAGTTGATAACAACTATTTCTGTGCAGTTTTAGGTGATTCACAACCCATAAATACCAAACAGGTGGTATTTGCCCTCCTGACACCCCTGCATATTTCTAAAGCCAGTAATTTCTCAGCCCCTAAACTAAGACTCCTTATACCAACCTAAAATTATACTTTACTTAATTAGAAACTGAAAACATTTCTGTTAATTAAAATTACTGCAAAGACGCTTTCTTGAATGTGCTGTATCGAGTGGAGAGAAATATCATGTGATAACCATTTTCCAGACAATCCCATAAAGGGAATATGCTGTCCACAGCGACAAGTACGATGTGGGAGTCTTAACATTTCCTGACCTGTTCCAAAAACCGACTTCACAATGTCTCATCATGTTAAGCAACCACACCTTGAGTACTTGAAGGCCTGTAGGCAGGGCAGCTCAATGTGCCAACTTCAGGAGGAAAGACATTGTAAATAAAATGTATTGTTTATGCAAAAGAAAACTAATGAGGTTTATGTCTAAGGCAACAACATCAACATGAGATCAAAGCTTCTCTAGGGAATGTAAGGGATGGCAGGCCAAGGTAACCAATGTAAAGCCATGATGTAACCAGTTTCAGAAGACAATCTCTTGCCTGACAATTTTAACTGATATTCTACAAACTGTGGCACAATTAGGCTATTAAGCTCTCATTGATGGCAACAACATAAGTAGTACAAGTTAAGCAGAAACATTCAATTTGTCAACATTCTCATAGTTGTGAATACACGTGCATGAATATTCTGAATCAGCTTTACAATTTCAAGATTGTAATGCATCTAAATATGTTTACTAAATGACGTTCATTTGTCTGCATCTATAGTTACATGAGTTGGACTTCTACCCAGTCATGTGGTAGATCTGGCAGGATTGCATGAAGCAATACACTTGCATCATCATGGTCAGCGGACTTGTAAGAGCATAACACGCTTGGTTGTCAAGTTCTCTGGTAACCATTTTTTTTTTTACTGGTTTTGTGAATAAAAACTACTGAGCACGATGTTCTCACGTGACTGGTGCTTTTGCTGAGATGGTTCCTGGCTGAGCAAAGTTTGCCAAGTAGCTACTTTTTACACACAGGCAAATAGCCAATCACATAGAATTCATATTTTATTTCAAGGTACGGTTGAGAATTAAGGGAACACACATTGTTTTTTTTTAATTTTTAACAAATTTAGGGCAGCCTGTCCATTTTATATGCATATGAACTGTAAAAAGAATTGAGCTATTTTTAGTGTACATGGGGTAAAATGTATTTTTTTCCAGTATGTGCTGTCACCTCCTAGGCTTGGTTTAAATGAGTTGCAGACTCCATATTTTTTTGTCATTTGCTAGTCAGTGACTAGACCTGGTGATGTGAAGATCTTGCCCAACAGCATGGAGTCCCTCCTGGCCTCTATTCAGCTAAATTGTGGAACTGTCTATGTACAGGCTAGTATAGAGTATTGCACTGTTCTATGCTTTTGAAGATGTACCATTTCCATGCATACAATACATTCACCCAGTTCTTCATTTAACATGAAGGTATTAATAGGTTAGGGGCAGCTGGTGTTATAATGCACATACAATCACCCCCAATTATAGCACCTTAGCAGCCACGCTCTGCACCCTCTAGATGAGGCAGAGACCAGATGCTACAAGGAAATCCCCTCTCCTCCACACACAGCTTAAGAGAGACATGGCACACACAAAGGCCATATTCTGATCTACAGTGTAAAGGTTGCTCCACAGCAACCTATAGCTGCATATTGCTAAGGAGCCTTCATTGTAAGGGTGAACAATTCCATTCCTAACTAGAGTGATGCTACTTGTAATGTGGCCAGGGGACCACACAGCAGTTGGTCTCTAACACATTTGTTAAATAAAATAATGGGTGTATGATTCATCTCCTTGGGGAGTAGGGACCAGTCTAAGTTTTTGTATATCTATAGCAATATACAAGTCCCTGTCCAAAAAAGAACACTCGTCTCTGAGCCCACACGTTCTATTTCCTAAAGTCCTGAAGGCTACTGGGAAGGGCAAATGTCACACTGCCTATGGGAATGGAAGTGGGGGAATGCCACACTGCCTTTGGGAATGGGAGAGGGGATGCCACACTGCCTATTGGAAAGGAAAATGCCAAACTGCATATGGGAATGGGAAGGGGAATGCCACACTGCCTATGGGAATGTGAGGGGGGAATATCACACTGCCTATGGGAATGGGAGAGGGGAATGCCACACTGCCTATGGGAATGTGAGGGGGGAATATCACACTGCCTATGGGAATGGGAGAGGGGAATGCCACACTGCCTATGGGAATGTGAGGGGGGAATATCACACTGCCTATGGGAATGGGAGAGGGGAATGCCACACTGCCTATGGGAATGTGAGGGGGGAATATCACACTGCCTATGGGAATGGGAGAGGGGAATGCCACACTGCCTATGGGAATGTGAGGGGGGAATATCACACTGCCTATAGGAATGGGAGAGGGGAATGCCACACTGCCTATTGGAAAGGAAAATGCCAAACTGCATATGGGAATGGGAAGGGGAATGCCACACTGCCTATTGGAAAGGAAAATGCCAAACTGCATATGGGAATGGGAAGGGGAATGCCACACTGCCTATGGGAATGTGAGGGGGGAATATCACACTGCCTATGGGAATGGGAGAGGGGAATGCCACACTGCCTATGGGAATGTGAGGGGGGAATATCACACTGCCTATGGGAATGGGAGAGGGGAATGCCACACTGCCTATGGGAATGTGAGGGGGGAATATCACACTGCCTATGGGAATGGGAGAGGGGAATGCCACACTGCCTATGGGAATGGGAGAGGGGAATGCCACACTGCCTATTGAAATGTGAGGGGGGAATGCCATACTGCCTATGGGAATGTGAGGGGGGAATGCCACACTGCCCATGGGGAATGGGAGGAGAATGCCACTGCCTGTAATGGGGGGATTCTGCTCATTGCCTATTATTTGGTTCTTGGGGGGGGGGGGGGTTTAGCTCAACCTTTGGTTCAGAATATTTATTTTCTTTAATTTTCCTCCTCCAATCCTAGTTGCGTCATATGGGCAGGTGCGTCCTAGAGGATGAAAATTACAGTAGTTGTTTTATGTCTGTTGATAGCTGTCTGCACACTCAACAGTGTGGAACATACTCTAAGGAGATTACTTTTTCAAAAACTATGACTTGGAAAAGTGATGTGATTAGTAAACAGGGTCAGGCAAATCTGTACACTCCAAGAGCCAGTTTGCATCTTGGAATTGGTGGTCATAGGGATAGGTATAAAGAGCAGAAAGCGATTCCTGGGTTACTCAGCTAAGTGGTCCAAGGGCACAGTAAAACCTAATAGCTAATAGGAAATAGCAGGTATTTGCATGAACATATTGCCCAAGGGAAAACCCATCAGTCCTAGGCAGTCAAAAGGCAAAATAGCACTTTTTGCCCTTAACTGTGTATATTGGGAACTGAAGTGCTGGGAAAGGCATGCTGTGATTAGGTGCACTGGTTTTCCATCTGCGGTTCCCTTACCCCAGGGAGTATGTAGGGATGTTTGGGGTGCACCAACAACAGATGTCTGATGGGTCTATTATATTAATTTACCACTAAAATATAGAAACATAGAAGGTTGATGGCAGAAGGAGACCATACGGTCCATCTAATCTGCCCTTATGTGTATACTGTATTTTCTCTTTATCTTAGGATAGATGTGTGCTTATCCCAGGCATGTTTAAATTCAGTGACTCTGCTGGAAGTTTGTTCCAAGCATCTACTACTCTTTCTGTAAAATAATAATTTCTAACATTGCTCCTGATCTTCCCCCCGACTAGCTTCAGGTTGTGCCCCCTTGTTCTATCATTAAGTTTATTCTTAAAAACACTTCCCTGCTGAACCTTATTCAATCCTTTCACATATTTAAAGGTCTCAGTCATGTCCCCTCTCTCCCTTCTTTCCTCCAGACTGTACAAATTAAGCTCTTTAAGTCTTTCCTGGTTTTAAGTTTAAGTCCTTCTACCATTTTTGTTGCCCGCCTTTGGACCCGTTCTATTTGAATAATGTCTTTTCGCAGGTAAGGTCTCCAGAACTGCACACAGTATTCTAGCTGTGGCCTTACCAGGGCTCTATACAGCGGCATCACAACCTCCCTCTTCCTACTGGTGATGCCTCGAGCTATGCAGCCGAGCATCCTGCTTGCTTTTCCCACTGCCTGGCTACACTGTCCACTCATCTTGCCGCTATCAGTAATCAGTATCCCTAAATCTCTCTCCTCCGAGGTCCTGGCTAACACACTGCTGCCCATACGGTACTCAGAGCAGGGATTCCTTCTACCCAAGTGCATGATTTTACATTTAGAGACAAACTCTAGTTTCCACAGTTTTGACCATACTGACCAAATATTATTCCCATTTGCTTTAAAAGTGCTATGAGGCCTGTGGCCTACTTATTTTGGTCACATTTATAATTGATCTCCTCTTTGGGATATTCTGTTGAAACTTTTTGTCTAGGAGATACTTGATGTAAAAAGAAAACCACTGAGGCAGAGCAGCAGTTCTCAACCTTTTTCTGCCAAGTACCCCCTAGCGACAAGTAGTTACAACCAAGTATACTGAAAAGGGTGGCGGGGGGGATGGGATGAATAAGTAGATCACTGGCCTTGAAGCACTTTTTTAAAGCAATAAAGCATAACCATTTACTGTTAAAACAATATCCCAGACCTATCAGAGCGACTCTGTTGGTGCACCCTTTAACACTGCTGAGTACCCTCCCGGATACATGTACAGCAGGTTGAAAAACAGTAAAATAGGGGATAACAATGTTTTTAGAAAGCTAAAATAGATATTGTCTCCCATTTTAAATAGTGGTTTCAGACTGGGAATAATGTTACCCATCAACCTTGTCCCTCATACTAAGGAATTGGGAACAAGTGAAGCTACAGCATTTTCAAAAGAGATGCTGCTGTGATGGAGACACCACAATCAGTTGTGAAGCTGATTACATTGTAACACTGGTATGCTATAAAATGTAACATTATACTAGTATACAGAATGCAGCTCTTTTTACATTGTAACAGAAGCCACACACCTGGCTGTTCACAATGTAACAGCAGAGTGTTGGCAGGCTTTTTACATAGTAAAAGCAGGAATAATGTCCTGGTTGTTACAATTTACAGTGAGACAGCACTGTGAATTTTAAAACACGTTTTCCAAATTTTAAAACTCCCAGCACAAATTTTAATACTTGCCATTGACTCTGTGCTGCTGCCACTGTACAAGTACCTAATTTGGGGTGGGAAGATAGGTCTAAAAGGGTAATAAAATCAACATATTGGGTAATATATCCCATCCCCCACTTCACATTCTCTAAAACGGGCAGGAAATAATCACATTTATACTCTAGTTACTGATGCCACTTTCTTTTCAGAAATTGGGGCAGTTGTGTTCTGGCTTGCTCTGCAAGATACTAGTGATTTAGTCCCCACTAAGCAACTGTTAAGGCAAATATTATTTTTCTTGACACAGTTCTAAGGCATGGGAAACATATTTAATAGTTTTTTTTATATAAAACTCTCCTGTGCATTTATTGGTAGTAAAAGAAATGAATGCCTAGTTTGTGCAGTATTTCTCTCTATACTAGAAAAAATGTCTATTAAAAATCATCTGACTTGGCCATATGATTTCTTCTCTTCTCTGTTAATACTAACAGTTGGCTGTGTAGGCTTGTGAAAAATATGTGATGATAAATGTTGGCCACAAGCACATTGTGTCCCTAAATGAAAACTGTTTGAAATTTGGTGGTATTTCTGTATAGCTTGGCCATGCGTAATGTTGGCTGAATGCTTACATGACCATGCAAGCAACCTTAAATTACACCTTCCTCGAAAACCGCAGCTCCCCCAAATAAAAAAAACACTCTGCTCCCAGCATAACATTTGGTTCCAGGGTCCTGGAAGCTAGCGGAGAGGATGATGAAATCAGGGTGCTGATATGATATGATGTAAATGGTTTTCACACATTAGCATCCATTCAATAAGGGGGCAAATATGTATCATAATAACTATTTTGGATCCACTATGATTTCCGTGGGGAGAGCGTCCCGTATGTGTGTCCAGGCAAGCGCTGCCAGGACACACATACGGGACGCGCTCCCCACGGAAATCATAGCAAACAAACGCCCACCGGGCGCACCGCAATTACACTGTAACCGGGCAACGCTACCCTCCACCACCCCCCACGGGGCATGGAGAGTCCGGATCTCAAAAGGAATACACCCCATAGTGAGGGACATAACAACACAACCTACAACAAGCGAACCCCTAAGCATACCAGCACTCCAGGCACCGGGGCACCCTCACAAGCATAACGTATAAACTACAGACTCCCACACTGAAGAAGCCAAAGGCGAAACGCGTTTGTGAAGGAGTTTCCTAACAACTTGCTACAAACCTCAAGGGAAAACAGCTAGCTACAAACTGTGGATCAACCACCCACGTATTGCTACAAACTGAGGATAAAACCGACGGAAAAAAGGCCATACAAGGATGGGCAAGTACCCAAGCCCCTCCCACCTACAATATACTTACCCAGAGACTAAACCTTGGAACATTTAACAGCAGAAGTCAAACATCACCTTCTGCCAAGGACTAATGTAATACCTATATAAGACTAATACTAGATGTGAACAAGCAAATAATTGATTCAGTACTTATATAACTGAATAAACAGAAAATCAGAGCTGAGTATAGAGGTGTTATTTTTTCCAAGGGACACACAGGCCCCCCTGGGACCCCGGCTGAGACACAACCCACCAACCGGGGACCCTGAGGACACTGAGTGAACCCCTAAACAGGAAAAAAAACCCTAAAATACAAATTCCTTGCCCATCAACAAAGCATTACTGCATAGCAGTGTGGTCAGTAGAAAATGAAAAAATGAGACAGAAGGTGGAGCTGATGCAACACAGGCTGGAAATTTACAGCAGGGACAATAAAAACATATTGGCGTCATAGCAACAGCATAAAAGCATACTGATCAGCAACATAAAATTGGGCACAACAATAGTAAGCATACAGTATAGCCCAGGTGTTCAAACTTTTTTTCATCAGGTAGCACTTTTGTTTTTCTAATTAGCTCAAGTACCACTTGGATAGTAAATATGGGATGTCACTAAACTAAAAACCATGGTAACTAAAAACATACAAAATGACAATTTGTGCAAAGAACAATACAGTGCATGAAACACACAAAAATACAGACATATTTATCACCTTTTGGAGCAGTTTTGCACAGGTATAATTAAGGTATAGATGGCAGCATCTCAGGTTGGGGTGAGTCTGCAGCCTTGTCAAGTGCCACCTTAAAGAATCTTGGATCTGGTTGGGAACCTCTAAAATACTGCAAACATTACAGCCCAAATCTAATCCACCCTGCATCCCCTGACACAGCCCCAAAAATCTATTCTGTGAATTTAAATGGTTACATGAAGGGAGCTTAAAAACACTTGAGGAAGCTAGATTAGACCTGTTATTGTGACATTATATAATCGCATGTTTTACGATAGGGGTAGGAAATGTCCACTATCTAAAGTTGGGCTTTAAATATAAAATGTGTAATCGTATTTATTATATAAAGCACTGGTTTTCAAGACCAGCTAAATCCATATCACTTCATGAGCACTTTCACCATGTCTTTCCTAAGAAGGAGTCTAACAAATTTTGATTTACATAGCATACAAGGCAGACTCCTGCTGCCTCTAATAGAGATGGGAAGGGCACTCTTATTTGTGGTGTTGCCATGAAGTCAAGAGGAAATGTGCCCTCTCGGGTTGCAACAATGAGGTAACTATATAGATGAAGCTTGCATTACTTAGGGAAAAAGCATGACTGGAATTTTGGTTGAATGCATTCCAGTCGTAACTCTCCTGATGTGGGACATGAGAGAAAAGCTGGTAAAAAGCAGTACAAAGCATCTTCTCTTTAAGAAAGCAGTTTCGTTAATAATAGTTAGCACAAAAGAGTTAGTTATAATATAGTTATACGTCCATTTATATTTGTTTACCATTAAAAGGATAAAATAAAATAGGCAAATGGAATTGCTCTTCTTAAACCGGATCAACACACTGCTCATAAAAATTAATTTACCTCTTGGTAACTCCTACCATGGACGATTTTCCCCCCTCAGTGGTGTCCTATGGTGCCAGTGGCCTGCAGAGAGGAAGCGCTGCTTAATTGCATTGTGGGTTATGTTGGTTAAAGGGACTGTATACCCAAAGGCAACAATGAGACAATTGATGCCTGTGCCATGTACCGCTACTCCAATTCATAAAAGTGCTGTCTAGAAGCTGTAATAGGGCTCCAAAGCCTTCCCTTCAATTGTATTCCTATAGGACACAAAAAATGCTCTAACAGCCACTCTGTCCCCTGTAGCTCTCAGACTAAGCTAGTACAGCAAATCACAGTGGTGTCGCAGCTGTCTCTGACCACAAGAGAGCATGATCAAGACTCATTTTAATATGGCTCATGCTGAGAACACCAGAAAGACAGAGATGAAATGAAAGAAAGCCACATTTTGAAGCTGTGCTACAGCTTTTACCCAGCAGAAATCGAGGAAAGGTACATGGGATAGGCATTATCTGAGCTGCTTGCTGCCTTATTCTTGCTTTTTGGGTTTGCATTCCATATAATAATTCAATTGCATGTATCTTAAAAAAACCCTGTGCCAGAGTTACATCTTAAGGCTTTTACAATTCTGATGTGTGTAGACTTTCACCCATCATGTAACCATCTTTATAGACGTAAGTGTGATTAATGATACTGTTTCCTACAGGATGGCTTAAGGGATAGGTTGTCCACTCCTGTAAAAATACCTTTTTGTGATTACTCACCTGTAAAATGGGTATTATAAGTATGTCACACACCCCGCTTCAGATAGTCATTACACTTGGGTTATACCGACCTGTAGAGGGCGATCTTGCAGAGATGTCATGAAAAAAAGGGAGCCCCTCCCGGTCCATAAATACCTGGGACCTCCCACTCATTCCCCAGTATTAAGACAGCAGAAAAGGGACCAGGAAAAGCCAAAATAACCAGTAACAGTAAAAAAAGGTTCACCATAGAAAGGATCCAGAATACCAAAGGTGACATACTTATAGTACCCATTTTACAGGTGAGTAATCACAAAATGGTATTATTCTAAGTATGTCACACACCCCGCTTCAGATAGTCATTAAACTTGGGACATCCAATAGCAGTGTCCATAAAGGGCGGGGATCCAAAACACGGCAATAATGCACAAACTTAAACCACTACAGCTTGCAGAACTTTGCGGCCAAAAACAGCATCCGCTGAGGCCCGCACACCAACCTTGGAAAACTTGGAAAAAGTGTGAACGGGAGACCAAGTAGCAGCCTTACAAACTTGCTCAACAGAGGCCTGATGCAGGAAGGCCCAGGACGCCCCAACGGCACGAGTAGAATGAGCAGTAACACGAAAAGGGGGAACCTTCCCCTTGGCAGAATAGGCCCCAACAATGGCCTGGCGAATCCATTTACTAATGGAAGACTTGGCGGGAGCCAAACCTTTCCTAGGCCTGGAAGGCACCACAAAGAGGGCGTCAGTCCTACGAAAAGAAGAAGTAGCCACCAAATAGTACTTCACACAACGAACCACATCCAGAGAATGCAAAACCCTCTCCTTGTCATTGCTGGGCTTAGGACACAAGGAGGGTAGAATAATGTCCTGATTAAGATGAAAGGCAGAAACCACCTTAGGAAGGAAATCTGGCTTGAAGCGGAAAACAACCTTGTTCTGATGCCTCTCAAAGTACGGGGCCTTAATGGACAAAGCCGCCAACTCCGATACACGCCGAACGGAAGTGATGGCAACCAAAAACGCAACCTTCTGAGTAATCGTAGAAAGAGCAATATCCTGCAAAGCTTCAAAAGGAGGACCCTGAAAAGCAGAAAGAACCAAATTCAAATCCCAAACTGGGAGCAAAGGCTTCCTAGGAGCCGCACATGCGTAACTCCCTGGAAAAAGGTCTTAACCAGAGGATGAAGAGCAAAAGACCTTTGAAAGAAAACCGGCCAGGGCAGAAACGTGCCCTTTCACGTACTAAGCTGCAAACCCAGGTCCAGACCATGTTGCAGAAATTCCAAAACCCTAGGGATAGAAAACACCCTGCAAGGCAAGGCCCGGACCTCACACCAATCAATATAAGACCTCCAAATCCTATAGTAGATGGCAGAGGAAGACTTCTTTCTAGCCCTAACCAGAGTCTGAATAACAGCATCAGAAAGACCTTCCTCCTTCAAGATGGAGGTTTCAGCAGCCACGCCGTCAAAGCCAGCGTTGGTAAATTGGGGTAGAGCAGTTGACCCTGAGTGAGCAGATCCGGCAGAAGGGGCAGATCTAACTGATCCGCTGCCAACCTTACCACGTCTTCGAACCAAACCTGTCTTGGCCATCTTGGAGCCACCAAGATTGCTGACGCACCCTCTAGGGCCAGCTTGCGCACCACCTTGCCCACCATGGGAAACGGAGGGAACAGGTACAGAAACCCCAGATCCCTCCAGTTCAGAGACATCGCATCCACTGCCAGAGCCAGTGGATCCTGCGAGAGAGACACAAATGCCGGAAGCTTGTGATTGTGACAAGAGGCAAAGAGGTCCACCTCCGGAGTCCCCCACCGGTGGCAAAGCGACCGAAACACCTTGGGGCTGAGAGACCATTCCCCCCGGCGAGATGAGCACCTGCTCAGGGAGTCCGCCTCCGTGTTCTCCACTCCCGGAATGTACACAGCCGAGATGCATGGGACATTGCTCTCTGCCCAAGCCAGGATCAAGGACACTTCCCTGAGGGCACGCCTGCTGCGAGTCACTCCCTGGTGGTTGATGTAGGCGACCGCCATCCGATTGTCCGACCGAACTTGAACCGGCAAACCCTGTAACTGATGAGTAAAGTGACCCAGAACCAACCTGATGGCTCTCAGCTCCAGAACATTGATGGGATTGTGAGCCTCCTGAGGCCCCCACAGTCCCAGAAACTGAAACTCATCAGATTGCTTGGTTCCAGCCACCACCGAAGGGAATGCCGAACCCGGGGGGACATCAGAAAAGACTGATCCAATGTCAGCGGAGACCTGTCCCAGGCCGCCAAGAGATGGAGCTGGAGCATCCTTGTGTGAAACTGGGCAAAGGAAACCGCCTCGAAAGAAGCCACCATCAATCCCACCAGTCTCATCCCCAGCCAGATGGACGGACGAGGGATGGATAGAAGAAGCTGAGCCAATTCTTGAATCAAAAGAACCTTGGCCCGGGGAAGGAAAACCCTGGACTGAGAAGTATCCAGAGACATTCCCAGGAATGACACCACCCTGGACGGAGAGAGGAAGGACTTGGGATAGTTGATCACCCAGCCGAATCTCTCCAGAGTGGCTACCACAGTCCTGGTATCTAGCTCCTGGCTGAGAGAGGATGCCATAATGAGAAGATTGTCCAAATAAGGCACGATGCGGATACCCTGGGCTCTGAGGAGGGCCATCACCCCCGCCAGCACCTTGGTCAAAACCCTTGGAGCCGAGGTAAGGCCAAACGGAAGAGCCACAAACTGAAAATGCAGATCTTCCACCACAAACCTGAGAAATCTCTGATGTGCGGGGAAGATTGGAACATGCCGATAAGCACCCTTGATGTCTATGGACGTCATGAAGTCCTCCTGACGAAGCAAATTTATGGCTGAGAGCAGAGTTTCCATGCGGAACTTCTTGGGACGGATAAACCTGTTGAGAAACGTCAGATCCAGGATGGGACGAACGGAGCCATCCTTCTTGAGCACAGTGAACAGATTGGAATAGTATCCCAGGCCCCGGTCCGAGGAAGGCACCGGGCAGATGACAGCCATGTCCAGGAGATCTTTTACTGCTGCCCGGAGCCCCTGCACGGCCAGAGGATCCAAGGGCACCCGAGACCTGAAGAATCTGGGAGGAGGCTGGATCTCGAACTCCAGCTTGTAACCGGAAGAAACCACTTCCCGAATCCATCTTTCCGAGACCTCCCGGTCCCAGACCTGGGAGAAGTGTCGCAGCCGCCCCCCCACCCGCGAGGGTGAGGGCGCCCCCTCATTGCTGAGCTGGCTTGGCAGCAGCATTGGGCTTGGAGCCCCAGCTGTGACCTGGACGGGCACGTCCTCTTCTCCTGTTCCAGGAATCACCTCTGGAGGAGAAGACAGCCAATCCCCGTCCAGCTCTGGCACCACAAAAGGAAGGGGTAAAGGAAGCCGCCCCCCGAAAGGGACGACGTTGCTTCTTTCACTGAGGTAACCTACCTTCTTTTGCGACCGAATCCAATTTTTCTCCAAAGAGCCGCAAGCCCAGAAAGGGAAGAGCCATAAGCGACTTTTTTGACACAAAATCAGCCGCCCACTGGCGCAACCAAACCGACCGCCGAATAGCCACCAGCAAGGCCGAAGTTCTACTACACATCCCCATGGTGTCATCCAGGGCGGCTAGCACAAATGACAAAAACAATTCGCACCGCTTAAGGGCGGTGAACTCATCACTAGCCAGGTCCCTAACAACCGACCTAGAAGCCACTATTAAAAGCGCCAAAGCACAAACAGGCCGCAAAGCCGACCCGACACTGGCAAAACCATGACAAGCCATCTGGTCAATGCGTTTGTCCCCACCCTTGAGAGTAGAACAGTCAGGAAAATGCAAAACAGAGGTGCTAGACAACCCCAAAACAGGGGCGTCCACCTTGGGAGGGGGCGACCAGCGCTTCACCGCATCCACCGGAAAGGGATATTTCTTATCCCAACCCGGAGGGACACCCGGAAGCCGAGTAGGCCTCTCCCATTCCTTAAGAATAATGCCATCGAAATGCCTTTGATTAGGGAATTCCAAGCGCGGCTTAGCCTCCTCAAAGAACTCCCCCTTCTGCAGAAGAGTCACTTCAGAAGGAGAAATTGCCAGAACCTCAAACATATGAGCCAGGACCTTAGGGGTATCCAAAGAATCCCCCTGACCCCGCTCGGCATCGATGCCAACAAACTGCTGATCGTCAGAACCATCCGACTCCTCAAATAGCTCCCCTTCCTCTAGCGGGGGGTAATCAGACCAGTCCAGTGAATCAAACTCCTCAAAATCAGAAGCCTGCGTGGCTGGGGACAAGTGCTTTCTCTTAGCCGGGGCCTTTCTGGCAACAGCGCTAGAAAAGAATTTTTCAAGATTGGACAATCTGGCACACACCTCAGATTGCAACTCCCCACTCATGACAACATCACACGGGGTACGGATCAGGCGGGGAGGGGTAGGAGAAGGGATCGGCGGCGCAGAACCAGACGCATGGGATCCGGACTGCTGAGTAATAGTCTGCTGTGAACCTGGTATGCAAAGGAAAACATCACCCCCGGTAAGGGATGCCCCACACCCCAAACACTTCTGGGGTTGCCCCGAGGGGAGCCCGAGCCCGGTATCCTGGGAAGCCTCCATATGGTGATTTTATCGGTAGTTGCAATACCCAAGGGAATTACGCAATATAAGCGACCCGGGATGCCCCTTCTGTGTTCCGAGTGGGAGGATTTATAGGGAGTTCTTAAATTAAACCAGGGACCCTAGGACCGGGAGGACCCTTTAAGATCCAACAAGGGTCCGCCTGGAATAGAAAAGGGGACTGTCACACATATATCACACAATGCAGGGCACATAACAGAAGGGCCAAGGCAAACATACATAGAAATAGAGGAATATATAATCAATCTCGCGCTGACAAGCAGCTTCACAGGCAATGAAAGACTGGAGCCCACTGGGCGCTTACTGACTGGCGTCCTGCATGAGGTGGAGGGACTTGGCAGCAAGGATGAAGAAGGGCGGGCCGGCGTGGATCACGAGCTGCGCCCGACCCCGCCCCTCTCTCCTGACAACAGTCGGCTCCCGGCCAGTGACCGGGCTCCGCAGCGGCACCAGCAGCACGGGGGGAGGGAGGGGTGGGCCGCAGGATCGCGCCCCGCGCCCGGCCCCGCCCCCCCCCCGAAACCGCACCGGAGGGGAAGAAGCTCCCCCGAAGACTGACAGTAACGGCCGGCGGCGCCGCAAACCGCCGGCCTGGCCATGGAAGCATCAATCAAACGCACAACACACACACAAAAAGTTGCACACAAGCATGCACTCAAAAGAAGGACTAAACTAAAAGGGGCATAAGCGCCCCCCCCTAGCAGTAGGGAACGATGGGTGACCGGGGAAGGGGGAATTAACACCCCAAAGGTGTAAGGGCAAGGACACGGCATCCCAACCAGGATCACCAACCCAGAAAACCACCTACCGCTTAGTATGGGGTCTAGCTCCTAAAGCACCTTAAGGTGCTGTCTACCTTTGCCAGGACCCGCAGCCTAGGCTGGGAGGCTCTTTACTAAAAAGGGGGATAACAGTAGGTCCAGGCAGAAATAGACCGAAAGAGGGGGGCCGGGAGTTACCCCGGCTACCTGCAAGGAGGAGACATCCATCTTCTGACTTGCTCGCCGTCTGCAGAGATGAAAGACTGGGGAATCAGTGGGAGGTCCCAGGTATTTATGGACCGGAAGGGGCTCCCTTTTTTTCATGACATCTCTGCAAGATCGCCCTCTACAGGTCGGTATAATCCAAGTTTAATGACTATCTGAAGCGGGGTGTGTGACATACTTAGAATAGAAGTATGTCAGCTTTCACTCCTGGCTCTTCTTCCTTCCAGTAGAAGAAAGAACAAGCTTTTTTACACAGATACAACATATATCATACGTGACACCTCCTTTTTCTATATAGCATGTTTAAATAGCTGTGTTAATATAATATTATTTTTGAGATATACCTCTTTTAACTACTTTAAAACCTCTGTATGTTGAATCTGTATATAGTAACAGATATAGTTTATAACAGTATAGTTTATGCATTATCTACAGAGGCAACAAAATTCGTGAAGCCATATAAATTAGTTGGAAAGTAACACCTTGGGATGGGCTATCTCTCCCTACTGCTGAAGCTGTAACAGATTAGTCATTCTAAAAAGCCTTATATAAGCCAAATATCAATTCATTTATTAATTATTTGATTAAGAAATATTAATTAAATTATCAATTATTCATTGATTCTATTGTAATCAGCTGTGATACTTTCTAAGATGGTCATGAGCCTATTATTGGAATGTAGATAGCTCACAGTGTAATGTGATGAGTACACTGCACTGTGGGATGACAAGGACTATCTAAGTATTGTTTTCTCTGTATAATGCTAGAGGTCCCCATTAAAAAAAAAGCATTACAAATGCAAATAATACAAATCTGTGAGTACTCACCTGTAGAATTGTTTTTGTAGTATACAGCACGTCCTGTTTCACGAAATTCTTTAAGTCTGGGTTATCCGCCACAAGGTGGCGCAGTGGACTGCAGAAAAGACTTGTGGCATCTTCAGGCCCTATAAAAGGACAGGGACCTCCCACAAATTCTCAGTGTTACAAATCAGTTAGACAAGAAGCCGGGAGAATAATAATGAAGGAAACCCCAAACAAACATTTGAACAAATCACTATACAGAGGTAACCAAGAATAATGATAACAAGGGAGGGATGAAACAGGACGTGTTGTATACTACAAAATCAATTCTACAGGTAAGTACTCACAGAATTGTATTTTTCCAAGTATACAGCACGTCCTGTTTCACTAAATTCTTTAAGTCTGGGACATCCAAAAGCAGTGTCCGTAAAGTAGGGTGGGATCCCCAAGAACAACAGCGGGCAGTTTAAACCACTGCCGCCTGAAGAACTTTGCGGCCAAAAGCAGCATCAGCTGAGGCCCTAACATCAACCTTGTAAAACTTGGAAAAAGTATTAACAGAAGACCAAGTAGCGGCCTTACAAACTTGTTCAACAGAAGCAAGAGTGGAATGAGCAGTAAGGCGGAAGGGAGGTTCCTTCCCCTTAGCAGAATAGGCTTGCACCACCGCCTGACGGATCCACTTGCTGATAGTGGATTAAGCCGGAGGCAAACCCTTCCTAGGTCCAGAAGGAAGAACAAAAAGAGCATCAGTCTTCCTGAAAGATTCAGTAGCTACCAAGTAAAACTTCAGAACCCTGACCACATCCAAGGAATGCAGAGTCCGCTCCTTGGAATTATCAGGATTAGGACACAATGAAGGCAAGACAATGTCCTGATTGAGATGAAAAGCAGACACAACCTTAGGCCAGAAATCTGGCTTAAACCGAAACACCACCTTGTCCTGGTGTCGCTCAAAATAAGGAGGTTTGATGAAAGCGCCGCCAACTCAGAAACACGCCTGACAGAAGTGATAGCCACCAAAAAGGCTACCTTAAGAGTCAAAATGGGCAAAGTGGCCTCACGGAGAGGCTCAAAGGGACGAACCTGCAGAGCAGATAACACCAGATTCAAATCCCAAACTGGTAACATAGGTTTACGTGGCGGACGCACATGAGTAACCCCCTGGAAAAAAAGTCTTAACCAAACGGTGACTGGCAAAAGATCTTTGGAAAAAAATTGCCAGAGCTGAAACATGACCTTTGAGGGTACTAAGTTGAAGGCCCAAATCCAAACCATGTTGCAAGAATTCCAGAATCCTGGAAATAGAAAACACCCGAAAGGGAAGAGATTTGGACTCACACCAGGGAATGTAAGCATGCCAGACCCTGTAGTAGATAAAGGACGAGGACTTCTTCCTAGCCCTAATCATGGTATCAACAACAGAGGCAGGCAACCCCTTTTCCATCAAGATGGAGGTTTCAGCAGCCAAGCCGTCAAAGCCAGCGTTTGTAAATTGGGATGGCACAGCTACCCCTGAGTGAGCAGATCTGGATCCTTGGGTAGGACGTACTGATCTACTGCCAACTGCACGATGTCTGCGAACCACACCCTTCTTGGCCAACAGGGGGCCACCAGAATGGTTGGCACCCCTTCCTGGGCTACCTTGCGCAGCACCCTGCCCAACAGAGGAAACGGGGGGAACACAGAGGAGCTGAAACCCCTTCCAAGGCATTGCTAGAGCATCCGTGGCAAAGGCCAGAGGGTCCTGTGACAGAGAGACAAAGAATGGAAGCTTGTGATTGTGACGTGAAGCACAGGTCCACATCCGGCAGACCCCAGCGATGGCACAGGGAGTGAAACACCCTGTTGCTGAGGGACCACTCCCCCAGCCGAGACATCCCCCTGCTCAAGAAATCTGCATCCAAGTTCTCCACTCCTGGGATGTAAACTGCCGATATGCTGGGGACAGTCTCCTCCGCCCAGGACAGTATCAGGGACACTTTCTTGAGGGCTTGCTTGCTCCGAGTCCCTCCCTGATGATTGATATAGGCAACCGCCGTCTGGTTGTCCGATCTGAACAGCCGACCCCTGGGAAAGAACCAACCTTATCGCCCTTAGTTCCAGAATGTTGATGGGGGCATGAGCCTCTTGAGGGCCCCACTGACCCTGGAACTTCAGAGACTTACAAAAGCCCCCCAACATGTCAGACTGGCATCCGTGGTGACAGTCTCCTAGCACGTGGGGCAGAAAGGTTCTGCCCAGTAGGAGATTCCTTGAGTCTAGCCACCACGATAGGGACTGACTGACCAGAGGGGACAGAGCAAATTCCTGATCCAGGGACACAGGGTCCCGATCCCAAACTGACAAGAGGTGCAACTGAAGAGGTCTCATGTGAAACTGAGCATAGGGGACCGCCTCGAAACATGACACCATCAGCCCCACCAACTGCATCCCCTGCCGAATGGAGGGATGAGGGCAAGAAAGTAGAAACCGTACCTGTGTCTGCAGGCTCTCCACCTTCTGCTAAGATAGAAGAACCTTGACCTGAGATGAATCCAGAGTCATGCCCAGAAAGGACCTCACCAAGGACGGAGACAGAGAAGACTTGGCATAGTTGATCACCCAACCGAAGTACTCGAGTGTGGAGACCACCATCTTGGTATCCAGCTCGGCTTGATGGAAGGACTGAGACGCAATCAGAATGTCGTCCAGATAAGGAAGGATACGAATGCCCTGAGATCTCAACAGAGCCATTACCCCCGCCAGCACCTTGGTGAAGACCCGAGGGGCTGGGGTAAGCCCGAACGGTAAGGCCACAAATTGGTAGTGCTGATCCTCCAGAGCGAGCCTGAGAAATCTCTGATGACCTGAAAAGATAGGAACATGAGGGTAAGCATCTTTGATGTCCACAGAAGTCATGTGAAGTCGCCCGGGCGCAAGGTACTGACCGCCGAGCGCAGAGTCTCCATGCTAATATTGAACCTGACAAATTTGTTGAGGCTCTTCAAATCCAGGATGGGCCTCAGGGACCCATCCTTTTTGGGAACAGTGAACAGATTGGAGTAGAAGCCTCTGCCCCTTTCTTGGAAGGGAGCCGGGCAGATGATACCCAATTCCAAAATGCTTTGGACCGCAAGCCCTGAGCTGACAGGGGGCTTTGAGCCATCCGGGATCTGATGAATCTTGGGGGCGGCCAGGCTGCAAACTCTTCTTCTAATCTTGTACCTGGAGGACACCACCTCCTGAACCCACCGGTCTGAGATGCGCAGTCTCCAGACGTGGGCATAGAGTCGCAACCGTCCCCCCACCCGGATGGGTGAGGGCACCTCCTCATGGCTGAGGGGGCTTGGGGGAAGATTTGGAGAGAGACCGGGGTGTCCACCGCCTCTGCCCCGGCCCCAAGGGTCTCTACGTGTCCCCGCAAATGGTGCGCCCCGCCCAGATCTGGGAGCATGGAAGGAGGGAAGAACCAACCCCACGAAAAGGCCGCGGCTGCCTCCTGCGTTGAGGCAGCCTACCATCCTTGGCAAACAGATCCAGATGCTCACCAAAGAGCCGTAGCCCAGTAAAGGGGAAGCCAGTGAGAGCCTTCTTAGCAGCATTATCAGCCGCCCACTGACGCAGCCAAACAGAGCGGTGTATAGCCACCAAAAGGGCAGAAGTCTTAGCACACATCCTGACCGCATCATCCATAGCAGAAAGAATAAATGCAACAAATTCATAGCAAAGCAGGAGGGATCTATACTCCTCCCCCCTATTGGCATCCGAGGCATTATCCAGAAGGCACTTGAGCAGCCCTTTAATAGCAAGAGCCGTGATGGCAGAGGCGCACACAGGGCGCAGCGCAGTCTCTGCACAAGCAAATGCGTGACAGGCCAGCTGATCCACACGCCGGTCCTCACCATCCCTCAGAGTAGAAGTGTCAGGGGAATGCATGACCGAGGTATTGGACAACCCAAGCACGGGAGCATCGACCTCGGGGGGACACGACCAGTGCTTAACCACATCAGCAGGGAAGGGATACCTCCTGTCCCAACTCTTGGGCACCGCGGGCAATCTGCTAGGCTGTTCCCACTCCTTGAGCACCAAATGATTAAAGTGATTCTGCTCAGGGAACTCCAAGCGTTGTTTAACAGTGTGAAAATGCTCACCCTGCTGCTTTTTAGCCAGCACAGGAGGGGTAATACATAGCACTTCAAAAATGTGAGCCAACAGCCTATCAGTATCCTCGGGAGACCAAAGATCTTCTCCAAAGGGAGACCCAGTACCGCCATAAATCTCCTGCTGTTCCTCAGAGGAATCAGAATCAGAGAAGAGTTCCCCCTCTTCTAGGGGGTAATGGTCAGACAGAGTGTAATGTCCCTCATCCTCAATAGGAAAAAGGGAAACAGCAGGGGTTAGGTGCCGCTTCTTGCCAGAAGCCTTGCGGGGGACAGGCCCAGAAATATGCCTTTCCAGGCTGGCCACCCGCATAGCCAAATCGTAATGGGATTCCCCGCTAGCATGTCCCTCACTGGGGGTCAGAGGCAGGCACCTGGGGGGTAGGTGATGCAGAAAGGGGTGCAGAGCTAGGAAGCGAGGCAGGCAAGCCAGACTGCCGCGCAAGTACCTTCTGAGCGCAGGGCACACATACCCTGACATCGTCACTCACAGGGGATACCCCACACACAGCACACAGCTGGGCTTGTCCCGAAGGAACCCCAAGCACATTATCCCCGGAAGCCTCCATATGGTGATTAGAATGGGCACACTGGCCAGTATAGGGTTAAGGCTAGCAAGAGCCACCCGGGATGCCCCAAACCCAGCTAGGGAAGGTGGGAGATGAAAAAAGGGGAAGAGGGCCGGGAGAAACCACAGTCACGTGTATCCTGCCTGAAAGACATAATAAAAGACACATAACAATCCCATAGTGTTGGCGAAATAGCAATAAGACAACCCTGAAGGGGACTCACGGACCAAGAGACCGAATCCAGACAGGAAAAGGCAGCGCACAGCAGCATACGAGGGCCCCAGTACACCGCAGAGCCAAAATGGCGCCAGAACTGACCTTGAGGGGCGGGCTGCGGACGAATTTGATGCAAAAAACTTCATCAGCCCCCCCGAAGAGCGCGAATCGTGAGCCATCCACCGCCGCCGCCCGCCCCGGAGCGCCGTACAAAGCAGCGCGGTGGCGAGCGCACATAAAAACAGTAAAGAAAAATACAGTAAAAACTACTCAGATCACCACCGCCTAAACCCCCCCCCCCCCGGGAGTGCTCCCCAGGGAGAGAGCAGTGGCAAGGGCACCCAAGGCAGACATATGGAGGGAAGGGGGGGGGGGATGGCCCACAATTACAGATAACAGGAAGGGGCATCCCACAAAGGCTCACCCATAAGTCTGAACCGACTACCCTAGTTTGGTACAGGGATTGCGGTTGGAGCAGCGCTCCCCAAGCACCTGACCCTGGTGCTGTCCTACCTTCACCCGAACCAGTCAGCCGAGGCTGGGAGGCAGTGGGTCCAGAACGGGTGGAAATAGTCCTGCAGGGCTGCAGGCTGGTAAGCCCCACTCGCCTGCGCAATATAGAGAGCCATCTTCTATCTTCACAGTCCTGACTGCAGAAGGAAACTGGGAATTTGTGGTTCCTGTCCATTTATAGGGCCGGGAGGTGCCACAAGTCTTTTCTGCAGTCCACTGCACCACCTTGTGGCGGATAACCCAGACGTAAAGAATTTAGTGAAACAGGACGTGCTGTATACTTGGAAAAAAATAGTTTAATGGCTGTTTTTTTCATTATATACAGATGGTTTACTAGTTCCTTTCTCTTTTCATCCTGTAACAACATTTGTCGACTAAAGTAGACCATGTCCACATTTGAAACTATCCCAGGTTTTCATCCTGATTTGGGATGCTGTTCTGTGTGAAACCCAGTGGTTCGCTGGTATTCTAACTTCACTGGGCATCTCATGGTGCATGCGTCCACTGCCCCCCAATCAGCATTCTTTGCTGTGTATATAATGAGTAACAAAGAATTCTGAGTGAAAGAAAGCAGCAGACATCCCTTGCACCCGCACATCTCTAGCTGTGAACGTCTGTGTCATCCACTCAGATGCAGGAGATGCCACTGGAGGCCCACACATGCGCTAGGTATTAAGCAAAAGGTAAGATTCACAGTGAACTGGGGGGTTTACATTGAGCGGCATCTCAAAATGAGAGATGGACGACCCTAAAGTCATATATAGACCAGTAATACAACACACTGAATGCAATAGGGAGGAATACATAACACATTTTAAAAAACATCAAAAGCCTAAAAAGTCTTCGAGTCCAGCAAGTGAGGTCCCTAAGCAAATCACAAATGTAGGCAATATACTAAAGCAAGAAAAAGTCAGAAAACAAATTAAAACTTTACTCCCACTCTGCGTGTGAGAGCCAGCAAACCAGTTTAGGTTCACCAGGCACACAGGGAGGGAAGCAGGGATACCACTGCTATGCACAATGCCACATCTTACAGTATTTTCTCACTTTAATTTAACACAGCGAAATCGGGATGCCCCCTAGGGACTTGCTTTTAGACTTTTATCCCGGTTAAAACAGAAGGAGCTTATTGTGAAGCACTGTCCTTCAGCCAGGACCAAGGACAGGGGATGAGGAGGCAGACAAAGATGCACAAACACCTACAGATCTCTTATGTATGTGCCTGGGTAATTAATCAATCAGACAACAATCAGATGTTAAGTAACATGACAGGAAGTATCTTTCATCTAATGTGCCACACTGAAAATATAAGCTGCGTTATAAAGAGATATACTGTAGTGTCAGACAGCACTTCCCCCCAAAACATGCCCCGTTTTCCTGTTGTAATCTATCATATGCCTGTCTGTCATCAGATAATTCTTCTTAATATATGCAAAATGCAGAATTATCTTGACAAGACAAGAAATTATGCTATATGTATAAAAGAGCAACACATGTCACTACTGAATTTAGTGCGTATGTTCTCTGTATGTTGGGTAAATGAGACAAATTAATAGGTTGTTATAGGGTTGTTTGCCTTAGGAAAGAAAAATCTGTCTAACTGTCTGCAAGGACAGCAAGTTAATGTCCTCAACAGGGTCAGCCCTTCGACTTTTGTGCTTGGTAGGTTATATATTAGTGATTTTATGGATTAACTGTATTATGTCTCTCTATAGGTTATGTTAGTGTTCTCAAATAAAATTGATTTATACCTTTGTTGGTCCAATGCATAGTGATATTGTGACAGGGTAACAGGACAGCATTAGAAGATGCAGTGTGCAAAATCCCCTAGCTTCAAGAACCGCATAACAGACAGTATGAAGATTCCCCCCGCCATGAAACCCATAACAGGCAGTGTGCAGAGTCCCCCCCAAGAGCCCCATAACAGGCAGTGTGCAGAATCCCACAAATCACCCCATAACAAGCAGTGTACAGAATCCCCCTATTCAGCCCACAACAGGCAGAGGGCATAATGCCCTCCAATCCCCCTATAATAGGCAGTGTGCAGATTTCCCCCCAATCGTCCCATAACTGCTGAATGCCCCCCCAAGAGACTCAAGCAGGCAGTGTGAAGAATTCCTCAAATCACAAATCACCTCATAACAGGCAGTGTACAGATTCCCCCCAATCAACCAAAAACAGGCAATGTGCAGAACCCTCCCCAAGAACCCCTTAACAGGCAGTGTTCAGAGCCCCCACCCCAGGGCTGGGAAAGGACGATCGTGGGGCGGGAGACTTTTTCTATACCAGCCCTTTCCCACATTCACTCCTTAAGACGCACCGACAACCCCATTTTAGGACGAAAAAAAAAATGTCTTATGGAGCAAAAGAAATTGTTTTAGAATTGACTTATTTGATCAAACAATCTAAATACCACTTCAGTTCCTACCTTTTTAAAACATTTTAAATCTTTTCTGTTTAATTTTTAAAAACTGATCAAACAAGCCTTGGTAATTAAAAAGTAATGATTATTACGATTAAATAATTAATTTAATAAACACATCTTTATACACTTGAAAAAAAAGTTCATGTTTTTGGAGACTGAACGATTCAAAATAGAGAGCTTTGGATATAACGCAAGAACTATTTGTAGTGTCTAGTCCAAAATAAAATGCAAAACAGCATGTGACCATTTAAAAGCTGAAATCAAAAGTGTTACTCTATGGGCATCTTATATACTATCTAAATTGGTGTCCTGTAATCATATTTTTGATGGTTCCACATGTATTGTCTTGCTTCTGGAACTGTTTCGTAGGAACATTATTTTTTTATTATTGCACTGCTAGAACTTCTTAGAATTAAAAAATAGGGAAACTGTATGGCCAAACGTCCAGCTTATGTTTGGTCACCTATAATGCTGACAAAGAACTAACACGATCCCACCTAACATATAAAACCTGCAAAGAGGTTGCCAATAACGCAATAAACACCCCGAATGCAGGTTCCGCCTCATTCGACCACTAGAGGGCAGTCACTTTGAGTAGACATTTCAGTAACTACTCCAGAAGAAGAGGCGTTTTATCACGTTTAACCAGTACTGTTACATGATGGGAATTTATTACAACAAGAAACATACAAACTGAAGAATCAAGCATTAAAGCAACTGCCAAGCAAAACAGATCACATTGAATGCTGCTGTCTTGCTGCATGTAACATGTTGAAAACTGACTTCCTCATTCCAGCAAACTGTTAGTACGTGGAAATAAGTGATGTGTGGTATTTGGGTATTGTTTTGAAGGTAAGCCAAACTATGTTATGTTCTGCTTAGGGGATTTCCAGGTAGAGATATGTACAGTAGGTGTGTGTGTGTTTGTTTGTATCTATGTGAATACTGTATGTGTTTGTTTAGTTCCTCTCTTTTTCAAGGTTTTTGCACATATCATTTATATCATGTCTTTACAACAGGAATAATTCGGCATGCTTTAAGCATTAATATTTAACAGAACCAATGAGCAACTTAAAAAAAAGCAAAGATGACATAAAGTAAAACAATAAAAAAATGTGTTGTACAAATAAAAAAACAAAAAATAATTTAAATTAATTAAAAATACACCAGTGTGGATCTAGTTGGCTCTGCTCCTACCTGTGTTCCTCTAAGTATCTTCACGCAGGGCTGCAGAATTACTCAACATCAGCTGATAACCTGAGTAATGGCTGAAAATCAGCTGACCATCCTTCCTAGCTGGCCTCAGTTTAACTGCTCGTCTCCATAGCACTTTGTCATGTGAACTACGACACAACCAGCTGTCAATGCTTTAAAAAAAAAGGGGGGAACCGGGCCCCTCTGTTCCCACCCCTTCCTTCTTCCTCTCATTTTTCTCTCTCCCCCTCCCTTTCATTTTCTCTGTAGCTCATTCAACTGTCAGTGTGATGGTGAAAGAGGAGGGGGTCGTAATGGGGAAAATAGAGTTCCCTGGATAATGAGCATACACGCTAAACTATACATTTAACGACACAATTATGCAGCGAGGTACAGGCTCACAGGGAGCTGAAAGCATATTTAGAAGACCAAACTTTGGATGGTTTAAAGAGGAGAGGGAGGGAGGGCTGGGGGGCTCTAGGAGTAGAATGTGAAGCGCATTCCTCAAGTCCCAGTCAGCCCTGGCAGGCTAGGAGGTATTTTCAGTCACAGTACATAAATGCATTAGTCAGACCCAGAGACCACACACTTCGTACCACTACCATGCTCGAACAGTACAGCCCAATGTAAGCAATGTAAAATGAGGACGAGACCCTCTCCTTATTTTCCCTCAAGAACAATTGTGCGGCGTATAGAGGAAATGTATAGCTCACCACTGCACTTAAGATAAGATTGTGATATTTCCATTTCGATCTGCTTCCCAACGATATGCATTAAACAGAAAAAAGCCAAGTAAGACTCAGTTCACATCTATGCGCTTTCTCTGCATTGCGCAGCTCAGTCACAGCGCAAAGGAAATTGTTGCTTATTATTTTTAATGAGCCAGTTCACATATATGCCCTGCGTTACCCACCTTACATGCAGCATTTTCAATGCAACACGACGGGGTTGATTCAGAGACAGGTGAGAAAACTCACTTCCTTTTTTAAGAGAGAAAACTGCCATTCACTTTCATTATCTACGGGAGTAAATTTTTTACATGGTGTTGGATCAGCCCCATAGTTCACACCTTGTAGAGCGCTATATAAATAAACATTATTATTATTAATAATAATAATAATAATAATATAGACAATAAAAGTGAATGGCAGTTTTCTCTCCTAAAAAAGGAAGTGAGAATTCTAACCTGGCTCTGAATCGCCCTCAATGTCCGCACAAGCTAATAAAAGTCTATGTCAACAGATGTACAACACAGGTATAATGAATTGCACCTGTGTAGCTATGCACTTTACTATTTACTTATTGTGCAATTTTTTTCCTCAAGAACGCAACGCAAACAAAAAAGTATGCAAAATTTTAGGAGAGAAAACTGTAGTAGGACAATGATAGTCAATAGCACTGAATAGCAATAGCACTTTACTCCTGAAAAAAGCATTGAACTTTTTACTCCTTTTTATTCTGTAGTAAATAGTGCCATTGACTTTCATTGTCTTCCTAAATGGTGATTCAGTAACAGTGACATTCTCAGGCTGTTTTCTCATGAATCAAATTTTTTCCTACCATGAGAAATATTTTCAACTCTGAGAGGCTGATTCATTAATAGCGGCAGGTAGCGACAGTTGAGCGACTGTAGCGGCATTTTCAGAGCGCCCGCTAGTAGTCGCTGTGCTTGGCCGTTGTTCGGTAGTTGATAGCGACTCGGTTTGCCGTAATGTTGAATATTGGGTGAGGAGTCGCTATTTGACAGGTTCCGCGCTGTATGGAAGCGCATGATAGCGACTGGCCCTAGCTCCCACCATATTCATTAAAAAATCACGCTCAAAAAATTCTTGCGCTGTGAAATGCAGGTTTAAATCCCAGAGCGCTGGCGGCGATGGGTTAAAAGTAGCTTTTTAACCTCCAAACAACCATATTTTTGGAAACCAAAAAAAAAAACAAGTTTTTAAAATAATTTTGTAATATGAATACATTAATATCAGACCTGTAATATCAATTCTGTACATTTTTTTTTTTATTTTACCTTAAAAAAAATTATCTAAAATGGCAGAAGTGGTCACAGAATTTTTCACATTAAAAAAAATTAATAACAATTAATTATTAATATTTAAAGATTGTTCCATTGAAATGCATTGGAGAGCGCCAGATAGCGAGAGGTCATACCTGTCGCTGTTCAAGGTCGGACGCTGGCGCTGTGGGCTGAGGCTGGAATAATGATGAATGAGTGGCTATCTGGCGCTATCTCAGTCGCTAAGCAGGATTGGCTTGATAAATGTGTGATTGTGGTGGGGAGCCGGCGTTCTTGTGGCGGGGCCCGTCATTACCGGCCGCTCACCAGTCGCTACCTGTCGCTATTCCTTCATAAATAAGGGCCTGAGTGAATCAAGGCCAATTAAAAAAGTGAATGGCAGTTTTCTATCCTAAAAATGAGCGCACATTTGTTACACCTGGTGCTAAATCGACCCCATAGGACTTAAAGCGGACCTTCACTCTGAATAAGAACATATCTTATATGTTTCCCCTACGCTGTACATACAGATTGCCCACATTAAAAATCATCCTACCTGCATCTACTGCATTTTCTGAGACTTTAAACATCCGAGATGGCGGCCCATGGAAGTGAAGGCAGCTTGCAAACAGTCTTCTGACTGTGTCGCTCTGCATTCTGGGATTGCTGACCTTTTCCTGACCCCAGCTCTGCTCTGTCAGTGCAAAGCACGGCTATAACCCTGCTCCCCTGCACTTATGACCCCTCTCCTCAGTATGTGATGCTACTGAGCCAAGATGGCGGCGCCCGTATCCTAGAGTGCTGAACAGAGTTGCAGGCCAGTGAGGGAAAGAATAAAAGGTAAGTGATTAAAAACTTGTGCTGGTGAATAGTTTTTTAAGGGTTTGGGCTTTTCATTAAATGATGCTGAAGGTCCGCTTTAATTCAGTAAACTTGCCTTAAAGAGAAAGTCCCCTTTTGATGGCATTTTGCTGTATTGGTGCTGTGCTGATCTAGTATTTTTTTACATTTGTCTTATGTTAGCAATTGTGCACTTTTGCTGGAATTTGTGTATGTGTAATAAGTGTATATTACTATGTGCCAAATTTATGTTCTGAATGTGTCGAGCTTATCTAGTATTTTATTTTTATTTATTTTGTTTCTTATATTCGAAAATGTGTGTTTTATGGAAGCAGTTTTCACCTACCTGCAATCTGTTGCCAATGGAAGCGTACAGTTAGTGAGCCCTGTACATACAGAACACTGCAGCTATGGCCGCTGCTGAGGTGAGGGAGCTCACTCACACTTACAAATGCCCAGCAGCAGTGTCCTGTGTGTGCAGGACTCACATTTTTCTTGTTTTTGATCTTGGTGTACAGACTTGGTGTACATTGCCAATAGCAACAGATAGTGAAATCTGCTTTCATAAAACACACATTTGCTAACATAAAACAAATAAATAAAATACTAGATAAGCTCAGTATCTTGAGGACAGCAATTTGGCACATGATAGTATATACAAATTCCATTAAAAGTGGACGTTCCTTTTAAAGTTCCTGTTCTGCTACACACTAACGTTCTCCCACCTTATCCCCCTTTGGCACAATATTAAAAAAGCCACTTTAATGCACCTGCAAATCTCTTATTATATGTAAATACCTAATGGCCAAACTGAATTTGCAGCTTCTATTTCTGTGTCATGGATGTGCCATGAGTATGAGTGTGTCTTGTGAGACAGCTGCGGGACCAGTGTGGCTTACCATAATCGCTCCAGCTGAGAGCTCCAAAGGACAGAGCTGTAGGACCACTTTTGGGAGAAATGAAATTGAAATAATTGCAAACATTTCATGCCTGCTAAAGCTTCTACGCTACTCTGCAGGGAATGGAAAGGAGGAATATGAGACAGGCACCATGTCCGCTGCTTGCTGGCTAATTATTGTCATTGGGTTTAGAGTCCCTTTAAATATCTCAGAAAATAATGACTGTTTCTTGCTTTATTTCCAAATAATGCATGAGATAAAATAAGATGATATTCAGGAAAGAGAGCAAGTTGGAGCCTGAGGCCATGGACGTGGATCCAGCGGTAGACACGCAAATTCCACATGAAAATGTGCTCTACAGTAATGGTTTATCACAGGTACACCTTGAGAAAGTAGTCTGTGACTGGGGTTACGAAATGCGTTGGGGGACTGGCTCTTGGCATTGACATTTTTGGGGGACATCCTGGGGATCCGCAATTAGGTGATGTGCCTTTTGCTACTTCGATTGTTTTTTGCACTGCCCTTTCTTCATCTTGCCACATTACCTTGTTGGATTATATAGGATTGACCTCAAACTCACAGTGCTCAAAGGGGACTTCTGTTCACAAAAGGAGAGGTTGGAGTGGGAATGTAAGTGCATCCAAATATTCAAATCGATGGACTGTAAACTAAACAGAGGCAATCATTTTATTTGACATTACGATGTAAATGGACTATATTCACGACAAGGTCTCATATAAAACAGACTGCCTTGGTTGATGTGATTGAGAGAGCAATAAAAATTCCTCACAATCTCTGCCCCAATTCCATTTTTATCAGCCCACCATTAGTTGTCATAGTCCACCCTGATTGATATCATATATAAGTTTACCACTTTGACATTTTTCATGTGTGTCAGTAGAAAAACAATTGTAACTCTTATTAGTTTTGGGTATAAATGTGTGCCTGTAAGTTTTGTATTATGCCTGAAAAAGACGCTTAAAGTGCTTTGGAAGCTCGCATTTTTCAATCTATTGAGTTAGCCAAGAGATGGTAATACCATAACCTTGGATTTTTAGCTTATATAAATGGCTAACACGGTACAACAAACTTGTAGTTGGGAAACAACTTACACAGCAAAACCTCTATATCAGTTCTTTTAGATGGGGGTAAAAAGTAATACAGTAATAACCCCGTATCTGTGAGAGGAATATGTGCTGCTACCATGGGCTCCTCTTTTACAACAAGCAGAATTAGGAAGTTGTTGTCACGTGTTAGAAAATATAAAGTTAAACCGGAACAACAGTCTGGCTCAGTTGAAAAAGAAAGATAAGTGACCATTTTGGATCTTCCTCTCACAGCATCTCAGCCATGCTGCTGCCTGGATTCAACTGACATAAGTGACAATGCACAGTAACAGGAAGCCCAGCAGCACTTCCTGTTTGCAGGTGGCCTGCAGATGCAAGAGCTGCCATTTTGTTTCTAAAATTTCCTACAGCAGGAGTTAGAAAAAGGTAAATTAATTTTTATGTGCAGCAATCTAAATTGCCCTGGGCATATGAGCATATGTTGTGTTGGTCATTTTTGACTGTTGGCCCACTTTAAAGTAATATTACTTATTGGTATGAATAGATTATAAAGGCAAGCTTTTAAACCCGTCTTCTTGAGGTATAATAGTATTAATGATATCATTCTAAAGGGTTTCATTGAGTTACTGAGTTAGCTAATTAATGGTATTACGTTAACTTCAGGTTTACAACAGGCAGAAGAAGCTCATGATGGAACAGTGAGCTGCATTCCTCTGAGCCAGTTATGCATACAGAAACAGTTGGCACAGAGACTGAGGAAGGGAGACTTAAAAGAAGGGTCAAAGTACAGACACCGAATTCTACAACATCCTTCATTGAACACATGCCCCCTTTTTTTTTAACTTTATCCACCTCTGAGGAGTGACAATGCTCTGGGGAACCTCTGGAATAGTTCAAAGAGAACCTGAAATCAAAAACGATGTGGGATGCTATGCTCATGAAACTTTAGAAGAAAGCCCAAAAATACTGTATTTTCCCCCAAAATGGAACAAATGTCCACTCACCTTACCGGCATTTACATGATTGTCCTCCTGCAGCCCTGGTTCCAGCGGGCTATAGGACATTCAGATGCAGACAGAGTGGTGAGGGAACTCCTGTATGGTGAGTGGGCAGGGCTGGGGGGGGTGAATTGGTGACAAATAAAAACACTTCTTGTCTTGCCCGGGATCCCACAGCAGACCGAGCACCAGGAGCAGCCATTTTGGTTCAGCTGAAAATGTTTTTTCTTATTTTTCTCTAAACCCTAGGTGTGTCTTATGGTCAGGTGTGTCTTATGGAGCGGAAATTACTTATCCGTCTGGGGTTTATCGCAGATGACAGCTGACTGACTTTCTCCCTGCCCTGACAGCAACGTATTTGGTTCTCAAACAGGCAGGCGTGTGCCAAGCAAACATGCTGATGAGGGCTATAGTTGGTTGAGAGGACCTAAAAATACAATTCTGTGAAATACTCACCTGTAAAATTGATATTATTTGTATACAGTACATCCTGCTCCAGATATAGTACTTACACTTGGGTTATCCTCCGTCAGATGGTGCTGCACTGCAGAGACATGCAAAAACAGGCTCCTCCCGGCCCTCAAATACCCAGGGACCTCCCACAAATCCCCAGCATTGAAAAGCAGTGAAAAAGAAGCCGGGAGAATAAACCACCGAACTGGTAACTATAACAATGGTAACAATCACCATACAGGTGATCCAGAAGTAATGCAAAAACCAGGGTGGGTGGAGCAGGACGTACTGTATACAAATAATATCAATTCTACAGGTGAGTATTTCACAGAATTGTATTATTCTTAGTATACAGTACGTCCTGCTCCAGATATAGTACTTACACTTGGGACATCCAATAGCAGTGTCCATAAAGTAGGGTGGGATCCCCAACAAAAACGACAACTGCAGACAGTTTAAAACCACTGGCACCTGCATAACCATGCGGCCAAGACAGCATGAGCTGAGGCCCTAACATCAACCTTGTAAAACTTAGCAAAGGTATGAACAGAAGGCCAAGGTAGCGGCCTAGCAAACCAGTTCAACAGAAGCCTGGTGCTGAAAAGCCCAAGAGGCACCAAAGCACGAGTAGAGTAAGAAGTAAAGCGAAAGGAAGATTCTTCCCCTTGGCGGAATAGGCCTGAGTAACAGCCTGACGAATCCAATCGCTAACAGTAGACTTGGCAGGAGCCAAAAACCCTTTCCTAGGACCAGAAGGGACCATCCCATCCAAGTAATGACCAGGGCCAAAGCCGCCTAACTCCCGAAAGCAGACGAGATCGGGCACATTCAGGATGGAGTGGCCGTAGGCCCAAAGGAACATCAGTTCTCCAGGGACACAGTGACTACCAAGGAAAAAACTTACAACACCTGTTCAAGGAATGTAGAACCCTTTCCTCAGGGTTGCTAGGAATAAGGCAGGAAGGAAGAACAACATCTTGAAACAATGAACATAAGACACCACCTTAGGTAGAAAATCCGGCTTCAGGCGGAACATCACCCATCCTGGTGATCTCAATGAATGGGGGCTAGATAGACAGAGCCGCCCGCCAGACACACGTCTGACCGAAGTAACAGCCATCAGAAGGGCAACCTTGAGAGTAAGAACAGCCAGACAGCATCCTGAATAGGACCAAAGGGAAAAACCTTGCAAGGCAGACAGAAACAAATACAAATCCCAACAGGGACCATAGGATTACATGGGGGACGCACCTGAATACCCCCGAAAGAAGTCTTAACCAAGGAAAACTGAACAAAAGACTTCTAAAGTAAGGCGGCCAGGGCAGAACCTGACCCATCAGAGCACTGAGTTGGAGAATCAACTCCAACTCATGCTGTAATAACTCTAGAGCCCTGGGAACCGAGAACGCCCGACAGTGAAGAGACCTAGACTCACACCAATCAATATGGGTATGCCATACCCTATAACAGATGGAAGAAGAAGAAGAAGCTTGCTCCTAGTCTTCCCATAGTCTCAATCACCGAGACAGATAAGCCTGTCTCCATCAAGATGGATGTTTCAGCAGTCAGGCCGTCTAGGCCAGAGTCTGTAGATTGGGGTGACGTAAAGGGGCCCTGAGTGAGAAGAGCTGGCACTCCTGGCAGACGTACAGAAACTACTGCCCTCGGTACCACGTCTGCAAACCACACTCTACTAGGGCACCCGGGGGCCACCAGAATCACTGGTCCCCTTACCAGAGCAATCTTGCGCAGAACCCTGTCTAGCAGGGGGAATGGAGAAAAGACATACAGAACCGAATGTCCAGCCATGACGTTACTAAGGCATCCGGACCACGGCCAGAGGATCCTGGGACAGGGAAACAAGGGCTGAGAGCTTGTGATAGTGACGGGACACAAACAGATCCACAACTGGTTGGACCCCACAGTGACACAGGGATTAGCACATCCTGTCGTAGAGGGACCCCCACCAGAGCGAATATCACTGATATGCAGGGAACATTGTCTCCACCCAGATTAGGATCATAGACACTTCCTGGAGGGTCCTCCTGCTCCAGGCCCCTCCCAATAATTAATGTAGGACACTGTTGTCAGACAGACCGAGCGCCCCCAAACAGGCAGGCCCAGAAGAAGAGTAGTCAAGCGAGATAGAACCAACTGAAAAAGCTCACTGTTTTCAAACATTGATAGGTGTATGGGCCTTCTAAGGGCCCCACCTCCCCCAGAACCGCAGGGAGTTTCAGTAGAAACCCCCCCCCCTTTCAGAAGAAACCCCCCCCCCTTCAACCTGATAGACTGACCGTTTCCAGGAAGGGGCAAGAAGGAACTGCCCCCAGACAGGTTCCTTGAGTTCATCCACTCAAAGAGGGACCTCCTTACCAGGTGGGAAGGCACACAGACCCTGCTCCAGGGATGCTGGATCCCTGTCCTATATTAAAAATAGAGGTCGCAGAAGGGCCCAAGGGGAAATGAGCATAAGGGACCTCTTCTGAGCAAGCCACCAACGGGCTCACCAGCTGCGTCCCTGCCTGGTGAAGGGACCGGGACAGCAATGAGGGACTGAGCCCATGCGACCAGATTGTCCACTTTATTGCTGAGAAGGAAGATTCTCGTTTGAACCGAATCCAGATTCATTCCTAGGAATGGAGTTACCAATTAATGGGACAATGAGGACTTGGGGTGATTGATCACCCATCCAAATGACTCCCAATGGACACCACCAGCCGGGTATCCAACTTAGCCTGACGTAGAGACTGGGAAGTGAAAAAGGACGTCCAGGTAGGTCATCGCGCGGACGCCCCTTGGTCTCATCAGAGACATCACCCACGTCAGCACCTGGGTGAGCACTCTGGGAGCTGAAGAGAGGCCAGATAACAAGGCCACAAATTAGCAGTGTTGGACTTCCAACAGGAACCTGAAGAGCCTCGGTGTCCTGAAGGCACAGGGATGTGAACATAAGCGTCTTAGAGCTCCAAAGACGGCAAGAAGCCCCCTGGGCGCAAGGCGCTGATGGCCCATCTCAGAGTTTCCATGCAGAAACTGCCTGTAATTGGAAAATTGCTGATAACCTGTGAATCCAGAATGGGCCAGACTGACCCATCCCTTTGGGGGACTGTGGAAAGGTTGGTGTAGCGGCCCCTGCCTCTGCCTGTTAAGGGCAATCTGCAAGTGACCCCTCAGACCCCGCAGGTCTTGCATGGCCTGCGCCAGTACCTGAACAGAGGCAGGGACCGGGAGTACCCGGGACCTGATAATCTTGGGGGAGGCCGGGCAGCAAACTCTATCTTGCATCCGGAGGACACTACCTCCTGAAACCACCAGTATGAGGCATGATGCCTCCTGACAAGAGCAAAGTGCCGCAGCCATCCCCTCACCCAGACGGACGAGGGCGCCCCACCATGCTTGAGGGGGCTTGGTGGAAGATTTAGGCTTAGCCCCACTGGAGGGGCCAGGGCATTGTCTGCTGCTCCCGGGGCAGGAGTCTGCGCGAGTACCCGCGAAGGACAGCCCTGGTTCTTGTTTAACACTATGGTAGGGGGGGGGCGGTTGCGGTGACTTACCCTTCTTACGAAACAGGTCCAGACGGGCCCCAAACAGGCGCAGCCCTCTAAAGGGAAGCCTGGTAAGAGTCTTTTCGTCAGCACCCCACTGTCGCAGCCAGACCAAGTGACGTATAGCCACCACAAGGACAGAAGTTCTTGCACACATTTTACAAACATATCACAATTGGAGAGTGCATTAAACACATCCCAGGGGAGATCATCGGGGGGACGAGAAAGCATCTTGCTAATTAGGGTTCTAGCGGCCACGGCAGTAATAGCCGCGGCACAGACCGCAGCACCGTCCCTGCACATGTAAAGGCGTGGGAGGCCAGCAGATTAATGTGCCGGTCCTCAGCATCCCGAAGGGTAGTATAAGCAGGGGCTGCAATAAAGGGGGGGGTTCAGGAACCCCTATGATCGAGGCATCCACCACGGGGGTGGATGACCAACAATTAACCACCTCAGGGGGGAAAGGGTACTTCCTATCCCAGTCCCCTGGGACCCCTTGCAGTTGACGCGGAGCGTCATTACTGGGCAGAAGAGCCTGCGGCATGCAAGGGCTATGGTGGGCTTGTAGCCTTTCAGGCCAGGGGTCACCACGCCCTGGTCTACAACCCTACATAGCTGGTGTCCAGTCTGGTTATACTGGGAAGGGGGGACCCCACCCCTTTTAAAAAAAACATTTAAGGGTTTTAACCCTTAAAAATTAAAAAAAAAAGCCTGTGGTCCATCCCCAAAGAAGGTGGATTCTGTGCCTATTTTGCAAAAAATACAATTCTGTGAAACTCACCTGTAGAATTGTTTTTGTATCCATCCATTCCAGGCCGTCCAGAAGTACTTACAGATGGGTGTTCGCCCCTAGGGGGCGCTGACTGCAAGATCAAAAGACGTAGCTCCTCCCGCCCCCCTATAAAGGCAGCTGCCCGTCTATCCAGTCCCCAGTGGTTTAAAATCAGTACTCAACAAAAGAGGCAGGCCGGGAGGTCCAAACTAAAAAATAGGAGACCATGTTACCTCAAATAGCCTCCGCTTGTACTCTCTCGAATCAAAACTAAAAACTTGTAGAACTAGTGTCCTATGAGCAAAAATGGTTAAATCACCATAACAGGCATGCAGGACATAATGAACACAAGGGCAGGGTGGACGGCCTGGAATGGATGGATACAAAATGCTACAGGTGAGTTTCACAGAATTGTATTTTTCTCCTCTATCCATTCCAGGCCGTCCAGAAGTACTTACAAATGGGACATCCAAAAGCAGTGTCCATATGGGCGGGATTCCCAGTGCGGAACAGCAAGTAGTTCATTTCACTACCGCCTGAAGCACCTTACGGCCAAAAACAGCGTCAGCTGGGGCCCTGACATCCAGCTTGTAAAACTTTGTAAAAGTATGAACTGAAGACCAAGTGGTGGCCTTACAAACTTATTCCACTGATGCCTGATGCTAAAAAGCCCAAGAGGCACCAATAGCCCTAGTAGAATGAGCTGTAATCCAAAAAGGAGGTTCCTTCCCCCTGGCAGAATAGGCTTGTACCACCGCCTGTCTAATCCACTTACTGAGAGTGGACTTGGCTGGAGGTAATCCCTTCCTAGAACCCTCTGTTAAGACAAAAAGCAAATCCGATCTCCTGAAGGATTCCATCGCAGCCAGGTAATACCTTAAGGCTCTGAGCACGTCCAAAGCATGGAGGGTCCGTTCTTTGGAATTAGCCGGTGCTGGACACAAGGAAGGTAAGACAACTTTAAGGTGAAAAGGAGAAACGACCTTAGGGAAAATATCAGGTTTAAAATGAAAAACCACCTTATCTCTGTGCAACTCAAAGTAGGGTGATTTCATACAAAGCGCGGCCAGCTCTGATACGCGACGCACTGAAGTGATCGCCACCAGAAAAACCACCTTGAGAGTCAGTATAGCATCATTCAATGGCTTCGAGGGAGGACCCTGGAGAGCAGACAACACTAGATTCAAGTCCCACACCGGTAAGACTGATTTACGTGGTGGGCGGACATGGGTGACTCCCTGGAAAAAAGTCTTGATCAATCTATGATTGGCAATGGCCTCTGGAAAAAATGGATAAGGCCGAGACCTGACCCTTGAGGGTGCTCATCTGGAGGCCCAAGTCTAGACCGTGTTGTAGAAACTCCAGAATTCTAGAAATAGAGAATTTCCGGCAAGGAAGGCTCTTGGCCTCGCACCAAGCGATATATGCCTGCCAAACTCGTAGTAGATAGTGGCTAGTAGATCATGGCAGAAGACTTCTTCCATGCCTGAATCATTGTGTGAATAACCGTGGCCGATAAACCCTTCTCTGTCAGGATGAAGGTTTCAATAGCCAGGCCGTCAAAGCCAGCGTCCGTAAATTCGGGTGTCGTAGCGACCCCTGTGTGAGAAGCTCTGGATCGTCAGGCATGATGTAGTGATCTATTGACATCTGTACTATGTCCGCAAACCAACTCCTCCTTGGCCAACGAGGAGCCACCAGGATGGCTGGTACCCCCTCCTGGGCTATCTTGCGCAGCACTCTGGCCAGGAGCGGAAACGGAGGGAATGCATACAGAAAATTGAACCCCGTCCAAGGGATCGCCAGAGCGTCTGTTGCCATGGCCAGAGGATCTCTTGAGAGAGAGAGAGACGAACCTTGGAAGCTTGTGATTGTGTCTGGACGCATAAAGATCCACGTCTGGTTGACCCCAGCGGAGGCATAGAGCCTGAAAGGTCTCGCTGCTGAGGGACCATTCCTCCAGGCGCAAGGAACTCCTGCTCAGGGAGTCTGCCTCCTGATTTTCCACCCCGGGGATGTAAACTGCTGAGATGCAGGGAACATTCTCCTCTGCCCAAGTCAGAATCTGGCTTACCTCCTTGAGGGATCTCTTGCTCCGAGTCCTGCCCTGGTGGTTGATGTAGGCCACAGCTGTCTGATTGTCTGAGCGGACCTGGATTGCATGGCCTTTTAAATGGGGAGTCAGGCATAGAAGAACCAACCGAATTGCTCTCAGCTCCAAGAGATTTATGGGTAACCGGTTCTCCTTCGGACTCCACTGACCCTGGATCTTCTTGGTCTGCCAAATGCCTCCCAATCCTGTAAGACTGGCATCCGTGGTAACTATCTCCCAATGGGGAGTCAGAAAGGACTTGCCTACCAGCAGGTTCCGAGAGTCCAACCACCACAAAAGGGACTGCCTGGCCAGGGGGGACAGCAAAAATCCTTGTTCCAGAGATTCCTGCGATTGATTCCAGCCGGACAGCAGGTTCAACTGTAGAGGTCTCATATGAAATTGGGCGAAGGGCACTGCCTCGAAGCACGACACCATTAGGCCCACCAATCTCATCCCCAGACGTACCGATGGCTGTTGACAAGCCAGCAAGACCTGCACTTGCGTCTGGAGTTCCAAAACCTTCTGTTGTGGCAAAAAGACCTTGACCTGACCGGTGTCTAGCGTCATTCCATGGAAGGATCTCACTGTTGAAGGCGTGATAAATTACTTGGGGTAATCGATCACCCAACCGAAGGCTTCCAGGGTTGACGGTACAGTCCGGGTGTCGCTCTCGGCCTCCTGAAGGGACTGGGCCGAAATCAGAAGGTCGTCTAGATAGGGCAGCACACGAATACCCTGACTCCTCAGGATAGCCATGATGCCCGCCAGCACCTTGCTGAACACTCGGGGAGCTGAGGATATGCCGAATGGGAGTGCTACAAACTGGTAATGTTGATCCTCCAGTGCAAACCTCAAGAACTTCTGATGTCCTTGGAAAATCAGGATGTGCAGACAAGCATCCCTGTTGTCCACCGTGGTCATGAAGTCGCCGGGCCGAAGCGATCTCACCGCCGACCGCAATGTTTCCATGCGGAAATGTCTGACCTTTACAAATTTGTTGAGACCCTTCAGGTCCAAGATCGGCCGCAGCGTTCTGTCCTTCTTGGGAACCGTGAACAGGTTGGAGTAGAACCCCTGACCCTGTTACTGCCGGGGCACAGGGCAAATCATACCTATCCGCAGGAGGTGTTGAACAGCCGTTCTCAAAGCTTTAGCTTTTAGCTGGTTTCGGGATATCCTTGAACATAGGAATTTCGTGTGTGGCCTGGCTGCCAGCTCTATCTTGTAACCGGAGGACACCGCCTCCTGAATCCACCGATCCGAGACGTGACGTCTCCAGATCTGAGCAAACAGCAGAAGCCTTCCCCCACCCGTATGGGTGAGGGCGCCCCCTCATGCCTGAGTAGGCTTGGCTGGGGGTTTGGGCTTAGCTCCCCAGGAGGGGTTGGGCTGGCTGTGGGACCTACCTCTGCCCCAGGTATCTCTGTGGGCACCTGGAAATGAAGATCCTCTTCCTCCCCGAAAGGACCGATAAGAAGAGGGATTCCGAGAGGACCGAGCAGGCTTTCTTCTCTGAGGGAGCTTACCATCCTTGACCAAAAGGTCCAGCTGCTCCTCAAACAGCCAGCCTCCCACAAAAGGTAGACCTGTGAGGCACTTCTTGGCAGCCGCATCGGTCGACCACTGCTTCAACCAGAGCGAGTGGCGTAAAGCAACAAGCAAGGCCGAAATTCTGGCACATAGCCTGACCACATCATCCATGGCAGTAACAACAAGCCGATGAAATCCAGGCAGGCCTTGAGTTCCTTATACTCCTCCGCCCGTTTGTGCGATTTAGCCTTAGCCACAAGGTGTTTAACCTTTCTCCTGTTGGCTAGTGAAACAATTGCCGAGGCACAAGCAGGCTGAATAAGAGCACCAGCAAGGGTGAAAGCATGGCAGACCAACTGATCCATGTGTTTGTTTGCAGGATCACATAAGGAAGCATTGTCAGGCGATGGCATAACAGTGTGGTGTTGGACAATCCTGACACCGGAGGGTCCACCTCAGGAGGGTGAGACCATAATCAAACCAATTCAGCAGGGAAAGGGTACTGCCTATCCAGGCCCTTAGGGACCGCTGGTAATTTGTTGGGCCTTTTTCCACTCCTTAAGAATCATGTTAGAAAAATTAGGCTGCTCAGAAAAGATCCGCCGTTGCCTCTCAGGCCGAAATAAATCACCCTTTTTCCTCTTAGCCATTCTGGGAGGAACAATGTGCAAGGTATCAAACACGGAAGAGAGCAAACTTTCCGTATCAAACGGGAGGCAGGAATCCTCATCCGAGGAGGAGCCTGAGATGCTGTCGTCTCCAGCGGAAAGTAGCTCCGCCGCTGAGAGTCAGTCATCTGGCAACTCACCTTCCTCCGCAGATCCCAAGAAATCATAGAAATCATCATCCGAGTAAATCGGCTTCAGATGCCCCTTCTTATTCAAGGTCTTTTTAGGGGCTGCCAACGAGATCTGTTTCTCGAGGCTAGCCAGCCTGTGCGCAAAATCAGCATGTGACCCCTTGCTGGCTCCCCCTTCACTAGGGGCTGACTGCAGCAGCGGAGGATCCAAGGAGGCTGATGGTAACTCCGGGCTAGGGTCAGGAACGACCGCCCGCTCATGGTCCAAAGCAATGCCTCTGGCGCAAGTGGAACAAATCGTGCTGAATCTGCCAAGAGGATTCCGTCTGCACAAGGGGCAGAGCCTGTCTTGCCCAAGTGGGGTGCCTGGCTCACTACCCCCTGATGCCTCCATTATGGTGATTCTGAATAACAATATTCAATAAGGCTACTAGACACTAACGGCCTAAGCCTAATAGCCGATCCCTCTTATTAATAATGGGGACCGGGAGGAACCACAACCCTCAATCTTAAAAAAGACCCACAATGTCATGCATTAACATATAAGGATATACATGCAAACAATGAGAAAGCACAGTGTCTCCCCATATCCCCTTAAGAAGGTATAACCAAAAAAAGGAGGGACTCACGACAGCCACTTTCAGTGAAGGATTACTTCCAGACGCTCCGCATCAATGCCAGGAGACACAGCAAACGCTGTCTCCCTATCACAGCCGAGGGCCCCAGCAGCGCACTCCGCAGCCGCTGAGTACAGCAGCGTTTCCAGAAGGATCCGCCAGGGGGGCATCACCGGCGCGACGTCATTTTACGCGTCGCCGCCTGACTCTGCCCCCCCAGCGGGGCATCATCAGGCCCAGTGCCGTGCCACCCCCTTCTCCCCGCCGCACGAGAGACTCTGCCGACTCGTGAGCCCGCAGGGCGTGTCTGCCAGCATGCGGCGAGTGCCCTGGGCCGGAACAGGCGAGGGGAACAAAGGGAAGTAAGAAATGTAAGGAGTGGTGGACCGCTCCTCGCTGCAGGTGACAGTGATGGAGCTCTCCAATGCTCCCAGTCACACCAAGCACAGCACACACACACAATAATAAAACAAGTGGGAAGGGAGGGAATATATAAAAAATATATCTGTGGTTCCCCATCAGGCTCACCATAAAGCCTGTGGCCGACTACTTTTTAATAATAAAGTCTGCGCCCAGAGCATGTGCTGTGTCAGAACGCCTCAGACCCCGGCATTCACCCTACCGTATACGGATCCCTGTAGCAGCCAAGGCTGGGAGGCAAGGATGGGTCAGAGGAGATCCGTGGAAGTAGGGTCCTGCAGCGGCCGACAAGCTAGGTGGCCCCGCTCTGCTGCCAAATTCTGAGAGAGTGTGTAGCGATCTTATGCAGCCAACTGCAAGATGAAGAACTGGGGACTGGATAGACAGCCAGCTGCCTTTATAGGGGGCCGGGAGGAGCTACATCTTTTGATCTTGCAGTCAGTGCCCCCTAGGGGCGAACACCCATCTGTAAGTACTTCTGGACGGCCTGGAATGGATGGAGGAGAAAATATAAGCCTTGATAGTGAAGATAGTAATTATATTTGATTTGAAAATGTGATAAAGTGCTCTTTTGAATTTGGGGGGGGGGGGGGAAGTCTCCCGGGCAGGAACGGGGATCTACTGATACATTGTAATCATGAGGAAAAGGATTTTACATGCAATATGGTTTTCTTTAAAATAATCTATATATTAAATAAAAAAGCAACAACATTTAAAAAGAATTTTTTTTTTATACTGCACAAAATTATTAGAAAAGCTAAAAAAAAGACAAACAAGACATTTCATGTTAAAGCCCAAACTCTGCCTTAAAAAAATCCCCTGTAAATTCCTGCAAAAATCACAGTTAAACAGTGCAAAATGGAAAATGAGGACCTGTCAACAGAGGGTGACAAAATCACTGTAGGCTGGCAGTTAAAAGGGTTAAAAGTAGCTATGCTTGGTGGGTATTGTTCTCTTCGGGAGGCCTTGCACGTTCAGATTGAGCTTGTTTTTTCTTGTTTGCATATTGATATTTTAGGAAGATGTGGTGTTTTTTATGGTTATTTAAACATTTTTCAGGTAAACCCTGTGCAACTAAAAAATTCTTTGAGGGATTACTTCCAGAAAGAAAGTTTTGGTGGGCACTTTGTCTGCAGAGATTTTTTAAGTAAAATTACCGTTATGCGCATGCTTTACTTTGTTGGGCGGATCTTGCTTATCAGATTTAACTTGTTTCCACTTGTTTGTATATTGTTTTTTAGGAAAATGTGGCTTTAATTCAGCTTTTTTATTTTTTAGGGAAACACTGTGAAACCAAATCATTCATTGAGAGATTACTTCCAGAACAACGACAACAGCCGACAACAAGGGTGTATTTCCAGAGAATATATAGTTTGTGGGGGGATTTCAAATGTAAAGGGTTGTTTTTCTTGAAACACTGCAAAGCGCACATAGCAGTTGCATTTTAGCTGAAAATCTCCTAAAGCACTGTTTCAGTTTGGGGGAGTCTCCTGGGTAAGAAAGGGTATCTAACAATACAAATGTGGTACCCTTAAACTGGGAGGAATTGGGCTTTTACAAACAATATGATTTAATTGAAAAACTTCCATTTCTCATTACAAAAAAACACTACAATTTGAAAAAAATCAAATTGTTTTTGCACACATTTGACCCCAAAATATTGAGAATACACTGAAAAACAACGTTAACAAGGATAACAATCACCATACAGAGGATCCAAGATAATGCAAACAGGGTGGGTGGAGCAGGACGTGCTGCATACTTATAATACCAATTCTACAAGGTGAGTAATCACAGAATTGTATTATTCTAAGTATGCAGCACGTCCTGCTCCAGATAATGATTCATAACAGATGGGACATCCAATAGCAGTGTCCGTAACTAGGGTGGGATCCCAAAAACCAAGTTCAATCCACTGCCGCCTGCAGAACTCTGCGGCCAAAAACAGCATCCGCTGAGGCCCGAACATACCTTGTAAAACTTGGAAAAGGTATGAACAGAAGACCAAGTAGCAGCCTTACAAACTTGTTCAACAGAAGCCTGGTGCTGGAAGGCCCAGGAGGCCCCAACAGCACGGGTAGAATGAGCAGTAACACGGAAAGGAGGATCCTTTCCCCTAGCAGAATAGGCCCTAAAAATAGCCTGACTAATCCATTTGCCAATATTAGACTTAGCAGGGGCCAGGCCCTTCTTGGGACCCGAAGGAACCACAAACAAGGCATCAGTCTTTCTAAAAGGTGCAGTAGCCACCAAGTAGAACTTCAAATTCCTGACCACATCCAGGGAATGTAAGGCCTCTCCTTGGAATTACCAGGATTAGGGCACAAGGAAGGAAGCACAATGTCCTGATTGAGATGGAAGGCAGAGACCACCTTAGTCAAGAAATCAGGTTTAAATCTGAAAACCACCTTGTCCTGGTGTCTCTCAAAGTAGGGGGCCTGAATAGAAAGGGCCGCCAACTCCTAAACACGCCTGACCGAGGTGATAGCCACCAAAAAGGCAACCTTAAGAGTAAGAATAGACAGAGCAGCCTCATGCACAGGCTCAAATGGAGGGCCCTGAAGAAACCAATCAAGTCCCAAACTGGCAACAGAGTTTTGCGAGGGGAACGCACATGAGCAACCCCCTGGAACAAAGTCTTGACCAGAGGATGTTGAGTGACAGATCTCTGGAAGAAAACAGCCAAGGCAGAAATGTGACCCTTGAGCGTGCTGAGCTGAAGTCCCAGATCCAAACCATGCTGAAGGAATTCCAGAATCCTAGGAATGGACATGGAAAGACCCTAGACTCACACCAGTCAATGTAGGCCTGCCAGATCCTATAGTAGATGGTAGAAGAGGATTTCTTCCTAGCCCTGATTAGAGTGTTAACCACAGAATCAGAAAGCCCCTCATCCCTTAAGATGGAGGTTTCAGCAGCCAGGCCGTCAAAGCCAGCGTTTGTAAATTGGGATGGCATAGCCGCCCTTGAGTAAGAAGGTCCGGGACCAGGGGCAGAGCGTACTGATCTACTGCCAGCTGAACGATATCTGCGAACCACATCTGTCTTGGCCAACAGGGGGCCACCAGGATTGCTGACACCCTTTCATGAGCCAGCTTGCGCAGAACCCTGCCCAGAATGGGGAACGGAGGAAAAAGATACAAGAGACGGAACCCCTGCCAGGATAGATTCAGAGCATCCACCGCAAGGGCCAGGGGATCCTGGGACAGAGAGACAAAGACTGGGAGCTTGTGATTGTGGCGGGACGCAAACAGATCCACTTCCTGTACCCCCCAACGGTGACACAAGGATAGGAAGACCTCGCTGCTGAGAGACCATCCCCCCAGGTGAGAAGTCCCCCTGCTCAGAAAATCTGCCTCCAGATTCTCCACCCATGTACACTGCTGAGATGCAAGGGACATTGTCCTCCGCCCAGGACAGAATCATGGACACCTCCTTGAAGGCACTCTTGCTCCGAGTCCCTCTCTGATGATTGATGTAGGCAACCGCTGTCTGGTTGTCTGAGCGAACTTGGACCGGCCGGCCCCGAAGGTGAAGAGTCAAGTGGGCCAGAACACCAACCGAACCGCCCTCAGCTCCAGGATGTTGATAGAAGCATGGGCCTCCTGAGGGCACCACAGCCCCCCGGAATTGTAGGGATTTCCAGAAGCCCAACCTGACAGACTGGCATCCGTGGTGACTGTCTCCCAACAGGGGGCCAGGAAGGATCTGTCCCCCAACAGCTTCCTCGAGTCCAGCCACCACAAGAGTGACCGCCGAGCCAGAGGGGACAGAACAAAGGCCCGATCCAGCGACAGGGGCCTCTTGTCCCAGACCGACAATAGACAGAGCTGAAGAGGTCTCATGTGGAACTGTGCATAGGGAACCGCCTCGAAGCAGGACACCATCTGTCCCACCAGCTGCATCCCCTGCCGGATGGAAGGGTGAGGGCAGGACAGAAGGGAATAAACTTGAGCTTGCAGAGAGTCCACCTTCTGCTGAGGAAGAAAAAATACAATTCTGTGATTACTCACCTGTAGAATTGGTATTATGAGTATACAGTACGTCCTGCTCCTGGACTGCAGAGACATCGAAAATAGGCTCCTCCCGGCCCCTCAAATACCCGGGGACCTCCCACAAATCCCCAGCATTGAAAAGCAGTTAATGAGAACCCGGGAGAATTAAACAATCCAAACTATCAACTATAACAAGGATAACAATCACCATACAGGGCATCCAAGATAATTCAACCAAGGGTGGGTTGGAGCAGGACGTACTGTATACTCATAATACCAATTCTACAGGTGAGTAATCACAGAATTGTATTATTCTTAGTATACAGTACGTCCTGCTCCAAATCTAATACTTACAGTTGGGACATCCAATAGCAGTGTCCATAAAGTAGGGTGGGATCCCCAATAAAAATCAGCAGCAGACAGTTTAAACCACTGCCGCCTGCAGAACCTTTCGGCCAAAAGCAGCATCAGCTGAGGCCCTAACATCAACCTTGTAAAACTTTGAAAAGGTATGAACAGAAGACCAAGTAGCGGCCTTGCAAACTTGTTCAACAGAAGCCTGGTGCAGAAAAGCCCAAGAGGCACCAATAGCACGAGTGGAATGAGCAGTAAGGCGGAAGGGAGGATTCTTCCCCTTAGCAGAGTAGGCCTGAATCACAGCCTGACGAATCCACTTGCTGATAGTAGACTTGGCAGGAGCCAAACCCTTCCTAGGACCAGAAGGGACCACAAAAAGAGCATCAGTTTTCCTGAAAGGTGCAGTAGCCACCAGATAGTACTTCAGACACCTAACCACATCCAAAGAGTGCTAAACCCTCTCCTTAGCATTGCTAGGATTAGGGCACAAAGAAGGAAGAACAATATCCTGATTCAAATAAAAGGCAGACACTACCTTAGGCAGAAAGTCAGGTTTGAAACGAAACACCACCTTGTCCCGGTGTCTCTCATAGTAAGGGGGCTGAATGGAAAGCACCGCCAACTCAGACACACGCCTGACAGAAGTGATAGCCACCAGAAATACAACCTTGAGCGTAAGAATGGCCAAGGCAGCATCCTGCACAGATTCAAAGGGAGCACCCTGCAAGGCTGACAGAACCAAGTTCAGATCCCAAACAGGCACCATAGGCTTACATGGGGGGCGCACATGGGTGACCCCCTGGAAAAAAGTCCTGATCAGAGGGTGCTGAGCAAAGGACTTCTGGAAGAAAATAGCCAGGGCAGAAACCTGACCCTTCAGAGTACTGAGTTGGAGCCCCATCTCCAACCCATGCTGCAGGAACTCCAGAATCCTGGGAATAGAGAACACACGACAGGGAAGAGACTTAGACTCACACCAGTCAATGCAGGCACGCCAAACCCTGTAATAAATGGAAGAGGAAGACTTCTTCCTAGCTTTAATCAAAGTATCCACAACCGAGGAAGACAGCCCCTTCTCCATCAAGATGGAGGTTTCAGCAGCCAAGCCGTCAAAGCCAGAGTTTGTAAATTAGGATGGCGTAGTGAGCCCTGAGTGAGCAGATCTGGCACCAAGGGCAGAGCGCACTGATCTACCGCCAGCTGTACCACGTCTGTGAACCACACTCTTCTTGGCCACCTGGGGGCCACCAGAATTGCTGGCACCCTTTCCAGAGCAATCTTGCGCAGAACCCTGCCCAGCAGGGGGATTGGAGGGAAGACATACAGGAACTGAAAGTCCTGCCATGACATTGCTAGCGCATCCGAAGTCAAGGCCAGTGGATCCTGGGACAGAGAGACAAAGGCTGGGAGCTTGTGATTGTGGCGGGACGCAAACAGATCCACTTCCTGTACCCCCCAACGGTGACACAAGGATAGGAAGACCTCGCTGCTGAGAGACCATCCCCCCAGGTGAGAAGTCCCCCTGCTCAGAAAATCTGCCTCCAGATTCTCCACCCATGTACACTGCTGAGATGCAAGGGACATTGTCCTCCGCCCAGGACAGAATCATGGACACCTCCTTGAAGGCACTCTTGCTCCGAGTCCCTCTCTGATGATTGATGTAGGCAACCGCTGTCTGGTTGTCTGAGCGAACTTGGACCGGCCGGCCCCGAAGGTGAAGAGTCAAGTGGGCCAGAACACCAACCGAACCGCCCTCAGCTCCAGGATGTTGATAGAAGCATGGGCCTCCTGAGGGCACCACAGCCCCCCGGAATTGTAGGGATTTCCAGAAGCCCAACCTGACAGACTGGCATCCGTGGTGACTGTCTCCCAACAGGGGGCCAGGAAGGATCTGTCCCCCAACAGCTTCCTCGAGTCCAGCCACCACAAGAGTGACCGCCGAGCCAGAGGGGACAGAACAAAGGCCCGATCCAGCGACAGGGGCCTCTTGTCCCAGACCGACAATAGACAGAGCTGAAGAGGTCTCATGTGGAACTGTGCATAGGGAACCGCCTCGAAGCAGGACACCATCTGTCCCACCAGCTGCATCCCCTGCCGGATGGAAGGGTGAGGGCAGGACAGAAGGGAATAAACTTGAGCTTGCAGAGAGTCCACCTTCTGCTGAGGAAGAAAAAATACAATTCTGTGATTACTCACCTGTAGAATTGGTATTATGAGTATACAGTACGTCCTGCTCCTGGACTGCAGAGACATCGAAAATAGGCTCCTCCCGGCCCCTCAAATACCCGGGGACCTCCCACAAATCCCCAGCATTGAAAAGCAGTTAATGAGAACCCGGGAGAATTAAACAATCCAAACTATCAACTATAACAAGGATAACAATCACCATACAGGGCATCCAAGATAATTCAACCAAGGGTGGGTTGGAGCAGGACGTACTGTATACTCATAATACCAATTCTACAGGTGAGTAATCACAGAATTGTATTATTCTTAGTATACAGTACGTCCTGCTCCAAATCTAATACTTACAGTTGGGACATCCAATAGCAGTGTCCATAAAGTAGGGTGGGATCCCCAATAAAAATCAGCAGCAGACAGTTTAAACCACTGCCGCCTGCAGAACCTTTCGGCCAAAAGCAGCATCAGCTGAGGCCCTAACATCAACCTTGTAAAACTTTGAAAAGGTATGAACAGAAGACCAAGTAGCGGCCTTGCAAACTTGTTCAACAGAAGCCTGGTGCAGAAAAGCCCAAGAGGCACCAATAGCACGAGTGGAATGAGCAGTAAGGCGGAAGGGAGGATTCTTCCCCTTAGCAGAGTAGGCCTGAATCACAGCCTGACGAATCCACTTGCTGATAGTAGACTTGGCAGGAGCCAAACCCTTCCTAGGACCAGAAGGGACCACAAAAAGAGCATCAGTTTTCCTGAAAGGTGCAGTAGCCACCAGATAGTACTTCAGACACCTAACCACATCCAAAGAGTGCTAAACCCTCTCCTTAGCATTGCTAGGATTAGGGCACAAAGAAGGAAGAACAATATCCTGATTCAAATAAAAGGCAGACACTACCTTAGGCAGAAAGTCAGGTTTGAAACGAAACACCACCTTGTCCCGGTGTCTCTCATAGTAAGGGGGCTGAATGGAAAGCACCGCCAACTCAGACACACGCCTGACAGAAGTGATAGCCACCAGAAATACAACCTTGAGCGTAAGAATGGCCAAGGCAGCATCCTGCACAGATTCAAAGGGAGCACCCTGCAAGGCTGACAGAACCAAGTTCAGATCCCAAACAGGCACCATAGGCTTACATGGGGGGCGCACATGGGTGACCCCCTGGAAAAAAGTCCTGATCAGAGGGTGCTGAGCAAAGGACTTCTGGAAGAAAATAGCCAGGGCAGAAACCTGACCCTTCAGAGTACTGAGTTGGAGCCCCATCTCCAACCCATGCTGCAGGAACTCCAGAATCCTGGGAATAGAGAACACACGACAGGGAAGAGACTTAGACTCACACCAGTCAATGCAGGCACGCCAAACCCTGTAATAAATGGAAGAGGAAGACTTCTTCCTAGCTTTAATCAAAGTATCCACAACCGAGGAAGACAGCCCCTTCTCCATCAAGATGGAGGTTTCAGCAGCCAAGCCGTCAAAGCCAGAGTTTGTAAATTAGGATGGCGTAGTGAGCCCTGAGTGAGCAGATCTGGCACCAAGGGCAGAGCGCACTGATCTACCGCCAGCTGTACCACGTCTGTGAACCACACTCTTCTTGGCCACCTGGGGGCCACCAGAATTGCTGGCACCCTTTCCAGAGCAATCTTGCGCAGAACCCTGCCCAGCAGGGGGATTGGAGGGAAGACATACAGGAACTGAAAGTCCTGCCATGACATTGCTAGCGCATCCGAAGTCAAGGCCAGTGGATCCTGGGACAGAGAGACAAAGGCTGGGAGCTTGTGATTGTGGCGGGACGCAAACAGATCCACATCTGGTTGGCCCCAACGGAGACACAGAGATTGAAACACCCTGCTGCATAGGGACCATTCTCCCTGGCGAGAGGTCCCCCTGCTCAGAGAGTCCGCCAGGTGATTTTCCACCCCCGGGATGTACACAGCTGATATGCAGGGGACATTGGCCTCCGCCCAAGTCAGGATCAAAGACGCTTCCTGGAGGGCCCCCTTGCTCCGGGTCCCTCCCTGATGATTGATGTAGGCAACTGCTGTCTGGTTGTCCGAGCGCACCTGAACAGGCAGGCCCCGAAGGTGAGTAGTCAAGAGAGCCAGAACTAGCCTGATCGCCCACAGTTCCAAGACACTGATAGGTGTGTGGGCTTCCTAAGGGCCCCACCTCCCCTGGAACCGCAGGGACTTCCAGAAACCCCTCCAACCTGACAGACTGGCATCCGTGGTGACTGTCTCCCAGGAAGGGGCAAGAAAAGATCTGCCCCCCAACAGGTTCCTTGAGTCCATCCACCACGAGAGGGACCTCCTGACCCGGGGGGGAGCACACAGACCCTGTTCAGGGACGCTGGGCCCTTGTCCCATACTGACAATAGGTGATGTTGCAGGGGCCTCAAGTGGAACTGAGCATAAGGGACCGCTTCGAAGCATGCCACCATCAGGCCCACCAGCTGCATCCCCTGCCTGATGGAGGGATGGGGACAAGCTAGGAGGGACTGAGCCTGTGCAATCAGACTGTCCACCTTCTGTTGAGGAAGGAAGATCCTTGCCTGAACTGTATCCAGATTCATTCCTAGGAATGGAGTTACCAAGGAAGGGGACAGTGAGGACTTGGGGTGGTTGATCACCCATCCAAATGACTCCAGAGTGGATACCACCAGCTGAGTATCCAACTCTGCCTGATGTAGAGACTGGGAAGTGATGAGAATGTTGTCCAGATAGGGAAGCACGCGGACGCCCTGACATCTGAGCAGAGACATCACGCCAGCCAGCACCTTGGTGAACACCCTGGGAGCTGAAGTGAGGCCGAAGGGCAAGGCCACAAACTGGTAGTGTTGATCCATCAGAGCGAACCTGAGGAACCTTTGATGAACTGGGATCACAGGAATATGAAGATAAGCATCTTTGATGTCCCCAGAAGTCATGAAATCCCCTTGGCGCAGGGAACTGATGGCAGAGCACAAAGTTTCCATGCGAAAGCGCCTGCCCCTGACAAACCTGTTGAGGATCTTCAAGTCCAGGATGGGCCTGACTGAACCATCTTTTTTTGGTACTGTGAATAGGTTGGAATAAAAGCCCTTGCCTTTTTCTCTTAAGGGGACCTGGCAGATGACCCCCAGCTCCAGGAGGCCTTGCACTGCTTGCACTAGCTCCTGAGCTGACACAGGGTCCTGAGGAATCCGGGATCTGATGAATCTTGGAGGGGGATCGGCAGCAAACTCCAACTTGTAACCAGAGGACACTACCTCCTGAATCCACCGGTCTGAGACATGAAGCCTCCAGACGTGAGCGAAGTGCTGCAGCCGTCCCCCCACCCGGATGGGTGAGGGCGCCCCATCATGCCTGAGGGGGCTTGGGAGAGGGTTTTGCTTTGGGACCCCAGGAGGAGCCAGGACGTCCACGTCCTCTGCCTCTACCCCAGAAATCTCCCCGGGCCCCAGGAAAGGAAACCCCCCTTCCCTGTCTTGCACCACAGTAAGGGGAGGAGAAGGAAACCTGACCCCGAAAGGGCCGAGATTGCCGCATGCGCTGGGGTAACCTGCCTCCCTTAGCAAAAAGGTCCAGGCGGTCCCCAAACAGGCGCAGTCCTTTAAAGGGAAACCCAGTGAGGGCCTTCTTGGCAGCGTTGTCAGCAGCCCACTGGCGCAGCCAAACCGAGCGGCGTATAGCCACCACAAGGGCAGAAGTTCTGGCACACATTCTGATGGTGTCATCCAATGCTGAGAGGACAAAATTTACAAAAACATCACAACTGGAGAGTGCATTAAACACCTCACAAGGCAAATCATCAGGGGCACTATCAAGCAAATTTCTGATAAGGGTTCTAGTGGCCACAGCAGTAATGGCAGAAGCACAGACTGGGCGCAGCGCCGTCCCTGCACATGCAAAGGCGTGGGATGCCAGCTGGTCAATGCGCCGGTCCTCAGCATCCCGCAGGGTAGTAGAGTCAGGGGAATGCATGACAGAGGTGTTAGATAGCCCTAGGATCGGGGCATCCACCTCGGGGGGGGGGGGGATGACCAACATTTAACCACCTCAGCCGGAAAGGGATACTTCCTATCCCAACTTTTTGGAACCCCGGGAAGTTTACTGGGGCACTCCCATTCCTTGAGCACAAGGTTATGGAAATGTGCCTGCTCGGGAAATTCCAAACGTGATTTTGCTGTATGGAAAAGCTCTCCCTGCCTGGGAGCCGCAACAGGGAGAGAGATGGACAGAACCTCAAAAATCTGGGTCAATAATCTGTCAGTGTCATCCAGGGGTCAGAGCCAGAATCGTCATGACCCCTTGGTCTCTCATCAGTGTTCTAAAGGGAGGTTGGCAGCTTCCCAGGTGAGTAGCTCTCAAATATTTGTCTGCATTGCATGTCCCAATGTTGGAGACTCAAAATTAAGAGTAGGGACCACACTAAACACAGAGTGCCTTGCCGGGGCAGTGTGGCTTCCACATGTATCTGCAGATATATGCAACCAAATCTCTGTCTTTCCACACAGCTAGACATGTTTGTTGCTTGATATTTAGTTGATGAGAGGGTTAAACTGGGCGGTAAATTAGTTCCCAGGCCCTGAATAATAATAATAATTTTGTATAAATAGTGATTGAGCTGCTCCCACCCCCCTTTATTCATTTGAAAGACATAAGCAGACAAGACCTGTAAGCACACAGTAACAAAAGTGAAAGATATAAAGCCGGCCCCGAGGGCACTTACGGACCGCGGTAGGTAGGGGTCCGTCGCGCATGGGCCAACAAGCAGGATAAAGATGGCGTCGGTATACCTTGAGGGGCGGGCCGGTATCAGCGATGACGCAGAGCGCGCCATAGACGGGCCCCGCTCCCCCCCGAAGAGCGCAAAGCCAAGAACGTGCAAGCAGCCAATGATGGCGCACCAGCGCCTGAGGTAATGCCGCCGCCAAGCGTGGAACCAAGTCAGCGCGCGGCGCGGCAATTTTAAAAAACAGTAAAGGCAAGCCAGCGTGGCGGCTGACACAAGACTAACAGAATGGAAAAAAAGGTGTAAAACACAGAATGCATAGCATACATATTTACACCCCCCCCCGCCTCTTTTCCCCCGAAGACTACAAGGAGGATGAGGGAGGACAGCGGCCACTTAAACAGGGCCCACCGATGGGCAGGGGCAAGGGGGCACTAGTGCAGGAGGGGCATCCCATAGAGGCTCATCATAAGCCTGAACCGCCTACCCTTTGGTGGGGGATTGCGGTGGAGCAGCGCTCCTAAGCACCTAACAGCGGTGCTGCCTACCTTCACCTGACCAGCGCAGCCAAGGCTGGGAGGCATATTACTAGTGGAACGGGTGGGAATAGTCCTACAGGGCTGCGGGCTAATAGCCCCACTCACCTACGAGTAGAGAGCCATTTCTCGTCCTTCGCAGCCAGACTGCAGAGAAATTCAGGGGATTTGTGGGAGGCCCCCGGGTATTTGAGGGGCCGGGAGGAGCCTATTTTCGATGTCTCTGCAGCCCAGCGCCATCTGGCGGAGTATATCCCAACTGTAAGTGGGGAGCAGGACGTACTGTATACTAAGAATATTCTGGCCTGAACAGTATCCAGATTCATGTCCAGGAAGGAAGTCACCAGAGACGGAGACAGGGAAGCCTTGGGGTGATTGATCACCCAGCCGAACGACTCCAGAACCGTCAACACCCGCTGGGTATCCAATACCGCCTGCTGGAAAGATTGAGAGGTGATGAGAAGGTCGTCCAGATAGGGAAGAATGCGAATGCCCTGAGCCCTGAGGAGAGCCATGACACCCGCCAGCACCTTGGTGAAGACCCTGGGGGCCGAAGTGAGACCGAAGGGCAGTGCCACAAATTGGTAGTGCTGGTCCGCCAGTGCGAACCTGAGGAATCTCTGATGCCCTGGGAAGACTGGAACATGAAGGTAAGCATCTTTGATGTGTATGGAGGTCATGACGTCTCCCGGGCACAATAAACTGATCGCGGAGCGCAGGGTCTCCATGCGAAAGTGCCTGGTCCTGATGAACTTGTTGAGCAGCTCTAAGTCCAGGATGGGTCTGGCGGAACCATCCCTTTTGGGTACTGTGAACAGATTGGAATAAAAACCCAGACCTCTTTCCACAGGAGGGACCTGACAGATGAGGCGGCCAGGCAGCAAACTCTAGCTTGTAGCCGGAGGACACAACCTCCAGAATCCACCTGTCTGAGACCTGTTGTCCCCAGACACGAGCGAAGAGCCGCAGCCGTCCCCCCACCCGGATGGGTGAGGGTCGCCCCTTCATGGCTGAGGAGGCTTGGCGACAGATTTGGGCTTGGACCCCCAGGAAGATCCGGAGCGGGCACGACCTCTGCCCCTGCCCCAGAAGTCTCCCCTAGGACCTGCAAAGGAAACCCCTCTCCCAGACCTGGATCCACGGTAGGAGGGAGCAAAGGCACCCGAACCCTGAAAGGGCCGCAGCTGCTTCTTACGTTGAGGCAACTTGCCCCCCTTGGCAAACAGGTCCAAGCGATCACCAAATAGGTGCAGCCCCTTAAAGGGGAGGCCCGTAAGGGCCTTCTTAGCAGCGTTATCAGCTGCCCACTGGCGCAGCCAAACAGAGCGGCGTATAGCAACCACCAAGGCAGAGGTTCTACTACACATCCTAATGGTGTCATCTAAGGCAGAAAAGACATATGCAATGAACATTTCACACTGTGACAAGGCCCTGAACTCGGCACTAGAAGTATCATCAGGGGCGCCTTCCAACCGACCCTTGAGGAGAGTCCTAACAGCAACAGCAGTAATAGCAGAAGCCCAGACAGGGCGCAAGGCAGACCCCACACAGGCAAAAGCATGGGATGCCAGCTGGTCAATGCGCCGGTCCTCACTATCCTTAAGGGTAGTGGAATCAGGGGAATGGACCACAGGTGTGTTGGACAGCCCCTATACTGGTGCATCCACTTCTGGGGGGGTTGACCAACATTTAACCACATCAGTGGGAAAAGGGTACCTTTTATCCCAGCCCTTAGGGATTCCGGGAAGCCGGCCGGGACGCTCCCATTGTTTGAGAACAAGATTATTGAAATGGGCCTGTTCTGGAAATTCCAGACGTGGTTTAGCAGTACTGAAAAGTTCCCCCTGTAGCTTGGGAGCTGCAGTAGGAAGGGAGATAGAAAGCACATAAAAAATCTGAGTTAACAGTCTATTGGTGTCATCAGCATCCCAATGATCAGAGCCATAGTCAGCACCACTGAAATGCTGATCATCAGATAACTCTGAATCCAAGAATAATTCCCCCTCCTCAAGTGGGGTATAGTCAGACAAATCAAGGAAATTCTCAGTCTCCATAGGAAAGGCAGGCGCACCCGGCGCCACATGCCGCCTTTTTGCCGGGGCTTTACGAGCCTCAGAGCTAGCAATCAGCCTCTCAATGTGAGCCAACCTGGAAGACACGTCAGGCTGAGACTCCCCACTAGTATTTAGCTCACTGGGAGTCATAATCAAGGGAGGGGGAGTGGGTGAGGACATAGTGGGCGCAGGCCCAGTCACAGATAGCCCAGAATGCAGCACAAGCGCCTGCTGGGCGCAGGGTACACAGACCCTGCATCATCGCTCACAGGGGATGCCCCACACACTACACACAGCCGGGCTTGTCCCGAGGGGACCCCGAGCACAATATCCTGTGAAGCCTCCATATGGTGATTAAGGTGGCACAACTGGCCAATAGGAATTACGCGGTACAAGCAACCCGGGATGCCCCAAATGTCCGCCAGGGAAGTGGGAGGATTTAACAGTGTAGGCCTCTAATAAAGTTACTATAACTAATAGAGGGGACAGGACCGGGAGAAACCTCTTAAAACAGTTATCCCGCCTGAAAGATATAACAATGACACCCCATAAGCACACCGAAATGACAATTGAATAAAAGCCAAGCCCGCAAGGGCACTCACGGACCGCGGTGGGGAGCCAGCAATCACACCAGGAGAGGACCAAAATGGCGCTGGAGGAACCTCAAGGGGCGGGCCGCAGGAGGTTACGACGCGGAACGCGCCAACAGAACAAGCCATGCCCCCTCCGAGAAGCGCACAGACAGGCAAGAACGCTACGGCCAATGGGCGCGCAGGGATTCTTGATGATGATGCCACCACTGACCGCGGACGCCAGAAGGCGCGCGTGTCAGCGACGGCAAATTCAAAATGACAAGGTGAAAGACAGAGCGCGGAGCCCTGAATGAATTGCAACCACACACACACACACAAGACAATAAGCGCACATACACCCCCCCCCTCCCCCCCCCCCCCGAATGGGACAACGAGAGAGGGGGGAGAGTGGATGTCAAATAAAAGACCCACCAATGACCAGGGCAGGGAAGGGCAAGAGCGGACGGGGCATCCCAAATCAGGGTCACCATAACCTGCACCGCCTACCCTTTGGTGGGGGATTGCAGTCAGAGCCAGGCTCCGCAAAAAGAGCACCTGTGATAGGTGCTGCCTACCGTCACCCGACCAGCGCAGCCAAAGCTGGGAGGCATACGTAATAAGTGGAACGGGTGGGAATAGTCCTACAGGGCCGCGGGCTGTTAAGCCCCGCTCACCTGCGATAAGAGAAGCCATCTTCTGACCTTCGCAGCCGACTTCAGAGAAGAAACTGGGGAATTTGTGGGAGGTCCCGGGTATATATGGACCGGGAGGGGCCTCTTTTTGCTGTCTCTGGTAATCCCATCTGTTATGAATCATTATCTGGAGCAGGACGTGCTGCATACTTAGAATATCTCTAGATAAGCTGGCACTTAATGGGTTAAATGCGTAATGTTAAATGCCATCCAGACTGCTGGAGCCCCAACCCACAAACCTCAGTTTCACATACCTTAACCATGATTCCCCAGTGAAATGCAGACCATAGGGTGGATTCATGGTCATGCGCCTATGCATTTACGTACGTTTTTTGGAGCACCAAGTCATGCTCGGGCTTCCTCCTGATTTATGGCCGTCAAAATTTGAAGTGCATTGTTTAAGGTGGAAATTTGCCCAAACACGTGCGCCAGTGCGGGGACTTGTGTCTGAAACATTAGTAGTACAATTATTAAGCACTAATACACAAAACAGGGCAGGGAGGGAGAAGTAGAGAGAGCATCTGGGACTAAACATTTGGAAAAACACGGGCAGGAGGTGACCTGGAATCAGGATATCCCTAATAAAACACTACATCTAAAAATAAGGAGAACTAAGCACCTATAAATAAACGACAACAAAATATTTGTTTCTCAATTTTGATTTTGTCTTTCCAGGTTCTTTGTTTAAGGCAAATTTCTATTCTCTGAGTCACCTGACAGGGAATACACTCCAAGATGGAGAATAGAGATTCACCTAAAACACAGAAGCTGAAGAGGCAAAATTGCAATTGAGAAACAGTAAAAAAAGGGGAGAAACTCGGGGGGGGATGGTCAGGACCAGTTAACGGCTTAACCGGCCAAATGCACATGGGGCAGGGTCATTTGCGCTTCAGAATTTCTGGTGGAAGATGTCTGAAGAGGAATTTTTCGCTTTTGGCACATGTGGCCAGGATGCACACAAAGCCATGAAGCAGATGCCTAGGCGCATGTGTAATCGTTTGCGCTTAGTTTGGGTTTTTTTTGCACACCGAATCTGAATCGAGCCTCATGTGATCGTCGTGGACAATCGCAGAATTACATTTTGCCAGGGATGGTGGTTAACCTATGTGTAACTTGCTGGGAGGGTGGTTATTCGTAGGGGGGCTCCAGGAATGTCCACCCCCTGCCCTGCCAGTCACATTGCTCTCCTGAACCTATTTTTGACCATAGTTCCTCTTTAAATAACTTGCCAAGCTCTATTAAAAAATGTTGAAAAAATGTATGAAGTTCGAAGTTAAAATTCTTTCCATTACTACTGCAGACAGAAAAAAACAGAAATGTCCAACCTTTTGTTTGTCTTCTCAGTGCGCTCTAGAGTCCAAACCGGGCTCTGCTGTTGGCATCGCTCTTCTGCATAAACAGAAAAAAAAGTTGTTATTAAGTCTTGAAATCCAAAAGTTCTAATGTTTCCGGCAGCTGCGTGTTTATACTTGTTTTATCATCTGATGTTACAGGCTATGTTTGCAGGGCACATACCATCGAAGGAGAACATGACACATTTCACAAATCTTTTCAGGTGGTACTTGCAGTACAAACGGTTTCTGCAGTTTCCCATAGCATGATGAGGAGTAAGAGCCTCGGTCAAGTTTTTATTGCGAATATGTGACTCCTGGTGAGATTTACTTTATTCCTATCCCCAGTGTACCAGTCCCGAGGAAAGCACATGAGAGTAAATCACTGGTTCAATAACATCAATTAAACATGAATAAAAGGGGGGTGGGAATAGCTCAATCACTATTATTTATACAAATTTATTATTAGTCAGGGCCTGGGAACTCCGCCCAATGTTAACCCTCGCATTATCCAACTATCAAGCAACAAACATGTCTAGCTGTGTGGAAAGACAGAGATTTAGTTGCATATATCTGCAGATACATGTGGAAGCCACACTGCCCCGGCAAGGCACTCTGTATTCAGTGTGGTCCCTACTCTTAATTTTGAGTCCCCAAAATTGGGACATGCAATGCAGACAAATATTTGAGAGCTACTCACCTTTTTGGGAAGCTGCCAGCCTCCCTTTAGAACACTTCACAGGGAGAGAACCATGTTAGCTGAATCACTCCCTGCTTGTGCTCATGGCATTTCAAAATGAATAAAAGGGGGGTGGGAATAGCTCAATCACTATTATTTATACAAATTTATTATTAGTCAGGGCCTGTCCCAATTTTGGGGACTCAAAATTAAGAGTAGGGACCACACTGAATACAGAGTGCCTTGCCGGGGCAGTGTGGCTTCCACATGTATCTGCAGATATATGCAACTAAATCTCTGTCTTTCCACACAGCTAGACATGTTTGTTGCTTGATAGTTGGATAATGCAAGGGTTAACATTGGGCGGAGTTCCCAGGCCCTGACTAATAATAAATTTGTATAAATAATAGTGATTGAGCTATTCCCACCCCCCTTTTATTCATTTTGAAATGCCATGAGCACAAGCAGGGAGTGATTCAGTTAACATGGATCTCTCCCTGTGAAGTGTTCTAAAGGGAGGCTGGCAGCTTCCCAAAAAGGTGAGTAGCTCTCAAATATTTGTCTGCATTGCATGTCCCAATTTTGGGGACTCAAAATTAAGAGTAGGGACCACACTGAATACAGAGTGCCTTGCCGGGGCAGTGTGGCTTCCACATGTATCTGCAGATATATGCAACTAAATCTCTGTCTTTCCACACAGCTAGACATGTTTGTTGCTTGATAGTTGGATAATGCAAGGGTTAACATTGGGCGGAGTTCCCAGGCCCTGACTAATAATAAATTTGTATAAATAATAGTGATTGAGCTATTCCCACCCCCCTTTTATTCATCAATTAAACATGCCAGGATCTAACCCCTAAGGTCACAGTCTAAAACTACAAGCTTTTTTGGCTTGAGTTTTACTCCTAGCAAATACTAGTGTGGATTTAGAATACAATTACTGCCCATTCAACCTGCAGAACCACACCCCTTGCTGGGAATGCTTACAGTACTAGGTGACTGTAACCACATTTTCATTGTCCAGAATTAATGAAACTTTCTGATAAGGCTTATATTAGCCATATATCTGAGAGTAGCTGGGTTTGGCACATTTATCAGCTTTCTGCCACGTGTATCTGTTGGGGGGTTGCTCACCCCTTATTTTGGGTTTTAATCTGTCTTGTGGGTTTGTGCTTACCAAAAAACATTTGTTTTTATATTTCTTCTTCTTGTTCTCACCGCCTATGGTTGTCTTTGGTAATATTGCGTATTAGAACCCCTTTTGTATATATTGGCTGTGCGATTCTTTTTGCATAACCACATTTTAAAGCGGAAGTCCAGGGATCTCCAATGTCTTGTCCTGGGCACATTCATCTTGGAGAGAATACAAAGGCCTGTCACCTAATCACATATAGCTGTGTAACATTGAGTGAATAGTGGCTGCAAGTCACTATGGCTGCATTTCAGACTCCTTTCCAAGTCTGACTCCTTCTAAGTCTGCAGCGAATTTAACCTGAATTCACTCTATGGGCCCAGAACCACATCGCTCTTCCTCCATATCACCACCACCTGCATTCTGATATGTCTCCTCTCTCATTCACAGGTACGCATTTTGATCTCACCAGCAGCTTTTAACCCTTTCCTGCCTGTGTAATACCTGCTGCCATTCTCTCATCCTGGTACGCATTTTGATCTCACCAGCAGCTTCTAACCCTTTCCTGCCTGTGTAATACCTGCTGCCATTCTCTCATTAGATTCACTATTTTAAACGTGATTTTTCCCTTGTCATCTTAATTGTGCATATGCCTTATTTAAGAGTTATGTAATTATTTTGAATGCCCCATCTGGTTCCCCTGCCCATATCTATATTTGTGATACTATCATCTGTTACTATCTCCTAAATTTAAACTGACCACTATTGCTCCTTGTGTGTTCACTGAACCATAGCAACATTCCACTTGATGTTTTATTACCTTATGTGCCCTCCCTGACCAAACTTTTAGGACTGAACGAGCCCCACCCTTTAGGCCCAAGTGTTGTGCATGAGCTAATCACAGGCACTTAGAAACTGCTCATATTGAGTGAATAGTGGCTGCAAGTCACTATGGCTGCATTTCAGACTCCTTTCCAAGTCTGACTCCTTCTAAGTCTGCAGCGAATTCAACCTGAAGGAAACCTACACCGGATTCTGCTTGTCTGAATAGCCCAGCATCAACTAAAATGATCCCCTTTTACCTCATCACACTGCTTCCTCTTACCCTCAGAATACTAGGCTCACAGTATACCCCTGCTCCTGGTAAGTCCCTATATATCTCCCCCTCTCTGCTCTCCTCCCCCTACCTCTCTGCTCACGAATTCCTTTCCTTGGCAAAATCACACACCACCTCTATATCCAAGCACAAGACACATTACTCCACCCTCAAAAGCCACAACCATCTCTTCTCTCTCCTTTTACTCTTACTTGCCGCCGGAGACATCAGTCCTAATCCAGGCCCACTCTTTCACCCCCCCTCCTCCATACCTATTCATCTTTCATCAAAGCCAAAAGTCTACAACCGTGTTAAACCAGGATACACACGCAACCTATCTAATCTGATACAACTTACTCACTCTCCATCCCTTCCCGCCACTGTCACCTGCGCACTGTGGAATGCACGCTCAGTGCGCAATAAACTCACCTATATTCACGACCTGTTTCTCTCTAACTCTTTTACCTTCATGGGACTCACAGAAACATGGCTGACCCCATCAGACACAGCCTCACCCGCTGCCCTCTCACATGGGGGACTACATCTCAGCCACACCCCCAGATCCAACAACAAGCAGGGTGGGGGTGTCGGCATCCTTCTATCCAAACTCTGCTCCTTTAACCCACTCCCTGCCTTGCCATCTCTATCCTTCTCATCTTTTGAAGTTCACTGTGTCCGTTTATATTCTCCCTGTAACCTGAAAATCGCAGTCATCTACCGCCCTCCTGGAACTACTACTCTTTTCCTCGACCACTTTTCTACCTGACTCCTTCATTTTCTCTCCACAGACATCCCTGCAATCATCATGGGTTGACACTAGCAACCCTGCTGCCACCAGACTACTGTCACTAACCTCATCTTTCGGCCTCAAGCAATGGTCTACTGCACCCACCCACAAAGACGGCCACACAATTGACCTCCTCTTCACTAACCTCTGCTCTGTCTCAAACCTCTCATCCTCCTTGCTCCCCCTCTCTGATCATAATCTGCTGACTATGACCCTCTCTCCCATGCCTGCTAACCCCCCTCCACACAAACCCACAACTCAACGCAGGAACTTAAGAAACCTAGACCTTCAGTCCTTTTCTGCCTCACTTCAACCTCTTCAGACCTTGACCTCATTCACGGACATAGACGCTGCATCTTCACACTACCATAATACTCTCTCCTCAGCTCTGGACTTTGTCGCCCCCCTCACCTATAGCCGTCCCCGCACCAGAAACCCACAACCCTGGCTAAATGCAGGCACAACCAGATTGAAACAGCTGTCTCGAGCTGCTGAACGGCGATGGAGAAAAACCAAAGCCAATCATGACTTTCTATTCTACAAACAAGCCCTTCAGGAACTCAGGACGGCCCTTTCATCTGCTAAGCAAGCTTATTTCTCTTCACTGATTTCTGCACAAGCCCGGAATCCCAAACAACTCTTCAACACTTTCAGTTCCTTACTCCGCCCACCACCTCCTCCTCCAACCTCCCAAATAACAGCAGAAGAATTTTCTGCATTCTTCAAAGGAAAAATTGACAACATTCGACTCGGCTTTGCCCCTCAGAATCCCTCACCATTTCAAACAATCCCCCCGCCTTACTTTCTTCACTCCAATAACTGAGCTTGGACTAACCTCTCTCATTTCTAGAGCCCACCTGACTACCTGTTCCCTCGATCCTATTCCATCCCACCTTATTCCTCAACTGTCTCCATCCCTCACTCCAGCCTTAACATCCATATTCAACCTTTCTCTCTCCACTGGCACCTTTCCTTCTTCCTACAAACATGCAGTTATTACTCCGATAATCAAGAAACCCTCTCTCGACCCCTCTGCCCTCTCCAGCTACCGCCCTATCTCGCTACTCCCTTTCTCCTCCAAACTTCTTGAACAACATGTCCACTCAGAACTGTCACAATACTTATCCACTAACAACTTATTTGACCCCTTACAATCAGGATTCCGCCGTAACCACTCCACTGAAACTGCCCTCACCAAAGTCACCAATGATCTACTCACTGCCAAAAGCATTGGTCACTACTCCATCCTCATCCTTCTTGACCTCTCCTCAGCCTTTGATACTGTCGACCACTCTCTGCTTCTTGATATTCTCTCCTCTCTTGGGGTTCAAGGGCTTGCACTCTCTTGGCTCACCTCTTACCTCTCTGACAGATCATTCAGTGTATCCTATTCTAACACAGTCTCATCTTCATGTTCTCTTTCTGTTGGTGTGCCGCAAGGTTCTGTCCTAGGCCCCCTACTTTTCTCAGTCTACACCCACGGCCTTGGCAAACTTATAACTTCACTAGGCTTTCAATACCACTTCTATGCGGATGACACTCAGATATATCTCTCAGGCCCCAATCTCTCCTCTCTCCTATCTCGCCTCCCCAACTGCCTCTCAGCTATTTCTTCATTCATGTCATCTCGCTACCTCAAGCTAAACATGGACAAGACAGAACTGGTCATTTTCCCACCCTCTAACTCCCCTCCCCTCTCCAACACATCTATTTCTGTCAACAATTACACAATAACAGCAACTCCCCAAGCTCGGTGCCTGGGAGTCATTCAGGACTCTGCCCTCTCTTTCAAACCACACATTCACTCCCTGGCCACCTCCTGTCGCCTCCAACTTAAAAACATCTCCCGCATCCGTCCTTTCCTCTCACCTGACACCACTAAAATGCTAGTGCATGCCCTGGTCATATCCCGACTGGATTACTGCAACATCCTTCTTTGTGGCTTACCAACTAACAGACTGGCACCCCTCCAATCTATCCTGAACTCTGCTGCTCGCCTCATCCATCTCTCCTCTCGCTACTCTAGTTCTGCACCTCTCTGCCAATCCCTACACTGGCTGCCAGTCCCTCAGCGAATCCTGTTCAAAACTCTAACTCTCGCATACAAAGCTCTCTCCAACCAGGCCCCTCCCTACATCTCATCTCTAATCCAACAGTATCAACCTAGACGCAGCCTCCGCTCCTCTGCCGACCTACTCCTGTCCTCCCCCCTGGTCACCTCCTCTCACGCCCGCCTCCAGGACTTCTCACGTGCAACTTCAATCTTCTGGAATGCCCTCCCGCACCCAATCCGCCACTCCACAACCCTCAAAACCTTCAAAGGCGCCCTTAAAACTCACTTATTCAGACAAGCATATAATCTGGCGTAACCAATCTTCTCAAGGGCGCACGCCACAAAGCTCAATACTGACTGTTTGTGATCCTTCCCCCTCGTCTTCACCCCTCTTCCTTTAGACTGTAAGCTTGCAAGGGCAAGGCTCTCTCCCCTATTGTATCTTGTATTCAGAATATCCATTGTCAACTCTGTAAAACGGCATTTGAATTATTATATGTACCGTATGTTTCTACCCTGTCTGTAATTACCACTTTGTAAAGCGCTACGGAAGATGATGCCGCTATATAAATAAACAATAATAATAATAACTGTAATGGCTATTCACTTAAACAGGACCAACAGTCAAAAATGATTTAAACCAGACCAACACAATAAACAATGCTCATATGCATCCCTCCCCAGGGCAATTTAGATTGATGCACATAAAAATTAATTTACCTTTTTCTAACTCCTGCTGTAGTAAATTTTAGTTACAAGATGGTAGCGCATGCATTTGCAGGCCACCTTCAAACAGGAAGTGCTGCTGAGCTTCTGGTTACTGTGCATGTCATTTGAATCCAGGCAGCAGCATGGCTGAGATGCTGGGAAAGGAAGCTCCAAAATGGCTGCTACCTTTCTTTTCCAACTGTGCCAGGCTGTTGGTCCAGTTTAAGTCCGACTGACACCCAGGTCTGCGTCTGCCATTCATAGTGCCGCCCTTTTGTTGGAATAAGGGGAAGATTGCAATGATCAGGTGAGTTGTTTTAATATTTTCATGCCCAAAGGTGGGTGAGATTGCTGCAGGGTTACATAAAGCTTGGATTTCTTCTTAAATGGTAACTCCTACTCTCATTCTTTGGAACTTGGATACCTTAGAACCACAATTGGAAGCATTCATTCTTTTATTAACTCAATATCAGAGTGACTTTTTTTTGGAAAAGTTGGACAAGTCATTTTCTGCGGCCACAAGAATATAAACATTAAAAAATATACCATTTTGTGATTACTCACCTGTAAAATGGGTATTATAAGTATGTCTCACACCCTGCTTCGAAAATATTAATTACACGTGGGTTATAGTCCACAAGAGGGCGCTTTACTGCAGAGATGGCAAAAAAAGAAGCCCCTCCCAGTCCATAAATACTTGGGACCTCCCACACATTCCCCAGTATATGAAAGCAGTAAGGACCAGGAGAAGTCAATAATAAAATTAGCAACATGAACAAGGAAAAAAAATTCACCATATAGAGGATCCAAGATACAACTCAGGGTGGGACGAAGCAGGGTGTGAGACATACTTATAATACCCATTTTACAGGTGAGTAATCACAAAATGGTATTATTCCAAGTATGTCTCACACCCTGCTTCGGAAATATTAATTACACATGGGACATCCAATAGCAGTGTCCAAAAAGGGTGGGGATCCCAACAGGCAATAGTGCACAGATTAAACCACCGCAGCTTGCAGAACCTTGCGGCCAAAAAACAGCATCCGCTGAGGCCCGCACGTCAACCTTAAAAACTTGGAAAAAGTATGAACAGAAGACCAAGTAGCAGCCTTACAAACTTGTTCAACAAAGGCCTGGAGCTGAAACGCCCAGGAAGCCCCAACAGCACGAGTAGAATGAGCAGTGATCTGGAAAGGGGGATCCCTCCCCTTGGCAGAGTAGGCCCTAATAACGGCCTGACGAATCCATTTACTAATGGTAGACTTGGCGGGCGCCAAACCCTTCTTGGGCCCGGAGGGCAGCACAAAAAAGGCGTCCGTCTTCCGGAATGGTGAAGTAGCCACCAGATAGTACTTTACACATCTAACGACATCCAGAGAGTGCAGAGCCCTCTCCTTGTCATTGCTAGGTTTAGGACACAATGAAGGAAGCACAATGTCCTGATTGAGGTGAAAAGCAGAGACAACCTTTGGCAGGAAGTCTGGTTTAAAGCGGAAAACCACCTTGTCCTGATGTATCTCAAAGTAGGGGGCCTGAATAGACAGAGCCGCCAACTCAGAAACCCGTCGAACAGAGGTGATAGCCACCAAAAAGGCAACTGTTAAGGTGAAAATGGATAGTGCAGCAACCTGCACTGGTTCAAAAGGAGGACCCTGAAGGGCAGACAACACCAAATTTAAATCCCTAACAGGCAACATGGGTTTGCGAGGAGGGCGCACATGAGTGACCCCCAGAAAAAGTGTCTTAACCAAAGGATGAAGAGTGAAAGATCTCTGAAAGAAAACCGCCAGAGCGGACACATGCCCCTTAAGGGTGCTAAGTTGAAAACCCATGTCCAGACCATGCTGAAGAAACTCCAAAATCCGAGGAAAGGAAAACACCCGACAAGGAAAGGCCCTAGCCTCACACCAATCAATGTAGGTCCGCCAGGTCCTGTAATAGATATTAGAGGAAGATTTCTTCCTAGCCCTGACGAGAGTCTGGACAACGGCCTCAGACAAACCCTTTTCCTTTAAGATGAAGGTTTCAGCAGCCACGCCGTCAAAGCCAGCGTTTGTAAATTGGGGTAACAAAGCTGACCCTGTGTGATCAGATCCGGAACCAGAGGCAACCTGAATTGATCGACCGCCAGCCGGACGACGTCTGCGAACCACACCTGTCTTGGCCACCTTGGGGCCACCAGGATTGCTGGCACACCCTCTTGAGCCAGCTTGCGTACCACCTTGTCCACCAAGGGAAAGGGAGGAAACAGATACAGGAGACCGAGCTCCCGCCAGGACAGAGACATGGCATCCACTGCCAGAGCCAGAGGGTCCTGGAACAGAGACACAAATGCCGGAAGCTTGTGATTGTGACAGATCCACCTCCGGCCTCCCCCACCTGCAACAGAGGGATAGAAATACCTTGTTGCTGAGGGACCATTCCCCCCGGCGAGAGGTCCCCCTGCTCAGGGAGTCCGCATCCAGGTTCTCCACACCTGGAATGTAGACTGCCGAGATGCACGGAACAATGCTCTCAGCCCAAGCAAGAATCAGATACACTACCCGGAGGGCACTCCTGCTGCGAGTCCCTCCTTGGTGATTGATGTAAGCGACCGCTGTCCGATTGTCAGAGCGAACCTGAACTGGTAAGCCCTGAAGGTGATGTGTCAGGTGCGACAGCACCAACCGAACCGCCCTCAGCTCCAGAATGTTGGGGATATGGGCCTCCTGAGGACCCCACAGCCCCTGGAACTGATGTTCCCTCCAGAACCCTCCCCAGCCTGACAGACTGGCATCCGTGGCGACCGTCTCCCAACAGGGCGCAAGAAAGGACCTGCCCCCCAGGAGATTCCTCTGGTCCATCCACCACTGGAAGGACCACCGGACACAAGGCTGATCCAGGGACAGAGGACATTTGTCCCAAACCGATAGAAGATGGAGCTGAAGGGGTCTCATGTGAAACTGAGCAAATGGCACTGCCTCGAAGCAAGCCACCATCAAACCTACCAGCCTCATGCACTGCCTGATGGATGGACAAGGGCTGGACAGAAGAAAACGAATAAGAGCCTGAAGAACACCTTCGGCTGGGATAGGAACACCCAGGTCTGAATGGTATCCAGAATCATGCCCAGGAACGAAGCCACCCTTGACGGGGATAGAGAGGACTTGGGGTAATTGATTACCCACCCGAACCTCTCCAGCATCGTCACCACCGTTCTGGTGTCCAGCTCCGCCTGGTGGAGAGAGGATGACGTAATGAGAAGGTCGTCCAGGTAAGGCAAGATACGAATGCCCTGGACTCTGAGAAGGGCCATCACACCCGCCAAAACCTTGGTGAACACCCTGGGCGCCAAAGTCAGCCCGAAGGGAAGAGCCACAAACTGGAAGTGCTGGTTGTCTACCACGAACCTGAGGAACCCTTGGTGTCCCGGGAAGACCGGCACATGAAGGTAAGCGTCCTTGATATCTATTGAGGTCATAAAGTCCCCCGGACGCAGTGAGTCGACAGCAGAGAGAGTCTCCATGCGAAATTTTTTGGTTCTGATGAGCCGGTTGAGAGTTTTCAAGTCCAAAATGGATCTTATGGAACCATCTTTTTTGGGCACCGTAAAGAGGTTGGAATAGAAACCCAAACCTCTCTCTGTGGGGGGAACTGGACAAACTACCCCCATATCCCAAAGGTTTTGCACCGCCAGAAAAAGGCCCTGTGCCGCCCGTGGGTCCGACGGAACCCGGGACCTGATGAATCTGAGAGAAGGCCGGCATGCAAACTCCAGCTTGTACCCAGAGGAAATTACCTCCCGGATCCAGACGTCTGTGACCTCTAGGGACCAGACCTGAGCAAAGAGCCGCAGCTGTCCCCCCACCCGCAAGGGTGAGGGCGCCCCTTCATTGCTGAGCGGGCTTGGCAACGGATTTGGGTTTAGTACCCCAGGAAGTCCCGGGTCGGGCACGTCCTCTGCCCCTGCCCCAGGAATCTCCTCGGAATGCAGTGAAATACGTTCCCTTGCCTGACCGAGAGCCACGAAAGGAGGAGTTGAATGAGCCCGAACCCCGAAAGGGCCAGCGCTGCTTCTTGCGTTGAGGTAACTTACCCCCTTTGTCAACAGAGTCTAAACGATCACCAAACAGGCGCAGACCCACGAAGGGAAGTCCTGTGAGCGCCTTCTTAGCAGCATTATCGGCCGCCCACTGGCGCAACCAGACCGAACGGCGTATAGCAACCTGCAATGCCGAGGTCCTGCTACACATACGGATAGTATCATCCAAGGCTGATAAGACAAAAGCAAGGAACATCTCACAATGAGTCAAGGCTGTAAACTCCTCACTGCAAGGATCCAACTGGGAACCATCCAAAAGGTCCCTAATCAGAGCTCTAGTAGCCACGGCCGTGAGTGCAGAAGCACAAACCGGACACAAGGCCGAACCCACACAAGCAAAGGCATGTGAAGCCAATTGATCGAGACGTCGGTCCTCACTATCCTTCAAGGTAGTGGAATCCGGAGTATGCACGACTGAAGCATTGGACAATCCCAGGACAGGCGCATCGACCTCTGGGGGGTGTCGGCCAGCGTTTAACCACATCAACAGGAAAGGGATACTTCCTACCCCACCCGTGAGGAATAGCAGGGAGCCGGCTAGGCTTTTCCCATTCCTTAAGGATCAGATTGTTAAAGTGCTTCTGATCCGGGAACTCCAACGGGGTTTGGAGGTCCCCAAAAATTCCCCCCGTTGCGGAGGGGCCTCCGCAGGAGGTGAAATGGCAAGTACCTCAACAATTTGAGTAAGGAGCCTATGGGTGTCGACAGTATCCCCGCACTCTGGACCGGCATCAGCGCCGGAGTACTGCCGATCCTCAGATGAGTCAGAGTCTGGGAAAAGTTCCCCTTCCTCGAGCGGGGAACAATCAGGTCAGTCAAATGGTTCCAAATCAGCATAATCTCAGGCTGGCGCAGCGGGCGCCAAGTGCCGTCTCTTAGCTGGGGCCTTCCTGGCCGCAGAGCTAGCAATCATTCTTTCAATGTTGGCCAGTCTTGCGCATACATCAGATTGCGACTCCCCACTGGTGACAACGTCACTTGGGGTCATAACCAGGTGTGGGGGTGTAAGTGATGAGGCCAGCGGGGTAGAACCGTCCGCACGGGGCCCGGCTTGCCGCACAAGAGCCTGTTGTGCACAAGGTATACAAATTTGCCCATTATCCCCCAAAAGTAATGCCCCACATAGCACACACAGAGGGGGTTGTCCCAAGGGGACCCCGAGCACAGCATCCTGGAAAGCCTCCATAAGGTGATTTTTGGTAGTCGCAATGACCAATGGGAATTACACTGTTGAGCTACCCGGGATGCCCCTTAAAGTGGGCCAACACCCAGGGGTGATCGGCCCGGGAATCTATAAGATTCCCGGGCCGATCACCTCACACACCGCGGGACATCCGAGATCGGGATGTCCCGCGGGGTGTAACCCCCCAAAACCCCGAAAAAACCTTACCTCTCCTGCCGCTGCTTCCGCCGCCGCCGCCTCTCTCGCGCTCCTCTAGACGTGCGCGCGCCCGCGCCGGCCGTCTCTGAATGGCCGGCGCGGGCGCACACACGTCAAGAGTGACGCGCTGGAGGCGGCGGCGGGCGCGATCCCTTGTCCGTCGGCGGACGTCACTTGTCCGTCGGCGGGCATTGGACAGCGCACTCACGTGGGAGCATGGAGAGGTGAGTTTTTGGGGTGTTTGGGGGGGTTTCAGGTAGCGGGGCACCCCAAATCAGGGTGCCCCGGGGAAGTGGACCAATACCCAGGATAGTCAAAATCCTGGGTGTTGGTCCACTTTAAATGTCCGTTAGTGGGAGGATTTTTGTATAAGGTAATTTATAAGAAGGCATTATGCCCCCTTAAAATGAGGGAAAAGGCCACAGGACCAGGGGAAGCGCTAAATTGGGAAGTCCCCCGGAGGACAAAATAATCATCACCCGCATAACATAAATAAATAATTATATACCTAAAATACAATTATCATACAATGCAGCCCCCAAGCCACAGAGAAAGCACATGACAAAAAGGTAATGTATCCACATAAAATACATGCACATAAATTAGACAATAATCAACCCGCATGGGGCACTCACCCACACTATGGGTGACAAGATGGCGACCAGAGGGGGACAGAAGAAGAGAGCGAAGGAGGGCGGACCGTCTGTACAGCGCGGCGAGCGCTAGGCCACGCCCCCTTTCAACGCTGAGGACCCACGAGGCAGCCGCGCTCCCCAGTCAAGCGGGAGCGGGCCCACCGTCGCCCGGCCCTCCGTCGGTGGTCGAAGACAAGAGCGAGCGAAAGGGGCGGGCAGCGCGCCGAGCGCTAGGCCACGCCCACTCTCTCCCCGCAGAGCATACAACCAGCCGAGCTCCCCGCCATGCGGGAGCCGGCTGCGACGTGACAGGAAACTTATGCAGAGCAGATGGAAGCAGCACTGGACGGCGCCAGTGCTATAGTAAAAATACAATTGACCATAGATTTTCGTGGGGGACGCACATGAGTAACCCCCTGAAAGAAAGTCTTGACCAAGGAATGTTGAGCAAAAGACTTCTGAAAGAAGACAGACAGGGCAGAAACCTGACCCTTCAAAGTACTGAGTTGGAGACCAGACTCCAACCCTTGCTGTAAAAACTCCAGAACCCTGGGAACAGAGAACACCCGGCAGGGAAGAGACCTAGACTCACACCAGACAATGTAAGCACGCCAAACCCTATAATAGATGGAAGAGGAAGTTTTCTTCCTAGCCTTCACCATGGTCACAACCACCGAGGCAGACAAGCCTTTCTCCATCAAGATGGAGGTTTCAGCAGCCAGGCCATCAAAGCCAGAGTTTGTAAATTGGGATGGCGTAAGGGGCCCTGAGTGAGCAGATCTGGCACTCCTGGCAGGATGTACTGATCTACTGCCATCTGCACCACGTCTGCGAACCACACTCTTCTTGGCCACCTGGGGGCCACCAGAATCACTGGTACACCTTCCAGAGCAATCTTGCGCAGGACCCTGCCCAGCAGGAGGAATGGAGGAAAGACATACAGGAGCCGAAATTCCTGCCATGACATGGACAGAGCATCTGTGGCCAAGGCCAGAGGATCCTGAGACAGGGAGACAAAAGCTTGGAGCTTGTGATTGTGATGGGATGCAAACAGATCCACATCCGGTAGGCCCCAACGGTGACACAGGGACTGGTATACCCTGTTGCAGAGGGACCACTCTCCCTGACGAGAGGTCCCCCTGCTCAGAGAGTCTGCCAGTAGATTCTCTGCCCCCGGGATGTACACAGCCGAAATGCATTGAACATTGGCCTCTGCCCATGTCAGAATCCGTGACACCTCCTGGAGGGCCCTCCTGCTCCGGGTCCCTCCCTGATGGTTGATGTAGGCAACCGCCGTCCTGTTGTCTGAGCACACCTGCACAGACAGACCCCTCAGGTGATTGGTCAACTGCTCCAGTACCAACCTGATTGCCCGCAGTTCCAGAATGTTGATGGGTAAGTGGGCCTCTTGACAGAGGCATCCGTGGTGACTGTCTCCCAGGAGGGGGCCAGAAAGGACCTGCCCCCCAGCAAGTTCCTGTGGTCCAGCCACCACGAAAGGGACCGTCTGACCAAGGGGGGAAGCACACAGATCCCGTCCAAGGACGTTGGATCCTTGTCCCATACTGACAGAAGGTGAAGTTGTAGAGGCCTCAAATGGAACTGAGCAAAGGGCACCGCCTCGAAGCACGCCACTATCAGGCCCACCAACTGCATTCCCTGCCTGAGGGAGGGCTGGGGGCACGATAGCAGTAACCTCACCTGCGCATTTAGAGCTTCCACCTTTTGTTGAGGAAGGAATATCCTTGACTGAATCGTATCCAGAATCATTCCCAGGAATGGGGTCACCGAGGAAGGGGACAGGGAGGACTCGTGATTGATCACCCAGCCGAAGGACTCCAGGGTGGACACCACCAGCTGAGTGTCCAACTCTGCCTGCTGCAGAGACCGAGAGGTGATGAGTATGTTGTCCAGGTAGGGCAGCACGCGTATGCCCCCTGACCTCACCAGAGACATCACCCCCGCCAGCACCTTGGTGAACACTCTGGGAGCTCAGGTGAGGCCAAAAGGCAGGGCCACAAATTGGTAATGTCGATCTTCTAAAGCGAATCTGAGAAAACCTTTGGTGTCCTGGGAACACAGGGATGTGAAGGTAAGCATCTTTGATGTCCACCGACGTCATGAGATCCCCTGGGCACAGGGAGCCAATGGCCGAGCGCAGAGTTTCCATGCGAAAGCGTCTGTTTCTGACAAATTTGTTGAGGATCTTTAAATCCAGAATGGGTCTGACTGACCCATCTTTTTTGGGGACTGTGAAAAGGCTGGAATAGAACCCCTTGCCTATTTCTCTTAAGGGGACCCTGCAAATGACCCCCAGATCCAGTAGGCCTTGCACGGCCTGCATCAAGACCTGAGCTGAGACAGGGTCCTGGGGGATCCGGGACTTGATAAATCTTGGGGGGGGGGGGGGGGGGGCTATGCACAGCAAACTCTATCTTGTAACCAGAGGACACTACCTCCTGAATCCACCTGTCTGAGACGTGATGTCTCCAGACGTGCGCAAAGTGCTGTAGCCGTCCCCCCACCCTGATGGGCGAGGGCGCCCCATCATGCCTGAGGGGGCTTGGGAGAGGGTTTTGGTTTAGACCCCCAGGAAGCGCCAGGACGTCGTCCTCTGCTCCTGTGCCAGGAATCTGCACGAGCCCCCGCGAAGGACATGCCTTTTCCCTGCTTAGCACCGTGGTAGGGGAGTGAAGGGGGGCCCTGGCCCCCGAAAGGGGCCTCCTTTGGCAAATAGGTCTAGGCGGTCCCCAAACAGGCATAGCCCCTTAAATGGAAGCCCAGTAAGGGCCCTCTTAGCAGCATTGTCAGCAGCCCACTGGCGCAGCCAAACCGCGCGGCATATAGCTACCGCCAAGGCAGAGGTTCTGGCACACATCCTGATGGCATCATCCAAGGCAGACAGGATAAAGTTTGCAAACACATCACAGTTAGACAGTGCATTAAACGTATCAGGTGGCCCTTCATCAGAACCTTCAAGTACACTTCTGATCAGGGCCCTGAGCGCCACAGACGTAATGGCCGAGGCGCAAACGGGGCGCAGCGCCGCCCCCACAAATGCAAAGGCATGACACGCCAATTGGTCAATGCGCCGGTCCTCAGCGTCCCGCAGCGTAGTAGTGTCAGGGGAGTGCATAATAGAGATGTTAGACAACCTTAGAATAGGAGCATCGACCTCAGGGGGCGATGACCAGCACTTGACCATATCAGCAGGAAAGGGATACTTTCTGTCCCAACTCTTAGGTATACCGGGAAGTCTACTGGGACGTTCCCACTCCTTAAGCACGAGGTTGTTGAAATGGGTTTGCTCAGGAAATTCCAAACGAGCTTTAGCAGTATGAAAAAGCTCACCCCTTTGCCTGGGAGCCGCAACAGGGGGAGATATGGACAAAACCTCAAATATCTGGACCAGCAGTCTGTCAGTATCATCCGGGGTCCAGGGGTCAGAGCCAGAATCGTCATGACCCCTGAGTCTCTCGTCAGATGACCCTGAGTCATAAAACAGCTCCCCTTCGTCCGATGGGGTGTAGCCATACAGATGCAACAACTCATCAGATTCCATAGGAGACGGAGTGGCATCAGCAGTTAAGTGACGCTTTTTAGCGGAGGCCTTACGCGCTAAGGTATTAGCAATCAATTTTTCAACACTGGCCAGTCTAGCAGACACATCAGGTTGAGAATCTCCGCTTGTATGTAATTCAATGGGGGTGAGACTCAAGCTTGGGGGAGTAGGTGAAGTGAGACGAGGTGCAGGCCCAGCCACCGGAGGGGCGGGTTGCAACGTTAGTGCCTGCTGTGCGCAAGGAACACAGACCCGTGCGCTGTCACCGCTGATAGGTGAGACCCCACAAGCTACACACAGCCGGGCTTGTCCCGAAGGAACCCCGGTCCCAATATCTTGGGATGCCTCCATATGGTGATTATTAGGCACAATATGCCAGTAGGGATTGACGCTATAAAGCAACCCTGGATGCCCCAATGACCCGCTAGGGAAGTGGGAGTAATTATACTAGGCCCAAGCGCTCCTTAAGCACAAATGGTGCTGCCTACCTTCACCTGACCAGCGCAGCCCAGGCTGGGAGGCACATCACACGAAGGACGGGTGGGAATAGTCCAACAGGGCCACAGGCTTTAATAGCCCCGCTCACCTGCGACAGAGTGATAATTTCATGTCTTCCCAGTAAGCACTGCAGAGAAATCTGGGGATTTGTGGGAGGTCCCCAGGTATTTGAGGGGCCGGGAGGAGCCTGTTTTACATGTCTCTGCAGTGCAGCGCCATCTGGCGGAGGATAACCCAAGTGTGTAAGTAATCTATCTGGAGCAGGACGTACTGTATACTAAGAATAACACACACACACACACACACATCATGTAAAACATTCACAATAATAAATACATATATATCTAATATACATACCAACTGAACAGGGAGTAAGGGGGGAAGCCGATAGCTACATTTAGGTTATGTAGTGAGGGCTTTAAAACGGACAGGGCATCCCACTTCAGGATCACCAACCTGACAACCCCCTACCCTTTGGTGGGGGATTTGTGGTGGAGCATGGCTCCATAGTCAAACACCTCTAATAGCTGTTACCTACCCTCACCCGGACCTGCAGCAGTAGCTGAGAGGCTTAATGTCATTTAAAAGAATGTCCGGGTGGAAATAGGGCAAAATGGGGGCCGGGTGTTCCCCGGCTTACCTGTAAGGAGAGAAGAGCCATCATCTTGACTGTCGACGCCTTCACTGCAGAGACTATACTGGGAATGTGTGGGAGGTCCCAGGTATTTATGGACTGGGAGGGGCTTCTTTTTTTGCCATCTCTGCAGTAAAGCGCCCTCTTGTGGACTATAACCCACGTGTAATTAATATTTCCGAAGCAGGGTGTGAGACATACTTGGAATATATAAATATACCATATACCACAAATATACTCACAAGTATTTAGCCCTTTAGAGATAACTTGAACCAACCAACTTGAATAAAGCCCTGGATTTTGACTATCCCAGGTTTTGTTCAGTGCCCCTCTATGTGAAATCCCCTAGTTGCCAAGTAAAACTCACCTCTTCCTGGTCCAATGGCGAATACACAGGCTCTCGTCCATGTCTATGTCATTCAGCAAATGGCTCTGATGTTCTGCAAAGGGGAGCAAGAGCGGCCTCTTTGCAGGGCTGTGCGGGTGCGCAGACATTCGCATGGACTGAGGTGGGAGTACACGCTGCTAGGGATGTGCCCGCTTACGCACCCATTGAAGAAGGTCAGAGCCTTTTGCCAAATGACATACAGCAGGCATGGCAAACGCCTCTAATTGGACAAAAGCCTGCAAATGCGCATTGGACTTGCAGCACTGGGTTTTGTTCCGCTTTCCGTCTTTATTCAGAAGCCCAGTGGCTGTTGGGAAGCAGCTGTTTTTGTATCACGAGGTCCAACAAGGAGGCACTCTGCTCAAATTTAGTGGTATAAAGAGTGAATCATAGAGATCCTTCTAGCAGGAGATGCAGCTCTCCTTTTAATTAGGGTCTGCAATAACGAGAAAGGCTCGTTCAAAAAGCTCTCATTATTTTGAGTGCCTCTTTAGTCCTTCAAGGAGCACTATTATGAAATTATATATTAAACATTCATATAAACATATTGGCTAATGAGAGGAGGGGCCACTTATAAACCCAAACAAAATAAAACTCACACCAAGCTTGCGGTTTTCTTCTCATGATAGGAATACAATCCAGGGGTGACAGGTTTGGTCTATGCCGGATGTCCTCTTCCTTCCATTAAAAGAATGAGAAACCAGCCTGGCTGGATATTTCTTGATGCCAGATGTATAAGTGACCCCTCCTCCCGCCATCCAGAATATTAATATGGATTTTTATCATTGGGCCATTTTTTCGTGTTAGTGCTCCCTTAACCACCAGTTTTGCTAGAGTTGCGCTCAGGCTTAAAGAAAAGGTGATTACAGTTTTGCCAAAACAAATTGCTGATTCTAATGTCCCTCACCCTGTGTGCCATACTCTCTGCACTATACTGTGTATCTGCAGCTGCACTCGCTAATGGAGGTGCATGTGCCAGTTTTGGAAGCTTTTTCTAATGTACTAGGAATGTTAGGGGAGTGAAAGGAGAACTAACACAAAAACTGGTCCAATAAAGATCCACATAAATATTCAAAATAGCAACCTGAGAGGTGCCTTATACAGACTGCATCCAAAAATCCTGTCAAATTTGTTTTACTGGACGTAAAAAAAAAAAGATCCTTCATTTACAAAGTACAACTGCTCAACTTTAATGTCCTGTGTTCTGAGCCGGTCTATGCCGAAATAAAAGCTTATTTCTATTGAGTTTTGTGCCATTCTAATAAATGTCTTTGCATTGGCAGCGTAGGGGGAAGGATATAAGAGAGAGTGTATACCAGCCAGGAAGCCAGATAGTTAGCCTGCATATTCTCCTAGTTAGCATACATATTCTCATCTGTGACTCCACTGTACGGTCACTAGATCACAACCCACATGACAACTGGCAGAACCTGTCCTGTCCAGAACCCTAATGTTCACTATAAACCATGAGAGCCCTGATGCAGGTAAGTACAGGGACCAGGCTGATATGCGGTCTGAGGCATCCCTCTTTTGCATGTCCCCTGCTGTGAATTAGGCAACCATCCTATCTTTGACTGAAAGGTCAACCCTGTCCTGGATCTCATCTTAGTTTATCTCCTGCATTATTTTGAAAAAAAAGGTCAAGAAACAGTCATTATTTTATGAGATATTTAAAAGGAAATCCCACTTCTGATGAAATTTGTATAAGTATAATAAGTTTATGTTGTTTGTCAAAATGATGTCTTCAAGTTGCTGAGCTTATCAAGTGTGTGTCTTATAGATGCAGTTTGCACTGCCTCGGTTTGTTGCTGTTGGCAGCTCTGAACCAAGTCTATACACCAAGAAGAAGAAAGATGCGAGTCCTGCACGCACCAATGCTAACAACCAAAATGCAGCCTTCGCTTTGCCTCGGACCCTCTACTTGTCCTCTACCCTGGTCACCTCCTCTAACACTCGGCTCCAGAACGTCTCAAATGCCACTCCAATCTTCTGGAATGCCCTCCCCTGCTCAAGCTGCCACTCCCCAACCCTCCAAGCTTTCAAAAGCACCCTCAAAACCCATTTATTCAGACAATCATAAAACAATCTCTAATGTAATTATATAATTATGCTATAGATTTAAAAATACAATTCTGTGCTTAGTTACCTGTAGAATTGGTATTATATGTATACAGCACGTCCTGTTCCAGAATATTCCTTACACATGGGTAATACATCCACAAGATGGCGCTGGACTGCAGAAACCAGCTTGTGGCTCCTCCTGGCCCTATATAAGTCAGGGACCTCCCGCAAATTCCCCAGTATTGACAAGCAGTTAAAGTGGACCAACACCCAGGATTTTGACTATCCTGGGTATTGGTCCACTTCCCCGGGGCACCCCGATCGGGGGTGCCCCGCTGTGTGAAACCCCCCAGAAAGCCCCCAAAACTAACCTCTCCCCGCTCCCACGTGGCCGCGCCGTCCAATCCGCGCCGACGGACAAGCTGATTGACAGCGACGTACAAGCAGCTTGCCCGTCGGCGCCTCCCGCGTGTCACTCTTGACGTGTGCGCGCCCGCGCCGGCCATTCAGAGACGGCCGGCGCGGGCGCGCGCACGTCTAGAGGAGCGCGAGTGAGGCGGCGGCGGCGGAAGCAGCGGCTGGAGAGGTAAGGTTTTTCGGGGGTTTTGGGGGGTTTACACCCCGCGGGACATCCCGATCTCGGATGTCCCGCGGTGTGTGAGGTGATCGGCCCGGGAATCTTATAGATTCCCGGGCCCATCACCTCAGGGTGTTGGTCCACTTTAACAAGAAGCCCCGGAGAACAATAATAACTGGAATTCAAAAATGAACATATGAGCAATCACCATACAGAGGTAACTAAGAATAATGATAACAAGGGTGGGATGGAACAGGACGTGCTGTATACGTATAATACCAATTCTACAGGTGAGTAATCACAGAATTGTATTATTCTAAGTATACAGCACGTCCTGATCCAGAATATTCCTTACACATGGGACATCCAATAGCAGTTTCCGTAAGGTAGGGTGGGATCCCCAAAAAGTAACAGCGGGCAGTTTAAACCACTGCCGCCTGCAGAACTTTGCGACCAAAAGAATCATCAGCTGAGGCCCTAACATCAACCTTCTAAAACTTAGAAAAAGTATGAACAGAAGACCAAGTAGAGACCTTGCACACTTGTTCAACAGAAGCTTGGTGCTGAAAAGCCCAAGAGGCACCAATAGCACGAGTAGAATGAGCAGTAAGGCGGAAGGGAGGCTCCTTCCCCTTAGCAGAATAGGCCTGTACCACAGCCTGACGGATCCACTTGCTTATAGTGGACTTAGCTGGAGCCAGACCCTTCTTAGGTCCAGACGGGAGCACAAAAAGAGCATCAGTCTTCCTGAAGGATTCAGTAGCCACCAAATAGAACGTCAGAGTCCTGACCACATCCAGAGAGTGTAAAACCCGCTCCTTAGGGTTACTAGGATTAGGGCATAGAGAAGGCAAAACAATGTCCTGATTGAGATGAAAGGCAGAAACAACCTTAGGCAGAAAATCTGGCTAAAAACGAAACACCACCTTGTCCTGGTGTCTCTCAAAGTAAGGGGGTTTGATGGAAAGCCCCGCCAACTCAGAAACACGCCTAACAGAAGTGATCGCCACCAAAAAGACTACCTTAAGAGTCAAAATGGACAAAGGGGCCTCACGCAAAGGCTCAAAGGGAGACCCCTGCAAGGCAGATAAGACCAAATTCAAATCCCAGACTGGTAACATAGGCTTACGTGGAGGACGCACGCGAGTAACCCCCTGGAAGAAGGTGAGCAAAGGATCTTTGGAAGAAAATGGCCAAAGAAGAAACATGACCTTTGAGGGTATTAAGTTGGAGACCCAAATCCAAACCATGTTGTAGGAATTCCAGAACCATAGGGCTAGAAAACACCCTACAGGGAAGCGACTTAGACTCACACCAGTCAATGTAAGCATGCCAGACCCTATAGTAGATGGATGAGGAGGACTTCTTCCTAGCCCAATCATGGTATTAACAACAGAGGCAGGCAGCCCCTTTTCCATCAAGATGGAGGTTTCAGCAGCCAGGCCGTTAAAGCCAGCGTTTGTAAATTGGGATGGCGTAGCTGCCCCTGAGTGAGCAGGTCTGGATACTTGGGTAGGACGTACTGATCTACTGCCAACTGCACAACGTCTGCGAACCACACCCTTCTTGGCCAACAGGGGGCAACCAGAATAGTTGGCACCCCTTCCTGAGCAATCTTGCACAGCACCTTGCCCAGCAGAGGAAAAGGAGGGAACACATAGAGAAGCTGAAAGCTTTTCCAAGACATTGCTAGTGCATCCATGGCCAAGGCCAGATGGTCCTGGGACAGAGAGACAAAGACTGGAAGCTTGTGATTGTGACGGGACGCAAACAGATCCACATCTAGCTGACCCCAGTGGTGGCACAGGGAGCGAAACACCCTACTGCTGAGGGACCATTCTCCCAGACGAGAGGTCCCCCTGCTGAGGGAGTCTGCCTCCAGATTCTCCACCCCCGGGATGTACAAAGCTGAGATGCAGGGAACATTCTCCTCCTCCAGTATCAGGGACACTTCCTTGAGGGCCCTCTTGCTCCAGGTCCCTCCCTGATGATTGATGTAGGCAATCGCCGCCTGGTTGTCCGAGCGGACCTTAACCGCCCTACCCCGAAAGTGTGGAGTCAATTGGGCGAGAACCAACCTTATCGCCCTCAATTCCAGAATGTTGATAGGGGTGTAGGCCTCCTGAGGGCCCCACTGACCCTGAAATTTCAGGGATTTCCAGAAGCCCCCCCAACCTGTCAGACTGGCATCTGTGGTGACTGTCTCCCAGCACGGGGCCAGAAAGGATCTGCCCACCAACAGGTTTCTTGAGTCCAGCCACCACGAGAGACCGTCTGGCCAGAGGGGACAGAACCAACACCTGATCCAGGGACCGAGGGTTCCGATCCCAAACTGACAAGAGGTGAAGTTGAAGAGGTCTCATATGAAACTGAGCGTATGGAACCACCTCGAAGCAAGACACCATCAGGCCCACCAGCTGCATCCCCTGCCGGATGGAGGGATGAGGGTAAGACATAAGGAACCTGACTTGGGCCTGAAGACTCTCCACCTTATGCTGAAGGACGTATCCAGAGAGCTGAGATGTATCCAGAGTCATGCCCACAAAGGACCTCACCATTGACGGTGACAGGAAAGACTTGGGGTGGTTGATCACGCAGCCGAAGGACTCCAGTGTGGACACCACCAGCTGAGTATCCAGCTCGGCCTGCTGGAGGGATTGAGACGTGATGAGAATGTCGTCTAAGTAAGGAAGGATGCGAATGCCCTGAGATCTCAGCAGAGCCTGTACGCCCGCCAGCACCTTGGTGAATACCCTGCGAGCCGAGGTGATACCGAAAGGTAAAGCCACCAATTGATAGTGCTGATCCTCCAGAGCGAACCTGAGGAATCTCTGATGACCTGGAAAGATTGGTACATGAAGGTAAGCGGCCTTGATGTCTACAGAGGTCATGAAGTCCCCTGGGCGTAGTGAATTGACAGCTGAGCGCAGAGTCTCCATGCGAAAGTGTTTGAATCTGACAAATTTGTTGAGGCACTTTAAATCCAGGATGGGTCTGATGGACCCGTCTTTTTTGGGAACAGTGAAAAGATTGGAATAGTAGCCTCTGGCAGATGACCCCCAACTTCAGAAGGTTTTGGACAGCAAGGCACAGACCCTGAGCTGACAGGGGGTTTAGAGCCATCCGGGATTTGATGAATCTTGGGGGGGGGCAGGCTGCAAACTCTATCTTGTAACCGGAGGACACTACCTCCTGAATCCACCGGTCTGAGACGTGAAGCCTCCAGACGTGAGCACAGAGCCGAAGCCGTCCCCCCACCCGGATGGGTGAGGGCGCCCCTTCATGCATGAGGAGGCTTGGGTGAGGATTTTGGCTTGGGACCCCAGGAGAGGCCAGGACTGCCACGCCCTCTGCCCCTTCCACAGTGATCTCCGCGGGTCCCAGTAAAGGAGACTCCTCGGCCAGGTCTGGAACCACGGAAGGATGGGAGAAGGGCACGTATCCCCCGAAAGGACCGGGACGGCCTCCTACGTTGAGGTAACCTACCGCCCCTGGCAAACAAATCCAAGCATTCACCAAAAAGGCGCAGGCCCTTGAAAGGGAAACCAGTGACAGCCTTCTTAGCAGCATTATCAGCTACCCACTGACGTAGCCAGACAGAGCGGCGTATAGCCACCAACAGGGCAGAAGTTCTACCACACATTCTAATGGCATCATCCATGGCAGACAGAACATATGCAACAAATTCATAGCAAAGCAGGAGAGATCTATACTCTTCTCCTCCCGCGTCATCAGAGGCCCCCTCTAAGAGACTCTTAAGCAAACCCTTAATAGCAATAGCTGTAATGGCAGAGGCACAAACCGGGCGTAGCGTGGTCCCCAGACAGGCAAAAGCATGGCAAGCCAGTTGGTCCATGCGCCGGTCCTCAACATCCCTCAGGGTAGTAGTGTCAGGAGAATGCATGACAGATGTATTGGACAGCCCCAGAACTGGCGCGTCCACCTCGGGAGGACATGACCAACGCTTAATCACATCAGCAGGAAAGGGATACCTTTTGTCCCAACTCTTGGGCACCCCTGGCAGCTTGCTAGGCCGCTCCCATTCTTTGAGCACCAGATTATTAAAGTGAGACTGCTCCGGGAATTCCAAACGTGGTTTAACCGTATGAAAGAGCTCACCCTGCTGCTGCGGAGTCACGGCAGGAGGGGAGATACAGAGCACTTCAAAAATATGAGCCAAAAGCCTGTCAGTGTCATCTGAGGACCATAGATCTTCCCCAAAGGGAGTCCCTGTACAACCATACACCCTAGGCTGCTCCTCAGATGATTCTGAATCAGAGAACAATTCCCCCTTCTCCAGGGGGGAATAACCAGTAGTGTCAAAAATGTCCTCAGTTTTCACAGGAAAGAGGGAGACGGCGGGAGATAAATGCCGCTTCTTAGCAGAAGCCTTTCCCAAGGCAGACCTAGCAATATGTTTCTCAAGGCTGGCCACCCGTGCAGCCAAATCAGGCTGAGACTCCCCGCTGGTATACTCCTCGCAGGGGGTCAGATGCAGGCGTGGGGGGGTAGGCGAAGCCCGAGGGGGCGCAGGCCCAGCAACAGGTAACCCAGACTGCAGTGCAAGTACCTGCTGGGCGCAGGATACACATACCCTGACATCATCACCGATTGGGAATACCCCACACGCAACACATAGCCGTGCTTGTCCCGAAGGAACCCCAGGCCCATTATCCCCAGAAGCCTCCATATGGTGATTTGAATGGCACAGTAGGCCAGTAAGGGTTAAGGCTAAAGAACTACCCGGGATGCCCCAATAAACCGCGAGGGAAGTGGGAGACAATGAAGGGAGAGGGCCGGGAGAAACCACAGGACCGAAGCTTTACCCCGCCTGAAAGACATCATCAAACATTCCCATGAGAATAAGGCATAAGAAAAAAAAACAGAAAAAAATTACCCCACCGGGGATACTCACAGACCGCAAGGAGCCAGCAGCGACAGGAAGAAGACAAAATGGCGTCCGCAGCCTCGAGGGGCGGGCCGTGGAGATATGAGGTAAAATGCATCATTCACAGAGCCCCCCCGAAGAGCGCGAAGCCCGCCCATGTGATCCGGCCGGCCAGTAGCGGCCCGGCAGCTCTGAGGTGAATGGGGCTGCCAGACGCGGAGTGCAGTACAAACGTGCGGAGGCGCGTTTTAATAAAGTGACAAGGCACAACATAAGTCTACAGTCTTAAACCACTAGACAACCCCCCCCCCCCCCCAGAGATCTCCCAAGGGGAGAGTAAGGGAAGATAACGGCAGAATCCCCAGGGGGAAACGGTGCCCAGGGACTAATATGAGGAGTGAGGGTGGAGGGGGAAATTGGGAATAGGGTTTAACTGCACAGGAGACTTGGCAAAAACCATGAGGCAGTGGAGGCATCCCAAAAGGCTCACCATTAGCCTAAACCGCCTACCCTGTTAGAGCAGGGACTGCGGTAGGAGCCTGGCTCCTCAGCACCATAGTGCTTCAATAGCCTACCTTCACCCGAACCTTATCAGCCGAGGCTGGGAGGCAGTAAATGGGACGGAACGGGTGGGAATAGTCCTGCAGGGCCACAGGCAATAAGCCCCGCTCACCTGTGCCACAAGAGAGCTATCTTCTATCTTCTCAGCACAGACTGCAAAAAAGAACTGGGGACTTTGTGGGAGGTCCCTGACTTATATGGGGCCGGGAGGAGCCACAAGCTGTTTTCTGCAGTCCAGCGCCATCTTGTGGATGCATTACCCATGTGTAAGGATTATTCTGGAACAGGCCTCACTGAAAGTACTCTTCTTGCTACAAACTGTATGCTTGCTACAAACTGTCAATCAAGGACTCAATAAATCACACAGTAAACTGTGTCATTTTAATTAACGCATTGTATATGGCATTACTGAGTGACACACATTAATTGTTTATTATATGTTATGTAAATAATGATTAGAATTAGATTAATATGAATGTCAAAAGAAGGAAAGGGACGTCCTTCTAGGGTCCACAAACTCCCTCACCCAGATTTCAACCAACAGGCTCACAGGGGTCCAAACACTGTAAACCAGTTAAAAAACCCTCCCCCTTACTCTATTCTCTAAAGGGCACATGCCATGAAGCTCAATACTGTCTTTTTTTAACCTATCCCCTTTGTCTGCCTTATCCTTTAGACTGTAAGCTCACAAGGGCATGGTTCTCTCTCCTATTGTATCTTATATTCAGAATATTCATTGTAAACTCTGTAACACTGCATTTGTAATAGTCTCTGTATTGTATGCATCTACCCTGTCTGTAATTACTACTTTGTAAAGCGCTACAGAAGATGATGGCACCTTATAAATAATAATTTTAAAACTTTGCTTTAGGTGAAAAAAAACTAAAAATGTCACTTTTGCTGAATCACCAGCTGAGAAGACAATGAAAGGCAATGCCACTTTGTATTCTTAAGAAAAATTGAGAATTTTTTGCACATTTTTACACTGTAGTAAAAAGCTGACTTTGTCTTCCTATCTGGTGATTCAGCAACAGTAATTTCATTTCCCCCCCCCTAAAGTGAATTTTATACTACCAAGCCAATTTTTCAACTCTTACTGAATCGACCCCTTCATTCTAAGTTAGAAAGTCTCTAATTGCAATAGATACCCCATAGAGGGCTGTTAAAAGCATCTCTACCACACTGGAAAATTTCAGCACCTGACCTGTAGGATCCACTGCAGCACCCAGTCATGTGCAGGGTATTTGTTATATGTATTGATTGTTGAGTTGGAAAAGCTATCCAGTGCAACAGTATTCATTAAACCTCTGAGCATCTCCAAATCTTCAAAGCCGGAACTCTAGTCGAAAATAAATAATGATTAGCAAATTGCTCCCCTGATCTGCTGATGATCAGTGGCATAAACCGTTTAATGCTGATGGAAATCCATTTCTGGGTCCACCGTTCATCCTTTGGGGCCCCTCCCCCCTGCCCAAGCAGCTGGGTGCTGCTGTTGGCTCGGCGGCGGCCTGGTTTTCAAAGAAAACTTGTTGCAACAATGAGGTGTAGTCGGCTAGCCGCATCTCCATGACACTCTTTGGACGCCCATGAGCTCCTGCGCCCAGCCATTCAGAAAGGCCAGGCATAGGAGTGTGCATGGCTGCAGTGAAGCCACCGTAACCAGTTGAGAGCAGGTAAGCTTACCGGTGCTCTGGGGGGTTTCACACAGTGGGCTATTAGGTGTAGGATGCCCTGGGGCAGGCTACCGATCGTGCCTGGAAATTTTAAGGTTCCAGGGCCCGGCCGCCTGGGTTTCGACTCAACTCCATGCAGATTTTGTGAATTGGCTGTTCTCCAGGAATTACATAAAAATGACTATCTTGGATCACACCTGGATAACCATGAGGGGGGAGCTATGCCAGCAGCAATCCACATCAACCTGAGAGGTATATGTCATGATACACGGGGGCCGCTTGTCTATCATCCCACACACACACTGATTAAAGAGCTGCTGGAGGAATTTTGTATGAGAGGAAACTGTTAAATTGTTTCTTTATGTCAAGTCATCCGTGTGGCAGCTCCAGAGCTTTCAGACAGTGTAATTCATTTATCAAAATCTAGGACCTCTGAGCAGTGAACAGAGCAATGCTAAGTGATCACAGCTGACCACTTTCTACTTCTGGCTAGAAGGGATAATTGCTTTTCAGAAACTCTCAGAGATGTCAAGATGGCAGCTCCCATGCAGTCCAAGAGTACAGAATCTGCCTGCTATTCCATAAAATCATTAAGCCCTCAAATAGCTTACGTCACTGACTGCCAGAGGGTGGCTTTAGGGAGCTATTTACAAAGCTTTATTTTTTGGATTGGAAGTCCGCTTTAAATCAGCTTAGCTGCATTTACATGAGAAAACACAATGCATGACTTCTACTTACTGCCTTATGGATGTTATTTTCTGACCTGATCCGTTATGGTTCATGAGAGCAACCATGATGAGATTACTGCGACATGTGAGGGGGTAGTGCTTTGTCACATATATCTTTAGAGAAGACTGGAATGGTAATCCCATCGTGGCTGCTCCCATGAACCACAAGAGTTATTTAGACTGGCTGGCCCTTTAAGAAGAGAGGGAGGCACATGTAGATTACTAAACAAAAAACTTTACAAAGATTTTGCAAGTGGTGCTTTATAAGAGTAGATTAATAACATAACTGGCGCCCACACTAACTTGCAGAACTGAATTCCCCATTGGGGACAAGGGACAGTCCCCGTGTCAAGGAGATTCGACTAATATGTCAACGGGAAAACCTGCCGTGTGTGCTGGAATTTCTGTTTAGGAAAGTCCTTACTAATAGTAGCGTCTGATACTAGATATCAGAAAGTTACTTCTGCCCATGTGTGACTCATATCCAGTGCCCCGTGGCTGCTGTGGTTAGACAGTGTACAGCTCAAGAGAAATGTCCCTGTCTTATTAACATCAGAGATATTTCTCTGCCTTGTGAGCATCCTGGCAATTTAATCTCTATCAATACAGGCTGTCAGTAAGATAAATAGGCGCTCTACCTATCATTGTTACCTATTGCTTTGTTTCCCTTCATTGCTTTTGCTAAGTCTTGAATAAAACACAGTCAGAGCTAATGTCATTCTATGTGCTATTTCTCTGCTAAAACTCTTTGATTATTCCCTAACAATCGGCTACTGATTGCTGGATGGAAATGTTGTCCTAGCATGTGCTCACTTCAAGTGGTCAATAAGGTTTTGGAAAATTAAAAAATAAATAAAACAATCTTTCTCTCAGTCGGTCTTGGTAACCAGAGCCTGAAGTTAGTTGGTGAGCCCCCTACCGGGACTGACTGAGGGACCAGAGAAGCTGTGCCAGGTATACCCCCTCTGTAGCAGCAAATTAAGTGGTGCTCTTCAGTTACTGTGATGGAGTTGTGCTCATCAATTTGCGTGTAAATGGTGGACGAGCTCCCCAAAAATTGCTGGTCACACGTATGGCATATGACTCTGAATCATTATTAAAGTGGATCAAAACCCACCCTAGAGTCTATGAGCTCCCCCCGGGGCATCCAGATTCAGGATGCCCCATTATATCAAACCCCCCCTGGTCGCCCTAAAGCTTGCCTTCTTTCCTGGTCCAACAGCACATGCGCAAGCAGCAGCCACATCCCCGCTATCCCCTTAGCAGGGTGCGTGCCCACGCCAGGCCCTTGTGAATGGCTAGCAAAGGCACGCTCCCTGTTAAAGAGTTGTGGGAGATGCAGCCGCCAGCGTGCTTGGATCCACTTGTAGCGATAACCCTTATCGCCGGAGGGCTTCACCGCCCAAGACGTCCTTTTCCCAATCGTAAGAGGTGCTGCTGGAATTCCAGAGTCGTCCGTGAGGAAACAGGAACAGCCCTTACAAGGGCTAGTGAACTGTAATATAGCGTTTCCCCCAATAAGAGACAGAACTTCAGTATTGAGGGTGAAGGTGAAGTGTTTTTATTAGTGCCACTCTAGGCCTTATATACACAAGTCTCCATGCAATGGGACCTCCCCCGTGGACCTCATGACAAATACACAGACCAACTCTGCCGGTGACGCAATCAGCAAAACAATAGGCGTCTGTAATACACTCAATCAGAACAATGCCATTGCCTGTGACGTAATCAATTAACACAAAGGCAGTTTATAATACAATCCAAACTACAATGACCTAATTAAGAAAAGGCCAGTGAATGGCCCGGTGGGCAACTGAATAGTGATGACATCCAAAAGACAGAGCGTCTGTCACAATGCCCCCTTTTTGTGGAACACCCGGCAGACCCGGATTGACCCTGTTCGGGTTAACGTGGGGCTGTCCGGACTCTTGTTATGGGCAGAGTTCTGTGTAAGGACAAGTCTGCACATAGTGAGTAACCGGACTAAACATTGACGTGGGCTGTACATAGGAATCGGTCATGGGTGGGGTCCAAACACTGGGATATTGTGGCGTTGGTGAGTTCAGCACCAAAGTCCTTGGTTGGATGTGTGCACAGGTGCTCTGCTTTCTTATAGCTGGTCCAAGTTTCAATCTCTTTCCATGGTAGCTGATCGGAGAATCCACAATCTTCTGCACATCTACATCATCGTAAAAGTAGACAAAACCATAACCCTTAGAAACGCCAGAGGCATCCCTAATAATTTTGACACTCTTTACAGCGCCATACTTTGAAAAAACATCCTTAATTTCAGGCTGATTAATCCGACGGCCAATGCCCCCAACAAAAATAGTGTTTGGCATACGTTTCCCTTCTGGAAGGATGTAACCTGATGGCTGATCCTCTTCTAGGCTTCTTGTAACAGACATGACGTGATGCAGACGAAACCCCTGGGTCTCCCCGACCAGTGGGCTGGAGTCGGCAGCTCGGGCTGGAGACCGGGTTGTAACAGGGTTGACGCTGGCTGGTCCAGAGGTAGCGTAGGCAGAAGTCATTGGTCCTAGATCATTTCCCAATAGTACTTCTGCTGGTAAGTTGTCCATAAGTCCCACCTGTACCCTGCCGGATCCAGCGCCCCAGTCAAGATGTACTCGGGCGGTGGGGAGTCGAAACACAGCTCCTCCTGCCACCCTTACTGCAACGGTGTGTCCAGTGCGGTCTTTGTTCTTGACCAAATGAGGTTGAAGCAAGGTAAGTGTGGCTCCGGTGTCGCGTAATCCTTGCGCGGTGCGCCCATTGACTCGTACCTCCTGGCAATGGTGCTGTCGGTTATCTTGGATGGCCGCTTGTACGGGATCAGCTTCATACAGTACCCCCAGATACTCTTCCGAACTGCTCTCAGCTTCCAAACAGTGTGCCACAGGAGTACGGGAGGTGGAAGGTTGCTTTTGCCCCCACGTGTTTCGGGGAGGCTCTAGGGCGCAATCACTGCGATAATGTCCCCATTGTTTGCAACGATGGCACTGAACTGTGGAGAGGTTCGGTTGCTGCGCTGGCCTATGTGGCCCACAGTCACGAGTTGGCGCTGAAGCCACAGGTGCTTGGAATTTGATGGGAGGTTGTGGTTTTGGAGCGGACTGTTCTGTCCGGCGAGCATCAGTGTACTCGTCGGCTAGACGAGCAGCCTCAGGTAGCGTTAGAGGCCTCCGGTCACGTACCCACTCTCTTAGCTCTGGTTGCAGGGCATTGAGAAAGTGTTCTAGTAAAAACAACTGTAGTACATCCTCAGCGGTCGTGGCTTTGCATCCAGTGACCCAGTGTGATGCTGTACGATGGAGGCGACATGCCCACTCCGTGTAAGAATCCCCTCCCTTCTTTTGGGATTCCCGAAATCGTCGCCTGTAGGCTTCCGGGGTGACAGCGTACCGGGCTAACAAAGCCTCTTTTACCAGATGGTAGTGTGGTAAGTCCGCATCAGGGATGGCCCGGAAAGCATCGGAAGCTTTCCCAGATAGTTTCCCTGATAATATGGTGACCCATTCCTCCGTGGGTACCCGGTGTAAAGCGCACTGCCGTTCAAAATCGGCCAAAAATCCGTCAATCTCGTCGTCACTTTCCTGGAAGGACTTAAATGCTGCAAATGGAATCTTTCTCCCCCCAGTGTAACTGAGGCTGAGAGGCTGCTGGGTTGAAAGTCGCCGATCTTCCCTTCGCTTACTGGCCTCTGCCTCCGCTGCGGCGAAGACTCGGTCGATCAGTTCCTGTGATGGATTCGGGCCATAGACCGACAATCTGTTCCGAACCGCTTGAACAAGAGCAGCGTCTTCATCGATCTCTATATTGGTTTCGGTCCTCACTGCTGCATGATCCATTTCGATCAGCTCGGCTATCAGTTCCCGACGTGGGCGGTTGCTAGCTGACCTTCCCCGGCTCTCGAGTAGATCCTTCAGGGTCAGCCTTTTCAACTTGTCCTACTGACTCTCCATCAGGGTAGCACTCTCTCTGGGTACAAAGGACCATCCGACCGCTTGCCACCAAATGTAGCGATAACCCTTATCGCCGGAGGGCTTCACCGCCCAAGACGTCCTTTTCCCAATCGTAAGAGGTGCTGCTGGAATTCCAGAGTCGTCCGTGAGGAAACAGGAACAGCCCTTACAAGGGCTAGTGAACTGTAATATAGCGTTTCCCCCAATAAGAGACAGAACTTCAGTATTGAGGGTGAAGGTGAAGTGTTTTTATTAGTGCCACTCTAGGCCTTATATACACAAGTCTCCATGCAATGGGACCTCCCCCGTGGACCTCATGACAAATACACAGACCAACTCTGCCGGTGACGCAATCAGCAAAACAATAGGCGTCTGTAATACACTCAATCAGAACAATGCCATTGCCTGTGACGTAATCAATTAACACAAAGGCAGTTTATAATACAATCCAAACTACAATGACCTAATTAAGAAAAGGCCAGTGAATGGCCCGGTGGGCAACTGAATAGTGATGACATCCAAAAGACAGAGCGTCTGTCACACCACTCACCTTAGATGACCTGGGGAGTTTCACACAGCAGGGCATCCCCGATCAGGGTGCCCGTGGGGCAAAGACTAAAACTCAGGATAGTCAAAATCCTGGGTTTTGGTCCACCTTGACAGCTAGATTAAAGTGATCCTATACCCAGAAAGGAAGTTTGTGTCGTCACCTTCTATCCCTAGCCCAGTGCCCCAAAATAACCAGGAAGCAGTATGGTGTTCGAAAAGCTCCTGTAAGCCAATTCATTCATTTACAACTAAACAGTCCCATAATGGCAGTTATGTTAGTTGGTATAATTAAGGGCCCGAGCGGCCCAAAACGCATTATGGGTAGTTGGTAACAGGATGTGGTCGCATCTGGGTCCTCTTTTTGCTATTATGCATTATGACACTTTCTTCACGTTTGACTATTTTAATTGCGAAAATTATTGAGAGGCTGGACAAACACTGACTTCCATAATGGCAGTTAGGTTGAGGTGCTCTCCAATGCTGAGCTGTATGTATGTAACTGAATGTATAATCGCTGGAAAGCATCAGAGGGTGGGGCTGCTCGGCCAGGGAGCAATATGGTCAACAGCATTCAGTTCGTGTTGTTATGAATATTAGGCAAAGTTTTTAGAAAAAAAAGAAATACATGCTGTTTGGGGCACTAGGATGGGGATAGAAGGTGATGACATCAACTTCCTTTCTGGGTATAGGATCACTTTAAGAAGAAGGAGAGTAAGAGGTTTGTTTGTTTGTTTGTTTGTTTTTCCTTGGCTTTAGTGCCCCCTTTAATACATTTTCCTTAAAGCGGTCCCACACCCATTTCTTATATAATAGGTGTCGGGCTGCATTGTGAGAGCTGCAAAGGAGCAAATGAGTGTAGGACCGCTTTAATATGGGAATTTGAAGTAAGCACAAACTAGGGTAAAAAGCATCAGCAAAAGACAACCTCTATTTTTTAAAACCACTAAAATATTTAAAGTGGACCACGACTAGAGTTTTTTATATTTTAAAGTGGAAGTTCAGTCAAAAAATACAATTCTGTGAAACTCACCTGTAGAAGTGTTTTTGAATACATCCAGTCCAGGCCATCCCAGATTCGTTACACTCGAGATTCCGCCACCAGGTGGCGCTGCTGCAAGACCAAAAGATGTTGCCCTCCCGGCCCCTATAAAACCAGGTGGTCCTCTATCATCCTCAGTTAGTCCAAAAGCAGTCTCAGACAAGAGGACCGGCAGGGAGGCCCAGAAACCATGTTACATCACACAGCTTCAGCTTCTACTCTTTTTAACAATCATAACAAGTCCGTAGACAATTTTTAAGAATCACCATAACAGGCAACAGGCCATAACGAACCCAAGGGCGGGGTGGGACGGCCTGGACTGGATGTATTCAAAAACAGCGGCAGCTGAGGCCCTGACATCCACCCTGTAAAACTTAGTAAAAGTATGAACAGAGGACCAAGCTGCGGCCCTACAAACTTGTTCAACAAAAGCCTGGTGCTGAAAAACCCTGGAGGCACCAATAGCTCTAGTAGCGTGAGTTGTGACCCGAAAAGGGGGTTCCTACCCCCCGGCAGAATACGCCCGCGTCACCGCCTGTCTGATACACTTACTGAGCGTGAACTTAGCCGCTGGCAACCCTTTCCTAGGGCCATCTGGTAGGACAAATAGGAAATCTGACTATCTGAAGATTCAGTAGCACACAAAAAAAAATAAAAGGCTCTGACCACAACCAGAGCATGGAGCGCCCTTTCCTTGGGGTTAGCCGGAGACGGGCACAAGGAGGGCAAGACAACCTCCTCATTAATGTGAAAAAGGGGATACAACCTAGCAAAAAATCCGGCCTAAAAGGAATACCACCCTATCCTTGTGACGCCCAAAGTACGGTGGTGGCATACACAGCGCAGCCAGCTCAGACACACGGCTCACCGAAGTGATGGCAACCAGAAAGACTACCTTGAGAATCAAAATGAGCAAGGTAGCGTCGCTCAAGGCTCGAAGGGAGGGCCCTGGAGAGCAGATAGCACCAAATGCAGGTCGCACACCGGCAAAACTGACCTGTGCGGTGGAGAACGTGTATAATTTCTTGAAGAAAGGTCCTGACCAACCTATGGGAGGAAATGGATCTCTGAAAGAAGATGGCTAAAGCTGAGACCTGACCCTTTAGGGTGCTCAACTGCAGACCCAGGTCTAAACCGTGCCACAAAAATTCCAGAAACTTAGAAATGGAAAATTTCCGACAGTGAAGCCCTTGGCCTCACACCAAGCAATGTAGGCCTTCCAAACTCTGTAGTAGATCATGGAAGAGGCCTTCTTCCGTGCTTGAAACGTAGTTCGTACTACCGTAGCGGACAACCTCTTTTCCATCAGGATTGAGGAGTCAATAGCCAGGCCGTCAAGCCAGCGCTTGTAATTGAGGTGCCACAGCGACCCTTGCATAAGCAGATCTGGATAGTCGGGTATGACGTAGTGATCCACCGACATTTGAACGATGACTGCAAACCAACTCCTGCTCGGCCAAAGAGGGGCCACTAGAGTTGTTGGTACTCCCTCCTGGGCAATTTTGCGCAGCACATTGATTGCCCAGCAGTGGAAACAGAGGGAAGACATACAGGAACTTGAACTCCGTCCAAGGAATTGACAGGGCGTCTATAGCGATTGCCAGAGGATCCTTTGATAAGGATACGAACCTTGGGAACTAGTGATTGTGTCTGGACACAAAAAGATCCACGTCCGGTCGACCCCAGCGGCGACACAGAGACTGAAAGATCTCGCTGTTGAGATACCCTTCTCCTAGGCGCGTGAAGCTCCAGCTCAGAGCGTCCGCCTCCTGATTCTCCACCCCGGGCAAGTAGACCACCGAGATGCAGGGAACATTCTCCTCTGCCCAAGTCAGAATCTGGGTCACCTCCTGGAGGGATCTCTTGCTCCGAGTCCCGCCTTGGTGATTAATGTAGGCGACAGCCGTTAAGATTGTCCGAGCGGACCTGCACCGGACTCCCCCTTAGCTGGGAGGACAAGCGTAGCAGTACCAACTGAATCGCCCTCAACTCCAACACGTTTATGGATAAACGGTTTTCCTGCGGTCCCCACTGGCCCTAGGTCTTGCGGGTCCGCCAAACGCCGCCCCAGCCCGTTAGGCTGGCATCCGTGGTGACAAGCTCCCAGCAGGGAGTCAGAAAAGACTTGCCGATCAACAGGATCCGGGAGTCCATCCACCACCCGAGGGACTGTCTGGCAATGGCAGCGGACAAGCCAGCAACGCCTGCCCCTGAGTCTAAAAACCTAAGACCTTCTGTTGAGGCAGGAAAATCCTGGTCTGAACAGAGTCCGATGTCATTCCCAGAAACTCCTCCAGAGTGGAAGTAGTGTCAGCGTGTCAATCTCGGCCGGGACACGCGACCGTGCCGATATCAGTAAGTCGTCCAGGTAGGGTATCACATGATGCCCTGACACCACAGAACGGCTATAAGACCCACTAGCACCTTGGAGAATAACGAGGGACTGAGGATATCCTGAACAGAAGAGCCACAAACTGGTAGTGCTGATCCTCTACAGCAAACCTCAGAACCTCTGATGTCCCTGGAATATCGGGATGTGCAGGTAAGCGTCCCTGATGCCCACCGTGGTCATGAAATTGCCAGGTCAAAGCGATCTTACAGCCGATCGCAGAGTTTCCATGCGAAATGCTTGACCCTGACATATCTGTGGAGACCTTTCAGGTCCAGAATGGGACGTAGAGTTCCATCCGTTTTGGGGACAGTGAACAGATTGGGGTAGAACCCCTGACCTCACTCCAGCCGAGGAACCGGACAATCACCCCTAAACGCAGGAGATGCAGAACAGCCGACTCCAAGGCCTGAGCCTTTGACGGGTCTCGAGGCATCCATGAGCGGATGAACCTCGGGGGAGTCCAGGCTGCCAGCTCTATCTTATACCATAAGGAACTACCCCCTGAACCCACCGGTCCGAGACACGCCGTCTCCAGACCTGAGCATACAGCTGCAGCCGTTCCCCCACCCGAAAGAGTGGGGGCACCTCTTCATGCCTGAAGGGGCTTGGTAGGGGGTTTAGACTTGGATGCCCATCCTGAACTGGAGCGACCTCAGGAACCCCCTCAGCTTCCGGTCTCTCTGTGGAGTTGAGAACCTCTTCCCCTTCGGAAGGGGCGAAAGGAAGAGGGAATCCGAAGGGTCGAGACATCTTCTTCTTCTAGGGAGCCTCCCATTCCCTACCCAAAGATCCAGGCGTTCCCCGAAGAGACGGCTAGTGAGGGACCTTTTGGGCTGCCGCACCAGCGGCCCACTGTCTCAGCCAAAAGAGCGGCGCAATGCCACCAGCAGGGCCAAAAACCCTTGGCGCCAAGCTGGAGTACATCATCCATGGCTGTTGCAATAAAACCAATGAAAACCAGGCAGGATTCGGCCTCCTTGTACTCCTCTGTCGGGCCACGGTTCTTGGCCCTAGAAGAGAGTTGTCTCACCCTCCTCTTGCTGGCCAAAACCACCATGGCAGAAGCACATACCAGACGGAACAGAGCACCAGTAAAGGTGAATGCATGGCACAAGAGCTGATCCATTCGCTATCAGTGGGATCACGCAGGGATGCATTGTCAGGAGACGGCATCACCGTGGTGTTAGACATCCCAGACACGGGGGGGGGGGGGGGGGGGTCCACCTCGGAGGTTGAGACCAAGCCGTACCAGCTCTGCTGGAAAGGGATACCGTTTATCAAGACTCTTAGGCACTGCCGGCACTCATCCTATTCATCCGAGTAGGAGGGTTCAATATGCAGCTTCTTGCCTGCAGCCTTCTAGGGGACGATGAGGATAACCGCCGCTCAATGCTGGCCAGGCGCTGCACAGTCATTTAGGGAGCCCCCGCTGGCCTCCCCTTCCCTAGGGGCAGATGGCCGCCCGGGGTGGTCGGAGAGAACGATGAAGCGGACGGGCCAGGGTCGTTAGCGACCGCCCGTTCAGGTCAGAGGAAAAACCTCTGGCGCAAGTGCAACAAAGGTACTGGACCCACAAGGCTACAAGACACTAACAGCCTAAGCCTGCGTAATTTATAATCCCCTTAATAAAAAGAGGGACAGGGAGAACCACAACTAATGACAGCCCACGATCTGCCAGACAGAAGAGGGACAAAGACACCAGTCACCATAGTCCCATACCAGCAGATATCATATATGCATATAGATATATAAACAAAAAGCAAAGCAAAAGAGGGACTCACGATACCGATCATAGGGATCGGAAAGAGGGACACCGTCGCACCGCAGCACACAACCAGACACCCAGGCTTGCGAACGCCACCAGGACAGATGCGCAAAGGCCTACAGCGTACGCTCCTGCAGGGAGGAAGCAGGATAGAGGCCTAGTGAGGGGGGCGTGGCCGCACCTACAGCGCGCGCGCTAGGCCCGCCCCCAAAAGGCGCGAAAAAGGCGTCCCATCCTCCTCTGCGCAGGGCCCCCGCAACATAGCGGCCCCGCACGCCCCCCCCTCATGTGGAAGCATCATGGCGCCGCCAGCGCCGACACATACGGCCCCTCACAGGGTCCCAGGGGGTATGAGGGAAGGGAAAAAACACGCACACAATAAGCGCACTGCCTGCAACATGCCGCTGTTAGGACCAGCAGACAGCGCAGAACGCAGCGGGGCAGGGGGACCACAACCTGGTGGTAGAAGTGTAATCCCACCAATCAGTGCAACCAGAGAGAGACTCAGAGCGATCTGTGGGCAGTGGAAGGCAGTACAACTAGGCATTTTTCAGGGAACCTCTGTGCACAAGGCCTGGTCCATGTCACTGGTTCTCCTTTCAGGCTCACCATCAGCCATCAGCGAAGCTCTGCCGAATGCCCAGTCCCCCGGCGTTCACCCTACCGTCAAGCTGGGAGGCATAGGGGGTCCAGGATCCATGGAAATAGGCCTGCAGCGGCTGTCAGGTTAGGTGACCCAGCTCTGCTGCCATAGCTGAAAAGAGAGAGTAACATCCACGATCTTCATGCAGCAGCTGCAAGATGGCAAACTGAGGATGATAGAGGACCACCTGGTTTTATAGGGGCCGGGAGGGCAACATCTTTTGATCTTGCAGCAGCGCCACCTGGTGGCGGAATCTCAAGTGTAATGAATCTGGGACGGCCTGGACTGGATGTAGTGAAAAAAACCTACCTGCTTGCTGCCGACCAGTGCATTTCCCAGCACGTTTCTAGCTTTAGTGGAAGCCATCTTGGTCACAGGATGTTGCGAGCCCACCAGCCCATTAATTGAATGGGAGCCGGGGGCATGCACAGTGCAGGGGATGCAGCTCTGTGGCCGACACCAGAAGTGCTGGTGGACAGCGCTGGATTCCAGAACCAGATAAAGTGTTTTTTTAACCCCCTGTCCTGCCCCAGTGCCGGAGTACGGGGCTGGAGGGGAGGGGCTGTTATGTTGACTGGACTTCAGCTTTAAGTCCGACCAAAACACGGACCTTGTGCCTCTAAGATGCTAGGTCCAGTAAGTCAATCACCCTCTTTTGTCTCTTTTGCACATTTGCTCTTGCTTCTCTTCTCCACATTCCCTCCATCTCATCTTCCTTCCATCTTTTATTTTTACATTTCCTTTATTGTTCTCTTGTCACCTTCCATCTCAATTTCTTTGTATCTTCTCTTCCTCTCACTCCTTTTTCCACATCCCCCCTTTCCCTTTTTCTTTTCAATGCCTTTTAATTGAGCATTAAAGAGCAATAACATTATACTGTTCAACACATGAGTGTGCCAAGACATCAATTGGAAGTGATTTACATAAATGCAAAGAAAAAAATGTAAGTTCATGATGAGAGAATCACGCAAGACATTATACCATAAAACAGTAAAACTGATTGTTACAGGACGCTGCCCCTAATTCATACATACATTCAAATAGTGGTCCCACATCCTGACAATAAACACCTATTCACACCTAGCTGTCAACAAGCTGTACTTGTAAAAGGACACTCAAAGTAGGGTGTGGTAGTCCCACCATGTCTATGGTAAACAGAACAATAGATACCTATCACACCTAGCGGTACTTGAAAGGGCATCCTTGAATTCTTAATGAGGTCCCCAGACTTCAGACGGCCAATATACATTGGACACCTGGGAATTGGCTGTTATTTCTGGGAAGTATTGTAACTCTTGTAATATGTCACTCATGCCGATATTAATGAGAGATTCTCATTCAGAACTATTAGACCTTTCATTTGATATCAAACATGGCATACATATATTGTCCAGGGTCTGACAATCCACATAGTATTGGACCCTGGATGGTATACATTTGGTGTTTGGGCTCATTTAACTAAGAAATGTATGGGGATCATGAATTTCTTGGTTACAAGTTGATAGCATGCATATTGTGAGAGTTATAGCCTTTATGAAATATACATCTAATTCGTAAGAGTCCTGATGGGGGGCCGAGCTTGGCAGACACTCCCACGAGGCGGGGAATGCTGGTCACTCCCTCTATTGTTCATACATTAGTAAGCTTTGTGCTGGGGGCCCGGCAGTCGATAGATGGCGGGGGATGAATGGATGGACCTGAATGCCCATGAAACATAAGTATCTCTATGTATCTGTAACATCTGCTTTGTCTCTCTCTATCTCTATATATCCATTATAACATATATTGTACCGTAACTTACTGTAACTTTATCATTCATTAATGTAACAACTGCCTAAATATAACCTTTATGAAATATACATCTAATTCGTAAGAGTCCTGATGGGGGTCCGAGCTTGGCAGACACTCCCACGAGGCGGGGAATGCTGGTCACTCCCTCTATTGTTCATACATTAGTAAGCTTTGTGCTGGGGGCCCGGCAGTCGATAGATGGCGGGGGGATAAATGGATGGACCTGAATGCCCATGAAACATAAGTATCTCTATGTATCTGTAACATCTGCTTTGTCTCTCTCTATATATCCACTTTAACATATATCTTAATGTAACATCTGCCTGTAATATAAGGTCTGGGAACTTTAGGAACTTATTGGGTTAGTAAGGTTAATTACTGTGCTACTAATTAAACCCGTTTTATATTTACATCTTACTGTGTATGTAGTGGATAATTTCTCACACAATAGTTTGTAGGTGCAAAGAATTTATCAAGGCATTATATATTTCTTTCTTAGGATAGTTCACTGGTTGTGTTGGGAGAGCCTTAGCGGCCATTGTTTGTATCAGATTAGTGGCCGCTGGGCTGATATGATTGTTAGTATTTGCAACATTTATAGCATTGATCTCTAATAGAGATATTGAAGGTTAATGGGAAGCAAATATTAATTATATATATCTTATAATTCCCTTTTTCACTGATCATAAATCGAAAACCATAAGAATCTAAATTCCTCCTTTTGTCTCTTTTTCACATTTGCTAATTCTATTCTTCCCTACATTTCCTCCATGTCTTTCTCATCTTCCTTCCATATTTTTTTAAAACATTATCTCTGTTTTTATCCTGTCACCATCTATCTCCTTCTTTTTTTACCTTCCCTTCTTCTCCCACATCCCCTTTTTCCCCTCCATGCTTTCTCATCTCTCCTTTTCCACATTATTTTATTCTTTCTCTATTGTACTTATTTTCTAATTTCTTCATGCTCAGTTCATCTCTCTATGTCTCCCTCTGTCCTCTCCCCTTGTTCCCTCTGTTTCTTCCTTTCCCTTTCCTTTGTTCTTCCCATTTTTCTTTTATAACAGTTGCCTCTTACGTTACTTTTGTACTTTTGTTTGCCCCTTTCTGTCTCAGTCTTCCTATCTTTTATATGATTCTTCCATCTATCTCTCTGTCCCTTTTCCCTCCTTTTTAAACTCTTTTCCCTTGCTTTCATTTCCACCCTTCCCTTTTGTTACTTTTTCGCATTTTCTTTCTTATTTTTTCCACATTACTTTAATCTCTTCCTCATCTATTGTCATGTTTTTGTACATTCCATCTATTGTTCTCTTCTCACCCCTTATGTACTTATTTTTGTACTTTCCCTCCCTCCATTTTCCACATCACCTCTTTTTTTCCACATTTTCTCATCTAATTTTTTCCACGTTATTTTAGTCTCTTTTACTGTGTTTCCTCCATTTCTCTTCTCTTTCCTGTGCTCAATGTATCTCCCTGTGTATCCTAATGTTCCTTTTCTTTGCTCCATGTGCCCCCCCCCCCTTTGTTTTTCCCACTATACATCTCTTTTTTTTTTTAGCTTAAATCAATGCTCAAGTAGGGCTTCAAAACGCAACGTGCTCCCATAGCTTCAGAAAGTTGATACACAAATAATTACTGTTAAAATGTTATGTATATATTTTTTACACATTAAAAACAATTTTCTCATAGACAACAATATTTGCATAATACAACTCTGATGTTACCATACAGGAATATAAATTGGCAAGACAGAATAATCCTGGATATATTGTCTCTTAATTCCCAAACCTGTTTCACCCTTCATAAATAGGGTATCTTCAGGGGGTATCTATACAAATTATACTTGAGACGGTATCTAAAAATACAATTCTGTGATTACTCACCTGTAGAATTGGTATTATACGTATACAGCACGTCCTGCTCCAGAATATTTCTTACTCTTGGGTAATACATCCACAAGATGGTACTGGACTGCAGAAAACAGTTTGTGGCTCCTCCCGGCCCTATATAAGTCAGGGACCTCCCACAAATTCCCCAGTATTGACAAGCAGTTAACAAGAAGCCAGGAGAACAATAATAACAAGAATTCAAAAATGAACATATGAACAATCACCATACAGAGGTAACTAAGAATAATGATAACAAGGGTGGGATGGAACAGGACGTGCTGTATACGTATAATACAAATTCTACAGGTGAGTAATCACAGAATTGTATTATTCTTAGTATACAGTACGTCCTGCTCCAGATAGATTACTTACACTCGGGACATCCAATAGCAGCGTCCATAAAGTAGGGTGGGATCCCCAAAGGTAACAGCAGACAGTTTAAACCACTGCCGCCTGCAGAACCTTGCGGCCAAAAGCAGCATCAGCTGAGGCCCTAACATCAACCTTGTAAAACTTTGAAAAGGTATGAACAGAAGACCAAGTAGCGGCCTTGCAAACTTGTTCCACAGAAGCCTGGTGCTGAAAAGCCAAAGAGGCACCAATAGCACGAGTAGAATGAGCAGTAAGGCGGAAGGGAGGATTCTTCGCCTTAGCAGAGTAGGCCTGAATCACAGCCTGACGGATCCATTTGCTGATAGTAGACTTGGCAGGAGCCAAACCCTTCCTAGGACCAGAAGGGACCACAAAAAGAGCATCAGTTTTCCTGAAAGGTGTAGTAGCCACCAGATAGTACCACCATGATAAAGGCTAGGAAGAAGTCCACTTCTTCCATTTATTACAGGGTTTGGCGTGCCTACATTGACTGGTGTGAATCTAAGTCTCTTCCCTGTCGTGTGTTCTCTATTCCCAGGATCCTGGAGTTCCTGCAGCATGGGTTAGAGATGGGGCTCCAATTCAGTACTCTGAAGGGTCAGGTTTCTGCCCTGGCTGTTTTCTTCCAGAAGTCCTTTGCTCAGCATTCTCTGATCAGGACTTTTTTCCAGGGGGTTACTCATGTGCGTCCCCCACGTGTGATGCCTGTACGCTCTGGAGGATGAGAATGTCGTCCAGGTAGGGCAGCACGCGGATGCCCTGAAACCTGAGCAGAGACATCACTCCTGCCAGCACCTTGGTGAACACCCTGGGAGCTGAAGTGAGACCAAAAGGTAAAGCCACAAATTGGTAGTGTTGATCCTCCAGAGCGAACCTGAGGAGCCTTTGATGACCTGGAAATACAGGAATATGAAGGTAAGCATCTTTGATGTCCACAGAGGTCATGAAATCCCCTGGGCGCAGGGAACTGATGGCAGAGCGCAGAGTTTCCATGCGAAAGCGCCTGCACCTGACAAATTTGTTGAGGGTCTTCAAGTCCAGGATGGGCTTGACTGACCCATCTTTTTTGGGCACTGTGAAGAGGTTGGAATAGAAGCCCTTGCCCCTTTCTCTTAAAGGTACCTTGCAGATGACTCCCAGCTCCAAACAGGCGTAGTCCTTTGAAGGGAAAACCAGTGAGGGCTTTCTTGGCAGCGTTATCAGCAGGCCACTGACGCAGCCAAACCGAGCGGTGTAGAGGTTGTGAAGAGGTTGGAATAGAAGCCCTTGCCCCTTTCTCTTAAAGGTACCTTGCAGATGACTCCCAGCTCCAGAAGGCTTTGCACTGCCTGCACTAGATTCTGAGCTGACACAGGGTCCTGAGGAATCCGGGATCTGATGAACCTTGGGGGGGGGGGGGGCAGACAGCAAACACCGGTCTGAGACATGAATCCTCCAGACGTGAGCAAAGTGCTGAAGCTGTCCCCCCACCCGGATGGGCGAGGGCGCCCCATCATGCCTGAGGGGGCTTGGGAGAGGACTTAAGCTTGGAGCCCCAGGAGGAGCCAGGGCGTCCCCGTCCTCTGCCCCTACCCCAAAAGTCTCCTCGGGCCCCAGTAAAGGAAACCCCCCTCCCTTGTCTAGCACCACATTAGGGGGAGGAAAAGGAGCCCTAACCCCGAAAGGGCCGAGACTGCCGCCTGAGCTGGGGTAACCTGCCTCCCTTAGCAAACAGGTCCAGACGGTCCCCAAACAGGCGTAGTCCTTTGAAGGGAAAACCAGTGAGGGCTTTCTTGGCAGCGTTATCAGCAGGCCACTGACGCAGCCAAACCGAGCGGTGTATAGCCACCACAAGGGCAGAGGTTCTGCCACACATTCTAATGGTGTCATCCAGGGCCAAGAGGACATAGGTCACAAAAATACAATTCTGTGAAATACTCACCTGTAGAATTGGTATTATAAGTATACAGTACGTTCTGCTCCAGATAGATTACTTACACTTGGGTTATCCTCCGCCAGATGGCGCTGCACTGCAGAGACATGCAAAACAGGCTTCTCCCGGCCCCTCAAATACCCGGGGACCTCCTACAAATCCCCAGCATTGAAAAGCAGTGAACAAGAAACCGGGAGAATTTAACCACCCAAAAACTGGTAACTATAACAATGATGACAATCACCATACAGGGGATCCAGAATAATGCAACAACAGGGTGGGGTGGAGCAGGACGTACTGTATACTCATAATACCAATTCTACAGGTGAGTATTTCACAGAATTGTATTATTCTTAGTATACAGTACGTCATGCTCCAGATAGATTACTTACACTTGGGACATCCAATAGCAGGGTCCATAAAGCCGGGTGGGATTCCCAACAAAAAAGGTAACAGCAGACAGTTTAAACCACTGCCGCCTGCAAAACCTTGCGGCCAAAAACAGCATCAACTGAGGCCTTAACGTCAACCTTGTAAAACTTTGAAAAGGTATGAACAGAAGACCAAGTAGCGGCCTTGCAAACTTGTTCAACAGAAGTCTGGTGCTGGAAGGCCCAAGAGGCACCAATAGCACGAGTAGAATGAGCAGTAAGGCGGAAGGGAGGACTCTTCCCCTTAGCAGAATAGGCCTGAATCAAAGCCTGACGGATCCATTTGCTGATAGTAGACTTGGCAGGAGCCAACCCCTTCCTAGGACCAGAAGGGACCACAAAAAGAGCATCAGTCTTCCTGAAGGACGCAGTGACTACTAGGTAATACTTCAGACACCTGACCACATCCAAGGAATGCAAAGCCCTTTCCTTAGCATTGCTAGGTTTAGGGCACAAGGAAGGAAGAACAATATCCTGGTTCAAATGAAAAGCAGACACCACCTTAGGCAGGAAATCCGGCTTAAAGCGGAACACCACCTTATCCTGGTGTCTCTCAAAGTATGGGGGCTGGATAGACAGAGCCGCCAGCTCAGACACACGCCTGACCGAAGTAATAGCCACCAGAAAGACAACCTTGAGGATAAGTACAACCAGAGCAGCATCCTGAATAGGTTCAAAGGGAGCACCCTGCAAGGCAGACAAGACCAAGTTCAAATCCCAAACAGGGACCATAGATTTTCGTGGGGGACGCACATGAGTAACCCCCTGAAAGAAAGTCTTGACCAAGGAACGTTGAGCAAAAGACTTCTGAAAGAAGACAGACAGGTCCAACCCCTGCTGTAAAAACTCCAGAACCCTGGGAACTGAGAACACCCGACAGGGAAGAGACCTAGACTCACACCAGTCAATGTAAGCACGCCAAACCCTATAATAGATGGAAGAGGAAGTTTTCTTCCTAGCCTTCATCATGGTCTCAACCACCGAGGCAGACAAGCCTTTCTCCATCAAGATGGAGGTTTCAGCAGCCAGGTCGTCAAAGCCAGAGTTTGTAAATTGGGATGGCGTAAGGGGCCCTGAGTGAGCAGATCTGGCACTCCTGGCAGGACGTACTGATCTACTGCCATCTGCACCACGTCTGCGAACCACACTCTTCTTGGCCACCTGGGGGCCACCAGAATCACTGGCACCCCTTCCAGAGCAATCTTGCGCAGGACCCTGCCCAGCAGGGGGAATGGAGGAAAGACATACAGGAGCCGAAATTCCTGCCATGACATGGACAGAGCATCTGTGGCCAAGGCCAGAGGATCCTGAGACAGGGAGACAAAAGCCTGGAGCTTGTGATTGTGACGGGATGCAAACAATTCCACATCCGGTAGACCCCAACGGTGACACAGGGACTGGAATACCCTGTTGCAGAGGGACCACTCTCCCTGACGAGAGGTCCCCCTGCTCAGAGAGTCTGCCAGTAGATTCTCTGCCCCCGGGATGTACACAGCCGAAATGCATTGAACATTGGCCTCTGCCCATGTCAGAATCCGCGACACCTCCTGGAGGGCCCTCCTGCTCCGGGTCCCTCCCTGATGGTTGATGTAGGCAACCGCCGTCCTGTTGTCTGAGCGCACCTGCACAGACAGATCCCTCAGGTGATTGGTCAACTGCTCCAGTACCAACCTGATTGCCCGCAGTTCCAGAATGTTGATGGGTAAGTGGGCCTCCTGAGGGCCCCACCTCCCCTGGAACCGCAGGGACTTCCAGAATCCCCCTCATCCTGACAGACTGGCATCCGTGGTGACTGTCTCCCAGGAGGGGGCCAGAAAGGACCTGCCCCCCAGCAAGATCCTGTGGTCCAGCCACCACGAAAGGGACCGTCTGACCAAGGAGGGAAGCACACAGATCCCGTCCAAGGACGTTGGATCCTTGTCCCATACTGACAGAAGTTGTAGAGGCCTCAAATGGAGCTGAGCAAAGGGCACCGCCTCGAAGCACGCCACCATCAGGCCCACCAACAGCATTCCCTGCCTGAGGTAGGGCTGGGGGCACGATAGCAGGAACCTCACCTGCGCAGTTAGAGCTTCCACCTTCTGTTGAGGAAGGAATATCCTTGACTGAATCGTATCCAGAATCATTCCCAGGAATGGGGTCACCGAGGAAGGGGACAGGGAGGACTTGGGGTGATTGATCACCCAGCCGAAGGACTCCAGGGTGGACACCACCAGCTGAGTGTCCAACTCTGCCTGCTGCAGAGACCGAGAGGTGATGAGTATGTCGTCCAGGTAGGGCAGCACGCGTATGCCCCTTGACCTCACCAGAGACATCACCCCCGCCAGCACCTTGGTGAACACTCTGGGAGCTGAGGTGAGGCCAAAAGGCAGGGCCACAAATTGGTAATGTTGATCTTCCAACGCGAATCTGAGAAACCTTTGGTGTCCTGGGAACACAGGGATGTGAAGGTAAGCATCTTTGATGTCCACCGACGTCATGAGATCCCCTGGGCGCAGGGAGCCAATGGCCGAGCGCAGAGTTTCCATGCGAAAGCGCCTGTTTCTGACAAATTTGTTGAGGATCTTTAAATCCAGAATGGGCCTGACTGACCCATCTTTTTCCAACCTTTTTCTGTAAAAAGATTGGAATAGAACCCCTTGCCTCTTTCTCTTAAGGGGACCCTGCAAATGACCCCCAGATCCAGAAGGCCTTGCACGGCCTGCATCAAGACCTGAGCTGAGACAGGGTCCTGGGGGATCCGGGACTTGATGAATCTTGGGGTGGGGGCGCACAGCAAACTCTATCTTGTAACCAGAGGACCCTACCTCCTGAATCCACCTGTCTGAGACGTGATGCCTCCAGAAGTGCGCAAAGTGCTGTAGCCGTCCCCCCACCCTGATGGGCGAGGGCGCCCCATCATGCCTGAGGGGGCTTTGGAGAGGGTTTTGGCTTAGACCCCCAGGAAGAGCCAGGACGTCGTCCTCTGCTCCTGTGCCAGGAATCTGCACGAGCCCCCGCGAAGGACACCCCTTTTCCCTGCTTAGCACCGCGGTAGGGGAGTGAAGGGGGGCCCTGGCTCCGAAAGGGCCGAGACTGCGGCCTGCGCTGGGGTAACTTACCTCCTTTAGCAAAAAGGTCTAGGCGGTCCCCAAAACAGGCGTAGCCCCTTAAATGGAAGCCCAGTAAGGACCCTCTTAGCAGCATTGTCAGCAGCCCACTGGCGCAGCTATAGGTTCTGGCACACATCCTAATGGCATCATCCAAGGCAGACAGGATAAAGTTTACAAACACATCACAGTTAGACAGTGCATTAAACGTATCAGGTGGCACTTCATCAGAACCTTCAAGTACACTTCTGATCAGGGCCCTGAGCGCCACAGACGTAATGGCCAAGGCGCCAACCGGGCAACGCGCCGCCCCCACAAATGCAAAGGCATGACACGCCAATTGGTCAATGCGCCGGTCCTCAGCGTCCCGCAGCGTAGTAGTGTCAGGGGAGTGCATAATAGAGGTGTTAGACAACCCTAGAATAGGAGCATCGACCTCAGGGGGCAATGACCAGCACTTGACCATATCAGCAGGAAGGGATACTTTCTGTCCCAACTCTTAGGTATACCGGGAAGTCTACTGGGACGTTCCCACTCCTTAAGCACGAGGTTACTGAAATGGGTTTGCGCAGGAAATTCCAAACGAGCTTTAGCAGTATGAAAAAGCTCACCCCTTTGCCTGGGAGCCGCAACAGGGGGAGAGATGGACAAAACCTCAAATATCTGGACCAGCAGTCTGTCAGTATCATCCGGGGTCCAGGGGTCAGAGCCAGAATCGTCATGTCCCCTGAGTCTCTTGTCAGATGACCCTGAGTCATAAAACAGCTCCCCTTCGTCCGATGGGGTGTAGCCATACAGATGCAACAACTCATCAGATTCCATAGGAGACGGAGTGGCATCAGCAGTTAAGTGACGCTTTTTAGCGGAGGCCTTACGCTCTAAGGTATTAGCAATCAATTTCGCAACACTGGCCAGTCTAGCAGACACATCAGGTTGAGAATCCCCGCTTGTATGTAATTCAATGGGGGTGAGACTCAAGCTTGGGGGAGTAGGTGAAGTGAGACGAGGTGCAGGCCCAGCCACCGGAGGGGCAGGTTGCAACGTTAGCGCCTGCTGTGTGCAAGGAACACAGACCCGTGCGTTGTCATCGCTGATAGGTGAGACCCCACAAGCTACACACAGCCGGGCTTGTCCCGAAGGAACCCCGGTCCCATTATCCTGGGATGCCTCCATATGGTGATTATTAGGCACAATATGCCAGTAGGGATTGACGCTATAAAGCAACCCTGGATGTCCCAATGACCCGCTAGGGAAGTGGGAGTAATTATACTAGGCCCAACTACAATTACACCGGACCGGGAGAAGCCACTGGATTCACCCGTCTGAAAGACACAATGAGAAGAAGGGGTGTCAGAGCCATACACAGTAAATAATGAGTATTAAAGTCGCCCGCGAGGACACTTACAGACCGCGGGAGGGGGGACCGTTACACACGCGCGCGACTGTACAGGGAAATGGCGCCGAAAGAACCTAGAGCGAGCCGTGACGCAGGGCGCGCCAGGCCAGGCCCCGCCCCCCCTAAGAGTGCGAAGTCCACCAGACAAGCAGCCAATGAGGACGCAGGAGCGTCTGAGGCGACGCCGCCGCCCGGCGCGGAACATCCAAATGAAGGAAGAGGCGCACACGGCGGCGGCGTTTGCAATAGTAAAAAGACAAGTCAGTGCGGCGGTTGACACCACATATACTAGTCCCAACACACATGCCAACAGGCGGTATGCACGAATCACGATACATGCTCACCCACACCCCCCCTTCTTTTCCTCCCGAAGGCTACGGGGAGAATGAGGGAGGATGGTGGCCCTTTGTACAGGGCCCACCACTACCGGGGCATGGGACAATAATGCGGCAGGGGCATCCCATAAAGGCTCACCATCAGCCTATACCGCCTACCCTTTGGTGGGGGACTGCGGTGGAGCGGCGCTTAAGCACACATGGTGCTGCCTACCTTCACCCGACCAGCGCAGCCCAGGCTGGGAGGCACATCACACGAAGGACGGGTGGGAATAGTCCAACAGGGCCGCAGGCTTTAATAGCCCCGCTCACCTGCGACAGAGTGATAATTTCATGTCTTCGCAGTAAGCACTGCAGAGAAATCTGGGGATTTGTGGGAGGTCCCCGGGTATTTGAGGGGCCGGGAGGAGCCTGTTTTGCATGTCTCTGCAGTGCAGCGCCATCTGGTGGAGAATAACCCAAGTGTAAGTAATCTATCTGGAGCAGGACGTACTGTATACTAAGAATAAAATCACAACTAGAGAGTGCATTAAAGTCCTCCCTAGACATATCATCAGGGGCACCATCAAGGACACTTTTGAGCAGGGTCCTAATAGCCACAGCCGTAATGTCAGAGGCACAGACCGGGCGCAGCGCCGTCCCCACACATGCAAAGGCATGGTATGCTAGCTGATCCATGCACCGGTCCTCAGCATCCCGCAGGGTAGTAGAGTCAGGGGAGTGCATGACAGAGGTGTTAGATAACCCTAGGACCGGGGCATCCACTTCAGGAGGGGATGACCAACACTTCACCACATCAGCAGGAAAGGGATACTTCCTATCCCAACTCTTAGGTACACTGGGAAGTCTACTGGGACGCTCCCATTCCTTGAGCACAAGGTTATTAAAATGTGCTTGCTCAGGAAATTCCTGACTTAGCAGTATGAAAAAGTTCCCCCTGTTGCCTGGGGGCCGCAACAGGGGGAGAGATAGACAGAACCTCAAAAATCTGAGCCAACAGTCTATCAGTATCATCCGGGGCCCAGGGGTCAGAGCCAGAATCGTCATGACCCCTGGGCCTCTCTTCAGATGACCCTGAATCGGAGAATAGCTCCCCTTCCTCCAAAGGGGTATAGCCAGACAGTTCCAAAAACTCATCAGCTTCCATAGGGAAAAGAGTGACATCAGGCGTTAAGTGCCGCTTTTTTGCCTTACGTGCCAAGGTATTAGCAATTAACTTCTCAACACTAGCCAGTCTAGAAGACACATCAGGCTGAAAGACATAAGCGAAAGGAAGCCGTAAGTATACAATAGTAACAACGCTAATAAAGCCGCCGGCGAGGGCACTCACGGACCGCGGTAGGTAGAAGCCTGTCACGCAGCAGCCGGAACCAAGCAAAAAAATGGCGTCGGTATACCTCGAGGGGCGGGCCCGCATGAACAGTGACGCGGAACGCGCCAAAGACAGGCCCCGCCCCCCGAAGAGCGCGAAGCCAAACACGTGACAAGCAGCCAATGACGGTGCACCGGCGCCTCAGGTAACGCCGCCGCTAAGCGCGGAACACAGGGAAGCGCGCTCAGCGGCGGCAATTTCAAGGCACAATAAGTGAAAACAAGTCAGCGCGGCGGCTGACACCAAGCATAATGTAGTGAAGCACAAAAGCCAATACACATATATACACCCCCCCCCGAAGGCTACAAGGAGAGTGAGGGAGGACAGCGGCCACTTAACAGGACCCACCAATAGACAGGGGCAAGGGGTAATAGTGCGGAAGGGGCATCCCATAGAGGCTCACCATATGCCTATACCACCTACCCTTTGGTGGGGGATTGCGGTGGAGCAGTGCTCCTAAGCACCTGACAGCGGTGCTGCCTACCATCACCCGACCAGCACAGCCAAGGCTGGGAGGCAATTACTGATGGAACGGGTGGGAATAGTCCTACAGGGCCGCAGGCTAATAGCCCCGCTCACCTGCGAGTAGAGAGAGCCATCTTCTTGTCCTTCGCAGTCCAGACTGCAGAGAAGATCTGGGGATTGTGGGAGGTCCCTGTGTATTTGAGGGGCCGGGAGGAGCCTATTTTCGATGTCTCTGCAGTCCAGCGCCATCTGGTGGTGTAATACCCGAGTGTAAGTAATCTATCTGGAGCAGGACGTACTGTATAATAAGAATAACAGAATCACTTTCAATGTTCAAAATACAACTCTGTGAAGTACTCACCTGTAGAGTTGATATTATATGCATACAGCACGTCCTGCTCCCGAATAGTAATAACATGTGGGTAATCCTCCGCCTCAGGCGCCGTGCACTGCAGACATGCAGAAAACAAGCTCCTCCCGGCCCTACACATACCGAAGGACCTCCCACAAATCCCCAGCATTGAAAAGCAGTGAGAAGAGAAGCCGGGAGGAACAAACCACCCAGAAGAACTGGTAATAATATCTAATGATAACAATCACCATACAGGGGATCCAGAACAAGTGAACCAGGGTGGGGTGGAGCAGGACGTGCTGTATGCATATAATATCAACTCTACAGGTGGGTACTTCACAGAGTTGTATTATTCTAAGCATACAGCACGTCCTGCTCCCGAATAGTAATAACATGTGGGACATCCAATAGCAGTGTCCATAAGCAGAGTGGGATCCCCAGGAAAAAACAAGGCACAGCGGACAGTAAAGGCGCTGTCACCTGCAAAACTTGCAACAGGCATGACATGAGCAAAGGCTCTAACGTCAGTCTCATAACAAGACCATGAAGGTATGAACAGAGACAGGCCATAAGTCTAGCAACTGAATCAACAGAAAAAAACCCTGGTGCTGAAGGGCCAGTGGTACCCAAGCACCAATATAACGGAGTAAAAAGCAAAATGGAAGATTCTTTCCCCTGAAAAGGAACATAGGTCAGTGTAATGACCCAACCAGCTCACAGGCAAGGAAGCCTTGTGGCAAAACTTGTAACACCCCCTAAGGGAAACAGAACAGGACACCCGACCAAGGCGGGAATACAGACCCCTAATTATCAGGAAGCCAAGGCTTCACTCAGGATCAGGGGACATCCAGAAGGATTAATCCAAAGGGCGCAATGGTGCTGGGAGTAGATATCAGGCGCATACATAAAGAGGCGCCCGTAGACTCCAAGAGCATCAGTCCCCCTAAGGGCCAAGAAAGCCCACATGGGGAGAATTGCAACACCTGTAGAGGGAATGTAGTATTATTAAGAATAAAGTCCATAGCTAGACTAAGGGACTAAAGCAAGGATCCTACAGACCACCTGGACCGGAGGCCCAGCCTAAGAGGAAACACCCCCAGGCATGGGGTGCCTGTAGCCGTATATATCTGTATATATATACATATACATCGAGCCAGGGTTAAGTAACCAGATCCATCGTCTCAGGCACATGTCTGACGGAGTCAGGAGGCCCCAGAGAAGCGAGCTGGACTACAGGGCAGCTCAGACAGCATCCAGCAAAAATCCACAGGAAGTCCGCAGGGTAAAAAATGAAAATTGATCCCCACAGGGACCATGGAACTACTTGGAAGATGCATCTAAGCAATCCCCAAAAGAATTCCCTACGAGGGCGACAGAACCAGACTCCTGCAGGAAAGGCAAGGACAAAACCTACACCTTCAGAGTCCCCAGATGGGGAGCCAACCCCAAACTTACGTTGTAATGACTTCAAGGGTCCTGGGAACCGAGAACGTCTAACAGGGAAGAGACCAAGGCTCATGCCAATCAATATGGGTTACCACAAAACCCCCACAGACGGAGGAAGGGGAAGCTGGGGAGCTAGCTCCCAGCCCCCCTCATACTAAGTCACCCAGAAGATAAGGCCCGTCACCAAGGGGTGAATGAATCAGCTGTCAATCCCCAGACAGGGGACCTTATATTGGGACAAGGAAGGGGCCTGACAAGGGCAGAACCGCACTCCTGAAAGAGAGCGCACAGGTCAGCAGACTTCAGCAGAGGCATCTGTGAACCACAGCTCCCAAGGCCACCCAGGCCATCCATCTCACGGGACTCTCTATCAGGCCAACCGTGCGCAGAACCCACAAGTAGGGTGATGAAGAGAAGGCATATGAGATAACAAGTCTATGCCCAAATACTCAGCCCCCATGACCAGAGTCAGAATATTCTGGAACAGTAGAAACAAGGGCAGAGCCCCTGTGTTAGCAGGGAGACCCCACAGAGCCTCGCTAGGCTCCCCGGGCGACACCAGGATAGCATAACCTGCCGCTAAGGGCATCCATTGAAGCGAATACCGCTGAGAAGCAGGGGGAGTAGACCCCCGCCCAAGGCAGGATCAGGGACCCTCCAGAGGGAGCATCCTGCCACAATCTTTAGACCAGTATTAAAGCAGGCCATTGTCATTCAACAGACCAGGAGTCCCCCAATAAACCGACCGATCCTAAGGAGGAGAAGTCCAGCCATATAGAGTCAACGGGGGCCCATCGTTTCTACAAAACCAGCAGGTAAGATGGACCCTCTAGGGGACCCTACCTAGAAACCACGGGGATTGTGGAAGAAATTTCCCTTCCCCCGCCAAACCTGCGAGACTTGGTACCCAGGGTGACCATACACTGGAAGATGCTAGTAAGGAAGGGGGGTGCCCCCTGACGGGGCCCCTGAATATGGGAAGCTCAAGAGGAACCACCTTACCAAGGGGGCATGAGCACAGACCAAGCACCGGGGTGCTGGAACATATGTGAGTTCAATAACCTACTGCGCCGAAGAGCCCAAGGGCTCGGTATATAAGTGACATCATCTTGATGTGCCTCCAACGGGCCCACCAGTTGCCATCCCGCCTGGTGGAGGTAAGGCGCCAGTAAAGGGGGGCAGAGCCCCCGTAACCAGGGGTCCCCTATTGCCAGAGAAGAAGGCTGCAAGCCTGAACCGGATCCCTGGAATGGGGGATAGCGGATAAGGGACCATGAGGGAATGAGGTGACAGAGCAACCATCCAGTAGCTCCCAGGGGACACCACTGGCCGACCTATCCACTCGGCCTGACGCAGAGACTGGGGAGTAAGGAAGAGGACCCGGTAGGTCCTAACGCAGACGCCCCCCCAGGCGTGTCAGAGACATCATCCCCAGTCGTCCCATGGCGAGTAGCCCGGGAACGAAAGAGAGGCCCCAAATAATGCCTCAATCCGCAGGGTTGGTCCTGCAACATCATCTAGAAATGGTCTTGGTGTCCCACAGACACAAGGGAAACTAAGAAGATCTAGTACTTCACAAGAGGCCGAAAGCCCCCCCTGCACAGGGGGCCCGTGACCCCCGACAGAGGTGTCATATAGGGACTACCTGTGAAGGTAGAATTGCCAAGTCTGCCATAGGCCAATGTGGCCCAGACTGCCTCATACTGTTGAGGGAGGGAGGAAGGATAATATAGAGGCCATAGCCCCATACCGTTAAGGGCAACCCGTAAGTAAGCCCAAACACCGTAGGCCCAGTCCGGCCTGCGCCAATTCCTGAAGGAAAAGCAGGGGCTAGAAGCTCCCTGACAATCACTGAGAGGGGCCGCCCAGCAAAAGCCATCCTGTGTCCAGGGGAATTACCTCCTGGAACCACCAGAAGGAAAAGGTATATTCCTGGATGGGAGACAGCTGCTGCAGCAGTCCCCTCGCCCAGAAGGGCAAGGGCGCCCCTTCATGCTTGGGAGGTCTTGGCAGATTTGGACTTAGTCCTGCCAGAAGGCCCAGGGAGCTGCCTGCCCGCCCCATGGTGGAAATCCACACCGAACAGCTGGAAGCACACCTCAGATTCGCGTTTGACACTAACGTAGGGAGGTGGAGGGGTGACCCTGCCTCGTGGAGGCCGGAGCGGCCTTCTGCGCAAGGGCGCCTTACCCTTTTTACCAAAAAGGTCCAAACGGGCCCCAAACAACCGCCGTCCTCTGAATGGAAGACAAGTGAGAGCCTTTTTTGTAGCCTCGTCAGCACCCCACTGTCGCAGCCAGACCAGGCGGCGAATAGCTACCGCAAGGGCTGAGGTTCTAGCACACATCTTAATGGTGTCGTCCAGTGCTGATAGAATAAACTTCACAAACGCTTCACAGTCTGATAGCGCATTAAACACCCCCCAAGGGAGGTCCTCAGGGCGGTGATCTAGTATTTTTCTGACAAGGGTCTGGCGGCCACCGCAGTGATGGCCACGGCGCAAACCGGGCGCAGAGCCGTCCCAGCACACGAGAAGGCGTGTGACGCCAGTCTGTCAATGCGCCGGTTCTCGGCATCCCGAAGGGTACGGTAAAAAGGAGCAGTCATGAAAGGGGGGTTTGTGACCCCTATGACCGGTGCGTCCACCACCAGGGGAGCTGACCATAAATTAACCACATCAGGACGGAAAGGGTACTTCCATTCCCAGACCCCTGGAACCCCTTTAAGCTTACAAGGCGATTCCCATTCTTGGGATATAAGATTCTGGAAATGTTCCTGTTCTAGGAACTCCAAGTGCGGCGGCGCTGTATGGAAACTCTCCCTCTTAGGCTTGGGGTTCTCCCCAGGTGGGGAGATTGACAAAACCTCAAAAATCTTAATAAGGATTTCATCTGTGTCACACAGACCCCAGGAACCGGGCTCAGAATCATCACAGCCCCCGGGCATTCCATGCGAGGAGCCCGAGTCTGAGAATAGCTCACCTTCCTCAAAAGGGTCAGGGTCCTGCATATCAGCAGAGTCATCGGTATCATCAGGAACCGGGGAGCCAGGAGGCGTCAGGGACCGCTTTTTACCAGGGCCCATACACTCCGCCAATCCAGAAAGCACCTGCTCCGCCGTGGGCAACACGCGTGGCACTGATTGCAGGTCATCCCCGCTCGAGTGGGACTCGTCATGAGTGATATTTGGGAGCGGGGAGTAAGGAAGGGAGGTTGCTCTGTTAGCAAACCTGCCTGTTCTGCACACTGTCCGTAGACCTGTGCCCTGTCAGCCTCAGCCAGGGGATGGCCGCACACTGCACACAGCCGGTCACGTCCCGGAGGGACCCCGGTTACAAAATTCTGAAATGCCTCCATATGGTGATTATTAAGCAGTATGAATGCAGGGATTTATGCAATAGGCAACCCTGGATGCCCCAAAACCCACTAGTAATGTGGGAGAATTTGTAAGGTGGACCCGCTGTAATATATGTTAGGCCGGGGGAAGGCAACGAAGTCTTGGCGTCTGAAAGACATAATGGGACAAGAGGGGTGGAGTCAGTGCCATGCGCAGTCTGAAAAACATAGAACCATGCCGCCCCGGAGGGCACTTACATGACCAAGGGAGGAGGCGAGCCACACCACGCGCGCGCGAAGATAGAGAAAATGGAGCCAGCGAACCTCGAGGCGCGTCATGCCGAGTCTCCGCCTCCCCCAAAGAGCGCGAAGCTCTAACCAACAGCAAAACGTAGAACAGCGGAGAATAAGCATACCTCTAAAAAGCTGACACGCTGGAATGATGCTGCCGAACTAGCAGATTGTTAATGAAAAAGACAGCTTGCGCTGTATAGCGAGGCGCGACACTGACCCCAAGAATAAAGAACCAAGGTCTAAAAGAGAAGTTAGCACTAGGGCTGCCCCACATACCCCCCCTTCTTTTCCCCCGAGTTACGGGAGGAAGCGAGGGGGAAGCGGACGATGTCCAAGTACTAAGTCTGTGAGGGGCACGGGCAAGATTGCGGGAGGGGCATCCACTAGAGGCTCACCATCGGCCTGACCGCCTACCCTATGGAGGGGGATTGCGGTGGAGCATGGCTCCGTTCAGCACACCAGGTGCTGCCTACCTTCACCCGACCCGCGCAGCCTAGGCTGGGAGGCATATTTCTTCTGAAGAGGACGGGTGGAAATAGTCCCACAGGACCTTGGGCCGTAAGGCCTGCTCGCCTGCGAGAGCGTGATACTTCATGTCTTCGCAGTTCCAGCACTGCAGAGAAATCTGGGGATTTGTGGGAGGTCCTTCGGTATGTGTAGGGCCGGGAGGAGCTTGTTTTCTGCATGTCTGCAGTGCACAGCGCCTGAGGCGGAGGATTACCCACATGTTATTACTATTCGGGAGCAGGACGTGCTGTATGCTTAGAATACATCATTTTTCCTTGTTTGCTTCATACCTATGTCTCTCTCTTTCCATCACTCTTGTTCCCTCCATTTTTCTGTTTTCCACATATTTTCATATTCCCTCTTTCTCATCTTTTTTCATTCCCTCCATCAATTTCCTGTGTCTATGTATGAATTTACTGTGTGTATGTGGGTTGGTGTGCATGTTGGGGGGTGCACCAACCTGAAACTTTGCACATGGCAACATTTTCTCTAGGGCCAACGTGACGTTAGCCACTTTGTCCTGTCCTAGAAGCTGTATATTTATGAAATTAACAAACTGAGCAAAAACAAGTGAGGTCAATAAAAGAAGGCAGAAAAATGAAAATTGAGACTTGCCACTTTCGAATTGACGAGGGAAAAATAGCTAAGCAAAGAAAAAGTTTTAACGGATTTGCAGTTTGACAGGCAGAGATCATGCACACCATAAGGCATTGAAAATCAAAATTCTCCTGCACAGGAGATGAGGTGCAAATTATGTTTAATGAGTCATTTATTTTATTATAGAGGTTTTGAAATAACAACAGCCTATGGGTAATAGGGAAAAATGTTTTTGTTCAGGCTCATGTGAGGCTTTGTTTTAAACTACTATTAACCCTTTCAGTGCCAAGCACGTTTCTACGTGCTCGCTTCCACTCCACTTAAGTGCCAAGCACGTAGAATCGACGTGCTTGACTTTCCCCCCTGCTAGTAAAAAAAATAAAAATCAAAAATACTCACCTGACCCCTCGTTGGATCCGGCCAGGTCTCCTCTTTAATTTGGTGCCATCCGATCGCCCGTGGGGGGTCGGATGGCTCCAGGAGAGCCCCCGGAATAGGCCGCCCCCCCCCCCCCGCTTCTGCAGCAGCAGCTGCTAATTGTAAAAAAAAAATGACATTCACTTACCTGCGTGTGCGCTGGCTCCCGCTGTCCCTCCTCTTCACCTGGGGGGGCTCCGATCCCCCCCCAGGACTTACCAATCTTCAGGAGAGAGCCCGGAAGGCTCTCTCCTCTCTCCTTCTCGATGGCGGCCTCCATCTTGCCGCTAAGCCCCGCCCCAGCCCCGATCTGCGGCTTCAGCTCTCTCAGCTGTCAGATGCCGGTGATCGGTGCCGGTGAAGGAGGTGGCAGGAGATCCTCTGATCTCCTGCCTCCCCCTTCTCTGGATGCCGATCACCGGCATCTGTCAGCAGAGCGGCGAGGGACAAAGGAGCTTACAATCAAAGGTAAGTACAGTAAAAAAAATGTTATTTTTTTTTAATAAAATACTTTTATTAATTGTGTTGTGTCTTTTTTTTCACAGTTAACCCTTTGTGAGCTGGTAAGACCCATGAGACCCCTTATACCAGCTCACAAGGCGGCTCTGGGTCTGGCAAGTCACCTGCGGCTAGCGGGTGACTTGCCATTAACCCCCAGCCCCCCATTACCTGCCTCCCCAACGGCCGGGGGGGGGCAGAAGGGCCCCGGCCACTTAGTGGCTATGTGGGCTAGTAGCCTGCAGGGCCAGGGGCCACCAACGCTGGCCCCTGCGCCCTGTTCTACAAGCTCCCATAGCTGGCCCGGGTCGGTAATGCTGGGTAGGGGGGACCCTACATCATTTTTTTTTTGGGATTTTTAAGGGTTTTTAACCCTTAAAATTCCCCAAAAAAATGGGGCCCCCCTCCCTTTTGTGTTCTGTCATCCAGCAGATATAAAAGGCTTCTAGCAAGTGAGCAGAATCCAGTGATCGCCGAGGGACAAAGTGCTCCAGGATGGATGGGAGGTAAGTATTAAAAAAAAAAAATTAATAAAATAATTTTTTCTCTTTGTGTGTCTGTGTTTAGATTTAGCAGGCGCCAAACCTTTCCTGGGCCCGCAGGGCACCACGAAAAAAGCGTCCGTCTTGCGAAAGGAAGAAGTAATCACCAAATAGTACTTCACACAGCGAACAACATCCAATATTGTGCAAAACCCTCTCCTTGTCATTGTTAGGCTTAGGACACAAGGAAGGGAGAACAATGTCCTGATTGAGGTGGAAAGCAGACACCACCTTAGGAAGGAAATCCGGCTAAAAACGAAAAACCACCTTATCCTGGTGTCTCTCAAAGTAAGGGGCCTGAATCGACAGGGCCGCCAACTCAGAGACACGCCGAACAGAGGTAATAGCCACCAAGAAAGCAACCTTCTGAGTGAAAACCAAAAGAGCAATATCCTGTAACGGCTCAAAAGGAGGACCCTGCAGAGCCGAAAGCACCAAATCCAAATCCCAAACAGGAACTACAGCCTTCCGAGGGGGCCGCACGTGCGCGACCCCTTGGAAAAAGGTCTTAACCAGCGGGTGTAAGGCAAAAGACCTCTGGAAGAAAACCGACAGAGCAGAAACCTGTCCTTTCAAGGTACTAAGCTGGAACCCAAGATCCAGATTATGCTGAAGAAACTCCAAAATCCTGGGTATAGAAAAAACCCTGCAAGGCAAGGCCCTAGCCTCACACCAATCAATATAGGACATCCAAGTCCTATAGTAAATGCCCGAAGAGGACCGCTTCCTAGCTCTAATCAGGGTCTGAACAACAGCCTCAGACAAACCTTCCTCCTTCAAGATGAAGGTTTCAGCAGCCAAGCCGTCAAAGCCAGCGTTTGAAAATTGGGGTAAAGTAGATGACCCTGAGATAGCAGGTCCGGCAGCAAGGGAAGCCGGTACTGGTCTACGGTCATTCTTACAACGTAAGAGCCACCACCTTGGAGCCACCAGAATCGCTGGTGCCCCTTCTAGAACCAGTTTGCGATCTACCTTGCCCAGCATGGAGACAGGTGGAAACAGGTAAAGAAAACCCAGGTCCTCCCAAGCCAGAAAGAGACACAAGGGCCGGAAGTTTGTGATTGTGCCTCGAGGCAAAGAGATCCACCTCCGGGGGCCCCTACTTGCGGCAAAGATCCAGAAAAACCTCGGGGTTGAGAGACCACTCTCCGTGGCGAGAGGATCCCCTGCTCAGGGAATCCGCCTCCGTATTCTCCACTCCCGGAATGTAGACTGCCGAAAGGCAAGGAACATTGCTCTCCGCCCAGTGCAGGATCAGAGAGACTTCCCTGAGGGCACTCCTGCTGCGAGTCCCTCCTTGGTGATTTATGTAAGCCACTGCCGTCCGGTTGTCCGAATGCACCTGAACCGGAAGACCCCGCAACTGTGTGGTCAGCCGAGCCAGAACCAGTCAAATGGATCTGAGCTCCAAAACATTGATGGGGGTGTGAGCCTCCTGGGGACCCCACACCCCACTGAACTGATGACTCTTCCAATAACCTCCCCAGCCCGACAGGCTGGAATCCGTGGTAACCGTCTCCCAACAAGGGACCAGAAAGGATCTTCCCTTCACCAGATTGCTCGAGTCCAGCCACCACCGAAAGGACTGCCGAACCCTGGGAGACATCTTGAAAGGATGATCCAGTGACTGTGGGCTCCTGTCCCAATACGTCAATAGGAGAAGTTGAAGAGATCTCATGTGAAACTGTGCAACCGCCTCGAAGGAGGACACCATCAGACCCACCAGTTTCATCCCCTGTCAGATAGAGGGACAAGGACTGGCCAGAAGAAGACGGATCAGGCCCTGAATCCCCTGCACTTTGGCCTGGGGCAGAAACACTCTGGCCCGACTGGTATACAGATTCATGCCCAGAAATGAAATCACATGCCTCCTTTTAGCCGGGGACTTACGGGCCGCAGAGCTAGCAATCAGCCTCTCAATGTTAGCCAACCTGGAAGACACGTCAGGCTGAGACTCCCCACTAGTATTTAGTTCACTGGGAGTCATAATCAAGCGAGGGGGAGTGGGTGAGGACATAGTGGGCGCAGGCCCAGTCACAAACAGCCCAGAATGCAGCGCAAGCGCCTGCTGGGCGCAGGGTACACAGACTCGCACATCATCGCTCACAGGGGATGCCCCACACACTACACACAGCCGGGCTTGTCCCGAGGGGACCCCGAGCACAATATCCTGTGAAGCCTCCATATGGTGATTAAGGTGGCACAACTGGCCAATAGGAATTACGCCGTATAAGCAACCCGCAAATGTCCGCCAGGGAAGTGGGAGGATTTAAACAGCGTAGGCCTCTAATAAGGTTATTAAAACTAATAGAGGGGACAGGACCGGGAGAAACCTCTTAATACAGCTATCCCGCCTGAAAGACATAATAGAGACACCCCATAAGCACACAGAAAAAACAAATGAATAAAAGTCAAGCCCGCAGGGGCACTCACGGACCACGGTGGGGAGCCAGCAATCACACCAGGAGAGGACCAAAATGGCGCTGGAGGAACCTCAAGGGGCGGGCCGCAGGAGGGTCCGACGCGGAACGCACCAACAAGCAAGCCACGCCCCCTCCGAGAAGTGCAGGGATAGGCCAGGCGTAACAGTCAATGGGCGCGCAGGGATTATTGATGATGATGCCGCCGCTGACCGCGGACACCAGAAGGCGCGCGTGTCAGTGGCGGCAAATTCAAATGATAAGTTAAAGACAGAGCAAGGAGCCCAGGGACCCGAGCATTAAGAAGTGCAAAAAACACACACAAAAAAACAATAAGTGCACATACACCCCCCCCCCCCCCCCCCCCGAACAGGATAACGGGAGAGGGGGGAGAGTGGAAGTCAATAAAAGACCCACCGATGACCAGGGCAGGGTTGGGGAAGAGCGGACGGGGCATCCCAATTCAGGTTCACCATAACCTGCACCGCCTACCCTTTGGTGGGGGACTGCGGTCGGAGCCAGGCTCCGCAAAGGATAGCACCTGTGATAGGTGCTGCCTACCATCACCCGACCAGCGCAGCCAAAGCTGGGAGGCATAAGTAAAAGGTGGAACGGGTGGGAATAGTCCTACAGGGCCGCGGGCTGTTAAGCCCCGCTCACCTGCGATAAGAGAAGCCATCTTCTAACCTTCGCAGCCGACTGCAGAGAAGAAACTGGGATGTTGTGGGAGGTCCCGGGTATATATGGACCGGGAGGGGACTCTTTTTGCCATCTCTGCAGTCAAGTGTCCTCTGGCGGAGGTAATCCCATCTGTTATGAATCATTATCTGGAGCAGGATGTGCTGCATACTTAGAATATATTGTTTTTTTCAGCAGAGCCTGGGCTTTAACATGAAATGTCTTGTTTGTCATTTTCTAAGTGTATTTTCAATATTTTTGGGCGAAAATTGTGCAAAAAAATAAAAATAACAATTTGTAGTGTTTTTTTGTAAAAAAAAATGTAAGTTTGTCAATAAAATCTTATTGTGTGTGAAACCCCAGTTTCTCCCGGTTACAGCGGTACCAGATATGTATAGGCAGACACCCTTTCCTGCCCAGGAGACTCCCCCAAACTGAAACAACGCTTTAGGAGATTTTAAGATAAAATACAACTATGCTATGCAATATGCGCACCTTGCAGTTTTTCAAGAAAAACAACCCTTTACATTTGAAATACCCCCCACAAACTATATATTCCCTAGAAGTATACACCTCAGGCTTTCTAGGTGTACCAGGCTTGTTGACATGGGTGCAGTTTTCTGGAAGTAATCCCTCAATGTATTCTTTGGTTGCACAGGGTTTCCCTAAAAATGAATAAAAAAGCAGAATCAAAACCACACTTTTCTAAAAAAAACTATATGCAAACAAGAAAAAAACTGAAAATCTAAAAAAGCAACATCCCCCAAACAGAACAATACCCAACGTGCATAGGTTCTGTCAAGGAAAGAGTTACCAAACACACCAAAGTAAAGCATGCGCATAACGGTAATTTTACTTCAAAATTTCAGCTCTGCAGACAAAGTGCCCAACTTGTGCTTTTTCTACCAAAACAACCCTTTACATTTGGAATATCCCCGATTAACCATATATTCCCTGAAAATACACGTTAAGCTTTCTAAGCGTACCCAGCTTGTTGTAGTGGGCTCATCTTTCTGGAAGTAATATCTCGAAGAATTCTTAGGTTGCACAAAAAAATGTATAAAAAAGCAGAATAAAAAATACCGTTTTGTGAGTACTCACCTTTAAAACGGGTATTATGAGTGTGCCATACACTCCACTTCGGTCTTCATGACATCTGGGTAATCTCCAGTAGAGGGCGAACTTCTGCAGAGATGAATATGCAAAAAAGAAAGCCCCTCACGGTCCATATATACCTGGGACCTCCCACCAATTCCCCAGTGTATAAAAGCAGTAAAGGGACCAGGAAGAACCAATTATAACCTTAACAATCAAAACCAATGGTTCACCATATAAAAGTCCCAGAATACATGAAAAAAAGGGGTGGGGCAAAGTGGAGTGTATGGCACACTCATAATACCCGTTTTAAAGGTGAGTACTCACAAAACGGTATAATTCTAAGTGTGCCATACACTCCACTTCGGTCTTCATGACATCTGGGACATCCAATAGCAGTGTCCGTCATGGGTGGGAACCAGAAACAGTAAAGAATGTACCAACTCATACATCCGCTGGAACCCGCACATCAACCTTGTAAAACTTGGAAAAAGTATGAACGGAAGACCAAGTAGCAGCCTTACAAACTTGTTCAACAGAAGCCTGGTGCTGAAAAGCCCAGGATGCACCAACAGCACGAGTAGAGTGCGCAGTGACCCTAAAAGGGGGAGTCCTCCCCTTAGCAGAATAGGCCCCAACAATGGCCTGACGAATCCATTTGCTAATTGTAGACTTAGCAGGCGCCAAACCTTTCCTGGGCCCGCAGGGCACCACGAAAAAAGCGTCCGGCTTGCGGAAGTAGTGAAGTAATCACCAAATAGTACTTCACACAGCGAACAACATCCAAATTGTGCAGAACCCTCTCCTTGTCATTGTTAGGCTTAGGACACAAGGAAGGGAGAACAATGTCCTGAATGAGATGGAAAGCAGACACCACCTTAGGCAGGAAATCCGGCTTAAACCGAAAAACCACCTTATCCTGGTGTCTCACAAGGTAAGGGGCCTGAATCGACAGGGCCGCCAACTCAGAGACACGCCGAACAGAGGTAATAGCCACCAAGAAAGCAACCTTCTGAGTGAGAACCAAAAGAGCAATGTCCTGTAACGGCTCAAAAGGAGGACCCTGCAGAGCCGAAAGAACCAAATTCAAATCCCAAACAGGAACTACAGCCTTCCGAGGGGGCCGCACGTGCGCGACCCCTTGGAAAAAAAGTCTTAACCAGCGGGTGTAAAGCAAAAGACCTCTGGAAGAAAACCGACAGAGCAGAAACCTGTCCTTTCAAGGTACTAAGCTGAAAACCAAGATCCAGATTATGCTGAAGAAACTCCAAAATCCTGGGTATAGAAAAAACCCTGCAAGGGAAGGCCCTAGCCTCACACCAATCAATATAGGACCTCCAAGTCCTATAGTAAATGCCAGAAGAGGACCGCTTCCTAGCCCTAATCAGGGTCTGAACAACAGCCTCAGACAAACCTTCCTCTTTCAAGATGAAGGTTTCAGCAGCCAAGCCGTCAAAGCCAGCGATTGTAAATTCGGGTAAAGTAGATGACCCTGAGATAGCAGGTCTGGCAGCAAGGGAAGCCGGTACTGGTCCACGGCCATCCTTACAACGTCTGCGTACCAAACCTTTCTTGGCCACCTTGGAGCCACCAGAATCGCTGGCGCCCCTTCTAGAACCAGTTTGCGAACTACCTTGCCCAGCATGGAGACAGGTGGAAACAGGTACAGAAAACCCAGGTCCTTCCAAGCCAGTGACAAGGCATCCACTGCCAGAGACAGGGGATCCTGAGAAAGAGACACAAAGGCCGGAAGTTTGTGATTGTGCCTCGAGGCAAAGAGATCCACCTCCGGAGTCCCCCACTTGCGGCAAAGATCCAGAAAAACCTCGGGGTTGAGAGACCACTCTCCGTGGCGAGAGGATCCTCTGCTCAGGGAATCCGCCTCCGTGTTCTCCAATCCCGGAATGTAGACTGCCGAAAGGCAAGGAACATTGCTCTCCGCCCAGTGCAGGATCAGAGAGACTTCCCTGAGGGCACTCCTGCTGCGAGTCCCTCCTTGGTGATCTATGTAAGCCTCTGCTGTTCGGTTGTTCGAACGAACCTGAAACGGAAGACCCGGTAAATGAGCGGTCAGCCGAGCCAGAACCAGTCGAATGGCTCTGAGCTCCAATACATTGATGGGGGTGTGAGGCTCCTGGGGACCCCACACCCCTCTGAACTGATGACTCTTCCAATAACCTCCCCAGCCCGACAGGCTGGCATCCGTGGTAACCGTCTCCCAACAAGGGACCAGAAAGGATCTGCCCTTCACCAGATTGCTCGAGTGCAGCCACCACCGAAAGGACTGCCGAACCCTGGGAGACATCCTGAAAGGTTGATCCAATGACTGTGGGCACCTGTCCCAATACGTCAATAGGTGAAGCTGAAGAGATCTCATGTGAAACTGTGCAAACGGCACCGCCTCGAAGGAGGATACCACCAAACCCACCAGTTTCATCCCCTGTTGGATAGAGGGACAAGGACTGGCAAGAAGAAGACGGATCAGGCCCTGAATCCCCTGCACCTTGGTCTGGGGCATAAACACTCTGGCCAGACTGGTATCCAGATTCATGCCCAGAAATGAAATCACACGAGACGGGGAGAGAAAAGATATGGTGCGGTTGATCACCCACCCGAACCTCTCCAGGGTCAACACCACCTGGTGGGTGTCCAGCTCCGCCTGATGAAGGGAAGAAGCTGATATCAACAGATCGTCCAGATAAGGCACAATGCGAATGCCCTGAGATCTGAGCAGAGCCATTATGCCCGCCAAAACCTTAGTGAAGACCCTCGGTGCCGAGGTCAGACCGAAGGGAAGAGCAACAAACTGATAATGTTAATCCTCCACCACAAATCGGAGGAATCTCTGATGTGCCTGAAAAATCGTGACATGCAGATACGTATCCTTGATGTCTATGGATGTCATAAAATCCCCTTGGCGAAGGGAATTGATAGCCGAGCGCAGAGTCTCCATGCGGAACTTTTTGGCTCTGAGAAATCTGTTGAGAACCTTGAGATCTAGAATGGGTCTCACCGAACCCTCCTTTTTGGGAACCATGAAAAGGTTGGAGTAGAAACCCCCGCCTCTCTCCAACAGAGGCACCGGGCATATAACCCCCATGTCCAGAAGGTTTTTGACTGCTAACAGGAGCCCCTGTGCAGCCTGAGGGTCCGAGGGCACCCGAGACCTTAAGAATCTTGGGGGCGGCCAGAACTCGAACTCCAGTTTGTACCCGGAGGAGACCACTTCCAAGATCCAATTGCCTGTGACCTCCCGGGCCCAGACCTGGAAGAAGAGCCGCAGCCGTCCCCCCACCCTTGCGGGTGAGGGTGCCCCTTCATTGCTGAGCCAGTTTAACGGCAGGCTTGGGCTTGGAATCCCAGGCAGCCGCGGGACGAGCCCGACCTCTGCCTCTGTTCCAGGACGAGCCCCTGACACCTGAGAAGGCCAAACCCCTAGACACTCTGGCCCCTCGAAAGGAAGGAGTGAATGAGCCCGCCCCCCGAAAGGGGTGGCGCTGTTTCCTCTGCTGAGGTAACTTACCTCCTTTGGCAATAGCATCCAATTTATCTCCAAACAGCCGCGAACCCAAGAAGGGAAGAGCTGTGAGCAACGTCCGCTGTCCACTGAGGGAGCCAGACCAATCTGCGCATGGCCACCAGTAAGGCTGATGTCCTACTACACACGACAATAGAGTCTTCCATCGCAGCCATGACAAAATCCATGAACAATTCGCACTTCTTAAGGATAGCGAACTCAAACTGAGCGTTATTCAGCCAGTCCCTGATAAGAGACCTGGTAGCAAGCGACACCAGGGCAGATGCACTAACAGGCCGCAGGGCTGAGCCCACCTTGGCAAATGCGTGGCACGCCCTCTGATCAAGGCGCTTATCCTCGCCATCCTTAAGGGAGGTGGCGTCAGGGGTGTTCAGCACAGAAGAGTTGGTCAAACCTAAAACAGGCGCGTCGACCTCGGGAGGAGAAGACCAGCGCTTAACCGCCTCCACCGGAAAAGGATATTTCTTATCCCATCCCTGAGGCACACCAGGAAGCCGACTGGGCCTCTCCCATTCTCTAAGGATCAGCGCATCAAAATGACCCTGGGTAGGGAATTCCAGACGGGGCTTGCAGGCCCCCAAAAATTCCCCCTTCTTAAGAGGGGGCGCCGCAGGCGGGTCAATATCCAACACCTCCAATAAATGTGACAAAACAGTGGCCGTATCTACGGTATCCCCCAGCGCCTACCCGACATTGGAATTCCCAGACTGAACAAAGTCAGTCTCTGAATCCTGATACAATTCCCCCTCCTCTAACGGGGAATAATCGGACAATTCAACGGACTCGTCGTCAATATCCCACAATGGCTGGGGCGACGACAAATGTCTCTTTTTAGCCTGGGCCTTCTGGCCCACCGTGCTAGCAATCATTTTCTCGATGCTGGACAACCTAGCCCAAACATGAGAAAGCGACTCCCCACTGGTACCAATGTCACTTGGGGTACGGATAAGGTGTGGAGGGGAAGGCGATGAAGCGGGAGGAGCCGACCCAGAAGACTGGGTACCAGACTGCCGCGTTATGGCCTTTTGTGCACATGGTATACAGATCAGCACATTCTCCCCCGTAAGGGATACCCCGCACCCCACACATGGCCCGGATTGTCCCAACGGGATCCCGAGCCCAGTATCCTGCGGAGCCTCCATATGGTGAATTTTTGTGGTCAGTCGCAAGACCGCAGGGAATTACGCATAAGCAACCCGGGATGCCCCTTAAAAGTCCCGGTGGGAGGATTTTAGGTGGACAATTTTTTTAACTAGGGACCCCAGGACCAGGAGGGACCCCTTAATATGCACATATACAGGGCAACCTGTAACACACAAAACAAGCAACATAAGAGCAGAGCTGTGTAAAAATGGCCATAACATACATGTAAAAAACCACAGCATTTGATCTTGCAGCCCCACAAATGTAAATATATATAGGTATATATATATATATATATGTATATATATATATATATATATATATATATATATATACCACATCCCAGCCAGACAGTGCAATTAAGGCACAAGCACACCCACACATGTTTGAGACCAGTGGGGGCCCCCGCTAAATAGGGGCCCCCACACACACACAAGCTAAGGAGATGGCCATCAGGCCCTTACCACCCCGATGTGCAAAGCGGCCTGCCAGAGAAGATGGCCTCCACGCAGCCTCGTGCCTGAGGAGGGAGAGCAGGGGGAGGGCGGGCCAGCGCAGAATGCGCGTTTGCCGAGGCCACGCCCCCCTCCCAGCAACGCGGACCCCTAGACGAGCACTGTAATCGCGCCAAATAAGGGGGCGGGGCTACCGCGGCCGCGCCGAGAGCCCGGCCCCGCCCCCTTCCCGAACGCAGCCTGAGGGGGAGAAGCTCCCCCAGGCTGTAATCAGTCCCTGTTGGCCAGTAATGCAGCAAGCACTCACACACACACACAAAGTGAAACACTCAGCACACAGGGACAAGGGCTGGGGAAAACAAAATATCGGCCAGGCCAGGCAACCCCCCCCCCCCCCCCCCCGGAGGGGAATAAGGGACCCGGAAGGGGGGAATCCTGCCAGGAGTTGGCCATAAGCCTAACGGGACGGGGCATCCCACACCAGGATCACCAAGAAACCTGGAAAACCGCCTACCCCAATGTGAGGTCTCACGGTGGAGCAGTGCTCCTGCTGCACCCTTAGGGTGCTCCTACCTTCACCAGGACCCGCAGCCTAAGCTGGGAGGCTCAATATAGGGCAATTTAGAAGGGTCCTGGCAGTAATAGGGATAATTAGAAGGCCGGGCGCGAGCCCAGCTTACCTGTAAGTAAAGAAGTCCTCATCCTCTGTCTTGTCGCCTTCCCTGCAGAGAAGGAACTGGGGAATTGGTGGGAGGTCCCAGGTATATATGGACCGGGAGGGGCTTTCTTTTTTGCATATTCATCTCTGCAGAAGTTCGCCCTCTACTGGAGATTACCCAGATGTCATAAAGACCAAAGTGGAGTGTATGGCACACTTATAATAACACCTTTTCCTAAAATATCAATATGCAAATGAGAAAAAACAAGCTAAATCTGAAAGCGCAAGGTCCCCCGAGCAGAACAATACCCAACATGTATAGGTACCTGTAACCTTTTAACTGCCAGCCTACTTGAGATTTTGTCACCCTCTGCTGACAGGATATTTTTCACCATTTTGCGTGATGTTTAACTGTGATTTTTGCAGGAATTTCCAAGAAAATGGCATATTTTCTTTTTGTGGCAGAGTTTAGGCTTTAACATGAAATGTCTTGTTTGTATTTTTTCAACTTTTTAAATATATTTTTAAGTAAATAAGTAAAAAAATATATATATTTTTTTAAAATTGTCTCCTTTATTTTAACAAAAACATTTATTTTATTAAAGAAAACCATATTGCACATGAAAGCCCCATTTCTCCAGATTACAATGATACCACATATGTATCGGTAGCCCCCCGTTCCTGTCCAGGTGATCCCCTAAACTGAAAAGAGCACTTTATAACATTTACAAATAAAATACTACTATCCACATAATAAAGGGTTAAATTAAAAAAATGGTGTGGGGTCCCCCATCACAAGGGGGGGGGGGGACACCATTTCTTGGGGGAATTTTAAGGGTTTTTGGGTAGGCAGGTAATGGGGGGTCTCGGGGTTAATGGCAAGTCACCCACTAGCCGCAGGTGACTTGCCAGACCCAGAGCCTTGTGAACTGGTATAGGGGTCTCATAGATCCCTTACCAGTTCACAAAGGGTTAAAAGCAAAAAAAACACACACAGAGACACACTTTAAAAATAACTTTATTAAAAAATATAAATTTTTTTTAATTTTTTTTTAATACTTACCTCCCCTCCGTCCCTGTGTCCCACGCCAATCACTTAGGCTTCTGCTCTCCTGCTGCTGCTGGAAGCCTTTTATACCTACTGGGTTACAGGTAACATAGGGTTAATTAAAAAAAAAATGACATAGGGTCCTCCCTCCCGGGGAAGGGGACCCCATTTTCTTGGGGAATTTTAAGACCCTTAAAAATAAAAAAAAAATGGCATGAGGTTCCCCCTACCCAGCATAACCAGCCTGTGACCAGCTATGGGGCTTGTAGAACAGGGCACAGGGGCCAGCTTTAGTGGCCCCTGGCCCTACAGGCTACAAGCCGGCATAGCCTAGGGCCACGGCTCTTCTGCCCCCCCCCCCTGGGCTTTGGGGAGGCAGGTAATTTGGGGGGCTCAGGGGTTAATGGCAAGTCACCCGCTAGCCACAGGTGACTTGCCAGACCCCCGAGCCTTGTGAACTGGTATAGGGGTCACATGGACCCCTTACCAGTTCACAAAGGGTTAAAAGTAAAAGAAACACACAGAGACACACTTTAAAAATAACTTTATTTAAAACATTTTTTTTTTTTTTTAATACTTACCTTTCATCCATCCCTGTGTCCCACATTGATCACTTAGGCTTCTGCTCTCCTGCTGGAAGCCTTTTATACCTACTGGGTTACAGGTAACATAGGGTTAATTAAAAAAAATGACATAGGGTCCCCCCTCCCGGGGAGGGGGACCCCATTTTTTGGGGGGAATCTTAAGGGTTAAAACCCTTAAAAATACCCCCAAAAAATGGTGTGAGTTCCCCCCTACCCAGCGTAACCAGCCTGTGACCAGTTATGGGGGCTTGTAGAACAGGGCACAGGGGCCAGCTTTAGTGGCCCCTGGCCCTGCAGGCTACAAGCCGGCATAGCCTAAGGCCACGGCTCTTCTGCCCCCCCCCCCCCGGGCTTTGGGGAGGCAGGTAATTTGGGGGGCTCAGGGGTTAATGGCAAGTCACATGCTAGCCGCAGGTGACTTGCCAGACCCCCAAGCCTTGTGAACTGGTATAGGGGTCACATGGACCCCTTACCAGTTCACAAAGGGTTAAAAGTAAAAAAAACAGACAGACACACTTTGAAAATAACTTTATTAAAAAAAAAAAAAAATGTTTTCTTTACTCACCTCCGATCTGCATCTCCTGTGTCCCGTGGCGATCTGATGTCAGTGACGGCTGAACAGAGGAGGGGGGAGGCAGATGATCGGAGGATCGCCTACCTCCCTCCTCCTCTGCCCAGCCTCCACCGGCATCTGACAGCTGAACCGCCGGTTGCCCCGACGACACCCGGCGGTGACGTAATCGGCCCCGCCCCCGAAGGGACTAGAAGTAAAGATGGCGGCCGCCATCGGAACCCTCTGGCTGAAGAGGAGACCCGGCTGGATCGAACGAGTGGTCAAGGAAGGGGACTTTTTATTTAACTTTTTCTGCTATTAGTGGGGAAAGTCAGGCACGTAAAATTTACGTGGCTGGCGGTTAACTGCAGGGGAGGCAGCCACGTACATTTTACGTGGCTGGCGTTTAAAGGGGCCATCATCAAATGCCTACTATGTATATTAATACATTTAAAATAAAATATAGGCTAGACTTCATGAAGGCATTAACAAGGGTGCTAATTTACGAAGTGTTCCACACTGTGCGCAGTATGTTAAGTGTGTACCAGTTAACATAATTACAGGTACTAACCCTACTGCAAAAATATTATGGCATCAGTGAAGAACACTAACGCAAATGATGGTGCTGATGCCACCAATGACATTCACTACAAGCCTGCATGAAATGGCAAGATTATTGAATAGAATGTGGAACCGCAAATCACTGCACCTAATCTACATCACATACTTGCTGAGGTTCCCACATGAGGAAGTGGACAGCAGGGGGGGGCATTTGGGGTGGGCTAGGAGCCATTCGGGAGGCCGGAAAGTCAAATTAGCAGAAAAAGTTAAAATCTTAAAAATCGTGCAAAAATTGGCCACACTCCTCGATTGTAGTCAATGGCACAGGTGTGGACAACCACTGTGACTGAGACTAGAACTTTTGAGCATTAATTTGCAATAGCAATACATAGCAATAGTAGACGAAGGTTAAGCCGTCATTTCAAAGTAGCACAGTACCCCTTTATCAAGACCAAAGGAATACTGTACTACCTCGAAACGTTGGCTTAAGCCGTGTTTACTGCTAGTAATTTAATGCTGAAAACTTTGGAGTGCTGGCTCATCTGTTATACTCTCTGTTGGACTTACGGTAGCGCCGGAAGCCAGTGCGCCACATCTAAAATATGGAAGTGTGGTGGCTTATGCAATGTTCAATCATCATGACTGGTACAAGGAGATGGTTTCTTGGCTCCAGGTCACCAGAATGCAGGGACGAGATTGCCAATGTTGGTAAGTAGGAAACTTAGGCTATAGGACAAATTAGTTGCATGGGACTATTGGTATTTACTTTTTTTTAGGTTTGCCCACACCTGGACTTTAACCTGGCAGTGCAATTCTTGCTAAAGTTTGAATTTGCTGGGTTCTGTTCCAGTCCCCCGAGCATCCAGAATGGTTTTGCCCGAGCTCTCATACAATGAGAGTCCTCTGACGTGACTATGTTATTCAGCAAATAGATCTCAGTGACTAGAATGGGCAGAATGCGCTGCCGCATCCCTGGTTTTGTGCATGCTACCCATTCTAGTCACTGAGATCTATTTGCTGAATTACAAAGTCATGGCAGATGGCTCTCATTGTAAGGAGCCCACTCATGCGCCATTGGAACCAGGAAGCTAAGAGAGAAAAGCAGGGTCCTCTACCTATCTGAATGGCTGGGTCTAGAAGAACGCACACAGCCAGGAATGTTGAGAATGTGTCAGCACACGCTCCCCATTCACAACAGTGGGAGCTGTTTGCCAAATGACATAGTCACGGCTGTGAGCTCTTACTGGTCGGGATCCCATGCATGCACCGTTGGAGTGGGGAAAGCTGAGTGTTTACGTGATTTTACACAGCAGAGCATCCCGATTTGTGATGCCCCAGGGGAAGGCCAGTGGCCGATACAGGGCCTGGCTGAGTGGGTTTTTTTCTGCTTTAAACCCATTTTTTAGGTAATCTTTTTACCTGCATCCAAAGAAATTGGGACCGCCATTCCTTTACAGAAGAAAATCCTACTGATGGAAGACCATTTGCTGTTATATGGAAACTTCAACATATTAAATCATGTTAACCTGTAGAACTGTTCCATCATGTGCATATGATTCTGTTTTTCAAACAGAAGAAACTAATTCTGTTTCCCCTTTATTGGGTGTTGATTCAGAAAGCTGCCACTGCATCTAAAAACTCAGCCTCTCCAGAAATCGCCAAATCATTTGGTAACCCCCTCGTGTATGACCGCTCATGTGTACTGAACACTTGCTGGGACCGGGCTCTACAGGCTTTTACCCTATACTTGTATATATAGTTTATAAAGGTGTGACTTCTAAATAATTTTAGAAGATATAGGCCTCAATTCAGTAAGAGTTGAGGACAATTCTTATGTTAGTAAAAAATTAACTTTATGAGAAAAAAGCCTGAGAATTTCACTGTTGCTAATTCACCAGCTAGGAAGACAATGGAAGTCGACTGTATTTCTTTACCTACTAAAATGAAAGTGAATGGTACTTTTTTTACTACTACTGTAGTCAGTGGTGTAACTAAATGTGACAGGGCCATAGTACGAACATTAAATAGGGTCCTTTCACAGCTCAAATATTAACCTTTTTCTTGTCTTTTAACTCAATTGGATGCGCTTAGACAACTAATGACTGAAACAACAGAGACAAATGGTGCTATCTAACATATGTATAAGGCTGTTTATTATAAGGCTATGATGATTCAATAAGAGTTAAAAAAAAATCTCATGGGAGTAAAAAAATTCATTTTGTGGGAAAAAAAAGCCTGAGAATGTTACAGAATCTCCAACTAGGAAAACAATGAAAGTCAATAGTACTTTTTTACTGCTAAGAAAAGTGGAGAACTTTTTACTCCTTTTTACGCTGCAGTAAAAAATGCCATTGCTATTCAATGTCTTCCTATCTGGTGATTCAGTAACCGTGAAATTCTCAGTCTTTTTTTATCACAGTGAATTTTTACTACCATGAGAATTTTTTTCAACTTATTGAATCGAGGTCAATGATTGTAATTTGGCTCCTGTAAATAGCAAACCCAGGCTTAAGGCAGAATGCCTTAAAGTTGAATGCCATTGGGCTTAAACAAGAAATGTCTTGTTTGTAATTTTTTCAGTGCTGTAATTTCTTCAAGAAAACCATATTGCGCGTGAAAGCCCGTCAGCTTACAACGGTACCGCATACTCACCGGTTGGCCACAGTTGCTGCCCGGGAGACCCCCCAAACTGAGAAGAGCGCTTTATTACATTTTAAATGAAATACAACTACTATTCAGACTATGAAGGGCTAAAGGCCACCAGCCCACATAGCCCTAAGTGGCCATGGTCGGCAGGTAATGGTGCCAGTCCCTCAAACATTGTGAATATAGGGGTCTCATGGACCTCTTACCAGTTCACAAAGGGTTAAATATAAAAATAAAAACACATTGACACCTTCAGCAAAAAGTAGTTTTTAAAAGGATTGGATTTACCTCCAATCCAAAGCCAATTGCATGTCCCGTTCTGTCACTGACAGCCGGCTGGTTGATCGGTGCAGGGCTGGAGAACCCCCAGCCACATATGCACGCACCGACCAGACTCACATGCATTCACCCCCAGCTGTGCATGTGCGCACCCCCAGCTGCACATGCATGTACTCAGATGCAGATGCATGCACCCTGGACATACAAGCAAGAACCCCCAGATGCACTCCCAAGTGCAGGCCATGCAGTGCAGACGAGGAGGGGCTCCAGTCGCGAGGTGGAGGGGCAGCTGCCCCAACTCCTGTCGCCGGATGGGTGGCCTACATCAGATCCAGTCGCCAGGAGGGAGGGCTGCATGTGCTCCCAGCACTGACAGCAGAACTTGCTACCTCCAGAGGGGGGGGCAGCTGTCGGCGCTCGGAACTAGAGGGGGGACGTGGTTCCATTCTCGGCCACATCAGCCAATAGTAGTGACCTGCATCGGCAAGGGGTGGCTGTAGCTGCAAATGAGGAGGTCTATTTCCTCATTCATGGCACTGACCTTAGAGGAGGGACAGTGCTGGAGGAACGTTGGCAAGGTAAACTGCTGTTTTTTTTATTTTTAAGCTTTTTTCTTTACAATACCTTTAAGTCAATTTTTTACTGGACATCTGCTAAAATGAGCACCTGTACACAGAAAAAAACCTTACCTGTCACACACGTGATTGCTCCCCTGTGTAACAACGTACCTATTCTGAAGATGTGGCTTTAAGTCGCCCTTTAAGTTATATTGGTTCATACATTATTTTGGAGCTCTCATTTTGTTTTGTTCACCCTTATTGAATCACAGTGTAATTACATGCACCAAAGGTGTCGCACTGCTAGACGGTCAGCAAGTTATTTACAGAAATTAGCCATTATTCAGATAATGTAATGTAATTCAGATGTACTATCTTTCTGTCACAAATACAAGTCTAAATACCAAAATATAATCTGTACTTTTCTAGAGAGAGTACAAAAGTACAAATATTTTCCCTAACACTTTTTAACAAAAGGGCTTTACAACAAACAATTTCACCTTCAAAACTAAAGAGCAAAGAGACTTTGCCTTTTAGCCTGCCTAAATGGCAAGACAAATTTGCTATCACCTGATACATAGAAAAAAACAAAATACATAAACTGATTTCATAATATTGACAAAAGCTTTTTCTCAGGTGTAAAATGTTCTACAATTTCATTGCTGAATGATTGGAGATAGAGTGGCACTTGTTATGCTGAAAAAAAAAATGAAGCCGGCAGTATGCATTGTTACTAGGCTGGAGAAGCATTACTATGGCAACACGTCTCTCTAAAAAAAAAAAAAGTCTACACGATACATCATTAAATTGCTTTTGCACTTAAAGGCAAAATAAAGGTCAGTGACTAATACTTTAAGCAACAGTTTACGTTAGTTACGTGAAGCTTTATGTTAAGATAATACTTGAATTGGTTTGAAAATCTTTTTGATTTCGGGGAAAATGTAAGGTAATTATCATGGTCATTCCCATCACAATGCGTCATGTTAAGTGGAAAGATCTGTCTAAAAATGACAAGAGATGTGGTTTTCTCAGTATGAGACTGATTTACCTAAATTCAGGGTTCTTTTATAAATTCTCAGCCTACACTATGTGTGTCTGAAATATTTGAGAAAATTCCCAAACATAGAAAGACAATGAATAATAAAAGAATATGCCTAATTAAACAACGTATTTTGTAGACGCTGTTTGCAATCCAGTTAAAGTTAAGTTCAGTGAGAATTGTAGTAATTCAAGTTCAATCAGAAATACATTTTGAGAATATTTGAGTAAAAGTCGCCTGTTGGAACACAAAATAGCCACACTGTTACTCTATCCCACCTCAAAATACATGATTAACAGGAGCCATACAGGCCAAGCTTAATGGAGCTGTATTGCAAAATCATCCATATTGATATTACATAAAAACATGCTGGGTTGTGAGAGGATGGGTCACATATACATAAGAAAAAACCCTGCTAAGTCTGTGGTTTTCACCTGAACATGGAACATTCAAAACCAGTTATCCTCGATATTATTCCTTCTGTTCCGCAGCCACAACCCAGACCTCCCTGTAACTGAGGCGAGCTCCCACACCAAGCATTTCAGAAAGGCTGGGGACAGGAGCATGCTGCACATCAGAGAAAGGCCAGGGATGTGGCTTCTTACTTATGCTGGGCACTATGTATAGCCCTTTCGCTGCCAAACTACCTAGATTTTGTCACCCTCTGTTGCCAGGCCATTTTTTTACTTTTTTGCACTATACATTTTTTAAACTGTGATATGTCCAGAGATTTCTCAGAAAATGATATAGTGTTTTTGGTTTGTGTTTGGGCTTTAACATGAAATGTCTTGTTTGTAATTGTTCAGTGCTTTCTCAATATTCTGGTGTGTGTGTAAAACATTTTAAAAATGCTATTTTTACATGTCGTAACTTTTTTAGAAATAGAAAATATAAATTTATCGTCAAAATCATATTGCGTGTAAAAGCCCCATTCCTCCCGTTTACAACCGTATCACATATGTATTGGTAGACACTCTTTCCTGTCCAGAAGACTCCCTCAATCTGAAACAGCCCTTTAGGAGATTTTCAAATAATATACAACTACTATGCAAACCTTGCAGTTTTTCAAGAAAAACAACCCTTTACCTTGAAATACCCCCACAAACTATATATTCTACACACTTCAAGTTTACTAGGCGTATCAAGCTTGTTGTCTTGAGCACAGTTTTCTGGACGCAAACTCACAAGGAATTTATTGGTTGCACAGGGTTTCCCTAAAAAATTAATAAAAGAGCAGAATAAAAAACACAAACCCTTTCAATGCCAACCTACTTGAGATTTTGAGGATCATGCTAAATAGTTGGTCAATAGTGTTCAATGTGACTTGCAGTGAGCATTGCGGTGTGGATTGCAACCTGAATCACAATGAGCTTTTTAGCTTTTAGATACAAAAAAAGTGCAAAACATTTTTTTTTCTACATTTTCTTGCCCCAAAATTACCTGTACCTGTGATGGGGCATTTTTACCGGTTAGCACATCATTTTTCAAATGCATTCTTTTACAATGAGGTAGGGATATTTATTTTTGAGATTGGAAACAACAGAATCAAAATTTTTAGCATAGTCCATAGGGTCCAACTATTTCCAAAACTTTTAAATATATCCTTACATCACTGGAAAATTAATATATCTAAACTGAAAAAATGTGCCATCAAACATAAAACGTTCACCGTCATGCAGGTTGCAATCCACACTTCTTTGGCTTCACCAAAAATTTAGCATGATCCCCTTTATCACCCTCTGTTGTCAGGCCATTTTTCACCATTTCGCCTCATGTATGTTTAACTGTGAAAATTATATATTGTGTTTTGGCATAGTTCGGGCTTTAACATGGAATTTCTTGTTTGTAATTTTTTCAGTGCTTTCACAATACTTTTGGTGAAATATGTTAAAAAATTATATTTTTTAACATTTTCAATAAAAACATACTGTGAGCAAAATTCTGCGGGTGTGGACCCCACGTTTATTATTTTCAAGGGTTAAACCCTTAAAAACAAAAACAACAAAAGTGGGGTCTCCACTTCCAAGCAATACCAGCCCATGCACCAGCTATGGGGGTTAGTAGACTTTGATGCAGGTAATGGGGTGGGGGGTAGTGGCAAAGAGCATTCAAGGCCTCCTGCTCTGTGAACTGGTATAAGAGTCTCATGGACCCCATGACCAGTTCACAAAGGGTTGAATGTTAAATCCATCGCGATCACTGTCCTGCTCCAAGCTGTCACTGACAGCTGAAAGTGACCGTCGGAAGCTGGGTGTGGGAGCAGAGGATCTGAGCCCCAGCATCAAGTTCCACCAATGGCTCCCGGCCTCTGGCTAGCCAGCCGCCTTTTATAGCGGTATAGTAAGATGACATCATCACACTTACCCCTCTCTGTGGCGGCTGGTGGGCTGTCAGAAAATTACAGAATTTTGCTGATTCATTTCATTTGGACCCAAACTGAATATAAAAAGCACCAGAACAAAACATGACTCAAATTCATGCAACACCTAGGAAAACGTATTGTTACATTAACCATTCTCTTTCTGTGTTTCTGTGTCGTTTTCGCTAAACTATGGGCATAATTTATGATGTGCTCGCCTGTCTTATCTGGCACTATGCTGTGTACTACATTGGTGCTAGCAGACGGCGCTTCCTTAAAAAATTTGGCGTTGTATTTTTTCAACACTGGCTAGCATTTTGTCATTACAGTTGCAAGTAATCATTGCCAGGGGGCAACGTTTACAGCGCATTATGGCTGTGTTTTAGTTGTTGTTCTCCAAATTACACTTTGTTAAGAAGCCATTAAAATCAATTGTAATAATTTTGGACCATCTAGGTCCTGCGTTTCAATTATTGACAAGTCCCAAAGCAAGTTCTGCTTCTTATCCCTTTAAGTGCCAGCGTTCCTAGATTTTCAGGCATTTTCCAGGAAAATTATATATTGTTTTTTTAGGCAGAGTCTGAGCTTCAACATGAAATGTCTTGTTTGGCCTTTTTTTAGTGCATTCTCAATACTTTTAGGTGAAATATGTGCAAAAAAATAAAAAAAAAATAATTTTTTGCAATTTGTAGTGTTTTTTGTAATAAAAAATGTAAGTTTGTCAATAAAATCTTATTGCGTGTGAAACCCCAATTTATCCCGGTTACAGCAGTACCACATATGTATTGGTAGACACCCTTTACTGCCCAGGAGACTCCCCCAAACTGAAACAGAGCTTTAGGAGATTTTCAGATAAAATACAACTGCGATATGAGCTATGCGCACCTTGCAGATTTTCCAGAAAAACAACCCTTTACATTTGAAATACCTCCCACAAACAATATATTCTCTGGAAGTACACGCCTCACGCTTTCTAGGCATGCCAGGCTTGTTTATGTGGGTGTAGTTTTGTGGAAGCAATCCCTCAATCAATTCTTTGGTTGCACAGAGTTTCCCTAAAAAAGAATAAAAAAGAAGAATCAGGGCGTGGCTTGGCTATGGCGGCGTGAAGACGCATAAGTCGGAGCTCTGCACTTTTTTCCCAGAAATAACTGAATACCCGCATTCATATCCTTACCTGGAGAGATGTCTAAGAAGAGGAAGACTCGGACGACCTCTGGAGGCTTGCGGTCCGGAAGGGCTGGCGAGATAAGCAAGTTTTTTGCAGTATCCCAGCGGGAAGCGACTGGCGAGGAGAGGGTCAAGATGGCGGAGGAGGCGGGAGCGGTGGATGGCGATGGCCGAGCAGGAGAGGACGGGAAGGCCCCACAGGGCACTGTAATGATCCCTCCGGGTGCGGCTTCCACGTCATATGACGGGCCGAGGTCTGCTGCGGCGGCATCGGGAGCAGCCGGGCCAACAGTCCCGCCCGCTGAAGTGTCTGAGGCGAGGAGGGGAGCGGCGGCCGCACAGTGCGCGCACGCCGGCTTTGAAGACAGCAGAGGCGCCCTTGAGGTAACTTCGGACACGGGGGAGAAGGAGGAGTGGAGCGGGGCCCCGACTCAGCAGACAGAGACCTGTCAGGCTGCTGGGCAGACGGAGGCAGAGGGAGAGGAGCGGCGCAGCCTCCCTCCTGCCTGCTTTGAAAAACCGCGTGCTGCGGGAGTCGGACTGGGGAATCGGAACCTGGGGGATCACCCGGCGGCCCCTGTGGTTCGTACACCCAAGAAGCTGGAAAACCTGGGGACTGGACGGGACACCTCTGGGGCTCGGGGGCAACGCCGGAAGCAGCAGTGTCCAGAGCAGGGGGGGTCCCAGGCCCAGGTGGAAGCTCAACCCTTCAATGAAAATGAGGCAGCACACATCCTATCCCCCTCCTCTAACAAATATAAAATGAGTGACTGCTCTGGCTGTGTTGAACCACTGATCCTGCGGGGGGAGCCTGGATACATTGATGGCATGGTCGGTCGGGGGTCCCTGATGACAACAGTGGCGGAGGTGCACCCCCTCCCCCTTTGCGGCAGCGGTGTCCCGGGCGAAGTTGACATGGAGGAGAGGTACCTGGAAGAGACACCCTCCAGTAGCCCCATCCACAATATTGCTGACAGGGTGGCCGGCCATTGGGCCACTGGGTCCACCTCGAGGGGGCTGCCTGTCGAGAACCCGTTGTCTCTTGGCCCATCTAACCCCGGGTTTCACGCGCTGGATGACCTAGAGCAACCGGGCGGCGCAGTAAGCCCGACATTCTCTGACGGTCCTGTCAGCCAAGTGTCGCTGCGATCACCTACCCGGTCTCAAGAAGATGTTGATCTCCCTGACCCTGCTGACCGAAGATCTCAGCAGTACAATCTTGACATACTTCTAAAGTTCCTACCGTCTCGGAGGGATTTTGAGAATTACACAAACAGGATGGAATCCCTATTGAGAAGAGAGCTCGAGGAGGTCACAAGATCAGTCTCTGAAGTATCCCATAGGGTGAACTCCCTTGAGCAGCAGCAGTCTATTACTGATCAGCGTTTGGAAGCACTGGAAAGGGCGCAGGCGGCAACGCAACAAGCCCTGTCGGACTCTAAACAGCAAACTACCAGAACCCTGATGCACCTAGATGACTTAGAGAACAGAAGTCGCAGGAACAATATTCGGATCCGCGGACTTCCGGAGGTGCCTGAACACGGCAACCTTAGGGACACTGTTTCTAAGATTTTTAACAACGTCCTGGACAGGCCCCAGGAGGAACGCATTGAGATTGACAGAGTGCACAGGGCACTCGGCCCACGCTCTGCTGACCCTGCAAGGCCACGAGACGTGGTATGTCGTGTACATTTCTTTAGAGTTAAAGAAAATATTATGAGAGGAGCGTGGGAGAAGGGCCCCATTATGTACAATGGGTCGCAGATAACCTTGCTCCCTGATCTGGCCAGGCGTACCCTTCTGATGCGTCGAGTGATGAAGCCGCTGCTGGAAGCCATAAAGTCTACTGGGGCTACATACAGATGGGGTCATCCCTTCCATCTAGTGGCCACAAAGGGAGGCCGATCGTTTGTTCTGCGTTCTCACGCACAGCTTCCGGAACTCTTCCGCTTTTTGGAAATACCAAGTATACAACTTGATGATTGGCTGTCACCTTCGCTGGGGGACAATGGGGGGACTGACCCACGTCTTAGGCCCGGAGAACCGCAGCCCCAGCGAAATAGGATCAGAGGCGGCAGAAGGCGTCGGGCGGTCTAGCCCCATCTGTTGATGATTTGTCCCCCCTTCCGGCCTGATGGGCTGTTCACCGTTGTGGAGCTCATCCCCATGTATTTTTATTCTTTGCCTATCCCAAAACGTTGTTTTAAGGACCATCCCTAGTTGTCGCTTTAGTAGCCGCCCCTGCTTGGCTTTCTGTGCACCCCGCCATATGGATTGGACTCCTTCAAGACGATGGTCACTTGGTCGGTGTGGGATGTTTGGGGGGTCGGCGTTCGCGGGGTAGGCTGGCGTGTATTGTGGGTCGGCCTGCCCCGGGCGTTGGCCATCTCGGGCTCCGTGCTGGCAGTTTAGATAATAGTCGGTCTGCATATCTTGGCCTACTGTATAGCAGTGATGTGAGTGGAAGGAGTTATGAGGCCACAGGTGGCGCTGCCGGCTTGAACACTGGGGTCGGGGTGGTCGGGGCGGGGGGTGGGATGGTCTCTGTTGCCCTGGGCGTACCTAGGGTGAGGTTAGAAGCTGGGATGGCAAGAGGTATGCCGTGCTGGGGAGAGGCGGTGTGGGGGCCCCTGCCTACTTCGCCTCTCCATTGCTGGGACGGAGGCGGCGGGGGACCTGCCAGCTGCGATATATGTGCAATTTTGGTTTTCATTATGTGGCAACTTATGTTAAGGTCCTTGACCTATTGGTTACTTATGGTTAATGTTAAGAAATGCGGGTTCAAATACTTTACACATGAGAAAGTGCATCTCCTTCGCCTACTGCCGTAGTTTTCCATCTTCCCCAAGTAGGCCGGTTCGCTTACTCCATTTTGGAGAAATTAGTGAACACTTGCAATTGCATTTACTTGTGTTTTGCTGGAGGGGGAAACTTCCTTTCCTCCTTCCCCCTTACAGTTTTTCCTTCTTCCTTAGTTTTTTCCCTCCCTTCCCTCTTTGTGTCCCCACCCTTCGGTTTCCCTTCTCTGTCCGATCACCCTTCCTTGCTTACTGCCCATCACACTCTCCTTCTTCCTTGCTTTTTCCCATTCGGTTTCCTGTTCTTATATACCTTGTCTTTCCGCCCCCCCTTCCTCCCCCAGTTCTGCCTTGTCCACTTGGTACCTTCACTTGAACTTTTCTGCGTTGTGGGTGGGGGCCGGTGGATAATGGCGGAACTGACGGTCAGCTCCTTTAATGTGAAGGGATTGAATATCCCGGAGAAACGAACGCAGGTGCTATATAACATGCATAAGCAGAGAGTAGCCATTTTACTCCTTCAGGAGACTCACTTTAAGGCAGGATATATCCCAGCTATGAAGAATCGATATTACCCCTTGTGGTACCATGCCCCCAACCCCAACATAAAGGCGACTGGGATCTCAATAGCCATTCATAAATCTCTCCCCCATAAAGTAATGGACACTAAAGTTGACCCGAATGGACGATTCATATTTCTTAAAATTGAACTGTTCTCCAAGATATACACTATAGCTAACATTTATGCCCCTAACACCAACCAAGTTAGCTTTTGCGCTAGGGTGTTGAGGACACTAGCAGAATTTTTAGAGGGTACACTTGTTTTGGGGGGCGACCTCAACATTCCCATACATCCAGAATTGGACACCTCCTCTGGCGGGTCGGCGGTGTCCCTGAGCAAGAGGAATCGGCTAAAAAAGATGCTCTTTGATCTGCGGTTGGTGGATTCCTGGCGGGTACTTCATGGGCGAGACAAGGACATTTCGTTCTACTCGGCCGCCAGGAACTCATACAGCAGAATCGACTACCTCTTTCTTCACCACCATGCTATGGAGTGGGCTCCGCGGGCATGGATTGGTCAGATTTTGTGGTCGGACCACGCTCCAGTTTTTCTGTCAGTGCTATTGCCTGGACTTTACCCTAAGGGCTGGAGTTGGAGACTTAATGATAATTTGCTCGGGGATGCTGCGTGCCTGTCTGGGGTGAGGAAGACCATCTCGGAGTTTCTCAAACATCACGAACAGGACCCTACACCTCTCCCATATCAGTGGGAAGCGCTAAAATGCGTGGTCAGAGGTGAATTTATTAAACATGGGGCAAGATTAAAGAGGGAACGAGCCTCTCAGATATCCCAGACTTTGCAGCAAATCCAGACCTTAGAACTGGATGATAAAAAAGATCCATCTGGGACTATACTTGTGGATCTGATGAAGGCTAGAGATAAACTTCGGGGATTGTACAATCAGGCATATATGAGATTCAGAGAAAGGCAGAAGGTAACATACTACCAACATTCTGACAAATGTGGGCGCTTGCTTGCTAGGGCGTTGCACCCAAGGACTGCAGCCACTTACATTCCCAGCATTCGAGGGCCACAGGGTCAAACTGCAGTCACTCCATCCCAGATAGTGGATAGCTTCAGGGACTATTACCACTCGCTGTATAATTTGGGGCAAAACAGCTACTCCTTGGTTGACACAGAGCCACCGGAAGCTGTTGTGACCTATGTTAATAACACGGCCCTTCCGGTGATACCGGAGGAGGAGGCGGCGGCTCTGGAGGTACCCTTCTCCTCGCAGGAGGTGGCCAAGGCAATCAAGGAGACACCGCAGGGTAGGAGTCCCGGGGCTGATGGCTTTACCCCCAGATTTTACAAGCAGCTTGGGGTCGAGCTAGTGCCATTTCTGACTAGGGTCTTTAATTCCATTGGGCCTGAGTGTGGGTTTCCTAAGCAGTCATTGGAGGCAATCATATCAGTCATTCCTAAGCCTGGGAAAGACCCTTCGGTGTGCAGCAGTTATAGACCAATCTCTCTAATCAACGTTGATATTAAATTGTATGCCAAGATTTTGTCTTCCAGGCTTGGGCCACTTCTCCCAGACCTGATAGACTTGGATCAGGTTGGTTTTGTGCCTGGGCGGGAGGCTCGGGACAACACCAATAAACTCTTTGACTTCATAGCGTACGCCAAAGCCAAGGGGACTCAGACATGCCTTCTCTCGTGTGATGCGGAGAAGGCATTTGATAGGGTAGACTGGTTGCTTCTCAAGGCATCCATTCGGCAGATTGGTGTTGGCCCGATACTCCTGTCCAGGATCTTGGCTCTGTACTCTGAGGCGACGGCAAGGGTGAGGGTGAATGGCCTCCTGTCCACTTCCCTTAGGATCAGCAATGGCACTCGGCAAGGTTGCCCTTTGTCACCGTATCTGTATGTAATCACTATGGAGCATCTCGCTGTGGCCATTAGACAGAACCCGGATATTAAGGGGATAACGGTAGGGGATCGGGAATACAAAGCATCTCTGTATGCTGATGACTTACTTCTACATTTAACTTCTCCATTAACTTCGTTTCCAGCGACTCTTAAGGAGGTTCGGTCCTTCGGTCAGGTCGGCAACTTCAAAATCAACTACGCTAAGTCAGAGGCCCTTAACATATCTCTTCCCAGTCAGACCGTAGAGCAGCTTAAACTGAATTATGCTTTTAAATGGCAACCCCACTCCATAAAATACCTTGGGGTACAAATCCCCTCGGACCTCTCGCGGCTATATGAATTGAATTACTCCCCTTTACTTCTGAAGACGGTAAACGACCTGACCGCGTATGATAAGCGATTCTTCTCTTGGTTTGGAAGGATCAATGTGCTGAAGATGGATATTCTTCCCAAATTTTTGTATACCTTCCAAACTGTACCCATTCACTTGCCTAGTAGTTTCTTTAGGAAACTGAAGACGGCTTTCTTAAGATTTGTATGGGGGACGGGGAAGCCCCGGATAAGATTTAGCACATTGACGAGGCTCAAATCCGATGGTGGAGCCGGGCTTCCAGACCTTCAGACATATCATACAACGGTTATGGTGCTACGTATAGTGGATTGGGCCCTTAAAGAGGGAGCGAAGCAGTGGGTGAAAATGGAAAAGGTTATTTCTCCTTTGAATTTGATCTCGCTACCCTGGGGGGGTGTACTTCCCAGGCAAACAAAAGAATCTCTTCCATTTCTGGCAGGACAGTTCCTGCTGGTCTGGGATAAAATGTCTAGACGGAGCTCCATGATCAATAGACTGGGACCCCTGACTCCTCTCTTTGACAACTACTCTTTTACACCTGGCGTACGGGCTAGGAGCTTTTTAGTTTGGGAGGCCTCATCTAATGTAACTATGGGACAAATTCTGGGACGAGACGGACTTCCCTCACTGGATGAGTTAAGGGACAGGGCCCCAGGGCAATATGTCTCATGGTTTCTACATAGGCAATTAAATGCTTTTGTGGCAACTCACAATCTAGTGGAGCGGGGAAGAAGGCCACTGACACAATTGGAACAAGTCCTCACACAAGCGCCTCCCGAAGCTCACGCAATCGCTCTTCTGTATCAAACTTTGTTGGCTGCTATGCATGATTCCCCACCAGGATTCATACAGAGGTGGGAGGAGGAGTTGGGGATGTCCATTACCGAGGAAGAACTTAATAAAATATATTTGTTCACCCATAAATTGGCGGTCCCGAGCATAGCCCAGGAAAGGAACTTTAAGGTCCTGTCCCGGTGGTACAGGTGCCCAGCTGATCTGAGCAAGTTTGACACTTCATGCTCTGATAGATGTTGGAGATGCCTGGAGGGGCGGGGTAACATGGTCCATATTTGGTGGGGCTGTCCGTCGATAAAGGCCCTCTGGGAGAAGGTTTTGGCTATATACAACGACATCTCGGGGGAGTCGGTGCAGAACTCCCCGCAGGTGGCCCTGCTGTCCTTGCTTCCCGGCTCTCTCTCCCGTGGCAAAAAGGGGGTACTGCGGCATTTCCTGACAGCAGTGAGAGCAGTCATCCCGAGATGATGGAAATCCACAGCCCCGCCATCTCTTGTTGATTGGGTTCGGGAGGTGGAGGCCATTCGTCGTATGGAGGAGTTCATTTCAGACTCCGAGGGCACCTGGGAGAGCTATAGGATGACATGGGCCGGGTGGCTGGACTACAGGGACACTCATCTTGCACAGGAGATAACATAGGTGGTCATGTGTTGGCACGCCCCTGCCCGCGGTGGTGTTTCTGTTCATGTTTATGTTCCGGTACGTGTCTCTACTCCCGCCCTTGCCTTGGGAACAACTCGTCCCTAATCTTTCCGCTGCTTCGGCAATCATGTTTCTCAATCTTCCTCCCTTCTCCCTCTCCCTTCCTCCCCCCCCCCTTCCCCCCTTGTTTCTTTCCTTCCTTGCATGTCCTTGCTGTCCTGTGTCTTTTGGGCTGTCCGACTCCCTCCCTCTGCCCTTTGGGTCCCCGCCTCCCATAGGAAAGTAGATGTATGTCTGATTTTGGTGTGAGTAGGCGCCTCCATCTCCCTTTGGTCGACAAGGCCGGAGTAAGGGGGGCTGAGAGTTCTGGGGTACTGGACCCATGACCATACATCACGTTATAGGTTAACCGGAGTGTAAGATGGATCACATGCATGGGGTTGGTGGGGTTGCTGGGGGGTGAGAGGGATGCGCCCATTGCTTATGATATGACATTGTAATGTACGTACATGTGGACGTAGAGAACGACATGTCTTGACCTTCTGTCCTTCTGAATTAATGTTCTGCACTGTTTCCTTTTATATGATGTATACTGAATAAAAAGATATTGAACTAAAAAAGAAGAATCAAAGCCACACTTTCCTAAAAAAAACTATATGCAAACAAGTAAAATCTGAAAAAGCAACATCCCCCGAACAGAACAATACCCAACATGCATAGCTACTGTTAAGGGAAGAGTTGGCAAACACCCCAAAGTAAAGCATGTGCGTAACGGTAATTTTACTTGAAAATTTCAGCTCTGCAAAGTGCGCACCTTGCAATTTTTTAACCAAAACAACCCTTTACATTTGGAATATTTCCGATAACCCATATATTCCCTGAAAGTACACATGTTAAGCTTTCTAAGAGTACCCAGCTTGTTGTAGTCTTTTTGGAAGTAATCCCTTGAAGAATTCTTAGGTTTCACAGGGTTTTCCTAAAAAAATTATAAAAAAGCAGAATAAAAAAACATGTTTTCCTAAAATAAAAAATATTTTATTTGGTTTTTTTTTATACTTACCTCCCATCCATCCCTAGGCACTGTGTACCACGCTGATCAATCTGGCTTCTGCTCTCCTGCTGCTGCTGGAAGCCTTTTATAGCTGCTGGGCGACAGAGCAGGGGTTAATTTAAAAAAAAAAAAATACAATTCTGTGAAATACTCACCTGTAGAATTGGTATTATAAGTATACAGTACGTCCTGCTCCAGATAGATTACTTACACTTGGGTTATCCTCCGCCAGATGGCGCTGCACTGCAGAGACATGTAAAAACAGGCTCCTCCCGGCCCCTCAAATACCCGGGGACTCCCACAAATCCCCAGCATTGAAAAGCAGTGAACAAGAAGCTGGGAGAATTTAACCACCCAAAAACTGGTAACTTATAACAATGATAACAATCACCATACAGGGGATCCAGAATAATGCAAAAACCAGGGTTTGGTGGAGCAGGACGTACTGTATACTTATAATACCAATTCTACAGGTGAGTATTTCACAGAATTGTACTATTCTTAGTATACAGTACGTCCTGCTCCAGATAGATTACTTACACTTGGGACATCCAATAGCAGTGTCCATAAAGTAGGGTGGGATCATCAATAAAAAAGGTAACAGCAGACAGTTTAAACCACTGCCGCCTGCAAAACCTTGCGGCCAAAAACAGTATCAGCAGAGGCCTTAACATCAACCTTGTAAAACTTTGAAAAGGTATGAACAGAAGACCAAGTAGCGGCCTTGCAAACTTGTTCAACAGAAGCCTGGTGCTGGATGGCCCAAGAGGCACCAATAGCATGAGTAGAATGAGCAGTAAGGCGAAGGGAGGACTCTTCCCCTTAGCAGAATAGGCCTGAATCACGCCCAGGAGGGACCAAAAAAAAGAGCATCAGTTTTCCTGAAGGACGCAGTGACCACCAGGTAATACTTCAAACACCTGACCACATCCAAGGAATGCAAAACCCTCTCCTTAGTGTAGCTAGGATTAGGGCACAAAGAAGGAAGAACAATATCTTGATTCAATGAAAGGCAGACACTACCCTAGGCAGAAAATCTGGCTTAACGCGGAACACCACCTTGTCCTGGTGTCTCCCAAGGTATGGGGGCTGAATAGAAAAAGCCGCCAACTCAGACACACGCCTGACCGAAGTAATGGCTACCAGAAAAACAACCCTGAAGGTAAAAACAGCCAGAGCAGAATCCTGCATAGGTTCAAAGGGAGCACCCTGCAAATCAGACAAAACCAAGTTCAAATCCCAAACAGGGACCACAGGTTTACGTGGGGGACGCACATGAGTGACCTCCTGGAAAAAAGGTCTAAATCAGAGAATGCTGAGCAAAAGACTTCTGAAAGAAAACAAACAGGGCAGAAGCCTGACCCTTCAGAGTACTGAGTTGGAGTCCCGACTCCAACCCATGCTGTAAGAACTGCAGAACCCTGGGGACTGAAAACACCCGACAGAGAAGATCTAGACTCACACCAGTCAAAGTAGGTACGCCAAACCCTGTAATAGACGGAAGAAGAAGTTTTCTTCCTAGCCTGCACCATGGTATCAACCACCGAGGCGGACAAGCCTTTCTCCATCAAGATGGAGGTTTCAGCAGCCAGGTCGTCAAAGCCAGAGTTTGTAAAATGGGATGGCGTAAGGGGCCCTGAGTGAACAGATCTGGCACCACTGGCAGAACGTACTGGTCTACTACCATCTGCACCACGTCTGTGAACCACACTCTTCTCGGCCACCTGGGGGCCACCAGAATTGCTGGCACCCCCTCCAGAGCAATCTTGCGCAGAACCCTGCTCAGCAGGGGGAACGGGGGAAAGACATACAGGAACTGAATGTCCTGCCATGACATTACTAAAGCATCCGTGGTCACGGCCAGAGGATCCTGGGACAGGGAGACAAAGGCCGGGAGCTTGTGATTGTGATGGGACTCAAACAGATCCACATCTGGTTGGCCCCAACGGTGACACAGAGATTGGAACACCCTGTTGCAGAGGGACCCCCCGGAATGTATACCGCTGATATGACACTTCCTGGAGGGCCCTCTTGCTCCGGGTCCCTCCCTGATGATTGATGTAGGCAACTGCCGTCAGGTTGTCCGAGCGCCTCTGAACAGGCAGGCCCTGAAGATGAGTAGTCAAGCGAGCCAGAACTAACCTGATCGCTCACAGCTTCAAGACATTGATAGGTGTGTGGGCCTCCTGAGGGCCCCACCTCCCCTGGAACCGCAGGGACTTCCAGAAACCCCCCCCAACCTGATAGACTGGCATCCGTGGTGACCGTCTCCCAGGAAGGGGCAAGAAAGGATCTGCCCCCCCAACAGGTTCCTTTAGTCCATCCACCACAAGAGGGACCTCCTCACTGGGGGGAAAGCACACAGACCCTGTCCAGGGATGCTGGGTCCATGTCCCATACAGACAATAGGAGAAGTTGCAGAAGCCCCAAGTGGAACTGAGCATAAGGGACCGCTTCGAAGCACGCCACCATCAGGCCCACCAGCTGCATCCCCTGCCTGGTGGAGGGATGGGAACAAGCTAGGAGGGACTGAGCCTGTGCAAGCAGATTATCCACCTTCTGCTGAGGAAGGAAGATCCTTGCCTGAACTGTATCCAGATTCATTCCTAGGAATGGAGTTACCAAGGAAGGGGACAGTGAGGACTTGGGGTGGTTGATCACCCATCCAAATTACTCCAGAATGGACACATACATCAGCTGAGTATCCAACTCTGCCTGATGTAGAGACTGGGAAGTGATGATGATGTCCAGGTAGGGCAGCACGCGGATGCCCCTTGGCCTCATCAGAGACATCACCCCCGCCAGCACCTTGGTGAGCACTCTGGGAGCTGAAGAGAGGCCAGATGGCAAAGGCCACAAATTGGCAGTGTTGATCTTCCAACGCGAATCTGAGGAGCCTTGGTGTCCTGAAAACACAGGGATGTGAAGGTAAGCATCTTTGATATCCACAGACGTCATGAAACCCCCGGGGTGCAAGAAGCTGATGGCCGAGCGCAGGGTTTCCATGCCAAAAAATGCCTGTTCTTGACAATTTTGCTGAAGATCTGTAAATCCAGAATGGGCCTGACTGACCCATCCTTTTTTGGGAACTGTGAAAAGGTTGGTGCAGAGTCCCTTGCCTCTGTCTTTTAAGGGAAATCTGCAAATGACCCCCAGACCCAGCAGGCCTTGCACGGCCTGCGCCAACACCTGAGCAGAGGCAGGGACCAGGAGTATCCGGGACCTGATAATCTTGGGGGAGGCCGCACAGAAAACTCTATCTTGTAGCCGGAGGACACTACCTACTGAATCCACCGGTCTGAGGCGTGATGCCTCCAGACTTGAGCAAAGTTCCGCAGCCGCCTGACGGGCGAGGGCGCTTCACCATGCCTGAGGGGACTTGGGAGAGGATTTGGGCTTAGCCCCCCCGGAGTAGCCAGGACGTTGTCTTCTGCTCCTGTGACAGGAATCTGCGCGAGCCCCCGCGAAGGACACCCCTGTTTCTTGTTTAACACCATGGTAGGGGGGTGAAGGGGGGCCCTGGCCCCGAAGGGGCCGAGACAGCCGTCTGCGCTGGGGCAACTTACCTCTCTTAGCAAACAGGTCTAGACGGGCCCCAAACAGGCGTAGCCCCTTAAAAGGAAGCCCAGTGAGGGCCTTCTTCGCAGCATTGTCAGCACCCCACTGTCGCAGCCAAACCAAGCGGCGTATAGCCACCACGAGGGCAGAAGTTCTTGCACACATTCTGATGGTGTCATCCAATGCTAATAGGACAAAATAAAAAAAAAAATCACAACTGGAGAGTGCATTAAACACCTCACAAGGGAGATCATCAGGGGCACTATCAAGCATATTTCTGATAAGGGTTCTAGTGGCCACAGCAGTAATGGCAGAGGCACAGACCGGGCCAGCAGGTCAATGCGCCGGTCCTCAGCATCCCGCAGGGTAGTAGAATCAGGGGAATGCGTCACAGGGGTGTTAGATAGCCCTAGGATCGGGACATCCACCTTGGGGGGGGGGGGGGGGGGGGATGACCAACATTTAACCACCTCAGGGGGAAAAGGATACTTCCTATCCCAATCCCTTGGAACCCCGGGAAGTTTACTGGGGCACTCCCATTCCTTGAGCACAAGGGTATGGAAATGTGCCTGCTCTAGAAATTCCAAACGTGATGTTGCTGTATGAAAACGCTCCCCTTTTTGCCTGGGAGCCTCACCAGGGAGCGAGATAGAACCTCAAAGATCTGGGTCAATAATCTGTCAGTGTCATCTGGGCCCAGGGGTCAGAGCCAGAATCGTCATGACCCCTTGGTCTCTCATCAGATGAGCCTGAGTCAGAAAAGAGCTCGCCTTCATCAGAAGGGGTATAGCCACACAGATTCATAAACTCCTGAGATCCCATAGGGAAAACAGTAACATTAGGCGTCAAGTGCCGCTTGTTACCAGGGCCCTTACGCGCTAAAGACCTCGCAATAATCTGTTCAGCAGTAGGCAGTCTAGAAGACACATCAGGCTGAGAATCCCCACAAGTATGCAACTCAACAGGAGAGAGATTTAAGCTGGGGGGAGTAATGAAACGAGGTGCAGCCACTGGCAGGCCAGATTGCTCAGCACAGGGTACGCAGACCCATGCCTTGTCAGCGTCAGCATGAGGCTGTCCACACGCTACACACAGCCGGTCTTGTCCCAAGGGGACCCCGGTCACATTATCCTGAGATGCCTCCATATGGTGATTATAGCGGCACAATATGCCAGTAGGGATTGACGCTATAAAGCAACCCTGGATGCCCCAATGACCCGCTAGGGAAGTGGGAGTAATTTTACAAGGCCCAACTATCAATTACACCGGGCCGGGAGAAGCCAATGGATTCACCCGTCTGAAAGACACAATGAGAAGAGAGGGTGTCAGAACCAAACACACTACAATGAGTATAAAGCCGCCCGCGAGGGCACTTACGGACCGCGGTAAGTAAGAACGACCTGACAACATGGCGCCGAGTACCTCGAAGGCAGAGCGAGCCGTGACGCAGGGTGCGCCAGGCCAGGCCCCGCCCCCCTGAAGAGAGCGAAGTCCACCGACAAGCAGCCAATGAGAACGCAGAAGCGCCTGAGGTAACGCCGCCGCCCGGCGCGGGACATCCAATTGAAGGAAAAGGAGCGCGCGGCAGCAGCATTTGCAATAGTAAAAAGACAAGTCAGCGCGGCGGCTGACACCACATATACTAGTCCAAAAAACATGACTAAAAAAGCCGTATGCACGAATCACGATACACACTCACCCACACACACACCCCCCTTCTTTCCCCCCCGCAGGCTACAGGGAGAATGAGGGAGGATGGCGGCCCTTTGTACAGGGCCCACCGCTACCGGGGTATGGGACAATAATGCGGGAGGGGCATCCCATAAAGGCTCACCATCAGCCTATACCGCCTACCCTGTGGTGGGGGACTGCGGTGGAGCAGCGCTCCATAAGCACGCATGGTGCCGCCTACCTTCACCCGACCAGCGCAGCCCAGGCTGGGAGGCACATCACACGAAGGACGGGTGGGAATAGTCCAACAGGGCCGCAGGCTAATAGCCCCGCTCACCTGCGAGAGAGTGATAATTTCATGTCTTCGCAGTAAGCACTGCAGAGAAATCTGGGGATTTGTGGGAGGTCCCCGGATATTTGAGGGGCCGGGAGGAGCCTGTTTTTACATGTCTCTGCAGTGCAGCGCCATCTGGCGGAGGATAACCCAAGTGAAAGTAATCTATCTGGAGCAGGATGTACTGTATACTAAGAATATAACATAGGGTCCCCCCTACCCGTGATAACCAGCCCGGGAACAGCTATGGGGGCTTGTAGAAAAAGGGTGCAGGGGCCAGCTTTTGTGGCCCCCCACCATTCAAGCCCACCCTTGGGCCCGGGCTCTTCTGCCCCCCCCCCCCGGGCTTTGGGGAGGCAAGTAATTGGTGTGCCGGGGGTTAATGGCAAATCACCTGCTAGTTGCAGGTGACTTGCCAGCCCCCAACCTTGTGAACTGGTATAGGGGTCTCATGGATCCCTTACCAGTTTACAAGGGGTTAAGTGTAAAAAAAACACGCAGACACATGCAGAAAAAAATACCATTTTGTGAATGCTCACCTGTAAAATGGGTATTATAAGTATGTCACACACCCCGCTTCAAGATATCCATAACATGTGGGTAATACCGACCTGTAGAGGGCGATCTGCAGAGATGACAGGAAAAAGAAAGCCCCTCCCGGTCCATAAATACCTGGGACCTCCCACTCATTCCCCAGTATAAATATTGCAGTAAGGAAAGGGACCAGGAAGAGCCAAATATAAGTCATAACAACGCAAAGTTCCCAATATGAAGGATCCAGAATACAAACAGAGGGCGGGGTGAAGCGGGTGTGTGACATACTTATAATACCCATTTTACAGGTGAGTATTCACAAAATGGTATTATTCTAAGTATGTCACAAACCCTGCTTCAAGATATCCATAACATGTGGGACATCCAATAGCAGTGTCCATAAAGGGCGGGGATCCAAACAAGGCAATAAGGCACAACTTAAACCACTGCAGCTTGCAGAACTTTGCGGCCAAACACAGCATCCGCTGAGGCCCGAACATCAACCTTGTAAAACTTGGAAAAAGTGTGAACAGAAGACCAAGTAGCGGCCTTACAAACTTGCTCAACAGAGGCCTGGTGCTGGAAAGCCCAGGACGCCCCAACCGCACGAGTAGAATGCGCAGTAACACGAAAAGGGGACTCCTCCCCTTAGCCGAATAGGCTCCAACAATGGCCTGACGAATCCATTTACTAATGGAAGACCTGGCGGGCGCCAAACCCTTCCTAGGCCCAAAGGGCACCACAAAAAAAGCATAAGTCTTACGAAAGGAAGACGTTACCACCAAATAGTACTTCACAACGCGAACCACATCCAAAGAATGCAGAGCCCTCTCCTTGTCGTTGCTAGGATTAGGACACAGAGAGGGCAGAACAATGTCCTGATTAAGATGAAAAGCAGAAACCACTTTAGGAAGGAAATCCGGCTTAAAACGAAAAACCACCTTGTCCTGATGCCTCTCGAAGTACGGAGCTTTAATGGACAAGGCCGCCAACTCAGAGACACGACGAACGAAGTGATAGCTACCAAAAAGGCCACCTTCTGCGTAAGCGAAGACAAGGCAATATCATGCAAGGGCTCAAACGGAGGACCCTGAAGAGCAGAAAGAACCAAGTTCAAATCCCAAACTGGAACCAAAGGCTTCCTGGGAGGTCAAACATGCGTAACCCCCTGGAAAAAGGTCTTGACCAAAGGATGAAGCGCAAAGGACCTTTGAAAGAACACCGCCAGGGCAGAAACCTGCCCCTTCAGAGTACTAAGCTGGAGCCCCAGATCCAGACCATGTTGAAGAAACTCCAGGATTCTGCAAATAGAAAATTCCCTGCAAGGGAAAGCCCTGACCTCACACCAGTCAATATAAGACCTCCAGGTCCTATAGTAAACGGTAGAGGAAGACCGCTTCCTAGCGCTAATAAGAGTTCGAATTACCGCATCAGAAAGACCTTCCTCCTTCAAGATGGAGGTTTCAGCAGCCACGCCGTCAAAGCCAGTGATGGTAAATTGGGGTAACGTAGCCGACCCTGGGTGAGCAGGTCCGGCAGCAGGGGCAGAACGAACTGATCCTCTGCCAATCTTACCACGTCTGTGAACCAAACCTGTCTTGGCCACCTTGGGGCCACCAGAATTGCTGACGCGCCCTCCAGGGCCAGCTTGCGCACCACTCTGGCTACCATTGGGAACGGAGGGAACAGGTACAGAAACCCCAGATCCCTCCAGTTCAGGGACATGGCATCCACTGCTAGAGCCAGTGGATCCTTCGAGAGAGACACAAATACCGGAAGTTTGTGATTGTGACGAGAGGCAAAGAGGTCCACCACTGGTGACCCCCACCTGATGCAAATCAAGCGAAACACCTTGGGACTGAGAGACCATTCTCCCCGGCGCGAGGAGGACCTGCTCAGAGAGTCCGCCTCCGTGTTCTCCACTCCCGGAATGTAAACTGCCGAGATGAACGGGACGTGGCTCTCCGCCCAGTCCAGAATCAACGACACTTCCCTGAGGGCACTCCTGCTGCGAGTCCCTCCCTGGTAATTGATGTATGCAACTGCCGTCCGATTGTCCGATCGAACCTGAACTGATGAGTCAAGCGGAACAGAACCAACCTGATGGCTCTCAATTCCAGTACATTGATGGGCTCGTGAGCCTCCTGAGGCCCCCACAGGCCCTGAAACTGAAGATCCTTCCAGAAACCCCCCCATCCTGATAGACTGGCATCCGTAGTGACCGTCTCCCAACAAGGAGTCAGAAAGGATCTGCCCTTCAACAGGTTGACTGAATTCAGCCACCAGTGAAGGGAGCGCCGAACCCGGGGGGTCATTAGGAAGGACTGATCCAACGATAGTGGGGACCTGTCCCAAACCGCCAACAGATGTAGCTGGAGCGTCCTTGTGAGAAACTGAGCAAAGGGAACTGCCTCGAATGAGGGCACCATCAATCCCACCAGTCTCATCCCTAGCCGGATGGCCGGACGAGGGATGGACAAGAGAAGCCGAGCCAACTCCTGAATCAAAAGAACCTTGGACTGAGGAAGAAACACCTTGGTCTGGGAAGTATCCAGAGACATTCCCAGAAAGGTCACTACCCTGGACGAAGAAAGGGAGGACTTGGGGTAGTTGATCACCCAACCAAATCTCTCCAGAGTGGATACCACCGTCCTGGTGTCCAACTCTGCTTGGCTGAAGGAAGACGCCATAATGAGAAGATCGTCCAGATAAGGCACAATGCGTATACCCTGGGCTCTGAGTAGAGCCATCACCCCAGCCAGCACTTTGGTGAAAACCCGTGGAGCCGAGGTAAGACCGAAAGGGAGTGCCACAAACTGAAAATGTCGATCCTCCACCACGAACCTGAGAAACCTCTGGTGCACTGGAAAAATCGGAACATGCAGGTAAGCGTCCTTGATGTCTATGGACGTCAGAAAATCCCCCTGACGAAGAGAGTAGATAGCTGAACGCAGCGTTTCCATGCGGAATTTCCGCGGACGGACGAACCTGTTGAGTATCTTCAGGTCCAGGATGGGACGAACCGAGCCGTCCTTCTTGGGTACCATGAAGAGATTGGAATAAAAGCCCCGGCCCTGGTCTGGGGGGGGGGGGGGGGCACTGGGCAAATGACAGCCATATCCAGAAGACTCTTTACTGCCGCCTGGAGGGTCCAGAGGGTCCGAAGGCACCTGAGACCTGAAAAATCTGGGAGGGGGCCGGAGCTCGAACTCCAGCTTGTAGCCGGAGGTCACCACTTCCCGGATCCATCTGTCCGAGACCTCCCGATCCCAGACCTGTTGCAGCCGTCCCCCCACCCACCTGGGTGAGGGCGCCCCCTCATTGCTGAGCTGGTTTAGCAGCGGGTTTGGGTTTAGACCCCCAGCTGTATCCTGGACGGGCACGTCCTCTGCCCCTGTTCCCGGAATCTCCTCTGGATGACGGGAAGGCAAATCCCCTGCCAGCTCTGGCCCCACGAAAGGAAGGAGCAAAGGAAACCGCCCCCCCGAAAGGGACGGCGTTGTTTCTTGCGCTGAGGTAACTTACCACCTTTGACGACGGAGTCCAATTTCTCCCCAAAGAGCCTTAAACCTACAAAAGGGAGAGCCGCCAGCGACTTCTTTGATACAAAATCGGCCGCCCACTGGCGCAACCAAACCGAACGCCTAATAGTCACTAGCAGAGCCGACGTTCTGCCACACATCATCAGAGTGTCATCCAAGGCAGCTAGCACAAATGACAAAAACAATGCACACCTTTTTAGGCCAAGGAACTCGTCACTACCCGGATCAAGTCTGGAAGAGGTCAGCAGGTCCCTGACCACTGACCTGGTAGCCACCACCATCAGCGCCGAAGCACAAACGGGCCGCATGGCAAACACTGGCAAAACCATGACAAGCCATCTGGTCAATGCGTTTATCCTCACCATCCTTAAGAGTGGAACAATCAGGGGTATTCAAAACCGCGGTGTTGGACAACCCCAGAATCGGTGCATCCACCTCAGGAGGGGATGCCCAACGCTTAACCGTATCCGAAGGGAAGGGATATTTTTTGTCCCAACACTGAGGAATACCTGGGAGCCAGCAGGCCTATCCCATTCCTTAGCAATAATTCCATCAAAATGCTTTTGATTAGGGAATTCCAAGCACGGCCTGGATTCCTCGAAAAACTCCCCCTTTTGCTGTGGGACTGCCTCAGGAGGAGAAATAGCCAAAACCTCAAACATCTGAGCCAGAACGTTAGGAGTATCCGAGGATCTCCCCAAGTCCTGCTCGGTATCAGCGCCCACAAACTGCTGATCGTCTGAATTATCCGATTCCTCACATACCTCCCCTTCCTCAAGTGGGGAGTAATCGGACCAATCCAGGTTATCAACATCATCAAGGTCAACCACCGGCGAGGCCGGCGACAAATGCTTTCTCTTAGCCGGAGCCTTCCGGGCGACCGCGCTGGAGAATAATTTTTCCAAGTTGGCCAATCTGGCACACATCTCAGATTGCAACTCCCCTCCCATGCCCACGTCACACGGGGTGCGTATCAAGCTGGGAGAGAGAGAAGCAGCGACCGGTGGTGCTGACCCAGACGTTTGGGGTCCGGACTGCCGTGAAATAGTCTGCTGTGCACATGGTATACACAGAAGTACATCATCCCCAGTAAGGGATGCCCCACACCCCATACACTTCCGGGATTGCCCCGAGGGGAGCCCGAGCCCAGTATCCGGGGATGCCTCCATACGGTGAACTTATAGTTAATCGCTATGACCAAGGGAATTACGCGTATAAGCAACCCGGGATGCCCCTTTAATGTCCCAAGTGGGAGGATTTAGAAAAAGTCAATTACAACCCAGGGACCCTAGGACCGGGCGAAACCCCCTAAAACTTAAGGTAGGTCTACCTGGAAGACAGAAAAAAAAAACAGAATAAGTTTGGGAAATGACACACAATAGGATAACTATATATATATATATATATATATATATATATATATATATATATATATATATAGAAGGGGCCCATAGGGCCACTCACTGTGTCCACCGTTGCCAAGGAAAATGGCGTCCGCCACCTCAGAGCAGCAGCAGCAGCCTACTGAGGCAGAGAGGAGAAGGGGGGCATGGCCAGCACGGAGCGCGATGACCATAGCTCCGCCCCCCCTCCAGGACGGAGACCAGGCTCCGCAGAGTCGCCTGCCGTACAGGGGCGGGCCGCGGCATCCCGCCGAAAGCCCGGCCCCGCCCCCTGTTTCCATAGCGTGAGGGGAGATCTCCCCTCACCGCCTCCATAATGCCATTACACAAACCGGCGCCGCACCGCAAGCAGCGGCCGCGGCGCCGGTAACGGTTATAAAAGAGGACAGGGGGGCGGGCCGCGGCGACGCGCCAATGCCCGGCCCCGCCCCCGGTACCCAGCGCGTGAGGGGAGATCTCCCCTCACAACTGCACCGCCGCCATGACGGGGACCGGCGCCGGGGGGGGGGCGACGACGCCCGGCCCCGCCCCCTACTCACCATTTTTGAGGGGAAAAGTTCCCCTCAGCCATGAAGTAAAATGCACCAAACACACCTGCTAACCCATAAATAAAGACCCCCTACACCCCCCCCCCTCTGAGGAGAAGGGCATCCGGAGAGGGGAACACCACCTAGGGGAAAATGGCCGAGGGACAGGGCATCCCAAACCGGAATGGCCGAGGGACAGGGCATCCCAAACCGGGGTCACCAGCCCGGATAACCGCCTACCCTCTAGTACAGGGTCTCACGGTGGAGCGTTAGCTCCTGAGCACCAAAAGGTGCAATTCTACCCTCACCCGGATCGCAGCCTAGGCTGGGAGGCATGTGTGGGAATTATCAAGGGATCCGGGCGGAAATAGGTAAGAAAAAACGGGTCGGGAGTCATTCCGGCTACCTGAAACCCCCTGTGCAAGGAGGAGGCATCATCTTCTGACTTGCTCGCCGTCTGCAGAGATGAAAGACTGGGGAATGAGTGGGAGGTCCCAGGTATTTATGGACCGGGAGGGGCTTTCTTTTTCCTGTCATCTCTGCAGATCGCCCTCTACAGGTCGGTATTACCCACATGTTATGGATATCTTGAAGCGGGGTGTGTGACATACTTAGAATAATATTTTATTTGTTTTTTTTTTTTTTTATACTTACCTCCCATCCATCCCTGGGCACTGTGTTGCACGCTGATCAATCTGGCTTCTGCTCTCCTGCTGCTGCTGGAAGCCTTTTATAGCTGCTGGGCGACAGAGCATAAGAGTGTAATTAAAAAAAAAAAATGACATAGGGACCGCCTCCCGGGGGGGGGGGGGGGGGGGACCCCATTTTATGGGGAATTTTAAGGGTTAGGGTTAGGCTAACCCTAACCCTTAAACATCCCCCCAACAATTACGTTGGGTCCCCCCTACCCATCATAACCAGCCTGGGACCAGCTATGGGGGCTTGTAGGAACAGGGTGCAGGGGCCAGCTTTTGTGGTCCCCCACCCTGCAGCCTACAAGCCCACATACCCTGTGTGGGCGCGGGCTCTTCTGCCCCCCCCCTTGTCTTTAGGGAGGCAGGTAATTGGGGTGCCGGGGGTTAATGGCAAGTCACCCGCTAGCTGCAGGTGACTTGCCAGCCCCCAGCCTTGTGAACTGGTATAGGGGTCTCATGGAACCCTTACGAGTTCACAAGGGTTTAACAGTAAAAATAAACCACACACACACACACACACACAGAGGCCGAAGCGTGGGGGGGGGGCGCTATTTTGGGTGACCTCCTGAAGACAGAAGAGCCCCGGGGGGGGGGGATCGGATGCCCCCCGGGTGAAGAGAAGACCCGGCCTAATCTAACGAAGGGTCAGGGGAGTTTTTAACTTTTATATTTTTTATTCTGTGGGGGTTTAAAGTCAGCTACGTGAGTCTCATGTAGCTGGCACTTCAGTGGAGTAGAGGCTGCTACGTGAGACTCACGTAGCTGGCACTAGAAGGGTTAAAGAGGAACATCAGACGAAAAATAAAAATGGGCCGATCCCCCCATCACCCACTGCTTTCCTTTTGAATGTCGTTGCTGCCTGCTGCGGTGACATCCAGCTGTTTCAGGGCCTGATCCTCACCCCTTCTGCCTTAGCCATGCTCGTCAATGTCCCACGGTGATCTCACAAGATTTCGGGCAGCCCCATGTGCAGGCGTGAGATAGGTGGGCTGTGTGCAGTGCCTTATGGGATGCAAAATGGCGCAGCCTGTCAGAAGGTCATCCGGAAACCGAGGGACCTAGAAGATGGATCCGTTGGCGAGGTGAGTAAATAATGCCATAAGGTAAAACCGAAGGGGGGCAGCAGATCGGAGAGGCTTGGGGAAGGATTTAACCTCCCCCTCTTTAAATAAGGGTCCCAGCATTAAAATTGTCCGCACCGTCGCTATTTGTAATTAATTACTATTAAGCACCAACAGAATACAATAGTGACACATGAATCAGTTTTACCATGAAACAGCATTCTTGGCAGCAGTTAAAGCAGAGAAGCTGTACTGTGTGCATCTCATCCCACTGCTGTGCTGCTTCATGGAACAAATCTGAATAAAGCGACTGCCAGGAACCCTGTATTTGGAGAGATCTTGTTAGACTTATATTTTGAAATGAGTAAAACATGGTCCAGTTTGTAAAAAAGGCAGACAAGCGAGTCCGCTATAGCTGTACGCTGACAAACATTCCCCTTGCTTGGGATGCCTGGGAACATCATTATAAATACTGATGAGGAAGCATGTCATTTGTCACCATGTAAAGTATCTCAGTCAGGAGGGCCCTATTTGGAATTCACAAGCAGTGATCATAGTACTGAAGTATATTGCAGTAAATGTAACTTGTTCTTGGGTTACAGAGTTGGACTGAAGTGAAGGTTACATGACGTCAAGTGTAGAGGAAGAACTTTCACATTGTAGCTCAGCTGACTCCAGGCAATTTAATAATCTACCTGCAAAAGTTATATGGGGAGAGTGCACTATACTTTCCACAGTGGTGCTGGGACTAAGGACAATGTGGTCTCCTCCAACCCCTATTATTGACTAATTACTGTGCACCGTTACCAAACCTATTATCACACAAATAAAATATCCACCTATGTCATAGGTATTTGTTTTCTATACATTAAGGCCTCTGATAAAGTTGGACTGTGGAGTCGGAGCTAGTTTTCTCTGGAATCGGAGTCAGTAGAAATCTGCTCCTGCTCCAGCATATAAAAAAACTCTTACTTATATTGCATAATTAATGTAGCTTTCATAGGAGGTTTAGACATTTTAATCATAACTATATTTTAAGTTCTTTCAATCTAAGGCCCTTATTTATAGAAAATAAGAAATCAGTAATAAACAGCCACAGAGTGCCCCTGTCCCTTATACTTAGTATCTTCATGCTGCCCCTAGGCCTTTAGTTACAATGGCTGAAACACGACATTAAATGGTTTGTCCAGGCAGATAAAAGGCTATTGTCACCTTTTGCCCCACGCCCCAAGCAGATCCGGTGGTCCCCCACAGCTCATACATGCAGCGCCGACATCCTCATACTTACCTTACATGGTGGCATTCATGGAGCCTTGTTCAAGCCTATTGTATTCATTGCAATGTATGAGGTGTGCCAAGGCGGAATGAATATGGAATGGATATTGATAGGACCTGTTATTAATACAATTATAAAGGGTCGGTAAGACTATACTGTACGTGGCAAAAGGCAAAATGTTTGATGACCACGCATCTAAAAAACTTTACTGGTCGAAGTATAACCATATATGAAAGTCATGTGAGTACAATGTTGAAAAACATAATATGTATAATACATAATATAGTGTGGCAAATATTAAACTTTTTCTTTATAGAGGCTTATCAAGAAGTCAGTTAAAGCTAGCCAAATGTGTCAAGCAGGGGCGTGTATATTATAAAGGCAGGGGAGGCAGCTGCTACTGGGCCCTTGGGAGAAGGGCGCCCCATGAAAGTTCATCACTTATCTACTTCTTACAAGCAAAAGTTAAAAATACCTGTAGCGTATGCCAACTTAGAGATGCAGGACCATAATCTGGTGTTCTCACCTGATGTTACACTATTGAGAGCATTCCCATATACCACTTGATTAGATTTTTTCTTCCTGAGCTAAAACTATTTCACAAAATCTCAAATCTCTTACTTTTAGTGATTCCTAGCCAAAACCTCTTATCTTACAAAATGTTTTGGAAGCCTTAATTCTTGAGAGCTCTGTACATACCCATATCATTTGGTTGAAAATTCTGATTTTTTTGTTGTTCCTTTGTTTAAACTAAACCACATTTGTTGCAACAATCTAAGAGAAATGGGGGGATGCAAGCCAGCGTAAGTACCTAGTAGAAAAATTAACAATGTCTAATATTAAATATACATTGCACCACAAAAGACCCCCAAAAGTGCCTCATTTATCCCAAAATGTAAGATAGCCTATTAGTAAAAATGCAAAAAAAGCCCTTATTTACATATGACATTTAGCCTACAAAACAATAAAATCTTACAGTTAAAAAAAGTTGGGGTTTTCAAGATGAATACAAGTCCAGCTGATTACAACTGGCGCCAATACACAAATTGGTAACAATGACCAAATATAGATATTATATATGTGAAGAAGGCCTTACCAATTATATATATATATATATATATATATATATATTCCCCACAATACACAACACAATATATGAGCTAGACTGAATATTTACCAGCACATGCCAAACAATGGTCATTGTAATATGTACAATGTACACAGCCCATAAAAATGAAAGTTCAAGAAAGCAAGGTAAAGTAGATAAATGGAAGGGGGTGGATATTTGAAGTGTTGTCCATAAATTTAGTTTAGTTTGTTTCATTGCCTAATAGCCTTTTAAAAGTCGTATCTTCTGTATTTAAAAAAAATATTATAATCACTATGAAAAGACAAGAAACAGGCATGAGAATGTATGTATCAACAATAAAGAATCATGACCTATCTGTGGCAAGAACAGAACGAGTGTCCTTAACAGCAGAAAAAATCACCATGCACATAATGAGAATGTGCCAATGTCCTCTCGGTTAATGCTTCTGAACAAGGAAAAAGTTATAAACATTTACTTAATAGTCTATCCAGAGTTTTATTAAAAAAGGTGGAGCTTGTTAATCTGTTAAAGATGGTAACACCAATGTACAGGTATGTAATGTACATGGGGGCTACCGTTGTGACAGAGTGGTAAACATAGATGTTGAAAGCAGAAGACCACATGGTCTATCCAGTCTGCCCCTATGTGTATACTGTATGTTCTCTTTATCTTAGGATAGATGTATGCTTATCCTAGGTATGTTTAACCCTTTAACTGCCAGTCTACCTAGAGCTTTTGTCACCCTCTGTTGACTATTTTTCACTATTTTGCGCTACACATGTGCAACTGTATTTATTAAAGGGGTTTATATATTGTTTTTTTCAGAAGAGTCTGGGCTTCAACACGAAATGTGTTGTTTGTTATTTGTTAAGAGTATTCTCAATATTTTGGGATGAAATATAACATTTTTTAAAGGGTTTCCCCCTTTGTAAAAAAAATAAAAAAGCAGAATCAAAGCCACATTTTCCTTAAAAAACAATATGCAAACAAGAAAAAACAAGATAAATCTGCGCAAGCAAGGTCCCCCGAACAGAAGGATACCCAACATGCATAGGTACTGTCAAGCGAAGAGCAGACAAAGTGTGCACCTTGTGCTTTTTCAACCAACTTTTAGAATACCCCCCACAAACCACAATTCCCTGAAAATACACACATTAAGCTTTGTAGGCGTACCCAGCTTATTGTAGTGGCTTCATGTTTCTGGAAGTAATCCCTCAAAGAATTCTTAGGTTTCACAATCAATATGCAAACCATATTAGAGAAAACCATATTGCATGTAAAAGCCCCATTTCTCCTGTATCGGTAGCCCCCAGCCCAGGAGATCCCCCAAACTGAAATGAACACTTTATAACATTTACAAATAAAATACAACTACTATCCAAACTATAAAGTATTTAAAAAATCCCCTAAAAAAAATTGCATGAAGGCCCCCCCCTACCCAGCATAACCAGCCCAGGGACAAGCTATGGGGGCTTGTAGAACAGGGCACAGGGGCCAGCCTCGATGGCCCCCCACTCTGCAGACTGCAAGCCTGCGCAGGCTAAATGGTCCCTGGGCCCTTCTACCCCCCCCCCCCGGGCTTTGGAGAGGCAGGTAATGCGAGGCTGTGGGGTAATAGCAAGTTAATGTCAAGTCACCCGCTAGAAGCAGGTGACTTGCCAGCCCCCTAAGCCTTGTGAACTGGTATAGGGGTCTCATAGGTCCCTTATCAGTTCACAAAGGGTTACATTTTTTTAAAAAACACACGGACACAGACAAAAAAATACAATTCTGTGAGATACTCACCTGTAGAATTGGTATTATACGCATACAGCACGTCCTGCTCCATCTATAATACTTACACATGGGTTATCCTCCACCAGAGGGCGCTGTGCACTGCAGACATGCAAAAACAGGCTCCTCCCGGCCCTTCATATACCCAGGGACCTCCCACAAATCCCCAGTATTGAAAAGCAGTGAGAAAGAAGCCGGGAGAACCAACCACCAACTGGTAACAATAGTAATGATAACAATCACCATACAGGGGATCCAGAAAAATGTAAACCAGGGTGGGGTGGAGCAGGACGTGCTGTATGCGTATAATACCAATTCTACAGGTGAGTATCTCACAGAATTGTATTATTCTAAGCACACAGCACGTCCTGCTCCATCTATAATACTTACACATGGGACATCCAATAGCAGTGTCCATAAAGTAGGGTGGGATCCCCAAAAACAAGGCACAGCGGACAGTAAAGGTGCTGTCACCTGTAAAACTTTGCAACAGACATGACATGAGCAGAGGCTCTAACGTCAATCTCATAACAAGACCTTTGAAAGGTATGAACAGAGACAAGCAACAGTCTAGTAACTTATTCAACAGAAAAAACCTGGTGCTGAAGGGCCAATGGTACCCAAGCACCAATATAACGGAATAAAATGAAAAAGGGGAGATTCTTCCCCCTTAAAGGAATAGGCCAGTGTAACGACCCAACCAGCCCACAGGCAACAGAAGCCTCGTGGAAAACTTATAACTCCCCCTAAGGGGAATGCGAACTGGTCACCCGACCGAAGGCGGGAATACTGACCCCTTCACTAGCACGAAGCCAAAGGCTTTACTCAGAACCAGGAGGCATCCAAGAAGGATTAATCCAAAGGACGCATTGGCGCTGGAAACAGGCGATATCAGGCGCATACATAAGGAGGCGCCCGCAGACTTTCCCTCAGGGGAAAAATTGCAACACCTGTTGAGGGAATGTAGACCCTCATATTAGCATTATTAAGAATAAGGTCCGTAGTTAGACTAAACAGACTAAAACAATGATCATAAAACACCACTTGGACCGGAGGTCCAGCGTAAGAAGGAATACCCCCACGGCATGGGGTGCATATATATATATATATATATATATATATATATATATATATCGATCCAAGGCTAAGTAATCAGATCCACCTTCTCAGGCACACGTCTGACTGAGGCAGGAGCCCCCAGAGAAGCGACCTGGACTACAAAGCAGCTCAGACAGCATCCAGCAGAAGTCCCCAAGGAAAAATCCGCAGGGCAAACAAAATGAAAATTGATCCCGACAGGGACCATGGAATTACTTGGGAGATGCACCTAAGCAATCCCCAAGAGAACTCCTCACAAGGAAGACAGAACCAGACTCCTACAGGAAGACAGCCAGGACAGAACCTGAACCTTCAGAGTACCTAGATGGGGAGCCAACCCCAACCTATGCTGTAATGACTCTAGAACCCTGGGAACCAAGAACGTCCAACAGGGAAGAGACCAAGACTCATGCCAATCAATATGGGTATACCATAAACCCCAATAGACGGAGGAAGAGGAAGCCAAGGAAGCTTGCTCCTAGCCCCCCATATACCGAGTCACCCAGAAGATAAGGCCCGTCTCCAAGGGGTGAATGAATCAGCTGTCAAGCCCCAGACTAGAGTCTGTATATTGGGACGACAAAAGAAGGGGCCTGACAAGGGCAGAACCGCACTCCTGAGAGAGCGAACAGGTCAGCGGACTTCAGCAGAAGCATCTGCGAACCACAGTTCACAAGGCCACCCAGGCCATCAATCTCACGGGTCTCTTTATCAGCACAACCGTGCACAGAACCCCACAAGCAGGGTGAACGAAGAGAAGGCATATAAAATAGAAAGTCTATGCATAATTTTACTAAGCCCCCATGACCAGAGTCAGAATATTCTGGGACAGTAAAAACAAGGGCGGAGCCCCTGTGGTATAAGCGAGACCCAACAGAGCCACCCTAGCTGGCTCTCAGAGCGACACCAGGATAGCATAACCTGCCGTTGAAAGGCATCCATTGGAGCGAATACCGCTGAGAAGCAGGGGACGTAGACCCCCGCCCAAATCAGAATAAGGAACCCTCCAGAGGGAGCATCCTGCTTCAAGCTCCAGACCAATAATAAAACAGGCCATTCTTCCAACAGGCCAAGAGTCCCCAAATAGACAGGTCCTAAAAGAGGAGAAGTCCAGCCGTATAGAGTCCACGGAAGGCTCACCGTTTCAACAAAACCAGTAGGTAAGATGGACCCTCTAGGGGACCCTACCTAGGAACCACGGGGGGTTGTGGAAGAAATTCCCCCCCCCCCCCGCCAACCTGCGAGACTTGGTACCCAAGGTGACCATTCACAGGAAGATGCAAGTAAGGAAGGGGGTGCCCCCTGACAGGGCCCTTGAATATGATCAGCTCAAGAGGAACCACCTTACCAAGGGGGAATGAGCACAGACCAAGCCCCAGGGGTGCTGGAACCCCATGTAGGATCAATAACCTACTGTGCTGAAGAGCCCAAGGGCTTGGTATATAAGGGACATCATCTGATACACCACCAACGGGCCCACCAGCTGCCATCCCGCCTGGTGAAAGTAAGATGTCAGCAAAGGGGGACAGAGCCCCTGTAACCAGGAGTCCACTTATTGCCAAGGAAGAAGGCTCAAGCCTGAACCAAATCCAAGAAATGGAGAGAGCGGATAAGGGACCATGAGGGATTGAGGTGACTGAGCACCCATCCAGTAACTCCCAGGGGACACCGACGGCCGACCAATCCACTCGGCCTGACGTAGAGACTGGGGAGTAAGGAAAGACGACCCGGTAGATCCTAATGCAGACGCCCCCCCCCAGGCATGTCCGAGACATCACCCCCATTCGCGCCATGGCGAGTAGCCTGGGAACGAAAGAGAGGCCACAAATAATGCCTCAATCCGCAGGGTTGGTCCTGCAACACCGTCTAGTAATGGTCTTGGTGTCCAGCAGACACAAGGGGAACTAAGAAGATCTAGTACTCCACAGGAGGCCGGAAGCCCCCCTTGCACAGGGCGCCTGTGTCCCTAGACAGAAGTGTCATATAGGGGCTACCTGTGAGAGCAGAATTGCCAGGCCTACCATAGGCCAGCGTGGCCCAGACTGCCTCATACTGTTGAGGGAAGGAGGAAGGTTAATATAGAGGCCAAAGCCCCATACCGTTAAGGGCAACCTGTAAGTAAGCCCAAACTCTGTAGGCCCAGTACGGCCTACACCAATACCTGAGTGAAAACCAGGGGCTAGAAGCACCCTGACAACCACTGAGAGGGACCGCCCAGCAAAGCTATCCTGTGTCCAGGGGAACAACCTCCTGGAACCACCAGAAGGAGAAGGGCGAGGGCGTCCCTTCATGCTTGGGAGGCCTTGGCAGATTTGGACTTAGTCCTGCCAGAGGGCCCAGGGCGTTGCCTACCCACCCCATGGTGGAAATCCACACTGAACAGTTGGAAGCACACCTCAGGCTCGCGTTTGACACTAACGTAGGGAGGTGGAGGGGTGACCCTGCCCCGGGGAGGCCGGAGCGGCCTTCTGCGCAAGGGTGCTTTACCCTTTTTACCAAAAAGGTCCAAACGGGCCCCAAATAATCGCCGTCCTCTGAAGGGAAGGCAAGTGAGAGCCTTTTTCGTAGCATCGTCAGCACCCCACTGTCGCAGCCAGACCAGGCGGCGAATAGATACCACAAGGGCAGAGGTTCTAGCACACATCTTAATGGTGTCGTCCAGTGCTGATAGGATAAACTTCACAAACGCATCACAGTCACAGTTAAACACCCCCCAAGGGAGGTCCTCAGGACGGTGATCTAGTACTTTTCTGACAAGAGACCTGGCGGCCACCGCAGTGATGGCCGCAGCACAGACCGGGCGCAGAGCCGTCCCTGCACACGAGAAGGCGTGGGAAGCCAGTCTGTCAATGCGCCGGTCCTCAGCATCCCGAAGGGTACGGTAAAAAGGAGCCATCATGAAAGGGGGGTTAGTAACCCCTATAACCGGTGCATCCACCACAAGAAGTGCTGACCAAAAATTAACCACATCAGGAGGGAAAGGGTACTTCCAATCCCAGACCCCTTTAAGTTTACAAGGCGATTCCCATTCTTGGGATATAAGATTCTGGAAATGATCCTGTTCTAGGAACTCCAAGCGCGGCGGCGCTGTATGGAAACTCTCCTTCTTAGGCTTGGGGGTCTCCCCAGGGGTGGAGATTGACAAAACCTCAAAGATCTTAATAAGAATTTCATCTGTGTCACACAGGCCCCAAGAACCGGGCCCAGAATCATCACAGCACCCGGGCATCTCGTTCGAGGAGCCCGAATCTGAGAATAGCTCACCTTCCTCAGAAGGGTCAAGGTCCTGCATATCAGCAGAGTCATCGGTATCGTTAGGAACCGGAGAGCCAGGAGGCGTCAGGGACCGCTTCTTTCCAGGGCCCATATGCTCCGCCAATACAGACAGCACCTGCTCCACCGTAGGCAGCACGCGCGGCACGGCTTGCAGGTCATCCCCGCTCGAGTGAGACTCATCAGGAGTGATATTTAGGTCCGGGGAGACGGGTGTATTGAAGGGAGGTGCAGCCATTGGCAGACCTGCCTGTTCAGCACACGGTCCGCAGACCCGTGCTTTGTCAGCCTCAGCCTGGGGCTGACCACACACTGCACACAGCCGGCCATGTCCCAGAGGGACCCCGGTTACATAATTCTGAGATGCCTCCATATGGTGATTATCAGAGCAGTATGCCTGCAGGGATTTACGCAATAGGCAACCCTGCATGCCCCAAGACCCGCTAGGAAGTGGGAGAATTTGTTATGTGGACCCGCTGTAATATATGTTAGGCCGGGAGAAGCCACCGAAGTCCTGGCGTCTGAAAGACATAATGGGACAAGAGGGGTGGTGTCAGTGCCATGCGCAGCCGAATACACATAGAACCATACCGCCCCAGGGCAGGGCACTTACATGACCAAGGGAGGAGGCGGACCGCACCACGCGCGCGCGCGAAGATTGTCAAAATGGCGCCAAGCGAACCTCGAGGGGTGGGCCAGACCAGGCTGTGACGCGGAGCGTGTCGTGCCGAGTCTCCGCCTCCCCCAAAGAGCGCGAAGCTCTAACCAACAGAAATAAGTAGGACAGTTGGATAGAAGGCGCATGCATAAAGATGCTGACACGCTGGAAATGATGCTGCCGTCTAGGCAGTTGTTAATGAAAGACAAACGGCTCGCAACTGTATAGCAAGGAGCGCGACACTGAAACCCAATAAAAATAAAAACCAAAGGCCTTAACGTGTTACTTCACACTAGGACTGCCACACATACCCCCCCCCTTTCTTTTCCCCCGAGTTACGGGAGGAAGCGAGGGAGAAGCGGACCAGCGTCCATGGACTAAATCTGTGAGGGGCACGGGCAAGTATGCGGGAGGGTCATCCACTAGAGGCTCACCATCGGCCTAACCGCCTACCCTATGGTGGGGGATTGCGGTGGAGCGTGGCTCCGTTCAGCACACAAGGTGCTGCCTACCTTCCCCCGACCCACGCAGCCCAGGCTGGGAGGCATAATCTTCCGAAGAGGACGGGTGGAAATAGTCCCGCAGGGCCTCGGGCTGTAAAGCCACGCTATTCTCCCTCGCTTCCTCCTAAATCTGTGAGGGGCACGGGCAAGTATGCGGGAGGGGCATCCACTAGAGGCTCACCATCGGCCTAACCGCCTACCCTATGGTGGGGGATTGCGGTGGAGCGTGGCTCCGTTCAGCACACAAGGTGCTGCCTACCTTCCCCCGACCCACGCAGCCCAGGCTGGGAGGCATAATCTTCCGAAGAGGACGGGTGGAAATAGTCCCGCAGGGCCTCGGGCTGTAAAGCCACGCTCGCCTGCGAGAGCGTGATACTTCATGTCTTCGCAGTTCAGCACTGCAGAGAAATCTGGGGATTTGTGGGAGGTCCCTGGGTATATAAAGGGCCGGGAGGAGCCTGTTTTTGCATGTCTGCAGTGCACAGCGCCCTCTGGCGGAGGATAACCCATGTGTAAGTATTATAGATGGAGCAGGACGTGCTGTATGCTTAGAATATATTTTATTATTTTATACTTACCTCCCATGGATCCATCCCGGAGCACTGTGTCCCACGCTGATCATTTTGGCTTATGCTATTGTGGTGCTTCTGGACTCCTTTTATTCCTGCTGGGTGACAGGTAACACAGGGAGGGGGGGGCATTTTTGGAATTTTAAGGGTTAAAAACTCTTAAAAATCCTCTAAAAAATGGTGTGAGGTCCCCCTACCCAGTATAACCACCCTGAGGACCAGCTATGGGGGCTTGTAGAACAGGGAACAGAGGCCAGCCTTGGTTGCCCCCCCCCCCCGCCCTGTAGACTAGGGGTGTCATAAATCCATTACCAGTTTACAAAGGGTTGTAAAAAAAACACCACACAGTGGTGGAAATTACTTTATTCATAAAAAAAATGTTTACTTACCTCCAGTAGTCAGCTCCTCTGTCCCTTGCTGATCTCAATGACAGATGCAGTGATCGCTGGAGGGGTGGCAGGGGAGCAGAGGATCCCATGCCCCTCTCCTCCTCTGGCCAGTGATCATTGCATCTTACAACTGTCAGGTCTGGAGCGGGATGACGTCATAAGGGTGAGGTAATCGGTCTCACGGTCTGCCAAGAGCTACCATGCAGCAAATCTACTGCTCTACACTTATTAATTATGTGTAGTTTTTCTAGAGCAAGGAAAGGCACAATCTACTACCAATTAGCATGCATTCGTACAGCAGGTCTACTAGTCTACAGACCCATTACTTACTGTATGTGTAGTTTTTATACATAGAGCATGGCAAGTAATGTTCTACCATCAGCTAACTTGCAACTATGCAACAAGTCTACTACTCTACAGACAGGTTACTTACTTATGTGTAGTTTTCATTGACAGAGCAGTGTAAGGAACAGCCTACCATGTGCTACCATCATTACTTAATGGCAAGTAATGTTCTACCATCAGCTAACTTGCAACTATGCAACGAGTCTACTACTCTACAGACAGGTTACTTACTTATGTGTAGTTTTCATTGACAGAGCAGTGTAAGGAACAGCCTACCATGTGCTACCATGCAACCATGCAGCAGGTCCACTACTATACAGACCCATTACTTATTTATGTGTAGTTTTATATATGGAGCAGAGCTAGTAATTTTCTACAATCAGCTAACATGTTCTATTTTGACTAGTGATTTACATATGTGTAATTAATATATATAGAGAGAAAGACAAGGTACAGTCTACCATGCAGGTCTGCTACTCTACAGGTGAGCTACTTACTGTATGAGTCATTTTCATATACAGAGCAAGGTAAAGAACGGTCTGCCAAAAGCTCCCATGCAACCATAAAGCAGATCTACTGCTCTACACACTCATTAATTATGTGTAGTTTTTATAGAGCAAGGAAAGGCTCTATCTACTATCAACTATCATGCATTTGTACAGCAGGTTTACTAATACTTACTGTATGTGTAGTTTTTATATATAGAGCATGACAAGTAATGTTCCATGTACCATTGGCTAACAGGCAACTATACAGGTCTACTACTCTACTGACAGGTTACTTATTTATGTGTAGTTTATTTTTTTTAACAGAGTAGTGTAAGCAACAGTCTACCATGCGCTACCATGCAACCATGCAGCATATCTACTACTATACATATTATTTATGTGCAGTTTTATATATAGAGCAGAACAAGGAATTTTCTACAATCAGCTAACATGTATCAAGTCTACTACTCAACTGACAGGTGATATACTTATGTGTAATTTTCAGAGTAAAGTAAGGAATGGTCTACAATGAACTACCAGGCTACCATGCAGCAGGTCTACTACTCTGCAGACCCAATACTTACTTATCTGTAGTTTTTATATATAGGGCAAGGCAAAGGATGCTCTACCATCAGCTAACATGCAACTATGCAGCAGGTCTACTGCTCCACTGACAGGTGACTACTTAACAGATCCATTACTTATTTATGTGTAGTTTTTACAGATATAGAGCAAGGCAAGAAACAATCTATTATCATGCACCCATGCAGCGGGTCTACAACTCTACAGACACGTGACCTACTTATCAGCTGTCTGGCCTACTATATTTCTAATCTTTAATTTCTTTTGCAGCCTATCCACCTACAGTAAACATCACCATAAAAACTCGTCTTTATTTTACCATTTGTACGATGTAGTCATTGATTAAATCCGTAATCTTCAAGTTTCATATAAAAAACAGTTGAGTAGTCTAGTCACAAATGTTTAGGTGGTTTTAGTAAAAAAAAAAATATACAACATGTTTAGGACAAAATAACTGAAATCAGTCCTAATTATGACATTTAGCAGTCAACGAATGACTGGTTGTTGGGTGTTACATTATAAGTCATCCATTCTAGAATAAGAAAGAGATGGGGGTTTACCAAAGAAACCACAACTTTTTCAGTGTTAGCGTCAGCTTATGATTTAAATACATAAATAAATAAATAAATAAATAAATAAATAAATAAATAAATAAATAAATACATGTGCATGACGAGAGAGAGAGAGACTGTTCTACTGAACGGCTCAATATGTAGTGATTACTGAAGCCGTAAAGACCTGGGTAACTTTTTTTTGTTCTATCTATGCTATCATTTTCAGAGCAGTTATATAACAATACTGTACTGTATGGCAATACTATAGCATTGTACATTTAATGGAACAGAGGGGGATGAAAAATATTGAAGAGGGAACATAAATGTTGAGCTTTAAAGTAGAAAAATCACAAAAAGTTTTTTTTGTTTACCTTTCATTAAGCTGCCTTATTCTTGTGTAAAGCGTCAGCTTCAACCCCGCCCTAATTTGTGTTGGTGGAGCCATGCTGCTGCAGGAAAGGCTATTATGTTCTATTTGTTGGTGACTGACAGTACTTCCTGCAGACCTTAGGAGAATTCAGATTTGTTGTAACCACCAGGGGATGGGCAGCTATGAAATAACACACATCAATGACCTAGACAATGCAAGTAGGGGAAGATACTAAAAAGAGCAAAACAGACCTACAGGAAAAAAATACTTTACCTGCGAGATGCAAGGAATGCAACCATAAGCTGTAAATGTGTCATGAGATGAGATCACCAGTGATGTAAGCATATGGGTGATCCCAAGGGAGGTTCTCACAGCAGGGCATTCCAAATCAGGATGGTCAGGGGGTAGGGTATCAGAAAGTCTCCAGGACCGACTTCAAAGAGTTTTGTTAAAATTATTCACCCTTATTATTATTCACGTTTCCATTCTTCACTGCCAATGGGGTTTGGCAGGCATGTACTCACCATGCAACCCCAGTGCTCACGTGGAAATACAAGAGACTGGGTGAATAATTCTGCCCCCCACCCTGGGGGAGAAATTACCTAATAGAATTTTTGACACTTGGTCCACTTTAATAGAGTAGCACGTACCTGTATATGGTCCTACTTCCCCTTTAAAATGCCAAACTGAAGACATATTTCCTAAATAATTGAAATTTAACCCTTTAAGTGCCAAGCACGTAACACCTACGGGCTCGCTTGTCCAGGCCTTAAAGCGGATCTTCACCCTAAATAAGAGTCTATCTTATATGTTTCCCTCACGCTGTACATACAGATTGCCCACATTAAAAAATTTCCTACCTGCATCTATTGCATTTTCTGAGACTTTTAACATCCAAGATGGAGGCCCATGGGTGTGCAGGCAGCCTGCAAACAGGAAGTGTCTTCTTACTGTGCTGCTCTGCATTCTGGGATTGCTGACCTTTTCCTGACCCCAGTTCTGCTCTGTCTGTGCAAAGCACAGCTATAACCCCGCTCCCCTGTACTTATGACCCCTCTCCTCTCCTCAGTATGTGATGCTACTGAGCCAAGATGGCAGCGCTCGTACCCTAGAGTGCTGAACAGAGTTGCAGGCCAGTGAAGGAAAGAATAAAAAGTAAGTGATTAAAAACTTTAAATATATTAATTTTAGATGCTGGGGAATAGCTTTTTAAGGGTTTGGGCTTTTCATTAAATGATGCTGAAGGTCCGCTTTAAGTGCCAAGCCCGTAGGTGTTAGGTGCTTGACTATCCCCCCTGCTAGTTAAAAAAATCCGGCCGGGTCTCCTCTTTAATTTGGTGCCATCTGATCCCCCCTGGGGAACGCTAACTGTAAAAAAAAAAAAAAAAATGACATTTACTCACCTGCGGCCGCATTGCCTCTCGCCGGGTCTCCTCTTCACGGGGGGGGGGGGGGGGGGGAGGGGGGCCTCCGATTGCCCCCCCAGGATCTTCCGTGGTGAGGAGAGGGCGAGCAATTGCCCTCGCCTTCACTTCCTGGATCGGGTCTGCTAGCCCCGCCCCTTGGGGGCGGATCTGGGTGACATCACTGTCATGTCACCCGGCAGCCGGCTTCCTAACGGCCACACCCGAGATGATCAGTCTTGATCCCTCACCCCCCTCCCAGCCTCCCTCCACCCAGCACCCACAGCTGTCATCGGGAAACGCCGGGAGACAGAGGAGGATCGGAGGTGAGTGAAGTAACAAAAAAAAAATACAATTCTGTGATTACTCACCTGTAGAATTGGTATTATATGTATACAGCACGTCCTGTTCCAGAAGATATTCCTTACACTTGGGATATACTCCAGTAGATGGCGCTGGACTGCAGAGACAGAAAAGTGGCTCCTCCTATATACCCGGGACCTCCCACAAAATCCCCAGTATTGAAAAGCAGTTAGCAAGAGACGGGGAAAACTATAACCATTATATGAAAATTTGAACATAAGAACAATCACCATAAAGAGGTAACTAAAGATAATGATAACAAGGGTGGGGTGGAACAGGACGTACTGTATACATATAATACCAATTCTACAGGTGAGTAATCACAGAATTGTATTATTCTAAGTATACAGCACGTCCTGTTCCAGAAGATATTCCTTACACTTGGGACATCCAATAGCAATAGTGTCCGTAAGGTAGGGTGGGATCCCCAAAAGTAACAGCAGACAGTTTAAACCACTGCCGCCTGCAGAACCTTGCGGCCAAAAGCAGCATCTGCTGAGGCCCTAACATCAACCTTGTAAGACTTTGAAAAAGTATGAACAGAAGACCAAGTAGCAAACTTGTTCAACAGAAGCTTGGTGCTGAAAAGCCCAAGAGGCACCAATAGCACGAGTAGAATGAGCAGTAAGGTGGAAGGGAGGTTCCTTCCCCTTAGCAGAGTAGGCCTGTATCATAGCCTGACGTATCCACTTGCTGATAGTGGACTAAGCCGGAGCCAGGCCTTTCTCAGGTCCAGACGGAAGCACAAAAAGAGCATCAGTCTTCCTGAAGGATTCAGTAGCCACCAAATAGAACTTCAGAGTTCTGACTACGTCCAAAGAATGCAAAACCCTTTCCTTAGGGTTACTAGGATTAGGACACAGAGAAGGCAAAACAATGTCCTGATTGAGATGAAAGGCAGAAACAACCTTAGGTAGAAAAATACCGTTTTGTGATTACTCACCTTTAAAACGAAAATTGTAAGTGTGACATACACTCCGCTTCAATTCTTCATGACATTTGGGTTATTCTCCAGTAGAGGGCGAAACTCTGCAGAGATGAATGCAAAAAAGGAGCTCCTCCCAGTCCATAAATACCTGGGACCTCCCACAAATTCCCCAGTGTAGGATAGCAGTAAGGGGACCAGGAAGAACCAAATATAACAATACTAACAACCAAGAAACAATGGTTCACCATATAAAGGATCCAGAATACCAAACAGGGTGGATGAAGCGGAGTGTATGTCACACTTATAATATCCGTTTTAAAGGTGAGTAATCACAAAATGGTATTATTCCAAGTGTGACATACACTCCGCTTCAATTCTTCATGACATTTGGGACATCCAATAGCAGTGCCCGTCATGGGTGGGAACCATAAACAGTAAAGAACGCACCAACTTAAACCACAGCAGCTTGCAGAACCTTGCGGCCAAAAACAGCATCCGCTGAAGCCCGCACATTAACCTTGTAAAACTTGGAAAAAGTATGAACGGAAGACCAAGTAGCAGCCTTACAAACTTGTTCAACAGAAGCCTGGTGCTGAAAAGCCCAGGACGCACCAACAGCACGAGTAGAATGCGCAGTGACCCTAAAAGGGGGAGTTCTCCCCTTAGCAGAATAGGCCCCAACAATGGCCTGACGAATCCATTTGCTAATGGTAGACTTGGCGGGCACCAAACCTTTCCTGGGCCCACAGGGCACCACGAAAAAGGCATCCTTCTTGCGGAAAGAAGAAGTAGTCACCAAATAGTACTTAACACAGCGAACCACATCCAAATTGTGCAAAACCCTCTCCTTGTCATTGCTAGGCTTAGGACACAAGGAAGGGAGAACAATATCCTGATTGAGATGGAAAGCAGAAACCACCTTAGGAAGGAAATCTGGCTAAAAGCGAAAGACCACCTTGTCCTGGTGTCTTTCAAAGGGGCCTGAATCGACAGAGCCGCCAACTCAGAAACACGCCGAACAGAGGTAATAGCCACCAAGAAAGCAACCTTTTGAGTGAAAACAGAAAGAGCAATATCCTGTAACGGCTCAAAAGGAGAACCCTGGAGAGCCGAAAGAACCAAATTCAAATCCCAAACAGGAACCATAGCCTTCCGAGGGGGTCGAACATGAGTGACCCCCTGGAAAAAAGTCTTAACCAGTGGGTGTAAGGCAAAAGATCTTTGGAAGAAAACAGACAGAGCAGAGACCTGCCCTTTCAAGGTACTAAGCTGGAGCCCAAGATCCAGACCGTGCTGAAGAAACTCCAAAATCCTAGGGATCGAAAACACCCAGCAAGGCAAGGCCCTAGCCTCACACCAGTCAATATAGGATCGCCAAGCCCTATAGTGCCAGAAGAGGACCGCTTCCTAGCTCTAATCAAGGTCTGAACCACAGACAAACCTTCCTCCTTTAAAATGAAGGTCCCAATGCGTCAATAGATGAATTTGAAGAGATCTTATGTGAAACTGCGCAAACGGAACCGCCTCGAAGGAGGTCACCATCAGTTTCATCCCCTGCCGGATAGAGGGGCAAGGATCGGCCAGAAAAAGGCGGATCAGATCCTGAATCCCCTGCACCTTGGTCTGGGGTAGAAACACTCTGGCCTGAATGGTATCCAGATTCATGCCCAGAAATGAAATCTCCCGTGATGGCGAGAGAGAGGACTTGGGGCGGTTGATCACCCACCCGAACCTCTCCAGGGTCGACACCACCTGGTGGGTGTCCAGCTCCGCCTGACGGAGGGAAGATGCTGAAATCAATAGGTCGTCCAGATACGGCACAATGCGAATTCCCTGAGCTCTGAATAGGGCCATTATGCCCGTCAGAACCTTGGTAAAGACCCTCGGCGCTGAGGTCAACCCGAAGGGAAGGGCTACAAACTGAAAATGTTGATCGTCCACCTCGAACCTGAGGAATCTCTGATGCGCTGGAAAAATTGGAACATGCAAAAATGCATCTTTGATGTCTATGGATGTCATGAAATCCCCTTGACGAAGGGAACTGATGGCCGAGCACAGAGTCTCCATACGGAACTTCTTGAATCTGATGAATCTGTTGAGGACCTTGAGGTCCAAAATGGGTCTTACAGAACCTTCCTTCTTGGGAACCGTGAAAAGGTTGGAGTAGAAAGCCCTGCCTCTCTCCGACGGAGGCACCGAGCATACAACTCCCAAGGTCTCGGGCACCCGAGACCTTAAAAGTCTTGGAGGAGGCCAGTACTCGAACTCCAGTTTGTACCCGGAGGAGACCACTTCCAAGATCCAATTGTCTGTGACCTCCCGAGCCCAGACCTGGAAGAAGAGCCGCAGTCGTCCCCCCACCCGAGGGAGTGAGGGCGCCCCTTCATTGCTGAGCTGGTTTACCTGCAGGCTTGGGTTTGGAACCCCAGGCAGAAGCAGGACGGGCCTGACCTCTGCCCCTGTTCCAGGAAGAGCCTCTGACACCCGAGAAGGCCAAACCTCTACCAGCTCTGGCACCTCGAAAGGAAGGATTGAAAGAGCCTGCCCCCCGAAAAGGACGGCGCAGTTTCTTCCGCTGAGGTAGCTTACCTCCCTTTGCCACAGCATCCAACGTATCTCCAAACAGCCACGTACCCAAGAAGGGGAGAGCTGTGAGCGATTTCTTGGCCGCAAAGTCCGCCGTCCACTGACGGAGCCATACCGAGCGGTGCATGGCCACCAATAAGGCTGAAGTCCTACTACACCTAACAATAGTGTCTTCCATAGCAGCCAAGACAAAATCCATGAACAATTCAAATATTTTAAGCGTAGTGAACTCAGTGCTGGCCGGATCAAGGTGAGCGTCATTTAACCAGTCCCAAATCAGAGACCTAGCACCCACCGCCACTAGCGCAGATGCACAAACAGGTCGCAAAGCCGAACCAACACTGGCAAAGGCATGGCATGCCATCTGATCAAGGCGCCTATCCTCACCATCCTTTAGGGAAGTGGTGTCTGGGGTGTGAAGCATGGAGGAATTGGTCAACCCCAAAACTGGCGCATCGACCTCGAGAGGAGAAGCCCAGCGCTTAACTGCTTCCACCGGGAAAGGATACTTCTTATCCTATCCCTGAGGAACACCCGGAAGCCGACTAGGTTTCTCCCATTCCCTAAGGATCAGTGCATCAAACTGACCCTGGGTAGGGAATTCCAAACGAGGCTTGTGGGCCCCCAAAAATTCCCCCTTCTTGAGAGGAGGTGCCTCAGGCGGCGCAATATCCAAAACCTCCAAGAGATGACAAAACCGTGGCCGTGTCAACAGCATCCCCCAGCGCCTGCCCAACATCAGCCTCGCCAAACCGTACATCGTCAGCCTCTGACTCCTCATATTCCCCCTACTCCAGCGGGGAATAATCTGACATATCAAAAGAATCATCATCAATATCCCAAGTCGCCTGGACCGACGACAAATGTCTCTTTTTTGCCTGGGCCTTCTTGCCCACTGCGCTAACCATAAATTTCTCGATGCTGGCCAACCTAGCACAAACATCGGAATGCGACTCCCCGCTAGCACCAATGTCACTTGGGGTACGGATAAGGTGGGGAGGGGAAGGCGATGAAGCGGGGGGCGCCGACCCAGAAGGCTGGGCACCCGACTGCCGCGATATGGCCTTTTGTGCACATGGTATACAAATAAGCACATTCTCACCCGTAAGGGATGCCCCACAACCCACATATGGCCGGGATTGTCCCAGAGGGAGCCCGAGCCCGGTATCCTGCGGAGCCTCCATATGGTGATTTTTGTGGTCAGTCGCAAGACCGCAGGGAATTTAAGCAATAAGCAACCCGGGATGCCCCTTAAAAGTCCCAGTGGGAGGATTTGTGGTGATCTATATAAGGCTAGGGACCCCAGGACCAGGAGGAACCCCTTAACATGCACATAAACGATGCAATCTGAAACACACAATGAAGCATACAAGTCAAAATTGCCTCACAAAAAAAAAATATATATATACATATAATAACATATATAATAACATATATGCATACACACACATGCGATAAAACAGGAGGCCCCCCTGCTGAAGAGAGCCTGGCCCCGCCCCCTCCCCAAACAAGCCTGAGGGGGAGAAGCTCCCCAGGCTGAGTGAAGGAGGCCAGCACCGTTATGGCCCTAAGTATAAGCAAACATCCAGTCAGCACCCAACACAAGTAAAACACTCACACACACACACACAGTGCCATACACACATATAAACCAACAGGGTATACAGGCCGACCCCCCCAGACGGAAAGAAAAGGACCCGGAAGGGGAGAATCCCAGCCAGAATCTGGCCATAGGAATGACAGGGACCGGGCTCGAATAGGGATAATTTAGGAAAGGTCCTGGCAGCAATAGGGGCAAAAAATGGCCGGGCGCGAACCCGGCTTACCTGCAAGTAAGAGAAGTCTTCATCTTCTGTCTTGCTCGCCTTCCTGCAGAGAAGAAACTGGGGAATTGGTGGGAGGTCCCAGGTATTTATGGACTGGGAGGAGCTCCTTTTTTGCATTCATCTGCAGAAGTTCGGCCTCTACTGGAGAATAACCCAAATGTCATGAAGAATTGAAGCGGAGTGTATGTCACACTTGGAATATCAGGCTTAAAACGAAACACCACCTTGTCCTGGTGTCTCTCAAAATAAGGAGGCTTGATGGAAAGCGCCGCCAACTCAGAAACACGCCTAACAGAAGTGATGGCCACCAAAAAGACCACCTTAAGCATAAGAATGGACAAAGGGGCCCCCTGCAAGGACTCAAAGGGAGACCCCTGCAGGGCAGACAAGACCAAGTTCAAGTCCCAGATTGGTAACATAGGCTTACGTGGGGGACGCACGTGAGTAACCCCCTGGAAAAAGGTCTTGACCAGGGGATGCTGAGCAAAGGATCTTTGGAAGAAAATCAAAGCAGACACATGGCCTTTCAGAGTACTGAGCTGAAGACCCAGATCCAAACCATGTTGGAGAAACTCCAGAATCCTAGGAATAGAAAACACACGACAGGGAAGCGAGTGGGACTCACACCAGTCAATGTAAGTACGCCGGACCCTGTAATAGATGGAAGAAGAGGACCTCTTCCTAGGCCTGATCATGGTATTCACCACTGAGGCAGGCAGCCCTTTTTCCATCAAGCCAGCGTTTGTAAATTGGGGTGGCGTAGGTGTCCCTGAGTGAGCAGATCTGGAACCAGTGGTAGAGCGTACTGATCTACTGCCAACTGCACGATGTCTGCGAACCACACTCTTCTTGGCCAACAGGGGGCCACCAGGATGGTTGGCACCCCTTCCTGAACTATCTTGCGCAGCACCCTGCCCAGCAGTGGAAATGGGGGAAACACATACAGGAGCTGGAACCTCGTCCTCGTCCAGGTCAGAGGATCCTGGGACAGAGAGACAAAGACTGGAAGCTTGTGATTGTGACGGGACGCAAATAGATCCACGTCCGGCTGACCCCAGCTGTGGCACAGGGAGCGAAACACCCTGCTGCTGAGGGACCACTCTCCCAGACGAGAGGTCCCCCTGCTCAGAGAGTCTGCCTCCAGATTCTCCACCCCCGGGATGTACACAGCTGAGATGCAGGGAACATTTTCCTCCGCCCAGGACAGTATCAGGGACACTTCCTTGAGGGCCTTCTTGCTCCGGGTCCCTTCCTGATAATTGATGTAGGCAACCGCCGTCTGGTTGTCCGAGCGGACCTGAACAGCCCGACCCCTCAGGTGTGGGGTTAAGTGGGCGAGAACCAACCTGATTGCCCTAAATTCCAGAAAGTTGATAGGGGCATGGGCCTCCTGAGGGCCCCACTGACCCTGGAATTTCAGGGACCAGAATCTCCCCCAACCTGTCAGACTGGCATCCGTGGTGACAGTCTCCCAGCAAGGGGGCCAGAAAGGACCTGCCCCCAGCAGGCTCCCTGAGTCCAACCACCACACTAGAGACCGCCTGACCTGAGGGGACAAGACAAACACCTGATCCAGGGACACAGGGTCCCGATCCCATACTGACAAGAGGTGAATCTGAAGAGGCCTCATGTGGAACTGGGCATATGGAACCGCCTCGAAGCAGGACACCATCAGGCCCACCAGCTGCATTCCCTGCCTGATGGATGGATGGGGACAAGACAGCAGGAGCTGAACTTCCTCTTGAAGGACCTCCACCTTCTGCTGAGGAAGAAAGATCTTGACCTGAGCTGAATCCAGAATCATGCCCAGAAAAGACTTCACCATGAAAGGAGACAGGGAAGATTTGGGGAGATTGATCACCCAGCCGAATGATTCCAGTGTGGACACCACCCTCTGAGTGTCCAGCTCTGCCTGATGGAAGGACTGAGAAGCAATAAGCATGTCATCCAGGTAGGGAAGAATTCAAATGCCCTGAGACCTCAGCAGGGTAATCACTCCTGCCAGCACCTTGGTGAATACCCTGGGGGCCGACGTGAGGCCGAAGGGCAAGGCCACAAATTGGTAGTGCTGATCCTCCAGAGCGAACCTGAGGAACCTCTGATGACCTGGAAAGATAGGGACGTGAAGGTAAGCATCCTTGATGTCTACAGAGGTCATGAAGTCCCCTGGGCATAGGAAAGTCACAGCTGAGCGCAGAGTCTCCATGCGAAAGTGTCTGAATCTGACAAATTTTTTGAGGCGCTTTAAATCCAGGATAGGTCTGATGGACCCATCCTTTTTGGGAACAATGAAAAGATTGGGATAATAGCCTTTGCCCCTTTCCTTCAAGGGCACCCGGCAGATGACTCCGAATTCCAGAAGGCCTTGGACAGCCAGGGACAGACCCTGAACTGACAGGGGGTTTTGAGCTAACCGGGATTTGATGAATCTTGGGGGCGGCCAGGCTGCAAACTCTATCTTGTAACCAGAGGAAACTACCTCCACCGGTCTGAGACATGACGCCTCCAGACATGAACCAAGAGCCGAAGCCGTCCCCCCACCCGGATGGGTGAGGGCGCCCCTTCATGCCTGAGGGGGCTTGGGGGAGGACTTAGGCTTGGGACCCCAGGAGCAAAGGAAGATCCCCATCCAATTCTGGAGCCACGGAAGGAAGGAAGAAAGGCACCTGAACCCCGAAAGGACCGGGGCTGCCTTCTACGCTGAGGTAACTTGGCTCTCTTAGCAAACAAGTCCAGACGTTCACCAAAGAGGCGCAGCCCCTTGAAGGGAAAACCAGTGAGAGCCTTCTCAGCAGCGTTGTCAGCTGCCCACTGGCGCAGCCAGACCGAGCCGCGTATCACCACCAACAAGGTAGATGCCCTGCCACACATCCTAATGGTATCATCCAAGGTAGAAAGAACATATGCAACAAATTCCTCACAACGCAGAAGAGCTCTATACTCTTCACTACCTGCATCATCAGGGGCCCCATCTAAGAGACCCCTGAGCAGGCTTTTAATAGCAACAGCCGTAATGGCACAGACCGGACGCAGCACGGTCCCCACACAGGCAAAGGCATGGCAAGCCAGCTGATCTATGCGCCTGTCCTCCCCATCCCTCAGTGTAGTAGGGTCAGGGGAATGCATGACAGATGTGTTGGACAACCCCAGAACCGGTGCATCCACCTCGGGAGGACATGACCATCATTTAACCATATCAGCAGGAAAGGGATACCTCTTATCCCAACTCTTTGGCACCCCGGGAAGCTGGCTAGGCTAATAATTCCCCCTCTTCCAGGGGGGTATAACCGGTAACGTCAAAAAATTCCTCAGCCTCCATAGAAAAGAGGGAAACACCAGGTGAAAAATACCATTTTGTGATTACTCCCCTTTAAAATGGGTATTATAAGTATGTCACACACCCCGCTTCCAAGATTAATGACATATGGGTTATGTCCAGTAGAGGGCGAACTTCTGCAGAGATGACTAGAAAAAAAGAAGCCCCTCCCGGTCCATAAATACCTGGGACCTCCCACACATTCCCCAGTATAGGAAAGCAGTAAGGGGACCAGGAAGAGCCAATAAAAAACTAAAGAACCAAACAAGGTTCACCATATAGAGGATCCAGAATAAAAATCAGGGCGGGATGAAGCGGGGTGTGTGACATTTTAAAGGTGAGTAATCACAGAATGGTATTATTCCAAGTATGTCACACACCCCGCTTCCAAGATTAATGACATATGGGACATCCAATAGCAGTGTCCAACAAGGGTGGGGATCCCAAAAAGGCAATAATGCACCAATTTAAACCACTGCAGCTTGCAGAACCTTGCGCGAAGCAACAGCACGAGTAGAATGAGCAGTGATCTGGAAAGAGGAATCCCTCCCCTTGGCAGAATAGGCCCCAACAATGGCCTGACGTATCCATTTACTAATGGTAGACTTGGTGGGCGCCAAACCCTTCCTGGGCCCGGAGGGCACCACGAACAAGGCGTCCGTCTTACGAAAGGGAGAAGTAGCCACCAAATAGTACTTCACACAACGAACTACATCCAAAGAGTGCAGGACCCTCTCCTTGTCATTGCTAGGCTTAGGACACAAGGAAAGAAGAACCACATCCTGATTGAGATGGAAGGCAGAAACCACCTTAGGAAGGAAATCTGGTTTAAAGCGAAAGACCACCTTATCCTGGTGCCTTGCAAAGTAAGGGGCCTGAACGGACAGAGCCGCCAACTCAGACACGTCAAACAGAGGTGATAGCCACCAAAAAGGCAACCTTTTGTGTGAGCATAGAAAGTGCAACATCCTGCACCGGCTCAAAAGGAGGCCCCTGGAGGGCCGACAGAACCAAATTCAAATCCCAAACAGGCAACAAAGGCTTTCGAGGGGGCCGCACATGAGTGACCCCCTGGAAAAAAGTTTTAACCAAAGGATGAAGAGCAAAGGACCTTTGAAAGAAGACCGCCAGGGCAGAGACCTGCCCTTTCAAGGTACTAAGCTGGAACCCCAGACCGTGTTGAAGAAAATCCAAAATCCTAGGGATCGAAAACACCCTGCAAGGCAAGGCCCTAGCCTCACACCAATCAATATAGGACCTCCAAGTCCTGTAGTAGATGTTAGAGGAAGATCTCTTCCTAGCCCTAACAAGTGTCTGAATCACAGCATCAGACAAACCTTCTTCTTTTAAGATGTAGGTTTCAGCAGCCACGCCGTCAAAGCCAGCATTTGTAAATTGGGGTAACAAAGTTGACCTTGAGTGATCAGATCCGGAAACAGGGGCAACCTGTACTGACCTACCGCCGTACGTCGTCTGCGAACCAAACCTGTCTTGGTCACCTTGGGGCCACCAGAATTGCTGGCGCACCCTCTTGAGCCAGCTTGCGCACCACCTTGCCCACCATGGAGAAGGGGGGAAACAGGTACAGAAAACCCAGATCCCTCCAGGCAAGAGACAAGGCGTCCACTGCCAGGGCCAGAGGATCCTGAGATAGAGACACAAATGCAGGAAGCTTGTGATTGTGACGTGAGGCAAAGAGATCCACCTCCGGAATCCCCCACTTGTGACAAAGGGACCGGAACACCTTGTGGTTGAGAGACCATTCCCCTGGAGGTGATGCGTCAAGCGTGACAGTACCAACCGAATAGCTCTCAGCTCCAAGACATTAATGGGGGTGTGGGCCTCCCGAGGACCCCACAACCCCTTGAACTGATGCTCCTTCCAGAAACCCCCCCAGCCCGACAGGCTGGCATCCGTGGTGACCGTCTCCCAACAAGAGGTCAGAAAAGACCTACCCCTCAGAAGATTCCTTGGTTCCAGCCACCACTGAATAGACTGTCGAACCAGGGGAGACATCCGAAATGACTGATCCAATGACAGCGGACATCTGTCCCAGGCCAACAGTAGATGGAGCTGAAGCGACCTCATGTGGAACTGAGCAAAAGGGACTGCCTCGAAGGAAGCCACCATCAACCCCACCAGTCTCATCCCTAGCCGGATAGACGGGCGAGGGTTGGACAGAAAAAGACGTATCAGATCTTGAACCATCTGCACCTTCGACTGAGGTAGGAACACCCTGGTCTGAATGGTATCCAGATTCATGCCCAGAAATGCAATCTCCCTTGACGGGGAGAGAGAAGACTTGGGATGGTTGATCACCCAGCCGAACTTCTCCAGCGTTGACACCACCATCCTGGTGTCTAGCTCCGCCTGTCAGAGAGGATGCCGTAATGAGAAGGTCGGCCAGATACGGCACAATGCGAATGCCCTGGGCTCTGAGAAGGGCCATTATACCCGCCAGCACCTTGGTGAACACTCTTGGAGCCGAGGTCAGCCCGAACGGGAGGGCCACAAACTGAAAATGCTGATCTCCCACCACAAACCTGAGAAATCTCTGGTGTGCTGGGAAGATCGGCACATGAAGGTAAGCATCCTTGATGTCTATGGACGTCATGAAGTCCCCCTGACGAAGAGGAAGGATGGCTGAGCGCAAAGTCTCCATGCAGAACTTGGCTCTGATGAACCTGTTGAGAAGCTTCAAATCCAGAATGGGTCTTATGGATCCATCCTTTTTGGGCACTGTGAAGAGGTTGGAATAATAGCCCCGGCCTCTCTCTGATAAAGGCACTGGTCATATGACTTCCATGTCCAGAAGATTTTGCACTGCCAACAGGAGCCCCTGCGCAGCCCGGGGGTCCGAGGGGACCCGAGATCTGAGGAATCTGGGAGGAGGCCGGTACTCGAACTCCAGCTTGTACCCGGAAGAGACCACTTCCAAGATCCACTTGTCTGTGACCTCCCGGGCCCAGACCTGGAAGAAGTGCCGCAGCCGCCCCCCCACCCGCAAGGGTGAGGGTGCCCCCTCATTGCTTAGCTGGCTTGGCAGCGGGCTTGGGCTTGGAACCCCAGACAGGTCCTGGACGGGCCTGTCCTCTGCCTCTGCTCCAGGAATCACCTCTGAAGGTAGAGAAGGCAGCTCCTCTGCCCGCTCTGGCACAGAGAAAGGAAGGATTAAATGAGCCTGCCCCCCGAAAGGAGCGATGCTGCTTCTTGCGTTGCGGTAGCATTCCTCCTTTCGCTACTGAATCCAATTTATCTCCAAACAGCCGCATACCCAGAAAGGGTAGCCCTGTAAGTGACTTCTTAACCGCAATGTCAGCCGCCCACTGGCGCAACCAGACAGAGCGTCGTATAGCCACAAGCAACGCCGAGGTTCTGCTACACATACATATTGTGTCATCCAAGGCAGACAAGACAAAGGTCATGAACAATTCACACCGCATAAGCGCTGCAAATTCATCGCTGGCTGGGTCCAGCTGGGAACCACTCAACTGGCCCCTAACCACAGACCTGGTAGCCACAACCGTGAGTGCAGAAGCACAAACAGGTCGCAAGGCTGAACCCACGCTAGCAAAGGCATGGCAAGCCATCTGATCAATACGTCGGTCCTCACCATCCTTAATCATGGTGGCGTCTCGAGAGTGCACCACAGATGTGTTGGACAATCCCAGAACGGGCGCATCGACCTCGGGAGGGGACGACCAGCGCTTCACCGCATCCACCAGAAAGGGATACTTCCTATCCCATCCCTGAGGAACACCGGGAAGCCGGCTAGGTCTTTCCCATTCCTTAAGAATCAGATTTTCGAAATGCTTCTGATTTGGGAACTCCAAACGAGGCTTAGAGGTCCCAAAAAATTCCCCCTTCTGCGGAGGAGACTCCGCCGGAGGAGAAATAGCCAGCACCTCAAATAAATGGGCCAGGATCCCCGACTGCCGCGTTATGGCCTGCTGAGCACATGGTATGCAAATCAGTACATTATCCCCCGTAAGGGATACCCCACAACCCACACACTGCCGGGATTGCCCCGAAGGGAGCCCGAGCCCGGTATCCTGGGAAGCCTCCATATGGTGATTATTATGGTAGTCGCAAGGACCAGAGGGAATTACGCTAAAAGCTACCCAGGATGCCCCTTAAGTGCGTTAGTGGGAGGATTTCAATAATAATAATGATAATGAAAATGCCCCAAATTTAACCAAGGGACACTAGAACCAGGAGAACCCCCCTTTTAACCAAGCAGGGTCCTCCTGAAAGACACCAAAAGAGAAGGGAGACCCCGTAAGCAAGGCACACTAACCACCGCAGTCATACATGCAGAATATTAATATTATATATATTGTGGGATATTGGGGGCGAACGGTAGTGACACAGACAACAGTTCTCTCTCGGCAAAGCAGGTTTATTTCAGAAAAATGCCAGTATTCAAATGAAACAATACTTCTCCATTCATAGGTTGCAGCGTCAATGCAGAAAATCAAACAAATGGTTACATCACCAAATAAAGGTAAATCCAGGGCTGCGGATTCCAGCAAGCTGTGGGTCAAAGGAAAGTCCAATCCAGATTGCAGGGCAAAGCAGCCCGCCGCTTCTCACCCCCAACGGTCCAAGAGTGGGGCGCAGAAGCCAAGTCCTCTGGCTTAATAGTCCAGTATTGTTATGCATACAACATGCAGTTCAGCCTGAGCTTCCTCCATCAGGCTGGTCAAAGACAACCTGACTGGCTCAGTGGGAGCCTTTTATTCAGGCTCCTTCCTGAAATCAATCTAACCAGGTGTGCAAGGCCTGAGATCAGAAGAAACCTAGGAGTGGGGAATGTGACCAGGGTTCTGAAATCCTGGCATGGATCGTGCTCTATACAGCACTGTAGGGGAAAAATATACTCCATCCAGGACTTCTCCACACACTTTACCACAATATATATAGATGCATAAGAGACATATATGTAAATGATACATGCGTCAATAATGGCAGCCGCCGCGCTAGACAAAAAAAGCGCATAACACATAGCATGGATAAGAAAAAACAAGAAGCCCCGCTAGGGCACTCACAATACATTAATGGCGGACAGAAGAGGGAGAAGAAGGCGGGCCAGCACGGAACGCGCACCGCGGCTGGCCCCGCCCCTTCCCCATCATCGCGGTTCCCGGCCAATGTTGGGCACCGCAAAGGACGCCAGAGAGAGAGGGGGTCGGGCCACAACCAGCACTCTGGTTCTCGCTCTCCTTCACCAAGCGCGGAGCCCGCGGCTCCCAGCGTGCTGCGGCTCCTAAATGGCGCATACAGTGACAAACACACACACACCAACACACATTCACGTGAAACAAAAAAGGGAAGACCCTAAGGGAAGGACACAGCCCCCCCCCCCCCGTTGCAAGAAGGGAGTACTGGAAGGGAAGGTCCCCAACTACAGTAGTAGAAGGTGGGGAAAACGGACAGGGCATCCCAAACCAGGGTCACCGACCTGGTAGCCGCCTACCCCCTAATATGGGGTCTCATGGAGGAGCGTGGCTCCTATCAGTACACCTGTTAAGGTGTACCCTGCCCTCACCCGGACCTGCAGCCTAGGCTGGGAGGCATAGGGGTATTTAACTAGGTCCGGGCAGAAATAGGATAAAATTGGCCGGGTGCAAACCCGGCTTACCTGCAAGGAGGAAACAGCCATCTTCTGACTTGCTCGGCATCTGCAGAGACGATTACTGGGGAATGTGTAGGAGGTCCCAGGTATTTATGGACCGGGAGGGGCTTCTTTTTTTCTAGTCATCTCTGCAGAAGTTCGCCCTCTACTGGACATAACCCATATGTCAATAATCTTGGAAGCGGGGTGTGTGACGTACTTGGAATAATGCCGCTTCTTAGCAGGAGCCTTACGTGGGCCAGAGCCAGCAATATGTCTCTCAATGCTGGCCACCCGTGCAGCCAAATCAGGGAGGGGCATCCCATAAGGCTCACCACGGGCCTGTACCGCCTACCCTTTGGTGGGGGACTGGGAATAGTCCTACAGGGCCGCAGGCTAATAAGCCCCGCTCACCTGCGAGTAGAAAGAGCCATCTTCTAGTCATTGCAGCCCAGCTTGCAGAGAAGAACTGGGAATTTGTGGGAGGGCCCTGGTGTATATGGGGCCGAGAGGAGCCACTTTTCTGTCTCTGCAGTCCAGCGCCATCTACTGGATGTATTACCAAGAGTAAGGAATATCTTCTGGAACAGGACGTGCTGTATACTTAAAATATAGTGCAAAAGGGTCTGGCAACAGAGAATGAAGAATGCTCCAGGTAGGCTGGCACTTAAAGGGTTAAGGATAAACCAGATTGTGCTATGAGCAAAGTATTTTAATATATGTTTTATTTTTTTCATAGCACAAAATTGGATATTTTATAAAGAGAGAGCTCCAACCCATCATGTACATGAGAAACCTTAAAGTGATACAGCAGGCAAAGGTAATTGTTACACCATTGCGTCAGGCTGCATTTGGCCCTGTCCTGAACTGTTTTCATTTTTAAATTGAAGCAGAAATGGCCGAGATATCAGGGTTTGCAAGTTCAGCCAATAACCTTCTCTCTTTCATCCTGTGCCCCAATCAGCTCTCCTCCCGCCCCTCCCTCCACCTCCTCCTCCATAATATTGCTGTTTAAAATGCAGCATCACAGGTTCAAGGGCCACGCACACTTTTTTCAGAAGAGAAATCATTGGGTGAAAATGTAAACCTCAATATCTCGGCCGTTTCTTCTTCAATTTAAAAACGAAATGAATTGGAAGAAAATGGCTGGGACAGAGCCAAATGTAGCACAATGCAGTGGTCTAATTATTATTGCCTGCAGTAGCATTTTAAGGGGATACAGCAGACAAGGGCAATTATTAGACCATTATGTCAGGCTATGTTTGGCACTGTCCTAAACCGTTTTTTTCATTTTTCCAATTAAAAAAGAAATGGCCAAAATATCAAGGATTACAGTTTCACTTCATCATTTTTCACCTTAAGCAAGTTGGCGTGGCTCTATGATGCCACATAATAATCAGCGTAATGTGTGAGGTCTGTAAGATATTGTGCTTCAGACACAGCCATTCTCATCACCATGAGCACGCTCCCACACATATACATAGATTTATATGATATCATGTAAAGAAATATATACAATAAAAGCATATTGTTTTACATAAAATAAGGCAAATAATAGACAAAAATACAATTCTGTGAAACTCACCTGTAGAATTGTTTTTGATTATATCCAGTCCATGTCGTCCCAGTGATAACATGAGGGTATTCCGCCCCCAGGGGGCGCTCGACTGCAAGATCAAAAGCTGCAGCTCCTCCCGGCCCCCTATAAAGGCAGGTGTCCCTCTATCATTCTCCAGTGGTTAAAAAGAAGTAAACAAAAAAGAGGACAGGCCGGGAGGCCAAGAAACCATGTTACTTCACATAGCTTCAGCTTGTACTCTCTCTAACAAGACTTAGGAATACAAAGTCCAATGAATAAAAAAAGGTAATCACCATAACATGCAAACAGGAAATAGTGAACAAAAGGGCGGGGTGGGACGACCTGGACTGGATATAATCAAAAACAATTCTACAGGTGAGTTTCACAGAATTGTATTTTTCCCTATATCCAGTCCAGGTCGTCCCAGTGATGACACGATGGGACATCCAAAAGCAGTGTCCATTTGGGCGGGATCCCCAGTGTGGAACAGCATGTAGTTCATCTCACTACCGCCTGAAGCACCTTTCGGCCAAAAACAGCGTCAGCTGAGGCCCTAACATCCACCTTGTAAAACTTTGTAAAAGTATGAACTGAAGACCAAGTGGCAGCCTTACAAACTTGTTCAACTGATGCCTGGTGCTGAAAAGCCCAAGAGGCACCAATGGCTCTGGTTGAATGAGCAGTGATCCAAAAAGGGGGTCCGATTTCCTGAAGGACTCAGTCGCAACCAGGTAATACTTAATGGCTCTGACCACATGCAAGGCATGGAGGGTCCTTTCCTTAGAATTAGTCGGTGCCGGACACAAGGAAGGCAAGACAACTTCCTCATTAAGGTGAAAGGGAGAAACGACCTTAGGCAAAAAATCAGGTTTAAAGCGAAAAACCACCTTATCCTTATGCCGCTCAAAATAGGGAGGCTTCATACAAAGCGCGGCCATCTTTGATACGTGACGCACCGAGGTGATTGCTACCAAAAACACCACTTTGAGAGACAAGATAGGCAATGCAGCATCGCACAATGGTTCGAAGTGAGGACCCTGAAGAGCAGACAGTACTAAATTAAAGTCCCACACTGGTAATACTGACTTACGCGGTGGCCGGACATGGGTGACTCCCTGGAAAAAAGTCTTGATCAACCTATGGTTGGCAAGGGATCTCTGGAAAAAGATGGCTAAAGCCGAGACCTGACCCTTGAGGGTGCTCAGCTGGAGGCCCAAGTCTAAGCCGTGTTGCAAAAACTCCTGAATCCTAGAAATAGAAAATGTGCGGCAAGAGAGTCTCGCACCAAGCAATATAAGCGTGCCAAACTCTGTAGTATATCATGGAAGAAGACTTCTTCTGTGCCTGAATCATTGTCTGCACAACCGTAGGCAACATCCCCTTGTCCATCAGGATTGAGGTTTCAATAGCCAGGCCGTCAAAGCCAGCGTCCGTAAATTGGGGTGCCGTAGCGACCCCTGTGTGAGAAGCCCTGGGTCGTCGGTCACGATGTAGCGATCTACTGACATCTGAACTATGTCCGCAAACCAACTCCTTCTCGGCCAGCGAAGAGCCACCAGTATAGTTGGTACCCCTTCCTGGGCTATCTTGCGCAGCACTCTGCCCAGTAGTGGAAACGGAGGGAATGCATAAAGAAACTTGAACTCCGTCCAAGGGATCGCCAGAGCGTCTGTGGCAACGGCCAGAGGATCTCTTGAGAGGGAGACGAACCCTGGAAGCTTGTGATTGTGTCTGGACGCAAACAGGTCCACGTCCGACTGACCCCAGCGGAGACACATAGCGTGAAAGGTCTTGCTGCTGAGACCATTCCCCCAGGCGCAAGGCGCTCCTGCTCAGGGAGTCTGCCTCCAGATTTTCTACCCCGGAAATGTAGACCGCCGAGATGCAGGGAACATTCTCCTCTGCCCAAGTCAGAATCTGGGTCACCTCCTTGAGGGCTCTCTTGCTCCGAGTCCCGCCCTGGTGATTGATGTAGGCGACAACCGTTTGATTGTCCGAGCGAACCTGGATCGCACGAAGTGGGAAGTCAAGCGAAGAAGCACCAACCAGATCGCTCTCAGCTCCAAGAGATTTATGGGTAAACGGTTCTCCTGTGGACCCCACTGACCCTGGATCTTCTGAGTCTGCCAAACACCTCCCCAGCCTGTCAGACTAGCATCCGTGGTAATTATCTCCCAATGGGGAGTCAGAAAGGACTTGCCCAGCAACAGGTTCCGGGAGTCCAGCCACCAAAAGAGGGACTGCCTGGCCAGGGGGGACAAGGAAAATTCTTGTTCCAGAGAATCCTGCATCCGATTCCAGCCGGTCAGCAGGTTCAATTGCAGAGGTATCATGTGAAATTGGGCGAAGGGCACTGCCTCGAAGCATGACACCATTAAGCCCACCAATCTCATCCCCAGACGTATTGATGGCCGCTGACAAGGCAGCAAGGCCTGCACCTGCGTCTGGATGCCCAAAACCTTCTGCTGTGGCAGAAAGACCTTGACCTGAGTGGTGTCTATCGTCATTCCCAGGAAAGATCTCACTGTAGAGGGATTGATAAATGACTTTGGGTAATTGACTACCCAGCCGAAGGCCTCTAGGGTTGACAACACCGTCCGAGTATCGCTCTCGGCCTACTGAAGGCACTGGGTCGCAATCAACAAGTCGTCCAGATAAGGCAGCACACGAATACCCTGGTTCCTCAGGATGGCCATGATGCCCGCCAGCACCTTGTTGAAGACGCGGGGGGCTGAGGAAATCCCGAATGGAAGAGCCACAAACTGGTAATGCTGGTCCTCCAGGGCAAACCTTAGGAACTTCTGATGCCCCAGGAAAATCGGGATGTGCAGATAAGCTTCCCTAATGTCCACCGTGGTCATGAAGTCGCCGGGTCGAAGCGAGCTCACCGCCGACCGTAAGGTTTCCATGCGGAAATGTCTGACTCTTACGGACCTGTTGAGACCTTTCAGGTCCAAAATTGACCTTGACGTTCCATCCTTCTTGGGAACCGTGAACAGGTTGGAGTAAAAACCTTGACCCTGTTCCTGCCGAGGTACAGGGCAAATCACACCTAACCGCAGGAGGTGTTGTACGGCCAATCTCAAACCCTGTGCCTTCAATGGGCTTTGGGATATCCGAGACCGGAGAAATCTTGTGGGCGGCCTGACTGCCAGCTCTATTTTGTAACCGGAGGACACTACCTCCTGAATCCACCGATCCGAGACGTGCCGTCTCCAGATTTGAGCAAACAGCAGAAGCCGCCCCCCCATCCGGATGGGTGAGGGCACCCCCTCATGCCTGAGGAGACTTGGCAGGGGGCTTGGATTTGGCTCCCCAGGCGGGATTGGGTCGGCCGCGGGACCTACATCTACCCCAGGTATCTCTGCGGCCACCTGGAAATGAAGAGCCTCTTCCTCCTCAAAAGGAACGATAGGCAGAGGGGTTCCGAAAGGACCGAGCAGGCTTCTGTCTCTGAGAGAGTCTACCATCCTGGACCAAAAGGTCCAGGCGCTCCCCAAACAACCTGTTCCCCACAAAGGGGATACTCATAAGCAACTTCTTGGCCACGGCATCAGCCGACCATTGCCGCAGCCAGAGCGAGCGGCGGAGGGAAACAAGCAGGGCCGAAATCCTGGCACCAAGCCGGACCCCATCGTCCATGGCAGAGGCAACAAAAGCAATGAATTCCAACAGGCCATGAGTTCTTTATACTCCTCCGCCCGCTTGCGAGCCTTAGCTCTATCCACAAGGTGTCTCACCTTCTTTCTGATGGCTAAAGAGACAATCGCCGCGGCACACACAGGGCGAAAGAGGGCACCAGCAAAGGTGAAAGCATGCCAGACCAACTGATCCATGCGCTTGTCAGCCGGGTCACGTAAGGAAGCAGTATCAGGCGATGGCATAACAGTAGTGTTGGACAACCCCGACACAGGGGAATCCACTTCGGAAGGGCGAGACCATAGCCAAACCAGCTCTTCAGAGAAGGGATACCGCCTATCCAGGTCCTTAGGCACCGACGGTAACTTGTTAGGCCTCTCCCATTCCTTGAAAATCATGTTAGAAAAAAACGCCTTTGTCTTTCGGGTCTAAACAAATCACCTTGCTTCCTCTTAGCCACTCTGGGAGGAACAATGTGTAGTGTCTCAAACACTGAGGTAAGCAATTTCTCCGTATCATCCGGGAGCCACGCATCCTCGTCCGAGGAAGAACCAGACATTCTGTCATCGCCAGCAGAATTATCCACATTAGAGCAGGAATCATCTGGCAACTCACCTTCCTCCGCAGAGCCCCGATCACCAAAGAGATTGTCATTATACGAGTAAACGGGCTCGAGGTGCCGTTTCTTACTCGTGGCTTTCTTAGGAGCCATCCGCGAGATCTGTCTCTTGAAATTGGCCAGCCTATGCGCCAAATCATCATGGGACCCCCTGCTGGCTCCCCCCTCACTGGGGGCTGAGTGCAGCAGCAGAGGGTCCGAGAGACCGCAGGCAGTGAAGGGCTAGGGGCAGGGACGCTCGCCTGGTCATGGTCCAAAATAATGCCCCTGGCGCAAGTGGTACAAACAGTGCTGAATCCACCCAGAGGATTCCTACTGCACAAGGGACAGAGCTTTTCCTGCCCAGATGGGGCCCCCAGCTCACTATCCCCAGATGCCTCTATTATGGTGATTAAAAATGATCAATCGGTAAGGTTACAAGACACTAACAGCCCAAACCTACAATGATCCCTCTTAATAAAAAAGGGGGGACCAGGAGAAACCACAACCCTCAACCACAAAGCCCATGACCTATACAAGAAAGGGAAGAGAGGCCCATTAGAATAAGCAAAAGCAATTTGGCATAATAAACAGTCATACAAAAAGAGGGACTCACAACACCGACAGACGGACAATCCTTGGAGCCGACTCAGCCTCCGATGTGGAAGATCCCCCAGCAGCAGCAGTAGAAGGGGCGCAAACAGCCAGCGAGAGCAGCACACACAGAAAACAAGCCTTCCAGAAGCGCTCCTCGAGGGGCGGGTGGCGCCGTGATAACGCGGAACACGCGAAAAGACGCGCCCGCCCATCGTCAGCCTTCATGCTGCATGGCCTACACGGCCAATAAAAACATGGCCGCGAGGGTCCGCGGCCCACCACGCAGCGGCGCAGCTCTAACAGCACAGCTCGCACAGCGCAGCTCTCACAGCGCCGCACCAACGGCGCCTCCCCCCCGTCACGGACAGCATCGCAACAGCGGCGATCGAAGGCCCGCAGGCAGCGACGAGGGAGCGAGGGAGGTAAGTATGCTCATGCTCCAAAGGACCAGCAGAGCCTGCAAGGAGCCAACAGTGAAACCACACAGTAAAAAAAACAAGTGCCGAAACACCGATAAAGCTTGTGGGCAGGAGGGTACAGTACAGACAACTAATGGTTCCCCCCCCCCCGCCCCAGGCTCACCATAAGCCTGTGGCCTGCTACCCTTTAGTATAGGGTCTGCCGAGCGCCAACTGACCACCGTCACGATCCCGTAGCAGCCAGCGGCTGGGAGGCAAGAGTGGGTCAGAAGGGATCAGTGGAAATAGGGCCCGCATTGGCCGACGGGCTAGGAGGCCCCGCTCTGCTGCCATTATCTGAGAGAGTATCCAAACCATCTTCTGCAGCCAAGACTGCAAGCTGAACAACTGGAGAATGATATAGGGACACCTGCCTTTATAGGGGGCCGGGAGGAGCTGCAGCTTTTGATTATGCAGTCGAGCGCCCCCCGGGGGGGTGGAATACCCACATGTCATCACTGGGATGACCTGGACTGGATATAGGGAAAATATATGTCAATAATATTTTATGATATGCATTTAGAAATTACCAGGATTCTACGTTTGTCAGAATCATTTCTAATCCACACTCTGATGATTAATGGTGCAGGGAGGAGTGCAGGCTCTATTGTCTTGTTTCAAAGCTATGCTTGTGACACCTAGTCACAATCACAAGCACACAGACAACCTCGGGTGATTTGAACGTTAATTAAGTGCAATGATGACTGAAACTGTGGTTATTCATATGCCAATTAGCCTCGCCGCTGCGAGTGGAAGGGACAAAGCTGTGCTGGCTCAGGCTGCATAATACTAGTATGCTTGCTGAGGTGACAAACAGGTGTGGAGCTATAGACCACCAGTCAAAGCCTATAAATTATGGTTGATGGCAAAGAAGTTCAGGGGCTTTGCCACTACTATTTGTTTTGTCTCTACTTCCAGGAGTAGCTGCATTCTGACAGAAAGGGAGAAGGCAGCCATTAAGAGTTGAGCTGCTGAATTATAGTTTATGCACTTTGCCTACAGAGTCCATTTAAAGAGAAAGTCCAAGCTTTTTGTGACCTCCCAGCCACTCTCCTCTCTCCCTATGCTAAGCCCCAACTGGGTGTTCAAATAATAAAACAAATCACCCGACCTCTGAAATCCTCCCCTTGTGCCAGCAGGGCACTTGGACTTAAAGTGGACCAACACCCAGGATTTTGACTATCCTGGGTTTTGCTCCACTTCGGTGGGGCACCCCGATGGGGGGTGCCCCGCTGTGTGAAACCCCCCCAGAAAGCCCCAAAAACTCACTTCTCCCCGCTCCCACGTGACCGCTGCAGCCAATCCCCGCCGGCGGAAAAGCGGGAGGCAGCGACGGACAAGAGAGTGCGCCCGCCGCCGCCTCCCGCGCGTCACTCTTACAGGGCGCGCGCCCGCGCCGGCCGTTCACAAACGCGCGGGTGCGCGTCCTGCTAGAGGGACGCGCGGGAGGCGGCGGCGGGCGCCGCTGGATCGAGGAGCAGGTAGGGATTTAGGGGTTTCTGGGGGGTTTCACACAGCTGCCCCGCAGTCAGGGAGCTGATCGGTCCGGGAATCTTATAGATTCCCGGGCCGATCATGGGAGGGTGTTGGTCCACTTTAAGTGACAGACCAGTCAGTGTCACAGTTCCAGCTTCCTTGCAGATTACCCACACCCCAGCAAGTTGTCTTTATGTCACTGCCCTAACTGGACATAGCACAGGAGGGGGGATTGAAGTGTTTCAGAAATATTGAACTTCCTATTTATTACGCTGCCTCACTGATTTTCTCCTGATAGCAGACATTTGGAGCTTTCTTTCCAAGGATCGCAGTTATGCTGCTGTATGGATACAAATGACATAGCCCCTCAATGCACAGTGACGGAATATGAAGCAGCACTTCCAGACGGCCTGTGGATTCATGAGATGCCATTTTGTTTGTAAAATTAACCACAGCAGGTGTAACAAAAATCAAATTAAATTGTTTCAGGAATATTGGACTTTCTCTTTAAAGTCTATGCACACCTCACCCCCAGCCAAGTTATTCCAGCACTGCGCTAATAGCGGCAGACTGTAACCTATTATTTGTTTGCTGTTATGTGAGACTCAACCATAAAGCAATAACCTGAGGGCTACTGTTCAGTGTGTGCTTCGGAGAAGGATTACTGTCCAATGCTGTCAAGAATGATGGTCTCGGGTTATATGCTGCACCTAAGAAGGTTCCCCACAAACATATTTCCATGTCTGTTTGAGGCCTCCCCTCTAATGCTGCACTGTGTCATTGTTTATGGCAACATCACGTTTCTTTTTTTCTTCTCCAGGTTAATACATTTACATTTTGCTAACAGATATCAAAAGCCAATGACACACAATTGGATCAGTTCTTCAGAACATGCCGCTAATGCCCAACAAGAAAGTGATGTTCCAGTTAGGTACTGAGCACAGAATCATTAGGGAAGCATTTTATTATTAGCCAAAAAGTTCAACCTGATTTTTTTAAGAAAATGTAACATGTGACACATAGTCCATTTTAATGATTCACAGTCCTTTCATAATGCAGAGGCTGAGAAGAAAACAAGCTGCTTTGACAACTTGGTAAGTCTCTCAAATATCTTCAAATGTGTATGAGAATGTTCTCATTCATTCAGGTCATTTTATATTTGTAGGAATAAATCAAGGCAAGTGGACTTGCTGTTTTATTTCCTTGAAGACTCTTTATCAGCACTTACATTTGCTCCTGTATCCACTCAATGCTGAAACGCTGCATCACTGAATTTCTTCTGGTAGTGGCCATTTTGGGGCTTCCTTTCCCAGCATCCCAGCCATGCTGCTGTCTGGATTCCACTGACATAGCCCCTCAATGCACAACGACGGAAAATCCAACAGCACTTCCTCATTGCCGATGGCCTGCAGCTTCATGGGACACCATTTTGTTTGTAAAATTGACCATAGCAGGAGTTACATAAAAGCTAATTAACCTTGATGTGCAGCAATCTGAATTGCCCCAGGGAGGGGGGGGGCTGCATATGAGAACTAGTTCTTGTAATGAATGAAAAGAAGTGGAATTTCTTCTTCCTCTGCCTCCAGCACGTCCCCACTGATTCAGGCCATACATACAACCCTGAGACTCATGTCTAGTTGACTGTCAGTCACAGGTCAATCTAATGCAATGCATACAGTGTGCTTGTATGGATCAATAGACATGAATACAATGAAATAACATTTTCATTTCGAAATACTATGGCAGTTTAGCGTCCAACAACAGCTATCCTACATCACTGTCTACTTTAAACCCGGAAACTCACTCAGACAACAATTGGTGCCTGGGAAGGTTAGAGCGAAGGTCCGGTCCTTGCCAGATGTACAGGAGGGGATGGGGAAGACGATGAATGGGAGAAGCTCCACATAAGCGCACAGGTGCCATGATAAGAGCTCTCCCCTGCAATTAGGTTATTAGCACTCAGCCAGAGCTCCAGAGCCACGAATGTGCAGATCCAAAGAATCCAAATCCAAATCAGTTTATTGATCCCCAAGTATATACATTGCATATATATAAGGAATGCTTCAGCAGTATTCAAGTATAAGGATATGAGAGAACAAGAGGAAATATGACAGCCAGACCTGTTGGGAGCTCACGAGAAGAGGGTTGGGAAAAACTGACCCACAAAAATAAATGGTAGAATGTTCTGGATCACATTTTACCTCACAAAAATTATGTCTGACCACACCCACTCCACACACACACACACACACACACACACACACACACACACACACACACTTACCTCATGAGATTAGTAGTCATCTCATAAGATTATATACTTCATGATATATATTTATATACACACACAGTATATAATATAGATAATGGTAGTCAGGAAGGTATACTAAAGCCTTAGCTGGCATCTCAGTTTGGCTATTAGGTATTTAGGATGTCAAAAAAATTTATAAAACAAAAATGTATCTGGTATTTAATAAAAATGATAGAATTCCGAATGCCTGAACCAATTCACCCCAAATTTGGCATGCAGGCTGAGGGGATTTCCTGGATTACTCCAGGAAATCCCCACAATGTTCCCTCTCTCATGGGGGAGGTTCCACAGAGGCTAGGCCATCAACCTGCCACTCTAATTCTAGAAGCATCAATCACTTTTATCGCTGTTGCTTGCTGGACCAGAGCCACCAGCATTATTGGGAGCCACCAGATAGGAGGAGGACTACACTCAGTGCAGGAGAAGACAATGCAGTAGAGTTAATTAAGTTAAGTATGTTTTTTGTATGGTTTACCAGTAAACAGGTAAGGGGCCTAAGGTAACCATATACCAGTTCAAACAGTGGGGGGCAGAATGTTACTTGCCTGTCTATTACCAGCAACCTCTCCTGGGCACTGGGGGTGCAGAAGAGCCCAGTGCCCATCAGTATGGGCCACAGACACCCCTGGAAGAGCATAGGAACTGGCAAGCTGGCAGGGCCAGCGGCTGCTGTTCAGCCTCTGAGGCCTGGGTTGCCAGCCCCTATGCCTGGATGGCATTAAGACTCAGGTCGAATCTTCCTTTGGCCCAGATTCCAAAGCCCATCACTACTTGTGGGCCAGGTGAATAGCATTATTAAAAAAACTGTCACTAATGGCAGCCTGAATGACGAGTAATTGTAAATGGAAGAGTTGACAACCCTGTTGGCCCCAAACTGAACATTTCTTGCAGGAACACCAACCAGAGTTTATTTTCGTACTTCTTTTGAGCATATTTATTAGTCGCATACCTTACAATCCATTGTTTGTGGGGCCTCTCACAAACCGAAAACTGCTGTGTGTTATATATATATAATATATATATATATATATATATATATATATATATATATATATATATATATAAATTGTACATGTCATGCTTTAGTAGATGCCATTGCATGTACAGGCTGGAGCGGTGGAGAATGTTTTTATGAATATTTCCTGACAAGCAACCAAATATCCACTTTGAAGTCAACAGTTAGACTTTTGTTTCTATTCTGTGTCATTTGAGGACAAGAACACATGTTTTTCCTTCTTACCTACTGCCTAATACAATGCAGCGCATTGCTGAGCTTTGCAATGAAAGCAATCTCAGTTATTCAGTATGGAAAACTATGTCATATACATCTGGTTTTGTTTTAAAGTTATATGTTTTCTTACATCGCTCCAAGATTCTAATGGGTGACTGAGGAGGCGGCAAAATAGTCAGAGCTGCATATTTAGGTCCTAATCACTTTTTTTTTCCTTCCCAACAATCCTTAGTAATATTTCCCGAAAACATATAACATTTTAAACATATATTAGATTTAGTTCATGGTTAACACATTCTTATGCATTGCTCTGCAACCGTGAAAACATTAAAGTGGACCAACACCCAGGATTTTGACTATCCTGGGTTTTGGTCCACTTCGGCGGGGCACCCCGATCGGGGGTGCCCCGCTGTGTGAAACCCCCCAGAAACCCCAATAAACTCACCTCTCCCCGCTCCCACGTGACTGCCCGGTCCAATCCCCGCCAACGTCCAGGCGGGGAACAGGAACGTCCAAGCGGCTTCCGCCGCCGCCGCCTCCCTCGCGTCACTTTCGGCGCGCGCGCGCCCGTGCCGGCCATTCACAGACGGCCGGCGCGGGGGCGCGCACGCCTAGAGGGGCGCGAGGGAGGCGGCAGCGGCGGAAGATAAGGTAGGTGATTTGGGGTGTTTGGGGGGGTTTCACGCGGGACATCCGAGATCGGGATGTCCCGCGGGGTGGGAGGTGATCGGCCCGGGAATCTTATAGATTTCCGGGCCGATCACCTCTCGGTGTTGGTCCACTTTAAAGAAAAATGTAGAAAGTTGTATCTTGTTTTTTTTACAAAAAAAGTATATCAATGTGACATAAAACAAGTTATATTTTGGGTAAATGTTCGATTTGCCAACTTAACATTCTGCCTATGTTTTGTGGCGGAATCTGTTAGCTATATGGTATTATACTGAGAGTCCCCAACTAGAGGTTGGGGGTACCAAATAGAGGTACGTATAAGCAGAAGGAAATCCAGCACAGCCTGTCCCAATGCAGCATTTGGTTAAAGTGGACCAACACCCACGGGTGATCGGCCCGGGAATCTATAAGATTCCCGGGCCGATCACCTCCCTCCCCGCGGGACATCCGAGATCGGGATGTCCCGCGGGGTGAAACCCCCCCAAACACCCAACCCTCCTTACCTTATCTTCGACGGCGGCCGGCCGCCGCCTCCCTCGCGCCCCTCTAGGCGTGCGCGCGCCCGCCGTCTGTGAATGGCCGGCGCGGGCGCGTCAAGAGGGACGTGCGGGAGGCGGCGGCGGAGGAGCCGCTTGTCCGGGACTGTCAAATGCCTGGTCCGTCGGCGCTGGGAGCGGTGAGTTTTTCGGGTGATCGGGGGGGTTTCACACAGCGGGGCACCCCGATCGGGGGTGCCCCACCAAAGTGGACCAAGACCCAGGATAGTCAAAATCCTGGGTGTTGGTCCACTTTAAAACTTTTACTTCATGAAAGACAAAAAGTTACTGCTTATGCGGGGACCGGACCCACACCCCTGACCCACACCCAGCGACACGTTTCAGGGGGATCAAGTGGTGTAGAATGGGTACCACTGGTGGTCCTTGGCAAGGTTACAAAATGAACTGTACCTGATCTGCTGTTCTCTAAACTAAACAATAAAATAATAACAATAATTTGGTACTTGATGAGAAAAGGGTTGGGAACCGCTGTCTTATACTATAACTCCTCCCTCTGTTATATTTTTATAAATAGGATTTGTCCATGTGTACATAATGTTTTGATTGTCAATTCTTTGAACATTGATGGCCAATCTTAAATTTCTCTAGTTGGGTTGGAGACATAAATGAACTAGTTTCTCCTCAACCTCAGAGACAAATAGTAGGATTATTCTAAGCAACCAAAGTGGTGTTCTGTACCACCTAAAAATCATTGCCAAGGGTCCATGTGTATTTTTAAGCTGTCAAATCTGCAACATATGCTAGCGGCAGACATGGTGTGACTGCATGCATCATCTTGTCTTGTTAGCAGCTTGACTTGTTCATCTCAAATTATGTGTTTTATCTGCCTGAAAAATTCATTGCCAACAACCTGGAACAAACAACAACAAACATCAGTGAGCTAGGAAATGTCAGCCCTCCCGATCTGCACATCAGTTCAAGGTAAAGGGACTGCAGCTAAAGTATAAGCAAAATAGCCAGGGAAGCATTCTTTTAAGAAGTCATTTAGCAATAGCAGCCCATACATTTTCGCACTGACAGCTTCCTTTAAAATGCCATGTCCAACGCAGAGAAAAGCTCCTGTTGCCACAGTAGCAGTTTACATCCAGAAAATGGGAGACTTTAATTTATTCCCCCTAAAACATTTTCTAGCAGTACATCTGGAGAAAAAACATCTTGCTTTTTTCTTATTATAGGTATAAAAGCTTTACCTATTGCCTAGTGCCTTTCAGGCTTAGCAAGTGTTATTACCACGGATCAGATAGACAACTCAACTTTCCAGACAACAGCCTAACTGGAAAGAAGAACAAAGCACTAACAAGGAGTGAACTTGCTCTCCTGATGTACTGTCTTTCTCTTGCAATTTTTTTTTGCATTGGTAAATTTTATATTCAGAGTATGTGCACTTACTTCATAGGCGCTGGAAGGTTGCTTTATTGCTACTTCAATTTCGTCCCACGGGATCTGAATTGGGATTCATACAATTAGGGGTCTTTATACATTACCAAGTGGAAGAGGTTTGGTGAGCACCAATTACCTTTTATTAATGTTCCTCCAGGTTTGGTGAGGGTTAAGATATCAGAGTGTGTGCCTGTGTAGGTATTAGGGAAGGTTTAGTGATACTCTGTATAAGTATCCGTATCTGTTGCTCTAGGTCTTGCTATTGCGGCTATATATTCTATATATATCTATAAGCGAAGTGGTGAAGTTCCCTGGGAGAGTGTAGAGCCTCACGGTGTGCAGGGCCTCTCGAAGTGCGTCTTTATAGTACCGCTTGTGGTGTGCCGCGCTGTGTCTGTTTTCACCAGCTTTTGTGGGCTAAACATGCGAGTCCGGGTGATATCACTCAGAGCCACCCATAGGAGTCCTCCTGGTTGAGCCCTTGTGACTCCCTCGCTACCTATACGGTCAGCTCGGGGAGATGCAGCTGCGTGCTCGTAGTGCATTATAACAGACTGTATCTATCTTCAGTTTGACTCCAGAGAAGGAGTAAGCCATTGAGGCACCACAGATAGCATACTTCTTATATGAAAACTGAACTGAATGCATCTTCCTGTGTGTAGTCTGCATTCTTCCACCTGCTCTTCAAGGACCTACTGTGGAAAAGGAGCTGAATCAACCACGGTATGTGTACCTATCAGGACCTAAAGAGAGGGAGATTCCAGCTGAGGAAGCCTCAGTGGTAGTGTGGCTACCCAGAGAGTGCATCCCTGGATGATAACCCGGATAACAGGATTGGAATGGGTAAGATGGGACTGATTCCCCTAATCGCTGAGTAAGCACGATTGTGATGATAATCGTCCAGAAGAGGTATTGGGGTCGGCGAGAAAGACTGATTCCTGGAATTCCTTGGGAGCAGGCCTGAGATTAGTTTGGTCCCATTCCCACTACAAAGAGGTAACCTAAAGCATTAATAATGGACTTTCTTCAACACAACTGCATCATCTCCCAGTTGGGTATGAATTCAAAACACATTTGCAGACAAAAAAGCAACTGCCTACACACTACAGGACATGTGTACAACTTTAAGAAGGAATGTGGGGTAGACATTTACTGTATTCACAAAAAAGTATAGCATACCAAAACGTGCCAGCATGTTACTAAAACTTGCCTTTATTTAAAGTTTCCATATGGTTCAGAGAGCATATCTCACTCCAACAACAATGTATGTGTTTTAGGGCATGGTCATTGGGAACTTGTACTTTTTGCAATACATAGTGGAAAATTCAAGACAACATACCTCAACTTGGAGCATGCCAGCAGTTGTTAAATGGAGGTAACCGTATTTACACAAAGCCTGATGACATGAGTTCCAGAAAGACATGTCCCAATCTGGGCTGCAACCCAGAAGGAGAAATGCACTCCTATACACCACAAGAATTAGGGCATGTTGATGGGATCCAGTTGCTGACATTGAGCCTGGACATCCACCAGACAAAGCAATCCTTGCAATAGATATGACTTTACCAAGTAAATACATTCGAAACACACAAATCAGCATGAGAGAAGAGGTCAATATCTTTCCCAAAGTGAGGGTCCAAAAACACCCTAGTAAAAAATGGTGATTACGGTTGTATTTTGCCTAGATTTCAGTTTGAAAATAAAAAGCTCACCAATATGCAGGCTGTAATTCACACCCAAATGTGCACCCAGTGTTGAATTTTCTCTAGCAACAATATGTTTATCTTAGCAACGCACACAACTGGTGTTTGGTGTACCTGGCAGAAACTTCTTGACTCTGGTTTGCTAATAGTCTGATTAGATGAGGCAGAGATGAGGCTCCACATTCCTGAGCTCAGGTTTAACCCTTCCTGCTCTTATTCAGCCTTTACAGATCATAAGATGAACATCTTGTGTTCCAGTGGCTAAAGGGTTACTTGTGACATTCTCAGCTGGAAAGGTCCTACTGCTGCTTGATTTTGCCAAAGACGGATTCTTAGTTTTATAGTCAGAATCTATACTAAGCGCTTTGATGAAGGCCAGGAATGCTGCCTCCACTTTAGCAACACAAAGCCACAGGAATGTTAGAAACGTGAAACCCACATGCTGGTAAGTGTCAGGTCTGGAGTTCCTCCGCAATATGAGCGTGCATCTTCTCTGTACTGCCTTTGGCTGTCTCCCTGTCCTTGGTTCTTACCTGTCCTATGCTGCTCCACCAGCAGGTGGCCTCTCCAGCAAGGGTGCTGGTAATTAGCCAGCACCTGTGTCATTTCCTGCAGGGGTGGATCAGCATTGCATTGTCTTCCTGTACCCAGAACCCAGAACCTAGGACTCTGCCACAGCCTTGTGATCTGCTGTCCCTGTCACAGCCTTGTTATCCGCTTTTGGACTTGAACTGGATCCATATGCATGTATGTTTGCAGAGTCCACCTATGTATATGTAGAGCAGCCTAAGTGTGTGTATGTTTTCCGGGTTCACCTGTATTTCTGTACCGCAGCTGTAGAACACAGTGTTCACCTATATTTCTGTACAGCTACTTCAGCACGTGTATGTTACTTTGTTCACTTGTATATCTGTACAGCAGCCTGGTTGTTGTGTGTTATTTACACTTGTTACTGTTAATCACCATAAAACACGGTTTGCCGCATATCCGCCTTTGTCTCGCAGCTTTCAGTTACTGGTCATTCTATAATAGGGTATTACTCTGCTGATAAATCCATGACAATAAGTAAATCACGTCTAGGGGCACAATCCTAACACAAATGTTTATTTTACATTCCAAAAGAGGAAAAAAGGCAAAACACCAAAAATCTGACAAAAAGGGAGTTTACCTTTAAAGTGGACCAACACCCAGGATTTTGACTATCCTGGGTTTTGGTCCACTTCGGCGGGGCACCCCGATCGGGGGTGCCCCGCTGTGTGAAACCCCCCAGAAACCCCAAAAAACTCACCTCTCAACGCTCCCACGTGAACGCCGCAGCCAATCCCCGCCAACGTCCAGGCGGGGATCAGGAACGTCCAAGCCACTTCCGCCGCCGCCGCCTCCCGCGCGTCACACTTGGCGCGCGCGCGCCCCCGCCGGCCATTCACAGAGGGCCGGCGCGGGCGCGCGCACGTCTGGAGGGGTGCGCGGGAGGCGGCGGCGGCGGATCAGGTAAGATGTTTTTGGGGTTTCTGGGGGGTTTCACCCCGCGGGACATCCCGATCTCGGATGTCCCGCGGGGTGGGAGGTGATCGGCCCGGGAATCTTATAGATTTCCGGGCCGATCACCCCTGGGTGTTGGTCCACTTTAAAGTGATCTGTAACTCCAGCTGTACAATAGGGAAAATATGTTGCCAGTTTGGTAGTTTTCGTTCATTCAAATTCCTTTAGAAACTTTCAAGGTGACTTTTCTTTTCTCTAAAGATGATATTATTTCTTTTTTGTGTGTGTGTGTGCGTGAATATAGGAGAGCCATTTCCATATTTTAAATAAAAAAGCAAATATATTTCAAGCTTATGAGTCATCATCATCAAAATCAATCTATGAATAAAAAGGAAATTCTATTTTAGAGTTAGAATGTAACGTAATTTTGCATTGCATAGAAAAGGGAAATCTTAAATACCCAAAGAACATTTCAAATCCTAGTATGGTACATCTAATCCAACATAATGCACCTGCAAGTATATTATTTACCACATAACACTTAAAGGATAAGTCTGTTCTACAAAAGGGCCTCCATCCTATATTTCACAAGGGATAAGTGATTTAACTTATCGTAAGCTGTACAATGAATACGGTTCAGTGAATAACTCCAGTTTTTTACACTTCAAATGAAATTAAGCATTTAAAAAGTTCTGGATTAAAATCAGTAGCTGTATATTACCGTGAGCTTAATATAAATAAGATCAATGAAAAACTGCTGACACCCCATTGGTCATCTTTTTAAAAATATTAAAGACCTATTACTGTTACTTAAAGGAGCACTGGTGTAAAAAATGGTCCAATAAATAAAGTCTACAGTAAAGTGGACTGACCGTAAATAAAATACATTATACAGGGTAGAGAACTGAATAATCCTGCCTACCCCATTTACCTGGAGCACAATTTTGGTGTCACTTTCTGCTGGCCCTTTGTCATCATTGCACGCCCCCCTGTCCAGATCTCACATCTCTCAGCACGGTATACATCAAAAGGCTGCATTTTTTTAAAAAATAGCGCAAACACACACCAAAAGCACACAGCAAAAACGATGGAGGAAATTCTCACACCAATTTTTGCCTTAATAGTCTGTCTCTAAGGTTAATTGTGGTCCCAGATTCATGCATGTGCTTACTCACTCGAAATAGGATGTTCAGTTAACATTTAAAGGAGCACTATCACTTTTTGTTGATGGAAACGGGGAGGCCGATTCATTAATAGCGCCAGGTAGCGACAGATGAGCGCCAGTAGCGTGATTTTCACAGCGCCAGCTAGTATTCGCTGTGCTTGGCCGGGGTTTGCTTGTTGACAGCGACTCAGTCGGTGTGCGGTAATGTTGAATACGGGGTTAGGGGTCGATGTTTCACAGGTTCTGCGTTGTATGGGTGCGCCTGACAGCGAATGGCCAGAGCGAACGGCTTGCTGCAGATTCATTAACAAATCACGCTAAAAAATTTCTCGCGCTGTGAATTCCTTGTTTAAACCCCAGAGCGCTGGCGGCGATGTGTGTAAAGTAGTTTTTAACCCCCAAACCATTTTTTTTTTATGTAAAAATTATACAAGTTTTTCTAAACATTTTGTAATATGAATACATTAATATCAGACCTGTAATCTCAATTCTGCACATATTTTTTTTTTTTTTTTCTTAAAAAAAAATCTAACATTGCCGTAGTGGTCACAGAATTTTTGACAGTTAAAAAAAAAAAAAAAAACATAAACTCAATTAATTATGAATATTTAAAGATTGCTCCATTGAAATGCATTGGAGCGCGCCAGGGAGCGACAGGTCATACCTGGCGCTGTGATGGGATTAGTAGCGGCGCAGTTCGTTGCAGTCGGCTACATGATGAATCCCGCGCTAGCTGACGCTCTCGCCGGCGCTAGCCTCATTTAGCGTGATTGTTTTTTTTTAGAGTAGCGAGGCAGTCAGCTATTCAGTGCTAGGCAGTCCAGCATAAAGATAGAGATATTGCAACATTGACTCAGCTTTAGAAAGCCATATAGCTGAAACAGTGATGTAGTTTCAGTAAGTGAATTAATACAATTGGTAGTGTGCTCGCCTATGAAGCAGAGTCATGAGTTCTAATATTGCTCCTTACAATTTTATTTTTAGTTTAGTTTAGTTCAGAATTGGATTTTTGTGTTTACATCCTGTTTTTCTTGCTCTAAACATTTTTTATTTTGACAGTTTTTCTTTCATGTTACCTCTGCTGCAGTATCTATTGGTTTCCCATTTTTCTTGTGATGCCTCGCTAAGTGAAATGCCCCAGTTCGTCTGTCAAAACGTACCTTTTCCTGTCCCATGGCGCATGCATGGGCTCTCATCCAATTAGCACTGTTTGCTTGGCTGGCTCTGTTTGCACGCAGAGCTTGGCAATGGGGAGCCTGAGCAGCAACACCCCTGGCAGCCCAGCCTATCTGAATCTGTGGGAGCGCGCCTCAGCCCAGAGATGCTGAGGATGCAGCTACAGCTATTTACATTGCCATTGGAGCCAGGAAAAACAGTGGGATTTGTGGTGACCTGGGTGGCTTTTCACACAGTGGGGCATCCCGATTTAGGATGTCCCAGGATGAAGGCCAGTGGCCTGCACTGGAGTCTTTTAGACCTCAAGGTCGACTACTCAGGGTTTTGTTCCACTTTAATACCTTATCCCTATAAATACCTTACCTTATATATACCTGCACAGTCATTCAAAGCAGATTTTCAGTCATTTCCAGTCAGTTTAGTTTAATTTGTAGAGATTTTACATATTTGAGTCACCTGGTGGTCTCATCACAAAAGCAGCACCTCACACACACACACACACACACACAGCTGTTACCGCTGCGTACAGCACCTGTCTGTGAAGAAAGCTGTTGCTAGGAGACCAGTGGGCTAAATGATGCGTCTCACTGAATACAACCCAATAGATCCCCCCATTCAGCAAATGGACTGAGCCATTGTCATTATACAATTTAAAAGTAAGGAATATATTTTTTCTGTTGCCACATTATTTATACACATGTTAGAAGCTATTGTGAGGCTATTTAATTATTTATCTTTTTCAATGCAAATTTTCACAATAGTGCTCCTTTAAGTTTCAACTCAGGATCAAAGGCTGCAACTATCATAAACTATCAGGTGATCTGTGCTACTGACTTGCCTATGGACCAGAAAGCACCATGTCTTTTTATTAGATCTGACCTTCTGTTTTGGTTTTAATGTGTGCTTTCATGTGCTGTCTTAGGAGGTTATTTAAGAAAGGATAGCGCCAGGTAGTGCCTCGTAGCGGCAGGCAGCATCTGGTGAACACTGGACTCTGTATGCAAAACCACATTTAAGAAAGCAAATCTGGTGAGCACCTCTAACAGCGCCATGTAGCGTCACATGTATTACCAGAGGCGGCTCAGGAGCGCCATGTAGTACCTGTCGCTCTGTAGCGCTCTCCCATACATTTCAATGGGGCTTCATTAGTTGTGTATAAATAGCGTGTTTGCCGATTTACATTTTTTTTTTCTTCAAACCATTGTGTGCTCTCTCCTGGCTGCACACACACACATCACATTCATCAATGCTGGCCAGGTTACTACAGCGACCAAGATCTGTTCCAGCGTCTACTAGCGGTCGCTCTAAGCGTTGCAATACGTTAGTAGTGAATCAACCTCTTAGTCTTTCTCCCGCACAGAGGCCTTTGGAGGAACATTGTACACACATAATCATATACACATTGCATTCCTGCAGGAAAATGTACCCCTAATTCTGTGTACCTTCTGGGACTGTGTCATGGGTACACTGTTGGTAGTGTAAATTGCAATGTCATGTATAATATGGCCATGACCTATGACACACCAGTATGATATACAATATTCCACTTTAGTATAGTGTCCTTACTGCTTTCCTACTGCGCTCTTCATTGTCAACAACACATTAAATGACATTGCTTTCATTGCAGCTTTTGTAACAAAATTCTGGCTGTTAGGTGAGCATCTGAGCAGTGGAGTAACTTGAGGGGATGCAAAGGTGCAATAGCACCGGGGCCCAGAATATCAGGGGGCTTCATCATTCTTGCTCCTCTACTTTATTTATCATAATTGTGCTAATTTGGTATAATATAGAGAAAGGAAGCACCATTTGTCTCTGCCATTTCAGTTTTTGGTTGTCTAGCTGCATCCAACTGAGTTAAAAGACAGAAAGCCCTTTTAATGTTCGCACCAAGGCCCGTCACATCTGAGCCCATTGTACCCCTCTCTTGTGGGTGCTTGGACAATGAGGCTCTAACTCCCTTATCCACTCATTTTATTGATGCACCTAATTCCCCGATTCAATGGTACCCCAAGGAAGGGTGGATTACCTAGAAGTGAAAATGGCAAAATCCAAGCAACTCTGGTTCTGTGTTTCTGGGTGGCCCTACAGATGCAGATCAACTTGTTAGCATGGTTGAAAGGTATATAACTTGCGACCGACAACTATCTCCATGATGCTCCTGCCACTCGACCACCTTCGCGGACTGGCAGACTGCTATCTTCCTCCGGTAAGAAAGTTCTTGATACTGGGGGTGTACCAAGGGCAAAAAATTGCCCTAGGAGGGACTTTGTGCCAATACAGTGTTGGAGATGTGGGGTGTTGGGATATATTTCTGCTCACCGCCTCCAGAACTCTGAGCCCATGGAGTGTGATGCAAAACAGTGCCAATCACTGTTTGCTGTGCCTAGGTGTCCAGCGTCACCAGGGAACGAGAATGAGGCTCAAGTATGCAATATAATTCTGAACAATCACCCTGTCAAAGCTTTGCTGGACTCTGGTAGTCTTGTGTCCCTGGTGCATGCCTGCCAGATAGACTATGTACATGGTAAGCAATTGAGTGTCATTTGCATACATTGGGACACCAAAGCTAACCCGGTAGCACTGGTGAAAACAGAGACTGCGGTGGGAACATTAACCCATCAAACCGAGTATGCAAATCCTGGGCCGTGACTTTCCTTTGTTTTGGGAGTTGTAGGGGAAACTCCCTGAGAGAAACAAGGAGCAAGCTCCTAAAGACCCCACCCTTGTCCAAGTGGACGACAAAAGTGTTGATGAGTTACCTGATGTAAATGTGGACAATTTTCAATTACATGTTTTAGATGGAGAAGATGAGTCTCAAGCTATGGAACAAATTGTGATTAACTTAAATGTTTCCAGGAAAAAGTTTGATACTGCCCAATTAGGGATACCACCCTGGTCAATGCTCATGAGGTCGTTAAGATTGGTAATGAGGTGCCCCAAGATCCAGAAGCAGTCCAACAATTTCCACATTTTGCCATGAATAATGATTTCTATATCGAGTTTGTAAGAATAATGGTGATATTGTGGAGCAGCTTCTGGTACCCAAGCCATACAGATGTATGGTACTTGAATTGGCCCACAGCCATAACCCTGCTAGGCTTTTGGGAATTGATAAAACCCAGGAGAGGATTCTCCAAAGAGTGGTGGTAAAAAAAACTATTGTGAGTCATGCCCCACCTGACAAATAAGGGATCCGGTGTCTCTGCGGCGCTTTGGTTCGACTTTCAATTATCGAGATGCCATTTGCAATGGATTTAGCAGGGCAAGTGGTAAAGTCAGATAGGCCCACCATAACATTTTAGTTGCAATGGACTATTTCACCCTGAAGCTGTGCCTTGTCTAACTATGTCTAAAAATATAGCAAGAGAATTGTTTTAAATGTTTTCCTGTAGAGGAATCCCATCTGAAATTCTCACAGACCAGGGAACCCCCTTTAGGTCCAAGGATATAAAGGAGTTGTGTAAGCTGTTTAAAGTCTCCCAGATACCCCACCCGCAAATGGATCACTTAGTTGAGCACTGAAGCATATGTTAAAGAAGGCAGTAGAAAAAGATGCCTGGGATTGGGATTGTCTACTAACCTACCTGATGTTTGCAATCCGGGAAATGCCCCAAGCTTCCACCGGATTCTCCCCCTATTGGTCTATAGTTGCCAACCCCAGGGGTTACTGGATAAAGCTAAAGAGACTTGGGAAACTGAACCACCCCTTATAAAATTTTTATAGAGCATGTGGCTCAAATGCAGGACCATATTGGTTCGGTAATGCTGATTGTAAAGGAACACCTGCAGATGGCACAAGAGGCCCAGAGCCAGATCTAAAATCGCTCCACAAGGATCAGGATCTGTAACCCGGGGTATAAGGTGTTAGAGCTCACAGTAGAGAGTAAATTCTTAGGCCCATATGAAATTGTTGAAAAGGTGGGTGAAGTAAATTACAAGGTACACAAAGCTGACCAAAGGAAACCCTTTTAAATTTACCATATAAAAACTTGCCTAAACCTTGGAAACAGAGGGAGTTGCTAGGGGCCTCTGACGCAGAGAAAGGAAAAGGCCAGTTATCCCTTCTGTTAAAATAAGTGAGACACTTTCCGCTTCACAGAAACAGGAAGTTAAAGAGTTTCTGCAGCAAAATATATGCATGATTGTTGACCTACTGCACCATACACATCTTATCAAACATCACATAGAGACCGAGCATGGGGGTAAGTTCAACCTTAAGCCAGACAGAATACCAGAGGCCTGCATAGAGGCTGTTTCAGCAGAAGTTAAACGAATGTTAGAATTGGGGATAATTCAAATCGAGTGTGTAAGCCCAGTTGTCCCAGTCCCCAAACCTAATGGTACTTGGAGGTTCTGTAATGACTCCAGAAAGTTAAATGAGTGTTGGTGGAGAAGGGAAAAGCAAGATGTGTTAGAACATTGGTGGTTCGAACACTGCTTATCCTTACATACCACACTTAATCAAATGGGTCTTTGAGTTATGAATAACTCCCACTTCCTTAAGCATGGCACATTTGACATATTTGCTAAAAAAAAGTATAGGCTAGAATGGCTTTATTCTTCATAAGATAAAAAAATCCTCTATACCACATTTCTGTGCATTGTTGTTTTTAGCATCAATTTATCATTCCACTTTGAATCAACAGCAAGCAATTGAAGCTGAAAAATTCTGTAGCTGATGCATGTCATCTTAACAGAACATTGAAATCCTAACATTATTGTTAAAGTATGTTGCCATGGAAACATTGCAGTCTTTGTTTTTTTGTAAATAAAAACTTACAGTTGCTCACATTTCTGTACAAAGGTGTAAAATACTTGAAGAAACTGGCCACACTTTAGCTTCAGGTTCGCCATCTATCTCTTTAGAAAATCAAAGTGTTACAAGCATGTGACTAGCTTTTGCTGAGACATACCAGAACATGTGCACCTTACATTAGCACTGAATGGTTGTCCTAATTACACCCCCCAGGTCAGTCCATAGTTGCTTGTTGGCTGCTTTTTAAGTGCCTTTGATATACTGGTATGTAAGTGTTTCATCTGAGGTGCTTATGCATTGTTTGCTTGTCCTCATTGGTGGCAGCTTTAACAGCTTATTTTTCTGATTTCCTGGCATGTTACCGCAGCTTGTGGTTTGCAGGTTTGCTCACTTTCTGCGCTGCCATGCTCAATGCCTTCAGCCAGATTCACACACTTGGCAAGTGCTCAGCCTTATCAGACTTTCCCAGACACATTAAAATACGTCTACACATGTCAATAATATATGTTTAGGGTTCTAGGTATGAAGGCATTTAAAATGTACGGTGCCTTGCTGCAGTAATTTGTAGAAGCACATAAACTACATAACCAATTAATGGGACTGTCCAGGGTAAAATAGTTGTTTTTTTTTTTTACCTGCCATACTGAGAAATATTTCTGGTGAGCTGCTGAATGAGGTGCTAAAAATACAATTCTGTGAGATACTCACCTGTAGAATTGATATTATACGCATACAGCACGTCCTGCTCCAGATATAGTAATAACATGTGGGTAATCCTCCACCTCCGGCGACGTGCACTGCAGACATGCAGAAAACAAGCTCCTCCCGGCCCTACACACACCGAGGGACCTCCCACAAATCCCCAGCATTGAAGAGCAGTGAGAAAGAGGAGCCGGGAGAAACCAACCACCCAGAAAATGGCAATAATATCAATGATAACAATCACCATACAGGGGATCCAGAACAAGGTGAAATCAGGGTGGGGTGGAGCAGGACGTGCTGTATGCGTATAATATCAATTCTACAGGTGAGTATCTCACAGAATTGTATTATTCTAAGCATACAGCACGTCCTGCTCCAGATATAGTAATAACATGTGGGACATCCAATAGCAGTGTCCATAAAGTAGGGTGGGACCCCCGTGAAAAAAGGCACAGCCAACAGTAAAGCGCTGTCACCCTCAACCATGCTACCAAGAGCAACGAGAGCAATGCTCTAACCTCATCCTTTGAAATCTTGTAAAGGAAGAACTGAACAGAAGCAGCGGACTAGCCAGCTTGCTCAACAGAACCCAGTGCTGAAAGGCCCAAGCCAAGCACAAGTAGTAAGAGAGCAAAAACCAAGAGAGAAGAAGAATCTTCCCCTAAACGAGTAGGCCAGAGTAACAGCCTAACCATGCTACTGGAAAAAGGGTAGCCATGGCAACCTTAGAACTCTCCCCATCGGGGAATATGAACCCAGGTCTCAGGCGAGACCAGCAGGAATACTGAAAAACAACGCTAACAAGGCTCAGCAAGAGCCGAAACGTTTACTTTAGGCTCAGAAGGACAAAACCAACTGAGCAGGACCAAGCCAAAGGGCACCTACACCCGTGGTAGCAATCAGATCCGGTACATAAGGATGGAGAAACCTATAAGCCCCAAGGGGCATAATCCCTACCAGGGACAAGAGACAGACCAGGAATCTCCAACACCTGATGAGGGATACATATCCCATTCGCTCAGAGTAATCAAGACAATAGCCCAGAGACCGGAGGGTCTGGACTAAAGGAGAATAAAAACACCGCCTGGACCCAATTCGGCGTAAAGCGGAACACCCTCACCTCATGGTGTACAGAGATATAATATATATATATATATATATAAATATATATATATATATATATATATATAATGACTAGGACCACTAACAGAGCCATCCTTTATGGCACACTTCTGACTGAAGCACCGCCCCAGAAGAGCGATATGAGGGAAGGAACAGTTCAGACAAGAACCTGAATAAGACCCAAGGGAACCCTTAGCAGGGCATCCGGATAAGTAACCCCCCCAAAAGGGAGCATAGAATTCCCTGGGGAATGCACCTGAGCAGCCCCTGAGGAATGCGCAACACAGAAGATTGAACTAGACTTCTGCAGTAGGCGAACAGGGCGAGCCCTGAAACCTTCAGAGCACTGAGTTGGGGAGCCAACTTCAACCGTGCTATAATAATTCTAGGACCCAGGGATAGGGAACATCCCGCAGGAGAGAGAGCTAGTCCAAGCAAGGCAGACTAGAACAACATACTCCAACATAGCCGGCAGAAAAGGGAGAAGAAGAGGAGGGAGCTAGGCCTAGCCCTCCAATAGAGAAAAGACACCCAGGGATACCCATCTCCAATAGGGTGAAAAGCAAACCGACCAATCGCCTAAAAGGCCTGTAGGTAGGGGCGACGTAGTAAGGAGCCTGAATAGGCAGAACAGCCCACTTGAGAGGGCATACAGTACGACTGTCTTCAGCAGAGAATCTGCGAACCACGCCCCGCTGGGCCACCCAGGGCCCCCAGCATAACGGTTCTCCCTGTCTACAGCAATCTTATGCAGAACCCCGCCTCGCAGGGTGAAAGAAGTTAAGACATATAGAAAATAATGTCCTGACAGAAGCAATACCAGGCCCCCATGACCAAGGGCAGAGAGTTCTGGGACAATAACCCAGGACAGAGTCCCTGTAATAGCAAATGGGCCCCACAGGGCCACACCAGTAGGGACACTAGAATAGAATCTCCTGCCACGTTAGGGCAGCCAGCAAAGCTAATACCAATGAAGTGCAAGGAACGTAAACCCCTACTTAGATCAGAACCAGAACCTTCTTGAAGGGTCAACCTGTTCCGAGACCTTCACAGATAAAAAAGGACAAGCCACTGTCTTCAGACTGACCGAGAGTCCCCAAAAAGGACAAGTCCTGAAGAGGAGTAGTCCAGCAAATTAGAGCCCACCAAGGCTCAATGTGTCAACCGAAAAACCGTATGAAGATGGATCCCCTAAGGGGCCCCCCTTTAGGTACCACGGTGGATTTCAGAAGAAATAAGACCCCCCAGTCAACCTGCAAGACTTGGTACCCATGATGACCATCTACAGGGAGAAGCGAGAAGGAAGGAATGGTCCCAGACATCTTCCTTGAATTTACAACCACAAAAGAAACCCCCGTAACAAGGGGGAGCGAACTGACCTAGTTCCAGCGGCGCTGGAACCCTGTCCAGGATAAGTAACCTAAGGTGTCGCAGGGCCCAAGGGCTTCTGAGAATAAGGGACAGCATCTGGGCCGCCACCAACAGGCCCACCAGCTGCAAGGTGAAGGTAGTGTGACATCAAAGAGGGCAAGGCCCTTTCCATAATAAGTCCACATATAGCAGAAGAAAGGTTCTAACATGAACCAATCTAAATGCCACCCCGTAGGGAAATACCGAAACGGGGGACACTAAGTAAGTGATGTGCCTGAGCACCAATCCACAGGACTCCCAAAGGAGCCACAAGTCAATAGCCAACACGGCCTGATGCAAAATAGGAAGCAAAGAAGGACCATAAAATAGAACCTAGCGCGGACGCCACACGGACACGTCCAAGACACCACTCCCATACTCGCCTTGGTGAGTCGTCTGGGAGCAGGAGAGGAACCAAAAACAATACCCCAATGTGCAAAGTTGGACCTTCAACACTGGCTGGCATTGTCCTAGGAGTCCTGAAGGCACAGGGGACTAAAAAGGGATTATAAATCCTCACATGCATCAAGAGGGCCACTGGACAAGAGTGCCTGCGGCCCAACAGTTAGATACCATGTAGGAACTGCCTTTGAAGGTATAAATGCTAGGCCCAGAATGCCAACCTGGGTCAGACTGCTTCATCCCGGAGGGGAAAGGTAATGTGGATGCAATCACAGTTCAAGGGCCAACCTGTAAGAGAGCCCAGACCCTACACGCCAAACTCGGCCTGCCTTAACTCCCGAAGGGAAAACAGGGACTAGAAGAACCCTGATAGCCTTAGAAAGGGACCGCCCAGCAGACTCCATTCTGCATCCGGGGGGACTACCTCCTGTAACGACCTGAAAGAAGCATGGCGCCCTGCGATAGGAGCTCAGTGCTGCGGCAGTCCCCTCGCCCAACATGGCGAGGGCGTCCCTTCATGCTTGTGCGGTTTTGGCAGATTTGGACTTCGCCCTGCCGGAGGTCCCAGGGCGTTGCCTGCCCCCCCTGGGGCGGGTCTCCACTCCAAAAAGTTGGAAGCACACTTCTGGTTGGCGCTTGACACTAACGTAGGGAGGGGTGTCCCTGCCCCTGGGAGGCCGAGACGGCCTTCTGCTCGAGGGTGCCTTACCCCTTTTTTCCAAAAACGTCCAACCGGGCCCCAAATAAGCGTCGTCCTCTAAAAAGGAAGGCCAGTAAAAGCCTTTTTAGTATCATTGTCAGCCCCCCACTGTCGCAGCCAAGCAGGTGGCGAATAGCCACCACAAGAACCGAGGTTCTAGCGCACATTTTAACAGTGTCCTCCATCGCTGAGGGAATAAACCTCACAAAAACATCACAATCAGACAGTGCATTAAAGACCTCCCAAGGGAGATCCTCCGGCTGGTGGTCAAGTATCTTCCTAAGAAGGGTCCTGGCGGCCACCGCAGTGACGGCCGCGGCACAGACCGGGCGCAGAGCCGTCCCTGCACACGAAAAGGCGTGGGCAGCCAGTCTGTCAATGTGCCGGTCCTCAGCATCCCGAAGGGTACGATGAATAGAGGCTGTCATGAAGGGAGGGTTAGCAACCCCAATAATAGGTGCATCCACCTCGGGAGGAACTGACCAGCAGCCAACCACATCAATTCCACATTCCAATCCCAGACCCCCGGAAGTCCTGAAAGTTTACAAGGTGATTCCCATTCCTTAGGTATAAGAGCCTGGAAATGATCCTGCTCCAGAAATTCCAAGCGCGGCGTCGCCGTGTGGAAACTCTCCCTCTTGGGCTTGGGAGACTCTCCCGGAGGAGAGATGGATAGTACTTCAAAGATCTTTATAAGTAATTCATCAGCGTCACACAGGCCCCAGGAACCAGGGCCAGAATTATCACGACTCCAAGGTATCTCGTCTGAGGAACTGGAACCTGAGAATAGTTCACCTTCATCAGAAAGATCAAGGACCTGCATAGCAGCAGACTCTTCAGTTTCAGTGGGAAACATAGAACCATCAGGCGTCAGGGACCGCTTCTTTCCAGCGCCCAAGCGCTCCGCCAAACCAGGCATCACCTGCTCAGCCGTAGGTAGACTCCGCTCGAGTGCGACTCATCAGGAGCGAGATTTAAACAAGGGGAGACAGGTGTATTGAAGCGAGGTGCAGCCACTGGTAAACCTGATTGCAGGGCCAGTGCTAGTTCAGCACACGGTCTGCAGACCCGTGCTCTGTCAGCCTCAGCATGGGGTTGACCCCACGCAGTACACAGCCGGTCTTGTCCCCGCGGGACCCCGGACACATAATTCTGAGATGCCTCCATATGGTGATTATCAAAGCAATATGCCAGCAGGGATTTATGCTGTAAGCAACCCTGGATGCCCCAAGACCCGCTAGGAATGTGGGAGAATTTAAATGTGAACCTGTTTAAGATATATATCAGGCCGGGGGATGCCACCGGAATCTTGGCGCCTGAAAGACGTAAGGAGAAGAATGGGTGTCAGAGCCATGCGCAGCTGGAAAAACATATAAAAGGAGTCACCCGTGAGGGCACTTACAGACCAAGGGAGGAGGGGAACCGCCACCACGCGCGCGTGCGAAGATCAGCAAAATGGCGCCCAGCGGGCGGGCTCGATGCTCGGCCGTGACGCGGAGCGCGCCAATTCAAGTCCCCACCCACTCAGAAGAGCGCGAAGCTCTGAGGTAACGGCAAGGCAAGGACACAATCACACGCTTAAGGATTTGTAGAAAAACCGTTACATCGAGTAAGGAAAAGGCGCCACAGCATCTGGACAACGCAGCAAACTGTGTATAAGGCATACGGCGGCAGCCGAAAACCGAATAACGAGCAAACAGCGCGGCTCTGACATTCCAATGTTAATGAAGGGCAGAAATAAGGCCATAAGCGTGATATACTGGTACACTGGGACCGCCACACACATACCCCCCCCCTTTCTTTTCCCCCTAACTAGTTGGGGAAATGAGGGAGGATGGCGACCCTTTACACAGGGTCCAGCACTACCCGGGGTACGGGGCAATAATGCGGGAGGGGCATCCACTAGAGGCTCACCATCAGCCTAAACCGCCTACCCTATGGTGGGGGATTGCGGTGGAGCATGGCTCCGTTAAGCACACGAGGTGCTGCCTACCTTCACCTGACCAACGCAGCCCAGGCTGGGAGGCATATTCTTCACAAAGAGGACGGGTGGAAATAGTCCCGCAGGGCCTCGGGCTGTAAAGCCCCGCTCACCTGCGAGAGCGTGATACTTCATGTCTTCGCAGTTCCAGCACTGCAGAGAAATCTGGGGATTTGTGGGAGGTCCCTCGGTGTGTGTGGGGCCGGGAGGAGCTTGTTTCTGCATGTCTGCATGTCTGCAGTGCACGGCGCCGTGCTGTATGCTTAGAATATTCAGACCTTCATCTTTTGCACAGACCACGAATTTTATTTAACCCTTTAAGTGCCAAGCACGTAACACCTACATGCTGGCTTGGCAAGGACCTAAGTGCCAAGCACGTAGGTGTTACGTACTTGAATTCCCCCCCCCCCCACTAGTTAAAAAAAAAAAAATACTCACCTGACCCCTCGTTGGATCCGGCCGGGTCTCCTCTTTAATTTGGTGCCATCCGATCCCCCGTGGGGGCCCGGATGGCTCCAGGAGATCCCCCGGAATAGCGCCCCCCCCCCCGCTTCGGCAGCAGCAGCTTCTAACTGTAAAAAAAAATTAAAAATGACATTTACTTACCTGCAGTCGCGCTGCCTCCCGCCGGGTCTCCTCTTCACTGGGGGGGGCTCCGATCGCCCCCCCCAGGCTGCTTAGTCTTCAGGAGAGGGCTCAAAATGCCCTCTCTCCCTGCCTTCTGATGGGCGCCGCCATCTTGACGACTACTCCCGGGTGTCGCCCCGGCTCTCCTCGGCTCAGCTGTCAGATGCCCTGGTGATCGCTGGGCAGAGCAGTTGAGGGGCAGGGGATCAGAGCATCCCCTCCTCTGGCCAGCGATCACCAGGGCATCTGACAGCTGATCGACACAGGAGCTGACAATCGGAGGTGAGTAAATTTTTTTTTTTAATAAATGACATTTTGTGTGGTGTGTTTTTTTTAAATGTTAACCCTTTGTGAAATGGTAAGGGGTCCATGAGACCCCTATATCAGTTCACAAGGCTGGGGGCTGGCAAGTCACCTGCAACTAGCGGGTGACTTGCCATTAACCCCCGCACCCCCAATTACCTGCCTCCCCAAAGCCCAGGGGGGGGCAGAAGAGCCCAGGCCCACACAGGCTATGTGGGCTTGTAGGCTGCAGGGTGGGGGACCACAAAAGCTGGCCCCTCCACTCTGTGCCTACAAGCCCCCATAGCTGGTCCCGGGCTGGTTATGACGGGTAGGGGGGACCCTACGTCATTTTTTTTAGGATTTTTAAGGATTAGCCTAACCCTTAAAATTCCCCCCAAAAATGGGGTCCCCCTATGTTGTTTTTTTTTTAATTAACCCCTTATGCTGTCGCCCAGCAGCTATAAAAGGCTTCCAGCAGCAGCAGGAGGAGAGCAGAAGCCAGAGTGATCAGCGTGGGACACAGTGCTCCAGGATGGATGGGAGGTAAGTATATATATAAAAAAAAACAAATAAAATATTTTTTCTCCATGTGTCTGTGTGTTTTTTTTTTACTTTTAACCCCTTGTGAACTGATAAGGGGTCCATGAGACCCCTATACCAGTTCACAAGGCTGGGGGCTGGCAAGTCACCTGCGGCTAGTGGGTGACTTGCCATTAACCCCCGGCACCCCCAATTACCTGCCTCCCCAAAGCCCAGGGGGGGGGCAGAAGAGCCTGGCCCACGGAGCTTGTAGCCGGCGGGGCGGGGGGCCACCAAAACTGGCCCCTTCGCCGTGTTCCTACAAGCTCCCATAGCTGGTCCCGGGCTGGTTATGATGGGTAACCCTTAAAATTCCCCCCCAAAATGCCCCCCCCCCCCAGGAGGGGGGACCTATGTCATTTTTTTTTAATTAACCCCTTGTGTTTATAGTGTGGATAGTAGTATTTTATTTGTAAATGTTATAAAGTGCTCTTTTCAGTCTGGGGGGTCTCCTGGGCAAAAATGGGGGGGCTACCGATACATATGTGGTACCGTTGTAATCAGGAGAAATGGGGCTTTCGCATGCAATATGGTTTTCATTAATAAAACAAATGTTTTATTTAAAATAAAGGGGACAATTGTCTAAAAAATATTATTTTATTTATGTTTTTGTTTTTTCATGCAAAAATATTTAAAAAACAGTAGAAAAATTACAAACAAGACATTTCACGTTAAAGCCTAAACTCTGCTGCAAAATATATATATATATATATATATATATATATATATATATACATTCCTGAAAATTCCGGCAAAAATCACGGTTAAACATGGCGCAAAATGGGGAAAAATGACCTGTCAACAGAAGGTGACAAAACTTCAAGTAGGTTGGAAATTAAAAGGGTTAATAGTACCTATGTATGTTGGGTATTGTTCTGCTCGGCGGACCTTGCGCTTTCATATTTAGCTTGTTTTTTCTTGTTTGCATATTTATATTTTAGGAAAACATGTTATTTATTCAGTTTTTGTATTCATTTTTTTATGGAAACCCTGTGCAACCTAAGAGTTCTTCGAGGGATTACTTCCAGAGCCTACTACAACAAGCTGGGTACTCTTAGCTTAACATGTGTACTTTCAGGGAATATATGGTTTATTGGGGATATTCCAAATGTAAAGGGTTGTTTTGGTTAAAAAATTGCAAGGTGCACACTTTGGGCCTTATTTATCACGGGCTAGCGCCAGGTAGTGTCTGACGAGCGCCAGGTACCGCCAGCTATCGGCGGCTACCGACTCAAGTACGCCCGGCGGCGGTCACAATGACGCATTTATCAAGCTAAATGAGGCTAGCGCCGGCGAGAGCGACGGCTAGCGCGGGATTCATCATGAAGCCGCCTGGAACGAACAGCGCCGCTGCAAATTCCTTCACAGCGCCAGGTATGACCTGTCGCTCCCTGGCATTGTCCAATGCATTTCAATGGAGCAATGTTTAATTAATCATAATTAATTGGTATTATTTTTTTTTTTTTTATGTCAAAAATTCTGAGACCACTTCTGCAATGTTAGGTTTATTTTTAAAGTAAAAAAAAATAAAAAAAAAAATGTGTGCAGAATTGATCTTACAGGTCTGATATTAATGTATTCATATTACAAAATGATTCCAAAAACATGTATAACGTTACAATCAAAAAATATGGTTGTTTAGGGGTTAAAAACTAGTTAACACCCATCGCCGCCAGCGCACTGGGGTTTAAACAAGGAATGGACAGCGCCAGCAAATTCGGAGCGTGATTTTTTAATGAATATGAAGCAAGCCGTTCGCTCTGGCCATTCGTTGTCAGGCGTTCACATACAACGCTGAACCTGTGAAACAGCGACCCCTAAGCCCGTATTCAACATTACCGCACACCGACTGAGTCGCTGTCATCAAGCAAACGCCGGCCAAGCACAGCGAATACTGGCTGGCGCTGTAAAAATCACGCTACAGTCGCTCATCTGTCGCTACCTGGCGCTATTAATGAATCGGCCTCTATGTCTGCAGAGCTGAAATTTGCAAGTTAAATTACTGTTATGCGCACGCTTTACTTTGTGGTGTTTGCCAACTCTTCCTATGACAGTACCTATGCATGTTGGGTATCATTCTGTTTGGGGCATGTTGCTTTTTGAGATTTTACTTGTTTTTTTCTTGTTTGCATATAGTTTTTTTTAGGAAAATGTGGCTTGATTCTTCCTTTTTATTCTTTTTAGGGAAACTTTGTGCAACCAAAGAATACACTGAGGGATTACTTCCAGAAAACTAAGCCCACATAAACAAGCTTGGTACGCCTAGAAAGCTTAAGGCGTGTACTTCCAGAGAATATATAGTTTGTGGGGGGTATTTCAAATGTAAAGGGTTGTTTTTCTGGAAAAACTGCAAGGTGCGCATAGCGCATAGTGCAGTTGTATTTTATCTGAAAATCTCCTAAAGCTCTGTTTCAGTTTGGGGGAGTTTCCTGGGCTGGAAAGGGTGTCTACATATGTGGTACCGCTGTGACCGGGAGAAATTGGGGTTTCGCACGCAATAAAATTTTATTGAAAAACTTATTTTACATAAGTCACAAAAACTTATTTCACATATTTCACCAAAAAGTATTGAGAATACACTAAAAAAAGGCCAAACAAGACATTTCATGTTGAAGCCCAGACTCTGTTGAAAAAAACAATATATAATTTTCCTAATCACACCTGGCTCTGAATTGACCCCCTTAATAGTGGTCACCTCTCTCTTTTGAATATGTAACTCAGGGGTGTACAACCTTTTTGATCCAAGGACTTAATAGTTCTATTGTTCCACTTCAAGGGGTCACAATGGAATCCAGGCAGGCAAAATGCAAGCTGTTAACTCCAGGAAAGCTGTAACCTGAAAGGATTAAAGGGGGCCAAAACCCACTGAATTTGTGAAATACATCTGGCCAAAGCTACAAAAGATGTAGACCTAGAAATGGATATTTTTGTTTTTCAAATCTTCCTGGAACACTGATTGGGAGGTGAGTTGATCAGAGGTGATGCTGGCTGAAGTAAGACAGGAATAGGTGAGTTGGACAGAAGTGGACAGGGTTGAGGCAGGAAAAGGTGAGGTTAATTTGTTGATAAGGGAAAAGATAAGTAGAGATGAGGTGAGGAGGAGTGATGTGGAAAAAGGGGACAGAGGTGAGGCAAAGAAAAGGTGAAGTGAGTGGGATCAGGGGCTCTACCCTATATGTCCCTGGATGAGGCTATTTGTGGATATCTGCTTGGCACAGGACTGTGACAGAACCTTATTGTCTTTTACCCACCATGATTCTGCATATATTTAAGATATACTGGTAACTGGTATGAACAAATCTTTCCAAAATTTGGTGCAATTTGGTTGAGTTCAAGCTATTTAAACCGGACCTTCACCCTGATTTAATGAAAAGCCCAAACTCTTAAAAAACAATTCCTCAGCATCTAAAATTAATATATTTTACATGTTTAGTCACTAATTTATTATACTTTCCCCCACTGGGCTGCAACTCTGTTCGGGAATTTAGGATACGGGCGCCGCCATCTTGACTCAGAAGCATCACACTTACTGAGGAGAGGAGAGTGGGATAAGGTACAGGGGGGCGGGTTATAGCTGTGCTTTGCTCAGACAGAGCAGAGCTGGGGTCAGGGAAAGGTCAGCAGTCCCAGAATGCAGAGCAGCACAGTCACTTCCTGTTTGCAGGCACTTCCTGTTTGCAGGCTGCCTGCAAAAATGGCAGCTTCCATAAGCCGCCATCTTGGATGTTTAAAGGCTTATAAAATGCAGTAGATGCAGGTAGGATGATTTTTAATGTGAGCAATCTGTATGTACAGGGTGTGGGAAACATATAAGATAGACTCTTATTTAGAGTGAAGGTCCGCTTTAAGGAGTCTATTCTGGAGTTTTACACTGCAGTCACATGCATGGTGCTTCAGTATCATTATTATTATTTATATAGTGCCATCTTCTTCCAAAGCACTTTACAATGTAGTAATTGCAGACCTGGTAAAACATATAGTACATAAGGTAATTGCAGATGCAAAGCAGCCACTATGGGGTTTTTTTTCGGAGCCAAGTGAGAAAACTCATTACCTTTTAGGAGAGAAAACTGCCATTCACTTTTAATGTCTACCAGGTATAGATTTTCACCTAGCTCTGAATCACATCCAAGGTAGACAATGGAAGTGAATGGCAGTTTTCTCTCTTTCTTTATCAATCTTTTTATTGTGTATATTCTGAACATCATTCTATTAGCATAATACTGTTCATACACAGAATTTAAAGATTACAGACAACTTAGGTCACAGTCAGAAGCTTGTTAACTGCATACAAGAAAATAGATTCAAGAGTTACTAAAAAAGTTTGATTCAAATTTAATTCAAATTAAAAGAAAAATAACAACCCCTATGAGGGGGGGGAGTAAAGGAAGGGGTTGAGGAAGGATCAGATGCTAGGTTTACATCAAATCAGATTAGGTTTACATCAAAATCTGTAGGGAGAAAATTCCGAACCCAAGGTTTCCACACCTCCATGAACAGCTTCAAAGTCCCATTGTGAATGGCGGACATTTTTTCCATGGCCATAATGCAGTTAACAGTTTTTAAAGGCGTTGAAGCTCAAGGTGGGAGACCTCCAAGCCCCAGCTATCACCAGCTTTCTCACCTGGCTCTGAATCAACCCCTATGAGAGTAAGACACAATAGGAAAGAGAGCCCTGCCCTTTCGGGCTTACAGTCTAAAGGAACTCAATGTCTGCTGACAGTTAAAGTGGACCTCCAGTCAAAAAATCGAAGTTCCCCTCTGGCAGTGACATAAGCTATTTGAGAGGGCTTAACCCCATGCAGGTGTTGTGGAATAGCATGCAGATGTTGTGCTTCAGAGAGAATTGCCTCAAATCCCTTATTTGTAGCCAGAAATGGTAAGCCACATGCTTTAATGACTCATCATTGCTCTGCTCACAGCAGAAATCTCCTGGATACATTGTTTCCACTGTTTGAATGTTCTGTGGCTGCTGCACGATTAAGATACATGAAGATATGTAGTAAAGGCTTCCCCCTTACACACAGATATCCTTTGCTACAGCAGCTGTTTATTCGGTTTGTGTGTGTGTGTGTATATGTGTGTAGATTGACAGAGATGCTGCTAAGTATTTCTGATGCACATGTCTCTCTCAAGTTTGTGTGGGCTGCTGCTGGCACAGCTCTTTCCATGCTCATGTGTAAGCTGTCAGATGTGTAGCAAAATGGCCACTCCTATATAGTTCAGGAGCACCGCGTCCGCATGCTGTTCCCCATCTCCCAGGAGTTAGGCCCTCTCAAACATCCTACATCACTGATCTTGGGGGGGGGGGGGGGGGATTTACTAAACTTTTTTGACTAGAGGTCCACTTTAAAGAGGAATAAAACCCAGGATTTTGACTATACAAAGCTTTGTTCACTGCCCCCAGTCCTACTGTGCATATGTTATGTTCGGCAAACGGCTCAGTTTGTGGCGATTGTGGCAGAAGGAGTGTGAGCAGCTGCATCCCTAGCAGTGGGCAAGCTCCCACACCCAGCCTTTCTGAATGGAACACACAAGGGCAGAACCATATGGGATGCCACACGGAAAGGTCAGTAGGATGGCCCTGGAGGAGAATATTCTGCAGTAAAGCTTTCACGTTTAATTTTATTGACAACAGAGCTTTAGTCATGTTGTATCTACAGCGTAATTCTGGTCATACACGTTCTGATATTTTCTGGATTCATACATACTAGTGCTTTAGGGAGCCCACATACATGCTATTCTGCAGCTTTTCTTTCTCTAATCCCCAAATGGAAGCCCCAATATAGTGTCTAAATGGTAGTAGTCATCCTGGTCTCTCCTCATTTTCATGTTCTGGAATATAAGACTACTTTCTTATACTATAAGATACCATCACAATGATGATTGCCAAAATAGATTAACTATGGCAAGGATTAAAGCGGACCTTCACTCTGAATAAGAGTCTATCTTATATGTTTCCCACACCCTGTACATACAGATTGTTCACATTAAAAATCATCCTACCTGCATCTACTGCATGTTATGAGCCTTTAAACATCCAGGAAGCCGCCATCTTATCAGGCAGCCTGCAGACAGGAAGTGCCTCCTGACTGTGCTGCTCTGCATTCTGGGACTGCTGACCATTACCTGACCCCAGCTCTGCTCTGTCTGAGCAAAGCACAGCTATAACCTGCCCCCCTGTACCTTATCCCACTGTCCTCTCCTCAGTAAGTGTTGCAGCCCAGTGGGGGAAAGAATATTAAGTTAGTGACTAAAAACGTAAAATATATTAATTTTAGATGCTGGGGAACGTTGAAGGTCCGGTTTAAGTAGACACAGATTGTGTCCACAAGGGTTTAGCACAGATTTTTTTTTGTATTTGTACATGTTTGTATGTGTAACAAACATCACTATCGCACAGTCTCAAGTCATATAATACTTAAAGAGGACCGACAGTCAAAAATGACTTAAACCGGACCTTCAGCATGGTTTAACCCTTTAACTGCCAGCCTACCTTGAGATTTTGTCACCCTTTGTTGCCAGATTATTTTGCCCTATTTTGCGCTCCCCATGTTCAACTGTGATTTTTGAAGGGATTTCCAGGGATTTCCCAGGAAAGTGATATATTGTTTTTTTCAGCGGAGCCTGGGCTTTAACATGAAATGTCTTGTTTGTCATTTTCTAAGTGTATTCTCAATATTTTTGGGTGAAAATTGTGCAAAAAAATAAAAAAAAAACTATTTTTTACAATTTGTAGTGTTTTTTTGTAATAAAAAATGTAAGTTTGTCAATAAAATCTTATTGCGTGTGAAACCCCAATTTCTCCCGGTTACAGCGGTACCACATATGTATAGGTAGACACCCTTTCCTGCCCAGGAGACTCCCCCAAATTGAAACAACGCTTTAGGGGATTTTCAGATAAAATACAACTATGCTATGCAATATGCGCACCTTGCAGTTTTTCAAGAAAAACAACCCTTTACATTTGAAATACCCCCAACAAACTATATATTCTCTGGAAGTACACACCTCAGGCTTTCTAGGCGTACCAGGCTTGTTGATGTGGCCATAGTTTTCTGAAAGTAATCCCTCAGTGGATTCTTTGGTTGCAAAGAGTTTCCCTAAAAAAAGGATAAAAAAGCAGAATCAAAGCCACATTTTCATAAAAAAACCTATATGCAAACCAGAAAAAAACAGAAAATCTGAAAAAGCAACATCCCCTGAACAGAACGATACCCAACATGCATAGGTTCTGTCAAGGAAAGAGTTGCCAAACACCCCAAAGTAAAGCATGCGCATAGCGGTAGTTTTACTTCAGATTTTCAGCTCTGCAGACAAATTGCGCACCTTGTGCTTTTTCTACCAAAACAACCCTTTACATTTGGAATATCCCCCATAAACCATATATTCCCTGAAAGTACACATGTTAAGCTTTCTAAGCGTACCCAGCTTGTTGTAGTGGGCTCATCTTTCTGGAAGTAATATCTCGAAGAATTCTTAGGTTGCACAGGGTTTCCCTAAAAATGAATAAAAAAGCAGAATCAAAACCACATTTTCCTAAAAAAACCTATATGCAAACCAGAAAAAAACAGAAAATCTGAAAAAGCAACATCCCCTGAACAGAACGATACCCAACATGCATAGGTTCTGTCAAGGAAAGAGTTGCCAAACACCCCAAAGTAAAGCATGCGCATAGCGGTAGTTTTATAGTTGTATAAACACAGAGCAGTCCTTAATTTCAATAAATGTGAAAAGTAAATTCTGTCCCACAGTGCATGCACCTTCAAACGGTGAAGAAATCCAAACAGAACCGCCACCAGTAGTGCAAACCCTTACCGACTGGGAAGAGTATCAAAATGCCTTCATAATACGTCCACAGATGATTAACAAACAGGTCCTATCGTCAGATGTAGTTCATCCAGATTCACGAAAATCTCGGGCCAATCGACACCATTCACAAATAGGCCAAGCCAATCAATGACCGGGAGATAAATAGAAAAAGGATCTCGTGTAACTCCGTTTAAAACCAAAGCAATTTAATAATAATAATAAGATGTGCACTCACAAACAGGACTTTAAAAACAGCATTGAATCAAATCAAACGACGTCCATCTCACCCGCTCCTGGAGTGAGCAGTATGCATCAGCGGGAGGGCTGCGTCAGCCAGAAATAAAGTTGTAAAGATGTAAGTACTTCAATGATGTTCCGCCACCGCCACCGCCGACGCGTTTCGTTGCCGAGGGCAACTTTAACTAGGCTGGTGGCGGGCGGAAGGCGGAACCTTATATACTAGAAGAAAAGAATCCCACAATCCAACGGGACGGGTATCACGTAACCTTATGACCCGGTTATGCTATGTTAATATTGCAATCCTTGGTTTTTTGGGAATGCCCCCAAAAATATGAATGTAAAGTATATCCTCAGACAGGTATATCGGGGTATTACATTGATATTCAAAACCCATATCCTTTCCAAACCTGTTCTACTATCACGGAACCGTAAGCCACGCCCCCTGGATAGCGTCTCATCATAATGTGTTAGTTATCCAACACCTGGGGTATGGCAGCCGTTCAGCCGCGCGCATGCGCCGTCCGCCTCCAGCGGCAGCAAACCAAACCCGGAAATGAGATGCGTTCCAACATTCAAAGTCATGTGGTCGCAGCTAGCGGTCACGTGATGTAAACAAACATACAGCGTAAGATGCTGGAAACCACAGCACTCTTCAGCTGTCAAATAGAGAACCTAACTTGAATGTAAACCGACCAGACAGCGCAGACAGACTCGCGGACTGTAGGACTGGCATAACCGGCAAGAACTAGATGCCGGTGCATATGTAAAAATATAAAATTATAAAATTATAAAGGTGTGTAGACTAAATTATGTTAATGAGTGCCAGAAACTAAAACACAATATGTCTGCAAAATGACATGGAAACGGAGATCAGGGGTTTAGTGATTCGACACATTAAACGGAGCCAGCTGTAGCAGATCTACTTCACTCCAGGATCAAGCAGATAGCACAGAACACTTATTATCTTAAAATAGGCAAATAATCAGCATAGATGAACTATAATGGACATAAGATCTTTAAAACCTTTGGAAATAATACATACAACCTTAGGAGGAGTCAATAAAACAGTTCAGGTCGAAATCTACATTTAGACCAGATGGATGTAATGTACCCAAGGTGTAAATCCATTGGCCCTCCCTCTTGGAAAGTTCCCTTACCAGATTCGAACCCCGCCAGTGTGGTTCTATCTTATCAATCCCCACAAAGGAAATGAGACTAGGGTCACTACTATGGCACTCCTTAAAATGAGATGATAAACTGTGTGTTTCCAATCCACGCCTCACATTGTACATATGTTCTCTAATGCGTATTTTTAGCTCACGTGTAGTGCGCCCAACATACATTTTGTGGCAAGGACACCATATGAGGTAAACTACCCCTTTGGAACTACAAGTTATAAATTTGGAGATTTTAAAAGATTTGTTGGTCTTAAAATTAAGAAAGGATTTAATCGATTTTTTTCCCAATCTACAACCCTTACAGCCCGCACATGTGCCACACCTATGGAAACCATTCAGTGAGTTGTCGGCCAAACCCCCAACCTTAGGTGGATCCACATAACTTTTCACCAACCGGTCTCTAAGATTCGGTGCTTTCCTAAAGACCACTTTTGGGCAAGCCGGTAACACAGGGCCCAAGATGGCATCGGCCTTTAAGATGTGCCAATGTTTAGCTAGCACATTGCGGACCTCCTTATACTGGACATTGAACCCAGTAATGAAAGGGATATCATCTCGCATTTCTATGGTTTTTCTATCACTCTTCCTTAAAAGGGATTCCCTAAGACATTTTCTGACCCCAGCCCGTTGTTGGCGTATTATGTCCTCCTCATAGCCCTTATTGATAAAGCGTTGCATTAACATTGCTGATTGCTTATCGTAATCTTCCAACGACGTGCAGTTACGTCTTAATCTAGTGAACTGCCCTTTGGGTATCGCCTGCAGCCATTTTGGATGATGGCAGCTCTTAAAGGGGACGTAACCATTCCTGTCTGTGCTCTTAAAGTACGTGGAGGTAGTCAGCGAGCTATGTTCCTTCTTAATATTAAGGTCCAGAAAGTTAACTGAAACAGAGCTACTCTCAGCAGTGAATTCTAGATTAAAGGTATTCTTATTAATCTCTTGACAAAACTCTTGTAGGGTATCTTGTGGGCCATCCCAAATGAAAAATACATCATCGATGTATCGGTACCAGCACCGTAAGCTGGATAGGGTCTGGCCATATATAAAGGTGGCCTCCCACCAACCCACGTAAAGATTGGCCATACTAGGTGCAAATTTGGCACCTAGTATGGCCAATCTTTACGTGGGTTGGTGGGAGGCCACCTTTATATATGGCCAGACCCTATCCAGCTTACGGTGCTGGTACCGATACATCGATGATGTATTTTTCATTTGGGATGGCCCACAAGATACCCTACAAGAGTTTTGTCAAGAGATTAATAAGAATACCTTTAATCTAGAATTCACTGCTGAGAGTAGCTCTGTTTCAGTTAACTTTCTGGACCTTAATATTAAGAAGGAACATAGCTCGCTGACTACCTCCACGTACTTTAAGAGCACAGACAGGAATGGTTACGTCCCCTTTAAGAGCTGCCATCATCCAAAATGGCTGCAGGCGATACCCAAAGGGCAGTTCACTAGATTAAGACGTAACTGCACGTCGTTGGAAGATTACGATAAGCAATCAGCAATGTTAATGCAACGCTTTATCAATAAGGGCTATGAGGAGGACATAATACGCCAACAACGGGCTGGGGTCAGAAAATGTCTTAGGGAATCCCTTTTAAGGAAGAGTGATAGAAAAACCATAGAAATGCGAGATGATATCCCTTTCATTACTGGGTTCAATGTCCAGTATAAGGAGGTCCGCAATGTGCTAGCTAAACATTGGCACATCTTAAAGGCCGATGCCATCTTGGGCCCTGTGTTACCGGCTTGCCCAAAAGTGGTCTTTAGGAAAGCACCGAATCTTAGAGACCGGTTGGTGAAAAGTTATGTGGATCCACCTAAGGTTGGGGGTTTGGCCGACAACTCACTGAATGGTTTCCATAGGTGTGGCACATGTGCGGGCTGTAAGGGTTGTAGATTGGGAAAAAAATCGATTAAATCCTTTCTTAATTTTAAGACCAACAAATCTTTTAAAATCTCCAAATTTATAACTTGTAGTTCCAAAGGGGTAGTTTACCTCATATGGTGTCCTTGCCACAAAATGTATGTTGGGCGCACTACACGTGAGCTAAAAATACGCATTAGAGAACATATGTACAATGTGAGGCGTGGATTGGAAACACATAGTTTATCATCTCATTTTAAGGAGTGCCATAGTAGTGACCCTAGTCTCATTTCCTTTGTGGGGATTGATAAGATAGAACCACACTGGCGGGGTTCGAATCTGGTAAGGGAACTTTCCAAGAGGGAGGGCCAATGGATTTACACCTTGGGTACATTACATCCATCTGGTCTAAATGTAGATTTCGACCTGAACTGTTTTATTGACTCCTCCTAAGGTTGTATGTATTATTTCCAAAGGTTTTAAAGATCTTATGTCCATTATAGTTCATCTATGCTGATTATTTGCCTATTTTAAGATAATAAGTGTTCTGTGCTATCTGCTTGATCCTGGAGTGAAGTAGTTCTGCTACAGCTGGCTCCGTTTAATGTGTCGAATCACTAAACCCCTGATCTCCGTTTCCATGTCATTTTGCAGACATATTGTGTTTTAGTTTCTGGCACTCATTAACATAATTTAGTCTACACACCTTTATAATTTTATAATTTTATATTTTTACATATGCACCGGCATCTAGTTCTTGCCGGTTATGCCAGTCCTACAGTCCGCGAGTCTGTCTGCGCTGTCTGGTCGGTTTACATTCAAGTTAGGTTCTCTATTTGACAGCTGAAGAGTGCTGTGGTTTCCAGCATCTTACGCTGTATGTTTGTTTACATCACGTGACCGCTAGCTGCGACCACATGACTTTGAATGTTGGAACGCATCTCATTTCCGGGTTTGGTTTGCTGCCGCTGGAGGCGGACGGCGCATGCGCGCGGCTGAACGGCTGCCATACCCCAGGTGTTGGATAACTAACACATTATGATGAGACGCTATCCAGGGGGCGTGGCTTACGGTTCCGTGATAGTAGAACAGGTTTGGAAAGGATATGGGTTTTGAATATCAATGTAATACCCCGATATACCTGTCTGAGGATATACTTTACATTCATATTTTTGGGGGCATTCCCAAAAAACCAAGGATTGCAATATTAACATAGCATAACCGGGTCATAAGGTTACGTGATACCCGTCCCGTTGGATTGTGGGATTCTTTTCTTCTAGTATATAAGGTTCCGCCTTCCGCCCGCCACCAGCCTAGTTAAAGTTGCCCTCGGCAACGAAACGCGTCGGCGGTGGCGGTGGCGGAACATCATTGAAGTACTTACATCTTTACAACTTTATTTCTGGCTGACGCAGCCCTCCCGCTGATGCATACTGCTCACTCCAGGAGCGGGTGAGATGGACGTCGTTTGATTTGATTCAATGCTGTTTTTAAAGTCCTGTTTGTGAGTGCACATCTTATTATTATTATTAAATTGCTTTGGTTTTAAACGGAGTTACACGAGATCCTTTTTCTATTTATCTCCCGGTCATTGATTGGCTTGGCCTATTTGTGAATGGTGTCGATTGGCCCGAGATTTTCGTGAATCTGGATGAACTACATCTGACGATAGGACCTGTTTGTTAATCATCTGTGGACGTATTATGAAGGCATTTTGATACTCTTCCCAGTCGGTAAGGGTTTGCACTACTGGTGGCGGTTCTGTTTGGATTTCTTCACCGTTTGAAGGTGCATGCACTGTGGGACAGAATTTACTTTTCACATTTATTGAAATTAAGGACTGCTCTGTGTTTATACAACTATATTGCTTAATTGGTCTTTTGGGATTGAAGACTGCTACACGTTGAGCACCTGTATTGGACTTGAAATTTGTTGCTTTTTATATAGCTTTATAGCGCGGTGTGTGTACACTTATTGCAATTGTGATTTTTGTACCTTTTCTCACATAGCGGTAGTTTTACTTCAGATTTTCAGCTCTGCAGACAAAGTGCGCACCTTGTGCTTTTTCTACCAAAACAACCCTTTACATTTGGAATGTCCCCCATAAACTATATATTCCCTGAAAGTACACATGTTAAGCTTTCTAAGCGTACCCAGCTTGTTGTAGTGGGCTCATCTTTCTGGAAGCAATATCTCGAAGAATTCTTAGGTTGCACAGGGTTTCCCTAAAAATGAATAAAAAAGCAGAATCAAAACCACATTTTCCTAAAAAAAACCTATATGCAAACCAGAAAAAAACAGAAAATCTGAAAAAGCAACATCCCCCGAACAGAACGATACCCAACATGCATAGGTTCTGTCAAGGAAAGAGTTGCCAAACACACCAAAGTAAAGCATGTGCATAACGGTAGTTTTACTTCAGATTTTTAGCTCTGCAGACAAAGTGCGCACCTTGTGCTTTTTCTACCAAAACAACCCTTTACATTTGGAATATCCCCCATAAACCATATATTCCCTGAAAGTACACATGTTAAGCTTTCTAAGCGTACCCAGCTTGTTGTAGTGGGCTCATCTTTCTGGAAGTAATATCTCGAAGAATTCTTAGGTTGCACAGGGTTTTACAAAAAAATGTATAAAAAAGCAGAATAAAAAACACCTTTTCTTAAAATATCAATATGCAAATAAGAAAAAACAAGCTAAGTCTGAAAGCGCAAGGTCCCCCGAGCAGAACAATACCCAACATGCATAGGTACCTGTAACCTTTTGACTGCCAGTCTACTTGAGATTTTGTCACCCTCTCCTGACAGGATATTTTTCACCATTTTGCGTGATGTTTAACTGTGATTTTTGCAGGAATTTCCAAGAAAATTGCATATTTTCTTTTTGTGGCAGAGTTTAGGCTTTAACATGAAATGTCTTGTTTGTATTTTTTCTACTTTTTTAAATATTTTTAAAAACATTAAAAAATTAAAAAATAAAAAAATATATATTTTTTAAATTGTCTCCTTTATTTTAAACAAAAACATTTATTTTATTAAAGAAAACCATATTGCATGTGAAAGCCCCATTTCTCCCGATTACAATGATACCACATATGCATCGGTAGCCCCCCGTTCCTGTCCAGGTGATCCCATAAACTGAAAAGAGCACTTTATAACATTTACAAATAAAATACAACTACTATCCACATAATAAAGGGTTAAATAAAAAAAAATTGGTGTGGGGTCCCCCTTCACGGGGGGGGGGGGGGGGGTCCACCATTTCTTGGGGGAATTTTAAGGTTTTTTTGGGAGGCAGGTAATGGGGGGTCTCTGGGTTAATGGCAAGCCACCCGCTAGCGCAGGTGACTTGCCAGACCCCCGAGCCCTGTGAACTGGTATAAGGGGTCACATGGACCCCTTACCAGTTCACAAAGGGTTAAAAGTAAAAAAAAACACACAGAGACACTTATTTAAAAATATTTTTATTAAAAAAAAATAAATGTTTTTTAATATTTTTTTTAATACTTACCTCCGATCCATCCATGTGTCCCACGCTGATCACTTAGGCTTCTGCTCTCCTGCTGCTGCTGGAAGCCTTTTATACCTACTGGGTTACAGGTAAGAAAGGGTTAATTTAAAAAAAAAAATGACATAGGGTCCCCCCTCGAAGGGAGGGGGACCCCATTTTTTTTTTGGATTTTTAAGGGTTAAAACCCTTTAAAATCCAAAAAAAAAATGGCGTGAGGTCCCCCCTACCCAGCGTAACCAGCCTGTGACCAGCTATGGGGGCTTGTAGAACAGGGCGCAGGGGCCAGCTTTAGTGGCCCCTGGCCCTGCGGCTACAAGCAGCCATAGCCTAGGGCCACGGCTCTTCTGCCCCCCCCTGGGCTTTGGGGAGGCAGGTAATTTGGGGGGCCAGGGGTTAATGGCAAGCCACCCGCTAGCGCAGGTGACTTGCCAGACCCCCGAGCCCTGTGAACTGGTATAAGGGGTCACATGGACCCCTTACCAGTTCACAAAGGGTTAAAAGTAAAAAAAACACACAGACACACTTATTTAAAAATATTTTTATTAAAAAAAAATAAATGTTTTTTAATATTTTTTTTTAATACTTACCTCCGATCCATCCATGTGTCCCACGCTGATCACTTAGGCTTCTGCTCTCCTGCTGCTGCTGGAAGCCTTTTATACCTACTGGGTTACAGGTAAGAAAGGGTTAATTTAAAAAAAAAAATGACATAGGGTCCCCCCTCGAAGGGAGGGGGACCCCATTTTTTTTTGGATTTTTAAGGGTTAAAACCCTTAAAAATCCAAAAAAAAAATGGCGTGAGGTCCCCCCTACCCAGCGTAACCAGCCTGTGACCAGCTATGGGGGCTTGTAGAACAGGGCGCAGGGGCCAGCTTTAGTGGCCCCTGGCCCTGCGGCTACAAGCAGCCATAGCCTAGGGCCACGGCTCTTCTGCCCCCCCCTGGGCTTTGGGGAGGCAGGTAATTTGGGGGGCCAGGGGTTAATGGCAAGCCACCCGCTAGCGCAGGTGACTTGCCAGACCCCCGAGCCCTGTGAACTGGTATAAGGGGTCACATGGACCCCTTACCAGTTCACAAAGGGTTAAAGTAAAAAAAAAAGACAAGACACTTTTTTTTTTAAAGACTTTATTAAAAAAAAAAAACTTTTTTTACTTTACTCACCTCCGATCTTCATTTCCTGTGTCCCGCGGCGATCTGCTGTCAGTGACGGCTGGGCAGAGGAGGGGGGAGGCAGGCGATCGGAGGATCGCCTACCTCCCTCCTCCTCTGTCCAGCCGTCACCGGCATCTGAAGGCTGAACTGCCGGGTGCCCCGATGACACCCGGCGGTGACGTCATCGGCCCCGCCCCCGGAGGGGCGGGGCCAGAATCCAAGATGGCGGCCGCCATCGAAGGAGGTAAAGGGAGGAGGGCTGTTATGCCCTCCTCCAGAAGACGGAAGACCCGGGGGGGGTGATCGGAGCCCCCCCCCATGAAGAGGAGAGGCGGCGGGAGCCGGCGGGAGCGGAGGTGAGTAAATGTCATTTTTTTTTTTTTTTTTTTTTGCAGGCAAATGCCGGCGGCTGCTGAAACGGGGGGGGGCACCCTATTCCGGGCCCTCCCCTGCAGCCGGAGGACCCCCAATCGCCGATCGGAGCCCCTCTGGCTGAAGAGGAGACCCGGATGAATCAAACAAGGGGTCAGGTAAGTGATATTTTTTTATACTTTTTATTTTATTTATGGGGAAAGTCAGGCACGTAAATTTTACGTGGCTGGCGTTTAACGGTTGGAGAGGCAGCCACGTAAAATTTACGTGGCTGGCAATAGAAGGGTTAATGAAAAGCCCAAACCCTTAAAAAACTATTCCCCAGCATCTAAAACGAATATATTTTAAGCTTTTAGTCAATTATCTTTTATTCTTTCCCCCACTGGACTGCAAGTCTGTCCAGGACTCTAGGATACAGACGCCGCCATCTTGCCTCAGAAGCATCACATACTGAGGAGAGGGGATGGGCAAAAAGTGCAGGGGGTGGGGTTATAGCTGTGCTTTGCACAGACAGAGCAGAGCTGGGGTCAGGATAAGGACAGCAATCCCAGAATGCAGAGCGACACAGTCAGAAGACACTTCCTGTTTACAGGCTGCCTGATGCTACATGAGCCGCCATCTTGGAGGTTTAAAGGCTCATAATATACAGTAGATGCAGGTAGGATGATTTTTAATGTGAGCAATCTGTATGTACAGGGTGTGGGAAACATATAAGATAGGCTCTTATTCAGGGTGAAGGACCGCTTTAAATTGGACCAACACAACAAACGGTGCTCATATGCATCCTTCCCCAGGACAATTTAGATTACTGCACATAAAAATTAATTTACCCTTTTCTAACTCTTGCTGTGATGGAAAGCCCAAACCTATAAAAACTATTCCCCAGCATCTAAAATTAATATATTTTAAGTTTTTAGTTACTTACTTATTATTATTTCCCCCACCAGGTTGCAACTCTGCTCAGGACTCTAGGATATGGGCACCGCCATCTTGACTCAGAAGCATCACACATACAAAGGAGAGAAAAGTGGGATAAAGTACAGGGGGCGGGGTTATAGCTGTGCTTTGCACAGACAGAGTAGAGTTGGGGTCAGGGAAAGAACAGCAATCCCAGAAAGCAGAGCGACAGAGTCACTTCCTGTTTGCAGGCTGCATGATGCTTCATGAACCGCTATCTTGGATGTTTAAAGGTTCATAATATGCAGTATATGCAGGTAAGATGATTTTTAATGTGAGCAATCTGTATGCCCAAGGTGTGGGAAAAGATATGCTCTTATTTAGGGTGAAGGTCCACTTTAAACTGGACCAAAACCCAGGATAGTTAATAGTTTTGACTATCCTGAGTTTTGGTCCTTTCCCCAGGTGCACCCCGATCGGGGGTGCCCCGCTGTGTGAAACCCCCCAAGACGCCGCAGCCAACTCACCTCTTCCTGGTCCCACTGCGCATCTAAGAGCAGCAGCTCTGACAGCTGCCTCCTCCCTCTAACAGGGAGCGTGCCTGCGCCAGCCATTCACAAAACCTGGAATAGGTAAGTTGGCTGCTGTGATCTGAGGGGGTTTCACACAGCAGAGCATCACCGATTGGGGTGCCCCCGGGGAAAGGACCAAAACCCAGAATGGTTAAAATCCTAGATTCTTCTACTGACAGTAAATATAGCATCTAGGCAAGGAATTAGCCTTATGCCTGAGAGCGAACTCTGTTTCCTGTGTCCCTATTCCTAAGCAGGGAATTTCCTGTACCTTCCTAAGTGAACGGCGATCTTGGTGGCCTGGGCCTGATATTGCAATGTAACTAACTAAAATGTGTGGCTTTACTGGACACGAACACTTAAAAGATGGCAGGAGTTTTCCTTTCATGAAGATGAATTTGGATGAACCAGTCACAGGAGCTGTATTGTAAGGCAGTTATAACTCACCTGCAAACGACAGTCTATTAAAAGTGACAAAGTGAACTCATCATAACAGCAGTACGGGAACATCCTGTGCAGTTAAATGGATAGTGGCAGCGCTAGAACATTGCAAGGTATTGTTTTTCACTGTGAACCAGACACACTTTATTCCACAAAAAAAAACTGTAAGAGATGTCATCTTATCCATGACAGTGGGACAGCGCATAACGCAAACTCAATTAGAAGCTATTGAAGCCAATTACAATACAATAATATACACACTGCCGCTGCACATCTGTAGTAGTCATCTAGGTTAGAGAAAACAACAATAGTGGACGATGGTAGAGAACTGAATATAATAACCTGACTTCTAAGGACAGTCATATAAAATTGTTGGACCAAGGGATTCCGAGGATGGTGAAAGAAAATATTCTGTAATTAGAAATATTTTATGTTTTTTTATGTTCTTAAACCGGACCTTCACCCTGATTTAATGAAAAGCCCAAACTCTTAAAAAACAATTCCTCAGCATCTAAAATTAATATATTTTACATGTTTAGTCACTAATTTATTATACTTTCCCCCACTGGGCTGCAACTCTGTTCGGGAATTTAGGATACGGGCGCCGCCATCTTGACTCAGAAGCATCACACTTACTGAGGAGAGGAGAGTGGGATAAGGTACAGGGGGGCGGGTTATAGCTGTGCTTTGCTCAGACAGAGCAGAGCTGGGGTCAGGGAAAGGTCAGCAGTCCCAGAATGCAGAGCAGCACAGTCACTTCCTGTTTGCAGGCACTTCCTGTTTGCAGGTTGCCTGCAAAAATGGCAGCTTCCATAAGCCGCCATCTTGGATGTTTAAAGGCTTATAAAATGCAGTAGATGCAGGTAGGATGATTTTTAATGTGAGCAATCTGTATGTACAGGGTGTGGGAAACATATAAGATAGACTCTTATTTAGAGTGAAGGTCCGCTTTAAAGGGTTACTAAACCCCCTATAAAAAACAGGCACTCACTTCGGCTCCCGCACAGCAGTTGAAGCCCTGTCTGCCGCTCGGAAACCAACTGGCATCCGAAAACGGTGGCTGAGGGCAGCGCTGAGGGAACGCTCCCTGACGAACAGCGAGCATAGTTGATGATGTCTACTAGTCCATATCTGTCAGATAGTTAAATAGAACTATTTATATTCTAATCTTTCTTTGTAAGTGACACACCATCCCATGAAATAATATAGCTACTCTGATTTGCATCATCATCATCATCAATATGCCTATGTCCTTTTCCCAGTGACCTATTAGTAGTGCTGTGTACAGGGACATTAATGGTTTTGTAACTTGGGATTTAAGCCCAGAATGTATCGATTCTATTACTTTACTTTAGGTCACTTCGGATTCCCTATTTAAACTGAAACAACATCCATTTCTCACAAGAATGTTGCTCTTAGCGCAATGGGGACCCCCTGTGCATTAACCCCCGTTAAACCCTGAGCAGCGCTCAATTTCGCCAGGGGGCCGAGAAAAAGATTTCCTGGGTTTAATGGGGTTTAATGTGCAGGGAGGCACCGGCTATCTAGATGCCCCCCCCCCCCCCCTCCAGCTAGGAACAACACTTGTGGTTTCATCGAAAATAAAAGCATTATTGGCAACCTAAGTGAAAAGCCTTATTTTTACTCACTGTCAATTAATCAAGATATCACTGGGAGTTACATATATATAAATATATAACCACAAGTTAAGAATACACAGACATAAGCTTTGGTAAAACTATTGGGCCATTACGGATCATTATTAAGCCGGTAGGTGCGGCTGTTCTGTGTCAGCAAGTGATCTTCGCCGTCATGTTGGTGAACATAAACATTACAGAAATGTCACTGTTTAGAGGATGTATGCACAAGCGAAATGTCCCCGCGAGTGCAGCTTTCATGCATTGATGCTGCTTTCATAAATGAAGCAGGTCCTTGCATCTGTGCAATTCCACCGACCACCCAGAAGCCGATGCGCACAAATGTAACTGGGCATATGTGCAGGCTGGCGTATGCGGCCGTGGCCATTTGTGAGCACATTACAAGAAATTCCAGTTTCACCTTTTTCCTTCTTCCCCTTGTTCACCTATTTCCTTCTTTTTCTCCTTCACTTTTTCCCTTTTTTTCTGTCAAACATTGTCTATCAGTACTCTGCCTGCTGTAATAAAACCGGGTAGTAAATCAGCACAAAAACGACGATACTCGCTGTTCGACAAACATACCTTGATGTAAACTAGCGAACGGTAGTGAACATAGTAAATCACACCCATAGTATTAAAACAAGCTTAAAAATAGGGTAATCTTCCCCATTAGGACCTCAGTCCTGTGCCTAGGGAGGTCACCTGCAGGGGGTACAGCAGAGTGCACTGTTACTGCAATATATAAAATAAAAACTTTAATGCCACCTTAGGAGCACCCACCACCATGTTCCAGTCCCCAGGCACATACAGATATGTATGTGCACAGAAATATATGTATGTGGGTGTGTGGAGGGGGGTGAGGGTACAAAGATTTAAATACAGTCTGCAGATGGAGCACCGAATTTCAACAGGACCTGATTTCCCTCCCTCCACTGCTGTGGTCATGTGGCTGGTGTGTGTGTGAAGCCAGAGCCGTGAAGCCCTAAGAAGTTTATGCTTATCGGAAAACTCATCTGTACCCTCTCCCTCCTTCACCCACAGTGGGGGGGGGGGGGGGGGGGGGGCAGAGCACATGCTAAGTGGGCAGCCATGACTCATCAAAAGGGGGTAGAAAGCACCAAAAGTGCTGTAAATTGGATTTTGGAGGTAATGCAGACCAAGAGAAGGGCCACTGGTCATATTCACCAGCCACACCTGTAAGCAGGTCCAGTGTAGTAAACATTTTCTTCTAGGTTGATTCTAGCACGCCCCCCTCCCGTTGCCTTAATCTGGGGCCCCACAGGCTGTCCATTTGGCTGTCCACTATCTAAAGCAGCTAATTATCAACCTATAATAAACAATGCTGACTACACTGCTGATGTCATGTTATTTTCCAGGACTGATTGCTGATCATGCATTTATCAGATATGCCATCTTTTATTTGGTATTGATTAAAAAGAAAATTCCACAGGTCTGCTCACCTTTTTTTTTATCAAGGAAATATTTTTTTACATTTCCAGTTAGTGAATTAGAGCATTGGTTAGAGCATCCAGATTCAGGTCACTTGATTGGCCGGCCCTGGAATCATTTTTCGACTCAAGGGTCTGCACTAATGACGATTGGACCTCTTTAACACAATGGACCAAAAATCACCATTCAAGTGTGCAAGAGGACAAGGTGGAGGCTGCTTTCTTGAAAAAGTAAGTATTTAAATGGTTCATACAGACAACAATAATGATTTACCGATAATCCTCAGCAGTAGGCAACGACAAAGGGCATGTCAGGAAGTGCTTTGGCATGCCCCCCACCATTGCAATGAATGGAGGGGATGTGCACTGGCACAGTGACTGACATGAAAGACGGGAACAGCCACAAGGAAACCAAGAGCCGCCCACAGGGGGGGGGGGCCTGAATGGTAGACTGGTCGGGACCTGCTAAGAGCGAGAGAAGGTTAAATGTTTGTTCTATTTATTGGGTTTCAGGGCCCTTTAGGCTGGTTTCACAGCAGCGCTGGGCCCTGCAATCACTGGTATTCAGCGCGTGGAGGGTGTCAGCGCTTGCGCTCTCCACTCCCATGGGCTGAAATCGCTAGCATCGCGTCCTCCAAATGCTGCTGGCATGGCATTGTGGAAGGATGTGATTGAATGCGCTCTCTCTTCCTGTCAGAAGGCAACTGCTTCTGGAAATAGAAACAAGGCAAAAAGTAGTGGCACACCACCTGCATTCCTTTGCCATAGACCGCCAATCATACATCTTGCCTGGTGGTTTATAACGCCATCCCCGTTTGTCAGCTCAGTCATCAGTCTGTCTCTCACCTCTCCCCCCTCCTCCTCCCCTGCTCATGCCTTTCAACCTTGACACCTAATTAGCATATGAATGGTTGGCTTGCCTAATTAGCGTTTCAACCAGATCTGCACCTAATTAGCACTTGAATCACATGTGTCAGTACTTGTGATATGGAGTAAGGCAATGCCTTCACCATTGATCATTGGACTGGTGTGTATAAACTGATTCTAGCCATTAGAACACTGGTAATAGAATATAAATGTGTATATTAACACAATAGCACAATATTGGGCTCTCACCGACCCCCCCCCCCCCCCATTATGCTGATTATTATGCAGCACCACAAAGCCAAGGGCCACACACACTTGCTTCAGAAGAAAAATAATAATGTGAAACTTTGAACCTCAGTATCTCTGCCATTTTTTCTTAAATTTAAAAACAGAAAACAGTTTAAGACAGTGCTAATCGTAGGATGCCCTGCTGTGGGAGCCCGGGAGACCCGCCCCCCCCCCCCCCCTCCCAGCTATGGGGGCTTGTAGGAACAGAGTGGAGGGGCCAGCTTTTGTGGCCCCCACCCTGCAGCCTAAAAGGCCACATACCCTGTGTGGGCCCAAGCTCTTCTGCTCCCCTTCTGCTTTGGGGAGGCAGGCAATTGGGGTGCCGGGGGTTAATGGCAAGTCACCCACTAGCCGCAGGTGACTTGCCAGCCCCCAGCATTGTGAACTGGTATAGGGGTCTCATGGACCCCTCATCCTACCTGCATCTACTGCATGTTATGAGCCTTTAAACATCCAAGATGGCAGCTCATGGAACATCAGGCAGCCTGCAAACAGGAAGTGCCTTCAGACTGTGTTGCTCTGCATTCTGGGACTGCTGACCTTTTTCTGACCCCAGCTCTGCTCTGTCTGAGCAAAGCACAGCTATAACCCGCCCCCCTGTATTTTATCCCACTCGCCTTTCCTCAGTAAGTGTGATGCTTCTGAGTCAAGATGGCGGCGCCTGTATCCTAAAGTCCTTAAAAGAGTTGCATCCCAGTGGGGGGAAAGAATAATAAGTAAGTGATTAAAAACTTAAAATATTAATTTTATATGCTGGGGAATAGTTTTTTTAAGGGTTTGGGCTTTTCAATAAATCATGGTGAAGGTCCGGTTTAAAGCACAGTCCACAGCCATTGCAATTTGTGATGCCTATCCACCTGATGACTGATTCTCTGCCTGTCTTTCAGGCCCATTGGAATGCCCCACATGACCGCTGACAGGCAATCATGTTCACACAAAAGGAAAGCACACAGTAGTTGGCAGTGGTAAAAACCCACTTGTGGCTACTGCAGTGGCAGCAGTGTATATGGGGGAGTTTTCTGTCTAGTTTTGTATGGCGTTCTAAGTGGAATGTCATCCAAAATTGGGGTAGCTGGGGAGGGGGTAGGAATTACAACTGGCTTATAGCCATTTTTTACTTTTTTTATTCAAAGCAGACCAAAACCCGGGATTTGATGGACCTGCCACACAGGTACATCTCAATTTCATCTTATCTCAATATCAATGTCAATCCCCCTAGTTCGTCTATTGTATTGCTCCACGTCCGCTTGGTGCATGCGCGGGCCTCCTCTGCTTCTGCTGCACTGCACGCTTTGTGCTCCAGGCAGCCCTGAATTACTGCTAGCAGGTGCATGGTAATGTATCATTCATGCCCACTCAGCCACCTGCTCTCCACTGGCGCATGCATCATGGAAGCGAGAAGGGAAATAAGAACCAGGCGATTCTGGGGAATTCAAAGCGGAAATGGGATTGGATCCTAAACTGTAAGGTCGGTTTGGTCTGCTTTAAGGTCTTGCCTCCAGGAGGAAGCAAGCTGCCTCTAACTAGAGGGAGCTGGCTGGGCTTGGTCCAAGTAAAAAGGGCAGAAGCCTGGCAGTGTGTTTGGAGTCTGAACTAGATCAAGTATAGAGGGTAAAGTGAGTAAAATGTTTAATGTCAATCTCCAGTAACCCTTAAAGTGGAACAAAACCCAGAATTCAGAGCCATATCCTTGGGGTATCCCGATTTGGAAATGCCCCAGTGTGTGAAACCTTATATACACCTCATCACCCGGCAATACATACCTCACCAACGTTTCAACGGCGAGGCTCTCCTCTCCTCATCAGCTTCTTGAGATGCACATAATAATGTAATTTGCTTTGGGAATGTCGCGCAACTGGGGGGGTTTCACACAGCGGGTCTTCACAAATTAGGATACCCCAAATGTGACTATATAAAGAGGAACATCAGACCTTTTCTTATGTTCCTCTCTAAACATCCTTCCTCCCTCACTGCCTTTTGGATTTCGGCTAAAACGGCGACATTCGGCAGCATTCCTGGCCCCTATGCACCCCCCGTTAGCCGCAGCTGAGTGAAGGCTGTAAGCCTTAGCCGTACTCACCCTTCACCGTCCCATCTTCAAATGTCCTGCGCCCTCTTCAAATCTTATAAGTAAGGAATACATCAAGGCAACTGGATTTTTCTATCTAATTAAATAATGCAAGAAGCCTATTGAATTGTTAGATGGAAGCAGGAATGGACTAGGGCCAAAAATCAGCCCAGGAATTTACTGTCCCTGACTAGCCCACCAACAGCCCATTTGCCCCTCCTTTACAAAGCTTTTCAGCCAATCAATGAGTGCATTTATCAGCTGAAGCTGTAGAATTACAGGAATAGATCATGGGCAGGGGTGGACATGCTATACCATAGTTTTGTAGCTGTATGCTGGAGGCTATACTCAGTCCAAGAGGCCCTAAAGCAGTGCGGCCCACCGGGAATTCACCCTGTGATCCCTATGGCCAGCCGCCCTTGGTTGGAAGGGCAAGTGGCCTAAAGTGGACCAAAATCCCCCGCGATCGGCCTGGGAATCTATAAGATTGGCAGGCCGATCAATTCCCTTCCCCCCGGGGCATCTGTGTGAAACCCCCCAGGCCGCCCCATACACTTACCTTGTTTCCCGGGCTAACGGATCATACTCGAGCCGCGGCCGCATTCCCGCTATCCCCCTAGCAGGGCACGTGCCTGCACCAGGCATTTGTGAATGGCCAGCGTGGACACACTCCCTGTTAGAGGGAAGCGGGGGATGCGACCTTCAGCATGTTCGGAGCTGCTGGCCTTAGATGAAGGGTTAAATGACGTGACGTCAGTGGCTCCGAGCGCGCTGATTGGACAAGCGGTCGCATATACGCCGTAGGACCAGAAAGAGGTGAGTTGACTTTGGCAATCTAGGGGGGTTCGCACAGTGGGCAATCCCCTGGGGAAAGGGTCGAAATCCAGGATAGTCAAAATCCTGTGTTTTGTTCCACTTTAACTCAATAACTGGCCCTTGGTGCAATCATGAAATGAGGTTGCATGATGGCCCATTTCTGTCTCAGCTGAGAAGAAATGGTGCTGACAGCAGACACCTGATAAATAAGGAGGAGGAGTACCAATGATGGGGCCCCCTGAACATACGGGTCACTGCCTATACACCCCTGAGCAGTGTATTCCAAATCAGGTCTGCTTTAAAGTTCTTTACATTGCCTAGCCCTTGGTGTCTCCTAAAAGCGTTCATGCAACTGCTGACAAGCCAATCTGTGGGCACTGGGCATAGCGCTGTGGTGGAAAGCCACCCCATAGAACATGTATTGTACATTGAATACGCCTGGGGGACAGAAGGCACACATTAATACACCGAATATAAAGCAACTTTAGCATACTCTCCCTGACAGAAATACTGCCAGGGCTTCTACAGTAGCATATTACAGCTTCTCACAGCGAAAGAAAGCATCAAAGCATCTTGCAAAAAAATATAGCACCTTGCACTAAATATAGAAAACAGAGGTGATAGAAGATAAAATGTCCCCACAGGACCCCGTGTGTGTGTGTGTTGTGTGTGTGTGTGTGTGTGTGTGTGTGTGTGTGTGTGTATGTGTATGTATGTGGGTGTGTGTGTATGTGTGTGTATGAGTGCGTGTGTGTATATGTGTATGTATATGTGTGTGTATGAGTGTGTGTATATAAGTGTGTATGAGTGTGTGTATATGTGTGTGTGCGTGTGTATGAGTGGGTGTATGTGTGTGTGTGTGTGTATGAGTGCGTGTGTATATGTGTGTTTGCATATATGTGTATGTATATGTGTGTGTGTGTGTGTGTGTATATAAATGTGTGTGTGTGTATGAGTGTGTGTATATGTGTCTGTGCGTGTGTATGAATGTGTGTGTGTGTGTGTGTGTGTGTGTGTGTGTGTGTGTGTGTATGTATGTATGTGTGTATATGTGTATGAATGTGTGTGTATGTATGTGTGTGGTAAGTGGTCAGTCAGCACGCCGAGCCCTCGCCATGAGGCGCCAGGAGCAGGACACACGTGCAGGGGACGGGGCAGCGCCTTACCTGCTGCTGCTGCTGGGCCAGTTGTCCGGTGAGCCAGTGTCGCTGGAAGCATTGCTGTGCACCGCGCTCCCCTCACCTGCTGCCTTTATAGACTCCCGGCAGCATACCTCCCAAGTGTCCCGATTTGCCCGGGACTTTCACGGGAAGCCCCCCATGTCCCGTGGTCCCGCCCTTTCAAGAAATGTCCCGGCTACCGCCCCCGCTGTGGAGCGCTGTGCTTCGGTTAGTACCGTGCTATGCGCCGGCATCAGCAGAGGCAGAGCTGGTTTGTGGAGGCCCAATCGCGGCTGGGCCAATGATGGAGGAGTGGGCGGGGCACAATTACGCTGTGCCCGGGCTCTGTGCTGAAGATAGGATGGCTGGAGAGAGAGGGGGAAGATAAGGTAAAAATCAAAAAGCAGCAGAGCTCCCGCAGCGCTCCCACCAGCCGCCGGGGACTTTCTTTTAAATCATGTTTGGCTGTCGGAGTGATTGATCTCTGCCCTCCTCCCCCGACTGTCAGTTCCAGAAGACTGCACAGGGGAGGGGGCTTGCCGAGTGAGGCTGTTCCGCCGATCCCCCCCCCCCCCCCCCCCCCCCCGCGCGCTGCGATCATCAGTGTCCTGGAGGTGTCAGACTTGCAGGACACAAGAGTAAAGTAGAGAAAAGGCAAGTGAATGATATATTAGTTGTGGCCAGTCTGCCTCATTCGCTTCTATTCTGGGTTTCCTTTCTATTCTCTGTCCTTTTCTCGCTTTATCACTGTTCTTCTTTTTCTTTCCCCCTTCCTTCCCCATCTCTCTCTCTTTCTTCCTGCTTTAATTTTTTGAACTATCTTGCTTCTTTTATTTGTCCATTCCTTTATTCTTTTTCTCTTCCTTTATCTTTCCCCCTCCACACATTTCTCGCTGTGTTTTTCTCTTTTTTTCTTCTCTGCCTTTCTTTCTCTCTCTCCACCACGCTTTATTCTATCTCGTTTTCAACTCTCCTTCTCTCTTTCTCTTTTGTTCTCTTTCCTTCATCATTTCCCTCACTCCTTCCTTTCATCCTTCCCTCTCTCCCCTCCTCTCTGCATTTCCTCTCTTTTTCCTTCTCCCACTCCTTCCTTCTTCCCTTTCTTTTTCTTACCTTTTCTTTCTTCCTTACATTCTTCCCTTTCCACCTTTCACTCCTTCTCCCTCACTCCCATACTGCCTTCTTTCTTCCTTTTGTTCTTTCACTGCCCTTCCTCTTTCTTATCTGCTGTCCTTGCTCTTCTCTCTCTCCCTTTCTTCAATTCTCACTTCCATCTCTCTCGTTCCCTCCCCGTTTCTTTTCTTACTCCATTCCTCCTCTCCTCTTTTCATTCTGTCTTCTTCCCGTCTCTTTACTCTCTCTCTTTATTTCTTTCTCTCTCCCTCCTTTCTTTCTTTCCCTCCTTCCTTTTCCTCCCTTTCTCTTTTCTTTCACTCACTGTTGCTATACATTTTTTCTCTCTTTTTCCATTACCTCTCCCACTTCTGTTTTCCCTCTCTTCCTTGCTTCACTCACTTCCTTCTTTTTATTTTTCCTTCTCTCTATTTCTCACCTTCTTTATCTCTCCTTTTTCTTTCTTTACTCGTCTTCCCAACCTCCTAACTTTCTCCTTTTTTTCCTCTTACTTTCTTTTTCCCTCTCTCTCTCTCTTCCTCAATTTTCTCCTTTCTCCCTTTTCTCACACTATCACACTATTGTATGCATGTGTGCGCGATGGCCTTGCCAGTTTTAATTTCATCATTATGTAATTTTTAGGTGGTGTTTCCCTTTATGGGCATGGCTAGGGGGCGTGGCTAGGGGCGTGGCTTAATGGTAAAAAAAAGGCAACATTTGTCCCTCTTTCTTGCTTTCAAAAGTTGGGAGGTATGCGGCAGCACCATGCCCCCACACAGGCAGCACTCTGCCCACCGCCCGACACCCTCCTCCGGCTTCCTTCCAGTCACATGGCGCCTCCGCCGCTTACTGCCCACACCACAAAGTCTGCCGCCCACCTCAGGGTGCCCCCAGCAGCGCGCCAACCTGTTCCCTCACACTTCGCCCTCCATCCCATTCCCACCCACAGACAGCCCTGCCGCCACCTCCTCCCGCTCTGTGTATTGGAACACCGACATAGTAAATCTCTCTCTCCCCTCAGAGTGCGGGCTTCACACTAAATGTGGGGCTGTGCGCACCCCTCCCCTGCACACATCCCCAGCCTCATGGACTCCCTCCTATTCTTCTGCTTCTTATCTGGCTGAGAGCCACATAGAGGGTCCCCAGGATGGACCCCAAGTTCAGTTAGTCCCTTGAAATGGTGTGGTGTAGGATCAATTATATTTCTATTTGCTGTCCCCAACCTTGTTGATATGAAATCATTGGCCACCCAGGATTCTGTCCTGGGGGGTTCAGTTAGGCGGGGGCTGTGGCCTGCAAGAGACGTGGCCTGAATTAGTCACAGCACGCAGTGCCCTGGTCATTTTCAGAGGTGTAACTAGGCTTTCTGGAACCCGCGACAACGATTCAAAATGGCGCCCTACACCTGTGCTTAGGCCCCCCTGACCTGCTGCACCCAGGGCACATATGCCCCCCCTAGCTACACACCTGCCCCTAACTCCAAGAGGACATGGAACTCCACAGTCCCCTTGTAGACAGATCATAAAAGGAAAAGGTAAGTATCTACCTAATGGCAGGGAGGTGCATTTTAGGTGCCTACATGCCAAGATCTCTGGGTGAGGGAGGGGTCCTGGACAGGGTGCTTAACCCTTTAAATGCCAAGCTCCTGGTTTCTACGTGTTTGCTTCTCCTACGGTTTAAGCGGTCCTTCACTCTGAATAAGAGTCTATCTTATATGTTTCCCACACCCTGTATATACAGATTGCTCACATTAAAAATCATCCTATCTACATCTACTGCATGTTATGAGCCTTTAAACATCCAAGATGGTGGCTCATGGAACATCAGGCAGCTTGCAAACAGGAAGTGTCTTCTGACTGTGCTGATCTGCATTCTGCTCTGAGCAAAGCACAGCTATAACCCCACCCACCTGTACTTTATCTCACTCTCCTCAGTAAGTGTGATGCTTCTGAGGCAATATGGCGGCGCCCGTATCCTAAAGTCCTAAACAGAGTTGCAGCCCAGTGGGGGAAAGAATAAAAAGTAAGTGACTAAAGAACTTAAAATATATTAACTATAGATGCCAGGGAATCGTTTTTTAAGGGTTTGGGCTTTTCAATATATCATAGTGAAGGTCCGGTTTAAGTGCAAAGCCGGTAACAACTACGGGTTTGACATTTTACCCTGCTACTGCAGCAGAGAGATGAAAGAGCAGAGGACTCTTGATTCCCTGCCTTTCCCACCCTCTTCCAGCGATCACTGGCATCCTGTCATTGGATCAGCAAGGGACTGCAGTGTGGGACAGCAGAGATGAAGATTGAGGCGAGTAAAGAATCTTTTCTTTGTGGTGTGTCTTTTTTTACATTTAACCTTTTGTGAACTGGTGAGGGATCCATGAGACCCCTATACCAGTTCACAAGGCTCAGGGCCATTAACCACCAGCCCCCCATTACCCCCCATTACCTGCCTCCTCAAAGCCCGGGGGGGGGGGCAGAAGAGCCTGGGGACTGCAAAGGCTGTGCTGGCTTGTAGCCTGCAGAGTGACAGGCCACCAAGGCTGCCCTCCATGCTCTGTTCTACAAGCCCTGCATAGCTGGTACCCAGGCTGGCTATGCTGGGTAGGGGGGCCCTATGTCATGTTAATGAACCCTTTATGTCCCATCATTCAGCAGGTTTAAAATGCTTCCAAAAGCAGCAGGAGAGCTTAGAAGCCAGAGTGATCGACATGGTACAGTGCTCGGGATAGATTAGAGGTATCCTATAGCTGCTGCCCAGGCTGGTAATGCGAAGAAGGGAGGACCCCACGCCATTTTTAAAAACAATTTAAGGGTTTTTTATTTAACCCTTTATAGTGAGGATAATAGTTGTATTTTAGTGTTGTTGAGAGTAGCAGCGCAGAATTGTAGCCGCACCTGATAAGGGAGAACCTATCCCTTAATTAATAGTTTGGTTTGGTAGTATTCGCCTGTTCCTGTGCACAGGAATTTAGGTGGAACTTGTAGGTGCGCTGGGGGAAGGAAGAGTGGTTAGTTGCAAATTCTGAAATCAACCTTTCTAGGAAGAGAAAAAACGTTGTCTTTAGTGATGCATTCAAAATTCCCGTTATAAATGCCGGAAAGGAATAAAAGGTTAGAAATGTTTGAGGGCGGTATGTCTACCAAATTAATCAAGCCAGCAACAACCAGTGTTATTGCTTCTGGTTGATTACTCCTCAAAAAACCCCAGGTTTAGTGGTGGTTTTTTAGTCTCTCTGTCTCTCCAACTTAATGGTGAAACAGATTGAAAAATGCCCAGTGTGTAAAACACACTATGGGGCACTTTGTACAGGCGTCGTAATAGATTGATCGTGGGTGCACTTGTAGTTGTAGGTGCACTTTAGGACTCGCCTGTTGATCAACAGGTGAGTCCTAAAGTGCACCTACAACTACAAGTGCACCCACGATCAATCTATTAAGGCGCCTGTACCAAGTGCCCCATAGCACAAAATAGGGAAACATGGTCTGGCAACAGAAGGTGACAAAATCTCAAGGTAGGCTGGCACTTAAAGAGTTAAAGGCTACCAAGGCTTCCACTTTCAAATTTTTGAACCTGTATATTTTTGTGTGGCAAAATAATGTCTTAAATGTGCTGAGCTGATCTAGCATTTTTTTCTAATGTTGCCCTTGCAGCGCAAAAATGCCTACTTATTTCTCTTGGTGCTTTATTTGAAGGGGGACCTTGAAATGGTTGCATACTGGGCTAGGTTAGGTGAGCAGTAGAGGACAGCGGCAGGGGTTGGAGGGGTAAGGTAAGTGGAGGAGGATAGTGACAGGGGGTGAAGGGGTTAGGTGAGTGGCAGGGGGTGGATGGTGTTAGGTATGTGGTAGAGGACAACGGCAGAGAGTGGAGGGGCTAGGTGGGTGATAGAGGACAGTGGCAGGGGGTGGATGGTGTTAGATATGTGGTAGAGGACCACGACAGGGAGTGGAGGGGCTAGGTGGGTGATAGAGGACAGCGGCAAAGGGGTAGAAGACACAGCAGGGGGATTCACAGAAGGAGGCATTCTAAATCAGGTAGGGATAGCCAAAATCACAGGATTCCGTCCATTTTAAAGTAAAAATAAAATGCATCCTACTGGGCATTTTGATTAGGGATGCCCCACATTCCAAAACCCTATGACCCCCCCTCAGTCAGAATCACAGTCAGAGGGGTATGGTAAGTGGTAGAGGGCAGCAGCAGGGGGTGAAGGGGCTAGGTAAGCAGTAGAGGACAGTGGCAGGGGGTGATGGGGTTAGTTGAGCTGGGGAGTACAATGGCAGAGGGTGGAATGGTTAGGTAGTAGAGGACAGCAGCAGGGGTGGAGGGCAGTTGCAGGGGGGTTGAGGGATTAGGTGAGTGTTAGAGAACAGCGGCAGGGGTTGGAGGGGTAGATCTCAGACCATTTTTCTAATTATCATCCCCTAATCAGGCATAATATATGATGCCAATAGTGAATGTGGAGAGGAAGTCTACCCTTGCAATAGAGACTTCCTAGTATCCAAGTAAATACAGTAGCCACTTTTTTAACCCTGGTGGGGTCAAATGGTGCAGTTGTTCATCGTGTCTTTTTTTGTATTATTTTTACACATACCGTATTTTCGCCCTATAAGACGCACCTGCCTATAATGGGAATGGGGGGAGGGGGATGCCACACTGCCGGCCCCGCCGCTGCGATCGCTGTCTTTTCAGGCAGCAATAGCAGCGGGCACCCAGGTCAGAGCAGCGGGTGGGCGTGGCCTGCACCGAGTCAGTGCAGGCCACGCCCACCTGCTGCGCTGACCTGGGTGCTCGCGTGTGACCTGACAGGAAGAGGCAGCAGATGGAGGAGCGGGGGCAGGCTGTGTCCCGGTCCTGCCGCTGCTATTGCTGCCTGAAAAGACAGCGATCGCAGCGGCAGGGCCGGGACACAGCCTGCCCCCGCTCCTCTGGCCTTTCTCAGTGTGACAGGCAACGCGGAAGCGCTGGGAACGGGTGAGTTTTTTTTTTTAATAATTTTTTTTTATTAATTTTTTTTTTTTTTTTACATTCGCCCGATAAGGCGCACAGACATTTTCCCCCCACTTTTGGAGAAAAATAAGTGCGTCTTATAGGGCGAAAAATACGGTAATTTTTCTGAAGTGGATTGTAATATCCATAGTGTGAATTTGGGGCTATACAACTGAATCAGTGTGTCACGTGATGCTTGGCAGCTTTCCAAGTGGATTGTGTACATCTTTATGTTTGTTACATTTGTCTTATTACACATGTCAGACACTGCTGCCTATATAGTGATCCACGTCTGTATTACAATGAAGGGCACCTATAGAGGGGAATGAGGAGAAAGCAAATTTACTAAACAACTTCATTGCTTCTATACTCACAAAAGAATGTGACATGCCGCGTGAAATGCAGGGCAAAAACCCAAACCCTCCATTAAATGTCACTGGTCTAACCAAGGAAGAAGTCCGGCACCGTCTCAAGCAGATAAAAATCGATAAATAACGGGACCAGATGACACACATCCTTGTGCCTTAAGGGAGTTATGTACAGTAATAGACAAGCCGTTATTTCTAATATTTGAGGATTCAATAATTACAAGGGCTGTGGTGGGCAAGCTGTTTGAAGATTTCTTAAGGGATATTATCCTGGAGCATCTTGGGTAAAATTACCTTATTACTGAGGAATCGCTTTTCCCAGACAAACCTAATCAGCTTTTATGAGGAGGTAAGTTCAAGATCAGGGGGAGTCATTGGAAATCATATATCTTGACTTTTCTAAAGCATTTGATACTGTGCCACATAAAAGACTGGTACAAAAGATGAGAATGCTTAGACTGGGGAAAAAACTTGTGCAGATGGGTGAGAAATTGGCTTAATTATCGGAAGCAGAGGGTGGTTATCAATGGTACACACTCAAATTGGGTCACCGAGTACCACAAGGATCAGTTCTGGGACCAATTTTCTTCAATATATATTAACAACATTCGGTACGGATAAACAGTAAAGTCTCAATCTTTGCAGATGATACTAAGCTGTGTAAAGTAATTAAAACAAAAGAGGAAGCAGCTACAGACAGTTTTACATAAATTGGAAGCATGGGCAGTTAAATGGCATATGAAGTTTAACACAGATAAATGTAAGGTTATGCACATGGGAAGGAGGAATCTGTGTCATGATTACATACTAAATAAAGAAACACTTGGTAAAACAACAATGGAAAAGGACCTAGGGGTTTTAGTTAACAATAAACTTAACTGTAGTAATCAATGCCAGGCAGCTGCTGCCAAAGCAAATAGGATCATGGGGTGCATCAAGAGGGGCATAGGTGCTCATGACCAGACAATCATTTTACCCCTGTACAAGACACTGGTCAGACCCCATGTGGAATACTTTGTACAGTTCTGGGCACCTGTGCTTAAGAAGGACATTTTAGAACTGGAGTGCGTTCAAAGGAGGGCAACTGAGTTAATAATGAGTGCGGGGACCAGAGTACCCTGAAAGATTGTCAAAGTTAGGTTTATTTAGTTTAGAAAAAAGACGTCTGAGGGGTGATCTAATAACTATGTATAAATATCTTCGGGGTCAATACAAAGATCTTTCCCACAATCTATTTGTATTCCAGAGTGTAACCATAAACCGAGGGCATCAGCTAAGGTTAGATGAAAGGTGCTTTTTCCACCGACATAGGAGGGGATTCTTCTCTGTAAGAGCAGTGAGACTATGGAACCCGCTGCCAGAGGAGGTAGTAATGAAAGGTCCAGTAAAAACTTTCAAAAGTGGCCTGGATGCCTTCCTGGCATGTAATAACATTTCCAGACTAAAGTCTTTATTCAGCCTTACATACTATGTTACTATATCTATCTGAATGTCCAGATCTTATTTCTTTGTTTAAAGCCTAAATACAATTCATGTTTTACATATATATATATATATATATATATATATATATATATATATACTGAGGGTCTCCAGGATGCAGAAGGTATATCATACTATTGTCCCGGGGAGTTCATGACACAGGAGTGGGCTTGTTTCCGCTCAATGTGTCTAAGGCATCCCGCATTGGGATGTCCCATTTGCAAGGACCAAAACCCTGGATAGTCAAAATCCTGGGTTTTGGTCCACTTTAAAGTAGACCAATCACCAGGATTTGACTATCCTGGTGATCAGTTCTTCCCAGGTGGGCATCCCAAATTGGAACCCCCCAGACCGCCCACTCACCTTTCCAATGTTTCCATAGCTTATGCACAGGCGCTCATCAAATCAGAGCATTATGCCGTTGTATTGGACAATGCATCCGCATAGGGAATGCTGGTAGCTGAATCCCCGGGTACCCGGTGGAGTGTGCACTCCTGCATGCCCAGCCTATCTAAATGGCTGAGCACGGGAGCACACACAGCTGCAGGAATGCAGGGGATGCAGTGACAACTGAGATCACGGTGATGGATCGGGGAAAGGTAAGGGGACTGCAGGTGATTTGGGGGGAACTGTTAGACTCCAGGGCCAGCATTGGTGGCAAATGGTCCACTTTAAAGTGTTTCGTTCTGAATTGGCATGCCTCTGTGTGAACCCCCCCCCCCCCAGATCGCCCACTCCACTCACCTTCCACTGTTCCCATAACTTATGTACAAGTGCTTGTAGAATCGGTGCTTTATGCCATTGTATTGGACGACACATAGGCATAAGGAACTCCGGTGGCTGAATCCCTGGCTTCCCTGTGGAGTGTGCCCAGCCTATCTGAATGGCTGAGCACGGGAGTGCACACAACTGCAGGGATGCCAGAGATGCAGTGGTAACCTGCAATTGCAGTGAGGGACCAGAGCAAGGTTAAGGGCTTGCAGGCGATCTGAGGGGGTCTATTAGACTCCATGGACCATTGACCGAACTTTGTGAGCTCGGGCCTCTGAACCTGAGCACAGACTTTGCAAGATGTCTGTGCTCAGGTTCGGGATTCGGCTGAACCCGGAAAGGGCAAGCTGGTTTATTGGCTGCTGAGTCAATGAGCTATGTAGCACTGAGTAGATAGGAGGGGGTTCTGCTGCTGACTCAGGGACATATAGGGCTGCAGATCAGGAGCACCAATTGTCCTTTTGAGAACACATAGAATGGGAGAGGAGGCTGGCTGCATCTCAAAATGTCCTTATTAGGACACATAGCTTGGGAGAGTGGACAATAAAAGAGTCAAAAAGGTCCGCACTCCTAAAATATAGCTTTTATTGCCATCCTTTTTTAAAAAAATACAAAAAAGTAGAAAGCAGCGGTAAAAACATCAAGGCAGTCCTAGCACCCTCTAACGCGTTTCGAGCTTTAAACCGCCCTTAATCATAGATAAATCGATAACATATATGAGCTGAATATATACCAAAGAGTAAATTGACTCACCTCCTCCCGACGGTGTAGCAGGCGGCTTCCGGGTCCCCGCCGGCGACGTCACCGCTAACGGCGGCGGCGCGCCTATCAGAGAGAGCAAAGCCCTCCCCGACCACCCTCTTCGGCCACACGTCAGCCGGAGCGTCTCCGTGGAGACGGCGGGGCGCTGGAAAACAACACAGCGAGGACCAAGGAAGTACGCACTGCAACTTGCATGGGGGGGAGGGGGAATATAGTAAAAAGCTATAATAACATGTGAAATACGAATGATGGCACAATGGCCAAGATAACCTATATAGTAAAGAAATACAATATAAAAATCACATTGTATGAATATGAAGGTCATGCAAGTGCATAATGAAACTAAAGTAATAAACGGGCTTAAATATAAGATAAATGGAAGCAACGTTCAGATATATGCATCATAAACATTGTATCATAAGCATTGAAATCATAACCTAGTAGAAAATGAGAAGTAGGGGACAACAGGGACAATAGTAATAGACATGGTAAAATATAAACCCATTCATATGTAATGGCAAAGAAATATATATGAATAAATGTGACATGAATAATATAAAATATGCCTATTAAAGCATAGTAATATTAAAGGTATACTGAAGGCATAGTAATATTGAATGGCATGCAGATGACATACTCTTGGACCATTAATTGCAGGGATAATATTGAATAGCATGCTCCTAAGCCATTCATTGCAAAGACAAGACTTGTCAGGGCTACTGTTTATCAAACCAAGTGAGAGAATAGCATACTTTTATTGGTATGTTTTATAATGGGCGAAATAGCCAACATACACACATGTATGGTATATGGGCCACTGGAAAGGACTAAATATAAGATGGGCCAACTGCCCATGGCAAAAGAAAGGAAGGGAAAAACCTCATGTAACAAAATCACAAAATACTGATAATAGTGGGATTATACTTGAAATTTGCCTGATCCCACTATATACCCAATTAAAGCCTAGCTACTATCTGTCAAGAATGAAAGAAATATCCCACTTATGGTTTAGACCGGCAGGAAATCTCGTCCCTAAGGTAAAAATCCAGTATGCCTCTCTACATAAAAGTTTCTTATATTAATCACCACCCCTGGGTCCCAAGGAAACCTTCTCAATCGCACACACATGGAACCGAGGGATTAAGGAATGGTAGCATTCATTGTGGTGTCGCGCCACATTCGAGTTCCTGACAAAATCAAGGCACCCTATGCCGTAAAGGTGCTCACTGATACGGACTTTGAGTTTCCGTATCGTGCACCCCACGTATTGTTTGTGGCAATAGTCGCAAGTGATTAAATATATCACATACGAAGAATTACAATTTAAAAAGGTTTTAATCTTGTGAGATCTGCCTGTAGAAGTAGAGACAAATGAGTGGCACTTGTGTGCAAATTTACAAATACCGCATCTGGCACCCCCACAGGGAAAGAACCCGATGGTACTTAGCCAGGTGCTGCTAGCCGGTGGCGTCATCTAAAAATAACTCGGCGACAACAGATTGCCCAAATTAGGTGATTTACGACTGACCACACGTACCCCGTCAATCTCTCTGGAGAGTACAGGGTCTGCTCTTAAAATAGAAATATTTTTCTTAATGATGTTAGAGATTTGTTTGAATTCCAAACTATACGGGGTGCTAAAGGTGATAGATGCAGATTGGGCAGAGGTCTTTTTATTGGCCTTGTAATTAAGAATATTATGTCGATCTTTAGCTAATGCTATATTTTTAGCTCTTCGCAGCATCCACAAGGGATACCCCCGACTGCGTAAACGTGATTCGATCTGGTGAGACTCCATTATAAAAGAGTCAATCTGAGAGCAGTTTCTCCTACTTCTCACCATCTCACCTACCAGTATTGCCTTGATGATATGCAGGGGATGACAGCTAGATGCCTGCAGGATATTATTGGCCGCAGTCGATTTGCGAAAAGTGGAAATTTGTAGCAAGCTGGTGTGTGGATCCACAAACAAGTGGAGGCCCAGAAAATCAATCGTGTTGGAATCAGCATGAGATGTAAATTCTAAATTAAGTGAATTTTGGTTGCAATAGTTCCAAAAGGCCTTAAGATCAGGCTCTGAACCATTCCAGATAAGGATTAAGTCATCTATATATCGAAAATAAGTGACTATATTGGAACGCCAGGGATTTGTTTGACCAAAACTATACTTATGTTCCCACCAACCCATGTACAAATTCGCCAGGGAGGGGGAAAAGGGCGCGCCCATCGAGGCACCTCTCAACTGTAAATAAAACGTGGTGTCAAAAGAAAAATAATTATGACTAAGCAAATATTCAACGGTCATAATAATCAACTGACCCAAATCCTGGTCATAGTCCGAAAATTTGGACAAAAAAAACTCAAGTGCTTGAATTGCCAAATTATGGGGTATGGATGAATACAATGATGTAACATCCATAGTGCAAAGTAAATACCCTTTCATCCAGGGGGCATGGGAAAGGAGATGAATAAAATGCCGCTATCCCTAATGAAGCCCAGAAGTTGTGAAACCAGGGGCACACCTTGTATTAGACCGTTTTGGGCTTTGATAAAACTAGTTACTTGTGGGCACACCTTGCATTATACCCTTTTGGGCTTTGATGAAACGACTTAATTGTTGGCACACCTTGCATTAGACCCCTTTGGGCTTTGATAAACTAGTTACTTGTTGGCATAACTTGCATTAGACCATTTCGGCCTTTTATAAAACTAGTTACTTGTTACACACCTTGTATTAGATCCTTTGGGGCTTTGATAAAACTAGTTTCTTGGCACACCTTGCATTAGACACTTTTGGGCTTTGATAACACTACTTAATTGTTGGCACATCTTGCATTAGACCCTTTTGGGCTTTGATAAAACTAGTTACTTGGGGGCACAACTTGCATTCTACTTACTAGGGTTTGATAGAATTATTCACCTCTGCCCACCTACATTGCAGTTACTGGGACAGGCAGCATATACACTGTGTCCAACAATGCAGAAAGCAGCAAATAAGGGACAGGGACGTGGCACTGGAGCTGGTGCTGCAGGCAGAGGATATGTCTGATCTGTGCCTTTTATACTTTCCTTTGGTGCAAGTAGGTGCCAAGGTTTGCAGCATCTTTTAGTAGGCCCCAATACCGCTGCCAGAGTGGGGAGACCAGAACAAGTTGAGGCAGATTATATGGCACGCAGTAGTACCAGTTCCACAGGATTGTCTTCCACCCACTTTACTTCTGCCAACAGTGCTAAGCCCTCCTCCTCACTTTCAAGGCAAGCGCCCCCGCAATTGTCTTTGAAACGCTGCCTATGTTTGGCTTTGTGCACATTCAGTAATTGCAGTCAAAGCCTTGTTGCAATGCCAATTCCACACCATTTAGTGAAACTGATATTGAACACCAGCGATTTAATTGCACCTACACTGTCAGCGAGTGATCAGCTGCAATTGCTCAGTGTGAACAAGGCCTTAAAGTGGACCAACACTCAGGATTTTGACTATCCTGGGTTTTGGTCCACTTGGGCGGGGCACCCCGATCGGGGGTGCCCCGCTGTGTGAAACCCCCCAGAAAGCCCCAAAATCTTACCTGTCCCCGCTCCCACGTGACTGGACGGTCCAATCCCCGCCAACGTCCAGGCGGGGATCAGGAACGTCCAAGCGGCTGCCGCCGCCGCCTCCCTCGCGTCACTTTCGTCGCGCGCGCCCCCGCCGGCCATTCGCAGACGGCCGGCGCGGGCGCGAGCACGCCTACAGGGGCGCGAGGGAGGCGGCGGCAGCCGGCCGCCGCCGAAGATCAGGTAAGGTGTTTGGGGTTTTTTTGGGGGGTTTCACCCCGCGGGACATCCCAATCTCGGATGTCCCGCGGGGTGGGAGGTGATCGGCCCGGGAATCTTATAGATTTCCGGGCCGATCACCTCTCGGTGTTGGTCCACTTTAAAAAGAGAGCATAGAGTGAACATTGAGTTGATCATGTAACCTCTGAACAGGAGACGATATACTGTATACAGAGATGCCAACCTAGGAGACCAGTTTACAAGGGTGGCAGGGGTAAGGTTTAGGGGCATGGCCAATCCATATGCTTTTGCGCAACAAATATTCACCACCATGGAAATTTGCCATAAATAACTAGGGCTCGAGTAGCCACCAGCCCACAGCCCACCTCATCTAAAATTCACTTACTCCTCTTTTAATACCTCCTCCACCCTTCCCAACCTGTCCCTTCCCAACCTGTCCCTCCTACCATACTCCACTGTACACTCCAGCCAAGATATCCCAGCCCATGCTATGCCCCTGCAATGCGATAGCCTCAGCATTCATGACTGTGGCAGTCATGTCCACCCCTGCCACTGTATCATCTCCTACAACATTAAAGCTTCAGTACCATTACATTAGAATCATACTTCAGCCAAACTTTAGCATGCCTCTCACTTCAATGAAGAGGGACATGCCATAGTTCATGTGACGGTGGGGCAGGGCGTGCCATAGTCCCCTCTGAATAGCCTTGTGAATGTGTCGATATGCCGGAGGTGGAGGAAGTGGTGTGTAAGCACTAGACTAGCAGCGATAGGCTGCGCGGGATGAAAGGTGAGTATAGTATTTTACGACCACATTCATTGACTGGTTGGGAAGCATGCTGGGAATAGGGCTCAGTAGGTCGATTATTCTTAGTATACAGTACGTCCAGCTCCAGATAGATTACTTACACTTGGGTTATCCTCCACCAGATGGCGTTGCACTGCAGAGACATGTAAAACAGGCTCCTCCCGGCCCCTCAAATACCCGGGACCTCCCACAAATCCCCAGATTTCTCTGCAGTGCTTACTGCGAAGACATGAAATTATCACTCTCTCGCAGGTGAGCGGGGCTATTAGCCTGCGGCCGTGTTGGACTATTCTCACCCGTTTCTCGTGTGATGTGCCTCCCAGCCTGGGCTGCGCTGGTCGGGTGAAGGTAGGCAACACCATGTGTGCTTAAGGAGCACTGCTCCACGGCAATCCCCCACCAAAGGGTAGGCAGTATAGGCTGATGGTGAGCCTTTATGGGATGCCCCTCCCGCATTATTGTCCCATGCCCCGTGTAGCGGTGGGTCCTGTACAGAGGGCCGCCATCCTCCCTCATTCTCCCTGTAGCCTTCAGGAGGGAAAGAAGGGGGGGGTGTGTATCGTGATTCGTACATACGGCGTTTTGTCATGTCTTTTGACTAGTATATGTGGTGTCTGCCGCCGCGCTGACTCTGCGTTCTCATTGGCTGCTTGTCTGTGGGCTTCGCATTCTTCGGGGGGGGGGCGGGGCCTGGCTTGGCGCGCCCTGGGTGGGGCTCGCTCTGGCCCGCCCTTCGAGGTACTCTCGGCACCATTTTGTCAGGTCTTGCGCGCGTGTGACGTAAGTGCCCTCGCGGGCGGCTTTATACTCATTGTAGTGTGTTTGGTTCTGACACCCCTTCTTCCCATTGTGTATTTCAGACAGGTGAATCCATTGGCTTCTCCCGGCCCGGTGTAATTGATAGTTGGGCCTTGTATAATTACTCCCACTTCCCTAGCGGGTCATTGGGGCATCCAGGGTTGCTTTAATAGCGTCAATCCCTACTGGTATATTGTGCCTAATAATCACCATATGGAGGCATCCCAGGATAATGTTACCGGGGTCCCTTTGGGACAAGACCGGCTGTGTGTAGCGTGTGGGCAGCCTCATGCTGACGCTGACAAGGCATGGGTCTGTGTACCCTGTGCTGAGCAGGTGCTTGCATTGCAATCTGGCCTGCCAGTGGCTGCACCTCGTTTCACTTCACCAATACTCCCCCAAGCTTAAATCTCACTCCTGTTGAGTTGCATACTAGTCGGGATTCTCAGCCTGATGTGTCTTCTAGACTGGCTGACAGATTATTGTGAGGTCTTTAGCACGTAAGGGCCCTGGTAAGAAGCGGCACTTGACGCCTAATGTTACTGTTTTCCCTATGGGAACTGAGGAGTTTATGAATCTGTATGGCTATAACCCGTCTGATGAAGGGGAGCTCTTTTCTGATTCAGGCGCATCTGATGAGAGACCAAGGGGTCATGACGATTCTGGCTCTGACCCCTGGGCCCCGGATGACACTGACAGATTATTGACCCAGATATTTGAGGTTCTGTCTATCTCCCTCCCTGTTGAGGCTCCCAGGCAAAAAAGGGGAGCTTTTTCCATACAGCAAAATCATGTTTGGAATTTCCAGAGCAGGCACATTTCCATAACCTTGTGCTCAAGGAATGGGAGCGCCCCAGTAAACTTCCCGGGGTATCAAAGAGTTGGGATAGGAAGTATCCCTTTCCTGCTGAGGTGGTTAAATGTTGGTCATCCTCCCCCGAGGTGGATGCCCCGATCCTAGGGCTACCTAACAACTCTGTCATGCATTCCCCTGATTCTACTACCCTGCGGGATGCTGAGGACCGGCGCATTGACCAGCTGGCCTCCCACTCCTTTGCATGTGCGGGGACGGCGCTGCGCCCGGTCTCTGCCTCTGCTATTACTGCTGTGGCCACTAGAACCCTTATCAGAAATATGCTTTGATAGTGCCCCTGATGATTTGCCTTGTGGGGTGTTTAATGCACTCGCCAGTTGTGATGTTTTTGTAAATTTTGTCCTGTCAGCATTGGATGACACCATCAGAATGTGTGCCAGAACTTCTGCCCTCGTGTTGGCTATACGCTGCTCGGTTTGGCTGCGCCAGTGGGCTGCTGACAATGCTGCCAAGAAGGCCCTCACTGGTTTTCCCTTTAAAGGACTGCGTCTGTTTGGAGACCGCCTGGACCTTTTTGCTAAGGGAGGCAGGTTACCCCAGCGCAGGCTGCAACCTCGCCCCTTCCGGGTCAGGGTTCCTTCTCCTCCCCTTACCGTGGTGCAAGACAGGGAAGGGGGATATCTTTCCCCGGGGCCCGGGGAGATTTCTGGGGTAGAGACAGAGGACGTGGACGTCCTTGCTCCTCCTGGGGTCCCAAGGCTAAATCCTCTCCCAAGCCCCCTCAGGCATGATTGGGCGCCCTCACCCATCCGGGTGGGGGGACGGCTGCAGCACTTCGCTCATGTCTGGAGGCTTCATTTCTCAGACTGGTGGATTCAGGAGGTAGTGTCCTCCGGTTACAAGTTGGAGTTTGCTGCCGATCCCCCTCCAAGATTCATCAGGTCCCGGATTCCTCAGGACCATGTGTCAGCTCAGGACCTAGTGCAAGCGGTGCAAGGCCTCCTGGAGCTGGGGGTCATCTGCCAGGTGCCTTTAAGAGAAAAAGGCAAGGGCTTTTATTCCAACCTATTCACAGTACCCAAAAAGGATGGTTCTGTCTGGCCCATCCTGGACTTAAAGATTCTCAACAACTTTTGTCAGGGGCAGGCGCTTTCACATGGAGACTTTTTTTGGTCCCTTCTGGGCCCAGGAAGGGTTTGGCTCCTGCCAAGTCTACTATCAGCAAATGGATCCGTCAGGCCGTGACTCAGGTCTATTCTGCTAAGGGGAAGAGTCCTCCCTTCGCCTTACTGCTCATTCTACCCGTGCTATTGGTGCCTCTTGGGCCTTCCAGCACCAGGCTTCTGTTGAACAAGTTTGCGAGGCCGATACTTGGTCTTCGGTTCATACCTTTTCAAAGTTTTACAATGTTGATGTTAGGGCCTCAGCTGATGCTGTTTTTGGTCGCAAGGTTTTGCAGGCGGCAGTGGTTTAAACTGTCTGCTGTTACCTAGTTGTTGGGGATCCCACCCTACTTTATGGACACTGCTATTGGATGTCCCAAGTGTAAGTAATCTATCTGGAGCAGGACGTACTGTATACTAAGAATAATACAATTCTGTGAAATACTCACCTGTAGAATTGGTATTATAAGTATACAGTACGTCCTGCTCCACCCCACCCTTGGTTTTGCATTGTTCTGGATCCCCTGTATGGTGATTGTTATAGTTACCAGTTTGGGTGGTTAAATTCTTCCGGCTTCTCGTTCACTGCTTTTCAGTGCTGGGGATTTGTGGGAGGTCCCGGGTATTTGAGGGGCCGGGAGGAGCCTGTTTTACATGTCTCTGCAGTGCAGCGCCATCTGGCCGAGGATAACCCAAGTGTAAGTAATCTATCTGGAGCAGGACGTACGGTATACTTATAATACCAATTCTACAGGTGAGTATTTCACAGAATTGTATTTTTAGCCCCATTCCGTCCCTGTGCATATACAGTAGTTTACAACTTGACTGTTTGATGTAAATGCAGCAGAGATTAACACTGTAAACCTTCAAACAATTAAAACAAATACAGAATACTTTACACCATATTTAAAATTGATTTGGAACAGTCACAGTGGGTGATTCAAACAAGTTGAGTTACCAAAACAAGGACCAAATTATTATTATTATCTAATAATGCATTTATAGAAAGCCAAGACCTTTTCTTGCAATGACTTAATAATGATACCTTCTTCTCCATTCTGAGCTCAGGGACTCTTATTTCTGACCATCATCCCTTTATTACATTATATAACTGCCACATAACAGAAAGTACCCACCCGGAGCTAATGCAAGAGGTTGAGAGCCATAATAGTAGTTGGCAACATTAATACTTGGTTCTGTCATCCTGAATCATATCAGCAATACTCAGACTTGGATTAATCCCGGACCTGAATCCATAGCATACCACCCTTTTTACCTAACATCTATAAAATGTCAATGTTACTTTGTGCTAATGTTACTGCTACTTCGTATGTAAATTCTAAGAAAGAGATAAAAAAACATAACTTTTAATTGGCCCCATTAAAAACTTCAAATATTCATTGCTTCCAACATGTGAATGGGACCTAGTGATTTGTTTTGGGTAAAAGGGTACACCTTTAATTTTATATATAATATACAAATGAGCAAAGGGGTGGGAGCAGCTCCATCACTATTATTTATACAAAATTATCATCATTATTATTCAGGGCCTGGGAACCAATTTACCGCCCAGTTTAACCCTCTCATCATCTAAGTATTAAGCACCAAACATGTCTATGTCTAGCTATGTGGAAAGACAGAGATTTGGTTGCACATATCTGCAGATACATGTGCCCCGCCAAGGCACTCTGTGTTTAGTGTGTTCCCTACTCTTATATTCTAAGCATACAGCACGTCCTGCTCCAGAATAGTCATAACATGTGGGTAGTCCATGCACTGCAGACATGTAGAAAACAAGCTCCTCCCGGCCCTACATATACCGGAGGACCTCCCACAAATCCCCAGATTTCTCTGCAGTGTTGGAACTGCGAAGACATGAAGTATCACGCTCTCGCAGGCGAGCGAGCCTCACGGCCCAAGGTCCTGTGGGACTATTTCCACCCGTCCTCTTCAGAAGAAATATGCCTCCCAGCCTAGGCTGCGCGGGTCGGGTGAAGGTAGGTAGCACCTGGTGTGCTGAACGGAGACATGCTCCACCGCAATCCCCCTCCATAGGGTAGGCGGTCAGGCCGATGGTGAGCCTATAGAGGATGCCCCTCCCGCAATTTCACCCGTGCCCCTCGCAAATGAGTCCATGGACACCGTCAGCTTCCCCCTCGCTTCCTCCCGTAACTCGGGGGAAAAGAAGGGGGGGTATGCGTGGCAGCCCTAGCGCTATTTCGCCCTTAGACTTCGGTCCCTGAGCTGGGGGGTCAGTGTCGCGTCTCAGTTTCCTGTCATGGTATTTTTAGCCCTGCTCTCCCTTCTGAACCCGGTGCAGCCCGGACTAGGGCCTGCAGTATTGAGCGCGCCTTGGCAATTGCCTTAATGGGATGGGGCCATGGCCCCTATACATTTGTTTCCACCCTCCCCCCTCATCAGTACGGGGTAGGCTGGACCCCATGTGCCTAAGGCAGGTTTAGATATTCTGCCCTTGCAAGTAATCCATATATGAAATATCTGGCGTGGCTCTAGCACTTTTCAGCTTCTCTGGGGTCTGCGGCATGCCTTAGACTATCATAGCCAGTGTCGCAAGATCAACCCTGCAGCTTGAGGAACTGCAGGGGCCTCCCTTCGTTCCCAGGCTACTAGCCTGGCGGGTATGGGGATGCACCTGAGGTGGGGCTTCGGCGTTAGGACCTACCGGGTCGTCTTCTTTACTCCCCTGCCTCTGCATCAGACAAGGTGGGCCGGTTGGCCCACAGTGTCCCCTAAAAGCTACTGGATGGTTGCTTAAACTCCCCATCCCTTCACCGTCACTTAGTCACTATTCCCCGTTCCGGGGAAATTGGTTCAGGCTTGCTGCCTTCTTCCCTGGCATTAGGGGACCCCTGGTTCGGGGGTTCTGCCCTCCTTCACTTGCGCCCTACCTCCACCAAGCGGGATGGCAGCTGGAGGGTCTGTCGGTGGCACATCCAGATTATGTCATTTATATACCGAGCCCTCGGGCTCTTCGGCGCAGTAGGTTACTAAGCCCTCATATGTCCCAGCACCCCGGTGCTTGGTCTGGGCTCCGGCCTTCTTGGTAAGTTGGTTCCTCTGGAACTTCCCATTGGCAAGGGCCCCTTCAGGGGGGCACCTCCCTTCCTTGCTAGCATCTTCTAGAGTATGGCCCTCCTGGGTGCCAGTCTAGCAGGTTTGGATAGGGAGAGCCAAGTCTCGCCCACGAACCACGGGGTTCTAGGTTGGGCCCTTAGAGGGTCCATCTTATCTGCTGGGCTCTCGGTGGCCCCCTTTGAGTCTATAGGGCGGGCCTCCCCCTCCTTTAGGACTGGTCGGTTCATGAGGGATGCCTGGCCTGTTGCAAGTCGGGGGCAGGTTTTGTGTTACTGATTAATGATTGTGACAGGTTGCTACCTCTGGAGGGCCTCTGTCCCTGGCCTGGGTGGGGTTCTTCCCCCCCTGCTTCTCAGCGGTATTCACTTCTATGGTTGCCCTTAGTGGCTGGTTTTGCCATCCCGGGCTGCCCAGGAAGCCCTAGAGCGGCCCTGAGGGGTCTCCCTTCTGACACAGGGCCTCTGACCTTGTCTCTGCAATCCCAGAATATTCTGGTTCCTGTTGGTGGGCCTGAGTATCTAGGCTTAGCCTTATTATTTTTCATGCCGTCTTTTCACCAACCTACCTTGGGCTCTGCGCACGGCTGGCTGGATAGTGAGTCCCACTGGATCTATGGCCTAGGCGGCCTTGGGAGTAATGGCTCGCAGACGCCTCTGCTGGGGGCGGCGGAGTTGGATGTTCCAGTTGGGGTGCGGTCCTGTCCTTATCAGGTCCTTCCTGTTTCCAATCAAAGGCCTCTCGTCTGGGGGTTGATTGCTAGTTCCCCCTTGGGGGCAGGCCTCGGGTGACCTAGTATGAGTGGAGGTTTGGGAGCTTCCCTTTATTCCACCTATAATGGCTGGGTGGTTCCCATATTGACTGGCAGGAGCCTTAGGCTCTCCCCTGTGAGGTGGTATCGGTCCCCAGGGCCTTAAAGCCATTACAGCCTATGTTAGGGATGGCTCCCCATCTGGGGACTCTGATGGTGTAGGCCTGCCTTGGCTTTTCCTACAGGAGTCTGGTTCTATCACCCTTGTAGAGTATTCTCTTTGGGTTGCTTAACTGCACCTCCCCAGTAGTTCCACAAGTCCCTGTGGGGATCAAACCGTTCATCCTGTTACCCTGAGGACTTCCTGGGGATCCTGCTTGGATACGGTATCAGCTGCCCTGTAGGCCAGACCGCTCTTCTGGGGCCTCCTGACTCCGTCAGACATGTGCCTGTGACGATGGTTCTTGTTAATTATTCCCTGACGCTATGTATACGCATATATACATGTACAGCTATATACGGCTACAGGTACCCCATGCCGGGGGGTGTTCCCTTTACGCTGGGCTTCTGGTCCAGGTGGTCTGTTGGACCCTTGATTCAGCCCCTTAGTATAGCCATGGGCTGATTACTAATAATACCAAATATGAGGGCCTACATCCCTCTACAGGTCTTGCACTTCTCCCCATGCTGGCCTTCTGGGCCTTTAGGGGGACTGCCTCCTTAGGTATGCGCCTGATATCTATTCCAGCGCCATTGCGCCTTTGGATTGATCCTTCTGGATGCTCTCTGATCCTGGGGAAGCCTTGGCTTCCTGGTATTTAAGGGGTTGTATTCCCGCCTTGGTCGGGTGCCCTGTTTTTTTGTTCCCCTTGGGGGTGTTACAAGAGTTGCCACAAGGCTTCCTTGCCTGTGAGCTGGTTGGGTCACTACACAGACCTATGTTCCTTTAGGGGAGCTTTTCCTCCCCGTTATTGTTTACTCTGTTATCATGGGTGCTTGGGTATCACGCTCCCTTCGGCACCAAGGTTTTGTTTTTCTGTTGGTTCAATTACTTGCCTTATGGCCTGTCTCTGTTCATACCTGCTTGGTTCCGTTATGAGACTGATGTTGGAGCCTATGCTCTTGTCATGCCTGTTGCAAGTTTTGCGGGTGACAGCGCCTTTACTGTCCGCCGTGCCTTGCTTTTTCTGGGGATCCCACCCTGCTTATGGACACTGCTATTGGATGTCCCACATGTTATGACTATTCTGGAGCAGGACATGCTGTATGCTTAGAATAATACAACTCTGTGAATACTCACCTGTAGAGTTGGTATTATACGCATACAGCACGTCCTGCTCCACCCCACGCTGTTTTCACGAATTCTGGATCCCCTGTATGGTGATTATTATCGTTCAGATATTGCTACCAGTTATTCTGGGTGGTTTGGTTCCTTCTGGCCTCTCTTCTCACTGCTTTTCAATGCTGGGGATTTGTGGGAGGTCCTCCGGTATATGTAGGGCCGGGAGGAGCTTGTTTTCTACATGTCTGCAGTGCACGACGCCGGAGGCGGAGGACTACCCACATGTTATGACTATTGTGGAGCAGGACGTGCTGTATGCGTATAATACCAACTCTACAGGTGAGTACTTCACAGAGTTGTATTTTTTCAGTCCCCAAACTTGGGACATGCAATGCAGCCAGAGCTACTCACCTGGGAAGCTGCCAGCCTCCCTTTAGAACACTCCACAGGGTGGCTGAATCCCTCCCTGTGTGTGTTCATGGCAATTCAAACCGAGCAAAGGGGGTGGGAGCAGCTCCATCACTATTATTTATACAAAATTATCATTATTATTCAGGGCCTGGGAACCAATTTACCGCCCAGTTTAACCCTCTCATCATCTAAGTATTAAGCACCAAACATGTCTAGCTATGTGGAAAGACAGAGATTTGGTTGCACATATCTGCAGATACATGTGGAAACCACAGTGCCCCGCCAAGGCACTCTGTGTTTAATGTGGTCCCTACTCTTATTTTTGAGTCCCCAAAGTTGGGACATGCAATGCAGCCATAGCTACTCACCTGGGAAGCTGCCAGCCTCCCTTTAGAACACTCCACAGGGACAGATCCATGGTGGCTGAATCCCTCCCTGCTTGTGTTCATGGCAATTCAAACTGAGCAAAGGGGGTTAGAGCAGCTCCATCACTATTATTTATACAAAATTATCATCATTATTATTCAGGGCCTAGGAACCAATTTACCACCCAGTTTAACCCTCTCTCATCTCTCCCTGTGAAGTGTTCTAAAGGGAGGCTGGCAGCTTCCCAGGTGAGTAGCTGTCAAATATTTGACTGCATTGCATGTCCCTATTTTGGGGACTCAGAAATAAGAGTAGGGACCACACTAAACACCGAGTGCCTTGGCGGGACGGTGTGGCTTCCACATGTATCTGCAGATATATGCAACTAAATCTCTGTCTTTCCACATAGCTAGACATTAGAGATGAGCCGAATTTTCCGACAAAAATTCTTTTCGACCCAAATTTATTCGCGACGAATCGCTATTAAAAACGGATATTTCTGAGCCTTCTAGAGCCTCAATAGGGTTGTAAACCATTCTGCCTTGCTGTAACACGCATAGGATGCGTGCTGGGTTAGTGAAATAATACTGTAAATAATTATCACATGCAGATCAGAGGCATCGCTAATAGAATCACAGAGTGGCACAATTGCAGAGAGTTGAAGTGGCATTACTATGAGGGGCCCCTATAGTGTCTGAAAAACACACCCTGGAGCTGGCAGCAGCAGGAGCCCAAAAATTAGCTGAATCACACCCTGGAGTTGCAAGCAGCAGGAGCAGGAGCACAAACATTGCTTTAAAGAGACACTGGAGTTGGCTGCCGGAGCCCAAAAATTGGACTAAAGACACACTGGAGTTGGAAGCAGCAGCAGCAGGAGCCCAAACATTGCTTGAAAGAGACACTGAATTTGGCAGCAGGAGCTCAAAAATTGGATGAATCACACCCTGGAGTTGCAACCAGCAGGAGCAGGAGCACAAACATTGCTTTAAATAGACACTGGAGTTGGCTGCAGGAGCCCAAAAATTGGACTAAAGACACACTGGAGTTGCAAGCAGCAGCAGAAGGAGCCCAAACATTGCTTGAAAGAGACACTGGATTTGGCAGCAGGAGCCCAAAAATTGGATGAATCACACCCTGGAGTTGCAAGCAGCAGGAGCAGGAGCACAAACATTGCTTTAAAGAGACACTGGAGTTGGCTGCAGGAGCCCAAAAATTGGATGAATCACACCCTGGAGTTGCAAGCAGCAGCAGGAGCCCAAACATTGCTTTAAAGAGACACTGGAGTTGGCAGCAGCCACAGCAGGAGCCCAAAAATTTACTGACACACCCTGGAGTTGGCAGCAGCAGCAGGAGCCCAAACATAGCTTGAAAGAGACACTGGATTTGGCAGCAGGAGCCCAAAAATAAGCCGAATTACACCCTGGAGTTGCAAGCAGCAGCTGCAGGAGCCCAAACATTGCTTTAAAGAGACACTGGAGTTGGCTGCAGGAGCCCAAAAATGGTCTGAATGACACCCTGGAGTTGCAAGCAGCAGCAGCAGGAGCCCAAACATTGCTTTAAAGAGACACTGGAGTTGGCAGCAGGAGCACAAAAATTGGATGAATCACACCCTGGAGTTGCAATCAGCAGCAGCAGGAGCCCAAACATTGCTTTAAAGAGACACTGGAGTTAGCTGCAGGAGCCCAAAAATTGGATGAATCACACCCTGGAGTTGCAAGCAGCAGGAGCACAAACATTGCTTGAAAGAGACACTGGAGTTGGCTGCAGCCGCAGCAGGGGCCCAAAAATTGACTGACACACCTGGAGTTGGCAGCAGCAGGAGCCCAAACATAGCTTGAAAGAGACACTGGAGTTGGCAGCAGGAGCCCAAAAATAAGCTGAATTACACCCTGGAGTTGCAAGCAGCAGCAGCTGCAGGAGCCCAAACATTGCTTTAAAGAGACACTGGAGTTGGCTGCAGGAGCCCAAAAATGGTCTGAATGACACCCTGGAGTTGCAAGCAGCAGCAGTAGGAGCCCAAATATTGCTTTAAAGAGACACTGGAGTTGGCTGCAGGAGCACAAAAATTGGATGAATCACACCCTGGAGTTGCAAGCAGCAAGAGCAGGAGCACAAACATTGCTTTAAAGAGACACTGGAGTTGGCTGCAGGAGCCCAAAAATTGGACTAAAGACACACTGGAGTTGCAAGCAGCAGGAGCAGGAGCCCAAACATTGCTTGAAAGATACACTGGATTTGGCAACAGGAGCCCAAAAATTGGATGAATCACACCCTGGAGTTGCAAGCAGCAGCAACAGGAGCCCAAACATTGCTTTAAAGAGACACTGGATTTGGCTGCAGGAGCCCAAAAATTGGATGAATCACACTCTGGAGTTGCAAGCAGCAGCAGCAGGAGCCCAAACATAGCTTGAAAGAGACACTGGAGTTGGCTGCAGGAACCCAAAAATTGGATGAATCACACCCTGGAGTTGCAAGCAGCAGGAGCAGGAGCACAAACATTTCTTTAAAGAGACACTGGAGTTGGCTGCAGGAGCCCAACAATTGGACTAAAGACACACTGGAGTTGCAAGCAGCAGCAGGAGCCCAAACATTGCTTTAAAGAGACACTGGAGTTGGCTGCAGCCGCAGCAGGAGCCCAAAAATTGACTAACACACCCTGGAGTTGGCAGCAGCAGCAGGAACCCAGAAATTGTCTGGAAGGCACCCTGAAGTTGGCAGCAGCAGGAGCACAAACATTAGCTGGAAGGCACACCCTGGAGTTGGCAGCAGCATAAGCAGGAGCCCAAACATTGCTTGAAAGACACCCTGGAGTTCGCAGCAGCAGCAGAAGGCCAAAAATTGGCTGAAAGGCACACCTTGAAGTTGGCATCAGCAGGAGCACAAAAATTGGCTGGAAGGCACACCCTGAAGTTGGCATCAGCAGGAGCCCAAAAATTGGTCTAAAGACATAAATATGTTTTGCACCATTTGGAAAGTGTAAAACGTGGCACCATGCTGAATCTAGTCGCATGCATCAGCCATTGGTGGGTGGAAATCCTGGCTGATCCATCCCTGATTCATTTTCACAAAGGTGAGTCTCTCCACATTTTTAGTTGACAGACGAGTTCTCCTCGCTGTAACTTTGGCCCCCGCCGCACTAAACACCCGCTCAGATGGCACGCTACTTGCCGGGCAGGACAGCTTTTCCATGGCAAACTCTGCTAGTTGCGGCCACAAGCGAAGTTTGGCTGCCCAGAAGTCCAGCGGATCCTCAAGGTGTGTTGGCATGGTCATGTCAAGGTATGACATGACCTGCTGGTTGAGGTCCTGCTCCAGGTCTTCCTGCTGCTCATGAGTAGCCTCACTAGGCGGGTGTAGAAAGCTACTCATTAGCGACTGAAGACTGAGGCTGCTGCTGATGGAGCTGCTGCTCCTGCCAACCCCCCCAGCAGGCATGGCAGTGGAAGGTGAGCGCAGAGGTCCCCCCGAGTCAGACCTGCGAGAGTATGGACCATGGCGCAGATAAGCATCGGCCAACTGACTACGTAGAATGTCTTTGTAGTAGTTCTTTTTGTCCTCCCTCTCGGCGGGTTTAAAAAATGCCCCATTTTGTGCCGGAAGCGAGGGTCCAATAAGGTGGACAGCCAGAAGTCATCCCGGCGACAAATGGAAACAATTCTGGGGTCACTACGCAAGCATGTGAGCATGCTTTCTGCCATTTGCGCAAGTTACTCGGAAGGACTACCTGTCTCCATCTCCACTGCATACTGCCACGGTGTGTCCGGGTCCTCTGTCTCGCCTTCCTCAAAACCCTCTAGCTCCTCTGGCTGCTCCTGCTCCTCCTCTCCTGTCCGCTGACTAGATAAACCAGCCATTTCGCCAAGCCTAAACTGTGCTTCACTGTGCCCCTCCTCCTTCTCTTCCTCCTCCTCCTCCATTTCAGCTCCAACAGGGTTCATGTGGCCGTAAGATGTAGACGCCATGTCTAGGCTGCTAAGTGCAGGTTTGGGATGCCCTGCGGCCTGGTGTTTTTTTTGTTAAAGGCAGACCAAAAACCAATTCAAAATGCAATACTTTGATTAAGCTGAGGAAGGATGAACAAGCGTATTTAGTATGACAGATAGGCTGCTAAGTGCAGGTTTGGGATGCCCTGCGGCCTAGTGTTTTGGCAGCAGGACAAAAACCAATTCAAAATGCAATACTTTGATTAAGCTGAGGAAGGATGAACAAGCGTATTTAGTATAACGGATAGGCTGCTAAGTGCAGGTTTGGGATGCCCTGCGGCCTGGTGTTTTTTTTGTTAAAGGCAGACCAAAAACCAATTCAAAATGCAATACTTTGATTAAGCTGAGGAAGGATGAACAAGCGTATTTAGTATAACAGATAGGCTGCTAAGTGCAGGTTTGGGATGCCTTGCGGCCTAGTGTTTTGGCAGTAGGACAAAAACCAATTCAAAATGTAATACTTTGATTAAGCTGAGGAAGGATGAACAAGCGTATTTAGTATAACAGATATGCTGCTAAGTGCAGGTTTGGTATGCCCTGCGGCCTAGTGTTTTGGCAGCAGGACAAAAAACAATTCAAAATGCAATACTTTGATTAAGCTGAGGAAGGATGAACAAGCATATTTAGTATAACAGATAGGCTGCTAAGTGCAGGTTTGGGATGCCCTGCGGCCTGGTGTTTTTTTTGTTAAAGGCAGACCAAAAACCAATTCAAAATGCAATACTTTGATTAAGCTGAGGAAGGATCCACAAGCATATTTAGTATAACAGATAGGCTGCTAAGTGCAGGTTTGGGATACCCAGGTGGGCTGGTGTTTTTTTTGTTAAAGGCAGACCAAAAAATATTTAAACTAATCCAGTTATATATTATGATAAATGATTGTGTGTAACAGATAGGGTTAAATAAGCCACTGCATAGATGGCATGCACAGTGGCAAGGCAGATTTACAGCACAAAGAACTGAAATCGAATTGAAAACTGATCTGGCTAATGAAAAAAAAAACATTTTCACTGTCACTTCTAAGCTGTCCCTGGCTGGATGGTTCCCTATCTTTCCCTATCTTTCCCTGGCTCTGTCTACCTCTTTGTCTGCCTCTCTGACTCTCCCTACATATCTCTAACTCTCTGTCCCTGTCTCTAACGAGCTGTGCTCTGGCCGCAATGCAAGGCTGAAATGCGCACAAGCAAGATGGCCGCCGCTTTATATAGCACGGTGACGTCACCGGGCTTCCTGGCTGCTGATAGGCTGCATGTGACTTACCCATGATACCTTGCCCCAGGGGATATGTCTGGGCATGTTCATCCACCATTTTGGAATGCCTGTAATTGAAATAAATGGAGTTTAAAGGAAAACTTCGATCGATCGAAGGGGAAATTCGTATTCATTCAGAATCGAATTTTCCATGAAATTCGGAACGAACCCGGGTTCGTCCGGATCGATTCGCTCATCCCTACTAGACATGTTTGTTGCTTGATATTTAGATGATGAGAGGGTTAAACTGGGCGGTAAATTAGTTCCCAGGCCCTGAATAATAATAATAATTTTGTATAAATAATAGTGATTGAGCTGCTCCCACCCCCCTTTATTCATTTGAATTGCCATGAGCACAAGCAGGGGGGGGGATTCAGTCAATATGGATCTCTCCCTGTGAAGTGTTCTAAAGGGAGGCTGGCAGCTTCCCAGGTGAATAGCTCTCAAATATTTGACTGCATTGCATGTCCCAATTTTGGGGACTCCGAAATAAGAGTAGGGACCACACTAAACACACACTAAGCACAGAGTGCCTTGGCGGGGCGGTATGGCTTCCACATGTATCTGCAGATATATGCAACTTAATCTCTGTCTTTCCCCATAGCTAGACATGTTTGTTGCTTGATATTTAGATGATGAGAGGGTTAAACTGGGCGGTAAATTAGTTCCCAGGCCCTGAATAATAATAATAATTTTGTATAAATAATAGTGATTGAGCTGCTCCCACCCCCCTTTATTAATATACAAATATCCAAACATGATAAAGATCACATGACTGCTTGACCAAAAATAATTGCACATAAAAATGCATAATTTTTGCCTGAGTTAAAGAGCACCAAAACCTGGGTTTTGATCATTGCCCAATTTTGGATGCTCCACTGTCTGAAACCCCCTGGTTCACCGGGTCTGCTTGCCTTTTTTTCGATCCCACAGCACATATGGGGGCTGCAATCAGCCTTCTATGCATATTATTAGCAGCATAGAACCCGAATAATTGGGAGCAGCAATCATACCTTTGGTTGCTCCCCTCTGTCTGTGCATTCAACCGCCACCATTCAGACACGCATAGTATGGGTGTGTACAGCAGCCAGAGGGAGGCAAGGTAAGCTGGTGACCCAGAGGGTTTCAAACAGTGGTGCACCCCAAATCGGGATGCCCCACAAAGAGGGAGACCACCTTTTTAAGAAAGGGGGGTTAAGGGATATATTTGTGGCTTGTAATGCTGATCAGATTGGGGTCAATAATAAATCAGATCAGAAGTTTGCCAGTTCGGTGCATGTAAAGTGAAATAAGACTCCCCCTCTTGGAGTTACATCTATATAGGGGGTGTTCAATAAGTTATCTACCTTAATGTGAAAACATTCTGCTACTTTCTACTTTTGAATTGAATCCCCATTAACTTCAACACACGTATTCCACTTTACCTCAATAATCAGATGCCCTCAGAATAGAGGGATACTTCTTGCTGCAGCAGGAACCTTGTTACTGCCTACAATACCATTGGGAAATCTTTGCCTAAGCTGAAATCTATTAATCTTATGAAATAGAAAGCAATCACTGGGAGCCAGTTTGAACTGTATGGTAGATGGTTGAGCTCCATGAAGCTGCATGGATTTGTACTTACTAACCCTCACATGGTAATACTCAGTACACCTCATAAATGTAACTATTTAAAATGAAGCTACTTGAAGTAACACCACAAAAAATAGGATGCATTCCAAAAGTTTGTAACACTTGGTAGAGTTTTGTTTACACATTACCTCGAATTACCAGAAAAGGGACTTCATTTGGCCAAAAAATACAAGTGGTATTTAACAAGACTGGCTGCTGGGGTTCACTCTTTATTTCTTGATTAGAACCCATTGAGCCTGGCAGAAGTTGAGAGTTACTATGTCGGTAAGGCACACAGTTATATACCCTATAATTGGGGCACTCAACTGGCAGACTGTGGTCCAAATCCAGAACACAAGCATCAGTTTCTGGACCGCAAATCAGACGCCACAACTGCAGTGCGGCTCAGCCTTTGGGTCCTCGCTGGTGACACTGAGCCACTCGGTGCTCCGTGCAACCATTTATTGGGACCGTGCATCAACATAGAGAGCAGTTTTATTAGTTCTGCCTGTACATGCCAGCCCTAGCATTCTTTACTGCGTCAGGCTGCATGCAGAGGCAGAACTAATACACTGCTCTGTCTATTGCTGACTGGCCACAATATAATGGAGTACAGAGTGCCAGGCGGCTCAGGGCAATCTTGGGGAGTTTCACACAGGGAGACATCCTACATTGTGATGCCCCCCAGGACAAGGACCAATCACCAAGATAGTCAACATTGTGGTGATTAGTCCACTTTAAACACATTCTCTCCACCTTCATCACTTCAATAAAGTCCCGATCTTGTAACTCCCAACTCCTTTCTAGCTACTGTGCTTGCAGCAGCCCACCACTTGAGCACCTGTGCACTCACCACTGGTGGTTTTGTGTTTGTCCTAACTACACGGAAGAGTTAATTCTTGGATAGAATGCCTTTGATTAGTGTTGCTGTTCAGATTCTGGTTATAGGTAGAAGGAAAGTCCTTTTTCGATGGCATTTTGAAAGTGCACATTTTTGTGTGCTAAAGTGATGTCCTCAAGGTGCTGAGCTTATTTAGTATTTTTTTTATTCTTACTATACAGCACGTCCTGCTCCAGATAGAATACTTACACTCGGGTACTACTCCGCCAGATGGCGCTGGACTGCAGAGACATCAAAAAATAGGCTCCTCCCGGCCCCTCAAATACCCAGGGACCTCCCACAATCACTCGATCTTCTCTGCAGTCTGGACTGCGAAGGACAAGAAGATGGCTCTCTCTACTCACAGGTGAGCGGGGCTATTAGCCTGTGGCCCTGTAGGACTATTCCCACCCATTCCATCAGTAATTGCCTCCCAGCCTTGGCTGCGCTGGTTGGGTGATGGTAGGCAGCACCGCTGTCAGGTGCTTAGGAGCGCTGCTCCACCGCAATCCCCCACCAAAGGGTAGGCGGTACAGGCATATGGTGATCCTCTATGGGATGCCCCTCCCGCCCTTTTGCCCCTTGCCCCTGTCTATCGGTGGGCCCTGTGTTAAGTGGCCGCTGTCCTCCCTCACTCTCCTTGTAGCCTTCGGGGGAAAGAGGGTGTGTGTGTGTGTGTGTATGTATATATGTGTATTGGCTTTTATGTTTCACTACATTATGCTTGGTGTCAGCCGCCGCGCTGACTTGTTTTCATTTATTGTGCTTGAAATTGCGGTGTGCTGTCATTGGCTGCTTGTCATGTGTTGGCTTTGCGCTCTTCAGGGGGGTGGGGCCTGTCTTTGGCGCGTTCCGCGTCATTGCTCATGCGGGCCCGCACCCCGAAGTATACCGACGCCATTTTTTTGCTTGGTTCCGGCGTGCTTGAGACAGGCTTCTACCTACCACGGTCCGTGAGTGCCCTCGCGGGCGGCTTTATTACCGCTGTTAATTATTGTATACTTACAGCTCCCCTTTGATTATATCTTTCAGACGGGCGAACCCCTTTGGCTTCTCCCGGTCCTACTCCCTCTATTTAGTTTGTTAACTTGTGAGGCCTAGTGTTAATTACTTTCCTAGCGGGTTATTGGGGCATCCCGGGTTGCTGTATAGCGTTAATCCCTATAGGCCTATTGTGCCGCTATAATCACCATATGGAGGCGTCTCAGGATAATGTGACCGGGGTTCCTTCGGGACAAGCACGGCTGTGTGTAGCTTGTGGTGAGTCCCATGTTGATGCTGACAAGGCGTGGGTCTGTGTACCCTGTGCCAAACAGGTGCTTGCACTGCAATCCGGCCTTCCAATGGCTGAGTCTGCGATTCGTTTCGCCTCACCTACTCCCCCCAAGCTTAAATCTCACTCCCTCTGAGTTGCATACAAGTGGAGATTCTCAGCCTGATGTGTCTTCTAGACTGGCTAGTGTTGAGAAGTTAATTGCTAATACCTTGGCGCGTAAGGCCTCTGCAAAAAAGCAGCACTTTGGAGGAAGGGGAGCTATTCTCCAACTCAGGGTCATCTGATGAGAGGCCCAGGAGTCATGACGATTCTGGCTCTGACCCCTGGGCCCCGGATGATACTGATAGACTGTTGGCTCAGATTTTTGAGGTTCTGTCTATCTCTCCCCCTGTTGCGGCCCCCAGGCAAAGGGGGGAACTTTTTTCATACTGCTAAGTCACGCTTGGAATTTCCTGAGCAAGCACATTTCAATAACCTTGTGCTCAAGGAATGGGAGCGTCCATGTAGACTTCCTGATGTACCTAAGAGTTGGGATAGGAAGTATCCCTTTCCTGCTGATGTGGTGAAGTGTTGGTCATCCCCTCCCGAAGTGGATGCCCTGGTCCTAGGGTTATCTAACACTTCTGTCATGCACTCCCCTGACTCTACTACCCTGCGGGATGCTGAGGACCGGCGCATTGACCAGCTGGCGTCCCATGCCTTTGCATGTGTAGGGACGACGCTGCGCCCGGTCTGTGGCTCTGCCATTACGGCTGTGGCTATTAGGACCCTGCTCAGAAGTATCCTTGATGGTGCCCATGATAATGTGCCTTGTGAGGACTTTAATGCACTCTCTCGTTGTGATGTTTTTGTGAATTTTGTTCTCTCTGCCTTGGATGACGCCATTAGAATGTGTGGCAGAACCTCTGCCCTTGTGGTGGCTATACGCCGCTCGGTTTGGCTGCGCCAGTGGGCTGCTGACAATGCTGCCAAGAAGGCCCTCACTGGTTTTCCCTTCAAAGGACTACGTCCTGTTTGGGGACCGCCTGGACCTATTTGCTAAGGGAGGCAGGTTACCCCAGCGCAGGCGGCAGTCTCGGCCCTTTCGGGGTCAGGGCTCCTTTTCCTCCCCCTACCGTGGTGCTAGACAAGGGAGGGGGGTTTCCTTTACTGGGGCCCGAGGAGACTTTTGGGGTAGGGGCAGAGGACGGGGACTCTCTGGCTCCTCCTGGGGCTCCAACTTAAGTCCTCTCCCAAGCCCCGTCAGGCATGATGGGGCGCCCTCACTCATCCGGGTGGGGGGAAGGCTTCAGCACTTTGCTCACGTCTGGAGACTTCATGTCTCAGACCGGTGTTTGCTGTCTGCCCCCCCCCCCCCAAGGTTCATCAGATCCCGGATTCCTCAGGACCCTGTCTCAGCTCAGGATCTAGTGCAGGCAGTGCAAAGCCTTCTGGAGCTGGGGGTCATCTGCAAGGTCCCTGTAAGAGAAAAGGGCAAGAGCTTCTATTCCAACCTCTTCACAGTCCCCAAAAAAGATGAGTCAGTCAGGCCCATCCTGGACTTAAAGATCCTCAACAAATTTGTCAGGTGCAGGCACTTTCGCATGAAAACTCTGCGCTCTGCCATCAGTTCCCTGCGCCCAGGGGATTTCATGACGTCTGTGGACATCAAAGATGCTTACCTTCATATTCCTGCATTTCCAGGTCATCAAAGGTTCCTCAGGTTCGCTCTGGAGGATCAACACTACCAATTTGTGGCATTGCCCTTTGGTCTCACTTCAGCTCCCAGGGTGTTCACCAAGGTGCTGGCAGGAGTGATGTCTCTGCTCAGGTTTCAGGGCATCCGCGTGCTGCCCTATCTGGACGACATTCTCATGACTTCCCAGTCTCTACATCAGGCAGAGTTGGATACTCAGCTGGTGGTGTCCACCCTGGAGTCATTTGGCTGGGTTATCAACCACCCCAAGTCTTCTCTGTCCCCCTCCTTGGTGACTTCATTCCTGGGAATGAATCTGGATACAGTTCAGGCAAGGATTTTTCTTCCTCAGCGGAAGGTGGACAGTCTGATTGCGCAGGTCCAGTTCCTGCTATCTTGTCATCATCCCTCCATCAGGCAGGGAATGCAGCTGGTGGGCCAGATGGTGGTGTGCTTCGAGGCAGTCCCTTATGCTCAGTCCCACTTGAGGCCTCTGCAACTCCACCTCTTATCAGTGTGGGACAAGGACCCCGCGTCCCTGGACCGGGTCTTTGCGCTTTCCCCCCTGGTCAGGAGGTCCCTCTCGTGGTGGCTGGACTGCAGGAACCTGTTGGGGGGCAGATCCTTTCTGACCCCCTCCTGGGAGACGGTCACCACGGATGCCAGTCTGTCAGGTTGGGGAGGTTTCTGGAAGTCCCTGCAGTTCCAGGGGAGGTGGGGCCCTCAGGAGGCCCACACACCTATCAACGTCTAGGAGCTGCGGGCGATCAGGTTAGTTCTGGCTCAGTTGACTCCTCACTTCCGGGGCCTGCCTGTTCAGGTGCGCTCAGACAACCAGACGGCAGTTGCCTACATCAATCATCAGGGAGGGACCCGGAGCAAGAGTGCCCTCCAGGAAGTGTCTCTGATCCTGACCTGGGCGGAGGCCAATGTTCCCTGCATATCAGCGGTGTACATTCCGGGGGTGGAAAATCTGCTGGCAGACTCTCTGAGCAGGGGGACCTCTCGCCAGGGAGAATGGTCCCTCTGCAACAGGGTGTTCCAATCTCTGTGTCACTGTTGGGGCCAACCAGATGTGGATCTGTTTGCGTCCCGTCACAATCACAAGCTTTTGTCTCCCTGTCCCAGGATCCTCTGGCCTTGACCACGGATGCTCTAGCAATGTCATGGCAGGACTTTCAGTTCCTGTATGTCTTTCCTCCATTCCCCCTGCTGGGCAGGGTTCTGCGTAAGATTGCTCTGGAGGGGGTGCCAGCAATTCTGGTGGCCCCTAGGTGGCCAAGGAGAGTGTGGTTCGCAGACCTGGTGCAGCTGGCAGTAGATCAGTACGTTCTGCCCAGGGTGCCAGACCTGCTCACTCAGGGTCCCTTATGCCATCCCAATTTACAAACTCTGGCTTTGACGGCCTGGCTGCTGAAACCTCCATCTTGTTGGAGAAGGGGCTGGCTATCTCGGGTGTTGATACCATGATAAAGGCTAGGAAGAAGTCTTTTTCTTCCATTTATTACAGGGTTTGGTGTGCCTACATTGACTGGTGTGAGTTTAAGTCTCTTCCCTGTCGTGTGTTCTCTATTCCCAGGATTCTGGAGTTCCTGCAGCATGGGTTGGAGATGGGGCTCCAACTCAGTACTCTGAAGGGTCAGGTTTCTGCCCTGGCTGTTTTCTTCCAGAAGTCCTTTGCTCAGCATTCTCTGATCAGGGGGTTACTCATGTGCGTCCCCCACGTAAGCCTATGGTGCCTGTTTGGGATTTGAACTTGGTTTTGTCAGCCTTGCAGGGTGCTCCCTTTGAACCTGTGCAGGATGCTGCCCTGGCCATTCTTACTCTCAAAGTCGTCTTTTTGGTGGCTATCACCTCTGTTAGGCGTGTGTGTGAGTTGGCGGCGCTTTCCATCCAGCCCCCCTACTATGAGAGACACCAGGACAAGGCTTCAAGCCAGATTTTCTGCCTAAGGTCGTGTCTGCCTTTCATTTGAATCAGGACATTGTTCTTCCGTCATTGTGCCCTAATCCTAGTACTGCTAAGGAGAGGGTTTGGCATTATTTGGATGTGGTTAGGTGTCTGAAGTACTATCTGGTGGCTACTGCATCTTTCAGAAAAACTGATGCTCTTTTTGTGGTCCCTTCTGATCCTAGGAAGGGTTTGGCCCCTGCCAAGTCTACTATCAGCAAATGGATCCGTCAGGCTGTGATTCAGGCATATTCTGCTAAGAATCCTCCCTTCCGCCTTACTGCTCATTCTACTCGTGCTATTGGTGCCTCTTTCAGCACCAGGCTTCTGTTGAACAAGTTTGCAAGGCCGCTACTTGGTCTTCTGTTCATACCTTTTCAAAGTTTTACAAGGTTGATGTTAGGGCCTCAGCTGATGCTGCTTTTGGCCGCAAGGTTCTGCAGGTGGCAGTGGTTTAAACTGTCTGCTGTTAACTTTGGGGATCCCACCCTACTTCATGGACACTGCTATTGGATGTCCCGAGTGTAAGGATTCTATCTGGAGCAGGACGTACTGTATACTAAGAATAATACAATTCTGTGATTACTCACCTGTAGAATTTGTATTATGAGTATACGGTACGTCCTGCTCCACCCAACTCTTGTTTTTTGCATTATCTTGGATCCCCTGTATGGTGATTGTTATCATTGTTATAGTTACTAGTTTGGGTTGTTTGAATTCTCCCGGCTTCTCGTTAACTGCTTTACAATGCTGGGGATTGTGGGAGGTCCCTGGGTATTTGAGGGGCCGGGAGGAGCCTATTTTTTTGATGTCTCTGCAGTCCAGCGCCATCTGGCGGAGTAGTACCCGAGTGTAAGTATTCTATCTGGAGCAGAACGTACTGTATACTCATAATAGCAATTCTACAGGTGAGTAATCACAGAATTGTATTTTTTGTGTTATGGAATGTGTGTTATGGAAGCAGTTTTCACTACCCACATTGGGCCTGATTCAGAGCCTGCCATTCAATGCTCATTTTTTTCTAAACTGATCTCGGTAACCAGGAAATTGCGAATGCTCTTATCATTCACCGCCACATTCCGCAAAAAGTTTGTTCATGCGTAAGCGGCCGTATTTGCTTTGCCTACGTATACGGTTTAGCTGAGCATTTACAGAAATTTTTATCCGAAGTAGTCTCGGAAGCTGAGTTTATTGGCTGTGTTTTTTTGGACGTAACTTCGTGTGGAGCCCATTGTTCTCATTGTGCCATATCCTTGCATGGCTTTCCGGCACGTGCCTTTTTTTGTTATATACAGCTATTTTAATGTGCATTCCGTCATCCCCTGCCACTGTACCCACTGCTAGTCTGCATGTGTTTCACCATACTACACCCCCCTAACCTGCCATGCTGGACTTTGGGTTGTGGTAGGTTCCAAAGCTTTAGTTACGCGACAGTCACATTTTTATTTATCAATTTTATGTTGACCTTCATCCGCAGTTGTGCCATAACCTAACAACTTGTGATCATTAACATGTAATTAGAGAATCCCACCCAGACAAGGCAAGGAATATAAAAATAAATACTGCCATAATTGGGGAAAACAAAAACAAATTTATAAAAAATTGGAGTCCACCAAATGTTGGCGATTGTTTGGCCCGCACGGCTCGGGGTGCCAGCATACAGATGTCCCAGAATTTCCGAGAGCACAAGCAGGGGTTGTTTCCCCAAAATATTGTGATACCCTCTTGCATAAGGCAAAGTTATGGCGGCTGATGCATGGCATGATAATTTGAACAACCTTGTATTGAAGGGCACCCCCTGTATTGTGCAGACAGCGAAATCTGTCCTTTAACAGTCCGAAGGCACGCTCTAAGGAACAGCCCCTGTGCAGCCACATTATATGCCTCCTGGCCAGGTGTCTGTGGCCTTAAGAAGGACATCAGGAGCCAGGGCAGCAAGGGATAACCTGAATCACCTAAAAGACAAATGAAAATGGAAACAAAATTCTAACAGGCAACACTACATCAAAACAGCTTAGACCAAATAGTAAGTATCACAAAAGAGTAGGGCCAAACAAGCAAAATGTAAGGCAGTATGCTCGGACTTAGCATTTGTACTATAACAGGGAGAAGGGCACATTCAAAGAGGGGCATGAGTACAGTCAAAGTGATGGAGGGCAGGGAGAGCTATTGGCTAACACAAGAAACTTGGACCAATTAAAGGGGGCACATAACAGAAAAGAAAAACACATTGCAACATAAACAATAAACAGATCCACTCCAGCAATAAACAGACTTACCCACAAGCCAACCATCAATCAGCTTGCCATTCTCAAAACGGGTGTATAAACTGGAACTCCTCAATATAAATGCATCTTGGGAGGGATGTCAGCCAAAGTGCTGAAAAAGTGAAGATCCAGGCCCACGACACATTGGATGTTAAGAGTGCAGCCCATCTAAAAGTTGCTGAAAAGAAGGCACAAATTAAAAAGTGTCACTAGACTGGAATGAACAGACATGCCATAGAGAAATTTAGTGAGGGAGTGGCAGAGCGAAGGCTGGGACATGCCAATTGACAGTGCCCCTACCCTCTGGAAGGAGCCATTCTCTAAAAATTGGAGGTAGCCAACCAATTTGGTTATACCTCCAGGTGCATGCCCCTTACTTGTGGCAGGGGCTCTGAGTAAAGCTTCTCAAGAGAAGAGGTTCAGTCAGGTCAGTTTGAACACCTGTTTATCCTGACCTATTGGTCACCTGATCCATGACCTGCTGGTTATCTGATCGATATCCAGGCAACAGCAGATCTAATCTCTGGAAGGTACATGGTTAACAACCCACGCTGCTGCAGATGCTCGTACTCTTCACAGAACTCGTCAAGGGGTTCTATTGTAGGTGCGGTGGATGTAGGCTGTATTTTTACAAGCAACAAAAGACTGTTCAAGTTTTCCTGCTAGCAAAAAGACTGTTTGAACCGGAAACCTACGGCTTTTATAGGTCCGAAAACCTACAACAAGGGCTCTCAGTCACGCACAAGCACAGGCTAAACCTGTATAATCACGGATGCACAAACATATTGAGCTGTATTGATATGGTGAACACTCAGTTTGGGGTATGCATACCGTATTTTACCGCAAAAAGGACAACTCAGGCACAAGAACAAGACTCTGAATCACCCGATAAGGAAAATAGACCGAATACGTGCCTTTGACATTCCCGCTGGCGGGAATGCCTGCGAGAGAGGCTCTAAATTAGACCGAATATGTTGCTATTAGCAAACTTACATTGAGTCTGTACACCAAGATCTACAAGAATAGAGATGTGAGTCCTGTACAAAAAACAGCACTGATGCTGGTATGTGTAAGGTTGACTGAGCTCCATCACCTCATCAGCTGCCATAGCAGAGACATTTCTGTGTGTACAGGGCTCACTTCTCTCTTGGTGTACAGACTTGGTGTAGAGTTGTCAATAGCAACTGCTTCTATAAAACACACATTTTCATAAGAAACAGCAAAAAATACTAGATCATTTTGGCAAAAAATATAAACTTTAAAAATTGCCATAGCCAAATTTTGCTCGTCTGATTGATGTTAATTTAGATTTTGGTAAAACCAACTTTCCCTCCTTACAGGTGCAGCATGAATGAGGTAGCGTAAAGGGTGGTTGTTGTACCAGCTTCTTTGGAACCTATAGAGATCTGATGGGAACCATGTTTGCACTAGCAAAGAGTAACAGTGATATTTTTCAAAGAAGTCTTGGCTGGAGTTGTCCTGAATCACTTTGCAGAGCTATTTTCCCATTGCCATAAAATATTATACTTCTGGCAATCGGTGGAAATGAAACATTGGGACAATGAAAACGTTCAAAGTATTAAATGCTATATAGCAGCATGGTATGCCATATCTTGATTTGGATAGAAGGAATTGCCACAAGCAAGGGAAGACTGACCACAGGCAGAACCAGGAGAATACACAGTAGACAGCATTGCTTTGGGGATGAATGCCTGGGTGCAGTCCCCAGTACGCAGTACATATCACTGGAAGCCTGTGCGGATTTGACGCACTCCTACTAATCCTGCTCTGCAGTTTCTTACACCGCTTCTCAGTCCCCCCCCCCCCCATACCTGGCCCCACTGTACAGCTCATCTCATTCTTTCTGGGATTTCCCAGGAATATTATATATTGTTTTATTCAGCAGAGTTTGGGCTTTCACAAGAAATGTATTTTTTTCGCTGCTTTCTCAATATTTTTGGATGAAATATGTTTACAAAAATTAAAAAATGCTATATTTTACTTTTGTAGCATTTTTTTAAATAAAAAATGTAAGTTTGTCAATAAATAATATTGCATGTAAAACTCCTATTCCTGCCGTTTACAATGGTACTAAAGTACTAAATGTATCAATAGACACCCTTTCCTGACCAGGAGACAGCCTAAACTGAAACAGTAGAGATTCACAAAAAAACAACCCTTTACACTTGAAATACCTTCTACAAACTATATATAGATCCTCTGAAAGTACACACCTCAAGTATTCTACGTGTACTATACTTGTTGTTGTGGGCACAGTATTTTGGGTGCAAACCTTTGGGAAATTCACTGGTTGCACTGGGTTTTCATAAAAAAATTAATAAAAAAGCAGAATAAAAACCACATATTCTAAGCATACAGCACGTCCTGCTCCAGATATAGTCATAACATGTGGGTAATCCTCCGCCTTCAGCGCCGTGCACTGCAGACATGCAGAAAACACACCGAGAGACCTCCCACAAATCCCCTGATGTCTCTGCAGTGCTGGAACTGCGAAGACATGAAGTATCACGCTCTCGCAGGCGAGCGGGGCTTTGCAGCCTGAGGCCCTGCGGTACTATTTCCACCCGTCCTCTTGTGAAAAGTATGCCTCCCAGCCTGGGTTGCGTTGGTCGGGTGAAGGTAGGCAGCACCTTGGTGCTTAATGGAGCCATGCTCCACCGCAATCCCCCACCATAGGGTAGGCGGTTTAGGCCGATGGTGAGCCTCTTGTGGATGCCCCTCCCGCATTTTGCCCCGTACCCCGGGTAGCGCTGGACCCTGTGTGAGGGTCGCCATCCTTCCTCATTTCCCCAACTAGTAGGGGGAAAAGAAAGGGGGGGTATGTGTGTGGCGGTCCCAGTGTACCAGTATGTCACGTTTGTGGCCTTATCTCTGCCCTTAGCGCTGCTTGCTCTTTACTCCGTTTTTCGGCCGCCGCCGTATGCCTTGTACTTAGTTTGCTGCGTCGCCTAGATGCTGTGGTGCATTACTTTATTGGATGTAACAGTTCTCTACGAATCCTTAAGCGTGTGGTTGTATCCTTGCTTTTACTTTTACCTCAGAGCTTTGCGCTCTTTGGTGTGGGTGGGGTCTTGGTTCGGCGCGCTCCGCGTCACGGCAGAGCATCGAGCCCGCCCTTCGAGGTTCGCTGGGTGCCATCTTGCTGAGCTTCGCGCGCGCGCGTGGTGGCGGTCTCCTCCTCCTCCACTTGATCTGTAAGTGCCCTCGTGGGCGACTCCCTTTTTATATGTTCTGTCCAGCTGCGCATGGCCCTGACATCTCTTTCCCATTTATGTCTTTCAGATGCTGAGCACCGATGGCCTTTCCCGGCCTCATATATATATACATATATGTTCATATAAGGATTTAACGGGCCTTACTACAAATCTCCCACATTGATCAGCGGGTCGTTGGGGCATCCAGGGTTGCTTATTGCATAAATCCCTACGGGCATACTGTGTCTAGACAATCACCATATGGAGGCAACTCAGGATTGTGTTACCGGGGTCCCTCTGGGACAAGACCGGCTGTGTGTAGCGTGTGGTCTCCCCCATACTGATGCTGATGGGGCACGGGTCTGCGCGCCATATGCCGAGTAGACGCTGGACCTGCGAGCGGCGCCTGTGGCTGCACCTCGCTCCCTCTCTCCCCTTTCCTCTTGCCTAAATCTCACTCCTGTTGAGTCATATACTAGCGGGGAGTTACAAATAGACGTCCCTCCTAGACGGCCCGCGCTTATCCAGATTGTTGAAGGGTTGTCCAGCCGTGTGGGTCCTGGCAGACAACGGCCCTGGACTCCCCCAGCTTTGGCCTGTGCTATGGGCTCGGAGGAGTCCTCTTCTCTGCGTGATAGTGCTCCGTCTGAAGATGGAGACCTGTTCTCTGACCCGGGTTCCTCTGACGAGAGGCCGAGATGTCAGGATGAGGCTGGTCAGGATGACTGGGACCAGCTTGACGTTGGTGGTATGTTGCTCAGGATTTTTGATGCTCTATCTATTTCATCCCCTGGTGCGGTCCCCAGACCGAGAGGGGAGCGCTTCCATATGGCGCCTGCGCACTTGGAAATTCTCGAGCAGGCCCACTTCCATGCTCTTGTACTTAAGGAATGGGATTGCCCCACTAAACTTCAAGGGGCCCCAGAGGATTGGGTTTGGAAATACCCTTTTCCCCCCGAGATGGTTGATTGTTGGGCTTCGTCTCCAATGGTAGACGCACCGATTATTGGGGTTCCTAACCCCCCTTTCCTTACAGCTCCATCAAAATGTGTGCGAGGACCTCTGCCCAAGTGATAGCTATACGTCGCCTGCTCTGGCTGCGACAGTGGGGGGCAGACGATGACGCTAAAAGGACTCTGACTCCCCTTTAGAGGGCATCGCCTGTTTGGGGCCCGTCTGGACCTATTTGGGAAACAGGACAATTCACCCAATCAGGAGCGGCCGTCCAGGCCCCCTCGGAGCAGGGATACCCCTCCACCTCCATATCATAGTGTTAATCAGGAACCAGGGATGCCCTTTGCGGGGTCTGGTTCAGTCTCCTGTCCCAGGAGTGGCAGACAACGCCCGTGGCCTTCCGGCCGGGCCAAGTCCGGATCCTTCATTGAAACCCCACAAGCATGATGGGACACCCTCACCCGCCTGGGTGAGGGGATGGCCACAGCACCTTGCTCCTATCGGGAGGCTTCATGCCTCGTTCTAGTGGAGTTGGGAGGTAGTTCCTCCAGATGCGGGACAGTGTTTGCTGGGTGTCCTTCCCTGAGTCAGTCAGGGGGCCTCCGGTCCCCTGTTTTACTTCACGTATGGGTGCAGGCCTTCCTTGGCCTGCTAGGTCTGGGCTCCTTGGCTGGACGCCCTTAACGGATAGAGGCAGGGGCCTCTACACCAGTTTGCCCCCCATTCCCCTTGAGGATGAGGGGGTCGCCCATTCTTACCCTTCTTGGGTTCGGCAATTTGTATCCATAGGCATCCAGGCTTGATCTGAAGTTGGGCCGTCGGCACCCTATAAAGCAGGGGGCCTCTGGCCGTCCGTGGAGTGCTAAGATGCTTAATTTGGCTCCCAGGTGTCTTTGGACACTGTGGCCTTTACAGCTCGGTGTTGGTAGTCTTCACTGCTGATTGTGGCCGGGTTATTGGGGCCCCTCTCACGCTCCCGGTGTTTCGCTAGGCTCGGTTGGGAGTGATGTCTCGCACGAGACCAAGGGGCAGACAAAAAGGGACCTATCAGGTTCCTTCTATCTCCCGAGAGGGAGTTGTTTGGATAGGCTTTAGTTGCCTCAGGTCCTATTTTTTTGTTCCATCCTCCAGTTTCCTAGGATGGCATTCGAATTGTGTCCGGCTAGTGCCTTTTTTTCTTGGCAATTAGGGATTTTCTGGGGCAAGGTCTCTGCCCTTCCCTGCTATCACCTTACTGACACCAGGCAGAATTGCACCTGGGATGGCCGTTGGTGGCTGTGCAGATGACGTCCCTTATTCTCAGTGTCCTTTGGTTATGAAGCACCTTAGGTTGTTATTCTGGACAGGGGTCCAACAGCCTGGACCTAAGTCAGTGCACCTTCCTCCTAGTCGAGGTGGTTGATCTTCTGAGAGTTAATTTAAAGAGCCCCTCAGGGGGGCATCCCCTCCCTTCTTGCTGCTCACCTGTTGGTGGTCACCATGGGTACCAAGTCGCGCAGGTTGACTGGGGGGGGCTTGTTTCTTCTGAAACCCCCCGTGGTTCCTAGGTGGGGCCCTTAAGGGGGCCCCCTTGCCTATTGTGTTTGCTGACACAGCGAGCCTTCAGCGGGCTCCATCTTGCTGGACTTCTCCTTTTCAGGGCCTGTCCATTTGGGGACTCTTGGTCTGTCGTAGGATAGTGGCCTGTCCCTTTTTTTCCTGGGAAAGTCGTGGGACTAGCTGTTTCTTCCAGGAAAGGCTCTGATTCTGGTCTATGGGAGTTAACATCCCTTGCGTTTTATTGGTTTTAGTCTCCGATGGATGCCCTCCTTTGGTAGGAGGTAATCTATTGGCCCACTGAGTTCATACTGATATGGACCTGTTGGGCTCTGTCACGATCACAGGGGTTCTGCCCTTTATTATTGGCCCAGAATTGGCCTGATCTTGTCCTTTGGGCTTAGTAGTTTCTGGCGGGACATTATACTCGGTATGTATTATTTTCGTCACCCTGCCAGGCAGGGGTCTGCGCAAGATCGCTGAAGAAGGGAAGATCCGTTATGCCGGGAAGATCCGTGGCCCAGGGGGGTGTCGTCCGCGGAGACTTCTGCTGAAGACGGTGGGCCTGTACGCTCTCTCACGAGGTCTGTTCTGCATTGTCAGGCTCCTTTCTATTTCGCCCCTATCTTCAGGCTCTAGTTGGAGTTAGTACTGTTTTGTTCTTCACCCTGTTGGAGATGGCATATCTCTGGGTGTCTTGTTTCCATTGAAGAGCTAGGACCTAGTTCCTCCTTTTCGTCTTCTGCCTTTTTCTGCCGTCTATGTTAGGGTATGTGGTACCTGTATTGCTAGGCTGGGTCTGGCTCTCTCCCCTACTGGACGTTCCCTGTTCCCGGGGTTCTAGAGTTATTACGGCATGGTTGGTGTTGGCCCCCCAACTTAACTCTATTAAGGTTTCAGGGCTCGCCCTGTTCGCCTACTACAGTGATCTGATCCAATCTTCTGTGTGGAGCATTCATCAAGGTTTTCTCAGGTACATTCCTTGAGCAATTCTTGCTCCCCTTTTGGGGGTTTACTTAGTCTGATGCCCTACTAAGGGTTACCTTGGGTCTTCTTTAGGTTCTTGTCTGACCTGTTCCTTACCTCATATCGCTCTTCTGGGGCGGTTGCTCCAGTCATAAGTGTGCCATAAAGGATGGCTCTGTCAGCGATCATAGTCATTATATATATACATTTGTTTATATATCTGTACACCACGAGGTGGGGGTGCTCCGCCTTACGCCGAGTTTGGCTCCCGGTGGTGTTTTTATTCTCCTTTTGTCCAGATCCTCTGGTCTCTGGGCTACTGTCTTGATTATTATGAGCTTAGGGGATCTGTCTTCCCGTTCAGGTGTTGGAGATATTCCTGGTCTGTCTCTTATCCCTGGTAGGGATTATACCCTTGGGGCTTATTGGTCTCCATCCTTTAGTATCGGATCTGATTGCCTCCACGGGTGTAGGTGCCCTCGGATCGGCATTACTGGTTGGTTTTGTCCTTCTGAGCCTAGAGTAAACGTTTCGGCTCTTGCTGAGTATTGCTGTTTTTAAGTATTCCTGCAGGTCTCGCTTGAGACCAGGGTTCATATTCCCCACTGGGGAGACTTCGAAGGTTGCCATGGCTACTCTCTTTTGCATTAGCATGGTTAGGCTGTTACTCTGGCCTATTCTTTTAAGGGAAGATTATTCTTCTCTCTTGGTTGTTTTGTTCGCTTTCTACTTGTGCTTGGCTTAGGCCTTTTCAGCACTAAGTTCTGTTGAGCATGCTGGCTAGGCCGCTGCTTGTGTTTAAGTTCTCCCTTTACAGGTTCAAAGGTTGAGGTTAGAGCCTTGCTCTTGTTGCTCTTGGTAGCATGGTTGCGGGTGACAGCACTTTTACTGTTGGCTGTGCCTTTTTTCACGGGGATCCCACCCTACTTTATGGACACTGCTATTGGATGTCCCACATGTTATGACTATATCTGGAGCAGGACGTGCTGTATGCTTAGAATAATACAATTCTGTGAAGTACTCACCTGTAGAATTGATATTATACGCATACAGCATGTCCTGCTCCACCCCACCCTGGTTTCACCTTGTTCTGGATCCCCTGTATGGTGATTGTTATCTTGACATTATTGCCATTTCTGGGTGGTTGGTGGCTCCCGGCTTCTCTTCTCACTGCTTTTCAATGCTGGGGATTTGTGGGAGGTCCCTCGGTGTGTGTAGGGCCAGGAGGAGCTTGTTTTCTGCATGTCTGCAGTGCACGGCGCCGAAAGCGGAGGATTACCCACATGTTATGACTATATCTGGAGCAGGACGTGCTGTATGTGTATAATATCAATTCTACAGGTGAGTACTTCACAGAATTGTATTTTTCCTAAAATATCAATATGCAAGCAAGAAGAAACAAGCTAAATTTGAAACCGCAAGGTCCCTTGAACAGTGCTTTTATATATGTGAGTAACTATACAAAATTACATTGTATCAATTATTATTTTTTTTTACATTTGCTGCATTTACTTTTAATAAAAAAGTAATATTTTTAAGAATGTTGTATTCTGTATAAAAGTCCCATTTCTCCCTATCACAATGGTACCACATATTTATCAGTAGACACTCGTTCCTGCCCAGGAGACTCTGCAAAATGAAAGGAACGCTTTATAACTGTTACGGATCGGGTGGAGCGGACTCGGTTGTGGATCTGCTTTAACCCCCTTAGCGGTGATCCCGAGCGTGACTCGGGGTTAATTTGCGCTGTAAGTAGCGGTAACCCCGAGTCACGCTCGGGATCGATTTGGGAGAAAGAGCGGGCGGCGCAGCCTCCTTACCTTCTCCCTGCGATCCAGCGATGTCCCCGCCACGATCACAGGTGAGAGCCGCGGCTGCGGCGTCCGTCTCCACTTCCGGGTTCCGTCTCTTTGAGCCGCAGAGGCTCATGGGGGCAGAGCCGTGCGTCAGAGACAAATGCAATGGTAACGCTTTCGTTACCATTACATTTGTCTATTCAAAACGCCAGGGAGGTTAACTGTGGGACCGATGGCGGGTACCGTGTCAGGGGAGCGGAGTCTAAGGGGCCACTGGTATTCACCAGAGCCCACCGCAAGGCAGGTTGGTCTTGTGCGGCGAGTGACCCCCAGGTCGCTACCCCCCAACAGCGGCCCAATCCCACAGTCAGCCGAGGTTCAGCGAGGTACATAAGTGGCAGGCGAAAGGCGGAGATCGGGGCTGGCAGCACAGGTTCGTGGTAAAGGTGAGTTGCCGAAGGTTCAGAGTCGGGGACAGGCAGAGGTCGGTCCACGGGTGAGCAATCCAAGAATGTCTGACTTTCAACAAGCATGGAGATCATGCCAAGATCCGGCACTGAAGGAGGGAAGTGCCTCTTTAAATAGGAGAAGTGGATGCAGGCTTGGGTGACCAAGCACCAATCAGTGCTGTACAGGCCCTTTAAATCTCAGGAATCCAGTGCGCTCGCCCTCTAGTGGACGGAGACCTGCATGCGAGAAGGAAGCACGGGGGGAAGGGAGACAGCTGGGAACAGCCATGAGGGAAGTGCTGCAAAATGTATGACGGCTGGATGCAGTCATGGAGGTAAGTGAAGTGCTGCTAGATGGGCGTGCAACACTCGCCCTAACAGGTCCCCCCCCCCCCCCTTGGGTCTTCCCTTCTTCTTGGGGCCAAGAAAATCCGAGATGAGACTACGGTCTAGAATATTCTCTTCGGGCTCCCAAGATCTTTCTTCAGGTCCACAGCCTTCCCAGTCGACTAAAAAATATATTTTACCTCTGGAGAGCTTAGAGGCCAGGATCTCTTTCACCGTAAAGGCATCCTCGGTACCAGAGATTGGAGCAGGCACCAAGGTTTTAGGAGAGAACCGATTGACAATTACAGGCTTCAACAGGGAAACGTGGAAAGAATTGGGAATTCGCAGTGATGTTGGTAGGTGTAGCTTATAACAAAGTGGATTTATCTGTTGTTTGATCTTATAAGGACCCAGGTAACGGGGGCCCAATTTGTAGCTAGGAATTTTGAAGCTGATGTATTTTGCTGACAGCCACACCTTATCTCCTGGAGAATAAACAGGCGGAGCTCTTCTTCTTTTATCAGCGCTAACCTTTATACGGACGGAAGCTTGACAAAGGGAACGCTGTGTTTCTTGCCAGATGGTGGAGAAATCCTGTGTGATGTCATCCACGGCGGGCACTCCGGAGGACGTGGATAAAGGCAGAGGCGGAAGGAGTTGACGGCCGTACACCACCAAAAACGGGAACTTCCTCGTGGACTCAGAATCCTTAAAATTATACGAGAATTCCGCCCAAGGCAACAGACCCAATCGTCTTGACGCGCAGAAACAAAATGGCGTAGATAATGCCCGAGAATCTGGTTGACTCTTTCCACCTGGCCGTTAGACTGGGGATGATAAGCGGAGGAAAAGTCCAGTTTAATTTTCATTTGTTTACAAAGATCTCTCCAGAACTTGGACACAAGCTGCACCCCTCTGTCTGAGACAATGTGTGAAGGTAATCCATGAAGTCGAAAGACATGCTTCAGGAAGTATTTTGCCAACAGAGGAGCCGACGGGAGACCGGGCGAAGGAACAAAATGCGCCATTTTAGAAAACCTGTCCACTACCACCCAAATAACAGTATTGCCATGCGAAGAAGGGAGGTCGGTAATAAAGTCCATAGCAATGTGTGTCCATGGGGTATCCGGAATAGGAAGAGGATGGAGTAGGCCAACAGGCCTTTGGCGAGGGGTTTTGTCATGAGCGCAGGTGGTACAGGCCTGAACGAATTCGGTCACATCCTTTTCAAAAGAAGGCCACCAATAATATCTAGGTAATGATAGAACAAGATTTCCTGATGCCGGCATGGCCGGCTACATGGGAAGAATGCCACCATTCTAATATTTTGCGACGTTGGTGAGCTGGCACAAAGGTCTTTCCCGGCGGCGCTTGTACAAGAGTAGCGGGGGCAGAGTGGACAAGGCTTTCAGGCGAGATGATATGTTGTGGGGTGGATTCTACACCAGAGATGTCAGAGGAGCGAGAAAGGGCGTCCGCCCTGATGTTCTTAGCGGCTGGCCGGAAGTCGATTTGAAAATCGAATCGAGCGAAAAACAACAACCATCGAGCTTGTCGTGGATTCAATCGCTGGGCAGTTTCTAAATAAGATAGATTTTTGTGATCAGTATAGATGGATACTTGATGGGCAGAACCTTCTAAGAGGTGCCTCCACTCCTCCAACGCCAACTTGATGGCGAGTAGCTCCCGATCTCCGATGAAGTAATTCCTCTCAGATGGAGAAAAGGTCTTCGAAAAGAACCCGCAGGTGAGAATTCTGCCAGTAGACGATTTTTGAGTGAGCACCGCTCCGGCTCCAATGGAGGAGGCATCTACTTCTAGGGCAAAAGGCCGAGATGGATCTGGCCTAGACAACACCGGTGCAGAGGAGAAGGCCTTTTTAGAGCAATGAATGCCTCTTCCGCCTGAGGAGACCAAGACTTAGAATTGGCGCTTTTCTTCGTGAGGGCCACAATAGGCGCCACTACAGTGGAGAAGTGAGGAATAAACTGCCGATAGTAATTGTCGAAGCCCAGAAAACGTTGAATAGCTCGCAGGCCAATAGGACGGGGCCAATCCAGAACTGCTTTTAACTTGCTGGGGTCCATCTGAAGACCACGAGCAGAGACAATATATCCAAGAAAGGGTAAGGCGGTTTGATCAAAAAGACACTTCTCCAACTTGGTGTTGACGGAGACGAGACAGGACTTGCCGGACGTGACCGTGATGTTCTTCTAGATTAGATGAAAAGATGAGTATATCATCCAAATATACAACTACACAGGAGTAAAGCAAATCCTGAAAAATGTCGTTTACGTATTCCTGGAATACTGCGGGTGCATTGCAGAGACCAAAGGGCATCACTAAATATTCGAAGTGGCCATCACGGGTATTGAAGGCGGTCTTCTATTCATCGCCCTCGCGTATACGTATCAAATTATAGGCTCCCCTCAGGTCAAGCTTGGTGAAGACCCTGGCCCCATGCAGTCGGTCAAATAATTCGGCAATCAAGCGCAAAGGGTAGCGATTTTTAACGGTAATCTTATTGAGGCCGCGGTAATCAATACAAGGGTGAAGAGAGCCATCTTTTTTCGCCACAAAGAAGAACCCCGCGCCTGCTGGAGAGGAAGACTTCCGTATGAACCCTTTATGAAGATTTTCTCGAATATACTCTGACATAGCTTGAGTCTCAGTAGCCGAGAGAGGATAAATTCGGCCACGAGGAGGAGTGGTACCCGGTAGGAGGTCTATAGGGCAATCGTAGGGGCGATGAGGCGGAAGTTCCTCCGCTTGTTTCTTGCAGAATACATAGAAACATAGAAACATAGAAGGTTGACGGCAGAAGGAGACCATACGGTCCATCTAGTCTGCCCTTATGTGTATACTGTATGTACTCTTTATCTTAGGATAGATGTGTGCTTATCCCAGGCATGTTTAAATTCAGTGACTGTTGATTTCTCAACTACCTCTGCTGGAAGTTTGTTCCAAGCATCTACTACTCTTTCTGTAAAATAATATTTTCTAACATTGCTCCTGATCTTCCCCCCGACTAGCTTCAGGTTGTGCCCCCTTGTTCTATCAGTAAGTTTCTTCTTAAAAACAATTCCCTCCTGAACCTTATTCAATCCCTTCACATATTTAAAGGTCTCAATCATGTCCCCCCTCTCCCTTCTTTCCTCCAGACTGTACAAATTAAGTTCTTTAAGTCTCTCCTGATAAGTTTTAAGTCCTTCCACCATTTTCGTTGCCCGCCTTTGGACACGTTCTATTTGAATAATGTCTTTTTGCAGGTAAGGTCTCCAGAACTGCACACAGTATTCTAGCTGTGGCCTCACCAGGGCTCTATACAACGGCATCACAACCTCCCTCTTCCTACTGGTGATGCCTCGAGCTATGCAGCCGAGCATCCTGCTTGCTTTTCCCACTGCCTGGCTACACTGTCCACTCATCTTGCAGCTATCAGTAATCAGTACCCCTAAATCTCTCTCCTCCGAGGTCCTGGCTAACACAGTGCTGCCCATACGGTACTCAGAGCAGGGATTCCTTCTACCCAAGTGCATGATTTTACATTTAGAGACATTAAACTCTAGTTTCCACAGTTTTGACCATCTATCCAGTAAAGCTAAATCATTTTCCATGTTGCAGACACCTCCCGGAATATCCACCCTATTACTAACCTTTGTATCATCAGCAAACAGACAAACTTTTCCTACCAAGCCTTCTCCTATGTCACTTACAAATATATTAAAAAGAATGGGGCCCAGGACAGAGCCCTGCGGCACACCACTTGTAACTTGGCTTTGTTCAGATTGCACACCATTTACAACCACACTCTGATACCGATCCCTCAGCCAACTGGAAATCCACTGAACTATCCAGGGATTGAGTCCTACCTTCAATAACTTATCTATGAGCTCCTTATGTGGTACAGTGTCAAAGGCTTTGCTAAAATCCAGATAGGCGATATCCACAGCACCACCTTCATCTAACACTTTAGTGACATTGTCAAAGAAATCAATAAGATTGGTCTGACATGATCTGCCCTCAGTAAAGCCGTGCTGTTTTGGGTCCAATAGGTCATTAATTTTTAGATGGGAAATTATCTGTTTTTTTAAGAGTGTTTCCATTAATTTGACCACTATAGATGTTAAACTAACTGGCCTGTAATTACTGGCTTCTTCTCTACTCCCCTTTTTATGGATTGGTACGACATTGGCCATTCTCCAATCATCTGGAACCTCACCAGTTGAAAGGGAATGGTTAAGTAAATCAGTCAGAGGGGCTGCAATCACAAACCTAAGTTCCCTTAGAACTCTGGGGTGGATTCCATCTGGACCCATCGCCTTACTTACCTTTAGCTGTGCCAGCTCGGCTAAGACATCAGCCTCCAGAAACTCCGGAGCTGTGCCCTCCCAGCTGGATGCTGTGCTATGGCAATGCCTGTTACTATCTGAAAATACCGAACAAAAGTAGCTATTCAGATGGTCAGCCACAGCCTTATCTCCGTCAATATATTTATTTTCCCTATTTCTAATTTTTGAGACTGCATTGTTTTTCTTCTTTCTGTCACCAATATATCGAAAAAAGGTTTTATCTCCCCTCTTCATAGATTTGGCCATTTCTTCCTCCTTTTGCCCTTTAGCAGTCCTTATAATTAATTTTGCTTCCCTCTGTTTAATTTTATATGCCTCTCTGTCAGCTACACTTCCACTTACTTTATACTTCTTATAGGCAGACTTCTTATCTTTTATGATAGTGCTGACTTCCCTAGTAAACCATAATGGTTTCTTCGTCCTTTTATTCTTGCTAGTTTGTTTCACATATTGCTTAGTTGCCTTTAAGATGGCCATTTTTAATAGTGACCACTGGGCACTCACTTCTGCTACTCTGTTCCACTCACCTAATTTTCTTTCTACATACTCCGCCATTTCCTTGAAGATCAGCATAGGTCAGGTAGATCTCAGGAAAGCCAGGCAATGGTGCTGAAGCAGGAATTTCCTTGAATACATCAGCATAGGTCAGGTAGATCTGAGGAAAGCCAGGCAATGGTGCTGAAGCAGGAATGGGTCGAACAGGAACAGACTTCAAGCACCTCTTAAAGCACGCTGCACCCCAAGTCTTGATATCGCCGGTGGTCCAGTCAAGTGTGGGATCATGACGTTGGAGCCAAGGAAGGCCTAGAAGAATCTGAGAGGTGCAATTAGGGAGGACGTAGAACTCAACATTCTCTTGATGGAAGAGTCCTATTTTTAATTGGAGGGGAACGATGCAATAGCGCACAGTACAGTCTAGCCTATCACCATTGACTGAGGCGATAAATAAGGGTGTTGCAAGGCGATTCAAAGGGATCTTATGTTTATTGATCAAGGTAGCCTCTATAAAGTTCCCTGCAGAACCCGAGTCCAAAAAGGCGGTTAAATTCAGGGAGGTGGAAGGTGAGATGGAAAGTTGAACAGGAACAGTGAGCCATGGAGAGGAAGCACATACACCCAGGGACGCCTCTACCACCGCCACTAGGTGCGCCCGTTTCCCTGACGAGGAGGGTGAATAGGACAGTCCTTCAAAAAATGCTCAGAACCACCGCAGTACAGACAAAGGTTCTCGTTCCTTCTGCGAGTTCTCTCCAATTGGGTCAAGCGGAATCAATCGACCTGCATGGCCTCCTCACTGGGAGGTACATGTGCAGACAAAGGGTTTTGAAATACTGGAGCCAAACGGGATGCCCTCCTAAGGCGCTGAGAGTCTCTTTCTTGGCGGAATTCTTCAAGCCTTTCAGCAAAGCGCACATCAATGTGTGTGGCCAGATGGATGAGATCAGTGAGAGATGAAGGCAAGTCACGAGCCGCAAGAGCATCCTTAATTTTACTAGAAAGTCCTTTCTTGAAGCAGGCACACAAGGCCTCATTATTCCAAGACAATTCGGAGGCAAGAGTGCGGAACCGAATGGCGTATTCACCAACGGACAACTCGCCCTGGACCAAGTTCAAAAGGGACGATTCAGCAGATGAAGCCCGGGCAGGTTCCTCAAAGACCTGGCGAAACTCTGAGACAAAGGTGTGAATACTGGAAGAGACAGGGTCATTGCGATCCCACAAGGGAGTGGCCCAGGCCAAAGCCTTTCCAGAAAGCAAACTGATGACAAAGGCCACCTTAGCTCGTTCAGTGGGAAATTTTTCTGCCAACAACTCCAAGTGCAGGGAACATTGGGCAAGGAACCCTCGGCATAACTTGGCATCCCCATCATATTTAACCGGCAAGGAGAGACGGATTCTGGCAGAAGATGCTACCGGGGGCTGTGGCGGTAATGCTGGAGCCGGTGATGGAACTTGCTGTTGCTGAATCGTTAATAATTGCTGCATCATGGCAGAGAGTTGATTAATCTGGTGGGACTGCATAGCCACTATAGCAGGCAATTCAGTGGCATCTGGCAGCGGCACCTCAGCGGGATCCATCGCCGGATCTTACTGTCACGGACCGGGTGGAGCGGACTCGGGTGTGGATCTGCTTTAACTGTGGGACTGATGGCGGGTACCGTGTCAGGGGAGCGGAGTCTAAGGGGCCACCGGTATTCACCAGAGCCCACCGCAAGGCAGGTTGGTCTTGTGCGATGAGTGACCCCCAGGTCGCTACCCCCCAACAGCGGCCCAGTCCCACAGTCAGCCGAGGTTCAGCGAGGTACACAAGTGGCAGGCAAAAGGCGTAGTAAGTACAGGCAGAGATCAGGGCTGGCAGCACAGGTTCGCGGTAAAGGTGAGTTGCCGAGGTCGGGGGAGGCAGCAAAGGTTCAGAGTCGGGGACAGGCAGAGGTCGGCACACGGGTGAGCAATCCAAGAATGTCTGACTTTCAACAAGCATGGAGAGACCAAGATCCGGCACTGAAGGAAGGAAGTGCCTCTTTAAATAGGAGAAGTGGATGCAGCCTTGGATGACCAAGTACCAATCAGTACTGTACAGGCTCTTTAAATCTCAGGAATCCAGTGCGCTCGCCCTCTAGTGGACGGAGACGTGCGCGCACCTGAGCATGCGAGACGGAAGCATGGGGGAAGGGAGACAGCTGGGAACAGCCATGAGGGAACTGCTGCAAAATGGATGACGGCTGGATGCAGCCATGGAGGTAAGTGAAGTGCTGCTAGATGGGCGTGCAGCGCTCGCCCTAACAATAACATAACAAAGTAAAACTACTACCCACATTATCAAGGGTTACATTTTTTTTTAAATGGTGTGGGGTCCCCCTTCCCAGTAAAACTAGCCTGGCACCAGCTATGGGGGCTAGTAGACTAGGGCTCAGGGTTAAAGACTACTAGCAAACATAGCCCTCAAAGGCCATGGGTTCTTCTGCCCCCTGGGCTTTGGGGAGGCATGTAATGGGGACAGGGGTTAATGGCAGGTCACCCACTGGCTGGCAGGAGATTTACCAGGCCCTCCTGCCCTGTGAACTGGTATAGGAGTCTCAAGGACCCTTCACCAGTTCACAAAGGCTTAAATATAAAAATCTACACAGCAATGCAGTCATTTATTAAAAGTATTTTTTTCACTACTTACCTCTGATCCATTGCCAAGATCTGTTTACTGTGGCGACTACCATCACATTTTCACTGACAGCTGGAAGTAATCGGCGGAGCTTAGTGCGAGGAATAGGAGCCCTCTGCCCCCTACATCTGGTTCCGCCAATCAATCCTAACTCGCTCGCCGTCGATGGGAGGGGCTTTTTATAGGGTGAGTCAGATGATTACCCTCCCTGAGGTGGCCGGTGAGATGGCAGAAGCCGACGCGGGGCAGGGAATGGGTCTATTCTCCCTAGCTGGGAATGCCCCCCGGGAGAAGAGGCAACCCCAAGAGCAGGATCCCGGATGAAGGTGAGTTTCTTTCTTTTTTTTGCCCACAAACCCAGTTAAACACAAGGCACAAATCATACATGCTTGGCAGTTAACGGTAGGGCAAGCAACACTGTAGAATGTACGGGTTTGGCGTTTAACGGGTTAAAAATTCTCTATCAAAGGTACAGGTGATATTTTAGAGAAAAATGGAACAAAAACATTGTGTGGTACAAATCTCACTGAGATGCAGGGTGCAATTCACACTGCATGGCAAAATCTTTGCAAAAACTTTGCTTTACCAAACAATTAGCATGACCCGCTTTATCACATTATTTCATTACATAAAACATTTAACAGGCTGCTTTTAGGTCTATATTTTAACTGGACTACAAATGACTAATCCTGAATCTATACACGTTTTTCCTCTTTCATCGGCTAATGTGTTTTATAATATGCAAGTTTTGTCTGGTTCAAAATCCTGCCAACAAAGCAGTTTAACTTGACATTATGAACATTTACAGAATACTAAATAAGAAAAGGCACATAATAAAGTAAAATTATTTTTTTTTTTTACTCGCACACCATTTCTTGTTTCTTTGTTTTAGAAGAACAATAAAAACTTTAAAGAAAATCTGTCACTTGTTTGGTGCAGTCACAGTGGACACTTCACACTGCAGACTTTTTCAAACTTCTTGTCTGCTTAGAGTATTGCATGCAAATAAACTATTGCAGAATGTGTCAATTTTATTTGACTTTCGCAAGACCATAAGGTATGTTCCCCTCCCCTGGAAAATGTGCTAAATATATTTAAACCTGCCCATAAGTCCTATTCTGCCCACCAGCCTCATTCTTCTGTACCGACATCTGCCCCCTATTCACATTTATCTGATCTTAAGGAAACTGTCCAGACTAGGTGTAAAATAAAAGCATGTGTTTTACCTCCTATATACCTGATTAATGCCAGTCTGTTGTGTTCTAAAGAGTTTATTGCTGCTTTATCATCTCTTTTGCAGCAATGGTTGCAAAATGTCTCTGCAGCATGTAGGTGTCAACCATCTGTCTGCTTTATTATGCAGCATAATAAGATTTCCCCTAAAGACACAGCCGTTTATGTGTCCCACACAATCTCAGGCAAAAGGGGTGCAAAAAATGCCCACTTGTCAGTGCTAAAAAATCGAACATTAATAAAATATGTGGACTTGGCTACAGAGCAGAGGTGCAATCTTTGCTTCAGCAGCTTTATTCAGCAAAACGATAAATTAGCTCCTTAGCAGGTGCGGCAACATTGTACATAATGTTACACTTAGCCTGAACAATGCCTTGAACCCTGCCCTGCAAACCCCTGTGCCCTCCTCCCCTAGTCTGCTCTCTAACCTGAATCTCCACTTGCCTCTGAAAGCAGCACCATTCTTAACCGGTACATTTTTTCACCCTAGCCCCATGTATCTGTACCACAGACTCTAAATGCAGTAGCAAACTCGATGCCCAGTTTATTTCTACCTCAATCTGACTTGGCGCCAAAGCCGATTCTAAGGTCTTATTTCTCTGCAACCACAGCTTGACCCATTACTTTGTACTTAATCTTGAACTGTAGCCCCATTCATCTGTATGACAGCCATAGCTGAGAAAACAGATACAAGAAGTTACAGATACCCAGTACCTTTTCCATTCTTCAAACTACTGCCCTGGTGGTTATCTGATTAATAGAAATGAGACTGTAACATATCTAGTTAGAGAATCTAAAAATTGTTTCTCTTGCATCCATTCTTTGCTGATATACTGGAAAATGCACACAAGATGGACTTAAACTTAAATACAACCCTAAAATGTAAAATAATTTTAATTCCATGTAAAAAAAATATTTAGAAATACATATGAACTAAACAAATGTAGTCTATTAAAAAACATGAAAACTAGTTGTCATTTTTTACCAGTTAGTTTTTTTGGGGTTAATTTGATCTATGATGTCAAGCTTTATAGGACCATCTGGCACCCAGCTGCTGCCATCAATCTGCTGCAAGTCCTGTAGTGCTAGTCAGGATTCTGTGTGGTGTCTCCATTATGGTTGGCTGGTTGCAGCAATGCAGAGTGTGCATTCTTTTAGCTATGTGCACAGACAGCAGAGTTGCAGGATAATATAAGGAGATCTGCTGTGCCTCATTGGTGACAATGGAAGGTGCTGTGACTGTCAGACACATGCCTTCTGGTGTAGAGCAGAATGCTTACAAAGTATATTGCAAAGAGAGGTGTTATCTGGCGCCGCTCACGGCCTTCAGACAAGTGCTGCCAGTTATAACCAAATGTTTGTATCAGCAAGCTAGGAGGAATCAGTAGCATGTGCAATTTGGTAAGAACCTATTTTATTAGCCTCAGAGTCCCATTAACACAAGTGGTCTTTATACTGCACAGTTTTGCCTTTCTTGCAAAATGATTCGATTCTCAGAGAAGTTTTATTAGGTGACTTAGAGGTAAATCTGAAAATTTTCTGCTGCTAAACTATAAAATGGAAGTCCAGTCAAAAAACAACCCACCTGCCCTTCCCCAGTCCAGCGCCAAACCCCAGGGTACCAATGGCAGCCGGACAGAAAGACACAAAGCAGCATCCACCTTCGCTCTGTGGGCACACCCACCGCTCATTCAAGCGAATGGGCTGGCAGGCATGGGCATGGAGCTGGTGGACGCCGATTTGTCTCTTTCTGTGCGGCTGCTGAGGAACACAGAAAAGACAGACATGCAATGGAAGGAGCAGCCATTTTCCTGTAGGCACAGGAGATTGTCCCACAGATTGTGAAGCTAGAGATGGAACCACCTCCTTGGGATAAAAAGGGGTCATGACTAAATAAAATGCAGGGGCTAGGTTACACAAGGAGGGCTGGATCTCAACTTCAGCAACTTAATAAGCCCTTTGAACCAAATCAGGCTGGGGGGGGGGTGAAAAGGGGAGTTTATCATTATTAGAATTTGCATAAAAAATGTTGATTCAGAGATATACATATATGTTAAATATGAAATATTCATGTGTAATTGTGTAAGCCCAATGGAGTCTAATTTTTCCAAATGATGAATAGCCATTTTACCTGGCTGATGACCAAATCCTAAATAAGGGAGAACATACATTTGCAAACTGGCTGTCTTTATGGAAAAAGTAGAAATAAATGCAAGTACATTTACACATTCATTTTGTGTTTCCTCATTTCATTGTTAGTGACAATTTTTTTTTATCAATCCATTTATAGCAATAGTTTTCGAGCAGGGACTTCGGGAGCCTGAATTATCAAGTGTCAGCAACTGTTAATGCCACTCAGCACCAATATTTTGGCCTCAGCAGCACTCAGAGGCCGATCCATTAATAGCGGCAGGTAGCGACAGTTGAGCGACTGTAGCAGTATTTTCACAGCGCCCGCTAGTAGTCGCTGTGCTTGGCCATTGTTCGGTTGTTGATAGCGAGTCGGTGTGCAGTAATGTTGAATACGGGGTGACGAGTCGCTATTTGACAGGTTCCGCGATGTATGGGTGCGCATGATAGCGACTGGTCAGAGCGACCGGCTCCCACCACATTCATCAAAAAATCACGCTCAAAAAATTCTCGCGCTGTGAAATGCATGTTTAAACCCCAGAGCGCTGGCGGCAATGTGTTAAAAGTAGTTTATTTACCCCCAAACCACCATATTTTTGGAAACCAAAAAAAAAAAAATGTTGAAAGAATTTAGTAATATGAATACAATATCAGACCTGTAATATCAATTCTGCACAAATTTATTTTTTTTTTTTTACCTTAAAAAAATTAACTAACATGGCAGAAGTGGTCACCGAATTTTTCACATTTAAAAAAAAAAAAAAAAAAAAAATCATTAATAACAATTAATTATGAATATTTAAAGATTGTTCCATTGAAATGTATTGGAGAGTGCCAGGTAGCGAGAGGTCATACCTGTCGCTGTTCAAGGTCGGACCCTGGTGCTGTGGGCTGAGGCTGGAATAATGATGAATGAGTGGCTATCTGGCGCTATCTCAGTCGCTAAGCAGGATCGGCTTGATAAATGTGTGATTGTGGTGGGGAGCCGGCGTTCTCGTGGCGGTGCCCGTCATTACCGATCGCTCACCAGTCGCTACCTGTCGCTATTCCTTCATAAATAAGGGCCATAGTGTGTGATTTAACAAACAACAAGCATGCAGTGCCTGTGCGTCCGTCCGCCTGCATCTAATTTATCATTAGTGCCATATAGTTTGTGGTGACCGACACTCTTGTTTAAGCTCACCAGTTTAGAGTGGCGCTGTAGGTTAAAATGCCATAGACCACAAAGGGCAGAACTGTTATGAAGTATTTTATGCTTAAAAATAATATTACGCACATTTATCTGTACAGGACTTGCATTGTGACTTGTCAGTAATGGAAACATGTTACTTAGATGTTGCCAAATGTCATTTTATTTTTTTCCTGTTAAATATATTATCTCGCTTTATACCTTACCAATGTGACCTTAGGAGCACAACAACTTTAACTCAACCTTAACACACTTTAAAAGTTGTTCCCTTTGTCCCCAGCAATCATATCCTTTGACTGTCATGATTAAATGCTGACCGGTGCTGGTTAAATGCACCGCCAATCTTTTCTGTGGCGTTGTTATACTTCGGGTTCAACAGGCGCTGACACAGGCTGGCCAATACAAAATTCCCCTATACAAGCTGATTAATTAACATCGGGCATTGTGATCATTCATTACAAGTAGCAGCATCAAAATAGAAATAGATACTGGCGCTCAAAAATGTCCGTATGTCTGCAAAATGGCACTAAATGGCGCATTTCTTAAATAAGGCCCTAAATTACTTTTTATGTCATAAGCATAATAATCAGCTCTCGGCTCTGACAGCAATGTGATGAATTATGGAGGAGGAGGCGGAGGAGTGGCGGGAGGAGGGAGGGACCAGCAATCCTGTCCCTCTGCTGAAATGATTGGGGGGATGGGATGAAAAAGAGAATGTCATTGGGTAAACCTGTAAACCCTGATATCTGCTCCAATTTAAAAATGTAAAACAATTTAGGTCAGTGCCAAATGTCGCCCCACGCAATGGTGTAACAACTGCCTTTGCCTGTAGTATCACTTTAAGTAAAATAATTTTATTTTATTAACCCCAAAGAAAAACATTTTGTGTTTCAATTATTGACAAGTCCCAATGCAAGTTCTGTTCAAATAAATGTTTTTAATATTAATTATAAGCATTAAACACTGCAATCCAGTTCTTTTTTTTTATATATTCTTTATTTATGCATGTTCAAGACAAGATACAAACATATAGAAGATACATAAAAATACAGCATTGTAATGTAACCAGCAAGAATGGTACAGCGTATTGAGAAAAAAAAAAGAAAATAAAAAGGAGTTATCAAGTAAACTTCCTTGTGGTCCATTTTCTTTAACCATATCGGCGCCCGACCTAGCTCCCAAGGCGCCCATCCCATGTTCGCCCCACGGGCTCATAGCAGACAATCAAACAGCACTGTACCCAGAAGAGAACCAGCAAACAGGGAAAAGAAGGAAAGAGAAAAAAGAAAAGGGAAAGCAGAGGTAGGGTAATATCGGTGTCCCTTGTTCTACTTGTACTACTGATTTCGTTCGACTAGCCCCTTATATTCTGTTGAAAATGTAAATGCGTCCCAGCCCATCCATCTGAGGCGGTGCGCCTCCGATGTTTCGTTGCGCTCAGCAATGATGCCCTCAAATCGCTCCATCTCCGAGACTTTGTTAAGCCAGAGTAGGACACTAGGTGGATCAGGTTTCTTCCACTGCACGGGAATGCACGCCCTAGCCGCATTGATTAATTGACAGATTATGGACCTCCGGTATCCTTTAGCGGGTATCTCCGAGTGGTGGAGAAGGAAGAAGGCCGGACCCCCCGGGACCTCCTCGCCCAGCACCCTCTCCATTGTTTCCTTGACCGTAGACCAGAAATCGCGCACCCCCGGGCAAGACCAAAAGATGTGTAGGAGATCCCCCCTCTCCTGCCCACATCGCCAGCAGAGAGGTGACACCTCTGGGAACCATCTGTGAAGGGAGGTGGGAACTCTATACCACCCGGTTAGAATTTTATAGTTGCACTCTTTGTATTTAGTGCATCTCGCCATTTCATGAGTCAGCTTAGCTATTTTAGTCCATTGTTTTGGGGTAAAGGTAATGTCCAAGGCGTCCCCCCACTTGGAGATGAAAGGCGGCGCCTCTATGTTTTCCGGACTGGTCAGCATCTTATAAGCGGAAGAGAGTACATGTCTTACGGGACCCTTCTCTTCACATAGCCTCTCAAATGTGGTGAGCCCTCTACCTTCCCGAAGCTCCCGTGAGAGTTGAGAAAAAGTGTCTCAACTGAATGCCCTGCCAGGTACTCCATCTTGGCAAGCCCCGTGTATCTGCCAGATTCTCCAATGACTCCCACGTTCCCTGACTCTGGAAGTGACAGACCCTGCCCACCCCTCCCCTCAGCCATCTCTCCACCACCCCACCCGAGACCCCGGGCGGGAATGCCGGGTTGCCCAGGATCGGGTACAGCGGGGAGAAAGCCAGAGAGATGCCGCTGTGCGATCTACATCTCTGAAAGATTTTGATGGTAGCCCCGATCGTCGGGTGTCGTGCCATAGGCCCCGTGTGCTGCTTGGGCAACCAAGGTAGGAATTGTAACGGGAGGGGAGTAAACACTGCAATCCAGTTCTGCCCATTGTGCTGTATGGGATCTTGAGCAACACCACCATGTTTAATCTTGCGCTGCTACAACCACAGCTCCCAGCACTGCATCCCTTTTGACGCTACTAAAGTTGGCAGCCGCATCGGCATTAGCCTATTTTTATTTGTTAAATCGTACACTGATTGCCACTGAGGCCAAAAAAGTTGTGCTGTGTGGCTGACACTTCTTAAATAATAGCTTGAAAATAGATTGAAATTGAACTGTGCTCATCTCTTTTTTCCTTAAACCAGACCTTCACCCTGAATAAGAGTCTATCTTGTATATTTCCCCCACCATGTACATACAGATTGCCAGCATTAAAAATCATCCTACCTCCATCTACTGCATTTTCTGAGCCTTTAAACATCCAAGATGGTGGCACATGCTGCCTGCATACAGGAAGTGTCTTCTGACTGTGCAGCTCTGCATTCTGGGATTGCTGTCTTTTTCCTGACCCCAGCTCTGCCCCGCAGCACTTTTCACCCTCTCCTCAGTATGTGGTGCTTCTGAGGCAAGATGGCGGCGCCCATATTCTAGAGTCCTGACCAGAGTTGCAGCCCAGCGGGGGAAAGAATAAAAAAGAAGTGACTAAAAACATAAAATATATTAATTTTAGATGATGGGGAATTTTTTGGGACTTTTCATTAAATGATGCTGAGGGTCCAGTTTCACCCCCAAAATGCAGTCATTTCTTGCCCAACTTGTTCCTATATTAAAGCAGACAAAAAGTCCAAGTCCAAAGGACTTACTCAACTTCCCAGCGCTGGTGCTTTTGCTAAGTCACTTTTGGGTTCATGTTGTGCAGTAAACAGCAATATATGAACCTATTTGAAGCTGCAGATCAGTGGCCGATGGTGGGTGCACCCAGAAGCATTGTGGGATACATACACCTGGGTGTAGCAAGATGGCAGCGAGGTGATTGGGATACAGTAGCCTGGTAAGCAAGTGGTTTGAATGCTTATTAATCGCCTTTTGTGTTTCTTTGCATATGGAGTATAAAAAGAAAATAAAATAAAATTTTGACTTTCGGCTTGCTTTAATAATGACCAAGTTTACCACTAGGCGAGATTCACAGATTAACACAGGCAGTAACAACTTGTTTTCACAATAACAGCACCCTGGTAATATATTTCAATGAATTAATGAGCCTGATTAATCAGAGTCTTAAACATTCTTTCTGGGCTATCAATCTGTGGCAATGCAGAAGGTAAGCATTGCCCTAAGATACTTAAAATATGTACTGGGCTCTCCAATATGCATTAAAAAACACCTTTCTGAGGACTATGATAAATCTGTTCAATTTTTAAGAAGTGCAGATGTAAGCAAGAAACATGATTTAATAAATAAGGGAACTCAATACTTTTCTCCCATGAAAGGCCTTTACCTGGTTATAGGGCATATAAACAGTACCTCAGTGCACTGTAGTGCACACCCGCAAGACTTTATGGGAGATTGGATACACCCTAATGCTTGGGTTTTAGTTAACATTTATAAACCTGCATTTGACCTGGTGTGCTGGGGTACAATGGACAGTAAAATGTCCCGCACTGCAGTGGCTCTCAACTGTTTGTCCCAAAGGAGAAAATGAAATCTATCATGTAACCAGAAGCTGATGCCATTGGTCCATGAGACATAAACAGTAATAAGACCTGTAGTCAACACTGGAATAAATAATGGGATGATGTCTGTACCACCAGTCCTGACATTTATGCCCCATTTCCACAAAACAAATAACATACAAATAATCGCTAAAGCAAACGCAATCAAGCAAAAATTGCTCCATGGAAATGCTCACTGCAGTCAAACGATCCACGAGAACTTGCTCGTTGGTTGAGGAAATTTATCTTTGGCACATTAACATCACCATGTGGAAACAGAAATCTGCTCCAAATAGGACTGTAGAAATTCCTTGCGATTGCTTTAAGCCGGACCTTCAGCATGATTTAATGAAAAGCCCAAACCCTAACACTATTCCCCAGTATCTAAAATTAATACATTTTAAGTTTTTAGTCACTTATTTTTCTTTCCCCCACCGGGCTGCAACTCTGTTCAGGACTCTAGGATACGGCGCCGCCATCTTGACTCAGAAGCATCACATGTACTGAGGAGAGCGGGATAAAGTAAAGGGGGTGGGGTTATAGCTGTGCTTTGCACAGACAGAGCAGAGCTGGGGTCAGGAAAAGGACAGCAATCCCAGAACGCAGAGCAACACAGTCAGAAGACACTTCCTGTTTGCAGGCTGCCTGATGCTCCCTGAGCCGCCATCTTGGAAGTTCAAAGGCTCATAACATGCAGTAGATACAGGTAGGATGATTTTTAATGTGAGCAATCTGTATGTACAGGGTGTGAGAAACATATAAGATATGCTCTTATTCAGGATGAAGGTCCACTTTAACAAATATTGTCCACATCTGGATGCAAGTCATCTACTTGCATACGAGTTGCGCGATCGTTCGCTCTTCAACAAATGGTCGATTAATCTGTTTGCGTAAATGGGCCTTAACTACCTATGAAGAAAGGAGTTTAAAGTCTACCTTCAGCAGAACCTTGGAAACAAAATTAGACTCAATTAGCTCAGAGTATATCAAAGCAAGGTTAGATAAGCAAATAAACAGTACAGACCAGGGAAAACCAGGAAACCTAAAGGGGGGTAAAAAGTTAGGGTTCACAAGTGCAAAGAGCTGTGAAACTATGAGAATTCAGAAAGTAAAGCAAGGAGTCATGGAATTGTAACCTGAAGATTAACTAGTAGCCGCTAGTAAATTTGGAGAATGCTAAAAACAAGGCCTTTGCTATGGAACCAAGGATTGAGGTGAGTATATGGGGAAATACTGAATTTGAGATTAGAGAAAGAAAGGGGAGGATTAAACCCAGATTAGACTCAGAGTTTAGACCCTAGTCCAACTTTTGGTCCACTTTAAAGTATAGTTATTAACCCTTTAAGTGCCAGCCCACCTGGAGATTTTGTCACGCTCTGTTGCCAGAGCATTTTTCACAATTTTGAGCTACACATGTTTAACTGTAATTTTTGAAGGGATTTTCTGGGACTTCCCATAAAAATTACATATTGTTTTTTTCAGCAGAATCTGGGCTTTAACATCAATTTTGTAGTTTTATCCTAATTATTTTGGGCAAAATATGTGAAAGAAAATAAAAAATGCACACGTTTTTACATTTTGCAGTGTTTTTTTTAATCGAAAATAAAGCTTTTTCAATAAAAACATATTGAGGGTAAAAGCCCCATTTCTCCCGGTTACAACGGTACCACACATGTATTAGTAGACACCCTTTCCTGCCCAGGAGACCCCAGAAACTGCAAAGAGCGCTAGAGGAGATTTTCAGATAAAATACAAATACTTTGTGCTCCTCGCAGTTTTTCAAAAAATACAACCCTTTACATTTGAAATACCCCCACAAACTATATATTTTTGGAAAGTGCACAATTCAAGGTTTCTAAGCATACTAGGCTTGTTGGCGTGGGTGCATTGGTTTGAACTCTATTGATTGGCAGAATCTCTGGTTCCAAAGGATTTCCCTAAAAAAAAAAAGCAAAAAGCAGATTCAAAACCATATTTTCCTATAAAAACAATAAGCAAGCAAGAAGTAACGCAGTAAATCTGAAAGCACAACATCTGCTGAACAAAACAATACCCCACATGCATAGGTACGTTGAAGTGTAGAGTTGCCAAACACCCCAAAGTCAAGTATGCGTTTGAGGGTAATTTTACTTGAAAAAATCAGCGGCGCACACAAAGTGCGCACCTTGCAGTTTCTCCAAATTTACAACCCTTTACATTTGAAATACCCCCACAAACTATATATTTTTGGAAAGTACATACCTCAAGGTTTCTAAGCCTACTGGGCTTGTTGACGTCGGTTACTTCGTTCCGACTCTATTGATTGGCAGAATCTCTGGTTCCAAAGGATTTCGCTAAAAAAATAAGCAAAAAGCAGATTGAAAAACATTTTTTCCTATAAAAACAATAAGCAAGCAAGAACTAACGCAGTAAATCTGAAAGCACAACGGCTGCTGAACAAAACAATACCCCACATGCATAGGTACTTTGAAGTGTAGAGTTGCCAAACACCCCAAAGTCAAGCATGCGTTTGAGGGTAATTTTACTTCAAAAAATCAGCGGCGCACACAAAGTGCGCACCTTGCAGTTTCTCCAAATTTACAACCCTTTACATTTGAAATACCCCCCACAAACTATATATTTTTGGAAAGTACATACCTCAAGGTTTCTAAGCCTACTGGGCTTGTTGACGTCGGTTACTTCGTTCCGACTCTATTGATTGGCAGAATCTCTGGTTCCAAAGGATTTTGCTAAAAAAATAAGCAAAAAGCAGATTGAAAAACATTTTTTCCTATAAAAACAATAAGCAAGCAAGAACTAACGCAGTAAATCTGAAAGCACAATGGCTGCTGAACAAAACAATACCCCACATGCATAGGTACTTTGAAGTGTAGAGTTGCCAAACACCCCAAAGTCAAGCATGCGTTTGAGGGTAATTTTACTTCAAAAAATCAGCGGCGCACACAAAGTGCGCACCTTGCAGTTTCTCCAAATTTACAACCCTTTACATTTGAAATACCCCCCACAAACTATATATTTTTGGAAAGTACATACCTCAAGGTTTCTAAGCCTACTGGGCTTGTTGGCGTCTGTGACTTCCTTCGGACTCTATTGATTGGCAGAATCTCTGGTTCCAAAGGATTTCGCTAAAAAAATAAGCAAAAAGCAGATTGAAAAACGTTTTTTCCTATAAAAACAATAAGCAAGCAAGAACTAACGCAGTAAATCTGAAAGCACAACGGCTGCTGAACAAAACAATACCCCACATGCATAGGTACTTTGAAGGGTACAGTTACCAATCACCCAAAACTAACACATGTGCTATGGAAAAACAAAACAATTTCTTACCTGTTCTAAGAAGTGCAAGTAGGATACTGTAGCTGTGTCATCAGATTATAGGATACTGTAGCTGTGTCATCAGATTATAGGATACTGTAGCTGTGTCATCAGATTATAGGATCAGTGCAGTGATCAATGACCAATATCAGGAATCAAGAACCTAAAATTGGTCACATTTTATCATCACTTGCCACAAGTAACCAGCTGCTCCTGCTCCACCATTTCCCTTCGGATTAGCAACAACGAAAAGAAACTAAAAGAAAATAAAATATAATGGCAACACAAAATACCTAAGAAACCTAATCCTAAAAGGGGCCTACCTACCAAAAAAAAAATGCATTGCTCAATAATTTAGTTGAGTATGGTATACCTCAAAACAATCTTCGAGGCATATCCCGGGTTGGCTGGGACAGGTCGGGCAATAATACCGCACATCTCTTCTAATGCCACGCTTCCTACAAACCCTACAAGCTCTCTGGGGATACCGCTTTCTACCAATTTCGGGAAGCAACTTTATAAAGTGCTTCCCTACTAATCTGGCCTCGTTGTCATTGCTAGGCAGATCTGGTTCTTCCGCAGTATCCCCAAACAACAAAGCAGGGAGTAACTGCTGCTGGTACTTTATGTACGATAAATTGGAGCCTGGCACTGCTGCCTTGAAGGCAACAAAGCTGTTGTAAGTTGCCATTTGGACCAAATGGATAGCAACTTTAGTGTACCAGGCTCGAGTTTTTCGGGTGGCGTTGTAATAAGTTAATATTTGGTCCGTTTTATCAACGCCACCCATGAATTTATTATAATCGGTTATGCAACGTGGCTTTTGGGAAGGGGCTCGGGGACCACGTTGCCTTACATTCACAACTGACTCATCGTGGAGTGTTGTCAGAAGGAATACATTTTTTTTGCCCATGTATTTCATGGCCAGGACCTCATCGCTTCTTAGAGCATAAGACTCCCCCCTTTTTAATTTTTTTTCAAGTAGTGGCCTGGGCGATCCTTTGTGTTTAGGGTTGATGGTGCCGCAGGCCGGGGTATCCAACGAATAAAGGGCGCGAAATAAGGGGATGCTGGTATAGAAGTTGTCCACATATAAGTGGTAACCTCTACCCAACAATGGAGTCATAAGGTCCCAAACGATCTTTCCACTTATTGACAAATCAAGGGGACAACCAGGGGGGTCCAGATAGGTGTCCTTTCCTTCATAGATTCGAAAATATTTGATGTAGCCGGTCACACTATCGCATAATTGGTAAAATTTAATCCCGTAGCGGGCACGCTTGCTAGGGATATATTGCCGAAAATCAATGCGCCCTTTGAAAAGCAGTAGTGACTCGTCAATTGATAATTTTTGGCCGGGGGTGTACACTACTGCGAAGCGATCTGACAGGCTGTTGAGCAGGGGCCGTAATTTATGCAGCCTGTCGTGACCGGGCTCACCACGGGGAATAGCAGTGGAATTGTCGTTAAAATGCAGAAACCGCAGTAAAATTTGGTAGCAGTTTCTGGACATTACGGCCGGAAATAATGGAGTTGCCAATATGGTTTGGGTATCCCAGTAGGAGGAAATACTAAATTTTTTTAGGATACCCATTGCTAGAGTGAGCCCCCAAAATTTCTTTATCTCACTCAAATTTGTGGGATGCCATGCCTGAGCTCGGGCGTGCCTCTGCAGGGGGTTTTGCGCTAAGACCTGCTCGGCATAGAGATTGGTATAGAAGACCATATCCAGTAGGATGGCTTCTGTGAGGAACAATTTGAAAAAGTCAATGACACCAAAATTTGTGGTGTCTACATTGACCCCGGGGACCGAATCAAAAGGGGGAATTTCGGGGGAAATATTATTAGGAGGCCTCCACGCAGACGCTCCTTCACCAGCTGCAGCACTCGATGCCTCATCCTGCACTACACTCGCCTGAAGCATGGCCTCACTTTGTGCAGCACTATCCCTTCTACGGTGGCTACTACTGGTAGCACTGCGCGGCTGTGTTTCCTCAGTAGAGTATACACTGTCTGACTCGCTATCTGATGGGAAGAACTCAGACCCTGACTCACTAAAATCTTCCGAGTCAGACGCCATCAGGTAAGCCGCAGCTTCCTGTGCAGTGTACCGCTTACCAGCCATACCCCAATGCAAAAAAAAATCTAAAAAAAATTAAACTAAAGGCTAAAACTAAAGGCTAAAACTAAAGGCTAAAACTAAAGACAAATTACAAAAAAATACAATACAATAAAACAAAGCAAAAAAACAGACAAAAAATTAAACAAAAAAATACAATACAATAAAACAAAGCAAAAAAACAGACAAAAATAGAAATAAAAGTGTATAGTTACAACCCGATGAGAAGTGGTGGAGTCAGGAGCAGCAGGTCACGGGATCCCAGCTAGGCTCCCAAAAGGAGGAAGGGGCTAAGGTCCCAAAAGGAGGAAGGGGCCAAGGTCCCAAAAGGAGGAAGGGGCCAAGGTCCCAAAAGGAGGAAGGGGCCAAGGTCCCAAAAGGAGGAAGGGGCCAAGGTCCAAAAAGGTCCCAAAAGAGCACGGTCCAAAAAAAAACAGTAGCGATCTTCAAATCTCAGCGAACCACCTAAAGGAAAAAGTTAAGATTAGGGAGTGTGGGTGAACTGAATGCCTGATAATAACTACCTGATCCCCCAATCTAACGACACATGCATGGGCAATAGCCGCACTATGCTATAGCTAGAGCGGTGGTAAGGTAAGTTTTACTGGGGATTCACTCTACTAGCGCACTGGATTGGACGAGCGGCTGCACCTGCGCAGTAGAAGCGGGGTGAGGTGATTTGATCTGGGCATTCGGGGGGTTTCACAGTGACCTCCCCCTGATCCTGCCTCCATTAGGATATTGGGGTGTATAATGGGGTGCACCCCACCCCTTTCTCTTACCGTCTCGTTGGCGGCTGTGACCGGCATCAGGAAGCCCCGGGGCCCCCAGTTCTTCTCCACCATCAGCCGGTCCCGTCCCCGGTGCTGCAGGCGGCCGCCGCCATAAGCCGCATAACAAGCCAGAGCCAGCCCGGCCCTGGCCGCACCCGCCACCATCACCCGAGATGTGCCGCCACCGGGCACCGGCGCCCAGTCACAGCCCGGAGCAGCCTACAGAGCGCAGCCATCACCACTGACACCCAGGGGCGGACTGACACCACTCAGGTCCCCCGGACCAAAAAAACCAAGGGCCCTCAGCGAGACCCCACCCCTTGTCCCACCTCTGCCCCGTCCCTGTTCTGGGGATGAGTGTGGATGGAGGCATGAGTGTGGATGGAGGCATGAGTGTGGATGTAGGCATGAGTGTGGATGGATGCATGAGTGTGGATGGAGGGGTGACAGGGGCACAGGCTGGGGATGAGTGTGGATGGAGGGATGAGTGTGGATGGAGGCATGAGTGTGGATGGAGGCATGAGTGTGGATGGAGGCATGAGTGTGGATGGAGGGATGAGTGTGGATGGAGGCATGAGTGTGGATGGAGGCATGAGTGTGGATGGAGGCATGAGTGTGGATGGAGGCATGAGTGTGGATGGAGGGGTGACAGGGGCACAGGCTGGGGATGAGTGTGGATGGAGGGATGAGTGTGGATGGAGGGATGACAGGGGCAGGCTGGGGATGAGTGTGGATGGAGGCATGAGTGTGGATGGAGGGGTGACAGGGGCAGGCTGGGGATAGGTGCAGATGGAGGGATGGGTGGCAGGGGCAGGCTGGAGATAGGTGCAGATGGAGGGATGGGTGGCAGGGGCAGGCTGGAGATAGGTGCGGATGGATGGATGGGTGGCAGGAGCAGGCTAGAGATAGGTGAAGATGGAGGGATGGGTGGCAGGGGCAGGCTGGAGATAGGTGTGGATGGATGGATGGGTGGCAGGGGCAGGCTGGAGATAGGTGCAGATGGAGGGATGGGTGGCAGGCGCAGGCTAGAGATAGGTGAAGATGGAGGGATGGGTGGCAGGGGCAGGCTGGAGATAGGTGCAGATGGAGGGATGGGTGGCAGGAGCAGGCTAGAGATAGGTGAAGATGGAGGGATGGGTGGCAGGGGCAGGCTGGAGATAGGTGCGGATGGATGGATGGATGGGTGGCAGGGGCACAGGCTGGAGATAGGTGCGGATGGATGGATGGGTGGCAGGAGCAGGCTGGAGAAAAGTGCGGATGGATGGATGGGTGGCAGGAGCAGGCCAGAGATAGGTGAAGATGGAGGGATGGGTGGCAGGGGCAGGCTGGAGATAGGTGTGGATGGATGGATGGGTGGCAGGGGCAGGCTAGAGATAGGTGAAGATGGAGGGATGGGTGGCAGGGGCAGGCTGGAGATAGGTGTGGATGGATGGATGGATGGATGGGTGGCAGGGGCAGGCTAGAGATAGGTGAAGATGGAGGGATGGGTGGCAGGGGCAGGCTGGAGATAGGTGAGGATGGATGGATGGGTGCCAGGGGCAGGCTGGAGATAGGTGCGGATGGATGGATGGGTGGCAGGAGCAGGCTAGAGATAGGTGAAGATGGAGGGATGGGTGGCAGGGGCAGGCTGGAGATAGGTGCGGATGGATGGGTGGCAGGAGCAGGCTGGAGATAGGTGCGGATGGATGGATGGGTGGCAGGAGCAGGCTAGAGATAGGTGAAGATGGAGGGATGGGTGGCAGGGGCAGGCTGGAGATAGGTGCGGATGGATGGGTGGCAGGGGCAGGCTGGAGATAGGTGAAGATGGAGGGATGGGTGGCAGGGGCAGGCTGGAGATAGGTGCGGATGGATGGATGGGTGGCAGGGGCAGGCTGGAGATAGGTGCGGATGGATGGATGGGTGGCAGGGGCAGGCTGGAGATAGGTGCGGATGGATGGATGGATGGGTGGCAGGGGCAGGCTGGAGATAGGTGCGGATGGATGGATGGGTGGCAGGGGCAGGCTGGAGATAGGTGCGGATGGATGGATGGGTGGCAGGGGCAGGCTAGAGATAGGTGAAGATGGAGGGATGGGTGGCAGGGGCAGGCTGGAGATAGGTGCGGATGGATGGATGGGTGGCAGGGGCAGGCTGGAGATAGGTGCAGATGGATGGATGGGTGGCAGGGGCAGGCTAGAGATAGGTGAAGATGGAGGGATGGGTGGCAGGGGCAGGCTGGAGATAGGTGCGGATGGATGGGTGGCAGGGGCAGGCTGGAGATAGGGGCGGATGGATGGATGGGTGGCAGGGGCAGGCTGGAGATAGGTGCGGATGGATGGATGGGTGGCAGGGGCAGGCTGGAGATAGGTGCAGATGGAGGGATGGGTGGCAGGGGCAGGCTGGAGATAGGTGCGGATGGATGGATGGGTGGCAGGAGCAGGCTGGAGATAGGTGTGGATGGATGGATGGGTGGCAGGGGCAGGCTGGAGATAGGTGCGGATGGATGGATGGGTGGCAGGAGCAGCCTAGAGATAGATGAAGATGGAGGGATGGGTGGCAGGGGCAGGCTGGAGATAGGTGCGGATGGATGGATGGGTGGCAGGGGCAGGCTGGAGATAGGTGCGGATGGATGGATGGGTGGCAGGGGCAGGCTGGAGATAGGTGCGGATGGATGGATGGATGGGTGGCAGGGGCAGGCTGGAGATAGGTGCGGATGGATGGATGGATGGGTGGCAGGGGCAGGCTGGAGATAGGTGTGGATGGATGGATGGGTGGCAGGGTGGGGATAGGTGCGCAAATGAGTCCAGTCAGGCCCCCTCTAACAGCGCGCAGCCCGCGAGGAACTTTGACAGCCAGCTGATCGGGGGGGGGGGGGGGGGGGGGATCGGATCGGGGGATCGGATCGGGGGTTGGGGATGCTGGCGGATCGGCGACCGTGACCCCCGAACCCCCGCCCCCCTCGATCAGCTGGCTTTCTGGGTTCCTGGGTGTGCGAGGGCGGACAACGGCCGATTGGACCGGCCTGTCAGTCCGCCCTTCCGGACACCGATCAGGGTACAGCCACCCCCCGAACCCCCCCAACAAAAAATCACTGACCCCACACACTCCCCCACACCCCCACCCACACACACACACACACACACACCTACCTCGAGCCGGCGAACAAAGAGGAGACCGCAAGACCGCAAGTTGTTTTTAAAGTGGTGGCGCCGGCTGATGACAACAGCCGTGCGCCCCTCTTCGGATTGGTCCCCCGACGATCTGGTGACTGGGGTGAGGTCAGGGTCACCTCCAGATGACCCCCCCATGACCCTTCTACACTGTGGAGGCGGGATCCAGGCTGTTTTCGTCCGTTGATCGTCAGGAGGTGAGTTACAGTGCAGCCCGTAACACCTACGTGCTTGGCACTTAACGCCCAGCCAAGCCAGCACGTAGGTGTTACGGGCTTGGCAATAAAAGGGTTAAAAGTTGCATGCATGTTTTGGCACCCCTGGTCAAAATTACTGTAACTGTGAACAGTTAAACCAGACCAACAGCCTGGCACAGTTGGAAAAGAAAGGTAGCAGCCATTTTGTAGCTTCCTCTCCCGCCATCTCCACCATGCTGCTGCCTGGATTCAACTGACATAACTGGCAATGCACAGTAACAGGAAGCCCAGCAGCACTTCCTATTTACAGGTGGCCTGCAGATGCATGAGCTGCCATTTAGTTTCTAAAATTTACTACAGCAGGAGTGTTTATGTGCAGCAATCTAAAATGCCCTAGGGAGGGATGCATATGAGCACTGTCTGTTGGGTTGGTCTGGTTTAAGTCATTTATGACTGTTGGTCCACTTTAAGCAAGCTGAAGACAAAATGATCTCCAAATGGCATAAAGTTGATGACACAAACTTTACCATATTTTTTGTAAAGCAGCATTAGCAATATCGGTGTATTCTTTTGGTTTAGTACAATTTTTAGTTTGGTAAAATTTTAGAGTGCAAAAAAGGAGGTAAGGAGATTTGTGAACTCAGATAACTTTGATCGCAGTCACAGACCTTAATAAGCCTCTGAAGGTGAGGGCTTGTTCAAACTAGGAAAGGTTAGGTGATGCGACTATCAAAGATTTATAAATACCCAGACTCCTCTAACCTTATCCCAAAACATGGCAGCCATGGGTTCTTTTAAGCAGCTGCCTAACACTCCAATAACAAGGATTGATGGCCACAAAGCAGAAGAAGGCAATAAGAAGATAGCAAAGTAGTTTCAGGTTACCATTTCCTTAATTTTAAGAGTGATTCAGACAGAGCAGTTAACAGGAGCAGTGGAGGTCAAGAGAAGGTCCAGAAAAATTTCAGACATTTGCTGGAAAGGCAAATAAGATCCCTCCTCTGGGGTGGAGCTTGCCATGTTCCTCAGCCCACCAATCCTCAGCCATAGAAGAATTTACCGGAGGCCTTTTAAAGGGAGTTGCTATAGGGGGTTATGGGATTGCCCTAGAGCTAACTAGTCTCAGGCACCATAAGAAACATAGGCTCTGCAACAATCTGTCACCCGGTGACAAAATGCTGACATTGCATCCTGCTCACACTGATGTGTGAGGCAATTTTGACTGTGGGATTGAGTTTCTATATAAGCTGGACTCATGTTTGTGGCAAGATGGCCGCTGCCATGCAGTTATGCAGCATAGCTTCTATCTGCAATTCTGTTACATCTGCATGAAGTTTTGTCCTCTCAAGTAATTTGGCACTGATTGCCAGAGGGGGGTATTAGTGGTGCAATTTATTGAACTTGTTTTTTTTTTACTCTTGGCCTGCTTTAACCCTGATGGGGTCAGATGGTGCCATTGTAAATAAATGTCCATAGTCTTTTCTTTTTTGGTATTATTTATACAAGTGGTTTTTCTGCAGTGGATTGTATCCAGAGTGTGAACTAGGAGCACACCATGATGCTTGGCACCTTTCTAAGTGGATTGTGCACACATAACATAACTTTACATAAAATAATATAACTATATAACTTTCTATATTTTTTTTTATTTGTTGTTGTCTTGTTACACTTTACAGACACTGCTGCTTGTATAAGATTCTTTTCTTTGAAAAGTGTTACAATCTCTCATAGTGATCACCCCTCTTTTACAATATGTTTAAAACCTAAAGTCCCTGCACCACAGTGGATTGTAGCCCTCTCCACTCCACTATGGAACTCTCATCTTTCAAGCTGGTCTCCCTATGTCTCCCTGTCTCCGACCAAACGGATGTATAACCCCCTCTCATACTAGGTATCCCAGCCTCACTGAATGCTTTTGGGAAAAAGTGCCCCTACCTGATGGAGGTCCATTTTGTTTGGCAATCATTAAAGGTGTGTAATAAAGTTAGTTTTCAATGGTAAAAGCGTGTTGATCCAATGCGCATACTCCACCACCAAACCAATCGCACACCAAATAGAGCATCAAAACTCTTACCAGAGCTAGATCAAATTAATCGCATTGACTCCACACTCAGGTCTCTAGATAACTGCTTGTATCCAACAGTCTTCAAGTCAAGGATTCCAAAGTTGTCCAGCTCAAAAGGCATATGTTTATAGCAAGAGCCATGCAAAGCAGCAAAGAGACAAATAATAGCGCAATACGTCTCACCATAACAACAATCTATTTAATAAAAATGCAACAAGCAACAACAGTAAAAAAACATTTGAAACATCTCAGGTACTCAGCAATTCTCACCGCCGACCTCCAGATCCAATCAGGCTTCAAGTTATAAAAGTCCAATCCTATGTAAAACCTCCAAACAATCAACGCGTTTCGTCGCCACAGCGACTTCTGCCAGGATGTTTGGAGAATGAAGCTGCCTGCTTTTTAAACAGGAAGTCAGGTGACGTCCAAATCACGTGAGCATAGTCACGTGATACGTTAAGCAAACAGGAAGCATCAGCTGCTAAAGCCGGCTTTGATGATGTCAAAATCACATGAGCAGAGTCATGTGATATACAAAGAAAACAGGAAGCATCGGCTCATAAAGCCAGCTTCTCATGCGGACGCGCACGCCAGTAATCAAACGCGCGCGCCCCTGCTCTACATCAGCGGACATGCGCAAAAGCAAACAAAGTTTCTCTAGTAACCGAAGCGGCGCGTCGTCTTGTTAAAAAGGAAGCACCTATATTCAACAGTACCATATATAAAATAACAGCGCACAGTAAGCACTAGCAGAGACAAAGGTTACACATCTTCATATTAAAAAGAACACATTTATAAAGTGCGCCTCATACATGTAATAACAGCGCGCAAGCTACATATAATGTGCACACACTACTTAGGAAGCGGCAGCCATAATAAAGGAGAACCAAACCTGTCAGTGCACACCATATCCGAGCGCACACTAAGAGGCCGATTCATTAATAGCGACAGATGAGCGACTGTAGCAGTATTTTCACAGCGGCCGCTAGTAGTCGCTGTGCTTGGCCGTTGTTCGGTTGTTGACAGCGACTCAGTCGGTGTGCGGTAATGTTGAATATTGGGTGAGGAGTCGCTATTTGCCAGGTTCCGCGCTGTATGGGAGCGCATGATAGCGAATGGCCATAGCGAACGGCTCCCACCATATTCATTAACAAATCACGCTCAAAAAATTCTTGCGCTGTGAAATGCATGTTTAAACCCCAGAGCACTGGCGGCGATGGGTTAAAAGTAGTTTTTTAACCCCAAAACAACCATATTTTTTGAAACAAAAAAAAACAAGTTTATAAAAACATTTTGTAATATGAATACATTAATATCAGACCTGTAATATCAATTCTGCACAAATTTATTTTAAATTTTTTTTTTACCTTAAAAAAAATATCTAACATGGCAGAAGTGGTAACAGAAATTTTCACATTAAAAAAAAAAAAAAAAAAATTATTATCAATTAATTATGAATATTTAAAGATTGTTCCATTGAAATGCATTGGAGAGCGCCAGGTAGCGAGAGGTCATACCTGTCGCTGTTCAAGGTCGCTCGCTGGCGCTGTGGGGTGAGGCTGGAATAATGATGAATGAGTCGCTATCTGGCACTCTCTCAGTCGCCAAGCAGGATCGGCTTGATAAATGTGTGATTGTGGTGGGGAGCCGGCGTTCTCGTGGCGGTGACCGTCATTACCGTTCATTCACCAGTCGCTACCTGGCGCTATCCCTTGTTAAATAAGGGCCTAAATCTCAGCTAATATAAAAAGATTAGAAAATTATAAAAAATGTAATTCTCTTTAATTCTATATCGGTCTGGCAACAGCGATAAAGCTGATGCCAGGCAAATAAAAAAGCACAATTATTTGCCCTGAAAGGTCAAAATGTTTAAAAACAAGCCCAATTGGAGCTAGAAGTGGCTGGTGAGGGTTGCCTCACAAAAGTTAGCGGCAATAATAAAAATTCTCACAAAAATTAGCAAGAACAATAATATTCATCAATACTCAACATAGAAAGCCAAAAGAAAAAAAAATCAATTTACAATACAACATGCTGATCTTAAATCATGAAGTATCTATGAAGCAATTGAGGTCATATTCAATATTAAGACCCCCTGGGGCTAATGTATCTAACTGGTAGATCAATTTACTTTCACATTGAGAAAGCTCCCTAACTAAATGAGAGTCTCTCCAATGGTAATCGATTTTATCCAATCCCATGAATGAGAGATGTTTCGGATCAGATGCGTGAACCAAATTAAAATGGGCAGACAAACTGTGTCCTTCAAACCCCCTCTTGATATTATAAATGTTTTCACGCACTCTGATCCTAAGTTCCCTAGTAGTTCTGCCTATATAACATTTACACCATATGGCATAGACCACCCCCTTTGAACAACAAGTAATGAATTTCCGAACCTTATAAGATCTCCCTGTTTGAGTATCATTAAATAATTTTTTTGGCTTCTCAATCTTAACACTTGTTCTACATCCACAGCATTTGCCGAATCTGTAGAAGCCAACCGGGGGGGCTTCAACAAGTGAAACAGGCTTCGGAGGGTCTATAAAACTACGCACTAGCTTATCCCTCAAATTTGGTGCTTTCCTGAAAATACAAACAGGTTTTGGGGGTAAGGCCGGGCCTAAAACAGGATCCTCCCTCAGAATATGCCAGTACTTGTTTAAAATGTTCTTCCGATGTCGAATATTGAAACCAGAGATGAAGGCAAATTCTATGCCTGCACACTGTCTCTCACTATCCTCTTGTTTTTTAATTAAAGTAGAACGGTCAGTGGCGCGAACAGACATTAATTGGGTAGCAATTACACTTTCCTCATAGCCTTTTTCCAAAAATCTCTTTGTCAAATCTGCTGCCTGTTTATCAAAGATAGTAACATCACTACAATTTCATCTAAGGCGCATGAATTGTCCCCTGGGAATCGCACGCAACCAATTAGGATGATGGCAGCTATCCCAGGGGACATATCCATTTCTGTCCGTAGCTTTAAAGTACGTGGACGTGACTAAGGATGTTCCCTCAATCTTGATCGAGAGATCAAGGAAATTAACCTTACTTGGTCCAATTTCCGGTGTAAACTCTAAATTACAACCATTGGTGTTCACTGAAGCAAAGAATGCATCCAAGGTGGATCTGGAGCCCTCCCAAACCACCAGCACATCATCGATGTACCGCCGCCATACCTTTAAATGAGGCCACGGTCCATCAAAGATGTGCTGGGATTCCCAGTATCCCACAAATAAATTGTCCATACTGGGAGCAAACTTTGTTCCCATGGCCACGCCTTTAGTCTGCAGATAATATCTGCCCCCAAACCAGAAATAATTATGGTCTAAGGCGAAGGTTAGACAGTTGATAATAAAGTCCACCTGTTTATTGGGTAGGCCAGAGGATAGATTCAAGTAGTGGCAAACGGCCAAAATCCCCAGATTGTGCGGGATAACTGTATAGGTGGCACGTTACGTCCGCTGTTGCCAATAATGATTCGTTGGTTACTTTAAGCGAGGCACACAGTTCTAACACCTGCCCAGAATCCCTCAGGTAGGCAGCTAATGCACACACTAGGGGCTGCAGAAATGTATCCACATACTCCCCTAGGCGGCACGTGATGGAATTCATCCCACTCACTATAGGGCGTCCCGGAGGTCTATCCAGACGCTTGTGGACCTTCGGCAGATAATAAATTGTGGGAATACGAGGGGCCCGGATGTTAAGGTAATCATACTCCTTTTAGTTGATAATCCCTTCCTCTTGTCCCTGATCTAAAAGGGAAACTGAACCAGCCTGAAACTCAAATCTTTCTGCAGCGATTTATATGTCTCAGTGTCGGCAAGTAATCTCTGCATTTCCTCAATATAATCCACTTTATTAAGGATTACTAGGCCCCCCCCCTTATCTGCCGGTTTTATAACGACATCCCTTCTTTGTTCCAAATCTTATTATATATTATATTTATTATATATATTATATTTTTTTGCATATTGAAGAAACTTTTTGGGGGGCATATTTTGATATTCCTCAAGTCCCTCGTAACAACCTTTTTAAAGGCCTCCAATTGAGCATTAGCAGGGACAATCGGATTAAAGACAGATTTTTTCCTAAGGGACGTATGCCGAACTACTGCCAATATCCCATTATCAGGTATCTCCTGAGTCTTTTGTTCATGGCTTGAGATGGTAGAAACATTAGACTCATCATTCATTCGCTCCTTCCCAAGAAAAAACTTTTTTACAGTCATTTTTCTAATGAATTTTTGGAAATCTATATGGGCGGCAAACTTGTCTAGCTCATTAGGTGGGGCATACTTTAAACCCCGATCGAGGAGAAGTTCATCATCAGTTAACTGGACGAAGCTGAGGTTAAAAATGCCTTGGCCTAAAATGGCCTTGCCTTCTTATGTTTAATGCCTCCTCTCCTTCCTCTCTGTCCCATTCTTTTCTTTTTAATGACTGTCTCCTTTCTACATTCTGTAATTTGCCCCTGTCTCTCAATGCTGTCTCTCTCGGTCTCTGGGATCTCTGTAGGTCCTCCTGAAAAGGGGTGGGTGTATTGATATAAGAGGATGTGGACAATTCCCGTCCACGTTTCATATAATATTTATCCTGTTTCCTATACTCAACCCTCTGTCTATCCCTCCAAGAGAGTGTCCTTTTGCGCCAACTCATCCCCCCAGTATTCCCACGCTGCCGTCCTGCATAGATCCTACTGTTTTGATCATTAGTGGGGTTGGTGACCACATGTTTATTCCGCCATCTTTCCTGTAGATTAGAGCCTGCCTCTCTTATGGGGCGAGAAGGGACATCTTTCGGACGGTAAGATCATCCTTAGTCAAAGTGTCAGGTAAAGTAGCATTTTTTTGGGACTAAGTTGGAAGGACTTTATGCACGTTGAGCTTTAATTTTATCTTGTTAGCGCGGTATTTACATTGTATTTTCTGTGTATAATCATTAAAGGTGGTTGAGTGGAACACCACCTCACTTATTTAAATTGTTGTCTGAGTCTTATCGTAGAGGACCCGGTTTCTGCTGCTACACATACCCGTTTGTACTCACTGCGTGAGACAGCCCTTATATCAACTCCATCTCACGACCCTCTACTCTGTGGAAGATACCTTCGCACAGTTGCCGCTCGGATCTGTGTAAATTTGGCAATTCTTTGTTGATAATTTCTGGTTTAGCACAGAGAGAGTAAAGGTTTGTAATACCTATCCTTTATCATTGCTGCTGTACTTCTGTATTGAACCACTGCCAACTCTACCTCTCGGTTTCTCTACCCCCCTTGGCCTTAGGAACTCAACCTCTCAACTGGGAACATTGATCCTCTACTTCTTCCCATGTTCAGACAAATAGTTCGGCCCCATAGTGAACAACTTAATTACAGCGGCTCGCCGGGTATCCCGGGAGCTGCTGCTAGCTATTGTTTAAGCTAATAATCCTTGCTCTTTCTTTTTGCTCTCTTCTTTCCTGTACTTACCCCCTATTGTCTTCTAATTCTCCCCCCATCCCACCTTTTGTCCTCTCGTACCCACGGAGGAGGTGTGCAGGGTGCTCTGAGCCCTACAATGAACTCCCTATCTTAAACAAAGACGTTGAAAGTCGCTACTTTCAAGGTCAGCGGCCTCAAAAGGAATGACTCTAAGACAAGAACTCTCATTACTGAAGGTGAGTGTCGCTTTCATCCGAGAAACACATTTTAGAGAGCCCAAAGCCCCCCAAAAGTCTTTCCTTCAGATTTTCGCAAACAACACCCCAGACCCCAGACTAAGGTGAACTCCGCATAGCCACCTATACATCTTGGCTTCAGTCTACATCCCTAATTCCAACCAGGGTTCAATTTTTGAAGGGTTCATAGACAAACTGATTTCAGTCCAAGAGGGGCCTGCTATAATTGGGGGTGACCTTAACCTAACCCTGGACCCCCTACTAGATTCCTCTGCGGGGAAATCTGCCCTATCCTGTGCTGCTTTGAAAAAAAATTAAAAACGCTATATAAAGCACAGCTACGTGATCCGTGATGAATCCTTCATCCCAACACCAAGGACTACTCCTTTTTCTCTACCTTCCACTTATCCTACTTCAGTATAGACTACATTCTGACTTCAAATAATATGCTTCTTTTAAATCAGGATTCAGAGATTGCGCCCATATCCATTCTCAGATCATGCACCTGTCACCCTCATTCTAAAACAAACTGAAAAAACTAAAAGGGTTATTCATCAAGGGATAGCGGCAGGTAGTGCATCGTAGCGGCAGGCAGCGTCTGGTGAACGCTGGGCGCTGTACACAATACCACATTTATGAAAGCGAATCTGGTGAGCAACTCTAACAGCGCCATGTAGTGTACGATTCATAATTACAGGCAGCTCAGCGTATAGCGCCAGCGCTCTAGCTTCCAGAGTGCCAAGTATTACCTGTCGCTCTCCCATACGTTTAAACAGGGTTTTTTGTTTTTAATATATATTTTTTAATCTCAAATAATTGTGTGACCTCTGCTGGCCTAGAAAAAGTCATTTTTGAAAATTGATTTTTTATATTTATATGCAGAATTGTCATTACAGGTCTGGCATTAAAGTATTAATGTCACAATGTTCCAACAATGTAATTCCATGTGTTTTCGCTTTGTTACTGGTGGATATGTGTTCAAAAACAGACTTTAATCACACAGCGTCTGGAGCTCTATGCTATAGCAACCAGATCCAGAGCGCCGACGCTGCGTGTGTCTGTTTTTTTGTTGAATATGGTGTGAGTCGCTGAGAGTCGGTCGCACTGAGCTGGCGCTACCTTTCACTGGCTGCAACGCTGTACTGGTGTTAGAACACCCAACATAAATCTTATTCATCAATGCCGGCCAGGTTACTACATTGAATGAGACGCTCTGTTACAGCGCCCGATACACACACATGAGCGTCTACTAGCGGTAGCTCTAAGTGCTGCTATACAGACGCTCATCTGCTGATACCTTATTACTCCATATCAGCATGGATTTATGAGGAATTGCTCCTGCCAGACAAACCTAATCAGCTTTTATGAGGAGGTAAGTTCAAGATTGGATCAGGGGGAGTCATTGGATATCATATATCTTGACTTTTCTAAAGCATTTGATACTGTGCCACATAAAAGGCTGGTACAAAAGATGAGAATGCTTGGACTGGGGGAAAACATGTGCAGATGGGTGGGAAATTGGCTTAATGATCGAAAGCAGAGGGTGGTTATCAATGGTACACACTCAGATTGGGTCACTGTTACTAGTGGAGTACAGCGAGGGTCAGTTCTGGTACCAATTCTCTTCAATATATATATAAATGACATTGGGTATGGATTAAACTGTAAAGTCTTAATCTTTGCAGATGATACTAAGCTGTGTAAAGTAATTAAAACAAAAGAGGACAGCAGGTAGCTACAAACAGATTTACATAAATTGGAAGCATGGGCAGTTAAATGGCAAATGAAGTTTAACACAGATAAATGTAAGGTTATGCACATGAGAAGGAAAAATCTGTGTCATGATTACACACTAAATAAAGAAACACTTGGTAAAACAACAATGGAAAAGGAACTAGGGGTTTTAGTTAACAATAAGCTCAACTGTAGTAATCAATGCCAGGCAGCTGCTGCCAAAGCAAATTGAATCATAGGGTGCATCAGGAGGGGCATAGGTGCTCATGACCAGAGCATCATTTTACCCCTGTACAAGTCACTGGTCAGACCCCATATGGAGTACTATGTACAGTTCTGGGCACCTGTGCTTAAGAAGGACTTATCAGAACTGGAGCGCGTTCAAAGAAGGGCAACAAAGTTAATAAAAGGAGTGCGGGGACTAGAGTACCCTAAAAGATTGTCAAAGTTAGGTTTATTTAGTTTAGAAAAAAGACGCTTGAGGGGTGATCTAATAACTATGTATAAATATATTCGGGGTCAATACAAAGATCTTTCCCACAATCTATTTATACCCCAGAGTGTAACTATAACCCGAGGGCATCCACTAAGGTTAGAGGAAAGGTGCTTTCTCCACCGACATAGGAGGGGATTCTTCTCTGTAATTGCTGTGAGACTATGGCACTCGCTGCCAGAGGAGGTAGTAATGATGGATACAGTAAAAAAGTTCAAAAGTGGCCTTGATTCCTTCCTGGCATGTAATAACATTTCCAGCTATGGCTACTAGACCACTGGAAGGAGTTAAACAGGCTGAACTGGATGGACTAAAGTCTTTATTCAGCCTTACATATTATGTTACTATGTTACTATACCTGGCGCTAGCAATGAATCAGCCTCCCTGTGGACATGGAGATTAAACGAGTTCCTTCTGAAAGATGATAGCATTAACTGCCAGCCTAACTGGAGATTTTGTCACCATTTGTTGCCAGACCATTTTGCACTATTTTGCGCTACACATTTCCACTGAGATTTTTGAAGGGATTTCTTGGGAAAATTATATATTGTTTTTTTCAGTATGAGTCTGGGCTTTAACCTGAAATGTCTCGTTTGTCATTTGTTAAGTGTATTCACAATATTTTTGGGCAAAATGTTTCCAAACAAAAACCAGTTTTTTACAATTTGTACTGCTTTTTTGTAATAAAAAAATTAAAACTTTTTAATGAAAACTTATTGCATGTAAAAGCCCCATTTCTCCCGGTTACAGCGGTACCACATATGTATTGTTAGACACCCTTTCCTGCCCAGGAGACTCCCCCAAACTGAAACAACGCTTTAGGAGATTTTCAGATAAAATGCAACTATGCTATGCACTATGCAACTTTGCAGCTTTTCAAGAAAAACAACCGTTTACATTTTAAATACCCCCCACAAACTATATATTCTCTGGAAATACACACCTCAAGCTTTCTCGGCATACCAGGCTTGTTGACATGACCACAATTTTCAGGAAGTAATACCTCGATTAATTTTTTTGTTGCACAGGGTTTCCCTAAAAAAAGAATAAAAAAGCTGAATCAAAGCCACATTTTCCTTAAAAAACAATATGTAAACAAGAAAACAAATCTGAAAAATCAACATCCCTCGAACAGAACACTATCCAACATGCATAGGTCCTGTCAAGGGAGTTGTTGCCAAACACCCCAAGATAAAGCATGTGCGTAACGGTAATTTTACTTGAAAATTTCAGCTCTGCAGACAACCAAAACAACCCTTTACATTTGGAATACCCCCCACAAACCATATATTCCCTGAAAGTACACACATTAAGCTTTCTAGGCATACACAGTTTATTGTAGTGGCTTCATCTTTCTGGAAGTGATCCTTCGAAGAATTCTTTGGTTGCCCAGGGTTTACTCAGGGTTTACCTAAAAAAGCAGAATAAACATATTTTCCTAAAATATCAATATGCAAACAAGAAGAAACAAGCTAAATCTGAAAGCGCAAGGTCCCCGAGCAGAACAATACCCAACATGCATAGGTACTTTTTAGAACAGGGCACTTTTAATAATAGGTACTTTTAAAAACCTGGCATAACCAGCCCGTGACCAGCTATGGGGCTTGTAGAACAGGGGGCGCAGTGGCCAGATTTGGTGGCCCCTGGCCATCAGGCTACAAGCCGGCATAGCCTATGGCCACGGGCTCTTCTGCCCCCCCAGGCTTTGGGGAGGCAGGTAAGGGGGGGCTCAGGTTTAACCCTTTGGCTGCCAGCCTATCTGGAGATTTTGTCACCCTTGTTGCCAGACCATTTTGCACTATTTTGCGCTCCACATGTTCAACTGTGATTTTTGAAGGGATTTCCCAGGGAAATTAAATATTGTTTTTTTCAGCAGTCTGGGCTTTAACATGCAATGTCTTGTTTGCAATTTTTTAGGTGTATTCTCAATATTTTTGGGTAAAATATGTGCAAAAAAATGGAAAAAATCAATTTTTTACAATTTGTGGTGTTTTGTTGCAATAAAAAATGTAAGTTGAAATCTTATTGCGTGTAAAAGCAACATTTCTCCCGGTTACAACGGTACCATATATGTATTGGTAGACACCCTTTCCTGCCCAGGAGACTCCCCCAAACAACAACCAAACAACGCTTTAGGAGATTTTCAGATAAAATACAACTAAGCTATGCGCTATGCGCACCTTGCATAGCTACTGTCAAGGGAAGAGTTGCCAAACACCCCAAAGTAAAGCATGTGCATAACGGTAATTTTACTTGAAAATTTCAGCTCTGCTGACAAAGTGCGCACCTTGCGCTTTTTCTACCAGAACAACCCTTTATATTTGGAATACCCCCCACAAACCATATATTCCCTGAAAGTACACATGTTAAGCTTTCTAAGCGTACCCAGCTTGTTGTAGTGGGCTCAACTTTCTGGAAGTAATCCGTCAAAGAATTCTATGGTTGCACAGGGTTTCCTTAAAAAATGTATAAAAAAACAGAATAAAAAACACCTTTCCCTAAAATATCAATAAGCAAACAAGAAAAAACAAGCTAAGTCTGGAAGCGCAAGATCCCCTGAACAGAACAATACCCAACATGCATAGCTAATTTCAACCCTTTTAATTGCCACCCTACTTGAAATTTTGTCACCCTCTGTTGACAGGTCATTTTTGCCCATTCTGCGCCATGTTTAACCGTGATTTTTGCCGGAATTTCCAGGAAAAAAAAAAAAAATATATATATATATATATATATATATATATATATATATATATATGTATATATTTTGCAGCAGAGTTTAGGCTTTAACAGGAAATGTCTTGTTCGTAATTTTTCTACTGTTTTTTAAATATTTTTGAACATTTGTTTTATTAATGAAAACCATATTGCATGTGAAAGCCCCATTTCTCCCGATTACAATGGTCAGTATCGGTAGCCCCCCCATTCTTGCCCAGGAGACCCCCCAAACTGAAAGAGTACTTTTTAACATTTACAAATAAAATACTACTATCCACACTATAAACATAAGGGGTTAAATTAAAAAAAAATTACATAGGGTCCCCCCCTCCTTAAAACCCCCCCCCCCAAAAAAAATGACGTGGGGTCCTCCTTACCCATCATAACCAGCCCGGGACCAGCTATGGGGGCTTGTAGGAAAAGGGCGAAGAGGACAGTTTTGGTGGCCCCCCGCCCTGCCGGCTACAAGCTCCGTGGGCGGGGCTCTTCTGCTCCCCCTGGGCTTTGGGGAGGCAGGTAATTGGGGGTGCGGGGGTTAATGGCAAGTCACCCGCTAGCCGCAGGTGACTTGCCAGCCCCCAGCCTTGTGAACTGGTATAGAGATCTCACGGACCCCTTACCAGTTCACAAAGGGTTAATAGTAAAAAAAACACAGACACATAATTAAAAATGACTTTTATTAAAAAATGCTCCTGTGGCCAGCATGATCGCATCTGAAAGAATTGCAGCTGGGAGCCAGGACGACACTCGGTGAGTGACGTCACAAGCCCCGCCCCCAAAGGGGGAGGCCTGTCAGGAGGGGAGAGGCCTGTCAAGCTCTCCCCTGAAGCTGAAGAGCCAGGGGGGGGGGCGATCGGAGGCCCCCTGGTAAAGAGGAGACCCAGTGTTAGGCACTTACCTCGTCGCCGTCCCTGGTCCCGCGACGCGCTGTCGGGTGGTCCCCGGCTGGCTGCTGCCCGACGCTCCCCGGGTGTCCTGGCTCCTCAGCGCGGTTGTGGGGGTCAGGGGTCGGCGGCGCGGGATGGTGTCGGTGGCCGCGCCGCAGCCCGCTCTGCGCGGCTGCGCGGTCCCGCCGAGCTCCCTCGCGATGCGGCGCTTCCCCCTCCCGGCGGGGGCGCGCCCGATCTTCAACGTGCTCGCGCGCGCGCGCGAGCACGTCTCCTTTATGCCTCCCGGCGGCGCTTTCCCCAGCGCGCCCGCCGGGGGCGAGTTTAAAACACCCAATCCTTGTCCTGATCCTAGAGTGAGCCCAGGGACTGGTCGGCCTGTCTGGCCTGGGCCGTCCAGCTCCTGGGACCACTCCCGTTTTAGTGAATGCACCAAACACTATTGTTCCCTCCATTTTCCCTGTTCCCCACTGGCCAGTTCTCCCTATAAAGCTGCACTGCTCCAGTATCCCAGTGCCCGTTATAGCTTCTGGGTTCTGGATGTGCGTTGCTGTGTCTCTGGTGAACATTTGGATTTGGACTTCGACTATTCTCGCTTGCTGCCTGCCCTGACCTTCTGCTTTGCCTGACCACTCTTTTGCCTGACCCTCCTGTACCTCGCCTGTGACCTCCTGGACTTGACCTCGGCTAGCCTCGACCACCCCTTCGTTATCTCCCTTGGATACCTCGCCTGTGACCTCCCGGTTTGACCTCGGCCTGAAATTTGGACTTTCGCACCCCGGCATCCTCATTCGGGATTCCCTGCCAAACATCATTCTGCACCTTAAGCTGTTATCCTTTGCGCCTTTTAAGTCCTGGGGGCAACCGACTGGGAGAGGCATTACCCGTGTCTCCTACAAGCGGGGGCTTGTCTATAGGCGGAAGTGGCGGTGGAGATTGGGGGATACCAGCTTAAGACAGACGGGTGTTTGGTATAGTCCTGACATTATAACGGGCCCGAAGAATGGACCAAATCCTGGAGCAGGTGCAAGCCTTGACGGCGGCTGTGGAGCACCTGGCTCATCGGGTTGCGGCTCAGGAGAACCGTCCTACTCCCATTGTCCCCACTTCTCAGGGGACTCCGGCCGCAATGTTTGTGGAACCCAAGATCCCACTTCCTGAAAAGTTCTATGGCGACAGGGCAAAATTTGCCAATTTCCGGGACTCTTGTAAATTGTACTTTCAGCTCCGTCCTGTTTCCTCAGGGTCACAAGAGCAAAGGGTCGGCTTGATTATTTCCCTTCTGCATGGAGATCCTCAGTCCTGGGCCTTTAGCTTATCAGCTCAGGACCCAATCCGCCTATCTGTGGATAGTTTTTTCGCTGCAATGGAGGTCCTCTATGATGATCCCGACAAAGGGGCCTCAGCTGATGCCAAATTACGTACCCTCCGCCAGGGACGCCGTCCAGCCGAAGACTACTGTTCTGAATTCCGGCGTTGGGCGGTTGACTCTCATTGGAACAATCCTGCCCTCTGCGGCCAATTCCGACTAGGTTTGGCTGACACTATCAAGGACACCTTGGTGAATTACCCGGAACCTCAGACTCTGGACGAATTGATGCATCTGGCCATCCGCATTGATCGTCGACTTCGGGAGAGGCGCCTAGAAAAAGGATCGCACCTCGAATCTGCTTCAAAGTCTGAGGCTCTAGTCGTTCAACCTTCAGAAGAGCCCATGCAGTTAGGTGCCACAAGGCTCACTGAAGGCGAGAGGCGGCGACGTTTATCCGAGGGGCTTTGTCTATATTGTGGAGGAACCGGCCACATGGTCAGACTTTGCCCAAAGAAACCGTCGGGAAACTTCAGAGCCTAGGGGGTTTCGAGGGGGCCCTCCTAGGCTGTAAGGTATCTCCTCAAGTATCGTCTCCAGTTTTCATCCCAGTCCAGTTTAAAAGTGGTGTTAAATGTATGAATCTAAAGGCTCTTCTAGATTCTGGAGCAGCTGGGAATTTCCTAGACTCTGAACTAGCGCAGACTTTAGGAATTGTGGTACAGACCTTGCCGACTCCTATCCGGGTTTCAGCCATTGATGGCACTCCAGTGGCCGGGGGGTTAGTTCGGTTCCAAACCCCTCCTATGCAAATCAAAGTGGGAGCCAGTCATTCTGAGGTTATCAGGTTCTTGATATTGAGTATGCCTGGTACCCCTTTGATTTTGGGTTTGCCATGGCTGCAGGAGCACAATCCCCAAATTGATTGGGTTTCGGGGCAAATCACCAAGTGGGGACACCAGTGTTTTCAGAACTGCCTAGAATTCCCACTCAGGGTTGCGCACTTAGCACCTATTGGGGTTCCAACTCCATATTTGGAGTTTGCTGATGTCTTTTCAGAAAGGGCGGCAGACAAACTTCCTCCCCATAGACCTTGGGACTGCCCTATTGAACTGCTTCCCGGTACTATGCCTCCCAGAGGGAGAATATTTAATTTGACCCGAACAGAAACCCTCGCCATGCGGGAATATATCGCCGAGAACTTAGAAAAGGGGTTCATTCGGCCTTCATCTTCTCCAGCAGGGGCGGGGTTTTTTTTCGTGGAGAAAAAGGATTGTGGACTTCGCCCCTGTATTGATTACCGGGGCTTAAATAACATCACGGTAAAAAATAAGTATCCCCTACCGCTTATTGAGGGACTCTTTACACAGGTGGTTGGGGCGCAGGTCTTCTCTAAACTCGATCTCCGGGGGGCCTATAACCTCATAAGAATCAGGCAGGGGGACGAGTGGAAGACGGCTTTCAATACCCTTGAAGGGCATTATGAGTATTTAGTAATGCCTTTCGGCCTGTGTAATGCCCCTGCGGTCTTTCAAAGTGTTGTCAACGAAATCTTTAGGGACTATCTTGGCCGTTTTATGGTTGTTTATTTAGACGACATTTTAATTTTTTCTTCGTCCATTGATGAACATCGTAAACACGTGTGTTTGGTCTTGCAGAAACTTAGGGAGAACAGTTTATATGCCAAGTTAAAGGAATGTCAATTTGAAGTATCTGAGGTTCCGTTTCTCGGTTACATTATCTCCAAATCTGGTCTGTCTATGGACCAATCTAAGGTGAAGGCCGTTTTAGAATGGGAGCAGCCCAGAGATTTGAAGGGCCTGCAAAGGTTTTTGGGTTTTGCCAATTTTTATAGGAGGTTCATTAAGAATTTTTCTGCCCTGGTTACACCACTAACTAACCTAACCAAGAAAAGCGGGTACCCCCCGGTTTGGCCGGTTCAAGCTGTCCAGGCCTTCGGGAATCTTAAGAGGGTATTTAGTGCTGCTCCCGTCCTAGTCCACCCTGATGAGCAACGACCTTTCCTTGTGGAGGTGGATGCTTCTGAAGTCGCGGTCGGGGCAGTCTTGTCACAGTATTACGGCTCACCTGCACGCCTCCATCCATGTGCCTTCTTTTCCAAGAAATTCTCAGCGGCCGAAAGAAATTATGATATCGGCAATAGAGAATTATTGGCCATCAAGCTAGCCTTCCAGGAATGGAGACACTGGCTGGAGGGGGCTCAGTATCCAGTTACGGTCTTTACAGACCATAAAAATCTAGAATACATCCAGTCCGCCAAGAGATTAACTCCTAGACAGGCTCGCTGGTCCTTATTCTTTTCTCGGTTTAATTTTTCTATAACCTATAAGCCCGGGTCCAAAAATATAAAAGCGGATGCCCTGTCTCGGAGTTTCTCTCCTCCTGACTTACCGGAAAGGGTGGTTTCTCCCATCTTACCTCGCTCCCTAGTGGTGGCCGCCATCCAACCCCAACTTCCTGATCTTACTCAGTTCCAGGCCCAAGCTCCTCCTGGGAAACCCGCTTCAGCCCTGTTTGTGCCCTCTACTTACCGGTCTGATTTTTTGTCCCATTTTCACGATACCAAAACAACCGGTCATCCAGGGGTTAAGAAAACCATAGCTTTATTATCACGCCAAGTTTGGTGGCCTTCTCTCAGGAAGGACGCTCAAAGATTCGTCTCCGCTTGCAAAGTCTGTGCCCAAAGTAAGTCCTTGAGGCGTTCGCCTGAAGGCCCACTCCTTCCATTATCCATTCCTGCCTCCCCGTGGACCCATCTGGCCATGGATTTTGTTACTGACCTTCCCCCTTCTCAGGGACATACTGTTATTTGGGTAGTTGTGGACCGCTTTAGCAAGATGGCCCATTTCGTCCCTTTAAAGAAACTCCCCTCAGCTCAAACACTTGCTCAACTCTTCATTACTCATGTTTTTAGGATTCATGGTATTCCCATGGATATTGTATCGGATAGGGGGGTCCAGTTTGTCTCCCGGTTTTGGAGGGCTTTCTGTGCCAAGTTGGGTTTCACTGTCTCCCTTTCCTCGGCCTTCCATCCGCAGTCGAATGGACAAACCGAGAGAACGAACCAGTCCCTGGAACAATATTTGCGCTGTTTTACGGCGGATACTCAAACTGATTGGGCCTTCTTCTTACCATTTGCGGAATTTGCATTTAACAACGCTGCACATTCTTCCACGGGGGTTTCTCCTTTCCATTGTGTTTATGGCAAGGACCTGAAGTTTTCTGCCCTTCCGGACCAACCCTCTAGAGTTCCCTCCGTGGATGAATGGGTTTCCAAATGGCCAGGGGAATGGAATAAAATCCAACAACATCTAGCTAAGGCCGCTCTTCAGCAGAAAAAATTTTCTGATCGCAAACGATCTTCTAACCCTAGCTATAAGGTGGGTGACTGGGTTTGGCTTTCAACCAAGAATTTGGCGCTACGCCAGCCCTCCGCTAAGTTAGGACCTAAATTTATTGGCCCCTTCCCCATAACACGAAAAATTAATCAGGTTACGTATCAGTTGGCCCTCCCTTCGTCCATGAAAATCTGTAAATCCTTTCATGTTTCACTTCTTAAGTCTGCAAAAAACCATGAATCCAATAGTCCTCCTAGTCCTGTGTTAGTTGATGGGCATCAGGAGTTTGAGGTTGCCCGGGTTCTTGATTCTCGCTTTTTTCGAAACTCTCTTCAATATCTTATTGACTGGAAGGGATACGGTCCGGAAGAAAGATCTTGGGTTCCGGCCAGAGAGGTTCATGCGCAGAATTTGGTAAAGAGATTTCACAGAGAGAATCCTTTGAAACCCAGTTTGGAGGGTCCAGTGGCCCCTCCTCAGGGGGGGGGGTAATGTTAGGCACTTACCTCGTCGCCGTCCCTGGTCCCGCGACGCGCTGTCGGGTGGTCCCCGGCTGGCTGCTGCCCGACGCTCCCCGGGTGTCCTGGCTCCTCAGCGCGGTTGTGGGGGTCAGGGGTCGGCGGCGCGGGATGGTGTCGGTGGCCGCGCCGCAGCCCGCTCTGCGCGGCTGCGCGGTCCCGCCGAGCTCCCTCGCGATGCGGCGCTTCCCCCTCCCGGCGGGGGCGCGCCCGATCTTCAACGTGCTCGCGCGCGCGCGCGAGCACGTCTCCTTTATGCCTCCCGGCGGCGCTTTCCCCAGCGCGCCCGCCGGGGGCGAGTTTAAAACACCCAATCCTTGTCCTGATCCTAGAGTGAGCCCAGGGACTGGTCGGCCTGTCTGGCCTGGGCCGTCCAGCTCCTGGGACCACTCCCGTTTTAGTGAATGCACCAAACACTATTGTTCCCTCCATTTTCCCTGTTCCCCACTGGCCAGTTCTCCCTATAAAGCTGCACTGCTCCAGTATCCCAGTGCCCGTTATAGCTTCTGGGTTCTGGATGTGCGTTGCTGTGTCTCTGGTGAACATTTGGATTTGGACTTCGACTATTCTCGCTTGCTGCCTGCCCTGACCTTCTGCTTTGCCTGACCACTCTTTTGCCTGACCCTCCTGTACCTCGCCTGTGACCTCCTGGACTTGACCTCGGCTAGCCTCGACCACCCCTTCGTTATCTCCCTTGGATACCTCGCCTGTGACCTCCCGGTTTGACCTCGGCCTGAAATTTGGACTTTCGCACCCCGGCATCCTCATTCGGGATTCCCTGCCAAACATCATTCTGCACCTTAAGCTGTTATCCTTTGCGCCTTTTAAGTCCTGGGGGCAACCGACTGGGAGAGGCATTACCCGTGTCTCCTACAAGCGGGGGCTTGTCTATAGGCGGAAGTGGCGGTGGAGATTGGGGGATACCAGCTTAAGACAGACGGGTGTTTGGTATAGTCCTGACACCCAGCGAGAGTAAATGTCATTTTTATTTACTTATTTTTTACAGGTAATTCCGGCAGGGGGCTATCCCGGGCCCTCCACTGCACCCGGGGGGGCGCCAGGGTGGGGGATCGTGGATGTAGAGGAGACCCGGCCGGATCGAACAAGGGGTCAGGTTAGTGTTTTTTTTACTTTACTGTTACTGTAGCAGGGGGGAAAGTCAGGCACGTAGATTCTACGTGCTTGGCACTTAAGTGGAGTGGAAGCGAGCACGTCGAATCTACGTGCTTGGCACTGAAAGGGTTAATGCCAAGTCACCAAATAGCCGCAGGTGACTTGCCAGCCCTTGAGCCTTGTGAACTGGTATGGGGGTCTCATGGACCAGTTCACAAAGGGTTAGCAGTAAAAAAAACAACACACACAAAATGTTTACTTTACTCACCTCCGATTGTCAGCTCCTGTGTCCCTCGCCGATACAATGACAGATGCCAATGATCGCCGGCCAGAGGAGGGGGCGAGAGAGATCAGGAGATCAGAGGATCTACTGCCCCGTGCTCCTCTGCCCACCGATCACTGGGCATCTGACAGCTGAGCCGCCTGGAGCTGGGACAACGCCCACTGGATGACCTAATTCGCCCTGCTCCCACGTTACAGAGGACACAAAAAAAGACCCGCTGTCCTGTGGCAACTGCAGACCAATATCACTCCTGAACATTGATCTGAAATAATTTTTCGAAAATCCTAGTGAACAGAATGGTGGGCTTTCTCCCGATGTTGGTGGACATTGATCAATCCAGCTTTATACCGACTAGAGAGGCCAAAGATAACACTATTCTCACCCCCGATCTCATCTCCTATCAACGGCGTCTCCCGGTTGTTCTACTGTCCACGGTTAATTGGCTTTTTGTTCGAGGAGTACTAGAGCATATAGGAGTGGACCAAAATGTTCTTTCTCTGAGTGGGTTATGATTTAAAAAATGCCACCTGACAAGGCTGCCCCTTGTCACCACAATTTGTTGTACTTACTATGGAGCCATTCCTACAAACTATCTGATTGCAAAAAGACTTTGTGAGGGTACAGGTGAATGATTGTCAGTAGAGATGAGCAAACTTTTGAAAAATTCGATTTGACTGATTCGCCGAATTTTCCGTCAAAAATCGTTTCGACCCGAATTTATTTGCGACGAATCGCTATTAAAAACGGCTATTTCTGAGCCTCCTAGAGCCTCAATAGGGTTGTAAACCATTCTGCCTTGCTGTAACACGCATAGGATGCGTGCTGGGTTAGTTAAATAATACTTTAAATAAATATCACATGCAGATCAGAGGCATCGCTAATAGAATCGCAGAGCGGCACAATTGCAGAGAGTTGAAGTGGCATCACTATGAGGGGCAGGAGCCCAAACATTGCTTTAAAGAGACACTGGAGTTGGCAGCAGCAGGAGCCCAAAAATTGGATGAATCACACCCTGGAGTTGCAAGCAGCAGCAGGAGCCCAAACATTGGCTGAAAGAGACACTGGAGTTGGCAGCAGCAGGAGCCCAAAAATTGACTGACACACCCTGGAGTTTCAAGCAGCAGCAGCAGCAGCAGCAGGAGCCCAAACATAGCTTGAAAGAGACACTGGAGTTGGCTGCAGGAGCCCAAAGATTGGATGAATCACACCCTGGAGTTGCAAGCAGCAGCAGCAGGAGACCAAATATTACTTTAAAGAGACACTGGATTTGGCAGCAGGAGCCCAAAATTGGATGAATCACACCCTGGAGTTGGCAGCAGCAGCAGGAGCCCAAACATTACTTTAAAGAGACACTGGGGTTGGCTTCAGGAGCCCAAAAATTGGATGAATCACACCCTGGAGTTGGCAGCAGCAGCAGCAGCAGTAGGAGCCCAAACATTACTTTAAAGAGACACTGGGGTTGGCTTCAGGAGCCCAAAAATTGGATGAATCACACCCTGGAGTTGGCAGCATCAGGAGCCCAAACATTACTTTAAAGAGACACGGGAGTTGGCTTCAGGAGCCCAAAAATTGGATGAATCACATCCTGGAGTTGGCAGCAGCAGCAGCAGGAGCCCAAACATAACTTTAAAGAGACACTGGGGTTGGCAGCAGGAGCCCAAAAATTGGATGAATCACACCCTGGAGTTGGCAGCAGCAGCAGCAGGAGCCCAAACATTACTTTAAAGAGACACTGGGGTTGGCTTCAGGAGCCCAAAAATTGGATGAATCTCACCCTGGAGTTGGCAGCAGCAGGAGCCCGAACATTACTTTAAAGAGACACTGGGGTTGGTTTCAGGAGCCCAAAAATTGGATGAATCACACCCTGGAGTTGGCAGCAGCAGCAGCAGGAGCCCAAACATAACTTTAAAGAGACACTGGAGTTGGCAGCAGGAGCCCAAAAATTGGATGAATCACACCCTGGAGTTGGCAGCAGCAGCAGGAGCCCGAACATTACTTTAAAGAGACACTGGGGTTGGCTTCAGGAGCCCAAAAATTGGATGAATCACACCCTGGAGTTGGCAGCAGCAGCAGCAGCAGCAGGAGCCCAAACATAACTTTAAAGAGACACTGGAGTTGGCAGCAGGAGCACAAAAATTGGATGAATCACACCCTTGAGTTGGCAGCAGCAGCAGGAGCCCAAACATAACTTTAAAGAGACACTGGAGTTGGCAGCAGGAGCCCAAAAAATTGGATGAATCACACCCTGGAGTTGGCAGCAGCAGCAGGAGCCCAAACATAACTTTAAAGAGACACTGGGGTTGGCTTCAGGAGCCCAAAAATTGGATGAATCACACCCTGGCGTTGGCAGCAGCAGCAGCAGCAGGAGCCCAAACATTACTTTAAAGAGACACTGGGGTTGGCTTCAGGAGCTCAAAAATTGGATGAATCACACCCTGGAGTTGCAAGCAGCAGCAGCAGCAGCAGCTGCAGGAGCCCAAACATAGCTTGAAAGAGACACTGCAGTTGGCTGCTGGAGCCCAAAGATTGGATGAATCACACCCTGTGGAGAGTCATGTGGAGAAAAAGTAGCTTAGTTAGTAATATCTACATAAAATTATGAATAAACAAATGCAAAAGTATTGCCAAAGTGAAGTTTTGTTTGAGGGTGTGTTTCCACCTTTTAATTAAATCAGAAACAACAAGGTATCATTGCCTCTGACTAATTTGCCCTCAAAAATTCTTGGAATTTTTAATCTGGATGTCTGATCCGTCTTATCCGAAGAATATTAATAAAAAGTAAGAGTAACGTAAAGGATTTTTTTATCAATACTTACTTGTGGTCCGATGCGGAGGAATGTCTGTAACTGGAGAGCAGCGCCTTAAATCTGTTTTGCACGATCCATCTTTCTTGGTCTGGCCCCGTCATCAATCTACTGGAATACATCAGGCATTGTTGGGAGGAAAGCTTGGCTGATCCATGCGCCATTCATTTCCACGCAGGGCAGTCTCTGGAAAAAAAAGTATGTATAAACCAGGGTATTTTTCATATAAAAACAAATGGTTATTCTTGCTTTTCAACTATATGTTCCACAGCTTTACCAGTCATTGTGTCAGCCAATGAAGCAACTTTGTCTCGAAGTGCTGCAAAAGCAGTCCACTGCATCACAAGTGGCATCTGACACCCCCAGTCAACTGGCTGTTGTTATGCTTTGGATTCAGCTCCACTATCCATTGATGAAGATCTGATAATCATAAAATTCAGCAGCTACTGCCCAGCCAAGAAGTGGAGGAGACACTTGCCTCTTCTTCCACTAGCCGGGCAATTAGTGATGAGGAGAGTGTCGTGGGAGGAGGTGTTGCAAGCCGAGGTAGTGGAAGAGGGTCCCTGGAGTCTGCGGCGGTGGCGGCGGCAGCAGCAGCAGCAGCAGCAGCAGCAGCAGCAGCAGCAGCAGCAGCAGCAGTGAATTATTGGGGACTGTTGATAGGAAAAATCAGCTACTCAGCGATGTGGCAGTTTTTCATGTAGTATCCACAATCCTTTGGAGAAAAAGTAGGTTAGTTAGTATATATACACAAAATTATGAATAAACAAATGCAATAGTATTGCCAAAGTGAAGTTTTGTTTGAGGGTGTGTTTCCACCTTGTAATTAAATCAGAAACAACTAGGTATCATTGCCTCTGAATAATTAGCCCTCAAAAATTCTTGGAATTTTTAATCTTGATGTCTGAGGGATTTCTCCTCTCAGACAGCGTCTCCATAAGTCCAGCCTGCTGCATTACCCAGTGGTGGACCTTTCAGAGAACTGATGACTTGTGCCGAGCCGAGGTGGAGAGTCCCATGGTATCATTGCTTTGCGAAGATGGCAGTACCTGCCCTGTAAAATGTTGTTGAACAGAAGGTGGGCCAGTCCTTTAGCCTGTCAGTGTGTACCAAAGTGCACAGTGTTGTCTACGTCTGGAGCTGTAACTATGGACTCATGGTGGACAATTGGGTTGATTCAAAGAAACATGTAACAGCTTGGATTTGGCTCACGATCATCCTATTTTTCACGTCCGCTCGTGCGTTCGTATGAACTTGCGAGTGATTCAATAAGCAAATACGTTTCTATCCTAAAATATACGTCCGTTCGTATGGCAGTTCGGGAATCAGACCTATGTCAGTTTCCATCCTGAATTTTCCGTTTCATTTCTCAGGTAGCAACATTGGTTTTGCCCTTTTTCCTTTTTTGTCTGGACGTAAATCCTTCTGATCTTGCGGCTCCGCACTACAAACTTACCTCATTAAAGTGCATTCTAAATATTTGGTCTTTTATTTTTCTTTATTTCATTCATTTTTTAGTAACCAACCATTAATGAATGCATTTGCATAAGTAAATCTTACTTTGTTTAATTTTTACTTAACTTGCATTTTTTACTTGTGGATTTAATTTTAATATTTTGGCTTCAAATGGTACAACTTTTAATTTTTAGTGTGGTTACCCACACCCTCTACATACAGATTGCTCACAAATATTAAAAAACACCCAGCAACTTCTGCATGTTATGAGCCTAGAAACAGCCAAGATGGCGGCTCAGGTATTATCGGGCAGCCTGCAAACAGAAAGGGCCTTGTGACTGTGTTGCTCTGGATTCTTGGATTTCTGACCTTTCCATTCCCCCAGCTCTGCTGTGTCTGTGCAAAATACAGCAGTAACCCACATCCTGCACTTTATCCCGCTCTCCTCTCCTCAGTAAGTGTGATGCATCTGACCAAAGATGTGCTTAAATAATTAAACAAAGCAAAGGTAAACAACTACACCAATAAATGAAATCTAAAAATATTATTCTAGGACCTCAATTTTAAAATAAATAACAACGGACATAAGTTTCTTTAATTAACGCAAATATATTGCAAAATAAAGGTTTACATGCAAAGGACTAATTAAGGTCCACATTAAAATGCTTTTATAAGGCATACATGAATCAGGTATGCATTGCCATACAATTTATGGCCTCGGCCATGCTGATACATGCAGTTCATTGGAGCACAAGACGCGCAGACTCCTCCACATAGCCAAAAAACCTGTTCACGAACAGCAATCCGGCTGCTAAAAGGTGTCGGCTGTGGCTTTCTTTTAAAACGCGTTTAGAGGTTTCTCGGAATCACACCTAAACACATCCAATTAACCTAAGTTTTACATTTTGATCGTAAGTTTTAGGATTTGATCCTAAGTTTTACGTTTTGATCCTAAAATTTAGGAACGAACTTCCGCTGATCGTAAGAGCATATACGCATTCGTACGTAGGCTCGTGCGAGTCGTAAATGGCCAAAAAAACAGGAAAAAATGACTAACACCCACCCAAACTTACGATTCTCGATACGAAATCAATTAACTTTTGCTCTTTGAATCGAGGGGAATATATATCCTTTTAGGCCCCCTTGGTGATTGTGGTTTCACGCTGTTCTTCACATGGTTTTCCTTGAGTCACACATGGGAGGAACTACTAAAAATGAGAACTCAATCCATGAAATCATTGCTTAATCCACGAAAACAGCTAATTTGGACCCATGGTGACTGATACTTGGAAGAACATCTTGTTTGCGCTGCGACAAGGAAGCCAGAGTCATGCGTTCTGACATGGCACACGTGTTCAGTCTAGTTGTCAAGCATTTTCTGAAGTCTTCCCCCCATCTGAAAGACATCCGAACAACAGGAAAGAAAGTTAGCATGCACTTCTGGCACTCCTACACCACCAAGCACAACCTTATTGATCCTCAGCGTCAGAACGGTGTACCCCAACATAGTCTGATTTGCGATGTTTCCACACGTTGGAATTCCACCCTCCATATGCAGGATCCACTATAGGAACAGAGAAAAGCCATCACGGATTTCTGGATGATCCAAACGGATAGGGGGACACCCCTGTGTAAATTCAATGTAAACCATTGGCAGCTCATACGTGACACCGGCCGTTTGCTCAGGCCCTTTGAGGAAGCTACTTTATTAGTCAGTTGCCAGGACTATGAGATTCCACTGCTTCATGTACTACAACACATGTTGGAAACCATGGCTGGTCAGGGCACTGGAGACATGGCACATACATTTCACAGCCACATGAAGCCTGTGGGGGCTGAAGTGGAGGAGGAGGAGGGGGTGGGGCACAGCAAACCACAGTTTAGGTTTCACAAAATGACCATTTTATCTAGTCATCTGACAGGAGAAGAGGAGCAGGAGCAGCCACAGGAGCTAGAGGGTTGGGAGGAAGGCGAGACAGAGGACCGAGACACACTGTGGCAGTTTGCAGTGGAGATGGAGACAGGTAGTCCCTCCGAGTCACTTGCACAAATGGCACGAGGCATGCTCACATGCTTGTGTACTAGTGAGCGCAGAATTGTCTCCATTTGTCAGCGGGAAGACTTCTGGCTCTCCAACTTATTGGACCCTCGCTTCTGGCACAAAATGGGGGCATTTTTTACGCCCACTGAGAGGGAGGACAAACTGACCTACTACAGAGACATCCCACGTAGTCAGTTAGGCGATGTCTATCTGCGCCATGGCCCATACTCCCGCAGGTCTGACTCGGGGGGACCTCTGCGATCACCTTCCACTGCCATGGCTGCTGGGGGGGTGGAAGGAGCAGCAGCAGCAGCTCCATCAGCAGCAGCCTCAGTCTTCAGTCGCTAGTGAGTAGCTTTCTACACCCGCATAGTGAGTCTACTCATGAGCAGCAGGAAGACATGGAGCTGGGCCTCAAACAGCAGGTCATGTCATACCTTGACATGACCATGCCAACACACCTTCAGGATCCACTGGATTTGCTGGGAAGCCAAACTTGACTTGTGTCCGCAACTAGCAGAGTTTGCCCTGGAAAAGCTGTACTGGCCGGACAGTAGTTGATTTAGATGGCAACTGGGCTGCTCTATATAATGAAGCAAAATGGCAAATTTACCTCACAATATAAGCTATTGCCCCTCAGATTTACACAGGGGCTGCTCCAGATAATGGTGCAAAACCATGAATTTACCTCATAATATAAACTATTGCCCCTCAGATTTACACAGGGGCTGCTCTATATAATGAAGCAAAATGGCAAATTTACCTCACTATATAAGCTATTGCCCCTCAGATTTACACAGGGGCTGCTCTATATTATGCTGCAAAATGGCAAATTTACCTCACAATATAAGCTATTGCCCCTCAGATTTACACAGGGGCTGCTCTATATAATGCAGCAAAGTGGCAAATTTACCTCACTATATAAGCTATTGCCCCTCAGATTTACACAAGGGCTGCTCTATATTATGCTGCAAAATGGCAAATTTACCTCACAATATAAGCTATTGCCCCTCAGATTTACACAGGGGCTGCTCTATATAATGAAGCAAAATGGCAAATTTACCTCACTATATAAGCTATTGCCCCTCAGAGTTACACAGGGGCTGCTCCATATAATGGTGCAAAACCATGAATTTACCTCATAATATAAACTATTGCCCCTCAGATTTACAGAGGGGGTGCTCTATATAATGAAGCAAAATGGCAAATTTACCTCACTATATAAGCTATTACAGCTCTATATAAATAAAAATAAATAAATAAAAAAAAGGGCCTGTAGAAGCTTATTTAGTATAACAGATAGGGTGACATGTGCTGGTTTGGGATGCCCATATGGGCTAGTGTTTTGACTGCAGGACAAAAACCAATGCAAAATGCAATAGCTTAATAAAGCTGATGCTGATCAACGCTTATTTAGTATAACAGATGGGGTGTAACATGCAGGTTTGGGATACCCTGCGGCCTGTTGTATTTAAACCAGACCAAAACCAATTCAAAATGCAATAACCTAATAAAGCTGAGGCTGTAGATGCTTATTTAGTATAAACAGATAGGGTGCAACGTGCAGCTTTGGGGTGCCCTGCGGCCTGGTTAAATGAAAGCAGTCAAAAAGGAAGTGCAAACTGAAGTAGCTTAATGAAGCTGATGCTGATCAACGCTTATGTTGTATACCAGATAGGGTGCAGGGTACAGCTTTGGGGTGCCCTGCGGCCTGGTTTATTAAAAGCAGTCAAAAACAAGTGCAAACTGAAGTAGCTTAATAAAGCAGCTGATGCTGATCAACGCTTATGTTGTATAACAGATAGGGTTAAAATAGCATGTGCCTTGGGATGCCCGTGTGGCCTGGTATATTTCAAGCTGAACAAAAAGTAACAATAATCCAAGTATGAGAAATGCTTGTGCTTAACAAATAGGGTTAAACAGCATGTGCCTTGGGATGCCCGTGTGGCCTGGTATATTTTAAGCTGAACAAAAAGTAACAATAATCCAAGTATGAGAAATGCTTTAGCTTAACATATAGGGTTAATCAGCATGTGCCTTGGGATGCCCGTGTGGCCTGGTATATTTCAAGCTGAACAAAAAGTAACAATAATCCAAGTATAAGAAATAATTTTGACCTTCTTTACAGCGCCATACTTTGAAAAAAAATCCTTAATTTCATGCCGATCAATCCAAAGGTCAATGCCCCTAACAAAAATAGTGTTCGGCATAAGTTTTCCTTCTGGAAGGACGTAACCTTTAGTTTACATGGTTGGGGTAGGTTATCTTACAAATTGGGATACCCCAGGCAGCAGTGTCATTGAAAGAGACAGATTGTAATGCAGGCCATACGCAAGCAGAGAAACTCAGGCTGCAACAGGCCTCTTTAGTTTACATGGTTGGGGTAGGTTATCTTACAAATTGGGATACCCCAGGCAGCAGTGTCATTGAAAGAGACAGATTGTAATGCAGGCCATACGCAAGCAGAGAAACTCAGGCTGCAACAGGCCTCTTTAGTTTACATGGTTGGGGTAGGTTATCTTACAAATCGGGATACCCCACTGTATATGAAACCGAATATAAATGCACACCCAAAAGTGGACAATCAGCCTCCAAGAGGCCTGCTTAGTTTAAATAAGAGAGCTGCTTAGCTTAAATAAGAGAGCTGCTTAGTGTAAATAAGAGGCCTGCTTAGTTTAAATACGAGAGCTGCTTAGTGTAAATAAGAGAGGTAGGTTATGTTATGTTACAGAATGGGATGCCCCCACAGCAGACTTGAGATCAGTATATATGCACACAGCAACAGTGTGTAAGCAGGCTCATACAGGCCAAATTACTTTAAATAAATGTGCAGCTTACAGTAAATACAGAGGCTAATGTGACGTTACAGAATGGGATGCCCCAAGCAGACTTGAGATCAGTATACAGTATATGCACACAGCAACAGTGTGTAAGCAGGCTCATACAGGCCAAATTACTTTAAATAACTGTGCAGCTTACAGTAAATACAGAGGCTAATGGTATGTTACAGAATGGGATGCCTCAAAGCAGACTTGAGATCAGTATATATGCACACAGCAACAGTGTGTAAGCAGGCCCATACAGGCCAAATTACTTTAAATAACTGTGCAGCTTACAGTAAATACAGAGGCTAATGGGATGTTACAGAATGGGATGCCCCACAGCAGACTTGAGATCAGTATATATGCACACAGCAACAGTGTGTAAGCAGGCTCATACAGGCCAAATTACTTTAAATAACTGTGCAGCTTACAGTAAATACAGAGGCTAATGTGATGTTACAGAATGGGATGCCCCAAGCAGACTTGAGATCAGTATATATGCACACAGCAACAGTGTGTAAGCAGGCTCATACAGGCCAAATTACTTTAAATAACTGTGCAGCTTACAGTGAATACAGAGGCTAATGGTATGTTACAGAATGGGATGCCTCAAAGCAGACTTGAGATCAGTATATATGCACACAGCAACAGTGTGTAAGCAGGCTCATACAGGCCAAATTACTTTAAATAACTGTGCAGCTTACAGTAAATACAGAGGCTAATGGTATGTTACAGAATGGGATGGCCCCAAGCAGACTTGAGATCAGTATATATGCACACAGCAACAGTGTGTAAGCAGGCTCATACAGGCCAAATTACTTTAAATAACTGTGCAGCTTACAGTAAATACAGAGGCTAATGGTATGTTACAGAATGGGGTGCCTCAAAGCAGACTTGAGATCAGTATATATGCACACAGCAACAGTGTGTAAGCAGGCTCATACAGGCCAAATTACTTTAAATAACTGTGCAGCTTACAGTAAATACAGAGGCTAATGTGATGTTACAGAATGGGATGCCCCAAGCAGACTTGAGATCAGTATATATGCACACAGCAACAGTGTGTAAGCAGGCTCATACAGGCCAAATTACTTTAAATAACTTTGCAGCTTACAGTAAATACAGAGGCTAATGTGATGTTACAGAATGGGATGCCTCACAGCAGACTTGAGATCAGTATATATGCACACAGCAACAGTGTGTAAGCAGACTCATACAGGCCAAATTACTTTAAATAACTGTGCAGCTTACAGTAAATACAGAGGCTAATGGTATGTTACAGAATGGGATGGCCCCAAGCAGACTTGAGATCAGTATATATGCACACAGCAACAGTGTGTAAGCAGGCTCATACAGGCCAAATTACTTTAAATAACTGTGCAGCTTACAGTAAATACAGAGGCTAATGGTATGTTACAGAATGGGATGCCTCAAAGCAGACTTGAGATCAGTATATATGCACACAGCAACAGTGTGTAAGCAGGCTCATACAGGCCAAATTACTTTAAATAACTGGGCTGCTTACAGTAAATACAGAGGCTAATGTGATGTTACAGAATGGGATGCCCCAAGCAGACTTGAGATCAGTATATATGCACACAGCAACAGTGTGTAAGCAGGCCCATACAGGCCAAATTACTTTAAATAACTGTGCAGCTTACAGTGAATACAGAGGCTAATGGTATGTTACAGAATGGGATGGCCCCAAGCAGACTTGAGATCAGTATATATGCACACAGCAACAGTGTGTAAGCAGGCTCATACAGGCCAAATTACTTTAAATAACTGTGCAGCTTACAGTAAATACAGAGGCTAATGGTATGTTACAGAATGGGATGGCCCCAAGCAGACTTGAGATCAGTATATATGCACACAGCAACAGTGTGTAAGCAGGCTCATACAGACCAAATTACTTTAAATAACTGTGTAGCTTACAGTAAATACAGAGGCTAATCGTATGTTACAGAATGGGATGCCTCAAAGCAGACTTGAGATCAGTATATATGCACACAGCAACAGTGTGTAAGCAGGCTCATACAGGCCAAATTACTTTAAATAACTGTGCAGCTTACAGTAAATACAGAGGCTAATGTGATGTTACAGAATGGGATGCCTCACAGCAGACTTGAGATCAGTATATATGCACACAGCAACAGTGTGTAAGCAGGCTCATACAGGCCAAATTACTTTAAATAACTGTGCAGCTTACAGTAAATACAGAGGCTAATGGTATGTTACAGAATGGGATGGCCCCAAGCAGACTTGAGATCAGTATATATGCACACAGCAACAGTGTGTAAGCAGGCTCATACAGGCCAAATTACTTTAAATAACTGTGCAGCTTACAGTAAATACAGAGGCTAATGGTATGTTACAGAATGGGGTGCCTCAAAGCAGACTTGAGATCAGTATATATGCACACAGCAACAGTGTGTAAGCAGGCTCATACAGGCCAAATTACTTTAAATAACTGTGCAGCTTACAGTAAATACAGAGGCTAATGTGATGTTACAGAATGGGATGCCCCAAGCAGACTTGAGATCAGTATATATGCACACAGCAACAGTGTGTAAGCAGGCTCATACAGGCCAAATTACTTTAAATAACTTTGCAGCTTACAGTAAATACAGAGGCTAATGTGATGTTACAGAATGGGATGCCTCACAGCAGACTTGAGATCAGTATATATGCACACAGCAACAGTGTGTAAGCAGACTCATACAGGCCAAATTACTTTAAATAACTGTGCAGCTTACAGTAAATACAGAGGCTAATGGTATGTTACAGAATGGGATGGCCCCAAGCAGACTTGAGATCAGTATATATGCACACAGCAACAGTGTGTAAGCAGGCTCATACAGGCCAAATTACTTTAAATAACTGTGCAGCTTACAGTAAATACAGAGGCTAATGGTATGTTACAGAATGGGATGCCTCAAAGCAGACTTGAGATCAGTATATATGCACACAGCAACAGTGTGTAAGCAGGCTCATACAGGCCAAATTACTTTAAATAACTGGGCTGCTTACAGTAAATACAGAGGCTAATGTGATGTTACAGAATGGGATGCCCCAAGCAGACTTGAGATCAGTATATATGCACACAGCAACAGTGTGTAAGCAGGCCCATACAGGCCAAATTACTTTAAATAACTGTGCAGCTTACAGTGAATACAGAGGCTAATGGTATGTTACAGAATGGGATGGCCCCAAGCAGACTTGAGATCAGTATATATGCACACAGCAACAGTGTGTAAGCAGGCTCATACAGGCCAAATTACTTTAAATAACTGTGCAGCTTACAGTAAATACAGAGGCTAATGGTATGTTACAGAATGGGATGGCCCCAAGCAGACTTGAGATCAGTATATATGCACACAGCAACAGTGTGTAAGCAGGCTCATACAGACCAAATTACTTTAAATAACTGTGTAGCTTACAGTAAATACAGAGGCTAATCGTATGTTACAGAATGGGATGCCTCAAAGCAGACTTGAGATCAGTATATATGCACACAGCAACAGTGTGTAAGCAGGCTCATACAGGCCAAATTACTTTAAATAACTGTGCAGCTTACAGTAAATACAGAGGCTAATGTGATGTTACAGAATGGGATGCCTCACAGCAGACTTGAGATCAGTATATATGCACACAGCAACAGTGTGTAAGCAGGCTCATACAGGCCAAATTACTTTAAATAACTGTGCAGCTTACAGTAAATACAGAGGCTAATGGTATGTTACAGAATGGGATGGCCCCAAGCAGACTTGAGATCAGTATATATGCACACAGCAACAGTGTGTAAGCAGGCTCATACAGGCCAAATTACTTTAAATAACTGTGCAGCTTACAGTAAATACAGAGGCTAATGGTATGTTACAGAATGGGATGCCTCAAAGCAGACTTGAGATCAGTATATATGCACACAGCAACAGTGTGTAAGCAGGCTCATACAGGCCAAATTACTTTAAATAACTGTGCAGCGTACAGTAAATACAGAGGCTAATGGTATGTTACAGAATGGGATGCCTCAAAGCAGACTTGAGATCAGTATATATGCACACAGCAACAGTGTGTACGCAGGCTCATACAGGCCAAATTACTTTAAATAACTGTGCAGCTTACAGTAAATACAGAGGCTAATGGTATGTTACAGAATGGGATGCCTCAAAGCAGACTTGAGATCAGTATATATGCACACAGCAACAGTGTGTAAGCAGGCTCATACAGGCCAAATTACTTTAAATAACTGTGCAGCTTACAGTAAATACAGAGGCTAATGAGATTTTACAAAATGGTAATGTTCCCACAGCAGACTTGAGATCAGTTCAGTATTTATGCACAGTAAGTATATAAGCAACCTGAAAACGCTAACAAAGCCAGTCAGCCAGCCAGTAACACTCAGGCTGGATGAAAAAAAAAAAATCTCCCTGTGACTGCCTCCGATTTTTCCTAACTTTCCCTGCTTCTCGCTGACTTCCTGCCTGTCTCCTGCCTGTCTCCTGCCTGTCCCTGTCTGTCCCTGTCTCTCTAACTGTCTCTCCCTGACTACAGCAGCGTCCTGTCTCTCACAAATGCAATAGAGAAATGAGGAAAAGCAAGATGTCCGCCGCCTTAAATAGCGCTGTGACGTCACCGGGCTTGCTGGCTGCTGAAAGGCTGCATGTGACTGCCCCAGCATGCACTGGAGCGGGGTAGATGTCTGGACATGTCCCGTCCGCCATCTTAGAATGCCTGTAATGTAAATGAATGGATGTTAAAGGAAAACTTCGAGCGATCGAAGCACGGGGAAATTCGGATTCGATCCGAATCGAATTTTTCATGAAATTCGGATCGAATCCGGGTTCGTCCGGATCGATTCGCTCATCCCTAATTGTCAGCATGAAGTGACCACGTATGGTGAGAATCTTCTGTTTTACATATCAAACCCGACTGTAGGCCTACTGGTCCTCATGAGAGAGTTTCCTAATTTGTCGAACTTTCCCACCTTAAAATTAATTATGACAAACCTGAGACACCAGCAATGAAGCTCCCCAACGAATATGTCTCATGGCTGAAATCTGCTTTCCCCTTCAAATGAGCAAGCCCAGCAATAACTTACCCGGGTACAAAACTTTCAGACAAGTTAGAATTCTTCTACATCTTAAATTACATACCCCTTCTCAACCCGATCAAGACCTAACTAATTGGGACTTGCCCACTTTTACAAGGCTGGGGAGGGTTAACATCATAAAAATGTCTATATTTCCAAGGCTCCTTTATTTATTCTAAACCCTCCCTATACTGATCCCCCAAGCTAAATTTACTGTTTTTTAAATTCATTTGGCAAAATCGTAAATCTAAAAACTAGTAAAGCTAAAAACTATTTATAAGCTCAAACACCTAGGCAGACTAGCATGCCCTGAAATAAAGAGGGACTGCAGAGGGTACTAGATTGGCATCATCACGACAGAGGGGAAAATGGGTAGACCTAGAGAGCTCCTTTGTATCCATGCCATTAAAACCCAAAACACAAAAAAACACCTTGAAAACCATCCTCTAATCACTCCGCCGTAACAACACCTTTGATTCCACAAATTAATAACCCTGCTCTCCCAATACGTATTAACTGACACTCTGAATTCTTGGGGCCATATTGGCGATCTTAGGTGGAAAGATCTAGTAGGTAGGAAGCGATGGATCCAATTTTATTTACTAAGGAGCAAATGGGAGAACCCGGGTTTATATGCCTGGAACCTTCTGACCTTCCAGCATTTCCGACTCAGTTGGGTTTCTATGCATATCTTAGGAACCTCACTGCCTTTGAGAAATGGGCAATTAACGACACACCTACTACAAAGATCTATACTATGTTAGCCTTTCAGGATTAAGACATCCAGGGCATCCGCATCATTCCTTACCTGGACGACAGTCCTTTCCTCGGGCCGAGCAGGACACTCAGCTTCGGTCCTTCGGCTGGGTGTTCAACTTTCCCAAGTCTTCTCTGTCCCCGTCCTTGGTGAGGTCCTTTCTGGGCATGACTCTGGATTCCCCTTCAGGTCGGGTGTTCCTTCCTCAGCAGAAGGTGGAGGATCTTCAGATGCAGGCTCGGGCTCTGCTATCATGTCCTCATCCCTCCATCCGTCAGGGAATGCAGTTGGTGGGCCTGATGGTGACCTTCTTCGAGGCAGTCCCCTTTGTACAGTTTCACATGAGACATCTTTAGTTACTCCTCTTGTCAGTTTGGGATCGGGACCCTGTGTCCTTGGATCAAGAGTTTGCTCTGTCCCCTCTGGCCAGACGGTCCCTCTCGTCGTGGCTGGACTCAAGGAACCTTCTAGTGGGCAGGACCTTCTCGCCCCCGTGCTGGGAGAAGGTCACCACAGATGCCAGTCTGACCGGTTGGGGAGGCTTTTGGAAGTCCCTGAGGTTCCAGGGTCGGTGGAGCCCACAAGAGGCCCATGCTTCCATCAAAGCCCTGGAACTGAGGGCGATCAGATTGGTTCTTTCTTGCCTGACCACTCACCTTCGCAGACGTCGTGCAGTTGGCAGTAGACCGGTACGTCTTGCCCAAGGATCCAGATCTCCTCACTCAGGGGCAGCTACGCTACCCCAATTTACAAATGCTGGCTTTAACGGCTTGGCTGCAGAAACCTCCATCTTGATGGAAAAGGGGTTACTCGCTTCGGTTGTTGATACCATGATTAGGACTAGAAAGAAGTCCTCGTCTTTTATCTATTTCAGGGTCTGGCATGCTTACATTGCCTGGTGTGAGTCCAAGTCTTTTCCCAGAATTCTGGAATTCTTGTAATATGGTTTGGTTTTGGGCATTCAACTTAGTACCCTCAAAGGCCATGTTTCAGCTTTGGCAATTTTTTTTTTCCAAAGACATTTTGCCAATCACCGGCTGGTTAAAACTTTTTTCCAGGGTGTTCCTCATGTGCATCCACCCCGTAAGCCTTTGCTACCAGTCTGGGATCTGAATCTGGTGTTGTCTGCTCTGCAGGGGCCTCCCTTGGAGCCTATCCGTAAGGCCGCCTTGCCCATTTTGATTCTTAAGGTAGCCTTTTTGGTGGCTATCACTTCTGTAAGGTGAGTTTCTGAGCTAGCGGCGCTTTCCTTCAAACCTCCTTTTTTGAGCGGCATCAGGATAAGGTGGTGTTTCAGCTTAACCCAGATTTCTTGCCTAAGGTTGTGTCTAGCTTTCATCTCAATCAGGACATTGTCTTTCCTTCATTGTGTCCTAATCCTGCTTATTCCAAGGAGCGGACTCTGTATTCTCTGGATGTGGTCAGGGCTCCGAAGTTCTCTTTGGTTGCTACTGAGACTTTTAGGAAGTCTGATGCTCTGTTTGTTCTCACTTCTGGGTCTAGGAAGGGTTTGCCTCCGGCTAAATCCACTATCAGCAAGTGGATCCGTCAGGCGGTGGTGCAAGCCTATTCTGCTAAGGGGAAGGAACCTCCCTTCCGCCTTACTGCTCATTCCACTCATGCTATTGGTGCCTCTTGGGCTTTTCACCACCAGGCTTCTGTTGAACAAGTTTGTAAGGCTGCTACTTGGTCTTCTGTTCATACTTTTTCCAAGTTTTACAAGGTTGATGTTAGGGCCTCAGCTGATACTGCTTTTGGCCGCAAAGTTCTTCAGGCGGCAGTGGTTTAAACTGCCCGCCGTTGTTCTTGGGGATCCCGCCCTACTTTACGGACACTGCTTTTGGATGTCCCAAACGTAAAGATTATAGTGAAACAGGACTTGCTGTATACTTGGAAAAATGCAATTCTGTGAGAACTCACCTGTAGAATTGATTTTGTTGTATACAGCACGTCCTGTTTCACCCCTCCCTTGTTGTTATTAATCTTGGTCACCTCTGTATGGTGATTTGCTTCTTGTCTAACTGCTTTGTAACACTGGGAATTTGTGGGAGGTTCCTGGCTTTTTATAGGGCCGGGAGATGCCACAAGTCTTTCTGCAGTCCACTGCGCCACCTTGTGGTGGATAACCCAGACGTAAAGAAGAAGAGCTTGGACATTTCATAGGGAAATTGGGGCTTTCCCTTTTTTTGCCCAGACGTAAAGAATTTAGTGAAACAGGACGTGCTGTATACTACACTGTGTACTCACAGAATTGTATTTTTTTTACTTCCAATCTGTGCACAGTGGGGCAGGGTAAAGGGGGAAGCGTTTAGAAAAAAGAAGTTGCTTTTAAGGTGTTGGTCCGGTTTAAGTTTTTTCTTAAAAACACTTCCCTCCTGAAGCTTATTCAGTTCTTTCACATATTTAAAGTTCTCAAGCATGTCCCCTCTCTCCCTTCTTTCATCCAAGCTATACAAATGAGGTTCTTCAAGTCTCTCCTGATAAGTTTTAAGTTTAAGTCTTTACTTTTTTTGTTGCTCGCCATTGGACCTGTTCTATTTGAATAATGTCTATTTGCAGGTAAGGTCTCCAGAACTGCACACAGTATTCTAGCTGTGGTCTCACCAGGACTCTATACAGCTGCATCACAACCTCCCTATTCCTACTGGTGATGCCTCATGCTATGCAGCTGAGCATCCTGCTTGCTTTTCCTACCACCTGGCTACACTATCCACGCATCTTGCAGCTTTCAGTAATCAGTATCCCTAAATCTCTTTCCTCCAAAGTCCTGGCTAACACAGTACTGACCATACAGTACTCAGAGCAGGGATTCCTTCTACCCAAGGGTATGATTTTACATTTAGACACATTAAACCTCAGTTTCCACAGTTTTTACCATTTATCCAGTAAAGCCAAATCATTTTCCACTTAGAAGATACTTCCAGGGGTCTCCACCCTATTACTAACTTTGTATGATCATTAAACAAGCAAACATTTCCTACCAAGCCCTTCTCCAATGTCACTTACAAATATATTAAAAAGTATGGGGCCCAGGACAGAGTCTTGTGGCATACCACTTGTAACTTGCCTTTCTTCAGATTGCACACCATTAACAAAAAATGGATTAAATAAAATGGCTTCCAATTTTGGCTGCCAATGCTGAAGTTGAAAAGAGGGTGGCTTCTACAAATAAATATTGATCCTAAACACACCTCAAAATCCCTAAAAGGCTATCTTAAAAGGATGCAAGCTGAAAGTTTCCCCATGGTCCTTACAGTTACCCCTGATCTGCACTTAATTGGAAAGAAGTGGAAGGACCTCAAAAGAGCAGTGCGTGAAAGACGAGACGGGAATCTCACAGAACTGGAAGCATGGGTGAAAATCGTTCATCAAAAATGTAAAGGATCTTGCCTGGCTACAAAAAGCATTCACAGAGTGTGATACTTGCCAAATGGGGTGTTACTAGATACTAACATGCAATTTGACCAAAGTTTTGCTTCAACCCATTTTCTTTATTTTAATTGAAAATGTAAAATTTTGAAACCTTGCTGCAGCATCTACAGCACACTGCAGGGAATGGAAGAGAGGCACGTGGGATAGGCTTCAGGTGAGCTCCTTGCTGCCGTATTATTGCCATTTCCTGGACTGTCCCTTTAAACTGAATTTGCTTAGAAATCTCAAATTACCCATTTTATATCTATATTGCTGTCTTCTACCACATTACAAAAATGTGCCTAACTCAGGAATGTCTGTGTTGGCCATACAAACAGTTCATGCATACAAAAAGTCAGAAATAACATTAAACTGACCTTCTACTTTGCCTGTTATGTAAAATCGAATACCCATGAACATTCAAAGAAAAGCATTAGAATACATCATATTGTTTGTGAATCTTTTCAAACCTATATCACTTTTTTGTTAAAATAGTTTCCCAATATTTTATTTGCTGACTTTTGGATTGAAACAAAAGAATAGTTATATTTATACATAAAGTTTTTTTTAATTATTGTATATTTTATAGTCCTTTCGAAATATCACTTTTTACTTTTTTTTTTTTTAATAAAAGTCTTAGGCTAAAATTATACCCAATTTACTATTCTTTACTTATTTGTTAATGTATCATCCGCAGTACACTACATTCCTGTTTTAATTAAATACATTAATATATATACAGTACATATGAAATGCCATCAGTTAACAAGATTGGGTTTCTTCAAGAGGAAAGACATTATGCATATAGTGAACAAATCCAGCTTAATACTTGGCCATATACAGCAGTGAGGCGCAGGGCTGTTTGCTCTGCTAGGGTGTATCCATACTAATGCTATGGTCCATGTAAGTCTCTTATGGGAGCCCATTATACAGGAGGTTTTAAAAGTTGACTGCAGGCCCTCCTCCACTGCAAACCCTCAGAGCTCACCCACAAGCAGCACAAGCTATTTGTATACCTGCCGCTGGCAGCCAAGCAAACTATTGCTAGAGGGTGGAAAAAACAGATTACCCCGTTGTCAGAGGTGTCGGCTAGGATGAATGGATTTTTAGTTAACGAGAGGCTCTCAAGCATCCTGGCCAATACCCAGGACAAGTCCCTCTCCACTTGGGAACCCTGGATACAATATGCCTGGCCTGATGCGCCAGTGGACATGCTAAACTAGTTGACCTATGCGGGCTGGATTGCGAGGACCCCCCCTCCCCCTTTCTCCCCAACCTAACCTACCCATCCATACCACTGTGTTCTTCCCCCCCCCCCTTTTTTTACTTTTCTTTTTTGTTCTATGACTCTTTCGCTGCGTGCGCGGTGGCTCGCCCCGTGCCGTGTCTCGGGTCCCCGGGGTGGGTGCGCCCTGCGTTTGCTGGGCGGCCCGGCCCCGGGGGTCGGGTTGCGGTGAGAAGGCAGGAGTGTCTGCTGGGGTTGCCTCCCCGACACGGGAGGCGGTAAGAATAAAGATTCAATGCTGGCAAATGATGTTCTATTGATAGCTTATTAACGCTATAGTTTCGTTACGGTCGTAATGCTGTTTAATATTGGACAGTTCAAATGATCTGAATTTTCCCATATTTGATAGAGTGCTATGTTCTTGTATGCTTTGAGATGATAGCCTCCCCTGCGCGGGATGGTTTCTGCACCTTGCTTGATCTGCTAATCACCTGTGCCTGTATTGTTTATTTTCCTGGCTGAAAAAATAAAAATATTGAAAGATAAAAGTTGACTGCATAACACATACAGTAAGTGGTTTTCACTCCCTATGATAAGAAGGAATTTATACTTGAGGGTCCTGTGGTGAGCCGGTCCTTGTGACTTCATGTTGCTTTGAGGATCATTTGAATGGGTATAAACTTAAGGTTAAAATTTATTCAAGAAGTTTAGCATCATTTAGCTGGCATTCAGCCCATATTTTGGTGCTGAGATTTCTAAAGAATGGCGCTGCAAGTCACAACGCCTGATGTTAAATAAATGGCTTTGATTAGTGCACTAGGTATGGGGCAGGTATTGGCCAACGCGTGTCAGCACCTGTTGGACATTTATGCTGATTATAACAAGGACAGTGAGCACCACTCTGTACCACCATCTTTTAGGCACTGTACACCATCTATATTCTAAGTATACAGCACATCCTGTTTCAGCAGATATTCCTTACTCTTGGGTAATACATCCAGTAGATGGTGCTGGACTGTAGAGACAGAAAAGTGGCTCCTCCTGGCCCCATATATACCAGGGACCTCCCACAAATTCCCAGTTCTTCTCTGCAGTCTGGACTGCGATGACTAGAAGATGGCTCTTTCTACTCGCAGGTTAGCGGGGCTTATTAGCCTGTGGCCCTGTTGGACTTCCCACCCGTTCCTTTTCACTGCCTCCCAGCTTAGGCTGCGCTGGTCGGGTGATGGTAGGCAGCACTGCTGCCAGGTGCTAAGGAGCGCTGCTCCTACCGCAGTCCCCCACCAAAGGGTAGGCGGTACAGGCCCGTGGTGAGCCTTATGGGATGCCCCTCCCGCGGCCGTTTGCCCTTCGCTCCTGTCCCCTCAGTTAGGCTCCTCTTAGGTCGTCCGCTGCTTCCCCTTCACTCCCCCTGGGTAGATCTCGGGGGGGGGGGGGTGTATGTATTTATTATGTGTATCATGTTTTGCCTTGGTTGCACTGGTTGTGATTATTGCCGCCGCCGCTGCACCGACATTGGCTGGCCTTGTCACGGGGGCGCGGTTTCACGCTCTTTGGGGGGGGCGAGCCTTGCGATGACGTTTTCCGCATCACTTCTCCGCGGCCCACCCCTCGAGGTATATGCGGCGCCATTTTGGAGCTCCTGTGCGGCGTGTCTGGCGTCTCCCTATCACGGGCCGTAAGTGCCCCTGCGGGCTGGCTTTTCTTGTATTCATTGTATTATGCTTACAGGTTCTTTGCTTTATGTCTTACAGGCGGGTCAAACTTTTTTGTGGTTTCTCCTGGTCCTATCCCCTTTTAGCGTTAACTCCTTATTGGAGGGCTATTGTATTTGTATATATATTGGCGTCAATTCCAATTGGCCTATTGTGCCACAATAATCACCATATGGAGGCTTCTCAGGATAATGTGCTCGGGGTTCCTTCGGAACAAGCCCGGCTGTGTGTGGCGTGTGGGGTATCCCCTATAAATGATGATGTCAGGGTGTGTGTACACTGCGCCCAGCAGACGCTTGCGCTGCAGTCTGGGTTACCGGTGGCTGGGCCTGCGCTCCCTCTGGCTTCGCCTACCCCCCCACGCTTACATCTGACTCCTAGTGAGGTGCATACCAGTGGGGAGTCTCAACCTGGTTTGGCTGCACGGGTGGCCAGCATTGAGAGACATATTGCTGGCTCTGGCCCGCGTAAGGCTTCTGCTAAGAAGCGTCATTTTTCACCTGGTGTTTCCCTCTTTTCTATGGAGGCTGAGGAATTTTTTGACGTTACCGGTTATACCCCCCTGGAAGAGGGGGAATTATTTTCTGATTCAAAATCATCTGAGGATCAGCCTAAGGTTTATGGTGCCGATTCTGGGTCTGACCCCTGGGCTTCAGATGATACTGACAGGCTTTTAGCTCACATTTTTGAATTACTCTGTATCTCGCAGGGGGAGCTGTTTCATACTGTTAAACCACGCTTGGAGTTTCCTGAACAAACTCATTTTAATAATCTGGTGCTCAAAGAGTGGGAACGGCCTAGTCGGCTTCCTGGGGTGCCAAAGAGTTGGGATGTTGCATATGTTCTCTCTGCCTTGGATGATACCATTAGAATGTGTGGCAGGGCATCTGCCTTGTTGGTGGCGATACGCCGCTCGGTCTGGCTGCGCCAGTGGGCAGCTGACAACGCTGCTAAGAAGGCTCTCACTGGTTTTCCCTTCAAGGGGCTGCGCCTCTTTGGTGAATGTCTGGACTTGTTTGCTAAGGGAGTCAAGTTACCTCAGTGTAGAAGGCAGCCCCGGTCCTTTCAGGGTTCAGGTGCCTTTCTTCCTTCCTTCCGTGGCTCCAGAATTGGATAGGGAGCTTCCTTTGCTGGAGCCCGCGGAGATTTTTGGGGTAGGGGCAGAGGACGTGGCCGTCCCAAGCCTAAGTCCTCCCCCAAGCCCCCTCAGGCATGAAGGGGCGCCCTCACCCATCCGGGTGGGGGGACGGCTTCGGCTCTTGGCTCATGTCTGGAGGCGTCATGTCTCAGACCGGTGGATTCAGGAGGTAGTGTCCTCCGGTTACAAGATAGAGTTTGCAGCCTGGCCGCCCCCAAGATTCATCAAATCCCGGTTAGCTCAAAACCCCCTGTCAGCTCAGGGTCTGTCCCTTGCTGTCCAAGGCCTTCTGGAATTGGGAGTCATCTGCCGGGTGCCCTTGAGGGATGGGGCAAAGGCTATTATTCCAATCTTTTCATTGTTCCCAAAAAGGATGGGTCCATCAGACCCATCCTGGATTTAAAGCACCTCAACAAATTTGTCAGATTCAGACACTTTTGCATGGAGACTCTGCGCTCCGCTGTGAATTCCCTACGCCCAGGGGACTTCATGACCTCTGTAGACTTTAAGGAGGCTTACCTTCACGTACCTATTTTTCCAGGTCATCAGAGATTCCTCAGGTTCGCTCTGGAGGATCAGCACTACCAATTTGTGGCCTTACCCTTCGGTCTCACCTCGGCTCCCAGGGTGTTCATCAAGGTGCTAACAGGAGTGATGGCTCTGCTGAGATCTCAGGGCATTCACATTCTTCCCTACTTGGACGACATGCTTATCGCTTCTCAGTCCTTCCAACAGGCAGAGCTGGATACTCAGCGGGTGGTGTCCACACTGGAGTCATTCGGCTGGGTGATCAACCACCCCAAATCTTCCATGTCTCCTTCCATGGTGAATTCCTTTCTGGGCATGATTCTGGATTCATCTCAGGTCAAGATCTTTCTTCCTCAGCAGAAGGTGGAGAGTCTTCAAGAGCAAGCACAGACCCTTCTGTCTTGTCCTCATCCGTCCATCAGGCAGGGAATGCAGCTGGTGGGCCTGATGGTGTCCTGCTTCGAGGCGGTTCCATATGCTCAGTTTCACATGAGGCCTCTTCAGCTTCAGCTCTTGTCAGTATGGGATCGGGACCCCGTGTCCTTGGATCAGGTGTTTGTCCTGTCCCCTCTGGCCAGGCGGTCTCTATCGTGGTGGCTGGACTCAAAGAACCTGCTGGGGGGGCAGATCCTTTCTGGTCCCTTGTTGGGAGACTGTCACCACGGATGCCAGTCTGACAGGTTGGGGGGGCTTTTGGAAATCCCTGAAATTCCAGGGTCAGTGGGGCCCTCAGGAGGCCCATACCCCTATCAATATTCTGGAGTTGAGGGCGATCAGGTTGGTTTTCGCCCACTTAACCCTACACCTGCGGGGTCGGGCTGTTCAGGTCCGCTCGGACAACCAGACGGTGGTTGCCTACATAAATCATCAGGAAGGGACCCGGAGTAAGAGGGCCCTCAAGGAAGTGTCCCTGATACTGTCCTGGGCGGAGGAGAATGTTCCCTGCATCTCAGCTGTGTACATTCCGGGGGTGGAGAATCTGGAGGCAGACTCCCTGAGCAGGGGGACCTCTCGTCTGGGAGAATCGTCCCTCAGCGGCAGGGTGTTTCGCTCCCTGTGCCACCGCTGGGGTCAGCCGGATGTGGATCTGTTTGCATCCCATCACGATCACAAGCTTCCAGTCTCTCTGTCCCAGGATCCTCTGACCTTGGCCATGGATGCCTTGGCAATGTCTTGGACGAGTTTTCAGCTCCTGTATGTGTTTCCCCCGTTTCCCCTGCTGGGCAGGGTGCTGCGCAAGATAGCTCAGGAAAGGGTGCCAGCCATACTGGTGGCCCCCTGTTGGCCAAGAAGAGTGTGGTTCGCAGACATCGTGCAGCTGGCAGTAGATCAGTACGCCCTGCCCCGGGTTCCAGATCTGCTCACTCAGGGACACCTACACCACCCCAATTTACAAACGCTGGCTTTGACAACCTGGCTGCTGAAACCTCCATCTTGATGGAAAAGGGGCTGCCTGCCTCGGTTGTTAATACCATGATCAGGGCTAGGAAAATGTCCTCTTCTTCCATCTACTATAGGGTTTGGCATACTTACATTGACTGGTGTGAGTCTAACTCGCTTCCCTGTCGTGTGTTTTCTATTCCTAGGATTCTGGAGTTTCTGCAACATGGTTTGGATCTGGGTCTTCAGCTCAGTACTCTGAAAGGTCATGTTTTCTGCCTTGGCCATTTTTTTCCAAAGATCCTTTGCTCAGCATCCCCTGATCAAGACCTTCTTCCAGGGGGTTACTCACGTGCGTCCCCCATGTAAGCCTATGTTACCAGCCTGGGAATTGAACTTGATCTTATGTGCCCTGCAGGGGTCTCCCTTTGAGCCCTTGCAGGGGGCCCCTTTGTCCATTCTTACGCTTAAGGTAGTCTTTTTGGTGGCTATCACTTCTGTTAGGCGTGTTTCTTAGTTGGCGGCGCTTTCCATCAAACCTCCTTATTTTGAGAGACACCAGGACAAGGTGGTGTTTTGTTTTAAGCCAGATTTTCTGCCTAAGGTTGTTTCTGCCTTTCATCTCAATCAGGACATTGTTTTGCCTTCTCTGTGTCCTAATCCTAGTAACTCTAAGGAGAGGGTTTTACACTCTTTGGATGTGGTTAGACTGATGCTCTTTTTGTGCTCCCGTCTGGACCTAAGAATGGTCTGGCTCCAGCTAAGTACACTATCAGCTAGTGGATCCGTCAGGCTGTGATACAGGCCTACTCTGCTAAGGGGAAGGAGCCTCCCTTCCGCCTTACTGCTCATTCTACTCGTGCTATTGGTGCCTCTTGGGCTTTTCAGCACCAAGCTTCTGTTGAACAAGTTTGCAAGGCCGCCACTTGGTCTTCTGTTCATACTTTTTCTAAGTTTTACAAGGTTGATGTTAAGGCCTCAGCTGATACTGCTTTTGGCCGCAAAGTTCTGCAGGCGGCAGTGGTTTAAACTGTCTGCTGTTACTTTTAGGGATCCCACCCTACCTTACGGACACTGCTATTGGATGTCCCAAGAGTAAGGAATATCTTCTGGAACAGGACGTGCTGTATACTTAGAATAATACAATTCTGTGATTACTCACCTGTAGAATTGGTATTATACATATACAGCACGTCCTGTTCCACCCCACCCTTGTTATCATTATTTTTAGTTACCTCTTAATGGTGATTGTTCTTATGTTCAATTTTTTATAATGGTTATAGTTCTCCCGGTTTCATTTCAACTGCTTTTCAATACTGGGGAATTTGTGGGAGGTCCCTGGTATATATGGGGCTGGGAGGAGCCACTTTTCTGTCTCTGCAGTCCAGCACCATCTACTGGATGTATTACCCAAGAGTAAGGAATATCTCTCGGAACAGGACGTGCTGTATACGTATGATACCAATTCTACAGGTGAGTAATCACAGAATTGTATTATTAATTTCTGCCACACGGAAAAGATTGGTTCTCTATTTAACCGGTGCTGATTTGCGTTTTGCATTTCTGGGGACAAAATTTACAGTGCATTTAGGCCGCACTTTAGTTGTTGAGCCCCAAATTATACATTGGTAAGGCAAAAAAGCAGAGGTAATTTATTTTACATGAAAAAATAAAATGCTAGTTAGTGACATCATAGTCCCGCGTTTACAATTTTGACAAGTCACAATGCAAGTTCTGTACAAATAAATGTGTGTAATATTATTTATAACCATAAAACACTTCAGTACAGTTTTGCCCACTGTAATACACTGGGATCTTAACCTACCGCGCCATATAAACTAAAAACTGGCACAGCTTAAACAAGAGCTTTGGTCACCATGAACTATATGGTGCCGGTGAAAAATTTTATGCAGGCTGGCGGACGCATTGCCGCTGTCTGTTCTTTGTTTGTTAGTGCTGCTGAGGCTTAAATATTGCTTCTGGGAGGGAATGACTGGTGCTGACACTTGATAAAATCGAATTATTTAAACAAGGCCCAAATCGCCAAATTTACATACATGTGCTGTTTAGTGTCTCCTTTTGTCTCCCTAAGCTCTTCTGAACATACTTACCGAAGATGGGGTTCCGGTGATTCCATCTCCAAGCACGATGACCTCTCTTGATTATACACACCAGTGGTACATGATGCCGCCCACAGCAAGTAAATCTCTTATTTTTTTTGCTAATATGTAATTGCTTTAGGTGCCTTTTTAAATAACTATCCCAAAGTTCACTATGATGTAATGGAGAGGAATAAATGTCATTTGCAGTACTCGCTTTTATCTTATTTTTTGATCCCTGTGAGTTTTAACAGTGTCAGTGTTTTTGGCCCTTGACCTACAAAGCTCATTATCTGGCAATCGTTTTATCAACTCAGTACAGCAAACTACACGCTGGAAAAATCTGTACTTTTTAGCCCTCACCTTTTATAACCTGACAGTATAGCATAGCAGTACTTTCTAGCATTTTTCTTTCTGTGCTTAAAAAGTGACATGAAATTGTAAAACTCTGTCAGTAGCTCATTAAAGCATGCACTTTAACTTAGGACAAGCACTTATAAGCGCTGTCTGCTATACAGCGCTTATAACAGACTGTTCAGGGAGCGTCTGGACCTCCTGGTCAAGGACGGAAGACTCCCTCAGTGATGAAGGTCTGCGCGGCCCTTTCGGGGTTCCTCTGCTTATCGCTCCTTTCGAGGAGGAAGAGGCTCTTCATTTTCAGGTACTCGCAGAGACTCCTGGGGATGAGGTAGGTCCCGCGGGCGACCCAATCCCTCTTGGGGATCCAAGTCCAAGCCCCCTGCAAGGCCCCTCAGGCATGAGGAGGCGCCCTCACCCTTTCGGGTGGGGGGACGGCTTCTGCTTTTTGCTCACGTATCGTATTCGGATTGGTGGATTCAGGAGGTGGTGTCCTCCGGTTACAAATTAGAGCTGGCAGTCTGGCCGCCCTCAAGATTTCTTCAGTCATGAGTTTCCCAGAACCCATTGACGGCACAGGGCCTGAGAATGGCCGTCCAACACCTCCTGCTGTCAGGTGTGATTGTCCCGTGCCTCGGCAGGAAAGGGGTCAGGGCTTCTACTCCAATCTGTTCATGGTGCCCAAGAGGGACGAAACGCTGAGACCTATCCTGGACCTGAAGGGTCTCAACAGGTTCGTTAGAGTCAGACATTTCCGCATGGAGACCTTGCGGTCTGCGGTGAGCTTGCCCGGCGACTTTCTGACCACGGTGAACATCAAGGATGCTTATCTGCACATCCCGATTTTTCAGGGACATCAGAAGTTCCTGAGGTTTGCGCTGGAGGATCGGCATTACCAGTTTGGTGCTCTGCCGTTTGGGATATCCTCAGCCCCCCCGTTTGTTCACCAAGGTTCTGGCGGGCATCATGGCTATCCTGAGGAACCAGGGGATTCGCATGCTTCCTTATCTGGACGATTTGCTGATTGCAGCTCAGTCCCTTCAGCAGGTCGAAAGGGACACCCAGACGGTGTTATCCACTCTCGAGGAGTTCGGATGGGTAATCAATTACCCCAAGTCTTCTATCACTCCTTCATTGGTGAGGTCCTTTCTGGACATGACGTTGGACACCTCTCAGGTCAAGGTATTCCTGCCCCAGCAGAAGGTGGCGGGCCTCCAGATGCAGGTGCAGGCCTTACTGTCTTGTCAGCGGCCATCTATTCGTCTGGGGATGAAGCTGGTGGGCCTAATGGTGTCATTCTTCGAGTCAGTGCCCTTTGCCCAGTTCCACATGAGACCTCTTCAGTTAAATCTGTTGACCGGTTGGGACCGGACACAGGAGTCCCTGGAACAGGAATTTTCACTGGCTCCCCTGGCCAGACAATCCCTATTGTGGTGGTTGGACCCCAGGAATCTGTTGCTGGGCAAGTCCTTTCTGACTCCCCGGTGGGAGATTGTTACCACGGACACCAGTCTGACCGACTGGGGAGGTTTTTGGCAAACGCAGAAGATCCAGGGTCAGTGGGGGCCGCAGGCCCACTTGCCCATCAATCTCCTGGAGCTGAGAGCGATACGTTTGGTGCTTCTTCACTTGACTCCCCACTTGAAGAGTCGTGCGATCCAGGTTCGCTCGGACAATCAGACGGCTGTCGCCTACATCAATCACCAGGGAGGGACTCGGAGCAAGCGAGCCCTCCAGGAGGTGACCCAGATTCTGACTTGGGCAGAGGAGAATGTTCCCTGCATCTCGGCGGTATACATCCCCGGGGTGGTAAACCAGGAGGCAGATTCCCTGAGCAGGAGTGCCTCACGCCTGGGGGAATGGTCTCTCAGTAACAAGATCTTTCACGCCCTGTGTTTCCGCTGGGGTCAGCCGGATGTGGACCTGTTTGCGTCCAGACACAATCACAAGCTCCCAAGGTTCGTCTCCCTGTCAAGAGATCCTCTGACATTTGCCACAGATGCTCTGGCAATTCCTTGGACGGAGTTCAGGCTCCTTTATGCATTCCCACCGTTTCCGCTCCTGGGCCGAGTGCTGCGCAAGATAGCCCAGGAGGGGGTACCAACCATCCTGGTGGCTCCTCGCTGGCCGTGACAGAGCTGGTTCGCGGACATTGTTCAGATGTCAGTCGATCGTTACATCATGCCCGACGACCCAGACCTTCTCACTCAGGGGTCGCTGCAGCACCCCAATTTACAGACGCTGGCTTTGACGGCCTGGCTATTGAAACCTCAATCCTGGCGGAGAAGGGGCTGTCGGCCACGGTTGTGCAGACCATGATTCAGACTCGGAAGAAATCTTCTTCCATTATATATTGCAAAGTGTGGCATGCCTACATTGCTTGGTGTGAGTCCAAGAGTCTCCCTTGTCGCACGTTCTCTATCTCTAGGATATTGGAGTTTTTACAACATGGCTTAGACTTGGGTCTCCAGCTGAGCACCCTCAAGGGCCAGGTCTCTGCCTTGGCCATCTTTTTCCAGAGGTCCTTTGCCAATCATAGATTGATCAAGACTTTTTTCCAAGGAGTTATTCATGTACATCCACCGCGTAGGCCTGTTTTACCGGTGTGGGACTTAAATGTGGTGCTTTCTGCTCTCCAGGGCCCCCCCTTTGAGCCTTTGTGCGATGCTGCATTGTCTGTTTTGACCCTAAAAGTGGTCTTTTTGGTAGCAATCACCTCGGTGCGTCGCGTGTCTGAACTGGCCGCGCTTTGTATGAAGCCTCCTTACTTTGAGCGGCATAAGGATAAGGTGGTATTTCGCTTTAAACCTGCTTTTTTGCCTAAGTTCATTTCTCCCTTTCACCTTAATGAGGAAGTTGTCTTGCCTTCCTTGTGTCCAGCACCCTTTAATTCTAAGGAGAGGACCCTCCATGTCTTGGATGTTGTCAGAGCCATTAAGTACTACCTGGTTGCTACTGAATCCTTCAGAAAATCGGATTCACTCTTCGTCCTCACAGAGGGTTCTAGGAAGGGCTTGCCTCCAGCCAAGTCCACTCTCAGTAAGTGGATCCGACAGGCGGTGGCGCAAGCATATTCTGCCAAGGGGAAGAAACCCCCCTTTCGTGTTAGTGCTGATTCTACTAGAGCTATTGGTGCCTCCTGGGCTTTTCAGCACCATGCATCTGTTCAACAAGTTTGTAAGGCCGCCACTTGGTCTTCAGTTCATACCTTTACCAAGTTTTACAAGGTTGATGTTAGGGCCTCAGCTGATGCTGCTTTTGATCGAAAGGAGCTTCAGGCGGTAGTGAAATGAACTACATGCTGTTCCGCACTGGGGATCTCGCCCTAATGGACACTGCTTTTGGATGTCCCAACTGTCATCACTTCTGGCACGACCTGGACTGGATATAGTGAAAAATACAATTCTGTGGAACTCACCTGTAGAATTGTTTTTGAATATATCCAGTCCAGGTCGTCTCACCCCACCCTTTTTCATTATCTCTTGTTTGCCTGTTTATGGTGATTACATTTTATATTGGACCTTTGTCCTTATGATTTTTGTTGGAGAGAGTACATGCTGAAGCTATGTGAAGTAACATGGTTTCTTGGCCTCCCGGCCTGTCTCTTTATTACTGCTGTTTAACCACTGGGAATCATAGAGTGTCACCTGACTTAATAGGGGGCCGGGAGGAGCTGCAGCTTTTGCTCTTGCAGTCGAGCGCCACCTGGCGGTGGATTACCCAACTGTCATCACATCTGGGATGACCTGGACTGGATATATTCAAAAACAATTCTACAGGTGAGTTTCACAGAATTGTAGTGTTCTGGGACTTTGCATATGTCAGGTTTTAGTCTGTGCCCTGGGGGAACCACAATTTGGGATGCCCCACTGTGTGAAACCCCCAAGGAAGTATTTTATCTTGACTGGTACGTGTGGGGCCTCTCCTTCTATCAGTGATCTGTGCTGTGCTGTCGCACCAGCCATTTATATAGAACTGGCGCAGGTGGGTGTATCAGCTGGAGAGATGCCACCACTGCCCACACATGTACCATGGAATCGCTGGAACATAACATATACTTGGCTAACCAGGTAATAACACAAAGCAAAGCCCGGAACGAGGAAGAGCACCACCCCTAGAGTCTTATAGATTCTAGGACTGGCGACTGGTCCTCTTCAAGGTAAAAAATAAAACAGAAATGTTTTACATCTGAGATAGAAAATATAAGTTGCACTTTTTACACTATAAAGAGGGTAGTAGAATTTTTGCACCTGGTGTTAACTCATTTTTGTTTGTGGCTGCATTCATACCTTTTTGTATATGCTCGGGTTGCATCTCGGTGTGTCTCTTAAATTCCATTTTGTTCTTATTGCTCTTACCACTTTATTGTGCAGATATACTGTTTATTGCTCATTTTATATTTATACTTATTCTCACTATAATAGCAATAGATTAAAATTATCATCGTAGTTATATTTAGATTTTTTTACCAGCCCTCTAACATCATTGAAGTGGAACAAAACCCACAAGCGACTGGGCCTGGTATCTAAAGGACTCCAGGGCTGGCCACTGGCTTTTCCACTTTAAAAAAAAAAAAAAAAAATAAAAAAAAATATATATATATATATATATTGCCACAATTGCTTTACAAGTGTTTATTTATTTAATCAATAAAAATGGTTTATATTTATTTATTTTGTACTTTATAGTCCATAAACCCTGAGCTTTTTATCCTCTCTGGATTGACATTTTCAGGGGTTTCTCTTTAGCTAATTTGTTTTGCGTCACCCAGAATTGTATAGATTGGATTGTATACTGACCCAGGCTATTATTTGGGGTCATCTAATATCCCTTCATTTTAACACGCAAAAAGTGCACTTATTTGGAATAAAATGTCATTCTGGGGTCGATTCAGCACCAGGTGCAAAATGTGCACTTTGGAGTAAAAAAGTACAAGTTAGGTAAAATGGAATACAAGTGCTCTTTGACAATGAAAGAAAATAGCACTTTTTAAGCCCAACGTAGTGCAGTTTTTGCTCCTAGTGTTGAATGACCCCACCCCACCAGGGGCAGAAAATGCATTGTATTTTTGTGAGTAAAAGGCGGCATTCACTTTTATTTTCTACCTAGGGATCATTTTAGCACCTGGTATAAAAAGAGTATGTCTATTTTATTCTTTACCTAACATGAACTTTCAACTCCAAAGTGCACTTGTGGAACACTATACTAGATTCTAATGTTCCTTAAAATAACTTCAGCAGCCAAATGTGTTTGGATTTTCTATAGGCTCCTGTCATTTTATAACAACATCTAAATTAAATGGATACAAGAAAGACTATTTCCAAGAATGTAGCACAGCTCAAGAATAATACAGTAATTTATTAATTTATTATAGTCATTCTAGAGCATACAACATTAATAACAGAGATATAAAACAAATAAAAACACACAAAAAAGTATAAGGGTGGGGGCCAGAGTGGAAGATTATCAGTAACTGTTAAATTGATCTGCACAAATACAATAGATGTCAATAGATAGGTAAAGGCTTAGTAAAAAGGTCTATAATACATATGAATAAATAATTAAATATGGCGTCCATTAAATAAGTTGAAAATACACCGGAACCTTTGTTATAATACACTGGAACCTCTTCTTATCCATTGCATTGGGGTTTCACAGTCACGTTATTGCACTTTGCACTTTATATATTTTCTCCTCCATCCAGTCCAGGCCGTCCTGATATCTTCACGATTGGGTGTTAGCCCCTAGGGGGCGCTTGACTGCATGATCAAAAGATGTAGCTCCTCCTGGCCCCCTATAAAGGCAGCTGCCCGTCTATCATTCCCCAGTTGTTCATCTTGCAGTTGGCTGCATAAGATCGTTACTCACTCTCTCAGAATTTGGCAGCAGAGCGGGGCCACCTAGCCTGTCGGCCACTGCAGGACCCTATTCCCGTGGATATCTTCTGACCCATTCTTGCCTCCCAGCCCTTGGCTGCTACAGGGATCCGTGACGGTAGGGTGAAGGCCGGGGTCTGTGGCGTTCGGCAGAGCACATGCTCTGGGCCGCAAACCTTCATTTAAAAGGTAGTCGGCCACAGGCTTTATGCTGAGCCTGATGGGGAACCACTCTTTTACGTATGTCCCTCCCTGCCCACGTTTTATTACTGTGTGTGTGCTGCATGTGTTTGATGCAGCTGGAGCACTGAGAGCTCCTCACTGGCTGTGCAGCGAGGAGCGGTCTCCGCTCTCTTTATCTCTTTACCTCTCTGCGTTCCCCCATCGGTTCTGGCTGGGGCGCGCGCCGCGCCGGCAGACGCGCCCCGCGGGCCTCCCTCCGCAACGTGGTGTGCGGCTCCTGCTGCGATGGAGGACTGGGGGGAGGGGGATCGCCGACATGACACGCAGTGCTCTTGGATCCTGCGGGATGACGTGCCGCGGGGGGGCGGAGCCCAGCGTTGGCGCGTAACTGACGTCACGCCGGTGACCCCCCCAGCGGATCATTCTAGAAATCGCTACTGTGAGCGAGGCGCGCTGCTGAGGCCTCGGTGCTGGGAGACAAGCACTGCGGTGTCTTCGTTGCTGCAGAGCGCTGAAAGTAATCCCTCCTCTGGTTTGGCGGTGTCGTGAGTCCCTCTTTTTGCTTTGCCTTAGTTTGATTGCATGTATGCCCTATGTCTTATACGTTAACGTATGACATGGGGTCTTTTTGTAATTGCTGTCCTTCTCTTTTGTTTTTAGATCGTGGGCTAAGGTTGAGGGTTGTGGTTCCTCCCGGTCCCCATTATTATTTAGAGGGATCGGCTATTAGGCTTAGGCCATTAGTGTCTAGTAGCCTTATTGAATATTACAATTCACAATCACCATAATGGAGGCATCAGGGGATAGTGAGCCAGCGCCCCATTTGGGCTGGACAGGCTCTGCCCCTTATGCAGAAGGAATCCTCTGGGCGGATTCAGCACTATTTATCCCACTTGCGCCAGTGGCATTGTTTTGGACCATGAGCGGGCGGTCGCTTCTGGCCCTAGCCCTGCGTTACCATCTGCCTCTCCGGACCCTCCACTGCTGCAGTCAGCCACTAGTGAAGGGGGAGCCAGCAAGGGGTCTCATGCTGATTTTGCGCACAGGCTGGCTAGTCTCGAGAAGCAGATGTCGTTGACATCTGGAGCCGATTTAATCGGATGTTGATTTCTATGATTTCTTGGGATCTACGGAGAGCGGTGAGTTGCCAGATTACTTACTCTCAACGGCGGAGGTTTCCGCTGGTGACGACAGCATCTCTGGTTCCTCCACGAGGATTCTTGCCTCCCGGATGATTCGGAGAGTTTGCTCTCTTCCGTGTTTGATACCCTACACACTGTTCCTCCCAGAGTGGCTAAGAGAAAGCAGGGTGATTTATTTCGGCCTGAGAGGCAAAGACGGGTCTTTCCTGAGCAGCCTCATTTTTCTAACATGATTCTTAGGGAATGGGAAAGGTCCAACAAATTACCGTCGGTCCCTAAGGGCCTGGATAGGCGGTACCCTTTCCCTGCTGAGTTGGTTTGGCTATGGTGTCACCCTCCCGAGGTGGACCCTCCGGTGTCAGGCTTGTCCAATACCACTGTTATGCCATCACCTGACAATGCTTCATTACGTGATCCTGCAGACAAGCGCATGAATCAGCTGGTCTGCCATGCTTTCACCTTTGCGGGTGCTCTCTTTCGCCCGGCGTGTGCCTCGGCGATTGTTTCGCTAGCCAACAGGAGAAAGGTGAGACACCTTGTGGCTAGAGCTAAGGCTCGCAAGCGGGCGGAGGAGTATAAGGAAATCAAGGCCTGCTTGGACTTCATCTGCTTTGTTGTTACTGCCATGGATGATGTGGTCAAGCTTGGTGCCAGAATTTGACCTTACGTGTTGCTTTACGCCGCTCGCTCTGGTTGAAGCAGTGGTTGGCCGATGCGGCTGCCAAGAAGTCCGTCACAAGTCTACCCTTTGTGGAAAGCCGGCTGTTTGGGGAGCGCCTGGACTTTTTGGTCAAGGATGGTAAGCTCCCTCAGATAAGGAAGCCTGCTTGGCCCTTTCAGAACCCCTCTTCTTATCGGTCCTTTCGGGGTGCCCGCAGAGATACCTGGGGCAGAGGTAGGTCCCGCAGCCGGCCCAACTCCTCCTGGGGAGCTAAGCCCAAACCCCCAGCCAAGCCTACTCAGGCATGAGGGGGAGCCCTCACCCATACGGGTGGGGGGACGGCTTCTGCTGTTTGCTCAGATGTGGAGGCGTCACGTCTCAGATCGGTGGATTCAGGAGGTGGTGTCCTCCGGTTACAAGATAGAGCTGGCAGCCAGGCCACCCACAAAATTCCTACGTTCAAGGATATCCCGAAACCGGATAAAAGCTCAGGCTTTGAGAACGGCTGTTCAACACCTCCTGTGGATAGGTGTGATTTGCCCTGTGCCCCGGCAGGGACAGGGTCAGGGGTTCTACTCCATCCTGTTCACGGTTCCCAAGAAGGACGGAACACTGAGGCCGATCTTGGACCTGAAGGGTCTCAACAAATTTGTAAAGGTCAGACATTACCGCATGGAAACGTTGCGGTCGGCGGTGAGATCACTTCGGCCTGGCGACTTCATGACCACGGTGGACATTGGGACGCTTATCTGCACATCCCAATTTTCCAAGGACATCAGAAGTTCTTGAGGTTTGCACTGGAGGATCAGCATCACCAGTTTGTAGCACTCCCATTCGGCATATCCTCAGCTGTGTTCACCAAGGTGCTGGCGGGCATTATGGCTATCCTGAGGAGTCAGGGGATTTGTGTGTTACCCTATCTGGACGACTTGCTGATTTCGGCCCGGTCCCTTCAGGAGACCGAGAGTGATACTCGGACGGTGCTGTCAACCCTGGAAGCCTTCGGTTGGGCAATCAATTACCCCAAGTCGTTTATCACGCCTTCAACAGTGAGATCCTTCCTGGGAATGATGATAGACACCGCTCAGGTCAAGGTTTTTCTGCCACTGCAGGAGGTTTTGGGTCTCCAGATGCAATTGCAGGCCTTGCTGTCTTGTCAACAGCCATCGGTACGTCTGGGGATGAGATTGGTGGGCCTAATGGTGTCATGCTTAGAGGCAGTACCCTTCGCCCAATTTCACATGAGACCATTACAACTGAACCTGCTGACCGGCTGGAATCGGGCGCAGGAATCTCTGGAACAAGGTTTTTCGCTGTCCCCCCTGACCAGGCAGTCCCTCTTGTGGTGGTTGGACTCCCAGAACCTGCTGGTGGGCAAGTCCTTTCTGACTCCCCTTTGGGAGATAGTTACCACGGATGCCAGGCTGGGGAGGCGTTTGGCAGACCCAGGGTCAGTGGGGTCCGCAGGAGAACCGGTTACCCATAAATCTTTTGGAGCTGAGAGCAATCCGGTTGGTTCTTTTACGCTTGACTCCCCATTTAAGAGGCCATGTGATCCAGGTCTGCTCGGACAATCAGACAGCTGTGGCCTACATCAACCACCAGGGCGGGACTCAGAGCCGGGACCCGGATTCTGACTTGGGCAGAGGAGAATGTTCCCTGCATCTCGGCTGTCTACATCCCCGGGGAAGAAAACCAGGAGGCAGACTCCCTGAGCAGGGGTTCCTTGCACCTGGGGGAATGGTCCCTCAGCTGCGAGACTTTTCATCCAGACGGGGATCTGTTTGCGTCCAGACACAATCACAAGCTTCCAAGGTTCGTCTCTCTCTCAAGAGATCCTCTGGCCATAGCAACAGATGCTCTGGCGATCCCTTGGATGGAGTTTAAATTTCTGTATGCATTCCCTCCGTTTCCACTCCTGGGCAGAGTGCTGTGCAAGATAGCCCAGGAGGGGGTGCCAGCCATCCTGGTGGCTCCTCGCTGGCCGAGAAGGAGTTGGTTTGCAGACATAACTCAGATGTCAATAGATCACTACATCATGCCCGACGACCCAGGTCTTCTCACACAGGGGTCGCTGCAGCACCTGAATTTACAGACGCTGGCTTTGACGGCCTGGCTATTGAAACCTCAATCCTGACGAAGAAGGGGTTGTCGGGCCATGGTTATTCATACAATGATTTAGGCATTGAAGAAATCTTCTTCCATGATATACTACAGAGTTTGGCGGGCCTATATCACTTGGTGCGAGGCCAAGAGCCTTCCTTGCTGAAAATTTTTACAACACGGTTTAGATTTGGGTCTCCAGCTGAGCACCCTCAAGGGTCAGGTCTCGGATTTGGCCATTTTTTTTCCAGAGATCCTTTGCCAACCATAGGTTGATCAAGACTTTTTTCCAGGGAGTTACCCACGTCCGGCCACCGTGTAAGTCAGTATTACCGGTGTGGGACTTGAATCTAGTGCTGTTTGCTCTTCAGGGTCCTCCCTTCGAGCCATTGGCGATCACCTCGGTGCATCGTGTATCAGAGCTGGCCGCGCTTTGTATGAAACCACCTTACTTTGAGTTGCACAGAGATAAGGTGTTTTTTTGTTTTAAACCTGATTTTTTGCCTAAGGTCGTTTCTTCTTTTCACCTTAATGACGAAGTGGTCTTACCTTCCTTGTGTCCAGCACCGGCTAATTCCAAAGAACGAACCCTCCATGCTTTGGATGTGGTCAGAGCCATAAGGTATTACCTGGCTGCGACTAAATCTTTCAGGAAATCGGATTTGCTTTTTGTCTTAATAGAGGGTTCTAGGAAAGGATTGCCACCAGCCAAGTCCACTCTCAGTAAGTGGATTAGACAGGCGGTGGTACAAGCATATTCTGCCAGGGGGAAGGAACCCACTTTTCGGATCACAGCTCATTCCAACAAGGCTATTGGTGCCTCTTGGACTTTTCAGCATCAGGCATCGGTGGAACAAGTTTGTAAGGCCGCAACTTGGTCTTCTGTTCATACTTTTACAAAGTTTTACAAGGTGGATGTCAGGGCCTCAGCTGACGCTGTTTTTGGCCAAAAGGTGCTTCAGGCGGTAGTGAAATGAACTGCATGCTGTTTCCGCACTGGGGATCCCGCCCATAAGGACACTGCTTTTGGATGTTCCAATCGTGAAGATATCGGGACGGCCTGGATTGGATGGATACAAAAACAATTCTACAGGTGAGTTTCACAGAATTGTATTATTACCCTATACATATATGTAATATTTATTTACCGTATTTTTTGCCTTATAAGACGCACTTCCCCCTCCCCCCAAAAGTGGGGGAAAAATCTCAGTGCATCTTATTGGGCAAATGTAAAGAAAAAAACTTACATTACCAAGCTCCAATGCTCTCTTGCCAGCATATACACATATAGACAGACACACACACACATAAGGTACATTACCGCCGGCTGCTGCCTCGCTGCCTGCTGTCCTTCTCTGCTGCCGTCGCCATCATCCGTCGCTGCCACCACGTAAAGCTATGTACTGGTTCCGGCAACCGTTCAAGACACAGGCCACACCCACCGGGAACCCAGAATCCCGGGAACTAGTTTATGTGGCAAGGGTGGTTGGCAGCAGCAGCTGCGGCAGTGGTGTATGACGGTGAAGGCAGCGGGTGGCGGTAATGTATCTTCTGTGTTTGTGTCTCTATGTGTTTATGTTGGTAGGAGGCACTGCTGCGGCGTGGTAGCTTTGTAATTGGAGGGTTTTTGGGGGCATGCTGCACACTGCCTGTATTTGGGATGCCTCACACTGCTTGTATTTAGGATGCCACACACAACGCCTGTGTTTGGGTTGCCCCACACACTGCCTGTATTTGGTATGCCCCACACACTGCTTGTATTTGGAATGCCACACACTGCCTGTATTTGGGATGCCTCACACACTGCCTGTATTTGGGATGCCACACACACTGCCTGTGTTTGGGTTGCCACTCACACTGCCTGTATTTGTGATGCCCCACACACTGCCTGTATTTGGGATGCCTCACACACTGTATTTGGGATCCCACACACACTGCCTGTGTTTGGGTTGCCACTCAGACTGCCTGTATTTGGGATGCCTCACACACTGCCTGTATTTGGGATGCCACACACACTGCCTGTGTTTGGGTTGCCACTCACACTGCCTGTATTTGTGATGCCCCACACACTGCCTGTATTTGGGATGCCTCACACACTGTATTTGGGATGCCACACACACTGCCTGTGTTTGGGTTGCCACTCAGACTGCCTGTATTTGGGATGCCTCACACACTGCCTGTATTTGGGATGCCACACACACTGCCTGTATTTGGGATGCCCCACACACTGCTTGTATTTGGAATGCCACACACTGCCCGTATTTGGGATGCCTCACACACTGCCTGTATTTGGGATGCCACACACACTGCCTGTGTTTGGGTTGTCACTCACACTGCCTGTATTTGGGATGCCCCACACACTGCCCGTATTTGTGATGCCCCACACACTGCCTGTATTTGGAATGCCACACACACTGCTTGTATTTGGAATACCACACACTGCCTGTATTTGGGATGCCCCACACACTGCTTGTATTTGGAATACCACACACAGCCTGTATTTGGGATGCCTCACATACTGCCTGTGTTTGGGTTGCCACTCACACTGCCTGTATTTGGGATGCCCCACATACTGCCTGTATTTGTGGTGCCCCACACACTGCCTGTATTTGGAATGCCACACACACTGTCTGTAATGTGGGATGCCGCTCATTGCCTGCAATGTGGGGTCTGTAAAAGGGTGATTGGGGGGATTGTGCACACTGCCTGTAACACACTATTTGGTTCAGAATACTTTTTTTCGTCCTCTCAATCCTGCGTGTATCTTATGGTTATTGGCGTCTTATGGGGCGAAAAATACAGTAACTATTTATTCATATTTATTATTGGTTCTTCTTACTCAGCATTTATTGTATTTCTGTAGATCAGGTTGGCAGTTATTGATAATCTTTCATTCTAGCCCTTGCCCTTATTCATTTTTGTTTGTTTTTAATTGTTTTTATATGTCTGTTATTGATGTTTTATGCTCTGTGATGATTAAAATAATTGCTGTAGTAGTTACTGTATTTATTTTTGAGATGTGCAACATTCTTGTGAATGATCTTTGGTACTTGGTACTTTTTTAGTACAGTTTTTTTGTTTTTGGTATAGCAGTGCCACCCCGGTTAGCACATCCTTGATATTGCTTTGGCAGTGCAACAGATACTACCTCTCTAACATCTGAAATAAAATATCTACCCTATCAAAAATAATGTGCACCTTACCTGTACAATTGCCCCATCACATGTGCCAGCTGACACTTCCTGAAGCATGGCACAACACCAGCATCAGTAGACCAGCTGGGCATGACGAGAATGTCTCTTAAAAGATGTAAAAATGGACTCCACCCACCCTTGAATATCTTATAATGCTATTCAAAATCTAATAATTATTTAAACAATTTCTTAACAGATAATACATTAGTAAGTTATAGAGGTTAAGTGTTAGAGAATTAGCAATAACTATCAGCTGTTTTGTAACTTTGCTGTGTACAGTACTTGCTCTGTTGTGTACAGTACTCAGTGATTCACGTGGAGTTTTTTGTTTGGCCTTGGAAAGTATGTTGCAATGTTCAAAATGCACTAAATAAAATTGTTTTTGAAGCTAAAATAACCGCTGATCAGTTCAGGTCAGACCTGCGATAATTTATCTAACAATGAGTAATCACCACGTGTCAAGTAAATATTTATCAGTAGAGTATTGATCATCAGAATACGCAAAAAAAACAAGTAAAAACAAGAAAACACTCGTAAAACAATATTGATACTAGATTATTAGATTCACAGCTTGTAAACCTGGAAGACATTTCGGAAAACAATCGTTCACAGCTGGAGGAGAATTTAAGATGTGAGCCCAATGTGTAGCAATGAATCTGAATCAGCTATGTCAGCAGCTATGCATAGAAATGCCTACTTATGAAGATAAGTACTGCATGATAATTAAATAGACAATAATAAGGTACATATTAATAGGTATAGCATGGGGTGCAGCAAGTTGTAGCCCTGAGACCAGAATGACTGGATTTCCAGGGTCTGCTGATTGGCTTAGGTGCCCTGGGTGAGATCTAGAAGCAGCTGACATATTGGTTGAGGTGGGTAGGATTATGGTTAAGATTCCAGTTATGGCTAAGACGGGCAGGCTGATTCATTACCAGCGCCAGGTATCGGCAGATGAGCCTTTGTATAGCAGCACCTAGAGCGACCGCTAGTATACGCCTTGATCGACTATCGGGCGCTGTAACAGAGCGCCTCAGTCGCTGTAGTAACCTGGCCGACATTGATGAATGAGATGTATGTTGGGCGTTCTAACACCAGTAGAGCGTTGCAAGAAGCGAAAAGTAGTGCCAGCTCTGTGCGACTGACTCTCAGTGAAGTGACACAATTATTGGAGAGAAAACAAAAAAAAACACAAAAAACCCTGTTAAAACAGAAGAAAAGGAACGTCCATTGAAATGTATGGGAGAGCGACAGGTAACACCTGGCGCTCTGGAAGCTAGAGTGTCAGCACAATACGCTGAGCCACCTGTAATGATGAGTTGTACGCTACATGGCGCTGTTCCAGTCGTTCTCCAGAATTGCCTTCATAAATGTGGTATTGCGTACAGCACCCAGCGTTCACCAGACGCTGCCTGCCGCTATGAGCCACTATCTGCCGCTATCCTTTGATGAATAACCCCCATAGAGAAGGCTGTCGTTGCCTGCTTTCACACACACAGAAACAGGAAGTGGAGAATTCAAACTCTCAAAACTTTGGGGGTTTGCTTTTAGATTTCATTTATCTTAGGAGTCTACAGGTGCACTTTAATTTAAAAAAAATGAAAGAATGTAATCATACATCCTTTCAAGGTAGTTTTGTCCACTTATCATCCTTCCTATGATACAGCTGCCACCCTATAATGGCATATGCCATGATGTGCCTCTTCCTCAGCAACAGGCAGTGCCCCCTCCCCATGACTGAGGCAAGTATTGGGCATGAGGGCCCAGTGCCCATGACCTAGATGACAACAAGATGTTTGGCACCTCCCTGCATACACACTGGTCTTGGTGCCCAGGTTTCCCTGGTCAGCTGCCTGCTCCAATCTCCACAATGGGTAACCCATCTTTTGTTGCCAAGCCCGTAACACCTACGTGCTGGCATGTCCAAGCGTTAAGTGCCAAGCACGTAGGTTGACTAAGTGCCAAGCACGTAGGTACTTGAATTTCTCTCCCTGCTAGCTAAAAAAAAAATAAAAAAATTTTAATTTGGTGCCATCCGATTTCCCCTGGGGGCTCGGATGGCTCCAGGAGAACCCCCGGAATAGTGACCCCCCCCCCCCGCTTCGGCAGCAGCCGCTGCTAACTGTGAAAAAAAAAAATGACATTTACTCACCTGCAGCTGCGATCGCTCCCGCAGGCTCTTCTCTTCTTCGGGGGGGCCTTTGATCACCCCCCCCCCAGACTGCTTAGTCTTCAGGAGAGGGCTCAACATGCCCTCTCCCCCTGCTTCCCGATGGGTGCCGCCATCTTGACGACTAGTCACTCGGCGGGTGTCGTCCTGGTTCCCCGCGGCTCAGCTGTCAGATGCCCTGGTGATCGCTGGGCAGAGCAGTAGAGGGGTAGGGGATGATCTGATCCCCTGCCCCCCTCCTCTGGCCAGCGATCACCAGGGCATCTGTCATCTCATCGACAAAGGAGCTGACAATCAGAGGTGAGTAAATAAAAAAAACATTTTTTTTTTAAATAAATGACATTATTGTGTGGTGTGTTTTTTTTTTTTTACTGTTAACCCTTTGTAAACTGGTAAGGGGTCCTTGAGACCCCTATACCAGTTCACAAGGCTGGGGGCTGCCGCAGGTGACTTGCCGTTAACTCCGAGCACCCTCATTACCTGCCTCCCCAAAGCCCGGGGGGGGGGGCAGAAGAGCCCGGGCCCACAGAGAGTATGTGGGTTGTAGGCTGCAGGGTCGGGGGCCACAAAAGCTGGCCCCTGCACCCTGTTCCTACAAGCCCCCATAGCTGGTCCCGGGCTAGTTATGACAGATAGGGGGGACCCTACGTCATTTTTTGGGGGATTTTTAAGGGTTAGGGTTAGCCTAACCCTAACCCTTAAAATTCCCCCAAAAAATGGGGTGCCCCCCCCCCTGGAAGGGGACCCTATGTTGTTTTTTTTTAAATTAACCCCTTATGCTCTGTCGCCCAGCAGCTATAAAAGGCTTCCAGCAGCAGCAGGAGAGCAGAAGCCAGATTGATCAGCATTGGACACAGTGCCCAGGGATGGATGGATGGATGGGAGGTAAGTATAAAAAAAAAAAAAAAATTCTCCATGTGTCCGTGTGTTTTTTTTACATTTAACCTTTTGTGAACTGGTAAGGGATCCATGAGACCCCTATACCAGTTCACAAGGCTGGGGGTTGGCAAGTCACCTGCGGCTAGCGGGTGACTTGCCATTAACCCCCGGCACCCTCAATTACCTGCCTCCCCAAAGGCCAGGGGAGGGCAGAAGAGCCCGGCCCATGGAGCTTGTAGCCAGCAGGGCGGGTCACCAAACCTGGCCCCTTTGCCCTGTTCCTACAAGCCCCCATAGCTGGTCCCGGGCTGGTTATGATGGGTAAGGGGGACCCGCGTCATTTTTTTTTTAAGGGTTTTTAACCCATAAAATTCCAAAAAAATGGCATCCTCCCCCCCAGGAGGGAGGACCCTATGTCAATTAACCCCATGTTTATAGTGTGGATAGTAGTATTTCATTTGTAAATGTTATAAAGTGCTCTTTTCAGTTTGGGGGGTTTCCTGGGCAAGAATGGGGGGGCTACCGATACATATGTGATACCGTTGTAATCGGGAGAAACGGGGCTTTCAGATGCAATATGATTTTCATTAATAAAACAAATGTTTTATTTAAAATATAGGAGACAATTGTCTAAAAAATATATTATTTTTTTTTACGCAAAAATATTTAAAAAACAGTAGAAAAAATTACAAACAAGACATTTCATGTTAAAGCCTAAACTCTGCTGCAATATATATATATATATTCACGGTTAAACATGGCGCAAAATGGGGAAAAATGACCTGTCAACAGAGGTTGACAAACCTTCAAGTAGGCTGGCAATAAAAAGGGTTAATAGTACCTATGCATGTTGGGTATTGTTCTGCTCGAGGGACCTTGTGCTTTCAGATTTAGCTTGTTTTTTCTTGTTTGCATATTGATATTTTAGGAAAACATGTTTTTTATTTTGCTTTTTTATAATTTTTTTACTTCCAGAAAGATGAACCCACTACAACAAGCTCAGTACGCTTAGAAAGCTTAACATGTGTACTTTCAGGGAATATATTTTATATATTCAAAAAGTAAAGGGTTGTTTTGGTTGAAAAATTGCAAGGTGCGCTCTTTGTCTGCAGAGCTGAAATTTTCAAGTAAAATTACTGTTACGCACATGCTTTACTTTGTGGTGTTTGCCAACTCTTCCCTTGACAGTAGCTATGCATGTTGGGTATTGTTCTGTTCTGGGGATGTTGCTTTTTCAGATTTTATTTGTTTTTTCTTGTTTTTTAGGAAAATGCGGCTTTGATTCTTCTTTTTTATTTTTAGGGAAACTCTGTGCAACCAAATCATTGATTGATGGATTACTTCCACAAAACTACACCCACATAAACAAGCCTGGTATGTCTAAAAAGCTTGAGGCGTGTACTTCCAGAGAATATATAGTTTGTGGGGGTATTTCAAATGTAAAGGGTTGTTTTTCTGGAAAATCTGCAAGGTGCGCATAGCACATATCACAGTTGTATTTTATCTGAAAATCTCCTAAAGCTCTGTTTCAGTTTGGGGGAGTCTCCTGGGCAGGAAAGGGTGTCTACCAGTACATATGTGGTACCGCTGTAACCGGGAGAAATTGGGGTTTCACACGCAATAAGATTTTATTGACAAACTTACATTTTCTATTACAAAAAAAACACTACAAATTGCAATTTTTTTGCAAATATTTCACCCAAAAGTATTGAGAATACACTAAAAAAAAACAACAAGACACTTCATGCTTAAAAAAACAATATATAATTTTCCTGGAAAATCCCTGAAAGCCCCTTCAAAAATCAAAGTTGAACATATGTAGCGCAAAATAGTGAAAAGTGGTCTGGCAACAAAGGGTGACAAAAATTCTAGGAAGGCTGGCACTTAAAGGGTTAAAGTAGATTTTGAACATTACAGCATATTTTATTTCATGTCATACCTTGGATGGTAATGTAGGTGGCAAATAAACCTTGATTTGATTTAACAGTCCCTTACTCCACAAGGAAAAGGTTTAGCTATAGAATTGAGTGAATTGATTTGAAAAGTTCAGAAAGTACAGCGATTAGGAGACCAATTGCTTTTGAATTTTGGGAAAGGAATGTTGTCCCATTCTTGTGTGATGTAGGGTTCAAGCTGCTGAACAGTCCTAGGTCTGCTTAGTTGACTTATTTAGTTATGGCAAATGTTTTTTTATTGGTGAAAGGTATGGGGTTTAGGAAGACTAGTTCAGCACCATTTCAAATCAGCTTTGGCTCTGAGCATTTTTGGATTGTGTTGATGCTTGGCTTCTTCTTTTCACGAAACACCCTGTGTTCACAGACAATGATTTCTGGAAGTATTTCTGAGCTCATGAATAGATTTGCATCACTGATTCATAACTGTTTAATGCTTTGCTGTCTGATTTCTGGATCTGAATTTGGATTTCTTCCGATTTTATGAATCTTCAGATGATATTATAAACCTAATTTATCAAGCACCTCTGCTAGATTACATCACATTGGTGCAAATAAGATTTTTTAATTTTTTTTTTACACTGTCGCACTGCAAAATACACACTTGCTAAACATTAGTGGTGAAGCAACAGACTGAGAAAATGATGAACTACTTTTTACGCTAATCTAATTTGCACTCATGTGAAGTGCTTGATAAATCCGTCACTATGTACTATAGATGGTGGGATATTCAATGTCATATACCCCATTCCAACTTTTTGGAGATATGCCATTGCCTTCAATTTTGAAATCAATTAATTTTTGGAAATTAAATTAAAAAATGTCTTTTAATTTCAAATATGTGTTCTATGTTCTGTTGTGAATAAAATCTCATTTTACACAGTGGTCTGACATTTAAGAAATGCAGTTGTACATTGAATACGTATTTTAGGGGCTTAATGTGTTACACTTCTCTTAGCCACTCATTCTTGTAACAGTGTGTCACTGGCATATATCCCTGACTGACACCCAGATAATTAAAAGCTACCTGCTTCCTACTTTCTATCACACCTACCTGGAACATTTTGAGGGTTTAAAGCACCAGCAGCATTACAGTGAACGTGAGCCATCCAGCCAGTAGTGGCTGACCACAGTTTTCTGTCACCTCTGGGAGGCGTATTTTTGGTGCTAGAGGCACTGGCAGCCATTGTGGTGGCACTTAAAAACCAAGAGGTGGAAATCATGAGGTCTAAGGAGTTTCCTTTACATATCACTGTCTGTGGAAATGTGGTGGAAGTGAGGACAATGATCATAATTCTGGGCTGGAAAGGACCTGGGAACCAGAACTTGGTCCCAAGGAGACAATGATGACATCAGAGGAGGAAGGTGTTAGTGGCAATAAAGTTCAGAGCCAAGGCACAGCCAAATAATCAAAACCTGACAGGTGCATTTCTTCTTTCAGGAACAGGTAGCGCCATTGCTGAGGGCAAGCTTAGGTGGTGATGGTGGTAGCTGCCTGCAGGTTCTGTGTATCTTGTTGGATTTTTTCTCTACACTGGTAACAAAAGCAGTGCAGTGTGAGAGCTCCATGGCAATATAAAATTAGCTGTTGCTAATTAGACACAAATGCAGGAGCTATGTTTCTGCACATAAAGTGACATCACCTTGTAATGGTGGCAAGACCTGCTCTGTCTAGCTCTGCCCTATGTCTTCATTCTCCTACTATGCCTTCTGTACTCTTCATTTGAATAGTTAGTCCCTAATCTGACTAAGCTGCTGGTGGAACAATTCTTCTTATTGTGTAAGTGTTCAATGCTCCTCTGCAAGGACCCCAAACAGGCCAGATTACTTCACCTGTGCTTCTGTGTGGAGATCTGCAAACCCTGGCCTGTTGGTGGCTCTTGAGGAGGAGAGTTGAGCATGTGTGTGCATGCAACTGCTGACACCTGGAGCCATGCTTAATTCCAAGGAGAGTTCATGATGTTTACATACAACTAGGTGATTATTTACCTCCTCAACATCCTCCTCACCAGACATCTTGCCATCCCCAGCATCATTGCTTCCAGTCCTTCCCCCATTTATGTTTGTAAGTGCTGTTGTGTGGATGCCCTGCAGTTGAGGGATGTGGTTGCCGATGGCCGGGAGAGTGACTGAACATTTCAGCCATTCTTGTGTGGCTAAGAATGCCCTCCTGGATTTGCAGACATAATGGTTTGTCTTTGCATGGCTTGATCTGCAATATTCCAACTGCCTGGAATTACACTCAGCTACTGCTGGAACATTTGTACGGACAGCAGAATGCCATGAATATATACAATACACACAAGAGCACAGGGAGCATTTGTGAATTTCAGATCGGTCATGGGCAGCTCATAAGGGACATGTATGCCATACTCTGGCCCCTTGAAGTGGGCACTAGATTTTTGGGACAACTACTGTATACCATACCACCTGATATTTGTATTAAAGTAAATGCTCACCCAAATGCAACAAAGGATGCCGGAAGAAAAAGTTCCTATGTCTTACTCACTGCTTTTCAGCTTTTTGGGTGCAGAAGGCATGGGGAGATAGAACAGGGGTATGAAAGGGAGGGGAACTTTGACACTGCTTCATTTTTAACGCCAGGTATGGGCAGATGAGTGTCTGTATAGAAGCGATTAGAGCGACCGCTAGTATACTCGGCGGCTATCGGGCGCTGTAACAGATCACCTCAGTCGCAGTAGTAACCTGGCTGGCATTGATGAATGTGATGTATGTTGGGTGCTCTAAAACCAGTACAGCTCTGCAGCGAGCAAAAGGTAGCGCCAGCTCAGTGCGACTGACTCTTGGCGCTCCACACCATACTTCTTAAAAAACTACACACACACAGCGTCGGCTCTCTAAATCTGGTCGCTATAGCATAGAGCGTCAGACGCTGTGTGATTAAAGTCTTGTTTTTGGACACATATCCACCAGTAACAAAGCAAAAACACATGGAATTACATTGTTGTAACATTGTGACATTAATACTTTAATGCCAGACCTGTAATGACAATTCTGCATAAAAAAACAAAAAATCTAAAAAGTTTTCAAAAATGACTTTTTCTAGGCCAGGAGAGGTGACACAATCATTTTAGAGAGAAAAAAAAATAAAAAAACATGTTTAAACAGAAGAAAAGGAACGTCCATTGAAATGTATGGGAGAGACACTGAGCGAAAGGTAATACCTGGCACTCTGGAAATTAGAGCGCCGCCTGAATCGGACGCTACATGGCGCTGTTACTATCGCTCATTAGATTCATTTTCATAAATGTGGTTTTGCATACAGCGCCCGGCGTTCACCAGACGCTGCCTGCCGCTACGAGGCACTACCTGGTGCTATCTCTTCATGAATAACCCCCATAGTTTTATTACAGGCCCAGCTAGTGGATGAATCTCCAACACATCATGGCAGAGATAATGCGGAGGAGGAGGAATATGGTGATGATGAAGGTGCTGGCAAGAACCGAAGAACAAGCCAAATGGGTGCTGTCATGCTTGGTTATTAGGTTAAATTAGGTGCTGGCCTGCATATTACTGGCATCCAGCAAAGGTATGACTATTGGACAGCCATGCTTTTACACTCTCACGATAAAGGATTTTTTCCTGAAGATCTGCTCATCACAGTTTGCCTGGTTTATAATATTTGCAGGTGCTCACAATTACATAATGCAATATGTTCATTATTTATTCATGAAGCTCTAGCGCCAGGTAGTGCTTCATAGTGTCAGGCAGTGTCTGCTGAACGCTGGGCGCTGTACGCAATACAACATGTATGAAACAGCGACTGGAACAGCGCCATGTAACGTCCGATTCATCATTACAGACATCTCAGCGTATAGTGCCGGAGCTCTAGCTTCCAGAGCGCCAGGTAAGAACTGTCGCTCTTCCATACATTTCAATGGACGTTTCTTTTCTTCTATTTAAAATACCGTTTTTTGTTTTTAATAATTTTTTTTTCTCTCAAATAATCGTGTCACCTCTCCTAGCCTATAAAGAGTCATTTTTGAAAACATTTTTGTTTTTTTATATTTATATGCAGAATTGTCATTACAGGTCTGGCATTAAAGTATTAATGTTACAATGTTACAACAATGTAATTCCATGTGTTTTTGCTTTGTTACTGCTGGATATGTGTTCAAATACAGACTTTAATCACACAGCGTCTGCCGCTCTATGCTATAGCGACCAGATCCAGAGCGCCAATGTCTGTTTTTTTTGTTGAATATGGTGTGAGTCGCTGAGAGACGGTTGCACTGAGCTGGCGCTACCTTTCGCTCCATGCAAAGCTGTATTGGTGTTAGAACGCTCAACATACATCTCATTCATCAACCCTGGCCAGGTTACTACAGCGACTGAGGTGCTCTGTTACAGTGCCCGATAGTCAAACACAGCGTATACTAGCGGTCGCTCTAAATGCTGCTATACAGAGGCTCATCTGCCCATACCTGGCGCTAGTAATAAATCAGCCTGTATGTGTAGGGTAATCTTCACCATTTGTAATATATAAAATAGCACATGATGCAGCATTATCATGGTTCAGGTTTTAGATACAACTGCAGCTTAAAATATTTAGATGAATAGACAGGCCTTAAAGCGGGCTCTTGTCCAATCAAAGCTGTCTGCTGTGACTACATCATTCGCCATCCCCATCCCCTGTATCCCCATTCAGATAGGCTGCCCAGTGAATGCAATCAGAGCCCTTTGCTGAAGGATGTAAAAACAGCAAAGGACTGTGATTGGATGAGAGCCTGCACATGCCCTGCTGGACCAAGGAGAGGTGAGTTTTCTGAGACAAACTAGGGGGCACGGAACAAAACCCGGGAAAGTCAAATTCCTGGGTTTTATTCTGCTTTAAACAATTATATTGTATTTTCCAGTGGCAAACCAGAAAGAGAGCTCATGAGAAGATGGGCTATTACAATTAATTAATCAATCATTAAGCATGATATTAATTCAACATATTTATACAAGAAATACAAATATAAAATGAAAGTTTGTGGGTCAGAACAGGATTAAGCATTGCATGCCTTATAAAGCCTTCAGCATTACTTACACATTATCCATCCTTTTCATTTTGGTTTCCTTCTAAATTTAGCATCTATTTTTATGATCATTTGTGTAACCCTGGGATGGAGTCCAGAACCTTCTAAAGGTGTAATTGGGATAGAGTTTGAAGCTTTTCTCTGGATTAAATTGTGCATATTGCAACAAGCCCAGCAGAAATGTATTGTGATTCAGAGCAATCAAAGTCTGATGATTCTACAAGACATAAATACACGGCTAAACATGAAAAAGTAACTACCATCAGATAAACTTCCGAACTGAAGAAGTTATGATAATAACACGTTGTATTGGATTTGAGGTGAAAGTATTGAAACAAGCAGGCAACTCGATATTCAGGCAATCCTTATAATTTCTCTTACACATGCACCGCCCTTGAGATAATACCATTTTGTGAATACTCACCTGTAAAATGGGTATTATAAGTATGTCACACACCCCGCTTCAAGACATTCATTACACTTGGGTATACTGACCTGTAGGTGGCGATCTTGCAGAGATGTCAATAAAAAAAGGTAAGACCCTCCCTTCCCATAAATACCTGGGACCTCCCACTCATTCCCCAGTATAAAGATAGCAGTAAGAGAAAGGGACCAGGAAAGCCAATTAAAACTAACAAAGGTTCACCATATAAAGGATCCAGAATACCAAAGGGCAGGGTGAAGCGGGGTGTGTGACATACTTATAATACCCATTTTACAGGTGAGTATTCACAAAATGGTATTATTCTAAGTATGTCACACACCCCGCTTCAAGACATTCATTACACTTGGGACATCCAATAGCAGCATAAAGGGCGGGGATCCAAAAAACAAGGCACAAACTTAAACCACTGCAGCTTGCAGAACTTTGCGGCCAAAAACAGAATCCGCTGAGGCCCGAACATCAACCTTGTAAAACTTGGAAAAAGTGTGAACCGAAGCATCTGAAAAAAATAGCAGCCTTACAAGCCTGCTCAACAGAAGCCTGGTGCTGGAAGGCCCAGGACGCCCCAACAGCACGAGTAGAATGTGCAGTAACACGAAAAGGGGGAATCTTCCCCTTAGCAGAATAGGCCCCAACAATGGCCTGGCAAATCCATTTACTAATGGAAGACTTGGCAGGAGCAATCCCTTCCTAGGCCCAGAGGGCACCCAAAAAGGGTGTCAGTCCTACGAAAAGGAGAAGTAGCCACCAAATAGTACTTCACACAGCGAACCACATCCAAAGAATGCAAAACCCTCTCCTTGTCATTGCTATGCTTATGACACAAGGAGGGTAGAACAATATCCTGATTAAGATGAAAAGCCGAGACCACCTTAGGAAGGAAATCTGGCTTGAAGCGGAAAACAACCTTGTCCTGATGCCTCTCAAAGTAAGGGGCCTTAATGGACAAGGCTGCCAACTCCGAAACACGCCGAACAGAAGTGATGGCAACCAGAAAAACAACCTTCTGATTAAGCGTAGAAAGTGCAATATCCTGCAAAGGTTCAAAAGGAGGACCCTGCAAGGCAGACAAAACCAAATTCAAATCCCAAACTGGGAGCAAAGGCTTCCTAGGAGGCCGCACATGCGTAACCCCCTGGAAAAAGGTCTTAACCAGAGGATGAAGAGCAAAAGACTTTTGAAAGAAAACCGCCAGGGCAGAAACATGCCCTTTCAGCGTACTAAGCTTCAAACCTAGGTCCAGACCATGTTGCAAAAATTCCAAGATCCTAGGGATAGAAAACGCCCTGCAAGGCAAGGCCCTGACCTCACACCAATCAATATAAGACCTCCAAATCCTATAGTAGATGGCAGAGGAAGACTCTGAATGACAGCATCAGAAAGACCTTCCTCCTTCAAGATGGAGGTTTCAGCAGCCACGCCGTCAAAGCCAGCGTTGGTAAATTGGGGTAGAGCAGGGGACCCTGAGTGAGTAGATCCGGCTTGGCCACCTTGGAGCCACCAGGATTGCTGACGCACCCTCTAGGGCCAGCTTGCGCACCACTTTGCCCACCATGGGAAACGGAGGGAAAAGGTATAAAAACCCCAGATCCCTCCAGTTCAGAGACATGGCATCCGCTGCCAGAGCCAGCGGATCCCGCGAGAGAGACACAAATGCCGGAAGCTTGTGATTGTGACGAGAGGCAAAGAGGTCCCCCACCGGAGGCAAAGCGACTGAAAAACCTTGGGGCAGAGCCACCATTCCCCCCGGCGAGATGACCCCCTGCTCAGGGAGTCCGCCTCAGTGTTCTCCACTCCCGGAATGTACACTGCCGAGATGCATGGGGCATTGCCCTCTGCCCAGTCCAGAATCAAAGACACTTCCCTGAGGGCCTGCTGCGAGTCCCTCCCTGGTGATTGATGTAGGCAACCGCCGTCCGATTGTCCGACCGAACTTGAACCGGTAGTCCCCGTAACTGATGAGTCAAGCGAACCAGAACCAACCTGATTGCTCTCAGCTCCAGAACATTGATGGGATCGTGAGCCTCGTCAGATTGCTCGGTTTCAGCCACCACCGAAGGGAACGCCGCACCCGGGGGGGACATCAGAAAGGACTGATCCAATGACAACGGGGACCCGTCCCAGGCCACCAAGAGATGGAGCTGGAGCGTCCTTGTGTGAAACTGGGCAAAGGGAACCGCCTCGAACGATGCCACCATCAATCCCACCAGTCGCATCCCTAGCCGGATGGATGGGCGGGATAGGAGACGCTGAGTCAATTCCTGAATCAGAAGAACCTTGGCTCGGGGGAGGAACACCCTGGCCTGAGAAGTATCCAGAGACATTCCCAGGAACTCCACCACCCTGGAGGGAGTGAGGCAGGACTTGGGATAGTTGATCACCCAACTGAAACTCTCCAGAGTGGACACCACTGTCCTGGTATCCAGCTGCGCCTGACTGAGAGAAGACGCCATGATGAGAAGATCGTCCAGATAGGGCACGATGCGGATACCCCTGGCTCTGAGGATGGCCATCACTCCTGCCAACACCTTGGTAAAAACCCTTGGAGCCGAGGTTAGGCCAAACGGAAGAGCCACAAACTGAAAATGTCGATTGTCCACGACAAACCTGAGGAATCTCTGGTGTGCCAGAAATATTGGAATATGCAGGTAAGCATCCTTGATGTCTATGGACGTCATGAAGTCCCCCTGACGAAGTTAGTGGATGGCTGAGCGCAGAGTTTCCATGCGGAACTTCTGGGGACGAACGAACCTGTTGAGCAACTTCAGATCCAGAATGGGACGAACGGATCCGTCCTTCTTGGGCACCGTGAACAAATTGGAATAGAAGCCCAGGCCCCAGTCTGAGTGGTGCACCGGACAGATGACAGCCATGTCCAAAAGACTTGCTACTGCCGCCCTAGGCCCCTGGGCGGCCAGAGGATCCGACGGCACCTGAGAACTGAAGAATCTGGGAGGGGGCCGGAACTCGAACTCCAGCTTGTAACCGGAAGACACCACTTCCTGAATCCACCTGTCTGAGACCTCTTGGACCCAAACCTGGGAGAAGAGTAGCAGCCGTCCCCCCACCCGCAAGGGTGAGGGCGCCCCCTCATTGCTGAGCCGGCTTGGCAGCGGCTCTAGGCTTGGAGCCCCAACTGTGTCCTGGACGGGCCCGACCCCTGCCCCAGGTCCAGGAATCACCTCTGGACGAGGGGAAAGCCGAACCCCTGCCGACTCTAGCCCCGCAAAAGGACTGAGAGAAGGAAGCCGCCCCCCGAAAGGGGCGACGCTGCTTGTTTCGCTGAGGTAACTTACCTCCCTTTGCCACCGAATCCAATCTCTCTCCAAAGAGCCGCAACCCCACAAAGGGAAGGGCCGTAAGCGACTTTTTGGACACAAAATCAGCCGCCCACTGGCGTAGCCAAACCGACCGCCGGATAGCCACAAGCAGGGCCGCAGCTCTGCTACACATCACCAATGTGTCGTCCAAGGCGGACAGCACAAAGGACAAAAATAACTCACAGCGCTTAAGGTCGGCAAACTCCTCACTAGCCGGGTCAAGCCCGGAAGAGGCCAACAGTCCTCTAACAACCGACCTGGCAGCTACCAATAAAAGCGCAGAAGCACAAACCGGCCGCAAGGCCGATCCCACACTGGCAAAACCATGACAAGCCCTCTGGTCAATGCGTTTATCCTAACCATCCTTGAGAGTAGTGCACTCCGGAGAATGGAGGACTGAGGAGCTGGACCACCCCAAAACAGGAGCATCCACCTCGGGGGGGGGGGGGTGTCTGCGACCAGTGCTTCACCGCGTCCGCCGGAAAGGGATATTTCCTGTCCCAACCCGGTGGGACACCCGGAAGTCGAGTCGGCCTCTCCCATTCCAAGAATGATACCATCAAAATGCTTTTGATAAGGAAATTCCAAGCGCGGCTTGGTCACTTCAAAGAACTCCCCCTTCAGCGGAGGAGCCGCCTCGGGGGGAGAAATAGCCAAGACCTCAAACATATGAGCCAGGACCCTAGAGGTATCCAAGGAGTCCCCCTGGCCCTGCTCTGTATCAGCGCCCACAAACTGCTGATCATCGGAGCCCTCAGACTCCTCATACAGCTCCCCTTCCTCACGCGGGGAACAATCAGACCAATCCAGGGAGTCAAAATCCTCCCTATCAAGGCCCTGCAGGGCCGTATACAAATGTTTTCTCTTTGCCGTGGCCTTTTTAGCAACGGCACTGGAAAACAATTTTTCAAGATTGGCCAATCTGGCACACACCTCAGATTGCAACTCCCCACCAATGACCACGTCACACGGGGTACGTGTCAAGCGAGGGGGAGACGGAGAGGAGACTGGCGGAGCAGAACCGGATGCCTGAGATCCGGTCTGCCGCATAATAGACCGCTGCGCACAGGGTACACATAGAAATACATCATCCCCCAAAAGGGATACCCCACACCCCAAACACAGCCTGGATTGCCCCGAGGGGGGCACAAGCCCAGTATCCGGAGAAGCCTCCATATGGTGATTTGTTAATAATAATATATATATATATATATATATATATATATATATATATATATATATATAAATATATGTGTACAATGCTCCAGGGGGAATTACGCAATAATGCAACCCGGGATGCCCCTTTAAGTCCCGAGTGGGAGGATTTTAAGCCAGCTAAAATTTTAACCAGGGACCCTGGACAGGGAGAACCCACCTTTAATATGATCAATGGTCCACCTGGAACACACAACACAAGCACACGCTCAGACCATGCTAGAATGTATAAAGAGTTAAAGACAGATGAATCTGATGGCCATCCGGCCACTCACCCGACCTTCAGTACCGCACGCCAGGCACAGTGAAGACGCGCAGTGTGCAGTAGGAGGAGGGAGGGCGGGCCGTCGCGGTTTGCGCATCGCGCCCAGCCCCGCCCCTCCCCCGTCTCTCCCGGCCAGAAGCCGGGACATGAAAACGCGCCCGCAGTACAGGGGCGTGCCGTAGGCGAGCGCCCGCCCCCCCCCAACCAGAGGAGAAGAAGCCCTCATGGGTGCTCACTGCCGCCATTGCAGCACGCCGGAGGCCGGCGCCGCGGGACCGCCGGCGCCAGTCAAATAATAGAAGCACACACACAGTTAAGCACACACATACACAATAAATGAGAGGAATCCATAAGGGACCCGGCCACCCCCCCCCCCCCAAGGGTATCCGGGAGAGGGGGAATCTATGCCAGGGTAGGGCCAAGGGACGGGGCATCCCAAACCGGGATCACCAACCCGGATAGCCGCCTACCCCTTGTTATGGGGTCTCAAGGCTCCTAAGCACCAGGGGTGCCAACTACCTTTGCCGGACCAGCAGCCTAGGCTGGGAGGCAAGTAATTTAAATAAGGGGATCCGGGCAAGAATAGTAGGCCGGGAGTCATCCCGGCTACCTGCAAGGAGGAGACATCATCTTCTGACTTGCTCGCCACTGCAGAGATGGAAGACTGGGGAATGAGTGGGAGGTCCCAGGTATTTATGGGCTGGGAGGGTCTTACCTTTTTTTATTGACATCTCTGCAAGATCGACATCTACAGGTCAGTATACCCAAGTGTAATGAATGTCTTGAAGCGGGGTGTGTGACATACTTAGAATAACACCCCATGTGTATATACAATGTGCCCACATCACTTAATATGACCTGAATTGTAGCTGACAGGCTATTTAGAACCTTCCAGAAGCCTGCAACCAGGCTTCTGCAATAGCACTCAAGTACTTTATGGATTGCCTCTGTATATTTTTAACATGGAATATTAAACAAGAAGTTTTATTAGCTCATATGGTGCCAGAACTTCTTTGTCGGTAACTGCAAATGGCCAGTCCTTTCATTGGCACATGGTTCCTGAACCATATGGGCAGGATAAGCAGATATTTACAGGTATATATCTATGTACAAACATTCCGTGTTGACACTCATGTCAGTTTGTCTGGTCACTTACGAACTTCTGCTGCCGGCTCCATCCTCAGCTTGACCCGTGACCGGGTTTAGTATCTGCCTACGCATTTAATTCCATAGAGTCTACAAATTGTCAGAAAAACCTCTATACTGCTCTAAGCCTTGGCAGCACAATTTTGAGGACCATTACCCAGGCGTACCACGCAGCCAAGTCTGTCTATCACTTTAAAAGAACTATTGGAGACTGAGAATGTGTGTAGGCTCCACATCTTGGATACGCTTGCTGTTGCCCATGAGTGAGATAATTATGCATGAATACTAACCCCTCTTAGCTAAGTAAACATTCTTTAATTTAGGAAAAATTTAAATACCCCATAAGTAGTCAATGACTAAATGGTGGAAATGATATCTACCATATTGGAATTCTTCTGCACCTCGGTTGAAGAACTTCTCCATCTCAGTCTCCTCCTGGGTTTTCCCCAAGTGCACTGTGAAACACTTGGGCCAAGAAGAGTGCTGGTGCCCAAGCAAACTCTTCACAACCCGGATGCTTTTCGATCTTTTTTACCCTCCTTATCTTCTGGCTTTGCTATGATGATTACCCTCCTAATCCTGTTGTGTGAACCAGAATGGCAATGTCTCAAGGTCATTGCAGCCCAACCAAGTGCTGTCTTCTGAAAGTCATGTTCTTTAACCCTAACCTGTGGTGGTTGCAATACGTTTTGCTGTCTGCCTCTGGCCCTGTTTTGTGACTTTCTGTCCCTGAAGAAGGGCAATTATCGATATGCCCTAAATGCTGGGAAGGGGTTCTGTTGTAATTAAGCTCTATTTTCTCATCTCAATACTTGCTGATTAACCAATTGTGTTCTGCTCTCGTGTGCTTGCATCTTATGCCATATAATGGCCAGAACTTTGCTTGTCACAGACTTCTGATACTTTATATAAGTGCAATCCTTCTATCATTTTATACCCTGCCCATGACTGGACACGCAGCTTTTTTTTGCATGAACTACCCCATTGCATGGGTTAGGAATTAATGTACCTATACTTTAAGTTCTCATTAATTACCATTTTTTGTACTTTGCTGTATTATATCATGGTTTAATTATTTAGGGTTTTTTTGTATATATTGAACAAGTATTTATGTATGAGTGTGTTTGTTGCTCTACTGTATATTCTACCTGATTTGTAACCTGCTAGTGGTACCTTGCCACAGTCTGCTAAAGGTCCTGTCCTAATCTATACACTTGAAGTGCCGTCTCTGCTCCACATTCTAACCTCATCCCAGCATCCCACAAAGCTATTCATTTGTGGCTATTGGTTTTATATACCTCCACGCTCCACATTTGTGTTTCACGCCAGACTTTTTGAGTCATGTGACATTTTATAAGCAGATCTTATTATTGCCATGCCCCCATAAAGCTCTGAATGGGACACACAAGTGACAAAAAAATATCAGTCACTGGGGTTTGTAACTTATGTAAAGTTGTTATTGGTCTCTTGATGGCGTTAATAGTTTTCAGCATACTCTCTCACTTTTGATGGATGACTGTTCTTGGCAGATACAGTTATGCCACACACTTGCCATGATTTATTTCACTGTACTCCAAGGGATATTCGATGGCATATAAACTTTGTTTTATCCACCCTGACTTTTCACAGAGTTCTTTGGAGTTATCATTATGCTATGGGTTATATCACAATACAGACTCGCCAGTATCTGGATAAGCCAGTAACTTCTACTGCAAAGTTATTTCATTGCAATTAAAATTGTTTTACAGAAACCCGATTCTACTATGACATACTAATATAGTCAATTTCTGCTGACCTGTGAAAAAAGGAACGAAAAAACATTTGTTATAACAAATGAAAACTTCCAAGGGTGTGAATATTTCTGACAGACAAAGCATACTTTATCAGGGTGAGGCAAATTTAAACTTGAAATGTATTATTCTTGTTCTATCTCTCTAACAATGTATCTTGCCCAGTTTGTTGCAAATACAATACGGGAGCCATATGTGGCATGCGGACCCCTGCTGTTTTGATTCTGCAGTTTAAAGTGGACCTCCAGTCCATCTACTTCCCCACCAGGGAAAATGAAAAAGGATCCCAAATAAAACTTACAGGGTCTGCGCTCCCACACCACTCGAATGACACGTCAGTGGGTTATAGAGTTTACCACGTGACAATTGCACATTTGCCTGTGAGCTTTATTGGTCACCAGTAGAGTTGGTAAGACAAAAACGGTACCGAAGCATTGATCAGGTGCAGCCATCCCCTGCTGAACCGAATCGGGAGTTGGCAGGTAAATGAACCTTCAGGGATTTTTTAACTGGGAATTTTTATTTTTGTGTTGGCGGATCTGTTTGTGTGGGACAAGAATACACTGAATTCCCAAGTTTGATGCTTTCATGTACCTCACTGCATTGTTATTTAGAACGATTATCAGCTGTTTCTTGGTTTTTGGCTTCCATAATCTATAAAGGTTGAATGTGGCTCTCATGTTGGGAAGGGTTGGGGACCACTACTCTATGTGCATGCTGGGCATATTCCATGCTGTTATTCACTCACTCATGCTAATTACATGCCATTGTCAATATAACTATATATATATATTTATATAAGGCAGTTGTAAGTTATTATGGAGCTGGATCATTCTTCCAGGGTCAGTGACACATTCATCGCTTCCATGCTGGGTCTTCATTAAATATGGAACTGTAAGCTGCAGCACTCAGTACATATAAGCTTGTATTTGAACTGACTGATTCCATAAAAATGTCATACAGAAAGTTTGTACATTTGTTGGGTACCCTATATATTTTTTGCCTGTCTACAGGGACGCAACAGGAAGAGAAGCTAAATCTCTAAAACAGTACCCAGTATAACAAATCTCCTCTTTCAAATCGCTCTGCAGGTGAAATTGAACCTACGGTTGGCCGCAGTTGTGAAGTGGTGGTGGTCAGCCACATGCCCTAGGAGAAACCTGCAGACCAATCAGGGTGCTCGGTTTTGCCAGGGGTGCAAATTAAAAAGCTTAGATTTTGTGTTTTACCAGGTGTTACAGTGTGGGAGGCATCGGAAATCAGGATGCCCCCCCCGCAGGGAGCAAACATCAGCAATCAGGATGAGAGACTAAGAAACTACAACAAAAGTAGCTGTGGTCCTTCATCACTCCAACCAGAATTGGCATATTGTGTAACGGTAGAATGATGACTTGAAAATTAACAGCAAACAAATGGTAGGCCCTCACATTCAGTTTATATATAGACATCAAAGGGGTACAAGTGAGCACGAGCTAAAAAGCTCATTAGCAACAGATTTTGGTTTGATCATCCTAAATTACTTTATTTTTTCAGTAAATAGCTGCATGTGTCATTGTGAGCAAAACAACAAATTTCACAATAAAAGGCATTCACGCAAATCTTTCTAGGGTTAGTTACTTACAACGGTAACACAGACAGTCTAATTACTTGTTAGACAATTAAGAACTATGTTTGACATACAGTCTGTCCACATTATAGGCTCGATTCAGAGAGACAAAAAAAGATTTTCGTTTTAGTGCCGATTTCGTATTACTTTCAAATGTTCCCACTCTCGTATGAATGTGCGAGCGATTCTATGCATGCATTGTAAACCTTCTGTAAAGTTTCCATCCGTTCGTATGCCAGAGCATGAGTACGAGGATGTCATTTTCCATCGCGACTTTTCTGTTTCATTTTCTCATGTTACAATGTAGGCTTTCGATTTTGCCCTTTTCCCATCGTCTCCTCCCACGAATCCTTTACGTTTCCCGATAGATTCTGTTTCACTTTTTCAAAATCGTCTAGACGGAAATCCTTACGATCTTGCACCTGCGTACTAAAACTTAACTCATTAAAGTGCTCGCCTACATATTTGCCACCCTCACTTCTACTACAATGTTTAGCTAAACCACTTAGCACTATCCTCCATCTTCCCTTTTGGACCCTTAAAGCTCACCCCAACCACTTAGCACTATCCTCCATCTTCCCTTTTGGACCCTTAAAGCTCACCCCAACCACTTAGCGCTATCCTCCATCTTCCCTTTTGGACCCTTAAAGCTCACCCCAACCACTTAGCTGGACCCTTAAAGCTCACCCCAACCACTTAGCACTATCCTCCATCTTCCCTTTTGGACCCTTAAAGCTCACCCCAAGCACTTAGCACTATCCTCCATCTTCCCTTTTGGACCCTTAAAGCTCACCCCAACCACTTAGCCCTATTCCCCATCTCCCCTTTTGGACCCTTAAAGCTCACCCCAACCACTTAGCCCTATTCTCCATCTTCCCTTTTGGACCCTTAAAGCTCACCCCAACCACTTAGCCCTATCCTCCATCTTCCCTTTTGGACCCTTAAAGCTCACCCCAACCACTTAGCCCTATTCTCCATCTTCCCTTTTGGACCCTTACAACTTACCCAAACCACTTCATGGTTAGGTTCTTCTTCCATTTTAGGCCCCTAAAACTTACACAAACCACTTCGCGGTTAGGTTAATCTTCCATTTTAGGCCCCTAAAACTTACCCAAACCACTTTGTGGTTAGGTTTTTCTTCCATTTTAGGCCCCTAAAACTTACCCAAACCACTTCGCGGTTAGGTTCTTCTTCCATATTAGGCCCCTAAAACTTACCCAAACCACTTCGCGGTTAGATTAATCTTCGATTTTAAACCCCTAAAACTTACCCAAACCACTTCGCGGTTAGGTTAATCTTCCATTTTCGGCCCCTAAAACTTACCCAAACCACTTCGTGGTTAGGTTCTTCTTCCATTTTAGGACCCTAAAACTTACCCAAACCCCTTCGCGGTTAGGTTAACCTTCCATTTTAGGCCCCTAAAACTTACCCAAACCACTTCCCGGTCATCTGAATCTTCATCTCTAAATATTTATTTCACCCTTCGTTTGGTGTTAATGTATTTGTGCAAAAAAATGACACTTAAACTTTGATTTTGGTTGTTTTTTTTATATTGGAAGGCCATTTTGTTTGGCTGTTTTTACATTTTGGTTAGTGTAAAAATATTTTAATTTTTTTTTTTTTGGCTAAAACATTAAAATTTTGAAAAACTTTAAAATGGTAAAAATATGTACACAAAAATAACAGTGACAGGACCCAGGACACTACTCTTCTTCTGTTGTCCCCAACGAGTCACGCAGCAGCTGCATATCGGCCACCAACTCAAGGATCCTTCTATTCATTTCTTCAACTCTTGCCCGTGTGGTCCCTGTATAAAATTAAAAAAAAACGTTATTTGGCGACAAATACATGTTTCTGACCTGTGGATGGAATGTTTGTTAGTTGCCAACCTAAATAATGACGACATATGTCAGTCTGCTAAGTTATTAATCTAAGGAAGTGGGCACAGGTCATTCTGGTAAGTAATTACAGGATGGGGGATCCCTGGGGAGACCCCAGATGGGTTGTCTCTGCAGGGAAGGTTGTCCAGGAGTTTGAAGTCCCTACTCGGTTTAGTTTATAGAGAGAAAGGGGGGGAGGGGGAGATTCTGAATAGGAGATCCCCCTCAAAGTTGAGTAGTTTATTGGACTGTGGGTCAATAATGGTCTTGTTAAGGTTAGTAAGCAATAAATAAATCCTTTTATTCTTTAAACCAGTGTTTGTGTCATTTTCCATACGTTTCACATTCCATATACATTTTTTTCACATATTTCCATCTATGATTTTTCACATATTTCACATAGCAGGTGTACTAGTATATTTCACAATCTTTTACCATTCACATATTTTGTACACATATTTTTACAAGAACAGGGGGGGTAAGCAGACAATGATTACTTATCTGACATTTCCCCTGAATTTCAAGTAATCTGTTGGGTACAGTCTGTAGCAAGTGTCTGGTTGCCAATATGCAGCAAGCGTATAACCTTTCATATATATCCAGTAGGCGGTGCAAACGTTTCGCAATAGCTGCTTCCTCAGTGCACTCACTAATAAACAATATGGTGATTAATCATGTGTGTATATAGACATATACTTGGTACAGCAGGTATAGTTAGTAATAAAAATGAAAGAGCATGAATGGTACCTCTACAGGAAGGAGCGCTTGCTTTCCTCCAGGTCAGGTTGTGTCCCCTTTAAGGAATCTTAAAGAAAATTAATTACATTAAATTGTGATGCTGGTAGGGTATAAAGGCTATGAATAAGGTCTTGAGAAAGGTACCTTATATAGTAGCAGTGGCTGTTTGTTGGGCTGGCGCTTCAGAAGTATATTATATGCTGCAGGATCAGGCTGCACTGTAAGGGTAATAGTATTAGTTACCAGCTAATCCAGGCGTAATAGTCGAATGTTGAGGGGGCAGTGTAGGCTTACCTCTAGTCCAGAGTTCAATGCCCGTACTGTGTACGGGTGGCGTCTGTGGTCCCCGCTCCCGCCTGCGTGTCAGATGAGTAAGTCGCGCCGCACTGGAATGGCGGTGCGCGCTTTTCAATCCGGCCGCCGGGTAGATGGAGGGCGGGGCCACGGCGTCCCAGGGCCGCCCGTGTGCGTCAGAGGTGTCTGACACACAAACCGTTGTCTAGACAACGGCTGCAGGAGGGACGCTAGGAGGCGCGTCACTTCCGGGCCGGGCGGCCCCTCTAGAATCTGGAGACTAGGAGTACTATGTAGCGGCGCCATTTTCCTGGCTATTAGCTCCGCAGGGCAGAATACTGTATGGGTTAGAATGGGCGCCATTTTAGTGTAGCCCTGTGTAGGGGAAAGGAAGCGCTTCTTCTCTGTTTAATGCATTAGCTTTCTCAGAAGGAGTTACCGAAACTTAGTGGTCTTGTTCTTTATTAATGGTATACATTAATTCCCATGATGATAATAGTATACTAAGTGTGGCTTAAGTTTTTTTACTTATTTGTTTTATATGCACTGTCTGCGGCCTAAATCTTTTCAATCGCTGGTGTTGGTAATTACGTATAGGGGGCCAAGTGGGGCGGGGCTTAGGGTTCGTGTGCACTTCATGGACATTGTAATTTGGGGTCTGTCCATTGAGTGAGGGGCGGAGGGACAGTCTGAATGTGTGGAATTTGTCAGGAGATCACTTAAGAAATGGGACATAGCTGCAGGTCTCGTTTAGTCCCGGGGAGATATGGGCTTTTAACTTAGAAATCCACTTGGTTTCTAGTTGTAGCGTCTTTTTCCGGATGTCACCACCTCTGGGGTGACTGTGTATCCTATCTAGGACTTGGAAGGCTAGGTCCATGGTATTCCCTTTATGGTGGTTCGTCCAATGTCTTCCTATTGGGGTCAACAGGTTTTTGTTTTTTATGTCTCTAGTGTGCTCATAAATGCGTGTTTTGAGCTTTCTGTTTGTTTTGCCTATATAGAATTTCGGGCAGTTGCATGTTAGTATATAGACTACGTCAGTAGTGTTGCAATTTGCGTAATGTCGTTGTCTAATGATTTCTCCGTTACATAGTTCTATGTTTGGCCCTGTTTTGATATATCGACAGGTCGAACATCCCTCACATCTGTAGGTGCCCACTAACTTACAACACGTCTTTTTAACTTCTTTAGTAAAGTGACTGTTCACTAGTTGGTCCTTGATTGATTTACCTCTCCTGAACGTGATTTTAGGGGTATCGGGGATGAGGGTCCCTATGTCCGGGTCCCTGCGAAGGATGTGCCAGTGATCGGTTAGAATATTTCTGATTGTCTGATGTTGTGCGTTGTAGGTGAGTATGACTGGTGTGTGTTCCAATTTTTTAGCTTTTGTCTGCTTTGACCCTGTATTTAGAAGGGAGATCCGGTCTCTAGTTTGTACTTTATTGTATGCTCGTTTCAGAGTTCTATTGGAGTACCCTCTTTGTTTCAGTCTAAGTCTTATCCCGTCTGCTGCTACCTTGTAGTCTTCTTGGGTTGTGCAGTTTCTCTTAGCTCGCAGATATTCCCCATAAGGGATACTTTTTTTGAGAGAAGTGGGGTGTGCACTCGTAGCCCTGAGAATATTGTTTGCTGCTGTGGGTTTTCTAAAGAAATTGGTGGATATAGTGCCATTTGTGTCTTGTCTGATTTTCAGATCGAGGAAACTAATTTCTTGTTGGTGATGTTCTAATGTGAATTTCAAGTTCAGGTTATTTTTGTTCAATGTTTGGACGAATTCCACCAATAGTGGGGTACTACCGTCCCATATGATGAATATGTCATCGATATAGCGGTGCCATGTAATGACATGTTCCATATATCTGCTGGTTGTTTCGTCATTCCATATCTTGCCCTCCCACCACCCCAGGTATAAATTCGCGAAGGATGGTGCACAGATTGTCCCCATCGCCGTCCCTTGTTGCTGGTGATATAATTGGTTGCCAAAAAGGAAGGTATTATGGGTTAGGATAAATCTCAGTAGTTCTAACAGGAACTGGTTATGGTCATGTTCCGATAGTTCTAGTTGGTCCAGATAGTATTTCACCGCCAATAGGCCCTGTGAATGGGGGATGCAAGAATAGAGTGCTTCTACATCTAGGGTAACCAGTCTTGAGTTTGGGGGTACTGTCATGTCGTTGAGAATTTTAAGTAAATGTGGAGTGTCTCTAACGTATGATGCAAGTGACTCCACGAAGGGTCTCAGGAAGTGGTCTACATACTCACTGGCTTTACTGGTGAGTGAGTCTATCCCTGCAACTATTGGGCGGCCTTTAATATGTTAAAATTATTGATAGAACAACAAGAGGTAACCCTAAACAAGGTGGAAGATCAATACCAAAAACTGTGTGAAGACCTAAACAAACATAAGAATTGGAGCAGTTTTGAAGAAAATAATCTTAAGATCAAAAAGAAAATTGAGACCCTCATCAAGGAAGTCTGGGAATACAAAAACACAAAACTGACCAGGGATAGAAGGGCATATCAGGAACATAGAGCCTACAGGTGGAGAGTGAATACACCTAGACACCCAGAAGGCAGCATAGACCCCTACATATCACAACACTCATCCTCATCCTCTGATAGTTCCCTCACAGGAGACAAACCAAGAAGGCAATACAAGCTTTTCTCCAAACACCACAGAGGCGGTCAGTCCAACACACAACAGGCCAGAACAAACATAACGTCCAAACCATTAACTAGAGGGGACAAACGGAAAAACTTCCCATCCCCAGACCCCCTAGGTGACCCACAATACAACCCCCAAGGGGCACATTTTTTAGGAGGTACCGGAGATCCACCCACAACAACACAACAGACAAAGAAGGGCACCTACACACAACCAGACCTATAAACCCTATCAGGAAGGATCCTCTCATACCCAGAAACGAGATACCACCTCAGAGTGACAATAGTATCATTAATCTAGCAGATCTTTCACTATCCCAAGCCCAAATAGAGGTCCTACAGCTAGGCTTAAACTTCTGCCCTGAACAAAATATGAACAAATTCGAAACCATAAAAGACTTACACCTGTATGTAAGGAAAATCCTACTAAAACACCAATACTCAACTAACACACCACCACCACAACAGACTAAACTTACACAGGAAGACATCACCAGCTTAAGAATTCTGGAGTCACTAAGCGAGTACCCAGAAGAGCCCGAGAACATAGCAGAAGAAAGTCAGACAGAATACACCAGAACATTTAGAAAACCCTCAACTTACTTCCCGCCCCTCTCAATGAATTCGAGTATTAAAACATTTATCAACCTAGTAACACAAGATATAGAGGGAGTTGACACTAGGGGAATCAGAGCAGAAAACTTCTCCCCTGGACAAAAACAAGCATTAAAAGAACTAGCAGACAATACTGATATAATAATTAAACCGGCAGATAAAGGCGGCAATACTGTAATCATGACAAAGGAACAGTACGAGAAAATGTGCTACAAGATTCTCGAAAACAAGGAATGGTATCAAAAAACATCCACACAAAAAATAAGGACAGACCAAGATGAATACAACAACATCATAATGGGAGCATATCAGCACAAAGTCATTAATAAGTCCACATGGGAATTCCTGACAGTTAAAGACCCGGTGATACAAACATTCTATGCATTACCCAAAATACACAAAAACAAGACTAACCCCCCAGGCCGCCCAATAGTTGCAGGGATAGACTCACTCACCAGTAAAGCCAGTGAGTATGTAGACCACTTCCTGAGACCCTTCGTGGAGTCACTTGCATCATACGTTAGAGACACTCCACATTTACTTAAAATTCTCAACGACATGACAGTACCCCCAAACTCAAGACTGGTTACCCTAGATGTAGAAGCACTCTATTCTTGCATCCCCCATTCACAGGGCCTATTGGCGGTGAAATACTATCTGGACCAACTAGAACTATCGGAACATGACCATAACCAGTTCCTGTTAGAACTACTGAGATTTATCCTAACCCATAATACCTTCCTTTTTGGCAACCAATTATATCACCAGCAACAAGGGACGGCGATGGGGACAATCTGTGCACCATCCTTCGCGAATTTATACCTGGGGTGGTGGGAGGGCAAGATATGGAATGACGAAACAACCAGCAGATATATGGAACATGTCATTACATGGCACCGCTATATCGATGACATATTCATCATATGGGACGGTAGTACCCCACTATTGGTGGAATTTGTCCAAACATTGAACAAAAATAACCTGAACTTGAAATTCACATTAGAACATCACCAACAAGAAATTAGTTTCCTCGATCTGAAAATCAGACAAGACACAAATGGCACTATATCCACCAATTTCTTTAGAAAACCCACAGCAGCAAACAATATTCTCAGGGCTACGAGTGCACACCCCACTTCTCTCAAAAAAAGTATCCCTTATGGGGAATATCTGCGAGCTAAGAGAAACTGCACAACCCAAGAAGACTACAAGGTAGCAGCAGACGGGATAAGACTTAGACTGAAACAAAGAGGGTACTCCAATAGAACTCTGAAACGAGCAAACAATAAAGTACAAACTAGAGACCGGATCTCCCTTCTAAATACAGGGTCAAAGCAGACAAAAGCTAAAAAATTGGAACACACACCAGTCATACTCACCTACAACGCACAACATCAGACAATCAGAAATATTCTAACCGATCACTGGCACATCCTTCGCAGGGACCCGGACATAGGGACCCTCATCCCCGATACCCCTAAAATCACGTTCAGGAGAGGTAAATCAATCAAGGACCAACTAGTGAACAGTCACTTTACTAAAGAAGTTAAAAAGACGTGTTGTAAGTTAGTGGGCACCTACAGATGTGAGGGATGTTCGACCTGTCGATATATCAAAACAGGGCCAAACATAGAACTATGTAACGGAGAAATCATTAGACAACGACATTACGCAAATTGCAACACTACTGACGTAGTCTATATACTAACATGCAACTGCCCGAAATTCTATATAGGCAAAACAAACAGAAAGCTCAAAACACGCATTTATGAGCACACTAGAGACATAAAAAACAAAAACCTGTTGACCCCAATAGGAAGACATTGGACGAACCACCATAAAGGGAATACCATGGACCTAGCCTTCCAAGTCCTAGATAGGATACACAGTCACCCCAGAGGTGGTGACATCCGGAAAAAGACGCTACAACTAGAAACCAAGTGGATTTCTAAGTTAAAAGCCCATATCTCCCCGGGACTAAACGAGACCTGCAGCTATGTCCCATTTCTTAAGTGATCTCCTGACAAATTCCACACATTCAGACTGTCCCTCCGCCCCTCACTCAATGGACAGACCCCAAATTACAATGTCCATGAAGTGCACACGAACCCTAAGCCCCGCCCCACTTGGCCCCCTATACGTAATTACCAACACCAGCGATTGAAAAGATTTAGGCCGCAGACAGTGCATATAAAACAAATAAGTAAAAAAACTTAAGCCACACTTAGTATACTATTATCATCATGGGAATTAATGTATACCATTAATAAAGAACAAGACCACTAAGTTTCGGTAACTCCTTCTGAGAAAGCTAATGCATTAAACAGAGAAGAAGCGCTTCCTTTCCCCTACACAGGGCTACACTAAAATGGCGCCCATTCTAACCCATACAGTATTCTGCCCTGCGGAGCTAATAGCCAGGAAAATGGCGCCGCTACATAGTACTCCTAGTCTCCAGATTCTAGAGGGGCCGCCCGGCCCGGAAGTGACGCGCCTCCTAGCGTCCCTCCTGCAGCCGTTGTCTAGACAACGGTTTGTGTGTCAGACACCTCTGACGCACACGGGCGGCCCTGGGACGCCGTGGCCCCGCCCTCCATCTACCCGGCGGCCGGATTGAAAAGCGCGCACCGCCATTCCAGTGCGGCGCGACTTACTCATCTGACACGCAGGCGGGAGCGGGGACCACAGACGCCACCCGTACACAGTACGGGCATTGAACTCTGGACTAGAGGTAAGCCTACACTGCCCCCTCAACATTCGACTATTACGCCTGGATTAGCTGGTAACTAATACTATTACCCTTACAGTGCAGCCTGATCCTGCAGCATATAATATACTTCTGAAGCGCCAGCCCAACAAACAGCCACTGCTACTATATAAGGTACCTTTCTCAAGACCTTATTCATAGCCTTTATACCCTACCAGCATCACAATTTAATGTAATTAATTTTCTTTAAGATTCCTTAAAGGGGACACAACCTGACCTGGAGGAAAGCAAGCGCTCCTTCCTGTAGAGGTACCATTCATGCTCTTTCATTTTTATTACTAACTATACCTGCTGTACCAAGTATATGTCTATATACACACATGATTAATCACCATATTGTTTATTAGTGAGTGCACTGAGGAAGCAGCTATTGCGAAACGTTTGCACCGCCTACTGGATATATATGAAAGGTTATACGCTTGCTGCATATTGGCAACCAGACACTTGCTACAGACTGTACCCAACAGATTACTTGAAATTCAGGGGAAATGTCAGATAAGTAATCATTGTCTGCTTACCCCCCCTGTTCTTGTAAAAATATGTGTACAAAATATGTGAATGGTAAAAGATTGTGAAATATACTAGTACACCTGCTATGTGAAATATGTGAAAAATCATAGATGGAAATATGTGAAAAAAATGTATATGGAATGTGAAACGTATGGAAAATGACACAAACACTGGTTTAAAGAATAAAAGGATTTATTTATTGCTTACTAACCTTAACAAGACCATTATTGACCCACAGTCCAATAAACTACTCAACTTTGAGGGGGATCTCCTATTCAGAATCTCCCCCTCCCCCCCTTTCTCTGGTAAGTAATTACTCTAATGAAGTGGGCACAGATCATTCTGGTAAGTAATTACTCTAAGCAAGTGGCCACAGGTCAGTCTGGTAATTACTCTAAGCAAGTGGCCACAGGTCAGTCTGGTAATTAATCTAAGCAAGTGGCCACAGGTCACTCTGCTAATGCCATTGACTATGGCTTGATGTATGTGGGTGATCATGTCAATTAACACATACTGCAAAGAATGACATTACAACTTACTTGGTTGGTGGCCGACGGATGCCTCGTTGGGGACAACCCTACGTCCTGGGCCCTGCCACTGTTGTGAAGTAGAGGCTGTTGAGACATGGCAAATAGGGTCACTTATAATGTCTTAGTAAACACTAATCAAATGTCATTTTCACTGTGTGTGTCACATCACTCACCTTCTCCCTGTGCCTCCTGTGTGAGATCTGCTGCAGCCTGCGCATCTTCACCCGCTCCAGAAGCATCTACAAAAACAGATTAAGGGAATCAGCTTGGGTGGAAATAGCATGTATATGTGCGTGCGGTTACATGAAGAGTCACATACCAGAGGCTCCCGCATGCGTCGCTGGGTACGACTCCCTGCCCACGCCATGCCGCCCTTCCTCTGTGGAAAGATCCAGGGGCTGGTCGGAGGACCCCAACAGGAGGGGTAGGACCGTCGCACTGGAGAGCCACCACCTTCACTTCCAGCTGCAGCACTGGTCGGCCTGTGCGCGCCTCCGGGTGCGGCGGATTCGGTAATCCATTTCCAACACTAGAAAAGAAATACAATTATAAATAAATGCCTACCTTCTGCATCAGTTACATCTGGCATGCAATCGCTATGTACTTACTAGGGAAATGGATTCCGAAAAACCGCCGCACCCGGGGCATGTGCAGCTGTTTCAGGTCCGACCAATGCTGCATGATCTGCGTGTGGGTGAAGTTGGTGTCCGTCTCATGTTGGATTTTGCCAATTATCTCCAGTGCGACGGTGCGCTTCTCAAAAGAGTTGGGCAGGTAGTCGTACCTGCGCTCCAGCATGGTCTACAAAACACAAAATAAAGCTAAGTTTTAGTTAAAACTGCATACAAATATCTGTCAACAATCGATCATTTGACTAAATGACATTAATAGACACATTTGTAGTCAAATACAATCCTTTAAGCTGGCCTCAGTGTTGGTTCGCACGTGTGGGTCCTCACTTCGGTTTGGCACGGAGTTTGAGACACTTTTTAAACCAACCGTTTCTTCATGCGCTTCCTTAAGGACTAGGCATGCATTTAGATGGCAAAGCAAAGGCAGTAAAAGACACTTACAAGCATGATGATCTCTTCATGTTGGCGGGTGAAGATTGTGGGCGCCATCTTGCCTCTTGTCTGCAGCAGATAAGTAATGCCCCAGCGGAGGCAATCTAATTTAAAGAGTCCATGTGCAATGGCACCGAAAAAACCTGCTACAAAAGCTGCAACGGAGGCCACCACCAAACAGCCAGCCAAATGGCAGGAGCCTGCTGAGGGGCCCAAGACTCGGTCCCAGATGACCAAAAAAAAATTGCGGCCGGGCAAAGGCACCCAGTCCAACTAGGCCAAAAAAGGAGGCCGCTGGAAAACCCAAGCCACAGGGCAGAAAGCCAACCACCACAGAGGGGAAACAAGGGACCAAGAGGGTGCGAAGCCCCAGCCCACCAAGGTCACCATCACCCCAACCACGTGGCTACCATGCCAAGAAAAGCCAAAGGAGACACCGGGAAAGAAGCCCCACCAGTTCTACCTCCCCATCAACACCACTCGCACGGGGCCACAAGGCTCATGCCAAGAGGGCAAGTCATATGGCCCGAAGTCCGAGGTCGCCCTCCCCACCCGCACGGGTGTCAAAATCACCAGACAAGAGGGCAAGGCACAGGGCCCGAAGTCCCAGGTCGCCCTCCCCACCCGCACGGGTGTCAAAATCACCAGACAAGAGGGCAAGGCACAGGGCCCGAAGCTCAACCTCTGGGTCACCCCGGGACCGGCCGTCTACCTCCAAGGGCCATGGGTATTGGAAGGGCCCTAAGAGGCACCGGGCCCCAAGCACAACTTCCACCCCAACACCCTCTCCTCCTCGGCCACATTTGGCACCGGCACAGGTGGAAAGGCAGGCTGAAGCTGCCACAGCTACGCCTGCTAGTTCAGTGGCCACCCAGCCAAGAACCCCAAGTCCATATCCAAGTCGATTCCAATCAGAAGCCAGCCACCTGTCCTACATTTCGCCCCAACACAGCCAGCCCAGAATGTCCCCCCATTTGCCGCCAACCACTGATGAGCCAGAACGACTAGCAACAAGGTGCACATTGCGCCGAGGCCACTTGAGTGGCAGGTTTGGTGAGGCCCAAACTCTGGCATTGGCTAGTGGCCTCACCTTGTATTATAATGAGCTATATGGGCGCAGATCCAAAGCTACAAGCAAGCAGCGCAAAGCCGAAATTTTGGAGGAGCTCACCAGACAGGTCAATGCAGCGGGGGAAGAGCTCAAAGATGTGGAGCAGATACAAAGGAAAATATCGGACCTAAAGTATGCAGCACGGAAGAAAGAAAATAAACGGCGTAATTACAGGTACATATATACTTTGTGGATTTGGCTTCGTCTTGTATTGGAAACATTTAGCTAAATGTGTGCAACTCTCTTTTTCAGCTTACAAACTGGCGGCGGATTCCCCACCAAACTGCAATTTACCCGAGCTGAGGAGATGGTGCTGAGCCTGCTACATCCTGTGGCCTTAGAGGGACAATCAGCCCGACAGGACACGGACATCCCTACTATTCCTGCAGGTTAGTAATGTTACTGTGTATGTGAAATGTGATCTACGTGTAAAATTACACACAAACCCATATATTAACACATGCCCCTAGGGTGTGCCTTGTAGTGGAGGTAACAATTTAAACAGGGTGTGTTATGTGTGGCGACCCATTATTTGCTTTTTTTACTTCCTCATAGATTATTTTGGAGAGTCTTGAGGAACACTATTGAGATTAGCAAAGGACTGCCTGTTATATATTTAGAGTCAATTACATACACCACTTCCATCTTTATCTGTAGCCAATTTGGGTTTGAGCTGTGCTTTGCTCAGAAAGACTTGATCTGGGGTGCTTAAACGTTTGACCTAGAAAGAATGTCAAACAGCCTAATCTAATGTCAAATGCAATTTGCAAGCTGAGTGTGGTCCCATAATGGGCTTTAAGGGATGTGTGAAGCCTCAGAACAGCCAGTACATGCATGTTTATTTTTGTTAAAGAGACCAATGTATATGTACTTGTTGACTAATACATCTAACAGATGACATTCATAGTCAAGTTTAACTTGGTCCATTGGGGGAGTTGACATTCATGCATGGGCCCATGTTTTAGTGAACCATATGTGTTAATACACATCACCAATGCCTAGTTGTGTGTTAACATGCCTTCTTTTCCCCAATGCAGCCCAGCATCATCCCTCAGCTAGTGGGGAATCCTCTGCCAGTTTTACCCTGCCGTCTACTTCCGTGCTGCCTCGGACCCAGGATCCGATATATACGGTAAGTGTCTTTTTATGATGTTGCTTATGCATGTGCCTTGCCATGTTTCTTTTTGCGGAATTACATATGTATTCCCTAAACTGAACCTTTTTTTTTTACATGTCCCAACAGACCCACACACTGATGGAGGAAATCCAGGAGCTGGAGGAAGATGGAGCCTTCGTTGAACCTTCAGAACAGCTCCCCCTGGGACAAAATCTGCAACTGTTCCAACATGTTTGTACACCAAATGCTCAGCAGTAGAGTGAAGCTGGCTGCATGCTGCCAGCCCATCGTGGGCAGCATGCAGAGACTGAGTGTTAGCTCTGCTGCTGAGGATTTGCCAAGCAGACCTGTGGCTGTTGGTGGACCTAGAGGCACATCATCTGCACGCCCCCCAGCCCGGGGAACAGGGAGGCGTAGTCGACTACGTTTTATGGGCATCCCCCATTTTAAGGCCTATTTGGGCTGTATCTGCTCCACATCTTTGATCTACATCCCCACTGTATTGACCTGTCTGGTGAGCCCTACCAATATACCCTTTTGGTATGGCTTTGCTTGTTTGCTTTGGATTTGCGCCCATATAGCTCATTAGAGTGCTAAGGTAGCCCACTAGCCAATGCCGTAGGTGAAGCCTCAATGAACCTGCCACTCAAGCTGTTGCGCTGCATGCTTGTGGTGAATTACATTGGTTCTGGCTCCTCCTGTTTGTAGGCATGATTGGGGGACATTCTGGGCTGGCAAACTACTACCTTGACCCCTGGCTGAGATTGAACTGGACTTGGATTGGGACTGGGGGTTCTTGTTTGGGTGTCACACTGAGTAACATGTGTAGATGTGGCATAGGTTTGGCTGCTTTACACCTGTGCCTGTGGCAAATGTGGCCAAGCAGGAGAGGGTGTGTCTGTGGGCCTATTTGTTTGCTGCCCAATGTGGACATGGCAATGCTTGTCACCTATGTTTCTCAAATTTTCATTTGTCCTAAACTTTGCACAGGAGTGCCTTACTTTAAAACTCCTGCCTCTGGGCAATTGCTATGTGGCCTGATTTGGCTAAACTTTCATTTCTGTTTTGCCCATGTATTTTAAGCAACTATGGGAGTGACCATCAATCAACTCCAATGATTGCTTCTGAAATAAACTACATAAAATTGTAATTAACCTGTTGTGGACTAAGTTTATGCCTTTACGTTTTGGGGGAATAAAGATGAGTTAAAGTAGGCAGCAACACATTTGGAACATCCCAAAAACCAAAAAAGAAAATCATGTGTGAGGTTCTTTGAAATTATTTCTTTACTGTTTGTAAAAGCAACAAACAAACATACAAACACAAAGGTCCAAAAACACAATTATCCAAGAATAAAGGGACAAAACAAACAAAGGAACACCAAATTAAGCGAAATGTGTCTCAATTAAATTAGACTGCGCAGCTTGGGCAGACGCACTCGGTGGCCCACGATAGTCCTCGTCTGGGTCATCGGTGGGTGGAGAGGGGGGCACATCCACATACCGGGGGACACGCTGCAATATAGCAAAATTATGCAACACTGCACAGGCCATTATAAAATCTATGACCTTTTTGGGGTCATAATGAAGTGCTCCCCCGGTATGGTCCAAGAATCGGAAGCGGGTCTTCAACAGGCCAAACGCCCTCTCCACCACTGCCCTGGTCGTCCTGTGCGCCCTATTATATGCCTCCTCGGCTGCATTATGGGGAAAAAAAACAAAAAACATCAAATTGATGTGGGAAAAAATTAAACATCCAAGATGGCGGATGATGGTCAATCAGCTAACAGGTATTGGTTTAGGACTGTGCTGCTCAGCATTTTTGGATGTCTTAACTTTTCAGGACCATGTAGCTGCTTTGTGTGAGTCCAAACCAGCTCTAACCCGCCCCCTGCACTTTATCCCGCTCTCCTCTACTCAGTAAGTGTAATGCATCTACTCAAAGATGGTGCAGACCCTAGTAGTGTGTGGAAGACTAATTATTACTTTACTCTAAATTCAATTTCAACATTTTGCTAATGCAGGACTAACATTTGGCAAGGCTTTATTGCTTGAAAAATCTAATGGTTATGGTCGTGTCTCACAGGTAAACAAGGTGTTCAAATAGGCATAGTTTCATACATGGAACACAAATTAAATTCCTAGCCATACATATTAAAAAAAGGACGTTATTAGCGTCAACTTACCAAGAAGCCATCCACCAGAAAATTCCTCAGACTCAAACCGACCGTACAATCCTGATCTGCGAAGAATGTAGGCATCATGGGATGAGCCTGGGAACCCAGCGAGCAGACTAAGGAACTGCATGTCCGGGCCCACTACTGCTTGGACATTCATTGAGTGGCCCATTTTGCGGTTCCTGGGATTAAAAAAACAACAAAAACATTATAAAGGGGACGAAAATTAGGGAAACACTAATGGGATTAATTGCAAGGAGTGATTATGTAAAAGGAAGAATCAATTAAAAGGAGGGATAAATTTCACAGGGAATAATTAAAATAAGGAAAGTATTTGAAAGGATGGATAAGATAACTTACAAGGAGGGAATAATTCTAAGAAGGGACATTTTACAAGGAGGGTCTTTTTGAATTTTTGGGGGACATTAAAACAAAAAAAAAAAAATGACTGATTGAACTTGCCTGTAGATATACTCGTCGACTGCCGGAGGGACTAGGGCAACGTGGGTGCAGTCAATTGCACCCATGATGTTGGGCATGTCAGCGATGTTATAAAATGCCAGCTTAATCGCGTTTCTGGCTACCATGTCATCAGGAAAACAAATATATTTCCGAGTAATGGTAGCCATGCCTTCCAAAAACTTGGATAGCGCGCGGCTCAGAGGGCACCCAGCCTCTGGAATGAGCCGTCCGCCAAAAATTGCAGGCAGCCAAGCATCTTGGTCATACCTGAAATTGCTTGCCCCTTCCTTGTGGTGCTAACCATGGCCGCAGCTCACTATACAATTTATGGAGGGAAGCGCGATCATGCATGCCATCGATGTGCATGCGTCGCCGCCGATGCAGTCTGGTCTCAGCCCTCCAGACAATTTCAATGCCCATGAGCTGCAGATCCTCATGCTCCTCAAATGCACTAGAGTCGTCCATAGCTGCTAATCTCGAGGTCAAAATGGTCCCGTAAGGGGATCGCAAAGGAAACGGATTTATAGGGTGGTGGTCCGTCGGCAATCAGATCTCTGATTGAGACGCAAGCCCATAGCAATAACGTAAGTTATCTGAACAAACGAAAAATATCAGATTTGGTTTGGAAAATGACCCGAACTAACGGAAATGTTCTGATTTGCTTTCGTTCATCGAAAGCGCATATACGCATTTGGCCAAACGTTCGTACGAATGAAAAACGAATGAAAAAAAACAAAAAAATGACAACCACCCACAAAAACTTTCACAGACAGCTACGGAAGTGCAGACGAATGTGTCTCTGAATCGAGCCTTATCTACTTAACGTGGGAGAAAGTGTTTCTTTAAACAGTGCAATTAACTTAGTTGATGTTTTTATCCAGATTTGCATATCTGATTCTGAGCCTGTTGCAACATTGCCTGCCCTTGAGCCTGTTTTTGAACTTATTAGACCACCGCATGATAAACTTTTGCGAAACACCAGAATTGTGTCAAGCTGCCAACATAAAATTATAGGCATTCGCATTTGGTATAGAGAACCAACAGTTGACCAAAATAAAAAAAATTATTGCAGGATAATGTGTGCTTCCCAACTTTTAAGATTGCTGGTGCCCCCCACACTGTAACAAATCTTACCTTTCAAATTGCTCTGCGGGGGAAATTTAGCCTACAATTGGCTGCAGTTGTCAAGTGGTCGTGGTCAGCTACATGCCCAGGAGATATGCAGACCAAACGGGGGGGGGGGGGGGCGGTTTTGCCGGGGGAGCAAATATAAAATGGTTAGATATTGTGTTTTACCAGGTGTTACAGCGTGTTATCAGCAATCACCACCCCCGCACTAGGAGCAAACATCGATTTTGTTAAAAATGGGTATTGTGAGGGGCGTGGCCAACGCATGGCGGAGTAAGGAAGCTCGACCGTGGGGCTCCAGAAACTGACCTGTGTTGCAGCTGATCCTGGGCACGGAGAGCAGAGTTTATACCCTACTATGGGCAGCAACAAAAAGAAGAAGGAGCGGAGGGGAGGCTGCGGGCACTCTGGCGGCGGCATCGCCCGTTTTCTGGCCCCTAGGGGTCCGCCCGGAGAAGAGGAGGCGGCGTCCAAGATGGCGCGGGAGCGGAGAGGAGCGAGCCTCCCGCAGCGTGAGTCCCTGAGGCGGCGGTCTGCTGATGGCGGGCGGAACTTGCAGGCGGCGGTGAGGAGCCGCTCGACTGACACCCGGGCGGCGGCGGCGGTGGAGGTAGGCGGGAGCGGCCCCTTACAGCGTCATACCCTAGCCGCGGAAGACAGCGGGGAGGTGGGAGTGAACCCGGCGGTCGGGCAGTTAGAGCCCTTGCTGCCACGTGGGTCTGAGGGGATTTCCCCGGCGTCATTAAGCCCTGCACCCAGCCCTGCTGCTCAGGCGGCGAAGATAAAGTTGTCACTCCCACCAGGGCCAGAGAAGAGGGGAGATGCATCCCCATGTTCAAAGATGTCCCCCCACACAATAGTCACAGTTTGTGAAATTCACCAGCCGCCTCCCTCAGGTAGCTCCCTGGCCAGCTCCTCGCCTCCTGCGGATGTAACATTTGTTGATGGGGACCCCCTGGTTGCCTGTGAAGAATTGGGGTGGTCCCAGATTCACAGCCCTGTGCTCCCCTCCAGCTGCACACCGCCATTAGCCTGGTACTCGGGCTCTGAGGGGGATCCACGTGAGAGATCTGCAGCACGGGAGGGCTGTTGGAGTGATCCTGGGGGGGCCCCCCCTAAGACTCTGGAAAGTAAACCCTGTACCAGCCCGTGCCTTATTCAACCGTCACGGGGTATTCCGGCCGAGTTAGACCCCAGCATCAAACTTCTCCTCCAATTTCTTCCCACTAAAGCAGACCTGAAAGATGATCTGGATGCAGTTGCACTGAGAATTGAGCGAGCAGTTCGGAAAGATCTGGAGGATCTTCATCAGAAAACGTCGGCCTTAGATACCAGGGTCGCTGCCTTAGAGAGCTCATATGCCAGTCATGAAGATAGAATTGTTGAGCTGGAAAGGGAATCCCGTAGCCAGAAGCACCAACTCACGGATGTCATTTTGCAGGCCGATGATTTGGAAAATCGCAATCGGCGCAACAATCTGAAGCTGAGGGGCATCCCGGAGTCGGTACCTCCCGATCAACTGAGGTCTGCGGCTACAGATATCTTCAACAACTTGCTCGGGAAGCCGAAAGATTCAGAGATAATCATAGATCGTATCCACAGGGTGACTAGCCGACCCGCAGGTGACCCAGATGCGCCGCGGGATGTGCTATGCCGCATACACTTTTTCACAGTCAAAGAGGACATTCTGCGCAGGGCACGGGTGGAATGGAAGGGTCGTGGGATCCAGGTCCTCCCGGACTTCTCCCGCCACACGCTGCGCATGCGGAGAGTGATGCGCCTGCGGAGAGTGATGCGCCCCCTCTTGGAGAAAATACGGGAGGTCAACACTTCGTATAAGTGGGGTCATCCCTTTCACCTCATTGTCCAGAGGGACAACGACGTATTTGCCTTACGGCGGAGAGAGGACCTTCCTGATTTGTTCCTGTCAGGAAACCGGGCGTCACGTGGTCCCGCTACTAACCAGAGACCGCCGCACACGCCCACCGGGTTCCCCAAAACCTTGTCCGACCCTCTTATTATTAGGGTAACCAGGCAAACTGCCTTTGGACACACAAATTCCGGGTTTAAGGCAAGAAGACAGCTCAATTAAATATACGTTTTAATGGCTATAAGCACGCTAGGCAGAGTTTACAAGCATTTAACTATAAAGAAGTGTGGAATATTACAGATTAAATAACTATGCGGTTCTGAGGTGGGTTACAACAGCTATGCAATACACAGAGACAATAACAAGCAAAGTTTACCTTGGCATGCAGCGTGGTGAGGAGCTCTTACAAGGGGGTGTGTCAAGAGCTTCTGGTTATGGTGATGGACACCCCTGGATATGCCGGCGAGCATAACCCCCTTCCGATGAGTGACACCAGCCTGGTTTTTGACCATCCAATTTATGCTGCCAGGCTATCCATCTCCCCTCCCCACTGTGGGAGGGGATGTTACCTCCCATTTTTTAGAGGGGGATTTTGCCCTAAAACCCTTTTAGGAGCTATAACTTGGAGCAGGGGGGTCACACTGCCTTGTGAGTGGTACCAACATATCGGGCCAGGCGCACTGAACGCGTTAAGTCCAGGAACCGGGTCTTTATTCGGTCCAGAACCTTAGTTCCCTGTTTACCAGTCTCTGTCTGGTTTCCAGACCTGTTTTATACTATGCTCCGGTCCGGCTTTGGGAGCTGGTTCTGGTTCTGTGACCGGTTTGGCCGTTGGACGCACGGCGTCCGCGTTACGGCCCATAGACTATCGGTGCCGTGCGTCTGCCCTGTTACATGTTACATGTGACACAATCCCAGCAGGGGAATACCTGAACGTAGCCGCACTGGCAACTTCCCAGCTGGGGGGGTTATACAACAGCAGGAGGCATGCTGGCTGCAGCCTAGCTTGTGACCAAAAGGCAGGAATCAAGTACCCCAGGGGCTTTGATCAGAGCTTTCACACATCCCTGCCAAACATCTCTTCCGCATCTCGTTAAAATACCTGGGCCATTTGTAATCAGGGGGCTGGAAGGGGGGATTCTAGACTTGACATAAAAACATAAATAATAAAGAAGATATGTGGAGTTTCCTAATCATTCCTTCACATTTGCGCTATAATATTTGGCCTATTCTCCACATCTCCCCCTTCAAAAGGGCGCTAAGGGGCAGCGCATCTTGATGCTGGCCCGTGCGCCCATGCATCCGCTATTCCTGTCTGGCAGTACCACGGCGGTAGTGCTGTTTTGGGTTGAGGGTTCTGGGCCAGGTCCACTCCCGGAAGGGGTGTAAGGTGGCCCATAGCTGGGACCGCGGGTCCAGTTGCTGACGGCAACTCATCCCTTTCTGCTTTACCCGAGCCAGGGGCCTTGGTGCATGTTGCCAACACTGGCCAAGGAGGCAGCCCCGAGTGGGTGCCTGCCTGACCTCCAGCACCATGAACCGGGTCCCCTGGATGGGGTGTCTGCCCTGGGGGGGACCTTCCGTGGGAAGGATCTCCCACCGGGCAGTACCCACCCCGTCAAGCCAGGTGGGTGACAAGGCCATTAAACTTGGAACCGGCGTGGCATAGACCACTGCCATTGGTACAGACCTCTTTCCTTGCGGCCGAGTTATCGGTGGGATGCTGGGACTTGACCCTGCCACCCCCACCCTCTGGCCGGTATAGTACAAATGGCAGCGGACAGCCAGGCCCGGCTCCACTGGCTTGTTGGTGATCCCTATGTGCCCAATCGTCCGGCTCTCTAAGGCATAGCACTCCTTAGCCCTGGGCAGATAGGGGACCACCAACTGCTGGTCCTCAGGCCACCCCCCTGGTGACCCTGACCTGACCATCATTGGGTACAGCCGCACTTGTCCCCCGACCACCCATCTGGGGTCTGGGCCCAAGTGAGGCTGCATGTCTTGCTTGGGGAGAACTCTCTGGGGGTCATCAGTGCCTGATGCTACCCCACATCTCTGCCTGGACATAGTCGGGACCACCATGTCCTCAGTCAGTTTCACGGGACCCCCCTCTGGGTTTCCGCCTGCCTCAGCAGCCTCCTGGGAGGAAGGGAAGGATCGGTCGGTCCCCTGAGGGGACTCTGGGACCTGCTCCTCCACCACTTCCACCCGAGCTGCCGGTTCAGGCAGAACACCCTGGTCCCTTAACACCCCGGGCGTGCTGAAACCCTGCAGTGGGGAGTTACCTAGGGGTCCCACCTCTCCATGGGCACCCCTCATCCCACCTGCAGGTTCCACCACCCCTGTTTCTGGGCATGGACTGGTCCTCTCGGGTCGAGGTGCCGGGAACCCTGGACGGGGGGTGGTCGGAATAGACGAGACCATCCCATCCCCCGTCCGTCTCCCGGGACCTCCCTCCCGACTTCTGTCGGCCCTGGCAGCCACTTGGTTTGGGGGAAGGGGGCAATTAGACCCCCGAGGGGCCCCTGAGCCGCCAGCGCTCCCACTATTCTTGATAGTGGCCAGAGCCGCTGCGGCCTCAGGTAATGCCTGCCCCCCTTCCATTCCCCTCCAAGCCTCCAGGCCAGACAGACCAGCCGGGCCCTCTGACACCCCAGTGGCGTAGAAACCCTGCAGTGGGGACTTACCTAGGGGTCCCCTCTCTGCACGGGCACCCCTCACCCCACCTGCAGGTTCCACAGCCCCTGCCTTTTGGCCTGGACTAGTCCTCTCGGGTCGAGGTGCTGGGAACCCTGGACGGGGGGTGGTTGGATTAGACCAGACCATCCCATCCGCCGTCCGTCTCCCAGGACCTCCCCCCGGACTTCCGTCGGCCCTGGCAGCCGCTTGGTCTGGAGGAAGGGGGCAAATAGACCGCCGAGGGGCCCCTGAGCCACCAGCGCTCCCACTATTCTCGATAGTGGCCAGAGCCGCTGCGGCCTCAGGTAATGTCTGCCCCCCTTCCATTCCCCTCCAAGCCGCCAGTCCAGACAGACCAGCCTGGCCCTCTACTACCCCAGTGGTGGAGAAACCCGGCGATGTGGACTTACCTGGGGGTTCCACGTCTCCTGGAACAGCCCTCACCTCAGTCGCAGTTTCCTCCCCAGCTTCTGGGTAACCCTCCTTCCTCCGGGAGGAAGAAGCACACTTTACACCCCCTACCCCCACATTCCCTGTAGCAGGTAGGTTACTTACATTATTTGCACATCTTGAAACATACACGCTATTACATTCTGGGGGACCAGACCTCGGGGGTTCAGTGGCCACATACTGAGACACTAGCCGCCCCAAGTCTGTCCCTAGCAAAACACCGGCAGGGATATTCGGCGATACCCCCACCTCCCGCACACCCCGCCCGGCACCCCAGTCCAAATAAACTTTTGCCATGGGTAGTGCCGATGCACCTCCCTCAATTCCAGAGACTGAGACAGTCTTTCCAGGGATGAAGTCCGGTGGGGACACCATCTCAGGGCGCACAAGAGTTGTCTCTGCGCCGGTGTCCCTAAGTCCCACGGCCACAGCTTGGCCCACGGTGACGAATTGCAAATTGTCCCGGGAACTCCCAGCACCCCTACCCACATACAGCACCGTGGAGGGGTTCTGGGACGGACCCTGCTGGCGCTGGGGACATGCGGCCTTGAAGTGTCCTGGTTGGTTGCAGTGGTGACAGAGTTGGGGCCCCCCTTGTCTGGAGAAGGGGGTAGGGGCAGGGGTCTTGGGCTGAGGGGCATGTATAACAGACGCCAGCGGCGGCTTACCCACTTTCCAGCTGGCAGGTTTCCGGGGCTCCTGGGCTCTGTTGTGACTGTACTCATCTGCAAGGGCGGCCGTTGCTGAGGCCCCCTCTGGCTTCCGGTCGCGCAGAAACTGCTGCAGCTCGTCAGAGCAATTCCAGAGGAACTGCTCTATGGCAATCAGCTCCTTCAGCTGCTGGATGGAGGTGACTCCTAAGCCGGTGGTCCACTGCTCAATTGCTCTCTGTAGCGCCCGCATGTGATCAGCCCAGCTGTCGCTGGGGCCCCGTCGCAGACCCCGCAGCTTCTTGCGATAAAATTCCGGAGTAAGGTTATATTGTCGGATCAGGGCTTGCTTGACCCCCTCGTAGCTCAGGGTGGTTTCGCTGGGCAGGTACCCAAAGATTTCCAGGGCTTTACCCCTAAGGCGGGGGGTTAGGTACCTGACCCACTGATCCTCCGGCACATTGTATTGACGGCAAACGGTTTCAAAAGCCAGCAGAAATGTGTCCAGATCTGTGCCTTTGTCCAGGATGGGGAAATCCTCTGCACGCAACTTTGGGGCCTGGTTCTCGGGGGGCCCGCCAGATGTGCTGGGTGGAGGGTGCTGAAGCTGTAGCTGCAAAACTTGGAGCTGGTGTTCGCGTTCAGCTTGCTCTCGGCGCTCGGCTGCCTCGATCTGCTCCCGTTGACGGCGTTCCTCGCGTTCAGCCTGCATCTGCTCCCTTTCAGCTTGGGCCCGGTGTTCCTGCATGAGGAGTGCGTAGGTGGCGTGGTCTCCTGTCTGAAGACTTGCCACAGCAGCATTCAGGAGAGTGACTGAGCCTGCTTGGCTGGGAGGACCGGCAGGCGGGGCTCGGTCCTGCGGGATGCTGAGGGCTGGTGACCGGCTTCTGGGGGAGCCCTGGCTGGGCCCCTCTGCACCCAGTATATCATCGGCAGCCACATCCCTGCTTCTGGCCCTGGTGCCACTTGCCATGCCTGCAACTGCTCTATTGCACACTGTAATCACACAACTACTGTAACCACTCTCAGAATACTCCTAGCGTTGAGCTGATCTTAAGATCCCAGCAACAGAAAAGCCGCTGCTAGTAATCTTTAGTGTATGAGAGTATGGGGCCCACACTCACTTACACTATTTGCCTTATCCCAAACCGCTGCCACCAAGTTGTCAGGAAACCGGGCGTCACGTGGTCCCGCTACTAACCAGAGACCGCCGCACACGCCCACCGGGTTCCCCAAAACCTTGTCCGACCCTCTTATTATTAGGGTAACCAGGCAAACTGCCTTTGGACACACAAATTCCGGGTTTAAGGCAAGAAGACAGCTCAATTAAATATACGTTTTAATGGCTATAAGCACGCTAGGCAGAGTTTACAAGCATTTAACTATAAAGAAGTGTGGAATATTACAGATTAAATAACTATGCGGTTCTGAGGTGGGTTACAACAGCTATGCAATACACAGAGACAATAACAAGCAAAGTTTACCTTGGCATGCAGCGTGGTGAGGAGCTCTTACAAGGGGGTGTGTCAAGAGCTTCTGGTTATGGTGATGGACACCCCTGGATATGCCGGCGAGCATAACCCCCTTCCGATGAGTGACACCAGCCTGGTTTTTGACCATCCAATTTATGCTGCCAGGCTATCCATCTCCCCTCCCCACTGTGGGAGGGGATGTTACCTCCCATTTTTTAGAGGGGGATTTTGCCCTAAAACCCTTTTAGGAGCTATAACTTGGAGCAGGGGGGTCACACTGCCTTGTGAGTGGTACCAACATATCGGGCCAGGCGCACTGAACGCGTTAAGTCCAGGAACCGGGTCTTTATTCGGTCCAGAACCTTAGTTCCCTGTTTACCAGTCTCTGTCTGGTTTCCAGACCTGTTTTATACTATGCTCCGGTCCGGCTTTGGGAGCTGGTTCTGGTTCTGTGACCGGTTTGGCCGTTGGACGCACGGCGTCCGCGTTACGGCCCATAGACTATCGGTGCCGTGCGTCTGCCCTGTTACATGTTACATGTGACACAATCCCAGCAGGGGAATACCTGAACGTAGCCGCACTGGCAACTTCCCAGCTGGGGGGGTTATACAACAGCAGGAGGCATGCTGGCTGCAGCCTAGCTTGTGACCAAAAGGCAGGAATCAAGTACCCCAGGGGGTTTGATCAGAGCTTTCACACATCCCTGCCAAACATCTCTTCCGCATCTCGTTAAAATACCTGGGCCATTTGTAATCAGGGGGCTGGAAGGGGGGATTCTAGACTTGACATAAAAACATAAATAATAAAGAAGATATGTGGAGTTTCCTAATCATTCCTTCACATTTGCGCTATAATATTTGGCCTATTCTCCACAGTTCCGATTTTTGGACGTTGATCCCATTGCAGTATCGGATTGGCTGGACTTTAGCGCAGACCTGCCCCTGCGAGGCGAACAAAGAATCGGAGGGGAGCGTCGTCGGGGACGAGGCGGCGGGGGTCCCATTCGTCGGGGCCTCCGGAGATAGGTCACTGGACCTTGAGTTGCGGGCTCCCTGCTGGAGTGCTCTTCTGTTGACCGCTTTGATATCCTTTCGGTGAAGGCCGTTCCCTCTTGAGGAGCTGACCTCTCCTGAAGACGAAGATTGTGATTGTGTTTAAATATGCCGTTTAATTGTTCTCTGTTCTATGTTATTGCCTGCTCTTCTTGGTGGTTTAAAGTTATGTTGTTTGCATTATACCTCACGCATTTATAGGTTATTGCTGCAGTTTGATTAACGATTCTGCCTCTTAGATGTGATGTTTACTGATAGCTTTTCTGGGGCCCCACCCTGAGAAGCGTGGTTGCCTTTTTTCCCCCAATAGTTTCTGCTCTCTCACACCAAGCGACTGCCTGGTGGGACTAAGCAGAATCAGGAACATTAGTTCCGGTTCTAGAACCTACCCTCTCTTCTGTTAGAGGGGGTTCTATCTTTTGGTTCTCTCTTTCTCTTCCTCTCTTCCTTCTTTATCTACTGCTCTGCTCCCGCTTCCCAATCCTTGGAGGTTGTTGGGGTTCACGTGTTTCATCCTCCCCCCTCCTGTGTTCCTGCCCTGTCTTGGCCGGGGGGGGGGTCTGGCGGCATGGCTACTATAAAGTTTTGCTCCCTTAATGCCAAGGGTCTAAATGTCCCTGAAAAAAGATCTAAGATACTTTATGGGTTACATAAAGAAAGGGTGGATGTGATACTTTTTCAGAAGACCCATTTTGGCAGTGGAAGAATTCCAGAAATCAGAAATAAGTACTTTACAAAATGGTATCACTCCCGGAATCCAGAGGCTAAGTCCAAGGGAGTATCGATTGCGCTACATAGAGGTGCGCCATTGGAACCGCTGGACTCTGTGATAGACCCTCAGGGGCGATATGTTTTCCTAAAATTTTTGGTTGGAGGGGAGACTTATACAGTGGCGAACATATACCTACCTAATCGGGACCAGCCAGGGGCGGGAGTGCGGTATCTTCGTCTCTTAGAGAAATTTGCTGAGGGGGTCTTGATCCTGGGGGGGGGACATCAACATGGCGCTGGACCCAAGGCTGGACACGTCACAGGGTAAGTCGGCAATCTCACAATCTAAATTGGTTTCCTTCAGAAAAGCCCTGAGCGACCTGCAGGTTGTGGATGTATGGAGGATTCTGAATCAGGGGGCGAGAGACTATACATTTTACTCGCATACCCATGCATCCTACAGCAGACTGGACTACATTTTTGTCAGTCACTATGCTCTGTCTAGAGATGTGAGTGCCTCGATTGGCCCGATTATTTGGTCAGACCACTCCCCTGTATATCTCAACCTGCCGGTTATGCGTGTGGCCCGGAGGAATTGCGGTTGGAAACTTAATGATAATCTCCTCAGGGATCCTGCCTGCCTGGCAGAGGTGCAGGGCGCTGTCACGCACTTTATCACTGATCATGCCAACGATGATACCTCATTACCAACGCAGTGGGAGGCGATGAAATGCTTCCTTAGGGGGATATTCATTAAGCACGGTTCTAGGTTAAAGAGGGAGAGGACGCATCAGATCCGGTCTACTTTAGAACGGATTCAGGAGTTAGAGCAGGCCCATAAAAAGGCACCCTCTAATAATGATCTGATGGAACTTATTGCAGCTAGAGAGACACTTACGAAACTGTACGATCAGAGTTTCCTGAAATATAGGGATAGATGTAAGGCCAGGTTCTACGAATTTTCTGATAAATGCGGGAGGTTGTTGGCCAGGTCCTTACACCCTAGGCAAGATTTGACATATATCCCGGTCATCAAGGGAGGGGGGGGGCGGGAAGTCCACAAACCAAATCAGATTGTTGAAGAATTTCCGGGGTACTACACCAGATTGTACAATATAAGGGGTGCTCAGGACTCCTTACCCACAGAAGAACTGGACGCCCACATTGCAGAATACATAGAGGAAACAGCGGTTCCTTCTCTATCAGAGGAGGCGGGAGCCTTATTGGAAGCGCCCTTTGAGGAGACTGAGATAGGGAGGGCCATTAAAGGAACCCCTTTGGGAAAAAGCCCGGGCCCGGATGGATTCACACCACGATTTTATAAAATTCTGGGGGAAAGGCTCACTCCCTTCCTAACTAAAGTGTTTAATAGTGTCTCTGACTCCTGCCCTTTCCCCAGACAGTCCTTGGAAGCGCATATCTCTGTTTTGCCGAAACCCAATAAAGATAAGACCCTAATTGGTAACTACAGGCCAATATCGCTAATAAACGTAGATGTAAAGCTCTTTGCCAAGGTAATAGCCCATAGATTACAGGAGCCTTTGGCGGACATTATAGATAGGGATCAGGTGGGTTTTATCTTGGGCAGAGAAGCCAGGGATAACACCCTGAAGACAATCACCCTTATGCATTATGCCCAAACTCAGGGGACCCCCTCATGCCTGCTTTCCGTGGACGCCGAAAAGGCATTTGATAGGGTCCATTGGCGTTTTCTGCGGGCTGCCCTGGTGCAGATAGGGATCGGACCTGGTATGTTAGGGAAGATAATGTCGCTCTATAATGGACCTACAGCAAGGGTTAGGGTGAATGGGATTCTATCGTCTCCATTTAGTATTAATAATGGGACGAGACAGGGTTGCCCGTTGTCGCCACTGTTATATGTGATAGTTATGGAACACCTCGCACAGGCCCTGAGAGCAAACTCTGCAATTAGGGGGATCACTTGTGGGGGGAGGGAACATAAGCTTTCTCTGTTTGCAGACGATCTTTTGTTGTACATCACTTCTCCCCATATCTCGTTACCATCTATACTCCGGGAATTCGATAGATTTGGTTACCTTAGTAATTTTAAAGTTAACCTCTCTAAAACGGAAGCTCTCAATATCTCCCTACCTAGCGACACCCTTCAACTTACGCAAGCGAACTTCTCGTTTAAATGGCAGAAGGAGTCCATTACTTACCTGGGGGTACAATTACCTACTAATTTAGACAGCCTTTATAGGCTCAATTACGCCCCCCTCCTCTCTAAGACTCAGGAGAATCTCAAGTCATACAATAAGGCGCAATACTCGTGGATGGGGCGCATAAACATTTTAAAGATGGATATTTTACCCCGCTTTCTCTATGTGTTCCAGACCATCCCAATTGTGCCTGAGCGGGGATTCTTCAGGGTCTTGAAGAAGGCTTGGATTAGATTCGTATGGAATGATAGGAGGCCACGGATCCGTTACTCAGTCTTGACCAGGCCCAAAAATAAGGGGGGGTTGGGTTTGCCGGATCTTAAAGGTTATCACACTGCCGCTCTGTTGGTCAGGTTGGCAGACTGGTTCCATCACCAGGAAGACAAACTGTGGGTGAGTGTCGAGGGGGGAGCCTCTCCTCTTGACCTTACTGCACTCCCTTGGGTGGAACCTCATTTGAGGCCCAAGTCACACAGTCTTCCATTGTTGACCCGCTCTTTACTATCTGTATGGGACGTGATCCTTAAAAAGAAGGCCCTATCGAGTAGACCTGGACCATTTACCCCTCTGTTCGACAACCCCGCCTTCCCCCCGGGTGTGGGGGAAAGTAAATTTCTGATTTGGGAAAAAGCGCAAGGGGTGAGGCTGTCTGATACGCTTCAAAATGACCATCCTCCAAGCCTCCGAGATCTCCAGATTCAGGGACAGGGAGAAAGGATGTCCTGGTTTCTTCACAGGCAGCTGGTGGCTTTTATCTCCTCCCATGCTCGGGGTCCTTCACTCGTTAGGCCTCTGACCTCCTTTGAGAACATTTTGAGGGCCGACAGTGGTCCACCACATGCCCTCTCACTCCTATATCAGGTTGTGATGGCGGAGAGGGAACCCTCGGATGGCCTCGGGTATGTTGGGAGATGGGAGCGGGAGCTGGGTCGGGAGTTCGACGCCGAGGATTGGGAGAAGTCTTTTACCCTGACCCACAAACTCTCTTTGGCATGTAGGGCCCAGGAAAAAAATTATAAAATCTTGTCCCGGTGGTACAGGTGTCCGGCAGACCTGGCCAGATTTGGGGGAGCTGACTCGGATACGTGCTGGCGGTGTAGGGGGGCGGAGGGTTCAATGCTTCATATATGGTGGAGTTGCCCCTTGATCAAAAAGTTATGGGATCAGGTATTCGCGGTGTATGAATTCTTGACTCTGGAAAGTATGCCTAAGGAACCGCAAATAGCTTTGTTATCCATGGTGCCTGGTTCTGTTTCCGCAGCAAAGAGGGGAATTTTCAGGCATCTTTTGACCGCAGCCAGATCAATGATACCCCGGCACTGGCGCTCTCAACATACGCCGGACATTTGGGAGTGGGTGAGAGAGGTGGAGGGTATCAAACGAATGGAGGAGATGGTTTTGGACGGGACGGAAGGTGGGGGAGAGAAGTTTAATAAGACCTGGATGATCTGGATTATGGCGCGGGACACGCCGGAATTTGTGTCTCTGCTCTCCTCCTTATAGTTGCCTGGGAGACGTTGTTTGCTGGCATGATGGGGAGAAATGTACGGATCTAGTGGGGAGCCCGGTGCCGCCAGGCCCTCCCCCCCGCAGACTTACGTTCGTGTCCCTCCCACCCCTGGCTGACCCCCCCTCTCCCCCTGGAGGTCTCCCCCTAACGTTGGCCGTCTCGGCTCGGTTGCGGAGCTACCTTTTTCTGTTTTCACGCCTGCCTGGTTCCCCTTCTCTTCTCCCTTCTTTCTTTTTTCCCCTATCTTTTTCTCTTTCTTCCTCCTTCCTTCTCCTCTTGGTGTGTGTTTTCTGTTTTATTTGTCTCTCTTTTTCTTTTTCCCTCCCCCCCTTCTCCTTTGTTCGCTATCCCTATTTTGTCCTTTGCTATACTTATAAAATAATTACAAAAGGAGGGAAGAGCGCGGGGCTTTTGCAAGGTCATGATTGTGTACACCTCTGGCCCGGGAGTGCCCCCCCTTTTTCAGACACATACTTTTCCTGACCGGGGGCTGACCCCTTTGGGGGACCCAGTAGGCCGGACCTCCTGGACTTGGGTGTAGGAATTGCTTCAAGGGGCTCGAATGAGGTCTCGCAGGGAGAGCCCGGTTAGTAGCACCAACATTGGCCGAGGGCGTGGTGTTTGGGGGGGGGGTTCTTTGTGGGTTGCTTGCCTCACATGCTGTGTACGCCTTATTATGTCTCTCATGTACTACGCATTATGATGGTGTTGTCCTATGTCGTGAAGTCCTGTGCTCTGTTTCTTCCCAATAAAAATATTTTAAACAAAAAAAATGGGTGTTGTTCCAGTTTAAATGCTTGTCTGGTAAAGTGCCTACCCCAGCCTTTTCAATGGGCTCCAGGGGCTTTTAATGGGGCTTTCCATGGAATTGGAAGTCCTGACCGTGCTATTTTATTGATTTTGACATAAATGACCAATAACTAATAATATCAAACTTACTGTAGTAAAAGAATTTCGAACCATTATAAAAGTAATCAGGCTACTTAGCAAGAACATAAAGCATATTTATTATTTACTTATTGGAATAAAACTTCTAAACAAATAACTTGCCTATCCCGGCAAAGACCTAACTTACCTTTTGTCCCCCGCAGCTTCTCCATGCAGAGCCTGCATCTTCATACCATCACCCCCCCCCCCCCCCCCCCCCAGAGCACCTACTTCATTTATTGCAATGGTGGAGAAATGCTGAGAGGAGGCGTGCCAAAACCCCTTTGGAATGCCCCCTCCATTGCAATGATTAGAGTAGGCATGAGGTTGCACAAACAAGGCTCTATGGACACCACCATGAAAGGCTGCTAGCGGAGGAGCTGCAGGGGGAACATTGGACCTGCATGGAGGAGCTGTGGGTGACAGAAAGTGAGTATTTTTTTTCTGCCAGTTGTCCAGTTTCTGCCTGGACATTCCCTTGAAAGTCCTCTAAATTTCAGGCACTGTAACTAAGAACCTTGGGGCAACATGAAGACACCAAGTAGAAGGGACAAGGGAGCTTGGAGAATTCATTATCTATCACCTCTAAAACAACCGGCTTATCATTAAACAACCCACTTATCATTCTGTTTATCGTTGTTAATAAATAAGGGCCTTACTATGATAAAACATAAAATGTATGTATGATTACTGTTTCTAAACGTTCTATGAAAGTTACATTCATTATACAATATTAGTAAGAGAGTTTCTTGGAACATTTTTACTGACTCCCACCCTAAAACTAGCTCTGACTCCAAAGCTCTGCCCACCAGTGATCTCCGGAGCAGCTTCCTCCTGGTCCCCCCTTCTACTACTACTACTGAGACCATATTCAGATTTACAGAGGGAACAAGCCGAGGTAGTGCCTTACACATCCCCTCAGTTACAGTGAATAGAGCTGGGCATGCTCCATTAGCTGTGAGTGATATCTGAGGACTAAATCATTTATTTTTCTGTAAATGGTAGACAGGTGCCCAAGGAATCCTGGGGTGTGTGCACATTGTGAGGGGGAACTCGAGCATCAGACCTGGATAAAGAAGCAGTAAGGTAGAACAGGTGAGTATTACTTGTGTTTTTTTTAGCCTGAACAGTCTCTTTAACCACCCTTTCAGCCATGTGACTAGGGGCAGGTTGGGGTTAAAAAACAGGCCAGGAATTTTCTGATCAAACCCTTCTGCAGTGTGTCCGGGCCGGTATCCACACCACCAATAAAATGCGGGGTGGCAGAATCCCCCCATAACATGCGGGGTGGCAGAATCCCCCATAACCTGCTGAGTGGAAGAACCCCCCCCATAACCTGCTGAGTGGCAGAATCCCCCCATATCATGTGGGGTGGCAGAATCCTCCATCACAGGCTGAGTGGCAGAACCCCCCCATAACATGCCAAATGGCAGAATCCCTCCATTACAAACTGAGTGGATGAACCCCCCCCCACACACACAATGAGTGGCAGAATACACCACCATAACACACTGAGTGGCAGAATCCTACCCGCCCCCCATAATATGCTGAGTGGCAGAACCCCCCCATTAACACGGTGAGTGGCAGAATCCCCCCATAACATGCTGACTGGCAGAATCCCCCATAACATGTTGAGTGGCAGAATCCCGCCATAACATGCTGAGTGGCAGAATCCCCCCATAACATGGTGAGTGGCAGAATCCCCCACCATAACACACTGAGTGGCAGGATCCTACCCGCCCCCATAATATGCTGAGTGGCAGAACCCCCCCCCCCCCCATTAACACAGTGAGTGGCATAATCCCCCCATAACATACTGAGTGGCAGAATCCCCCTATAACATACTGAGTGGCAGAATCCCCCTATAACATGCTGAGCAGGGCCCACCATAATGGGCTGAGTGGCAGAATTCCTCCACTCACCTCGCTGTCCTGCCACTGCTGGGATGTCACCTCTGCTGCTGGAAGCCCATGGATGCCACCTTTGGAAGCTGGGGATGCCAATGTCGCCACCGCTGGAAGCTCTGGGTTGCTACTACTGGGAGCTGAGGACTGCTTGCTGACCTAGGGCTGCCCGCCCGTCCGCCGTCTGAGGCTCTATGCAGCAGCCTATGACGGGCGGCAACGCAGTAGCAGCATGAGAGTTCGGGCCGACACTGTTCCCAAGACGTCATAGGAGGGCCACCACCCCCCCTGCAAGGGCTGACTGCATGCTAATTTAATTCTAGCTCCTGCTTCTAGCCCTGGGTTGGGTGAATGGGAGCTGCTGCAGGCCGACAGATACTCTGGGTGGCCCGCAGTGGCTCCCATTCACCCAGCCCACCGCAAGAAGTCGGAGCCTCTGCAGTCGGCCAGTGCAAGGGATGTGGTGGCCTACTGGGTATTGTCCCAGTTTGCCCTATGACCAGTCCGCCTCTGCATGTGACCAGCAGTAGTGCCTGCAAACTTTACTGGCTTACACAAACTGAAAATCTGTGCCCATAACTTTTTGTTACTTACCTGGACTTCTTCAGAGACCCAAAAAGGGGGTGCATTTGATCATGGGTAAGTTGGGTGCAAAATTTGTGAACCAATTAGCAATTTGAAAAGGCGAAACTATAATAATATAATAATAATTATCACTTGCAATTATAATTATAATATAGATCCACTGCAAACTTGTATTGCTTGACACATTATTTTAAGATTATTTGAATGTATATTTCAGGTCTACCTTAAATCCAAATATTGTTCCTCTAAGTTGCTGTGGAATTGTTTGCTCATCATATGACAATCTATTGGATAAACAATCAGTTGCATATATATATATGTATATATATATATATATATATATATATATGTTATGATGTCACAGCCACAATTTTTCTATGAGCAGGTACTTATGGAAATAAAACCTTCTTACTTGCTGAGCGATACAGAGCTATATTTGACATAAACTGACAACTGTATCTACTTAGCATGGAAGAAAATGTGTGTATAGACAGTGCAGTCAGCTGAGAGAATGTTTTCCTCCAGATTTGCATATTAGGTTTGCTACCAATCCTCTTTGCATAAATGACAGAGTCTGCTTGATAACTGATATAAAAGTATAATGTAAGTCCAATCAAGCTAGACCCCTGTCCCACGCCTTTCAAAAGCTGCTTTTCAGGAGAAACTTATTTTACAACTTAGGCAGGTTATCTCAGGTCGGCAACAAATACATACTGACATTTAACTGGCAGCCGTTCAGTCCTGTCTGAAAACAGATGTTATTATGGATGCAAAATATTGCCCATTTTAAGTTTTCACTACAAAACATACATGTTGTATAATTGGGATTCATATGCTGTTGGTGATGCTTTGATTTGGTTGATTGAAAAAAAAGAAATATTTTTTCAGAATTTTTTTTCTGTTTGTATGGATAAAAATTGCGCAAGCCTTGTTATTCTCATAGAAGATGACAGCTGGTTTGGATGCAGAAGAAGATATGACAGAAGCAGCAGGATGTGCATAACAGCCAAGGGTGACAGAAAGCATGGCAGCCGGGCAATGAGATACGATTAGAAACATTTCAGACAGCAGCAAGCATATGTCCTTGCCACAGGAAAAACAGAGCCCCATATATATGGGGGGAACTTGCACCACTAAATTAATAAAACATGTATAAAAAAAATCAATGTATTCATTATAAATGCCTCTAAACAACAAAATTACAACACACATAAAGTATTAAAGCTGCTGGTTGGGTTGGGGGGGTTGCTAGGGAAGGGGTTTTAGGTGTGTGTGTTGTATTGTATACTGTAGGGGTTTGCTATCAATAAATTGATATGCCATATTTTTCGCACTTTAAGATGCGCTAGAAAGTGGGGCTTTCGCCGCATTCCCTGCTTGGGCTTTCAGCTCCGCCACTGCCTCTTGGTCAGCGCGCTCTGACATAAACGCCTCATATGGCGTGGTGGTACCGGAAGCAAGACCGGGGACAGCATTCATGTAAGTATACTTTTTTTTTCTCAGGGCTTGGGGGGAATTCCACACTGATAAAGGGGGTGGGGGATGACACTGCCTATGGGAATTGGAGGAGGGAATGCCACACTGCCTATATGGGGAATGGTAGTGGGGATGCTACACTGCCTATATGGGGAATAAGGGGGGATGCCACACTGCCTATATGGGGAATAAGGGAGGGATGCCACACTGCCTATATGGGGAATAAGGGGGGGATGCTACACTGCCTATGGGAATGGGAGAGGGCAATGCCACACTGTCTATATTGGGAATGGGAGAGGGGAATGCCACACTGCCTATATGGAGAATGGGAGTGGGGATGCTACACTGCCTATGGGAATGGGAGGGGAGATACCACACTGTTTATGGGGAATGGGGGGGATGCCACACTGCCTATGGGAATGGGAGGGGGGATGCCACACTGCTTATGGGAATGGGAGGGGGGAATGCCACACTGTCTATATTGGGAATGGGAGAGGGAAAGGCCACACTGCCTATATGGGGAATGGGAGGGGGGATACCACACTGCCTATGGGGAATGGGGGGGAATGCCACACTGCCGATGGGGAATGGGATGGGGGAATGCCCCAATGCCCATGAGGAATGGGATGGGGGACTGCCACACTGCCCATGGGGGAATGTCAAACTGCCTATATGGGGAATGGGATGGGAGAATGTCACACTGCCTATATGGGGAATGGGGGGGGGGGGGAAGGAATGCAACACTGTCTATGGGGAATGGGATGGGGGAATGCTACAATGCCCATGAGGAATGGCATGGGGGAATACCACACTGCCCATGGGAATGGGATGGGGGACTGCCACACTGCCCATGGGGGAATGTCAAACTGCCTATATGGGGAATGGGATGGGGGAATGTCACACTGCCTATATGGGGAATAGGGGGCAATGCCACACTGCCTATGGGGAATGGGATGGGGGAATGCTACAATGCCCATGAGGAATGGCATGGGGGAATGCCACACTGCCCATGGGAATGGGATGGGGGACTGCCACACTGCCTATTGGGGATGGGGGAATGTCACACTGCCTATATGGGGAATGGGAGGGGGAATGCCACACTGCCTATGGGGAATGGGATGGGGGAATGCCACACTGCCCATGGGAATGGGGACTGCCACACTGCCCATGAGGGAATGTCACACTGCCTATATGGGAAATGGGATGGGGGAATGCCACACTGCCTATATGGGGAATGCCACACTGCCTATGGGAATGGGAGGGGGAATGCCACACTGCCCATGGGAATGGGATTGGGGACTGCCACACTGCCCATGGGGGATGGGGGAATGTCACGCTGCCTATATGGGGAATGGTATGGGGGAATGTCACACTGCCTATATGGGGAATGCCACACTGCCTATGGGGAATGGGATGGGGGAATGCCACGCTGCCCATGAGAATGGGATTAGGGGCTGCCACGCTGCCCATGGGGGATGGGGGAATGTCACACTGCCTATATGGGGAATGGGATGGGGGAATGCCACACCTGTAATGGGGTGTTTTAGCACAATATATATATTTTTTCTTATTTTCCTCCTCCAAAATCCTAGGTGCGTGTTATGAGCAGGTGCATCTTATATGGTGACAAATACAGTATATATATTTTTATATACATGGTTCGTTACTTTAGTGGTGCAAGTGTTCTCCCTGTGGAACAGGGATACTAATGTCAGTAGCATTGTTGTCTGCCCCATATTTGCCTGCACAAAGTGTTTTGATTATACATTAGAGTGCCGCCACGTGTTTGTTTCGCAACAAGAACCTGACTCGTGGCAACACAAGAAGCACTCAAACAAAGTTGCATGTTAGGGTTAGTATAGGAGGGCTTATGAGACCAAAAGACCCTCTACTCATAGGTAAAACTCAAGGAAAAGCGGCTCAGTGGCTTCTGAGCGCCTTGGATGGCTCTGAGGCATAAAGAGATTATTTGCATAACCCCGCCTACTCCAAGGAGTGATGGGTAATTCTATTTTTCATTGTGTTGGGCACTGGGCAAATACTTTCCATTCTAGGCAAGCAGCACTAAGGAAGATGTCAGCTGGTCGCAGACAAGATCGCATCCGCATTATCAGCATCAAGTAAATCAGCTGCATGGGACTATAGGTGAGAATCTGTAGTTTGTTGTTCCTCAAAAAACTATTTAGCAGACATTTTTAGGCCCTAGAATGGTTTAGGCAAGACGTACTATGAGAAGAGCCTTTGCCAAAGGAATGCAAAATTAAACTGCAAAGCTTAGTATGGGAATCCAAACAACTTAATCAGTTAGGAGTTAAATACCCTCATTTTTAAATTCCAAAACCTACTCTTTTAAAATAAAATTCCATTATCAGTGCACAACAAGGGAACACAATTGTCACAGTCTAACAAATTAGCAGGTCATATAATTACAATATATTTGCAATGGCTCTCACTGAATTGTATGTATTTCAATTAATCGCCCAAGGATGAATTACATTGAATGACAGTAACCTTAAAGAATAATAAGCGCACTAATAATTAGGCCTATTATATTTAGTTCCAATGATTTAAATCTTAATCACTATTTAACAAAAGACAAAGGGGGGTTATGAGTTAAGCAGTGGTGACCTCCACTTTACTGGAGGACATATTCACCACATTTGGCCAGTATTTAAAAAAGTTTTGAGAATTAATTACCCCAGCACATACTTGAAGCAGAAGCAGACTGCAGCCCAACGCTTAGGGCATGTGTACACTCACTGCACGGATGAGATGAATGCAGAGATAGAATTCCTATGTGTGCGTAAACATGTGTAAAGGTCGTTATTGGAGTTAACCAGCAGCAGTCACGGTCAGCTTTAACTTGCAATCCAAAGTATCTTACGGTGTCAACTTATCTCAAGCAATATCACAGGACACAGGTATGGTAGCCAAGGGTAAGGGTTAATGGGACCACAGCATGGGGAGATGAGAACGTATTTAAGCAGACCGACACTCATCAGCAAACAGGATCGATGAAAGCATCAACTTGTTTTATTGCTGCCGGGTTATGAAAAGAAAGGTTTAATGCTTTAATACACTTCAAGGTCAAATTCACAGTTCACAGGCCAAAAAAATTGCATAGCTTTGTAGAAAAGCAAATACAGGAACACTCACTTCCTAAGGATGTTTCAATGAAAGGGTTAATCAGGCTTGTGTCCATCAGCATAGAAGACAGGTACACTTGCTTATCAGAACGTTTCAGCATAAGGGTTATATAGGCTTGTGTCCATCAGATATAGAACACAGGTATTCTTGCTTGTCAGCACGTTTCAGCATAGGAGCTAGGCAGTACTGTATTTCCTAATTAAATGTTGGCCTTCTTTCAGAGGGGGATTTGTACAGCCGCTACCCCACTTTGAACTGAGCACCCCCTCGTAGTGGAGATTGTCTATGAGGTATCCCAGATTGGGATGCAATATTTCCCAATTTAAAGCTCACCAACACCCATTTTACAAAACATGGGTGTTGGTCTGCTGTGGGGGGGACCCCAATAGCTGACAACTCGCTTTCAGTGATTGCAAAGCAGAAACCCAATTGCAGGGCTGCATTTCCCAGAGGGAGCGAGTTGTAAGGTAATGTATACAGACTTAACAGTGCTCAATCGAGGGGGGACTCCGGCAATCGGGGTGCCCCCCCACAGCAGACCATTTTGTAAAATGGGTGTTGGTCCAGTTTAAGCAGAGAGACCGTCAAGCTGCCAGCGAGTAAAACACACAGGGAACCTCCACTCCATAGCATCCAAGCCCGGACTGTTCTCCCAACACATGGGCCCTCACACAAAAGTGCAGGGCAGGGGCCTCAGGCACAATGACTTCCACCTCACGGCTTGTTGGTCCCTTTAGATCCTCTCTGCTCCTAAGGGGAACCTCCTCTGTCACATCCATGCCAGGACCCCCCCAGGGTCCTCTTCTCTCTAAGTGAAGTTCCCAGCACCTCAGTCATCTCTCTCTCTCTGCAACTCAGTGGATCTGCTTTACTATTCGCTTACAACTGTACCCAGGCCTCGTCTCTGTTGTAGCCCCCACCAGATGACTTACACAGGAGCCTACACCAGGTCTTCTCCTTAGCATGGTTATGGATGATTTCTCTGTCTGTCCCTCTGGCTTCCCCTTATCAAACCTCTGCCCAATAAATTGTAGCCTGAGGGTTTCTCTCTGTAAACAATTAATCTGCTAAAAAAATCATAACCAATATGGTCAAATATGCAAACTATTATCATTAAAAAAAAATCAATAGAAATATCAATTATTAATACAATAATAACCTCTGCCTGGCTAAGCCAGATATATGTAAACAATTTAATAACTAAAATGTTAGTATGTTAGTCTATGTACTGTATGTTTCTACCCTGTCTGTACTACTTTGTACAGCGCTACGGCAGATGATGGCGCTATATAAATAAACAATAATTATAATAATAAAATATTAAATATATATATATATATATATATATATATATATATATATATATCCTGCCTGGCTTGACTAAAATAGACAAACAAATATATAAATATTATTAATAACTGGCCAATGGTAATGCAATGGATACAAGCAAAGGATTGTAGGAACTTTTATATCTGGTAAGTCAAAAAACATTGATACAAATGGTAAATAAAGAGATATATTGTTGGTAAAATGACACAAGTTGCAATCAAATCTTACAAAACAACAAGATACCACGCACTATGATTCAGAGTTATATGACCAGCATACACATATACAATGGTTAAGGCAGACTAAGCATTACCTGACCAGCAACTGATACAATTACCTTCCTGACAGGGGAACCCACAAGCAGACAGTCAAGCTGGCAGCCTTGGCCTCCTTTCTTCCTCTTAGGACCCCTTTCCTCTGCTCTCTCGGGCCCCCTCCTAAGGCCCTCTCTCTGTCAGATATACCCCAATCGTACTTTGATGTCCAGACTTGCTCTGACAGTTTTTCTAGCCTGAAATTTGTGGAAACCCGCTTTGCAGAGAAACTTTGTGCTTTTCCCCAGATCCTGAGACTGGTTTTGCTAATTATGGTTTGGGTTTTCGGAATTTATATAACTTTATAGACTGGTTGTTTGGTTATGGTTTTAGGTGGAATACCTTTTGATGAAAACCTGGTTTTATTAGGGTTGGAAAGGAATGTGGGCTGACAAGACTCTTGGCCTGTGAGGGACATAAGCCTGACTTGTATGACCTGTCAAAAGCAACTGATTATACATAGCGAGAGATACGAGTACATTAAAACATTACATAATATTTTAACAATAATAATTTTCCATAAAGGCCCAATCTCAGCAGTTTCCTGTTGTTCCCCAAATGTATCTTATTCCACCTGGCTCACACAAAAGGGGAACTCTGAGCTCTCATTCTGAGCTTAAATAAAATTCTGCTTCTCTCATTTGTGGTCTTATACCACCATCTAGTCACCAAAGCGAGAAAAGCAACACATTTTATATTTTACTGGACAATTCCCAGATAAATACCTTTTCCCCTAATAACCTTCTATTTATTATTTAAAAGGAGCATGTATCATCAGCAATCTTTAATCTTGCTTTTAAGTTAAGTTTATGTTATGTTAGCATTTCACGGGTAACGCTTGACTTTCTCTGGTTTCATTCTGCTCCGCAATTTAGGAAGCAGGTAAAAATATCTTGCCTGGCAGCTGTGTATACGTGTGGGGCATAATCAATTTGAATGGCTCCCCATACCGAACTGTGTGGTGATCAAACCACATTTTGTGGAAAATGGGTGTTGGATTGCTTTGACAGCAGCAATAAGGTCTAACCATTAATCCATCTGCTTTTAGATGTGCTGTTCCAGAGCAAGTCTCTAGCTTGAATATGTCAAAAAATCTGGACAGCACATTTTAGATAGAAATCGCAGGTAGTAGAGTGCTGATGGCCAGCCAGCTACAATGTTTTAGAATAGAAACTGGTAAGCACACTCAAAATGCGTCAAATGGAGCATTTGATATGGGAGCACCCTATATGGGTGCATTCACATAGTAGGGGATAATTACCCCAATACCAACATACGAGGGAACCAATTTATAAATGCACACCTAATACTATAGATAATAATGCAAAAAAGGGTAAATTTATTGTACTACAATCTAAGCACAATCTATAAATCACACGCTATGATAGTTTAGATACTCTTTAGGGAATATGGTACAGGGGTATAGGGCACACTAATTTACCAAACAAGTAGATATAAACCTTATATACAATATATACACTATATACAGGTGCTTGTTGCAGGGAGGCAAAGATACTGTTGGTAATGGAGCTTCATATGGTTTTGGTGCAGACACAGTATTCAAATGGCTTCTGCAGTAGTTGAGTGAAAAGAGTCTCAATAGGGTTGCACTACCTGAAAGTGCAGGAGGCACTTGTTAATGCAAGCTGCAGTGTTGCTTAAAGATCAAGCTGCTTGAGAAGTCCACACAGGGTTAACATATGAGACAGGCGAAATGTCCATTGCATTAGGAGTCCAGTCTGTCACTTGAGCTGACACGTGTTTCGGTATGAACCTTCTTCCGAGCTGGTGCGTAAACTGCCAAGGTAAAGGGAGCAGGAGATGCGGTGCCTGTCGTAAGCTGTTTTTAAGTGCGCTCAAAGGCGCGAGAATCCCCCCGGGGCCAGCCCTGTGACAAACGTTGTTCGCATCACCATGCGTCACTTCCGGTGACGTACGTCCCGGCCTCGCGCCAGCCATCTATCGGTCGGCGTGTGTGCCAACCTTAAGATGGCGGTGCGCAGGCGCACGCCACAGAGAAATACAGCGGAACGATGGTGGGTGAGTATACAACTACTATTAAGGGGAGATTGAAGATGAAACAGGCGGATCCATCTGCGCAAAAAGGAAAAAATGTGACAATTAATAAAACATATTGTGATACACACAAATAAAGAATATAGGCAACATCTATGTAGGCACGATCTATGATATGTTATTCTATGATTTACATGCGTCAAAAGATCATTGCATACTAACGCTGGACTCCCGTCATAAATGAGTTAACCCATTGAGTAGCCCACGAGGGGCACCTACGGATATACATATAGTGGAGGACAAAGGGCTCAAAAGTAGAAGCCAGTCTCAATTAATATAAGGAGATTATCCCAAACGAATGCATGTTTTGGACCAAGGTTTGTGGGGCATGATCATTTTCTTGGGGCAGCATTCAGATCTAGAATTAACTTGCTAAGGCATATACGGGGGGTTTTAACCCCAATGGATTAAAAATGTATTAAGGAACAGTTATGAACCCAAGTAGATGTAGGGATAGGTAGGGTGTAATACCCTGATTTGAATAATTATATTAATCGTTTGTAACAGAATAAATAGGTAAGTACACCTACCCTCATAAGGCGATATGTGCCTTCTAATGAAAAATATGGCATAGATGGAGTAGTTGTCTAATCAGTAGATGCTTGCTAAAAATACAATTCTGTGATTACTCACCTGTAGAATTGGTATTAAGAGTACACAGTACGTCCTGCTCCAAATCTAATACTTACAGTTGGGATATACTCTGCCAGATGGCGCTGGACTGCAGAGACATCGAAAATAGGCTCCTCCCGGCCCCTGAAATACCCAGGGACCTCCCACAAATCCCCAGCATTAAAAAGCAGTTAATGAGAAGCCGGGAGAATTAAACAATCCAAAATATCAACTATAACAATGATAACAATCACCATACAGGGGATCCAAGAAAATGCAAACCAAGGGTGGGTGTTAGGGCGAGTGCTGCATGCCCATCTAGCAGCACTTCACTTACCTCCATGACTTCATCCAGCCGTCATCCATTTTGCAGCACTTCCCTCATGGCTGTTCCCAGCTGTCTCCCTTCCCCCCATGCTTCCTTCTCGCATGCTCAGGTGCGCGCACGTCTCCGTCCACTAGAGGGCGAGCGCACTGGATTCCTGAGATTTAAAGGGCCTGTACAGCACTGATTGGTGCTTGGTCATCCAAGTCTGCATCCACTTCTCCTATTTAAAGAGGCACTTCCTTCCTTCAGTGCCGGATCTTGGTGTCTCCATGCTTGTTGAAAGTCAGACATTCTTGGATTGCTCACCCGTGTACCGACCTCTGCCTGTCCCCGACTCTGTACCTTTGCTGCCTGCCCCGACCTCGGCTACTCACCTTTACCGCGAACCTGTGCTGCCAGCCCCAATCTCTGCCTGTACTTACTACGCCTTTTGCCTGCCACTTGTGTACCTTGCTGAACCTCGGCTGACTGTGGGACTGGGCCGCTGTTGGGGGGTAGCGACCTGGGGGTCACCCGCCGCACAAGACCAACCTGCCTTGCGGTGGGCTCTGGTGAATACCGGTAGCCCCTTAGACTCCACTCCCCTGACACGGTAACCGCCATCGGTCCCACAGTTAAAGCGGATCCACACCCGAGTCCGCTCCACCCGGTCCGTGACAGTGGGTTGGAGCAGGACGTACTGTATACTCATAATACCAATTCTACAGGTGAGTAATCACAGAATTGTATTTTCTTAGTATACAGTACGTCCTGCTCCAAATCTAATACTTACAGTTGGGACATCCAATAGCAGTGTCCATAAAGTAGGGTGGGATCCCCAAGAAAATCAGCAGCAGGCAGTTTAAACCACTGCCGCCTGCAGAACCTTTCGGCCAAAAACAGCATCAGGAGGCCACCACAAGAGGGACCTCCTGACCATCAACCTTGTAAAACTTTGAAAGGTATGAACAGAAGACCAAGTAGCGGCCTTGCAAACTTGTTCAACAGAAGCCTGGTGCTGAAAAGCCCAAGAGGCACCAATAGCACGAGTGGAATGAGCAGTAAGGCGGAAGGGAGGATTCTTCCCCTTAGCAGAGTAGGCCTGAATCACAGCCTGACGAATCCACTTGCTGATAGTAGACTTGGCAGGAGCCAAACCCTTCCTAGGACCAGAAGGGACCACAAAATGCATCAGTTTTCCTGAAAGGTGCAGTAGCCACCAGATAGTACTTCAAACACCTAACCACATCCAAAGAGTGCAAAACCCTCTCCTTAGTATTGCTAGGATTAGGGCACAAAGAAGGAAGAACAATATCCTGATTCAAATGAAAAGCAGACACTACCTTAGGTAGAAAGTCAGGTTTGAAACAAAACACCACCTTGTCCTGATGTCTCTCATAGTAGGGGGGCTGAATGGACAGTACCGCCAGCTCAGACACACGCCTGACAGAAGTGACCCTTCAGAGTACTGAGTTGGAGCCCCATCTCCAACCCATGCTGCAGGAACTCCAGAATCCTGGGAATAGAGAACACACGACAGGGAAGAGACTTAGACTCACACCAGTCAATGTAGGCACGCCAAACCCTGTATTAAATGGAAGAGGAAGACTTCTTCCTAGCTTTAATCAAAGTATCCACAACCGAGGAAGACAGCCCCTTCTCCATCAAGATGGAGGTTTCAGCAGCCAAGCCGTCAAAGCCAGAGTTTGTAAATTGGGATGGCGTAGTGAGCCCTGAGTGAGCAGATCTTGCACCAAGGGCAGAGCGTACTGATCTACTGCCAGCTGCACCACGTCTGCGAACCACACTCTTCTTGGCCACCTGGGGGCCACCAGAATTGCTGACACCCCTTCCAGAGCAATCTTGCGCAGAACCCTTCCCAGCAGGGGAATTGGAGGGAAGACATATAGGAACTGAAAGTCCTTCCATGACATTGCTAGTGCATCCGAGGTCAGGGCCAGAGGATCCCTGGACAGAGAGACAAAAGCTGGGAGCTTGTGATTGTGGCGGGACGCAAACAGATCCACATCTGGTTGGCCCCAACGGTGACACAGGGATTGAAACACCCTGCTGCATAGGGACCATTCTCCCTGGCGAGAGGTCCCCCTGCTCAGAGAGTCCGCCAGGTGATTTTTCCACCCCCGGGATGTACACCGCTGAAATGCAGGGGACATTGGCCTCCGCCCACATCAGGATCAGAGACGCTTCCTGGAGGGCCCCCTTGCTCCGGGTCCCTCCCTGATGATTGATGTAGGCAACTGCCATCTGGTTGTCCAAGCGCACCTGAACAGGCAGGCCCCGAAGAGGAGTAGTCAAGCGAGCCAGAACTAACCTGATCGCCTGCAGCTCCAAGACATTGATAGGTGTGTGGGCCTCCTGAGGGCCCCACCTCCCCTGGAACCGCAAGGACTTCCAGAAGCCCCTCCAACCTGACAGACTGGCATCCGTGGTGACCGTCTCCCAGGAAGGGGCAAGAAAGGATCTGCCCCCCAACAGGTTCCTTGAGTCCATCCACCACAAGTGGGACCTCCTGACCAGGGGGGAGAGCACACAGACCCTGTCCAGGGACGCTGGGTCCTTGTCCCATACAGACAATAGGTGAAGTTGCAGAGGCCTCAAGTAGAACTGAGCATAAGGGACCGCTTCGAAGCACGCCACCATCAGGCCCACCAGCTGCATCCCCTGCCTGATGGAGGGATGGGGACAAGCTAGGAGGGACTGAGCCTGTGCAATCAGACTGTCCACCTCCTGCTGAGGAAGGAAGATCCTTGCCTGAACTGTATCCAGATTCATTCCTAGGAATGGAGTTACCAAGGAAGGGGACAGTGAGGACTTGGGGTGGTTGATCACCCATCCAAATGACTCCAGAGTGGACACCACCAGCTGAGTATCCAACTCTGCCTGATGTAGAGACTGGGAAGTGATAAGGATGTCGCCCAGATAGGGAAGCACGCGCAAGGCCACAAATTGGTAGTGTTGATCCATCAGAGCGAACCTGAGGAACCTTTGATGAACTGGGAACACAGGAATATGAAGGTAAGCATCTTTGATGTACACAGAAGTCATGAAATCCCCTTGGCACAGGGAACTGATGGCAGAGCGCAGAGTCTCCATGCAAAAGCGCCTGCCCTTGACAAACTTGTTGAGAATCTTTAAGTCCAGGATGGGCCTGACAGAAGCATCCTTTTTGGGTACTGTGAATAGGTTGGAATAAAAGCCCTTGCCTTTTTCTCTTAAAGGGACCTGGCAGATGACCCCCAGCTCCAGGAGGCCTTGCACTGCTTGCACTAGTTCCTGAGCTGACACAGGGTCCTGAGGAATCTGGGATCTGATGAATCTTGGAGGGGGATCGGCAGCAAACTCCAACTTGTAACCGGAGGACACTACCTCCTGAATCCACCGGTCTGAGACATGAAGCCTCCAGAGGTGAGCGAAGTGCTGCAGCCGTCCCCCCACCCGGATGGGTGAGGGCGCCCCATCATGCCTGAGGGGGCTTGGGAGAGGATTTTGCTTTGGGACCCCAGGAGGAGCCAGGACGTCCACGTCCTCTGTCTCTACCCCAGAAATCTCCCCAGGCCCCAGGGAAAGAAACCCCCCTTCCCTGTCTTGCACCACGGTAAGGGGAGGAGAAGGAACCCTGACCCCGAAAGGACCGAGGTTGCTGCCTGCGCTGGGGTAACCTGCCTCCCTTAGCAAAAAGGTCCAGGCGGTCTCCAAACAGACGCAGTCCTTTAAAGGGAAACCCAGTGAGGGCCTTCTTGGCAGCGTTGTCAGCAGCCCACTGGCGCAGCCAAACCGAGTGGCGCAGGTCAGAGCCAGAATCGTCATGACCCCTTGGTCTCTCATCAGATGAGCCTGAATCAGAAAAGAGCTCCCCTTCATCAGACGGGGTATAGCCACACAGATTCCAAAACTCCTCAGTTCCCATAGAGAAAACAGTAACATTAGGAGTCAAGTGCCGTTTCTTAGCAGGGGCCTTACGCGCTAAAGACTTCGCAATAATCTGTTCAACAGTAGCCAGTCTAAAAGACACATCAGGCTGAGAATCCCCACTAGTATGCAACTCAGCAGGAGTGAGGTTTAAGCTTGGGGGAGTAGGTGAAGTGAAACGAGGTGCAGCCACTGGCAGGTCAGATTGCAATGCAAGCACCTGCTCAGCACAGGGTTCACAGACCCGCGCCTTGTCAGCGTCAGCATGAGGCTGCCCACATGCTACACACAGCCGGTCTTGTCCCGAAGGGACCCCGGTAACATTATCCTGGGATGCCTCCATATGGTGATTATAGCGGCACTATACGCCGATAGGGAATAACGCTATATAGCAACCCTGGATGCCCCAATAACCTGCTAGGGACGTGGGAGTTTTTACAAGGCCTACAAGTAATATACTAAAAACAGGGCCGGGAGAAGCCAAGAAGGGTTCATCCCGCCTGAAAGACATAAGCAGACAAGACCTTAAGTACATCGTAGCAAAAGTGAAGAAGATGAAGCCGCCCGCGAGGGCACTTACGGACCGCGGTAGGTAGGAGTCCGTCACACATAGGCCAACCAAGCAGAAAAGATGGCGTTGGTATACCTCGAGGGGCGGGCCAGTAATAGCAATGACGCGGAACGCGCCAAAGACGGGCCCTGCCCCCCCGAAGAGCGCGAAGCCAGAATGGCCAACAGCCAATGATGGCGCACCAGCGCCTGAGGTAATGCCGCCGCCAGGCGCGGAACCAAGTCAGCGCACGGCGGCGGTAAATTTAAAAGCAATAAAGACAAGTCAGCGCGGTGGCTGACACAAGAATAAAGACATGTGAAAAGTGAAAGCACAGACTGCATAACATACATATCTATACACATACACCCCCCCCCCCTCTTTTCCCCCGAAGACTACAAGGAGGATGAGGGAGGACGGTGGCCACTTAAATAGGGCCCACCGATAGGCAGGGGCAAGGGGCAATAGTGCGGGAGGGGCATCCCATAGAGGCTCACCATAAGCCTGAACTGCCTACCCTTTGGTGGGGGATTGCGGTGGAGCAGCGCTCCTAAGCACCAACGGCGGTGCTGCCTACCTTCACCCGACCAGCGCAGCCAAGGCTGGGAGGCATATTACTAGTGGAATGGGTGGGAATAGTCCTACAGGGCCTGCAGGTTAATAACCCCGCTCACCTGCGAGTAGAGAGCCAATTTCTCGTCCTTCGCAGCCAGACTGCAGAGAAATTCTGGGGATTTGTGGGAGGTCCCTGGGTATTTGAGGGGCCGGGAGGAGCCTATTTTCGATGTCCCTGCAGTCCAGCGCCATCTGGCGGAGTATATCCCAACTGTAAGTATTAGATTTGGAGCAGGACGTACTGTATACTAAGAATAAAAGGAAAGTGAAAAGAAAAAGTGTGAGACAATAGTCTAAGGTTTCAAAGAAAGGGGGAGAGATCACAATCCCCATTCATACCCCTAGGGGTTTTGGTATTGAGTTCATATATCCAGTATAATTCTCGTCTAGAAAGATGGTTTACGGGGTCACCTCTTTTGTGAGGAGTCACCTTTTCGATCACCAGAAACTGCAGTTGCGATACCTGGTGATTTGCTTCGGCAAAGTGTTTGGATACTGGGGAAGTAAAGTCAAATCTACGGATTGCACTTCGATGCTCACTTATGCGGGATTTTATGGCTCTTTGGGTTTGACCCACATATGCTTTGCCGCAGGGGCATTTCAGTAAATAAATAACATTGCTAGAATTGCAATTGAAAAAGCCTTTGAAAGAATAGATTTTACCTGAAGAAGGATGGTTAAAGGAGGTACACTTAATAACCGAGTTGCATTGTGCACAGCTCCCACATGGATGCATTCCTAAGGGTTTAAGGAGCATACTGAGCCAGTCCCTGTTATCTTGTTCCTGGAACTTATGTGTAGTGTCGGCTTGTATGAGTGTATCCTTTATATTTTTAGAACGTTTGTATGTGAACATGGGACGTTCCACAAAGGTGTCGCATAATTTCTCATCACAAGTTAGGATTGGCCAGTGTTTGTTAATTATGGAGCGGATCATCTGGCTTTGGCTATTATAGGTAAGTATGCATGGAATATGTCAGGATGCTTGTTTAGGTTTGTACTGTAGGAGAGAGGCGCGTGGAAGGGCTGTAGCTTTTTGAAGGGCTGAAGATATATCAGAGATAGAGTAGCCTCGTTCCTCAAAGTCTTGTGCCATTTTTCTGGCTCTGCTTTGAAATGTGTCATCATTGTCTACAATGCGTTTGAGGCGGACGAATTGGCAAGGGAAGACCTTTTTTTAATTTAGGCGGGTGGAAGCTGGTAGTGTGCTTGAAGTGGCAGGCTTGAAGTGGCACCCCCAAGGTCACCGCTACTACCGGTATAATAATATGCCTAAAGCTGAACGCACTGCCTTAAGGAACTTAACCAAAGACCAATCTATCGTAATTAAGGCGGTTGACAAGGGGGGAGCCATTGTCATTTTGGATGCGACCTATTATAACGAAACAGTACATGATCAGCTATCGGATTCCCAAATATATGAAAGACTTCTAAGAGATCCATTATCTGATATCCAATATGAAACTGGTGAGGTAATTGAAGAAACCATCTCTAATTCTCTAATTGATAGGAAATTGAAACATTTCCTACAACCTTCTTAGCCCATGACCCCCCTCTTCTACACTTTACCCAAAATTCACAAAAATTCCACAAGACTACCAGACCGTCCTATTGTAGCTGGCACAAATTCAGTATTTCAACCCCTAGCAATATTCCTGGACAAAATCCTTCAGACAAAAGTTCTTCAGATTCCTTCTTTCCTACTAGACACAGGGGACTTTTTGTCCAAACTTTTCTCTTTGGGACCTATTCCACCAGACACTCTGCTATGTAGCATGGATGTGAATAGTCTTTACACATCCATACCACACACAGAAGGCATCAACATTATAGATAAAACTCTGGAATCCATGCCACTGACACCGGCCAATAGAAAATTATGCATAGAACTACTGAGGATCATTTTTACCAGGAACTACTTTAGCTACAATGACATACTCTATCTGCAAAAACAAGGGACCGCCATGGGCTCCAATGTCGCCCCGGCCTACGCAAATTTATTTATGTCAGAATTTGAAAATATGATTGTCTATCAACATCCACTGTATCTCAGATATTCCTTACTTTGGTATAGGTATATCGATGATATTTTCTTTCTTTGGACAGGGGACATATCTAGCTTAGAACAATTCAAAAAGGACCTTGACCAAGCATGGCCAACTATTTCATTTAGTATGGAAGCCGACAAAAATGAGGTACACTTTCTAAACGTGCGAGTGAGACGAGAAGGCTTCATACATACAGACCTCTACACAAAGCCAACAGACCGCAACACCTATCTGCACACTACCAGCTTCCACCCGCCAAAATTAAAAAAAGGTCTTCCCTATAGCCAATTCGTCCGCCTCAAACGCATTGTAGACAATGACGACACATTTCAAAGCAGAGACAGAAAAATGGCACAAGACTTTGAGGAACGAGGCTACTCTACCTCTGACATATCTTCAGCCCTTCAAAAAGCTACAGCCCTTCCATGCGCCTCTCTCCTACAGTACAAACCTAAACAAGCATCCCGACGTATTCCATGCATACTTACCTATAATAGCCAAAGCCAGATGGTCCGCTCCATAATTAACAAACACTGGCCAATCCTAACTTGTGATGAGAAATTATGCGACACCTTTGTGGAACGTCCCATGTTCACATACAAACGTTCTAAAAATATAAAGGATACACTCATACAAGCCAACACTACACATAAGTTCCAGGAACAAGATAACAAGGACTGGCTCAGTATGCTCCTTAAACCCTTAGGAATGCATCCATGTGGGAGCTGTGCACAATGCAACTCGGTTATTAAGTGTACCTCCTTTAACCATCCTTCTTCATTCTTTGAAAGGCTTCTTCAATTGCAATTCCAGCAATGTTATTTATTTACTGAAATGCCCCTGCGGCAAAGCATATGTGGGTCAAACCCAAAGAGCCATAAAATCCCACATAAGTGAGCATCGAAGTGCAATCTGTAGATTTGACTTTACTTCCCCAGTATCCAAACACTTTGCCAAAGCAAATCACCAGGTATCACAACTGCGGTTTCTGGTGATCGAAAAGGTGACACCTCACAAAAGAGGAGGTGACCCCATAAACCATCTTTCTAGACAAGAATTATACTGGATATATGAACTCAATACCAAAACCCCTAGGGGTATGAATGAGGATTGTAATCTCTCCCCCTTTCTTTGAAACCTTAGACTATTGTCTCACACTTTTTCTTTTCACTTTCCTTGTTTTAGCAAGCATCTACTGATTAGACGACTACTCAATCTATGCCATATTTTTCATTAGAAGGCACATATCGCCCTATGAGGGTAGGTGTACTTACCTATTTATTCTGTTACAAACAATTAATATAATTATTCAAATCAGGGCATTACACCCTACCTATCCCTACATCGACTTGGGTTCATAACTGTTCCTTAATACATTTTTTATCTATTTGGGGTTAAACCCCCCGTATATGCCTTAGCAAGTTAATTCTAGATCTAAATGCTGCCCCAAGAAAATGATCATGCCCCACAAACCTTGGTCCAAAACATGCATTCGTTTGGGATAATCTCCTTATATTAATTGAGACTGGCTTCTACTTTTGAGCCCTTTGTCCTCCACTATATGTATATCCGTAGGTGCCCCTCGTGGGCTACTCAATGGGTTAACTCATTTATGACGGGATTATGAGTCCAGCGTTAGTATGCTGCTTTACATAGAAGCAATAATCTTTTGACGCATGTAAATCATAAAATAACATATCATAGCTCGTGTCTACATAGATGTTGCCTATATTCTTTATTTGTGTGTATCACAATATGTTTTATTGTCACATTCTTTCCTTTTTGCGCAGATGGATCCCCCTGTTTCACCTTTAATCTCCCCTTAAGAGTAGTTGTATACCCCCCCACCATCGTTCCACTGTATTCTGCTGTGGCGTGCGCCCCGTGCGCCTGCGCGCCAACATCTTAAGGTTGGCACACATGCCGACCGATAGATGACTGGCGCGAGGCCGGGACGTACGTCACCGGAAGTGACGCATGGTGACGCGAACAACGTTCGTCACAGGGCTTAAAAACAGCTGATCACGCTGCTTACGACAGGCACCGCATCTCCTGCTCCCTTCACCTTGGCAGTTTACGCACCAGCTCGGAAGAAGGTTCATACCGAAACACGTGTCAGCTCAAGTGACAGACTGGACTCCTAATGCACTGGACATTTCGCCTGCCTCATATGTTAACCCTGCGTGGACTTCTCGAGCAGCTTGATCTTTAAGCAACACTGCAGCTTGCATTAACAAGTGCCTCCAGCACTTTCAGGTATTGCAACCCTATTCATACTCTTTTCACTCAACTACTGCAGAAGCCGTTTGAATACTGTGTCTGCACCAAAACCATATGAAGCACCATTACCAACAGTATCTTGACCTCCCTGCAACAAGCAACTGTATATAGTGTATATATTGTATATAAGGTTTATGTCTACTTGTTTGGTAAATTGGTGTGCCCTATACCTATACCCCTGCACCATATTCCCTAAAGAGTATCTAAACTATCATAGCGTGTGATTTATAGATTGTGCTTAGATTGTAGTACAATACATTTACCCTTTTCTGCATTATTATCTATAGTGTTAGGTGTGCATTTATAAATTGGTTCCCTCGTATGTATAAAGGGGGGTGGGAGCAGCTCAATCACTATTATTTATACAAAATTATTATTCAGGGCCTGGGAACTAATTTACCGCCCAGTTTAACCCTCTCATCAACTAAATATCAAGCAACAAACATGTCTAGCTATGTGGAAAGACAGAGATTTGGTTGCATATATCTGCAGCCACACTGCCCCGGCAAGGCTCTCTGTGTTTAGTGTGGTCCCTACTCTTAATTTTGAGTCTCCAACATTGGGACATGCAATGCAGACAAATATTTGAGAGCTACTCACCTGGGAAGCTGCCAGCCTCCCTTTAGAACACTTCACAGGGAGAAATTCATATTGACTGAATTCCTCCCTGCTTGTGCTCATGGCAATTCAAATGAATAAAGGGGGGTGGGAGCAGCTCAATCACTATTATTTATACAAACTTATTATTATTCAGGGTCTGGGAACTAATTTACCGCCCAGTTTAACCCTCTCATCCCTCATATGTAGCTACAATGTTTTAAAATGGGATCAGCAATGTCAGCCCCCGTATTTATTTTAATATCAGCTACGGTAATAGTATCCACAGGCAACATTTTTTTACAACACTGGACGCAAGCAGCAGGAAGGCTGGCACAGGAAAAAAAAAGGATGAAACTGCTCAAATTATTATCTCGCTTAGAGATATGCTGAAGGCTCCTAACAATACAATAAGAGAATATCACTGTTTCTCAACTTTTGAACTTAATGTAACCCTTTAGAATTGTAATATTCAAAGGACAATTTAACTTAAAGTGGACCAAAACCCAGGATTTTGACTATCCTGGGTTTTGGTCCTTGGCCCCGGGGCACCCTGATCGGGGGTGCCCTACTGTGTGAAAACCCCCAGGTCCCCGAAACCTAATCAGCATGCTCGGATCCACTGACGTTACGGTGTCTAAGTCTTCGTCTAAGGCGAGCGGCTCCGAGCACGCTGACAGGCGCATCCTCATCTTCCCTCTAACAGGGAGCGTGCCCAAGCTGGCTATTCACAAATGCCTGGCACGGACATCACCCTGCTAGAGGGATAGCAGGGATGCAGATCGCGCATGTGGCGTTGCCCCGGAAGGGGGAATTGATCGGCCCGGGAATCATATAGATTCCTGGCCCGATCGTCGTGGGATTTGGTCCACTTTAAAGGGACTTTAAACCCAACGCAATCATTTGCCAGCTCTTCTGGCAAGGGGTTGAATATATTTTCATTTCAGACAGTTCTCTGCCTTTCACCCGACTCTGCTGCGGAGTAGACACAACTAACTGGCTGTTGCGTTGTGATACACGGTAATGATTTGTTATCATACGGCGTATCACAAAGTAATGGCCAGTCAGCTGTGTTTAACCTTCAGCAGAAGAATGTAAAAAATGTATCATTTGAAAAGCAGAGAACTGTATGTGATGCAGCGGGCAAATGATACTTGTGCTTTAATACTAAAGCACATCACAGACACTGTATTCTTTGTATCAAACCACGAGACTATGATATATGCAGTTTAAGGATATTTTTAATTATTGATGCAATATACTGTATGTCTCATTTTTCTTGACATGCATTGTGTATTCAATGTTGTGATGCTTTAATGATGGAAAGCAACAAAAAACAAAAGGTTATATAGGCAGGTCTGATTCTTTCTTATAAATTCAAACAATACAGTATAAAAGTCAAATTAAGCTTTTTAGAGCTTTCATATATAGAATGTCATGTGTATTTCATCTATAAAACGAGAGTGGGGAAAGTCTTTTTATGATGGCCATTTTGTCACATTCTAAAATATTTTCCAACCAATTTCCTGTTCCATTTTGAATACTAACTCAGCAACTTGGCCACTGGTTGCGCTATTAAAAATAACTATAAAGCAATATACAGTATCTCGTTGGGATGAATGGTTTGATACTGTGTCTGTCTACATATGATAACAGTGCATTATACCCTGCCAAACTACACTGGAAAAAATGCTCCTGAGCAGATACATTTCATTTCCTAATGTTTTTCACTGGTGGGAAAACAGGATATGGTGAAATCTATATGAATCCTAAAATGTATCCTTCCAGTTGCAAAATCTGCATTTAGATACCAGAAGTTGGTGCAGCTGCAGAGTTGCTAAACAGTCCTGTACAGCGAAAGACACACTTAGTTTTAACATGGACCAGCATCCTTGCACCACTGAAAGAAAAACTCTCCAGAACTCACCTGCCCCATCTGTATGCATGTTACTGAATCATTGTCAGCACTTACATTTGTTCCTGCATCCACTCAAAGCAGTGTTCCACCATTTTCGTTGCCCGACTTTGGACACGTTCTATTTGAATAATGTCTTTTTGCAGGTAAGGTCTCCAGAACTGCACACAGTATTCTAGCTGTGGCCTTACCAGGGCTCTATACAGCGGCATCACAACCTCCCTCTTCCTACTGGTGATGCCTCGAGCTATGCAGCCGAGCATCCTGCTTGTTTTTCCCACTGCCTGGCTACACTGTCCACTCATCTTGCAGCTATCAGTAATCAATACCCCTAAATATCTTTCCCCTGAGATCCTGGATAACACAGTGCTGCCCATACGGTACTCAGAGCAGGGATTCCTTCTACCCAAGTGCATGATTTTACATTTAGAGACATTAAATTCTAGTTTCCACAGTTTTGACCATCTATCCAGTAAAGCTAAATCATTTTCAATGTTGCAGACACCTCCAGGAATATCCACCCTATTACTAACCTTTGTATCATCAGCAAACAGACAGACTTTTCCTACCAAGCCTTCTCCTATGTCCCTTACAAATATATTAAAAAGAATGGGGCCCAGGACAGAGCCTTGCGGCACACCACTTGTAACTCGCCTTTGTTCAGATTGCACACCATTTACAACAATGCTCTGATACCGATCCCTCAGCCAACTGGAAATCCACTGAACTATCCAGGGATTGAGTCCTACCTTCAATAACTTATTTATGAGCTCCTTATGTGGTACACCACTTGCACTTATGTTCATTGCCAAGGTAAACACATTGTTTTTAGGGAAAACTTTTTCTTTTATTACATGGAGTTGCAAAAAAACAAAAAAGAAAAAACAGATAAGCTCCGCATCATCAGCACATCATATTGGCACACAATAATGGAAACGTTTAAAAATGCCATTGAAAGTGTAATTACACTTTAAAGCAGAAGTCTAGTCTCCTGTAACCCTCCACTCTGCTACCCTCCTCTGGCACTGGGGCAGGGTGCGGGAGGGTTTACTTATACAAGTCTTTGGTAAACCTGCACTAGACACAGAGCTGCTTGAAGATTGGATGTGGCTGTTTAAAGGGGCAGTCCAGGCACAGTCCAGGCTTCAACTCATCTGAAGCCTGTGTCATGTGCCTCTCCTGCATTTCAGGGTGTGCTCTGTATTGTTTGGCCCTCCTTTTATCTCATGACCACACTCCAAAAAAAAGGTTCAAATTGCTGCCTCTTTCTCTCAAAGCTCCCAACCACTGTGCCAGGCTTCCTCATGATGGGAGCACTAAGGGACGGGACAGTGTGGTCATGGATGAACAGAAGGGAGAACAAACTTTGGAGACAGCTATAGCATCAAGCTCCTCTGTCTCTTTTTCCTTATCTACCCAAAACAAATAATGATTTGCATTCCTGGTTCACCAGTAATATCACCTTAAGTTTTACACACCCACCAGGCATCACTGAATGGCTGGTAGCAGTTGGGCCCAGCCAGGGGAAGAGTCCCTGGGGAGACACACGGCAATCCATTCATTCAGAGTTCATTGGCAACGGACACAAACAGGGGCATCCCAAATTGACATGCTCCTATAAAGCAGGAGACCCAGGAGAGTGAAAAACCTGGGTTTTGGTCCTCATCAAAAGCATATTACTACGCTGGCTGCTGCTATCAATCCTGCTACAATTAACTAATGTCAGCAATATCATTTACATTTAAAAATGCCCTATAGATAAGTCAGAATGGCCATCAATTGAAAAATATTGGTATTAATATAGACAACATCCATCCACTTGGATTGTCTTCAAAGTGAACGTTAAATATCATTTAAAACATAACTAACCCTCCAGAAGAATGTGAGGAATCTTGCCTAGTTGGATGGGAACCTGAATCTCCAACTCACAGACGTAAGAAACCAGTTCCAGCATTCCGCAAATTCAGCAAAACATCCACTTCCCTACCAGGAACACATATTTTTAGAAATGCCTGCTGTCAGGGAAAGACAAACATCACTGTAATATCTAAACCTAGATTTCGTGTCTAATTGTAAAATAGTCAAGGAATTTTTCAGGTTTAGGTTCATATCAGGACTAAGGTAGTTCTGGTCCATAAGCTTTATATCTATAAAATATATCAAGTAGCATTTTCTTTGCCACTAGCTTAGAATTATTTTTTTATTACACATTTATACAGTCTAATATTATTGTTTATTGGTAAAGCGCTATAATATTCCATGGTACTGTACAATGTATTAATCATGGGGTAATTACATGTTACAACAAATAACGTATAATACACAAGTATTATGGGAAATGAGACATGTATATCAGATGTGACAGATATGCACAAATACACAGGGATACGTTACATTAGGAGAGAGGGCCCTCCCCTTTGTGGGCGTAAAATCTAAATGATATAGGGTGGAGACAAATGTTAGATCGCAAGTACTATAAACAGGGGGGTATCTATATGGGGTGCAGACCAGACCAGGTTGCTGGATGCTCCCTTTGCAGGGCAAGTGGTGGAGGCTCCCTTTGCAGGGCAAGTGGTGGAGGCTCCCTTTGCAGGGCAAGTGGTGGAGGCTCCCTTTGCAGGGCAAGTGGTGGAGGCCCCCTTTGCAGACGCACCCCTTGCACCCACCTCATAATTCAGCCCTGCTGTGGACTAGGACTACTCATGGACCCTCTCTATCCCATATCACACATGTGCCCCTCTCTCTACCTTCTTGTCATCATGCTGTCTATGGGGCCAATCAAAAGATTTGGTGAGTTGAGGTCCATCTTGGGATATTTTTTATTATTTCAGGAAACTATTGTGCACTTGCAGTGGGACATAACAGCACCCTATAAAGATTTACAAATAAATGTGGAGGCTCTCGAGGCTTCCTTAAGCCCAAGTTTTCAGGCCAAGTGCCTGAATTTTTCTGTATAACCCAAAGAGAAGTTATTTTACACCTTTTTAGAATTTTTTTCTTCTTGCAGTTGCAGATTTTCAGTAAAAAAGAAAAATGATAATATCTAATCTTTTTTAGCACATTCTTGTTCAAACCGGACCTTCAGCATCATTTAATGAAAAGCCCAAACCTTTAAAAAGCTATTCTGCAGCATCTAAAAATACAATTCTGTGATTACTCACCTGTAGAATTGGTATTATGAGTATACAGTACGTCCTGCTCCAAATCTAATACTTACACTTGGGATATACTCCGCCAGATGGCGCTGGACTGCAGAGACATCGAAAATAGGCTCCTCCCAGCCCCTCAAATACCCAGGGACCTCCCACAAATCCCCAGCATTGAAAAGCAGTTAATGAGAAGCCGGGAGAATTAAACAATCCAAACTATCAACTATAACAATGATAACAATCACCATACAGGGGATCCAAGAAAATGCAAACCAAGGGTGGGTTCGAGCAGGACGCACTGTATACTCATAATACCAATTCTACAGGTGAGTAATCACAGAATTGTATTATTCTTAGTATACAGTACTTCCTGCTCCAAATCTTACTTACTTACTTACAGTTGGGACATCCAATAGCAGTGTCCATAAAGTAGGGTGGGACAGCAGACAGTTTAACCCTTTAACTGCCAGCCAACCTTGAGATTTTGTCACCCTTTGTTGCCAGACCATTTTGCACTATTTTGTGCTCCCCATGTTCAACTGTGATTTTTGAAGGGATTTCCCAGGAAAGTGAAAGTGATATATGTTAAAGCCTGGGCTTTAACATGAAATGTCTAGTTTGTCATTTTCTAAGTGTATTCTCAATATTTTTGGGTGAAAATTGTACAAAAAAATTAAAAAAAAAAGCTATTTTTTACAATTTGTAGTGTTTTTTTGTAATAAAAAATGTAAGTTTGTCAATAAAATCTTATTGCGTGTGAAACCCCAATTTCTCCATATTACAGCGGTACCACATATGTATAGGTAGACACCCTTTCCTGCCCAGGAGACTCCCCCAAACTGAAACAACGCTTTAGGAGATTTTCAGATAAAATACAACTATGCTATGCAATATGCGCACCTTGCAGTTTTTCAAGAAAAACAACCCTTTACATTTGAAATACCCCCTACAAACTATATATTCCCTAGAAGTACACACCTCAGGATTTCTAGGCGTACCAGGCTTGTTGACATGGGTGCAGTTTTCTGGAAGTAATCCCTCAATGTATTCTTTTGTTGCACAGAGTTTCCTTAAAAATGAATAAAAAAGCAGAATCAAAACAACATTTTCCTAAAAAAAACTATATGCAAACCAGAAAATCTGAAAAAGCAACATGCCCTGAACAGAACAATACCCAACATGCATAGGTTCTGTCAAGGAAAGAGTTGCCAAACACACCAAAGTAAAGCATGCGCAAAGCGGTAATTTTACTTCAAAATTTCAGCTCTGCAAAGTGCGCACATTGTGCTTTTTCTACCAAAACAACCCTTTACATTTGGAATATCCCCGATAAACCATATATTCCCTGAAAGTAGACATGTTAAGCTTTCTAAGCATCCCCAGCTTGTTGTAGTGGACTTATCTTTCTGGAAGTAATATCTCGAAGAATTCTTAGGTTGCACAGGGTTTCACAAAAAATGTATAAAAAAGCAGAATAAAAAACACCTTTTTCTAAAATATCAATATGCAAATAAGAAAAAACAAGGTAAATCTGAAAGCGCAAGGTCCCCCGAGCAGAACAATACCCAACATATATAGGTACCTGTAACCTTTTAACTGCCAGCCTACTTGAGATTTTGTCACCCTCTGCTGACAGGATATTTTTCACCATTTTGCGTGATGTTTAACTGTGATTTTTGCAGAAATTTCCAAGAAAATGGCATATTTTCTTTTTGTGGCAGAGTTTAGGCTTTAACATGAAAGAAATGTCTTGGTTGTATTTTTTCTACTTTTTTTTATATATTGTTAAGTAAATAAGTAAAAAAAAAAAAGAAAAAAAAAAAAAAAAATATATATATATATATATATATATATATATATATATATATATATATATATATATATTCTTTTTAAATTGTCTTCTTTATTTTAACAAAAACATTTATTTTATTAAAGAAAACCATATTGCATGTGAAAGCCCCATTTCTCCCGATTTCAATGATACCACATATGTATCGGTAGCCCCCCGTTCCTGTCCAGGTGATCCCCTAAACTGAAAAGAGCACTTTATAACATTTACAAATAAAATACAACTACTATCCACATAATTAAGGGTTAAGTAAAAAAAATTGGTGTGGGGTCCCCCTTCACGGGGGGGGGGGGGGACACCATTTCTTGGGGGAATTTTAAGGTAATAGGGGGTCTCGGGGTTAATGGCAAGTCACCCACTAGCCGAAGGTGACTTGCCAGACCCAGAGCCTTGTGAACTGGTATAGGGGTCTCGTAGATCCCTTACCAGTTCACAAAGGGTTAAAAGTAAAAAAAAACACACAGAGACACACTTTAAAAATAACTTTATTAAAAAATAATACATTTTTTAAATTATTTTTTTTAAATACTTACCTCCCATCCATCCCTGTGTCCCACGCTAATCACTTAGGCTTCTGCTCTCCTGCTGCTGCTGCTGGAAGCCTTTTATACCTACTGGGTTACAGATAACATAGGGTTAATTTAAAAAAAACGACATAGGGTCCCCCCTCCCAGGGGGGGGGACCCCATTTTTTGGGGGGATTTTTAAGGCCCCAAATTGGTAGTGTTGATCCATTAGAGCAAACCTGAGGAACCTTTGATGACCTGGGAACACAGGAATATGAAGATAAGCATCTTTGATGTCCACAGAAGTCATGAAATCCCCTTGGCGCAGGGAACTGATGGCAGAGCGCAGAGTTTCCATGCAAGCGCCTGCCCCTGACAAACTTGTTGAGGATCTTCAAGTCCAGGATGGGCCTGACTGAACCATCTTTTTTGGGTACTGTGAATAGGTTGGAATAAAAGCCCTTGCCTTTTTCTCATAAGGAGACCTGGCAGATGACCCCCAGCTCCAGGAGGCCTTGCACTGCTTGCACTAGCTCCTGAGCTGACACAGGGTTCTGAGGAATCCGGGATCTGATGAATCTTGGAGGGGGATCGACAGCAAACTCCAACTTGTAACCGGAGGATACTACCTCCTGAATCCACCGGTCTGAGACATGAAGCCTCCAGACGTGAGCGACGTGTTGCAGCCGTCCCCCAACCCGGATGGGTGAGGGCGCCCCATCATGCCTGAGGGGGCTTGGGAGAGGATTTTGCTTTGGGACCCCAGGAGGAGCCAGGACGTCCACGTCCTCTGCCTCTACCCCAGAAATCTCCCCGGGCCCCAGGAAAGGAAACCCCCTGTCCCTGTCTTGCACCACGGTAAGGGGAGGAGAAGGAATCCTGACCCCGAAAGGGCCGAGATTGCCACCTGCGCTGGGGTAACCTGCCTCCCTTAGCAAAAAGGTCCAGGCGGTCCCCAAACAGGCGCAGTCCTTTAAAGGGAAACCCAGTGAGAGCCTACTTGGCAGCGTTGTCAGCAGCCCACTAGCCACCACAAGGGCAGAAGTTCTGGTACACATTCTGATGGTGTCATCCAATGCTGAGAGGACAAAATTTACAAAAACATCACAACTGGAGAGTGCATTAAACACCTCACAAGGCAAATCATCAGGGGCACTATAAAGCATATTTCTGATAAGGGTTCTAGTGGCCACAGCAGTAATGGCAGAGGCACAGACCGAACGCAGCTCCGTCCCCACACATGCAAAGGCGTGGGATGCCAGCTGGTCAATGCGCCGGTCCTCAGCATCCCGCAGGGAAGTAGAGTCAGGGGAATGCATGACAGAGGTGTTAGATAGCCCTAGGATCAGGGCATCCACCTCGGGGGGGGGGGGGGGATGACCAACGTTTAACCACCTCAGCAGGAAAGGGATACCTCCTATCCCAACTCTTTGGAACCCCGGGAAGTTTACTGGGGCGCTCCCATTCCTTGAGCACAAGGTTATGGAAATGTTCCTGCTTGATTCCAAACGTGATTTTGCTGTATGGAAAAGCTCCCCTCTTTGCCTGGGAGCCTCAACAGGGAGAGAGATGGACAGAACCTCAAAAATCTGGGTCAATAATCTGTCAGTGTCATCCGGGGCCCAGGAGTCAGAGCCAGAATCGTCATGACCCCTTGGTCTCTCATCAGATGAGCCTGAATCAGAGAGGAGCTCCCCTTCATCAGACGGAGTATAGCCACAAAGATTCAAAAACTCCTCAGTTCCCATAGGGAAAACAGTGACATTAGGCGTCAAGTGCCGCTTCTTAGCAGGGACCTTACGCGCTAAGGACTTAGCAATCAACTGCTCAACAGTAGCCAGTCTAGAAGATACATCAGGCTGAGAATCCCCACTAGTATGCAACTCAGCAGGAGTGAGGTTTAAGCTTGGGGGAGTAGGTGAAGTGAAACGAGGTGCAGCCACTGGCAGGCCAGATTGCAATGCAAGCACCTGCTCAGCACAGGGTACACAGACCCGCGCCTTGTCAGCATCAGCATGAGGCTGCCCACACGCTACACACAGCCAGTCTTGTCCCGAAGGGACCCCGGTTACATTATCCTGGGATGCCTCCATATGGTGATTATAGTGGCGCTATATGCCGATAGGGAATAACGCTATATAGCAAGCCTGGATGCCCCAATAACCCGCTAGGGAAGTGGGAGTATTATTTTTACAAGGCCTACAAGTTATATACTAATACAGGGCTGGGAGAAGCCAAAAGGGTTCGCCCCGCCTGAAAGACATAAGCAGAAAAGACCTGTAAGCACACAGTAACAGAAGTGAAAGATATAAAGCCGCTCCGCGAGGGTACTTACGGACCGCGGTAAGTAGGGGTCCGTTGTGCATGGGCCAACAAAGCAAGATAAAGATGGCATCAGTACACCTCGAGGGGCGGGCCGGTATCAGCGATGACGCAGAGCGCGCCATAGACGGGCCCCGCCCCCCCCCCGAAGAGCGCGAAGCCAGAACGTACAAGCAGCCAATGATGGCGCACCAGCACCTGAGGTAATGCCGCCGCCAAGCGTGGAACCAAGTCAGCGCGCGGCGGCGGCAATTTTTAAAAAGCCAGTAAAGACAAGTGAGCGCTGCGGCTGACACAAGACTAAACAGAATGGAAAAAGAGTGTAAAACACAGAATGCATAGCATACTTATTTTCAACCCCCCCCTCTTTTCCCCCGAAGGCTACAAGGAGGATGAGGGAGGACAGCGGCCAATTAAACAGGGCCCACCGATGGGCAGGGGCAAGGGGGCACTAGTGCGGGAGGGGCATCCCATAAAGGCTCACCATAAGCCTGAACCGCCTACCCTTTGGTGGGGGATTGCGGTGGAGCAGCGCTCCCAAGCACCTAACAGTGGTGCTGCTTACCTTCACCCGACCAACGCAGCCAAGGCTGGGAGGCATATTACTAGTGGAACGGGTGGGAATAGTCCTACAGGGCCGCGGGCTAATAGCCCCGCTCACCTGTGAGTAGAGAGCCATTTGTCGTCCTTTGCAGCCAGACTGCAGAGAAATTCTGGGGATTTGTGGGAGGTCCCTGGGTATTTGAGGGGCCGGGAGGAGCCTATTTTCGATGTCTCTGCAGTCCAGCGCCATCTGGCGGAGTATATCCCAAGTGTAAGTATTATATTTGGAGCAGGACGTACTGTATACTAAGAATATGAAAATATTTTAAGTTTTTAGTCACTTATTATTCTTTCCCCCACTGGGCTTCAACTGTGTTCAGGACTTTAGGATACAGGAGCCGCCATCTTGCCTCAGATGCATCACATACTGAGGAGAGGAGAGGGGGCAAGTGCAGGAGGCAGGGTTATAGCTGTTTTGTGCACAGACAGAGCAGAGCCAGGGTGAGGAAAAGGACAGCAATCTCAGAATGCAGAGCAGCCCAGTCACAAGACGCTTCCTGTTTGCAGGCAGCCTGAGACTTCAGGGGTCGCCATCTTGGATGTTTAAAGGCTCAGTAGATGCAGGTAGGATGATTTTTATTGTGGGCAATCTGTATGTACAGGGTGGGGGAAACATATAAGATAGGCTCTTATTCAGGGTGAAGGTCCAGTTTAAATTGATTGTCCAGGCTAGTTTTACAAACAAATCATTTTTTATTTTCTTGTTGTTGAGATTTAGCCCATTTCCTGTAGCCCAGCCCCTGGATTTAATGTATTCACGCCCACCCTTTTAGCATTAAGTGGTGGAGCCATCGCCACCCCTCTTGCATCAGACTGTGTGTGACATACTGATACTTGTCCGTGCAGGGGATGATAGCTGCTCCTAGCTTTGCTTATCTATCTTTTCAGATTTCTTTGTTTAGGTCCATCTTTCAGTGCAATAAAGGTGGTTATGTATAAAAGTGTCTAAATCTCAGTAATACACAAATCTTAAAGAAGTCACAACACTCTCTTAGTGCTCTCATAGATTAGAGTTCGACGCACCTAGACAGAGGCACCGTGGCATTTTGTGGTGCAGCTTTAGTGTACCTTTGCAGACATGTGCCAAATGATACCTCTGTTTTTAACCAGATTTAGAGACAGCTTATAGGACTGCTTGCAAATTGAGTGATGTGGCTCCTTTAAGATGTGTGTATTCTAATTGCCCTGCTCAGGTACACCTCCTAGGTTAGATATAAATTGGTCTGAGCGGCTGCCACCCCTCCTTTGTATTTTCTGAATTTCCAGATGAATCCTCTGCATAGCAGGTATGAAAACAGTGATTTGTTTTTACACTTGGACAATCCCTTTAAGAGACACCTGCATAGTGAACCTTGTCTCATCAAATCTTTTGGATTTCCCCAGGGTGCTGTATATGATACACGCATCTCCACTACTTATACTCTAGCTTAGTGGCAGCCATGCCCTGTGATCTGGTGAACAGAGGTTTGTGGATGGGTTAAATGTGGGGGGTAAATTTCTATGCGTGCTCAAGCATACTATAGCAAAAAATGCAATAACCCAATCCTAATGGTGACAGCTGGTTAGTCAATAAATTGACACATAATTAGGCAGATTAGAGGCCTTATTTGAGAAGCGCTAACGCCACTCTGACGCTGTATGTCAAGACCATATATATGAAAGTGAAATTGATGAGCGCCAGCATCATGTAGCATCGCATGTATCACTAGCGATGGCTCAGTGTAAAGCATCGGCGCTGTATGTTCGGCACGTAGCACCTGCCGCTTAGTTGCGTTCTCCCATACATTTAAATGGTCTTTAATTTGTATATTAATAGAGTTTGGATCCACATTTTATCATATGATGATTGTTTTGGCTTTCCTGGCCACCAACCAAAGACTTATATTGTCATATATATTTATATCTGATTTTTATTTTGTCAATTGTATGTGTTGGTCTGCCAATTTCAGTGTCAGTGCTACAGTGAAATCTTGAAACAATGAAATAGCTTGAAACAATGTCATTCCATATGTTTTCACATTTTTTATATTGCGTCCAGCACTCGTCTCTAGGGTGCCCGGTTTTATAGCGCAGACACTGGCTTTGTGATTTTTTCTCTTAAATATGAGTTTCAGCGCTGAGTGTCGGACGCACTTAACTGGTGCTACCTATTGTTCGCTGCAGTGGTGTCTTGTTGTTATATGTAGGCCCTTATTTAAGAAGGGATAGCGTCAGGTAGTGGCTGGTTAATGACAGGTAGCGCCAGGTAGTGACTGGTGAACACCGGACACGGCACGCAATTACACATTTATCAAGCAGAATCTGTTTAGAGACTGGGATAGCGCCATGTAGCGTCTGATTCATCATTTTCACAGCCTCAGCGAACAGCGCCAGCGTTCAGCCTTGCACAGTGCCAGGTATGACCTCTCGCTACCTGTCACTCTCCCATACATTTCAATGGACGATCTTTTTCTTCTCTTTAAACTGTTTTTTTTTCTTTTTGTTTTTCAAAAAAGTCACAAATAATTATTTGACCTCTTCTGGCATTGAAATAGCAGTTTTTTCATAATTTTTTCATTTTCTATATATTTCCTAAGAAATGACATTACAGGTCTGGCGTTAAAGTGTTCATGTTACAATGTTGTTACAATGTAATTCCATGTTTTCGCTTTGTTACTAGTTGATAGATGCTTGAAAACACACTTTAAACACACCGCCTCCTGCGCTCTGGGCTTCAAACAAGTATTTTTCAGTGCCAGGGATTTGGGAGGCTGTTTTTTTGCTGAATATGGTGTGAGTCGGTCGCTATGAGCAGTCGCTAACATGCGCTCCCATACAGCGCTGTACCGGTCAAATAGCGACTTCTCACATTGTATTCAACATTACTGAACAGCGACTGAGTCGCTATAAAGTAGCGACCCACGGCCGAGCACTGCGTCTACTAGCGGGCGCTCTGAAAATGCCTGCTACAGACGCTCATCTGTCGCTACCTGCCGCTAAAGATGAATCAGCCTCCCCGTGTCGCCTTGGGCGGCTTTCCCTTAGAAGACATCCAGACATCACATTTATTAATGCTGGACAGGATACTACAGCGTCACTTGTCCAGCACCAAAGCTACGTTATAACGCCAGGCACCCATTTGCAGCGTATGTCTTGTGGACGCTCTAAGAGCTGCTACATAGACACACAAATGGCAATATGTGGCGCTAGTCTTAAATCATTCATCAAATATGAAAAGTGCATTTTTGTTATATGTTCTATTTTAAGTTGTTTGTAGCCTTCTAAAGGCATTGCGGATTCCAGGAAAGATGTGCTGTTGCCAGACTGCAAGTAGTTACAGAAAGTCATAACTGGTAGTGCAGAGACTTGGAAAGGTCATTTTATATACAGGTGTAACAGGACTGAAGGCAACCTTCCACAATTAAGGCCCTTATTCATCAAGCGATAGCGCCAGGTAGTGTCTGACGAGCGCCATGTCCCGCCAGCTAACGTCTGCTACCGACTCAAGTACGCCCGGCGTCGGCCACAATGACGCATTTATCAAGCTAAATGAGGCTAGCGCCGGCGAGAGCGACGGCAAGCGCGGCATTCATCATGAAGCCGACTGCAACGAACAGCGCCGCTGCTAATCCCATCACAGCGACAGGTACGACCTGGCGCTACCTGCCGCTCTCCCATACATTTCAATGGCAGACGCTGCAATGATTGTTTTAAGTGTTTTTTGTGTTCTTTTCTTTGGCACAAAATTCAACACATGTTTATAGTGATATGTTTTATTAATCTGGCTGGTTATTTTTATGTTTTTGAAGTTTTTATTATTTTTGACAATGTAATGTTGTGAGTGACATGGGAATTGCATCTCCTCCAACCAAACTCATTGGCATCAAAATCGCTTGTTTTCACCACAAACGGGGCTTGTAAAGCTATTTTGTAGCCTGTCAGGTTGGGCGGTCACGTTCGCTCTTCGAAATTGTCAGCGCCCAAGCTATTCGGCAGCCCTGTCCTTGATGAATCTGTGGTGGTCAGAGTTTGTGCAGTCGCTGTTTTAATTCGCTATGTGGCGTTGCGAGCGTCGCTGTGCTTCGCTGCGTTGTGCGGCGCTGTGCTGTTCATACATGTGCCCTTCTGCCATTTGCAAGGAATTCACTTCCCGCGACCCCAGTCGTTCTTAATGAATACACTGTAGTTGTGAGCGTGCCTGGCCACATATTGCAGGATTAACATTCAGTCGTACCAGCTCATAACAACCCGTTATGCATTCTCATGTGTGCCACATTATCATGTAGTTGTCTAGGTTGATTTTGTGATGACTTTAGGAAGGAATAAGATTTGTATATTTCAGCACAACTTGGTTTGCTTTATAAGGACCTATGCATTACAGTATGTAGAACCCCCTGCTAAATCAAGCTAATAATTCGTGGCGCCTTGGGCCCTAGCTTGTTTTCAAGCGTCATTTTATTTTTTCCGCCACTTAGCTTGCACATAGCTGATATTAGCTTGTCCCTGTTGCGCGCATCTTTGTTTTTGAATTTTTAATCACAGTTGCTTGCGTCATATCTGGTTCCGGTATCCTCCTTTGCGTTTCAAAGCCACCTAAAGCTAAAAATGTCTAGCGCTTATGCCAATAGCTTGTTTTCAAGCGTCATTTTAATTTTTCCGCCACTTAGCTTGCACATAGCTGATATTAGCTTGTCCCTGTTGCGCGCATCTTTGTTTTTGAATTTTTAATCACAGTTGCTTGCGTCATATCCGGTTCCGGTATCCTCCTTTGCGTTTCAAAGCCACCTAAAGCTAAAAATGTCTAGCGCTTATGCCAATAGCTTGTTTTCAAGCGTCATTTTAGTTTTTCCGCCACTTAGCTTGCACATAGCTGATAATAGCTTGTTCCTGGTGCGCGGAGCGTTTTATTTATTTATTTTTTTTTTCCCATGTCGCTTTGGTCATTTCCGGTTCCTGTTTCCTCCTTAGCGTTTCCACAATGCTGCCCAGACGCAGAGTGATGCGCCTCCCCAGCTCCTCCTCCGACTCTGACCCCACCACTCCTCCCCCACCTCCCCCACCTACCTCACCTCCCCCACCTAGCACCCCTCCCACCCCTTCCCCTCCTGGCCATGGAAAGAAAAGGCGCTTCCGGGTGGATAGCCGCGTTAATGGCCAGGTGGTCAAAGTGAGTATTTGGTTTGTGTATTTTTTGCCTTAAAGTTGCAGAACACACAGGGGGGATTGGCCCTGAAATTTCTAATTTTTCAGGCCCAATTGGATCACTCCCCGTGGGGCATCCCCATTCTGGATGTCCTGCGGGGATGCCCCCCCTGGAGGGCCATAAAAATTACCTCAGCCCCGTCCCATCTGTGCATGCGTGAGCTGCGGATGCCTCTTGCGCTTACCTCTAGCAGGGTGTACCCCTGCGCAAGACATTTTTTAATGTTGTGTGCAGGCGCACTCCCTGTTAGAGTCAAACGCCACATGCGTACTTTGCCGCGCAGACCCAGCTGAGCTGGTATGCACGTCCAAACGGCCTTGTATGCGCATACCACAGCGGCGCAGAGCGCTGTGCTCGGCTGGCGCAGTCACGTGGGAGCGTCCTCAGTGGTGTATTTGTGGCCTTCCAAGGGGGTTTCAGACAGCGGACCACCCACAATTGGTGTGGCCCACCAAAGTGCACACAAACCCAGAATAGTGATAATCCTGGGTGTGGGTCCACTTTGCTCGGGTCTCTGTATAACTGTTTATGCCATTGTTCTGATGTCATGTATTGATTTGTGTTTTTTTTTCATTTCTCATAGGACTTCTGCGTGGCACAGTACGACTATGCCCGTGGGGGAAAAAAACGAATTGCCATGGAGGTGAAGGCCACAGTGTCCCGGCGCTTCCACACCGAGCTCTCGATCCGAGCGATACAGCAGAAGTGGTCGGACTTTAAGCGCCGGGACCCTGAAGGCGTGTACCGCCTATATGATGCCTACGCATCAGGTAAGTTAAAGCTTATGCTCTGTTTATACTTTTTGCAGAATCATCTGCTAAGCTGTGTCCATTTGTGCTCTTTATATTAATTATTTTCTTTCACCCCCTCAACACAGATAAGCGTCCTCCCCTGGGGAAACGTGGGAAGGGATTCCTCCCCCGAACCAGGCAGGCGGACTCGGGGGAGTCATCGGGGGAGGGTCCCTCCCGCGGGTCCTATTTAGAGGACCCAGGGGAGGAAGGGGATAACGCCCCAGAGGAGTGTGCTGCTGGGGGGCTGGCAGGATCAAGCCTCAGCTCCTCACACTCTGAGTCTGAGGAGTCTCACCAGGCAAGGGGCCACTCTCAAGTGGGGAGTCCAAGTGGGGTGGGAGAAATGGACTCGCCCACACTCCCTGAAGGAGCAGGGAGTGAGAGGGAGGAGGGTGGCCCTTTGCCTGGTGGATCTTCCGACCAGAGTGTGAGGAGCCGAGGCTCCCCGCCTCCTCCTCAGAGCCCTCCCTGGGCTTCAAGTGGCGGTTCATCCCCTGGTGAGTGTCCTTTTTTTAATTGTTAGTCTGTGACAGGTTTCATCTTGCAATTTGTACTTAGCCCTTGCCATTCCTCTCTAATTTGTAGGGCATCATATAGGCGGCACCTCCATGGCCTTTTGGAGAAGCATTCTCCACGGGCATAGTCGTGGTAAGTGTTTGTTGTTATCCATCACATTCCCTATGTTATGACATTCATTAAAGTGGACCCACAAACATTGTTGATAGTGCTTTGATTCTCGAAGGTTCCCTGAAAAATCACATCCCTCACCCAGGGCACCCCCCAAAAAAAAACCCCACAAACTCCTTACCTCTTTGGGGGTTGCAGAAGCCACCGTCCCAGCCTCCTGTGTGCCACTCTAGATGTGTGTGCGCCTGCGCTCTGTTTCCTAATGGGCTGCGCGTGCGCACACACTGGAGGAGTGATGTGTGGAAGGCAGCGGCGGCGGAGTACGTTGTCTCACTCAAATTGTGGTGCTCTGCCAAAGCGGACCAAAACGCAGAATTGGTGCAATCCTGTGTCTTGGCCCACTTTTAACAGACACATGTTTCCTGGTCCATTGTCACAGCTGGTTTGATAATGTACCTTAACCTCACAAACCCCACTACAGTGCTAGCCAACTGGCAACCACCCCTATGTTTCTGCCCACACCATGATGGTTGTTCTCATTTCTTTTCTTGGGTTAAGTTGTTCCCGCTAAAACATGTGGCACACTAGTAACATTAGCCAATCAACTGCTAATGAGTCCTTTACATAGCACTGTCTATGTTATTTGCACATTATCTTTAGGGATACATGTTGCAACCATAACTAATTGACATTAACTCATGGACCAGGAAATATGCTAATTTTGGTCAACCTGTATGTAACCATGCAAGCCTTTGATTTTTCAGACTCCATAACCAGATGGATGTCAAATAGTCAGGTGTCATTGGCCCACTAATTGTGTTTTTGTCTTTTGCTTTCTGTTGACAGATGTTGCTACGCAGACGGAGCCAGAAAACCTCCTCCCCACCCCAGCTCCAGGGACGGCCAGCAGCATGGGCCCCCGCCACAGCTGCGATGGTGAGTACATCCCACTTCATATGCCTAAAGACTTGTGAAACCTATGTCTTCTAGTCACATCTGCAGACATTTAAAATGTACCTATGTGTTAATTTCACACACATCTAGATTCCATGTGTTTGTACAATAATCCAACATGCCTGTCTGCATGCTTGATTGTTGCCTCACATTCTTCATTTGGCCACATAGAGACTATTTGTGCCTTAGACACAACCAAATGGGCCGTATTAGGTCTGGACCTCTAACATTATAGGGCAAACTCGTTTACTCGTTAGGACTTAGGCCCTGATGTTTGGCTGTGACTAAACACAAAAATGGACACACTGGGACTTATACCTTCTTTGCTTCCCAAGAGTTTAAGTGGAACAACAACCAGGATTTTGACTTTCCTGGGTCTTGGTCCACTACGGTGGGGCACCACTGATCGTCACCGCTGTGTGACAACCCCCTGAACTCACTTTTCCTCCAGCAAACGTACAAGCCGCGGCAAAGTGGCTCCTCCTCCACCTCCCGCGCGTCCCTTTTTACGCGCGCGTGCCTGCGCCGGCCATTCACAGACGGCCGGCGCAGGCACGCACACGTCTAGAGGGGCGCCAGGGAGGGCCCGGCGGCCGTGCCCCACCGAAACTGAGGTAGGTATTTTGGGGTGTTGGGGGGGTTTCACCCCGAGGGACATCCCGATCTCGGATGTCCCGCGGGGAGGGAGGTGATCGGGCCGGGAATCTAAAAGATTCCAGGGCCGATCACCGGTGGGTGTTGGTACACTTTAAGAGTAAATGTATGCTTGGGATGTGTTGTTCACATTCCTGCCAGTCAATAGTACTCATATCATGTTAACAAATAAGCGCACAGTGGCCAACAATGTTAATGTGAGTGTCACCTAATTGGACACACTGACATTACATTGCTACATCTGTGTCTGTTGAGGTCACATTCAATTTATTAATAAATTGTTGTTTCTACATCTCTACAGCTTGTGAAAACCAGCATCGCAGACTGTGGCGGGAGATCAGGCTCCTGAAGCTGATGCTGCTGGCCAAGAAGAGGCGCCGGCGGCGTGGTTAGGGTGGGGGGAAGGCTGGCCTGTTGATGCCCTTTGTTGGGCAATGTTGGCCCTGTTGGCCATGTTTTAAAATTAAAATTTTTGATTCACATCATTACAGTGTGGTGCCTTGCAAAGCATAGTTTAACTGTCTCAAAACCCATTTGTGTGTCAATTTAGCCATACCTTTGGAGCCATTTCATGTGTTAACCATAGTAAGCTATGGTCTCAAATGTGTGGCCTAAATTTACAAATACATTGACATATCTAGATCAAGATACTCATCCCTGACTGTGTTATTAGCTAGGTCTTAGGAAAAACACAATTTAGAGGTGGGTTAAGCAAATATATTTACAGAAACAAAAACAAACAAAATTAATATTCTTGGCTGGGTGGCCGGGGAGGTTGGGAGTCATTGCTAGAGGCGGTGTTGGGGGACAACAGTGCAGTAAAAAATATAGACTGCTGTTGTATGAGCTGTTGTATCAACAACAAAGTTTGGTCCTGCCGCTGTATCGCTTGTTGCTGCTGCTGTATAGATTCTTCAATTGCATTGGCCAGCCGACCAAGTTGCTGGTTTTGTTGAAGGTTATGCATCAACAGGTCGATCTGGCGCTGCTGGGCCTCATGTTGTTGCTGACACATCAGCACCTGCTGTTCCAACGCCGCAATGCGCTCATTAGTTCCGTCACGCGGCTGTTGGCGACTGTAGTCCTCCAGCATCCGGACCCCTAGCTGGTAAAAATCGGCACTGGTTGGTGCAACACCTCCTCTTGCTGGGGTTTGAGGCTAACAAAATAGAAAACAACATTTTAGACAAACAGAAACAATGCATGTCTGCCCCTCAAAATAATTTGCCCAAACAGTCACTATACAACTTACCCTTGTCTGAGCCTCGGAAGCTTGGCCACATGGGACTTGGGAAGAGGTCCCAGCTTGGGGTTCTTGTTCCGCCTCCTGCCAAAACGACAAAGAAAGGAAATGTGACATGTTGCTTCATCCACTACCCACGAACATGCCAATGTGGTTATAGGTCGTCTACATCAGCCATGTTACCTGCGTGTCCTCCGCCACAGATAGGCTCGAGGTATCGCTGCCAGAGAGTGGCAATTCAACATCAGAGTTGTCCGGCAAGTTGGCATATGCTAAACAGGAAAGTCAGGTTAGTAGGTCAGTGGACCAAACTCAAATGTTACCTGGCTAGGCTATCGAGGCCATACCTCAACAAAGTGCAAAATTACACACTAGACCAAAGGTATCTGTTAAACTCAGATTGTTAACATGTATGTTAGAGGACTAAGAGGCATTAATTTTTGCAAATAAGATCAGACACATTGCTTAAATTACACATACCCGCAATATCCCAGATGTCTGGAGTGGGGCCCTCACTCGAGCTTGGACCTTTAAAATACATGTGGACACACAAGTTGCCAGAAGCAAGTGCAAAAAAAGTAGAGACAAAATACAGACTAGAGCAAGGCAAAACAACTTACCCTCATCTCTGGCAGCCTGAACTTGAGGGGCCCTTTCTGGACAGCCACTTCCGATATTCGGGTCAACTAAAAAACACAAGTAATGGCTCTAAATATTCATCAAACTACTACGGTGAATGTTTGTCCAAAAATATGTCCTCCAAAATACATTGGTATCACTCCAAGAACTATTAGACTGACCCTGGGGAGGGAAGAAGCACTCCCAAGAGGCATCTTCAAGTTGACAGAGCAAACATGTAGATTATTAGACTAACCAAATCGAACCAGTGTAACAGAAACAGCATAAAGGATACATTATGTATTGCTATACACACCAACAGGGTCCTGTTGACCTGCAACATCGGAAGTGGGGTCCAAAGATGAACCAGTCACTTGGCCTACCAATAAAAAAGAGGAATGAGACACATGCACTTGGGTTAAAGTGGATAAAGCAAGGTGGACACATGCACTTACCGACATCCAAAGAGTAGCTTGGATCCTGAGGAGATGCTGGGGCCAATGGGGTGGGAGCTAGGCAAAAATCAAGCAAACATTGAGCCATTGTTAATGTGCGTGGAAAAATACAACATGCATTAAGGTGTGTGTGAGCAGCTCATTCACTAATATTCACTAATCAAGGCCAGTGTGGCTTCCACATTTATATGCAGATATATGGCCACACATCTCTGGCTTCAAACATATCTACACATGTTAGGGCCTTGTTAGTTAGTTGCTGTGAGTGTTACAGTGGGCGTGAAATTAGGCCGCAGGTCCATATTATTAATACTCCACAGTGCCCCACTCGATTGTTGGAGCTGCTCCCACACCCATTTGTTCCCCAAACAACCAGCACCAAAATTAGTGGTAAATACCTTCAATGGCAGACTGGGTTAGCCTTGAGGTTGGTTGAAGGGCAGGAGTTTGGGTGTCCTGAGGCACATCCCGGACAGCAGCATGTGCACCTATGCAGAAAGCAACAGACAGGAAAGTAAAAAATGTATGAGCTCTAATGTACTACTTCACAGGTCCTACTGTTAGTTGGTCAGAAAGACAAAATGCTAATCACATACATTAACAGTAGCTTTTCTAAAAAGGCAGAAAATATGTACCTTCAGTCCAACCTGTGGTGTCATCCCCAGGATCCACACCCTGCAGCCGAGCCAGTGGAATTTTGGCCTTCAGCATCTCCTCATACGGCCTGTAGGTACTCTTTGGAGCCTGGATGGTCCCACTGTCCACATCAAGATCGTGATTCATCTTTTTCATAAGGGCACCTCTCAAAGTGTAGAAGCGTTTCCTGCAGGATGGGCCACTACGTGGGTGTTGAGCAGTGCTACTAAGCTCCACACCAATGGCATCCCACAGTTTGCTTCTTTCTTGTTTGCCTATGGACTTGCTTTGGGAGCCAAAGAGTAGCTCCCATTTTGCAAGGGTAAGGCGCACAAGATGATTATTCTCCGCCAAATTAAATTCAGGCTCCCTCTTGGCACCTGGGTGCTTAGCCTGGGGTGCTGCCCCACCTTCAGGCTGGGCCCTTTTACGTAAGGGAGGTCTGCGCACAGCACCCACCAAACTCCTACTTGGGCCTGCTGTGGCCGGCAGATGTCCTGAATTTGGCTCCATCCTGTAGCTGCACACACACACAAATACACACCCAACAAGCATGCATGCAGACTACAGAATGGCATCGCAATCTCTTTGGGTTGGGCAGGTTTTATGTGCTCTAACAGCCAATCACAAACCAGTCCACTTAATTGATTCACACATACAGCCCAGTTCCTTCTAGCCACACCTCCACTGCACTGACTGAAGCATGTGTGTTAGCCAATTAACTCATTACAGACCTCATTAACCAAACAACACACACCCAAATACAACAATGGACTGATGTATCTGAAACCCTTGTGACATGTGGCTAGCCTAACGGCTATTTAAATAAACAGCAGCTTACCTTTCATTGGCCCACCACTGAATTTTCGCCCATGTCCGTTAATTCACGCAAGTTTCGGCTCACGTACGCTAGTAGCGCTACTAGCGTGCGCGTGCGCACTCCGTTTCACGCACACCTGGGTCGGCTAATTGGCGCCCGGAAATAGCAGAGCAACGCAAAAGGCGGCAAAGCGGACCTGTCCTTTTTGAAAGAGAAGTATAAATGGAAGGAATTTGCAAGCTTCTGGTGCGGTGCTTGCTTGCTTCCCTTAGCTCATTTGAGCCTCTGTCTGGGTTCTGTCCTCACTCTCTGTGGCTTGTTGGGTGATTTCTGACATCAGTGCTGTTTCTTTAGGAGCTTGTTTTTGGTGGCATATGCAAATATTGTGGAGCATACAGCAAGTGAGGCTTGATTTTGGGGCCTTTTGTGGGCTGTGCAGCAACTCCCCTCTTGGTTGTGCCTAACTTAGAAAGCTGTTTTTCAGCAGGCTGGTGGTTTGGACCACTATAGTTCTGGTTTTGTGGTGAGCTGCATTGTAGCGGGTGTGTGTGGAGTGTGATTGTTTGTGTGTGTGTGGTGTGTTTGTGGTTTTTGTTTTTGTTTTTTTGATTTTGTATATCTCTTGAGTGTGTGTGATGGATAAGAGGGTGATGTATGGTGTCTGGGTGGATGGATGTATGTGTATGCTGAAAGAGCAGGAGGAAAGGGAGCGGGGTGTTGTGAGGCTTAGGGCACCCCGCTCCTTTGCAATCCGCCTTTCAGTATGGGACTTAAGTGACGAGCAGATCAGGAGCCGCTTCCGTCTGAATCGTGCTGCACTACAGTCCCTATATGATCAGATTAAGCACAAAATCGAGCCATCCACCAAACGCACTCAATCCATTCCAGGCATAGTACGCCTGTGTGCCACGCTGAATATTTTGGCACGAGGGACCTTCCAGGCAACCTCCGCCCTCTGCAGCGGGATAAGCCAGGCTACTATGAGCCGCATACTAATCCAGGTAGTTCTGGCCATTTGTGATTTAATCCCAATTTACATCAAGTTTCCTGAGGATGAGGGAGAGGTTGCCAAAATAAAACATGCTTTCTATCTGATGGGAGGGATCCCGAATGTGCTAGGGTGCGTTGATGGTACACATATCCCTTTCCGCCCTCCCCGTGCACAGGAGCTGTATTACAGAAACCGAAAGCAATTTCATTCCCTAAATATCATGGTTGTCTGTGACCCAGACATGAGGCTGCGGGCGGTGAGATCGGGGTTCCCCGGCTCATGCCACGATTCGTACGTCTTGCAGCGGACAGTCCTGTGCCGGAAGTTTGAGAACAACGAAATGCCAGCTGGCTGGCTACTGGGTAAAAAATGTTCCATGTCGAAGTATTTAGACTCAAATATGTGGCCTAGTAAGCCAAATTATAAAAAAAGATAAACAAAACATGTACTAGTACTAATTGCTGTCTCTCTCCTTGTTTTTTCTACAGCGGATAAGGGATATGGGCAGAGAACGTGGGTCATGACTCCGGTCAGGAGCCCACGGACCTCTGCCCATGAACGCTACAATGCAGCACATCGCAAGACCAGAAGCATTGTGGAAAGAACCATCGGCCTGCTGAAAGCACGCTTTCTCTGTTTGGCACGGCCAGGAGGAGAGATGCTCTACAGCCCACAGAAGGTCTCCAAGATCATCCTCGCCTGCTGTGTGCTCCATAACATTTGCATTTGTCACCGAATTCAAGCCCCCGAGGAGACAGCACTGGTGCCAGAAATCCCCAACTTGCCCGCAGGAAGAAGTGAGGACACCCAGACTGGCGATGAGCTAAGGGAAAGGATGATCACTTCCTTTTTTGCGGTAAGCTAACTACCCTTCACTCTAATCCAAGTACTGCACTACTGGGTAAATGTATTTGACCTCCCATCAAAATGAGAAAAAAAACACTTTAAGGGGGGGTGTAAGATGACCCAAAACACTCTAAGGGGGGTGTAAGATGACCCAAAACACTCTAAGGGGGGGGTGTAAGATGACCCAAACCACTCTAAGGGGGGGTGTAAGATGACCCAAACCACTCTAAGGGGGGTGTAAGATGACCCAAAACACTCTAAGGGGGGTGTAAGATGACCCAAACCACTCTAAGGGGGGGTGTAAGATGACCCAAACCACTCTAAGGGGGGTGTAAGATGACCAAAACCACTCTAAGGGGGGTGTAAGACGCAAATGTTGGTTATCAATTAATGCAATATTTTTTTTCAGCGAAAACACAAAATTAAAGATATATACTAACTGCACTTTTTCTAATTTTTCAGGCACCCCGAGATGCACCGTGATCACTCATTTCATTTTCCAAAACTTTACTGCACTTTCCTTTGATTTCTAATTTCTGTTGGACTTTTCATTTTCATTTTCATTTCTGTTTTAATTTTAGTTCATTTTTAGTGTAAAAATAAAAAAAATATATATATATACATGTGGCTATGTGTTTAATTCTGTTGTAATTTTCCTTTTCATTCTAATTCCTGTTTTAATTTACCTTTTCATTCTAATTCCTGTTTTAATTTTCCTTTTCTTTCTCATTTCTTGTTTAATTTTCCTTTTCTTTCTCATTTCTGTTTTAATTTTCCTTTTCTTTCTCATTTCTTGGTTAATTTTCCTTTTCTTTCTCATTTCTGTTTTAATTTTCCTTTTCTTTCTCATTTCTGGTTTAATTTTCCTTTTCATTCTCATTTCTTGTTTAATTTTCCTTTTCTTTCTCATTTCTGTTTTAATTTTCCTTTTCTTTCTCATTTCTTGGTTAATTTTCCTTTTCTTTCTCATTTCTGTTTTAATTTTCCTTTTCTTTCTCATTTCTGGTTTAATTTTCCTTTTCAATCTAATTTCTGGTTTAATTTTCCTTTTCATTCTCATTTCTGTTTTTCTTTTCCTTTTCTTTCTCATTTCTGTTTTAATTTTCCTTTTCTTTCTCATTTCTTGTTTAATTTTCCTTTTCTTTCTCATTTCTGTTTTAATTTTCCTTTTCTTTCTCATTTCTGGTTTAATTTTCCTTTTCAATCTAATTTCTGGTTTAATTTTCCTTTTCATTCTCATTTCTGTTTTTCTTTTCCTTTCTTTCTCATTTCTGTTTTAATTTTCCTTTTCTTTCTCATTTCTGGTTTAATTTTCCTTTTCTTTCTCATTTCTGTTTTAATTTTCCTTTTCTTTCTCATTTCTTGTTTAATTTTCCTTTTTTCTCATTTCTGTTTTTATTTTTTTTCTTTTCATTCTCATTGGTGGTTTAATTGTATTTCCTTTTTCTTTAAAAACTAAAAAACAAATAAAATACATGTGGCTATGTGTTTAATTCTGTTTTAATTTTCCTTTACATTCTAATATCTGTTTTAATTTTATTTCCTTTTCAACACAAAATAAAAACTAAAAAAAGTAAAGAAACATGTTGCAATGTGTTTTATTCTGAAGGTACTTGATTCCCAGCCCACAGCAAAGCAAAGCGCAGGCGCTGTGTTGAATAGCGTCGTCAAACTGACTGACAGCGCCTACAAAGCTGAGGTCCAACATCATATTCAGCAATGTAGGCGTTGTTCCCAACAACGCCAGGTAGCGACTGAGGAGGCCTGCTATAGCGAATCGCTACCGCCCGCGGCTGACGCTAGCGGCGCTCATAGCGCCATACTTCAGTCGCTCATCTGTCGCTACCTGGCGCTATTGATGAATCGGCCTCCCCGACATACTTACTTTTGTCTACATGTACCTGCTCTCAGTATTGCCAGCAGTTAATAATATGCAGATTATGTTGTCAGCAGTTAGAATTTTTGCAGCAATTTCTAACGGTTCCTTTTTTTGGTTCATCTTGATTCAGGTTCATCTACAAACCATCTCATGGGGAGACCGAAAAAAGTCCAGATGCAGATACAGTTCAAATTTGCTGTTTTGCATGACATTTTGATTTTACTGCTCCCAATTTTCAGCACCTATTTATTAACAAAAGGTGAGCTTTCAAATGTAGTGCTTTCAAAAAGAAGGGAAGATTGTTAAAAACAGTAAGCCTTTATATACTATACTATATATATACTATATATAATATATATATTATATCACAGACTATTAAGTTCAAGATTGACAGTCCAAAATACAGTTCTAACAATTGGAGTATTCTGCTTGGTTTAAACAAAAAGAGGCACTGAAGAAAAATCTAAACAGCAACATTAATATGTTATAATGCTAGCTTTATATCAAATATATGAAAGGGTGGGCAAATCCTTATCAAGGCTATTAGCGCCCAGATAAAGGTTAGATTCATTTTCTGCACACCTACCCTACCGGCTGCCACAACATTGTTCAGAATTTGGGGTGAGTATAGACGTGGTCTGTAGGGTAGATCTCCAGCACTTCCAATTTGGTGGCAAGTGTGGCCTAGAGGATTCGATCGAATGGTTGCAGGTTTGAATCCAGGCCGGGACATGACTGTCCTGCCTTGAGCAAGGCACCAAACCCACCAACTGCTCCCTGGACACTGAAGTTTGGCCATCTCACTCACTGCTTGAGTTTGTCTCACTGCACAGATGGGTTAAATTCCTATGTGTGCATAAGCATACGGTGGGTATATATGTACATTATTGTTCTTCAAAAACAAAGGTGGACACAACTTCAACTGGTACAGGTCTTGTATTTAAGGTGGTGGGAATCACACATATATATATGTATATATACCATATTTTCCATTCTATAAGATGCACTTATTTCACAAAGAACAAAGATGATGAAAGGGGAGGAGCAATCATAATTAGACACCAAGGCTGGATTCATTAAAAGTTGAAAAAAATGATCATGGTAGAAAAGATTTCACTTGTTACTCCTAAGGAGCCCTAATGTGATTTTCATTGTCCTCAGCAACATTGACATTCTCACAATTTCTTTTTCTCCTAAGGTGAATATTTTTCAACTCAACCCATGTCTTAAAGTGGATCAAAACCAAGGATTTTGACTATCCTTGGTCCTTTGATCCTTGATCCTTGGTCCTTTCCTCCGGGGCACCCCGATCGGGGAGGCCCCACTGTGTGAAACCCCCCAGATCGTCGAGTGCAACTAACCTCTTCCCGGTCCTACGGCGCATGTTCGGAGCCACTGAACGGCCAATCAGCTTCTTCGGAGCCACTGATGTCATGCAGTCTAAGCCAGCATCTAAGGTCAGAGCTCCGAGCGCACTGACGCCCGCATCCCTCATTTTCCTCTAACAGGGAGCGTGCCCGCGCCGGCCTGCTAGAGGGATAGAGGGGATGCAGCCGCGGCTCGTGCAAGTGGCATTGGACCGGGAAGCAAGGTAAGTGTACGGGGGACCTGGGGGGTTTCACCCGAGGTTTCACCCGGGGACCAGTGGGGCATCACGATTTTGGATGCCCCCGGTAAAGGGAATCGATCGGCCAATCACGCTGGGTTTTGGTCCACTTTAAAGAGGAACATCGACCTCCCTGGAGTCTAATAAGCTGATTTACTCATCCCTTTGTAGAATTCCCCAGACCGCATAATAAACGCATCTCGGCGAGCGACCCCACATGACATGTGATGGCCACGGTCGCATCCCCCGTTTCTCCCTGCTGATGCGTGTACCTGGGGCAAGCATTTCAAAATGAGTGGCTAGTAAGGTATAAGTCACTGATGGGCTGGTGTCCAGGGCCGGCTCTAGGGTTTTGTGGGCCCTTGGGTGACAGGGTCTCAGTGGGCCCCCTTCCCCTGTCCCATGACAGGGTATACACTGCACTGTCGCAAGTGCTCCTGTGACTGCTGCACAGACTGTGCCCAGAGTGATTTCCCCTGCTCTGTATGCGTGCTACCCACCTATACAAGTGTATAGGTGGGGGTGTGCACAGAGTGGGGGAAGCCACTCTGTGCATCAGAACCAAAATGAATGCACCCAGTGCCAGAATCACCAGGTGAACAGTGCAGGATCCTGGCAGGGGTAAGGAGTGTTTTTTTAATGTAAGCCCCCATCCTGCCTCAGCGTAAAGGGGATGTCACTGGACCTTCCACTTTAATGCTCTGTTTGTAGATCCAGCATATAGAGTGCAGTGCATGTCTGGTTACCTGATGAACTTCCACACCCAGCTTAAATATCTGGGCAACAGATCTAAAAGATTCCAGGGTGGCTTGTTTTTCCCCAGGGCATCCCAAACCAGGATGCCCGCTGTGTGACACCCCCCAGAAAGCTGCTATTCACTCACCTCTTCCTTGTTCCAATGGCACATGTGCGGACTCCCATTCAATGACAGCTGTCTGCTGTGACTATGTCATTCCTCAAATGGCTATCATGGGGAGACGCACTGTTGCATCCCCTGCACTCCCGTGAGCAACAACAAGAGCTGTCTGCTGAATGCCATAGTCACATGATTCGGGATGCCCCTGAGGGAAAGACAGCATCCATTGCAGGGCCAGACCACATTGCTTTTTTTCAATTTTCACACAGTGGCGCATCCCAGTTTGGGATGCCCCAGGGAGAGGTACTCAGCCAGCCCAGGAGTCTTATTGGGATGCCTCACTGTGTGAAACCCCACAGAACCCCCCTCAGTAAAACTCACCTCTCCTTGGTACAATGGTGCATGCGCGGGCCCTCATCCAACCAGAGCCCTTTGCCTTGATGTCCTGAATGGGGGAGCACACACTGCCGTATCCCTGGCTTTTTGCACTCCCTATTTTTAAACAAACAAAGCTGCTGAAGGGCAAGCGGCTCTGATTGGACGAGGAAAGGTGAATTTTTATGGGTGCCCTGGGGGGTTTCACACAGTGGGGCATCCCAATTCAGGGCATTAAGATTTCAGGCCAGCTGCTGGTGGGTTTTGTTCCGCTTTGTTTTGGTTGTATTAATAGGTGAGTTGTATTCATAGGTAGGTAGGTGAGTGACTGAGTTGGTGGCTAAAAGTAGGTACGTTAGTGAAATGCTAGGTAGGTGGGTGGCTAAGTAAGTGTGGGAGTAGATAGGTATTTGCTTGGGTAAGTAGGTGAGTAAGTAGTTGGGGGGTGGAGATTGGGATAGCAAGGAAGGGAAAAGAAGGAGCAGTAGTTAAGCCATCAGTGCAGAGACACACACAAATGTAGAGACATCCCCTGTGTTCTCTCCTATTCCTATCTTCTCCCTTCCCCTCCCCTGCTTCCTCTTGCAGCCCTTCAGTCAGAAACCCTCTCACGGTCGCCTCTCCCTTCCTCCCCACTTACTCTTCATCCTGGCTTGTCATCTTGCTGGCAGTCACATTGCAACGCTGGGGCGGCAAATCACTCACACACAGGATGTGAGGATGACGTCATCCATATTACCGGAAGCAGCCATTGGATGATGAGTGCAGCCCGCCCCTGCCCACACCTCGGCTCTGCATTGGTCTCTCTCCTGCACTGCTGATTAATTACAAAAGCTGAACGTCAGAGCTTCTGTCATTTCAATGAAAGTAGAGCCGAGGGAGGAAGTTTACAGCTTGCTCCCAGCCCCGTACTCTGCAATACAGTGGCTGCTCGCTCCCCTCCCCAGTACAGCCCGACACTGCACATGCTGACGGCGCCCTCCTGTGCTTTTCAATGTGGGAGGAATGCCCCCCCCCCTCACTCAGGGAATCGTGCCTCACCTCCGCCTGTCAGTAGGCCCCCCCTCTTCCCTGGGGCCCTCGGCCGATGCCCGACCTTACCGGGTGCTAGAGCCGGCCCTGCTGGTGTCCATGTGGTGTCCATGTGCCATAGAAGCACTGCAGTGATGCATTTAGTAGGTGATTGACCAGGATGCCCCACTGGAGATGAGCAGTACCCGGAATAGAGAAAATCATGGTTGTTTTTCTTCTTTGATAGCCTCCACTGTAATATCTACATCCCCCAAGAACCATACGTATCCATTAGACAATACAAAGTGTTGTAGACATAACTCCCATTTGAAAAGTTTGTCATCCTTGTAGAAACAAGCTTTGCTGGAACATGCGCCTCACAGATTTTAGGAAACTTTAAATTACCACGTTGGGCATGTGTTAAAGCAGACCAAATCCCACCCCCACACTTTCATTTTTTTAATAGGGTTACCCTTAGTTTGGGATATCTCTGTGTGCTAACCCCCTCCCTTGGCACATGTGTGACCTCTTATCCAATAATAATATAATATATTATATATATAATATAACATGTATATAATATCAATGTACTTATATAGTGTATATAACTATATGCTGCACATCATTGTTTATGTAATATGTAATAGTATATAGTATGTCCTTTTTCTTCTTCTTTTCCCCCCCTCCCCGAATACTTACCTTCCACGGTTCCGGGCTGGGTCTTGTACCCAGCCGCTGGGTGGACGGGATGTGCCTGCGCCGGCGCGGCTGGCACGGGCGCATCCTGTATTGGCGGCCTAGTGGGGTGTGTGCGGCGTGGCGTCTGACGCGTTGCCCTTGCGCCCATTTTTATTGGCCGGGCAGGGCGCGTGTGCGGACGCTGACACGGCACCGCCCCATTTGCCAGCAGTTCATTCTCGGGGTATTTAAGGAGGGGGATTCCGGGCAGCCGATACACCCTGGCGAAGTGTCATTCTGACACGCAACGCGTCGGTGGCGGCTGCTACGGGGGATCCCTTAGTGACTAGGTGATGTAAGCTCATTCTTTTATCTTTGTATTAGCTTTTGGCGTATCTTTATGTAGTACATCTACCTGGGTACTGGCGTCAACTCAAGAATTGTACATTGTATTGTATTGCACAGCACTTTAATGGTTCATGTTATGGGATTGTTAAAAGGTTAGTTACAATTGTTTTCTTTTTTTCACATGAAATATTTGTATGTTGTACACTGTATATTTGTATTTAGCACATAGCACTTTATGGATTTAGTTATCCCTGTTAAATGAGGGATATTCACGGTCTATTTAACATCAGCACACTTTTTCACGCTGCTTATTCAATTTTGCCAGCATTATATCCAGGTACAATTTACTAGACATTTGTGACATACGCCAATAAAAATAGTCATAAAATGGTTTAATATTTATAGTCACGGACATACGGTGAATCCCCTGACTTTGTGTCTATATGTTTTTTAATTTGTATATTGTTTTGTGATGTGTTGCTTTTTGTATTCTTATCTTTTAGTATTTATTTAATAAAATATCATTGTAATTTTTATTATCTGAGTGTGGCCTCTCTGTATGGGGATGACCTTTTAGGGATTAATCTAGGATCTCTTATCCAATAAGCTTTGATTCCAGTGCATAGTTAGGCTGAATGGCCTATTGGCAGATGCCTTCCGTTGGCTGGAGGAGGACCATGCATATGCCATGGAATTGAGTCTCAAGGTAAGTATATTGGCAATCCTGTGGATTTCACATGTCAAATCAAGATGTCCGGGGAACAGCTTTCAGCTGACCCAGGAGTCTTTTAGGCTCTAGGATCAGTCTTTCTAGCTAAAAAGGAACCAATGCCAATTACCTCCCCATGGGCTGCTCTGCAATGCCGAAAACCTTGTTGCTAGTTAAGAGAAATTGTTAAACCCCTTTCACACGTGTTTTCATGTGTTAGGCATGCAGTTTTGCTCACTTTTAGCATGTGGTGCTACTGACTGAGAACCAGTTTCTAATATGGTAAAGTGAAACATCACTCATTATACACCACATGGCTGTTGATGCAGACTATGCATGCACAGACGGGGGCATAAAGGGATTTTACCAACCAGCTCATGTCTTGCTGATAAATAGCCCCTCCTTGTGGCAGGGTGTGAGGATGCATAAGCCCAGTTTTGGGCGGGCGGAGAGTCATCCTCTCCAAAGTGCTGAAGGCACCGGTGTCCCACCAGATGAAATGGAAATCACCTGATGCAAGAACGAGGGCGGAGGGGGGCTTATTTTTATTTAATTTTGGTCAGCTTTAAGACAGGATCTGTTTAGTACAGGGGTGCTCAACCTTTTGAGGAGCATAGGCCAAATAAGCAATTTGAAAACTGGTCGCGGGCCACAATAAATAGTTTCAGATTTTCAAATTCTTTATTTTTAAACAGCATAACAAAGTCTTTTTACAACAATCAGGATACCCACTGTCTCCCCAAACTCAGTCCATTTTCCATAGATTTTTTTTACTTGTATGTTCTTCCACCACACCATCTCATTACCATATTTTTATCCAAATATATGGGTCCCATATTTATAGCCCACGCCCCCATCAATTCCAATTCATAACTATATTCCCAATCCTCAGCCCATATAAAATCCTCCCAGTGCTAAACATACTATTTAATATAGACACAACTCTTGTTATGGTGCCAGAGATTTCACCCAGGGGTGTTGCACTATCAATGTCACTTTGTTTCTCCAAGCCACTGCTTCCACCTCTGTTTGGCAATGGGCCCCTCCTATATCACTCTCCTTGCAACCACTCTTACAGAGCCTCTAATTACCATTACACACCAGTTATATTTAACCCTCCCACTTTCCCCACAGCAGCTCAGGGGCCACATCAGATGGTTCTGAGGGCCACCTGCTGGGCATATGTGATTTAGTATGTAAGGTGGAGGAATGTCTGTAAGTGCATTATGGTCTTTGTGTAAATTTGCTGAGTTAAGTTATATACCATTTTGTAAGGCTTATGTATGGATGTCTCAAAACTTAAAATGTCAGTAAAACTCAAAGGCCCTGTTCACACTCAGTGTTTTCTCTGCCTTGCAACGCCGTAACAACCCAAAGAAAACACTGCACATTATTCTAGTTGGTATAGTTTATACATCTGATCTGTATTGCGCAGCACATTCAAAAAGTGTTGCAGACACCTTTTTCAATGTAACATATTAACAGCGCAGGTCAGCAGAAGTCCATGGCAACACATAACGCAGTGTACCTGCTTTGCGTTTGCATTGCGAAAAACTACCATTTACCTATTGTGAAAAAAATATTTTTCTCTTAAAAAATGCAATGCAAACGCATTGCTTTTGATACAATGCACATCTGGCATACTTACAAAACACCTGCTCTTAATGCAATGGATAGGTGTGCAGAACAAAGCCTTTATGTTATGTTTCACAAAGTATTGAGTGGGGCTTTCAAATATTCTGAACCAAATGGTATACATGTAAATGCAAATGGGGCATAGCTAGAGGGGAGCAGGGAGGGGCACTTGCTCCGGGTGCAGCAGGCCAGGAGGGGACCTGAGAACAGGTGGGGGGCACCATTTCGTATCTTGGCCCCAGGTGCCAGAAAGCCTTGCTACTCCTCTGCCAAACGGATTAAGTGTATTTAAATAACAGAACCTAAAAACAGACAGTATAGCAGACCCCCTCCCCAATAATCTATAATTACCATATTTTTCGCCCTATAAGACCTACTTATTTTTACAGTGCGTCTTATTGGGCGAATGTTAAAAAAAAACCTTACATTCCTTGGATCCCCCCGCCTCTGTAGTCGCCACTGCCTGCCTTCTCCTTCATCTGGTTCCAGCCCCTGGTTAGGGCGTGGCCTGTGACTCCTGCCAGTGTCTAGAAGATGGAACCGGCTCACTGTGAACTTGCGGCTGACTACCGCTTCCGTAGCCGCAGCTCCCTGCCGCCTTCTGCAGAGGCGGTGGGGAGAGGCGGCGGGAAGCGGCAGTCAGTGACTTCAGAGTGGGCCGATTCTGGCCCGGGGGGCGTGGCCTGTGACTCCTGCCAGCGTCCTACAGACGCGGTGGGGAGCGGCAGTCAGTGAGTTTAGAGCGGGACTATTCCGGCCCTGGGGGGCTTGGTCTGTGACTCTTGCCAGAATCATTGGACGGTATGTACGGTAAGTGTATGCACAGAGGACAACGCCAATTAGGATATCATATAACTATTAGGGACCAACACCAGTTTGCTTTAAAATGCTTGCGCTGCTTTTAAAAAAAAACACAGTCTTGCCTCAGCTATACCTTAATCACTGACACCCTTATCCAAGGTTTCATGAGAAAAATGATTGTATATGATTTGCCAGATCAAGGATCAGATAAATATAAAGTAACAATCCATTGATTAAATTAATCTGCTAACACAAAACTGATCAAACTAAATATTTTATCTTCTCTCTGAATAGAAAAAAAGAGATAAAAAAGGAGTGTAATTCAGTCTTGAAGCCACAATAAATTAACAGAAGTTGTGAAAAAATCTGGAGGGACTCCATTTCCAACCATCTGTTACCATTTTTACCATCTAATCTTTCTATGTTGTATTACTGTTCTGTTTAGCGGAGTTAATTGGATTTAACAGATTGCCATCATTTCTCGTGAACAACTTGATTTCTGTAACCATCTTATGTCCTTAATACAGAAACTGACAAAGATATGTTATAAAAACATGCAAATGCGTCAAACGCTTTTTTCCCTGGAGTCTGTTAATTTGGGACTGGCCAAAAATCAAGGCGTAAAGGATACAGAGAAACAGATTCTCAGATCTGCCAGCATTATGCAGGTTAGCCCTTGCACACCCCAGGCATTGGTTCAAGAAAGGTTGGTGCATAACCATTGCCTGTGATCATTGGATTCAGTTCTATAATTTAAGTCATCTAGTAGCTAAGCTGTTATGGTGCCTCTCCAATTCTTAAACCGGACCTTCACCCTGAATAAGAGCTTATTTTATATGTTTCCCCCACTCTATACATATAAATTGCCCACATCAAAAATCACCCTACCTGCACCTACTGCATTTTCTGAGCTTTTAAACATCCAAGATAGCGGCCCATGGAGTCTCAAGCTTCCTACAGACAGGGAGTGTCTTCAGACTGTGCTGCTCTGCATTCTGGGATTGCTGTCTTTTTCCTGTCTGTGCAGTGCACAGCTATTACTTGCCCACTACACTTTTCCTCCCTCTCCTCAGTATATAATGCTTCTGAGGCAAGATGGCGTCGCCCGTATCCTAAAGTCCTGAACAGAGTCGCAGCCCAGTGGGGTAAAGAATAATAATTAAGTGGCTAAAAACGTAAAATATATTAATTTTAGATGCCGGGGAAATAGTTTATTAGGGTTTGGGCTTTTCATTAAATGATGCTGAACGTCCAGTTAAATAAATTTGGTACCTGTGCATTATATATGTGCAAATATATTTTCAAAAATGTGTAAATACAAGTGCCTATGGAGAATTCACCATAATTCTGTGCATTTAAATGGCTAACTCATAATTTTTTTTTCAATGATTTCATTGTATGTAAAAAGAAATGCTGTCTCTGAGCGTATAGGAGGGATTTTCCCATTATTGTCGGTACCTGCTGACCCTTTTATCGCTGCTTTGGTTTTTAAATACTGTTTTTAAACTCTTTTAAAAGCTCCAATTGGCTGGTGCCTCCTGTGGTTTTGCTACCGTATTCACTGTGTAATGACAGAATAGACAGAAGCTAAGGCAAAATCCCCCCAAAAGACTCACAAATTGCACCTGAACATGAAATAACCTGCAATATTATAAAGAGGCACAGAGAAAAGTATTTCTACCATCAAAGGGCAACACCTTAAAATGGAAAATCGGGGGAGGTTAAAACCTCCCTCAGACCTCACTAGAATGCCCTCCCTCCGGTTTCACAAATGCACATTATTTACACACCTAGGCGATGCAATGGAGCTGCCCAAAATCCTGCAAGTTTTTGGGGAGCTGCAAGATCTGGAAGATCGCCCAGGGCTAAAGCCCTGCTTGTCAGTTAGCAATGGCTGAGAGGGTGATGGGGTGAGAAGCGGGTCCTGAAGCAGCCGGACATCCAAAAGGTATTTTAGGTCTGTTGTTCCTCTTTAACAGAACCTTAATGGAAAACAATTGCGATGACTAACTACCTCATTCTCATTTAATTATATATTTTTATAAACTGAACCACTGGGAGACAGACTAGAGGCAGAGAAAATATCCCAAAAAAGGACTTGTCCAGCCTGGTCTTGCTGCACTGTGTCAGTTCATTTTACAGATACAGCATTCTTTAGAGTAAGCTCTCCATCACACCAACACAATTGGAGAGATGATGACACATTTGGGTTGATTCAAAGAAACATGTAACAGCTTGGATTTGGCTCACGATCATCCTATTTTTCACGTCCGCTCGTGCGTTCGTATGAACTTGCGAGTGATTCTATAAGCAAATACGTTTCTATCGTAAAAGATACGTCCGTTCGTATGATATCTCCCGAACTTGCCTCAGTCAGTTGGCAATCGTAAAAATCACGTTCATGTGCTCACCTGTTGCGGCGGCAGCCTGTTTTTTCGGCTGCTTCCATCGTCAAGCTCTTCCAATTACTTGCGTTTGCCTCTGGTTTTCATTGGTTTTTGGCCTCTTAGATTCGTGCGTTCGTATGTTTATAAGATCTTGCGCATGCGCACCCTCAACCAGAAACTTACCTAAACCCCGTAGCGGCTGCATCCAACTTCATTTCTCGGTCCCTCAAACTTACCTAAACCCCTTAGCGCTTGCATCCCACTTCAATTCTGGGTCCCTCAAACTTACCTAAACCCTTTAGCGGCTGCATCCCACTTCATTTCTTGGTCCCTCAAACTTACCTAAACCCCTTAGCGGCTGCATCCCACTTCATTTCTCGGTCCCTCAAACTTACCTAAACCCTTTAGCGGCTGCATCCCACTTCATTTCTTGGTCCCTCAAACTTACCTAAACCCCTTAGCGGCTGCATCCCACTTCATTTCTTGGTCCCTCAAACTTACCTAAACCCTTTAGCGGCTGCATCCCACTTCATTTCTTGGTCCCTCAAACTTACCTAAACCCCTTAGCGGCTGCATCCAACTTCATTTCTCGGTCCCTCAAACTTACCTAAACCCCTTAGCGCTTGCATCCCACTTCAATTCTCGGTCCCTCAAACTTACCTAAACCCTTTAGCGGCTGCATCCCACTTCATTTCTTGGTCCCTCAAACTTACCTAAACCCCTTAGCGCTTGCATCCCACTTCAATTCTCGGTCCCTCAAACTTACCTAAACCCTTTAGCGGCTGCATCCCACTTCATTTCTTGGTCCCTCAAACTTACCTAAACCCTTTAGCGGCTGCATCCCACTTCATTTCTCGGTCCCTCAAACTTACCTAAACCCTTTAGCGGCTGCATCCCACTTCATTTCTTGGTCCCTCAAACTTACCTAAACCCCTTAGCGGCTGCATCCCACTTCATTTCTTGGTCCCTCAAACTTACCTAAACCCTTTAGCGGCTGCATCCCACTTCATTTCTTGGTCCCTCAAACTTACCTAAACCCCTTAGCGGCTGCATCCAACTTCATTTCTCGGTCCCTCAAACTTACCTAAACCCCTTAGCGCTTGCATCCCACTTCAATTCTCGGTCCCTCAAACTTACCTAAACCCTTTAGCGGCTGCATCCAACTTCATTTCTTGGTCCCTCAAACTTACCTAAACCCCTTAGCGGCTGCATCCAACTTCATTTCTTGGTCCCTCAAACTTACCTAAACCCCTTAGCGGCTGCATCCAACTTCATTTCTTGGTCCCTCAAACTTACCTAAACCCCTTAGCGGCTGCATCCAACTTCATTTCTCGGTCCCTCAAACTTACCTAAACCCCGTAGCGGCTGCATCCAACTTCATTTCTCGGTCCCTCAAACTTACCTAAACCCCTTAGCGCTTGCATCCCACTTCAATTCTCGGTCCCTCAAACTTACCTAAACCCTTTAGCGGCTGCATCCCACTTCATTTCTTGGTCCCTCAAACTTACCTAAACCCCTTAGCGCTTGCATCCCACTTCAATTCTCGGTCCCTCAAACTTACCTAAACCCTTTAGCGGCTGCATCCAACTTCATTTCTTGGTCCCTCAAACTTACCTAAACCCCTTAGCGGCTGCATCCAACTTCATTTCTCGGTCCCTCAAACTTACCTAAACCCCGTAGCGGCTGCATCCAACTTCATTTCTCGGTCCATAAAACGTAAGAAAATCACATAATTTACATATGTCTATATGTTTCTAAGCGTGTTGTTTCTGGTTTGTGTAATTTTTTGGGTGTGTGCATATTAGAAAAGACACATTTAGGAAGGCTTAAAATCTAATTTATTTAAATTATTTTCTTTGTTTTGTTTTTAATAATTTTCAAAACATCTTTTTTTTTTTTGGTTGTTTTTTTAAAAACTTTTTTTTTTTTTTTTCTCCGTAAAACACATATATTTTTTTATTTTGTTTTTAACAGTAAAACACATTTTTTTTTTTTTTTTTGTTTTTTTTTTAAAAACATATTTTTTGTTTTTTGTAAAAAACCATAAAACAATTTTTAAAATTGTAAAAAATTTAAAAACAAGTTAAAGAAAGGAGCCAGGACCAAGGGCACTATTCATCATCCTCTTCTTCATCTGTTGGCCCCAACGTCGCCTGTATGGCCAGCAGCTCGGCCACCAACTCCTTCATTCTTTTTTTTTTTCCCGCCAAGGTTTGGGGGATCATCCCTGTAACCAATAGAGAAAGAAACATAAATAGGAGTCCCAGACCGGTTTGTATGCTGGAAATAGATTTAGGGTTAATCAAATACATGTAAATGCATGACATATGTCCTTCTTCAAAGGGATACAGTTAATGCATTTCCCACAGGTAAGTGTTTAAACTCCTTAAACCGGACCTTCAACATTATTTAATGAAAACCAATAACTATTCACAAATGATTCTGCACCACCTCAAAGTTATTTAGGGTTTTTTGGGGATTACAGCGCCGCCATCTGGACTCTGAAGCATAACACTTAATGAGGAGTGGAGAGTTGGATAAAGTACAGGGGAGTAGGTTACAGTGGTGCGTTGGGAATCCCGAGCATAGCTGGGTTGAGGGAAAGGTCATCACTCCCACAATGCATGGCAGCACCTTCCTTTTTTCAATCTGTATCCCATGCTGCCTGTAAATATTGCGCATTCCATATTCCCCAATATTGGTTTTGTTCAGTCTAATAACATGCATTAGATGGGTGAAGGGTGTTTTTCCATGGTTCTAATCTGTAGGTACAGTGTGATGGCTAAGTCTTTGGTTCTTAAGACTAGTTAGGGTCCTCTTTAAGCTAACGAAGTGCCCACATGAAAGTGTGAACTACACATTGGCTACGCCTTTAGTTATGTGTGTGTTATTAGCTAAGCAAACATTAATATGAATAATGGCATGGAGACTTACGGAGTTGGTGGCCGACAGATGGCTGGTTGGGGCCAACAGGCTGCCCTTGGTCCTGGCTCTGCTGTGAAGAAGTCCCTGGAGAAACATGTGACATTTGGTTAGTACTTGTATAGAGTCACTATTCCCAACATATCTGGCTCCCAGTCTGGCTGACATCACTCACCTTCGCCAGGATCGACTTCAAGCATCTCTGCTGCCTCCTCCTCCACTATCTCACCCGCTCCAGAAGCTTCTACAAATACATAATAAAGGATAACTTAGTTTTTGGCCTGCCATGTATATCTTTGTGCCTATACATGAAGAGTGACATACCAGAGCCTTCCCCATGCGTGGCCAGGTATGACTCCACGCCCACGCGCCTTGGCCCCTCCTCTGTGGTAAGGTCCAGGGGCTGGTCTGAGGAGGCCACAGAGGAGGGGTAGGTCCGTCGCCCGGGAGATCCACCACCTTCACTCACAGATGCAGAGTCATGCAGCACTGGTCGGCCTGTACGTCTCCGGGTGCGGCGAATTCTGAAATCCATTTCCAACACTACCAAAGAAAAGTCATTATAAATAAAGGCATAACTTATACATTTGGAACATATACCATGCTATTGCTTTGTACTTACTTGGGAAATGGATCCCAAAATACCTCCGCACCCGGGGCATGTGCAGACGTTTCAGGTCCGACCAATGCTGCATTATCTGGGTGTGAGTGAAGGTGGTGCTGGTGACACGGTGTATCTCCGCGATGATCTCCCGGGCGATGTCCCTTTTCTCGCACACATTGGGCGCGAAGTCATACCGGCGCTGAAGCATGATCTGAAAAACATAATGGACACAGAGCTTTTACTTTTACACACAGACCCATATGTGTTGCATCACAAGTTGAGAATTTAATGTCATTAACACACACATTTCGAGTGGCAGCCATTTTTGGGGAGTGCCTTAAAGAGGACGTTGACTGTGATTGACAGTCTGGTCTTATGTTATATGTATCACACACCATGTACATACAGATAATAGCCAACATCAAGAATCAGGCCACCTGCATCTATGGCATGTTAGGATGGTTTAAACATCCAAGATGTAGCCTAATGCTTAGGCTTTTGGACCACGTGTGTGGCTTCCCGTTGTGTTTTTATGGCTTAGGAAAACAGTGTTCCTCAAACATCCGCATCAAGGTCCGAGACAGGCCAGGTTTGCCAGCTCGCCCCGCTACTCCACAGGTTAATTAACTGTTGCTAAGCCGGAGCAATTGGCCGAATTAGGACATCAGCATAGACAGTTGAAAATGTGGCCAGGCTCGGCCCTTGAGGATGAAGTGTGAGGAGCCAGTGATTAAACATTAAGAGACCCCAAACTAGTTCCAAACGCATCATTTACATTTAGGCCATCATTGACTATTCGATTAAAATGCACAGGCAGCCACTTACCAGCATGAGGATCTCTTCCTGTTGACGGGTGAAGATAGTGGGCGCCATCTTTATGCTTCTTCCAGGCAGCAGATAAGTGAAACCCCAGCGGTTTCCTGGTTCCGCTCGAACGTACGTTCGTACGAGCGCGTAGTCGTGCGCATAGGCGTCACACGCTGGGCTCATTATTTAAAGGTCCCTGCACCCAAAGCTCATTCTCTTTGAGCATTTGTGTACGATGGCACCGAAAAAGGCGATGAGCAAGCGACCCCAGCCAAGCAAGACCGCGGAGGGCCCCACAACAAGGTCCCAGCAAGGTCGGCGAAAACTGAGAGGCAAGACTCCCACCTCGGCCCCACCAAGGGACCCTGGACCCTCAGGTACCAAAAAAAGGGGCCCCAAGCCCCGTGCCCCTGCAGCCAAAAAGCTGGCAACTGCAGCACCCACCACCTCTGCCCCCAGAACAGGCAGCACAAGTGAGCCCACACCGGCCATGCCTTCAAGTAGGGCAGTTCGGAAACCCATGCCCCGCAGCAGGGCCCGAAGCCCATCCAGGGCCCGAACCCCATCCAGGGCCCGAAGCCCAGCCAGAGGCCGAAGAACCCAATCCAGGGCACGAAGCCCAGCCAGGGCCCGAACCCCATCCAGGGCCCGAAGCCCAGCCAGAGGCCGAAGAACCCAATCCAGGGCACGAAGCCCAGCCAGGGCCCGAACCCCATCCAGGGCCCGAACCCCATCCAGGGCCCGAAGCCCAGCCAGAGGCCGAAGAACCCAATCCAGGGCACGAAGCCCAGCCAGGGCCCGAACCCCATCCAGGGCCCGAACCCCATCCAGGGCCCGAAGCCCAGCCAGAGGCCGAAGAACCCAATCCAGGGCCCGAAGCCCAGCCAGGGCCCGAACCCCATCCAGGGCCCGAACCCCATCCAGGGCACGAAGCCCAGCCAGAGGCCGCAGAAACCAATCCAGGGCCAGAAGCCCCTACAGGGCCCGCCGAACCCAATCCAGGGCCAGAAGCCCCTACAGGGCCCGCCGAACCCAATCCAGGGCCAGAAGCCCAGCCAGAGGCCGCAGATCCCAATCCAGGGCCAGAAGCCCCTACAGGGCCCGCCGAACCCAATCCAGGGCCAGAAGCCCCTACAGGGCCCGAAGAACCCCATCCAGGGCCAGAAGCCCCTACAGGGCCCGCCGAACCCAATCCAGGGCCAGAAGCCCAGCCAGAGGCCGCAGATCCCAATCCAGGGCCAGAAGCCCCTACAGGGCCCGCCGAACCCAATCCAGGGTCAGAAGCCCCTACAGGGCCAGAAGAACCCCATCCAGGGCCAGAAGCCCCTACAGGGCCCGCCGAACCCAATCCAGGGCCAGAAGCCCCCGACCTGGCACCAGCCGGGAACAGAGCCCCCGACCTGGCACCAGCCGGGAACCTAGCCCCCCAAGAGGGCCCCGAATTGCAACCATGACCACATCTACACCTGGAAGTTCGGTGGCCAGCCACGCAAGAACACCCAGTCCCTTGGCCAGTCCAGTCCAGTCATTGGGAAGCCACCAATCCGGCCATTCCCCTACCCAGCCCCAGGCCATAATGTCACCACATGTGTCTGCACACATGGAGGAGCAGCCAAGCCAACCATCTGGCCGCACATTGCGCCGCGGCCAGTTGAGTGGGAGATTCTCCCATGACCAAAATATGGCATTGGCTAGTGGCCTTACATTATACTATGACGAGCTATATGGGAGCAAATCCAAACACACCACCAAGCAGCGCAAGATGGAATTGTTTGAAACCATCCTCCGACAAGTAAATGCAGCGGGGGAAGAGAGGAAAGATGTGTCCCAAATTCAGAAGAAAATCTCTGATCTGAAGTATGCTGTACGGCAAAAAGAAATTAAAAGGCATAATTACAGGTAAATAAATGTTTTCGCTAAATATAATGTTTTGGATGTACTGTATGCACCTTTTCTGAGTACCAAACGATTTTCTCTTTTCAGCATGAAAACTGGAGGTGGCTTTCCATCTAAATTGGAGTTTACCCCTGCTGAGGAGATTGTGCTTGGACTTCTCCATCCGGTCGCGGTCGGTGGACATGCTGGTCTAAGGGACACAGACTCACCGACCCGTACCCACGGTGAGTACTCTTAAATCTGCATGTTTGCCTGTTTGCTAAATAATCTACAGTTCACTAGTAACAAGATAACGGGATGCCCCTATGGTTTGCCTTGCTTGGCCTCGCACTACTGTGGCTGTTTGTGTCCTCTTTTTGTCCCTGGGAATCACACATTTAGGCCCACAGCCATTATGGCAAAGTTCAAATGTCCAATTGGATTGTTAAAGTCATGAAGTTTCGCAAGATAAGTGATATATTTGGAATCAATCACAAAACACACATCATTATGTATGGGTTGCCTTTTGGTTGTGTGAGTTGTGTTTGAGTTAACAATTTAATTAGCCACCCACAAACATATCTGACCTAGAGCAGCGAGACTCAACTGGCGGCCCGGGGTCCCAATGCGGACCTTGGCACCACATTCAAGGACCCCTGCCCAGACAGCCCTGCACTCAGTTACTTCTGTGTTGACGTGCTCAGAGCTGCCCCCTTGATCGGCGATGTAGTGGTTGGTCTCCTGCCCAATGTCATGGCTCCCTGAAACATAGCATTGCAATATGAAGTACTGCACAGGAAGTGGCATTGCAAGGTACACAGTAACTTTGTAAAAATTTATCTGGCCACAATCGTGTCCCGCTGCCCCTGCTCTGGCCCATCTGCCACAGTCCCCCCATGCCCCCCCCCACATAAGCCCCATACATTTGTAACAGATTGGCTCCATCCATCCCATCACCATCAATACGTTAACTCCCCCCTTTAGCCATCCAATCCCTGTCCCCTCAGCTCTGGCCCATCCAGCCCAGCAAGGGCAAGCAGCCTTTATTAGTTGGCACTTTGAAATCTCCAGCCCCTCCACCAGTGTATTTATTTTTAACTAGACACCCCCTGCGTCAGCACCATGGCCAGACATTCACCTCTCACCACATACCTTGAAATGGGCCTTTACAACAATTGTTTGAGTACCACGGACCTAGCGAATGGTAGGCTAAATCCAAAAATGTGCCTTGAAAGTTGTATGCTGACTGGGTACACTTCCTGACTTAGAACTGAGGTCAGTTAGCAGTTTTTCAGAGCCATTGCACCTATGTAAACTTGCGTGTGTTTGAACAAAGGTCACCATTGCTCTAGAGTTGAATAATATTACAAATAGAGCTATATTTGATTACCTATCCAAAAAAAGGTTATGTGTGTGTGTTTACGTGGTTTGTTTTTCTCTTCTTCAGCCCAGCATGATCCCTCAGCAAGGGTAAACTCACCCCCCAGTTTGGTTATGCCTACCAGGTCCGTACAGCATAGGAGCCCAGATCAGAGATTTTCGGTAAGTTAATTTAGTAGCATAAATACTAACAAGTGCTTAAGAATGTGTTAAACTGTTGAAATCCAAAATTTGGACGCAAACTTAGCCTTTTTTTTTTGATATGTCCCTACAGACCCGCACACTCATGGAAGAGATCCAGGACATGGAGGAAGATGATGATGTCTCCGTACAGGGCACGTCGGATGAACTCCCCCTGGGTCCCAATTTGGAACTGCTCCATAATGTTTCTCTGGCCAATCCTCAGCAGCAGAGTGAATCTCCATCCATTGTGCTTGCACATGGGGAGACTGACACTACAGTCCCCAGTGTTCACTCTGCTGCTGAGGATTTGCAAAGCAGGCCGGTTGCTGTTGAGGGTACGACACCACGCGGCAGGGCACGCCCAAGAGCCAGGGTAATTGTGCGGCGGACGCCATTACGCCGCCCCACAATTTCCCAGGGGAGGCAGAGTGCCCTGCTTCAATTATGGACCCAACAAAGGGACTCTTATGACGCCCAGCTCGTTACAGAGCGTGAGCAAAGGCATGCCGACATGGTCAACATCCATACCAGTCTACAGGGCATCCTCGCGGAGTTGCGTACCCTCAACAGCAACGTGGCCAATGCAAGTAATGGCATCCAGTCAGCCATGGCTGAGATGACCAATATGCAGAGAAACATTGTGGAGCAGTTTCAAATTCACAATGCTGCCATGGCCCAGGCTAGGTCCCATTCACATGGACCTCCACCTGGACCTCCACCTGGGTATTATGGGCAGCCACCCTATTAAGCCATGGGTGTGTGGGACATCTTTTCTCTTAACCCCCACTGTATTTACTTGTCCTTTGAGGTTTCAAACAATCCATTTTGTGTTGCTCTGGCAGGTTGTGTTTTGTATTTGCTCCCATATAGCTCCTTAGAGTAATGCTTAAGGCCACTAGCCAATGCCATAGGTCTATGTGGAGTGTATCTGGCCACTTATGGCTTTACCTATGTATTTGGTTGGTGCTCCTCCTGTTTGCAGACATGTTTGTGTGACATTATGGCCATGCCCAAATATCCCTGGGCACAGGCAATATTAATGACTGGACTAGGCTGGCCTTTGGACTGGGTGTCCTTGTTTGGTTGTGCCACTCACTTCCAGGTGTAGATGTGCTCGATGTTTTTTTGTAATGTTATCCATTTGTAACCACAGATGTATGTGGAATGATTTCTGTTAAGCACTATAATTTTTCCTTTTCAAAGTAAAAAAAAAAATTCACTTACAATACTTGTGGCGTTTTTAGTGGGAAGACATTTTTAACAGCTTGGGCTAAACCAGATAATTTGGGTTTGAAGAGGTGTAACAATGCAAAGCTAAAGCTAAGGAAACTACATGAAATACATTAGGCAACAATTAAGGTCTAAATGTTTTACTTAGAGGTAATGCCACATTACGGCAAAACAACATATGTAACAAAAAGGATAACACAGACATACAGAATGGTGAGACAGGGAAAAAAGTTAAGTAAAATGCTGGCTGATCAGGTTGGCTCGAACAGATTGGCCAGACTCACTGGGGGGCCCCTCAAAATTCTCGACTTCATCCTCGACGGCTGAAGAGGGCAGGCTGTCCACATAACGTGGGACACGTTCCATGATGGCAAAATTGTGCAAAACAGCACATGCCATTATAATGTCGATCACTTTCTTGGGATCATATTGCAGGGCCCCCCCAGTATGGTCAAGGCAACGAAAACGTGTCTTCAGCAGACCAAAGGCCCTCTCCACAACAGCCCGGGTCTTGCGATGCGCACGGTTATACGCTTCCTGAGAGGCATCCTGGGGCCGCAGCACAGGCGTCATGAGCCAGGGTAGAAGTGGGTACCCGGAATCACCTTAAACAGAGAATTAAATGTAATCAAAATTAAAAAGGCAACACAACCAACACCAAAAATTTCACAGATATCATAATGATGTAAGGTAAAGTGTTCCCCAAAAAAACCAGGGCACATTAGGGCCCCCAAAAATTCCACTAAGGTATAACCTAAATAAAAATGGCACTTCTATATACCAATTAATTAACAAACATCTGCACGGCCAAGGGTATTTGTATTTTACATATATTTGTAGTTTTCAGACATGTTACAATTAGGATGCTGCTGAGGGCCTATCCACATTTCTCTGGAAACTACAATGTATGCAGTTTAAGTCCACTTTGACATTTAAAGACCAATAGTACAAAAGGAGCCAAAGGTCAAAGATCCTTGGGTATAAACTCCAAACCAATATATTTAGGCACAAGGAACTTACAGACATCCTAACTAAAGGGAAAACATTCTGAAGGCCAAAGCGAGACAAGCATTTTTTTGGTAAGTTCCTAATATATGAGCCAAGAAAAAGGCAGTTGGACGCTTATGTAAAGTTTTCAAAAACAAACATATCAACAAATACAAGATTAATGCCACATTTAATAACACACAAATAGGACACACTTACCAAGCAGCCATGCGCCCGAAAATTCACCTGCCTCAAATCTCCGAAACAACCCAGATCGCCGGAGGATATAGGAGTCGTGGGACGATCCGGGGTAGCCGGCAAGGACACTCATAAACCGCATATCCGGACCAACCACGGCCTGGACATTAAGTGAGTGTCCCATTTTACGATTCCTTAAGGCAAAAACATACAAAAAGGGTAATTGATATTTGACCCAAACTAATAAATTAACCACAAAACATGTCTGCACTCTATTGGGAAAGACTAATGAAAAGCCGAGATAAAGCAGCTACACAAATGAGGGATAAACAAATATGCTGCCGCAAAGGAAAACAGGTTACATGACACGTTGGGCAACATAATAACCAATCTCAATACCTATATATATACTCGTCGGCTGCCCTAGGTACGAGTGCCACATGTGTGCAGTCAATTGCACCAATAACGTTGGGCATGTCGGCCACATTATAAAACCCAAGCTTAATGGCGTTTCTGGCTGCCATATCATCAGGAAAATAAATATATTTTTGAGTTATGGCAGCCATGCCTTCCAAAAATTTAGACAGTGCGCGGCTCAGCGTAGGCTGTGACATCCCCACAGAGAGGGCACCCAGCCTCTGGAACGAGCCGTTCGCCAAAAATTGCAGGCAGCCAAGCATCTTGGTCATACCTGAAATTGCATGCCCCTTCCTTGTGGTGCGGGCTAACCATGGCCGCAGCTCACTATATAATTTATGGAGGGAAGCGTGATTAAGCCTGGTCAGCTCGAACAGCTCAACATCATTCATGCTATCGATGTTCATGCGACGACGCAGGGGCAATCTGCTCTCAGACATCTCGATCAACTCAATGCCAAAAAGCATAAGCCCTTGATGTGCCACAAACTCGCTCCGCTCCATCCTACTCCCGAGGCCAAATAGCTGCCGGCAAACATTTCGTAAAGCAGCTCTTTAATGGGCTTCAAAACAATTAGCAATCACCTCTCTGAATTGGGCGCAAGCCCATGTGAAGGACGTAAAAAATAGGATCGGACGCAAATAATACGATTTGGACGGGAAAAACACACGAACTAACGCAAATTATACGATTCTCGTACGAAATGCGTATGTTCATATACGTCTATGCGCGAACGATCGTGCGAATACGAAATGGCCAAAAAAACAAGAAAAAATGACAAACACCCACCCAAACTTACGATTCTCGATACGAAATCAATTAACTTTGGCTCTTTGAATCGAGGGGATTGTTTACATTTTATTAGCAGACTTCAGGCTGCAACAAAATGCACCACAGCAGGGTTACTCTTGTTACAAATTACAATATATATCGCCCACACGCCTGGCTGCTTACAATGTAACACGGTAGGCAGCTGTACAGCTTTTTACAACGTGATAGCATGACTTGTTACATTGCACAGCAGGAGGGAGAGAGGCAGCAATGGAGAAACTCCCAGCCTGAGTTTCATAACTCACAACACTTCTGCCTCTGTACATACTAAGAATAAGCTGAAGTAAGCAGTGAATAAACTGTAATTTAGTAATTAGTAAAGAAACTGCATGTCTTTCATGGCTGCCAGTCAAGACCGGCCACACGAGAACCGGCTGCCAATCAGAGGACCACATTTCGGCTGAGGCTTGAGGTTAGGGTAAGGATTTAGGGCTTGGTTTATTCCATGGGGGTGCTGTCATGATGTGGTCCCACACCCGGTAAAAAGCTGGAAACGCTTTAAGAATTAACTTCTGTTTAAAGAACAAATTGAATAAGCTAATAAATAAATAAAGGAAATAATCAACTTACCTGTCACCTGATTGATCTATGATAGTGAGCTATAGGGAACCTTTGAGCATCCATTACAGCAATGTAGCACTAGGGGGGGCAATGAACGGGGGTTTCATTGTCCAGCAACACTAATATTAATATATGTCTCTAATATGTATTTAGCGGCTGTGGTCTTGGATGGCAGGACTTTTTTTTTGCCTGCATCAAGTCGACCAAAATCATGTGGGAAAACATGTTGTACTTTTGGCCATTACTCAAAAGGTATGTTTGGGGCATGGTCAACACTGGTGGAGACCGGGAAAGCAGTTTAGCAGTTCTGTCTCTATATGCAGAATCAACTGTACATAATGCTGGGGCTGTTTGAAGAGCCAGACTTACAAAACCGCTCTGCATTCTGCTCATGATATAATCACAGAGCTCCAGGGCAGTCTTAGCTCATATCTGCCATATCTGCATTCTTTTTTCTGGATTCCAAACTGATTGAGTTATTGCAGTTCATACATTATCACCGCAGTGGAGGCCCCTTAAGAAACGTACCCCGTACTCCCGATGGCCAGTCCAACCCGGCATGCAAGTAATTACACTACAATTACAAGAGTCAATCAAGCCAGAACACCATGCATCATAAAGTGTGTACAAGGTCAAAGCAGTCCATAAAGCCCAATGTTTCTGGGTATCAAAGTCCCCCTTCCTCACGATCAGACTGCCAGTCTGAACACCAAAAAGGAACAGGGTTATATAGCCCAGGTCGAAAGGTTCCCGCCATCAATGACGTCCTATCATCAATGACGTTATCGGGATATGTCTGCACAGAACTGCTGCTCTAGAGTGCCCCCCAGGGGACCTTGGTCCGAATTAGCAACCAAGTCGTCTCCCTACCCCCACCGGGAGCGGCATGTTTGGTATCCAGGAAACATGCTCCGCCCTCTGCCGGCTAAGGAGAGAAAATTGGATGCATTGACTAGACCAGGCTTCCAAGTTCGCCTGGTAACAGGTTACGTTTGGAGGGCAGGTTCTACAGCGTCCCATCACAGTGCAGGCTGCGCTCACCCTGCCGATCATGCCACCACATACCAGTCAACCAAGCTGTAAAAGTACCTTTGCACAGACAGAGCAGTAATCCCATAATGCAGAGCAGCAAAGTCAGAAGACATTTCCTGTTTGCAGTGCCGCCATCTTGGATGTTAAAAGGCTTATAAAATGCAGTAGATACAGGTAGGATGATTTTTAGTGTGGGCAATCTGTATGTACAGAGTGAAGGAAACGTATAAGATAGGCTCTTATACAGGGTGAAGGTCTAGTTTAATGCCAAGGGAGTTGAATTTTGAATGTGTTAGTGTAATATGTGAAGATGTTATTTTTAGCAATGTTTTGAGAATGTTAACTGTGGCCAATTCTATATTAAAATCAATTACAAAGAATTACGGTTTCTAAGCTGGTTATTATAGGGTCAGACAAGTAAGGATAGTGGTGGGTGGTATTTTTAATAACAGGGTAAAGCAGTCTGGCCCCTTAAGGCATGGCACTGGGAAAATCATCTGTATATTAAAACACAAAAAATTGTTCTTACTCTCTCCTCCCTACCGGTGACTAGACTATAAGAATGTCTTGTGCTGTCTACACGACTAGCAGCCAGAAGGCTTCTGTAAAGACAGAAGAGAAACTTCACTTTGATTGACACATAAGATTTGCTGTGGATTGATTTCTATTTGACAGCGGCAACATTTTATGAAAATAGCGCTGCACCTTACTGTTATTTATGTAAGTGTTAAAATGGAAAGTTGAAACTTTAATTCTAGGTCGGCTTTCAGCAGACGTCTATTGACTTTTAATGAAGAAAGAAAATATTCCATTACCGACTTGTGCAGCTTCATCTTGGACAAGGTATGTGCCTTCCCGTACAAAAGACACATCTTCAATAATGTGTGTGGAGCATTCATTAGTACTGAGCTACAAATGTAGAAGGACAATGTTATTGTCGGAAGGATTTTTGTCTGTTTCAAATATATCAAAAAAGTATAAATCTGAGGGCCCAGTATGTGTTTCTCCGATATAACGAATAGTCTTTCTAATAAATGACTTGCAAGGAAACCCATTGGTGCAACCTGATGACGAGGAACTGTGCTATACCTCAAATTGCCACACATGGTGAGTGTTCTGGCCACAACGTTTTCTGCTATACAACAAGGAAGCAGAACATAGCAAAAACAACTCCCATTAGTGAGGACAGTACTAGTGATGGCACTAGGAGTGTCCTGACTCAGGTGGGCCAGCGGCCATCTTTTTGTAGTCCCAGCTGCTGCTGCCTGCCCCAGGCTGCTGTCACCACCACTGCTAACAGAAGAGGATCAGCAGCCCATCAACCAGCTTTTCCGCATTGGGGCTGGACGCCGAACTCGAACACAGACTTCTGGCTGGTTTTCCCATCTCTAATGATGATACATGCTATTATTCAATGTGGATATTCTTAGTACAATGTGAACATCCAAACAGCATTGTGTGATTGATATACTATATAGTAAAAGGTTTGGCTGGGTAATATTTTTACATAATGGTTTGCTAGCTTTGTATCTGATAAGTAAAACGTAAACTGTAAACCCTATTCAATTTTCAAACATTTTATACTACTGTAGAATACAGCATAGTAATGATACAGAAAAAATGTCCATGTTCCCACTTAGTAAAAGGTGCCCACTGGAGCTTGTTGGGTCACTTATTTGTAAAAGACAAAACAAAAGATATACAAACTTCAAAACCAACATAATTAATTATTGCTATTTGGAGACAGCATGATTAGGAAAATATAGTAAGGGGGAATTCTGTTTTGTTAAGTTAAGGACATTCTTAGTGATAAGGGCCTTTTGGAAAATCCTAGCAATGTCCACTTTCAACAAGTATATTGATATTAGTAGCATGAAGGAGATTAAGGTGGAAAGATTTGACATTATAATATTGTGATCTCTACTGACACCTGTCTACTATTATAAGGTATTGTGGTATTGTGTCTAGAGCAATGTTCCCCAACCCTGCAATCGAGCTGTTTCATGGGCAGTAGCCGTACAGAGGATACACAGAAAGGCATCTCTGCTCAGTGCATGTTTCCACCCGCACATTCAAGTGAAGGGGGGGGGGGGGATGTCACCCTATGTAACCTCTCCAATATGGCTGCACCCAGCGTTGGAATTGCCGGGGGAACGAAGCTGGATAGTGGACGATATAAGCTGAATTTTTTGTTGTATCCTCCCAACCTGCCTCAGCACCAAGGGAGGAATGCAAGGTAGGGGAAAAGTTTTAAGACTGGTCTGCCACTTTAAGTCATCCCTTGCTTTTTGTATATTTAATTTTCTTTTCTTTGTTTTGATGTAATGGGAAGTATTGCCAGTGTTTTATGTTATTTATCTCTATACTGTATGTAGTCATATCTGTCTTAGTTTGTAACTTATTTAGATGTGAAGTCGCAGAAGGGTAAATAAAGGTGGTCTTAGGAACTGAAATCTGAATTAAAGCCTATAAGCAATCAAAAAATAAACTAAAACACAAGGTGGATTGTGGCCTGTCAGGTTAAACTCCGTGTCGTTTGATTTCAGTCACTTGGTGCTGCTTACAGGAGGATGACAGAGGGCTGAGAAAATCAACATTGTAACTGGAAGCTATAATGTGATTTAAAGAGGAACATCAGAGGAGGTCAAAACTTCCACCAAAGCTCACTGGACTGCAGCCCCCCCGGTTTAACATTTGGGCAATTTTTACTAACTTTGCCAGGGTATCCATCTTCTGGGTGCCATCTTGCATCCCATCAGGCACTGCGTGTCCCCCCCGATCTTTCGTCTGCGCTGTGCACATGAATAAGATGCTAAAGGCTAAAGCTGCGCTGTCATTTAGAGACGCCTAAGCCAGCAGTGGGGGGGGGGGGGGGTGGAATCGGGCCCTGAAGTAGCCGGATGTCGCCGCATCAGACATTGACATCCAAAAGATAAGCAGGGCCTGATGGGGGTGGGGGGGATTAGGCCACATTCAAGTTTAAGTCAGATGCTCCTCTTTAAGGGTTAATTTAACAAACAGTTTATTTCTTAGCTCCTATTGGATGTTCAGGGTTTAGAAACAGAGTCTCTAAGTGAACATTTGCTTCCTTGTGAAGGAACATTTGCTTTCCTTAATGGAGGTGACATCAGGACAGGGAAGAACCCAAGGAAGTGATGCAAAGGTCTTGACCACCCTCCTTTTTTTGCCACTTTTTACTGCAGAATGGCTGCTGCTGAGATGTTTTGCAGCAATGAGCAGCCAGGCAATGACAAGCGAGAGCATTACTCAAGGGAAAGTGGTAACAAGGAAGATGAGTTGGGAAAGGGGGCACAGGAGCTAAAGCTCAGAAAGTGGGCAGGGAGAGTTTGGCAGTAGCAGGAGCAACCATCAATGTTCATGCAGCATTAACATGCTGATGTTCACCACTCCAGCAGCTGGGGAATGCAGAAGCACCTCCCCGTTTGTGCCACAACCTCTAACGGACCAAATCCCCCTCCCCCCAAGCATATAAGATTATTTATTGCTTCACTGTTCCAGGAGAATTGCACTTGGCAATAGTAATGGCTGCACAATTGGATATGGGAATATATTTCAACAGTGGCTTCAATCTATATCCCTGCTTATATTATACACAGAACGACTTCAATCCTATGATCTTATTATTCTAAATGACAGTGATAGTGTGTAAGATTAAACCAAATTTCTCTCTGGAAGTTCCTTATATATATGTATTTCATCGCTCAGTATCCAAAGATTCGTAGGAACAGAAATGTGATATTTCGTCTGTACAGCAATATAACCCTTTTTCAAATGTTCTATTATCAGAAAATGAATATTGCAAATCACAACCTCTTATATGGAAGGAACACAGTGTGGGTCTAATGCCCATTTCCAAAAAAAACATTTAATTAGAGACCACTGTAGAGAAAGAACAGTCGGGTTGCTGTTCTTAGAAAAAAGCTTTCTGAACTTCAGACAAAAGCTAATTTATAAGTCATATAAAATCTCTTTTCATTGCTGTTTTTCCAGCATTGCTTGACATTGATGGACTTATTCTGGTATTTACAAACTGTTCATAGGTAGCTGAATCATATGAAAAATTGGGAACACATTTGCTGGATATTGTTGATGAAAGAAAGTGGGAGGGAGATTCCTTTATACCTGACTTTTTTATAGTCTTGAGATTGCGGTTTCATAAGCCTCCTCATTGTGTTGGTGTGATTGCTGTACGTGGGTGTTTAAGCAGGAGAACGAAAGAATCACTTCAAGTATTAGGTATTCAGATATTCAGTTAATTGGGTAACAGGAGAGCTGCATTTTACTTTAAAAGCAGAAAACCTATTCATTGGTAGATGATTGGAGCAGAGATTGCCCCTTGTTGGACCACCGGTAATCTGCAGTTGAAAGCCTGGTGGTTGATTAAAGCAGACTAACGTATTGTTAAATGGTTAGACCCCTATTTCTAATGATCCATGTGAGCTGGGCACCAAAAAACAAGAAGGCATTGCTGCAACTGGCTGCATTGCTGCCATATACACTGGCTTCCTGTGTCTAATGTCAGCATTGGCTTGGTATGTATAGTTGCTTTCTTTGGAGGTATTTAGGCGAACTGACTTGCCCACACGGGTCAGGTGCTACCATAGGTTCATCTGCTTTGAATATAATTTGAAAGTATGTTAAGCCCCATCATCTGTCAGTAAAGCGGTTAACAATACCAGCAGTGAAAGGAGAGTTGACTGTTTCTTCGTGTGGGAATATTTGATTTTTATATAGTATATTCATGGCTGGATTATGAGGTGGACGCAAGAGGCGCAAGCCCCATGGCCTCCACCAATTGCCCTGCAAAGGGGGCCTCCATCAACCTTTGAGTTATGGTCTGGTCCAGGGGGCTTTTCAGTCTTTGGTCTGACAGGTCGCGGGGCCAGCAACAAAGCTATCGGAGGCAGTGTGGGCTCCCGCGCTTGGGCAAGCCTTTTTTTGTAGGACGGAGTTGCTAGAGCAGCAAAGCCACTGTCAGCAAAGCTAGAGGGATGGGTGTGTGCAGAGCTGTCAATCGGCGACCGCTCACTGCACATTAGCCACCAAGCACAGCTGCTGGCAGCTCAATGCAGGAAATTGTTTTCTGCTGGACCAGCTGGGCAACTACACTACTCCCGCCCAGAATGGCAAAGCAGGACTTCCCGACAAGCACGCACCCACACAAGGGTGGCACAAGGGACTCGATCTGACGTTTCAGTAAGTTGACAGGTGCCAGACAACCACCAATCAGTTACTTGACTATTATTTTAAAGGAAAAAAATACTGTATCTGGGGCCTCCACCCGATTTTGTGCCCAGGGGCCTCCACCAGACTTATCTGGCCTTGAGTGTTTTTAAATAAATCCAATCCTAAAACTGGGTTATACAGCATTTAGTCTGTACTGGACCCTCACATTCCAGGGTGTGTAAGACAGAAAAACCCTGACATCACTCTACAACCCTATCATCTCTAACAAAAGGTCCTTTAGACAATATACTGTAACCTGTTATTTCTGCTACCTGGCCTTGGCACTTGACACTGGGGCCATAAATCAGCCAGAGATTTCTCTTGCACCAGCCAGCCCATGGCCAGTCCACAAGAGGTAAGCCCTAACCCCAGTGGCCTTCCGAGCCAGTTACTGAGTGCTCTTATTAGCTAAGGCTATAGCATTGCAGTGGTAGATCATGGCCAGGGTGAATATGGCCACTCCTAAAGCGGAACAAAACCAGCTGGGTCGGCTCTGGAGTTGAAAAGATCTGGGTGCCCTGCTGTGTGAACCACCCCCTCCCAGGGGCGCTGCAGCACTCACCTCTTCATGGTGCTTCCTTGCCAATGTAAACAATAGCAGCAGCATCCTCACTCTGTTGGTCTGTGTGCATGCTCCTGCTCCCAGCCATTTAGATATGCTGGGGATTGAAGCCACTCTCACTCCCATTGCCGGGCGCTCGTGTACACACATATGCAGAGCAATTAAACTGGAACACACTGGCTTCCCCCCCGGTCATCTAGAAACAGCGAAACAGGATGCCCCTCGGTGTGGAAGTCCCAGAGGGCCCATACACACTCACCTTTCTCCGGTCTAACAGCGCATACGTGGGCACTCAGGCAATGAGAGCCACCCTCCGAACAAACGTAATTCGGCAGGCAGCTCTCATTGTTGTCAATTGTCATTATCATTCACATAGGCTGGGGTGGGAGTGCGCGCATGGCCAGGGATGCAGGGGATGCGGCAGCTTGAGCTCCCCATTGTAGTCAATAAGAGCCATTTGCTAAAAGATGTAAACATAGCAAATGGCACTCACTGGCTGAGCGTCCACCCATGCACCGTTGGACTAAGGAGAGGTGAGTTTAACTGGGCAAACTGGGGGGTTTCACACAGTAGGGCATCCCCAACCAGGGTGCCCCCAGGGAACGGTACAAAACATAGGAAAGTTTTAAAGCGGAGTTTTGTTCCGCTTTAAAATGCATGCTGAACAGCTCTGTTTGGAAGAGAGCCTATGCATGCGCAATTGGACCGGGAAGGGGTGAGATTGAAAGGGCGATGGGTTTCATTCTGAGGGGCATCCCGACTTGTGTGTCAAGCACACTTCTTTACACTATCTTGTCTTAATGTCTAAAAGATCTGATGGGGTGCATAGATTTGAAAATGAAGCAATGTCCAAAAGGATAACTCCTCTTGATGTTGCTAAACCCTGGAGCCCCATGGATGTTGGAGCAAAATGCATAGGGGAATCCCTGCAATTACGGGCATGTCTCAGTGTCATTCGGGGATATGTACCCACCCATTGGCCAACTTGTGCATCACTGTAGAGTACATGCCAATTTCTTAAAAATCTGCCTTAAATGGCCCCACTGTTAAAAAATGGGCAGACTTGTCTTTATCACTACTACCAAGAGGAAGAGACGAGCTGTCCGTCACAAAATGTGTGGGTTATATTAATTCTTTTCTCTTTCACCTTTACTATCTGGTCCTCTTACACTGCCCATTTTTCAATAAGAGGGTTATTATTTTTTGATTGTCTGCACTAGCACTTTAACATAGTGTATTATTATGTGCATATAGGAATTTTCTTATTATAATTGCTTACATATGAAGGGAGGCTTAGTGGGGATTATGCTCTGTATTATTTTGCTCATATATGAGGTCCCCTGATTGGTTTTAAATTGTCTTTTGACATAGTCCTTGTGTATATGTTAATAAATGCCTTTTGATTGATATATTTCATTGCAAGTGGTTCAGATTTTTTCTTACTGGCTTTTAGGGGGTGTGGGGTCACCTCCCACACATTACTTTTAGCTGATAGTTGTCCAGTTACTGCACACTTGTTCTACTGTTGTTTTACTTGCTCTTGTCGTAGTGTAGTGGGTTGTTTTTTGGTCTTTCGAAAGGAAAATACTGATCGGGGTTGCGACAAGCCTCCAAATATATCAGAATCCATAGAAAACCATCTGCTAAGGCAAATAGATATAGCAGCTAATTTTAATTAAGTAGCTATTATGGGGGACTTAAACTACCCATATATACATTGTGATTAAAGACTGCTACCTATCCCAACAAGTGCATGTTCCATTAGGTGGAGGGCCATCTTGGCTTAATACTAACCAATGTACCAAACATAATAACACAGGTACAGGTCGGGGGACACTTTGGAAACAGTGATCATAATATTATTAATTGCTTCTTAAACCAGACCAACAGGCTGGCACAGTTGGAAAAGAAAGGTATGTCCCAACTGACATAACTGAAATGCATAGTAACAAGAAGCCCAGTACGACTTCCTGTTTGCAGGTGGCCTGCAAGCTCATTAGCGGCCATCTTGTTTTTAAAATGTATCCCAGTAGGCATTAGAAAAAGTGAAATTATTTTTTATGTGCAGCTCTAAATTCCCCTGGAGAGGGAAGCATGAAGACTGTTTGTTGTGTTGGGCTGACTCATTTCATTTTTGACTGTTGGTCCACTTTAACTGTCATAAAGCCACAAAAACACAGAACTTCAGAAAGGCAAAATTTTACCAGTATAGAGGTGCCTAAACCTCATTGACTGGGCAAATGGGATAAGTGCAGCAAAACTGGAGACGGAAAGATGGATTGCCCAACAAAGTAAAAATAACCCCAAAATGGGAGTAATAGGCTTAATTAGAGATGAGCGAATTTATGAAAAATTCGATTCGACCGATTCACCGAATTCGTTTCGGTCCATAATTATTTGCGGCGAATCGCTATTAAAAGCGGATATTTCTGGCCTTCCGAGAGCCTCAATAGGGTTGTAGAACATTTTGCCTTGCTGTAACATGCATAGGATGTGTGCTGGGTTAGTTAAATAATACTGTAAAAAAGTATGACATGCAGATCAGAGGCATCGCTATTAGAATCGCTGTCGCAGAGCGGCACAAGTACAGAGCCTTGAGGTGGCATCAGCATAAGGAGGCCATATATTGCCTGAAAAACACACCCTGGAGATGGCAGCAGCATAAGGAGCCTATATATTGCCTGGAAAACACACCCTGGAGATGGCAGCAGCATAAAGAGCCTATATATTGCCTGAAAGACAAACCCTGGAGTTGGCAGCAGCATTAGGAGCCCATATATTGCCTGAAAGACACACACTGGAGTTGGCAGCAGCATAAGGAACCCATATATTGCCTGAAAGACACACTGGAGTTGGCAGCAGCATAAGGAGCCCATATATTGCCTGAAAAACACACCCTGGAGATGGCAGCAGCATTAGGAGCCCATATATTGCCTGAAAAACATACACTGGAGTTGGCAGCAGCATAAGGAGCCCATATATTGCCTGAAAGACACATTGGAGTTGGCAGCAGCATAAGGAGCCCATATATTGCCTGAAAGACACACCCTGGAGTTGGCAGCAGCATAAGGAGCCCATATATTGCCTGAAAGACACACTGGAGTTGGCAGTAGCATAAGGAACCCATATATTGCCTGAAAGACACATTGGAGTTGGCAGCAGCATAAGGAGCCAATTCAAGAAGACGAACAATATGCATATACAGTCAATGCATGATATCACCAGTATAGTTTTAAGCCATATAGACAACATGTGAGGCAAGTGTTAACACAATGGTGGTGGACGGAGTGCTAAAAAACTCCCCAACATCCAAACACTATATAACAGGGCAATTCAAAGAGAATACAGTACTGGTATGATAATACAGAAAATGAGTCTTACAGGCAGGCGCAGGTGGAAGTAATACCCTCGACGTTTCGGCTGCTCTGGCCTTTCTCAAGAGGGAGGCCAGAGCAGCCGAAACGTCGAGGGGAGTTTTTTAGCACTCCGTCCATCACCATTGTGTTAACACTTGCCTCACATGTTGTCTATATGGCTTAAAACTATACTGGTGATATCATGCATTGACTGTATATGCATACAGGACCCCTTATTACAAAATGCCTATGTACTGCTTTAAGATATTGTTCAGCATGCCTGTACAGCACCTGTGATCCCTTTTCCTCAATTAAAATCCCTTCACTTTTTTGCAATTAAAACTGTGGTTGTTCGTCTTCTCGAATTGGTTTATTATTGGATTACTTTCCTGTGGTTGGTACACAGGTGAGAGGACTGAACGCCATCTGCTCATCAGTTCTTCCTTTTGCATTACATCTTTAAGGTGTGCTTCAACCACCAGTGTTTTAATCAGCAGCATAAGGAGCTCATATATTGCCTGAAAGACACACCCTGGAGTTGGCAGCAGCATAAGGAGCCCATATATTGCCTGAAAGACACACTGGAGTTGGCAGTAGCATAAGGAACCCATATATTGCCCGAAAGACACCCTGGAGTTGGTAGCAGCATAAGGAGCCCATATATTGCCTAAAAGACACACTGGAGTTGGCAGCAGCATGAGGAGCTCATATATTTTGCCAGAAGGACACACCCTGGAGTTGGCAGCAGCATGAAAAGAACATTTACAGATTTTGGGCACATATATCTTATCCTAAGAATATTAATAAAAATTAAGATTAACGTAAAGCATTTCCTCAATAATTACTTGTGGTCTGATGCGGAGGAATGTCTGTAACTGGAGAGCAGCGCCTTAAATCTGTTTTGCACTATCCATATTTCTGAAGTGTTGGTCTGGCACCATGATCAATCTACTCTGATGCATCAGGCATTGGTGGGTGGAAATCTTGGCTGATCCATGCCCGGCTCTCAAAAAAACATTTTTCAAGCGTACTGGAGCACATTGAACTGCCCTCATCAGAGCATCACATACGCACATCTAAGAGTTTTACCACTTTGTTCCTGTTAAAGTCTTCAGGGCCTAATTACTACTTAGTGAAAGGCCATAGATAGTTACACACCTGCTGCTGTTATCGACAAATCCTGTTTTAAACGTAGTGTAGCATTTTGTCCTCCCCTCATATACGCACTAAGTATGTCAGGCAGAGAAGTGCCAGGATGGGCACAGAGGAGTTGCAGAGGCCTAAATTCATCAAGCAGAGGTCGCAGCAGACTAGGGGTGAGTTGCAGCAGGAGTCTCAGTGAGAGGCCTGATCTCCTGGTTTCAGCTGGCGGTTGTGTATCGACCAGCAACCCATCTGCCATCATCGATTGGTTAACACGATTATCCACTTCATCACAAGTGACATCTGACACCCCCAGTCAACTGTCCGTTGTATCTTATGCTTTGGGTTCAGCTCCACTATTCACTGAGGACGATCTGAAAAAAATCAGCAGCTACTGCCCATCCAAGAAGTGGATGAGACACTCGCCGCTTCTTCCACTAGGCGGGCAAGTAGTGATGAGGAGAGTGGCGTGGGAGGTGGTGTTGCAAGCGTTTTGGCTTCTGAAGCAGACACTGTTGAGGAACCTGAGGAGGACATCAGTGATGTGCAGACACAACTCGATGATGATGATGATTATTATTATTATTGTTATTATTATTAATAATTTTATTTATATAGCCCCATCATCTTCTGTAGCGCTTTACAAGGTATGATTACAAACAAAGTATAACATATAGTACACAGAACAATACAAAACTCGAAGCTACGAGGTTCAAGCCAAGTGTTGTGAGCAAAGGAGACAATATGAAAGAGAGCCCTGCCCTTGTGAGCTTACAGTCTAAAGGATGAAGGTGGAGACAAAAGGTAGGGATCACAAGTGTTAGAGCTTGAGTTCGGCTGCATGTGCCGTTTGTAGGTTATAGGAGTTGCTTAAGCCAGATTATATGCCCTGTCTGTAGAAGTGAGTCTTGAGGGCACTTTTAAAGGCTTGGAGTGATGGAGAGTGACAGATTTAGCTGTCAGCATGGTGGCAGAAGGGGAAAGTCTGAAGGCAAATGTGCTCGGGATAGACCACTTGCTGTGTGGCAGGCTACCTTCCCGGGATATAGTGGAAGAGGAGTCCCTGGAGTCGGCCGCGGCAGCAGCAGTGAATTAGTTCCGACTGATGGTGGGAAAATCAGCTACTCGGCGATGTGGCATTTCTTCATCAAGCATCCGCAGGAGGTTAACATGGCTATATGAAAGATATAGGCAGAAGGCGAAATGTGGCCAGGGTCCCAATGTTGGCCCCACAGCCCTGGGTCAACATTTGCAGCGTCACCATAAAGCGGCTTGGGAGAGTTGCCTCCAAAGTGGTGGTCCAACCTGCTGCATTACCCAGTGGCACACCGCTCTCTGTTCCAGCCAGCCAAGGCTCCACCACCTCCTGTTTGTCATTCCTATCGTGTGTCGCTACAGATGCGCCTCCTTCTCTTACTCCAAGTCAGTCATTCCGCCAGCAGTCCACTGGCAAAGCCATGGCCAAGAGACAACAGTATGCGCCCACTCATCCAACGCTGCTTGCACATTTTTACTACTTGTGGTATTGCACATGTTGCACATGTTTTTTTGCACTTAATAATAATAATAATTAAATACAAATTTCACACATTCATATATATATTAACTAATAACATATACATTTAACAATGTTTTAAAATTTTTTTTCCATTAACCTGTCGCATAATACTAATGAAAAAATTGTTATAATTTGCCCAACATAGAGTTATTGTTTGTTTGTGTTTATGTTTTTAAGAGTGTCTTTGTATATTACATGCTGTAATTATTTAATTCTAATAAAAGATCTCATTTTGTGTGTGCGGCTCATTCTAGGGGGACTGTTTTTGGCATATATCTAGAATCCCAATACTAAGAAATTTGCTCAGGTCGGCACACCCCACGAGCCTGCACCCTTTTTATACATATTGGGCTGTGCATACCTATTTAGCTTTGCCAGTGCGTGACTCTATATCCTCATCCTCTGCCGTCTCCGCAGCCTCCACTGCAAGGACAAGTCTCAGTGCCCCTCCAGCCTACCATGTGTGCAAGACATGGCGGTGTCACGCTGTTCTTCACATGGTTTGCCTTGGTGAACAGAGTCACACATGGGAGGAACTGATAAAAATCATTAATCAAGAAATCAAATCATGGCTTACTCCACGAAAACTGCAAATGGGAACCATGGTGACCAACAATGGGAAGATGTAAGATGTTGGTTCCTTGTGTTAACTTTAGCAAGTAGTATTGGGCCATCCAGATATAGTCTCAGCTATGATAAATCCAGGAACAAGTATTGGGCCAAACCAACAATCGATGAGTGGATTTAATTAAAATAGAGCCGGTTACATTACAGAAAAGGTAATAATATGAACGGTGTAAATCTGATGTAAAGTTGCAATTTCCATACAAAAAAGGCGGCAATCTCTCTCAAGTTAATTCAGCCAGGGTCTTTTGTCCTTTGCCCAGCCTCCCCCACCATACTGCCTGCGTGGCAGCCCTTCATGTCTCCTGCATTGTCAGAGGGGAGGCAGAGAGAAGAAGACCATTACCCCATGTTCACTGCTTTAATATAATTCTCTGGTCAAAATTGAATTTCTATTCCACCCAACAGCCCCTTAGACTTCCTGTTACACTAAGAGGTGTTTACAGTTAAATAGTTGAAAATGCACATCAAGTAATTACTGAGAGGGTACTCAAACATACCCAGACATTCTTTACATCTGCATATGAACTGCTTTCCTGAGGTCTAAAAGCAAATTCAATTAACAGAAATAACCTTTATATTATATGGGCATGTATATATGTTATATGTGTATGATTTCCTTTGAATTATCCACATCCAGATCAGAATCATAATAAATGGCAGGTAAACATCCACAGCTTCCGCATTCATCCAAGGCGCCTATATACATCAATAATTTAGTGAATTTATAATAATTAATAATAATTGAGATCATAAATAAGGAAGCCTGAGCCATGCGCCCGGTATGGCACACGTGTTCAACCTAGTTGTCATGCATTTTCTGAAGTCTTCCCCTCATCTGCAAGACATCCTAACAACGGGAAGGAAACTTTGCATTCACTTCAGCCTCTCCTACACCGCCAAGCACACCCTCCTTGAGCTATCGCGTCAGAACGGTATCCCCCAACATAGTCTGATTTGCGATGTTTCCACCCATTGGAATTCCACCCTCCATATGTTGGATCAACTATACGAACAGAGAAAAGCCATCACTGATTTCTTGATGATCCAAGCAGATAGGGGGACTCCCCTGTGTAACTTTAATGTAAACTAGTGGCAGCTAATACGTAACACCTGCTGTTTGCTCAGGCCCTTTGAGGAAGCCACTTTATTTGTCGCCAGGATTACGGGATGAACAAAGTGATTCCACTGCTTCATGTACTACAGCACATGTTGGAAACCATGGCTGGTCAGGGCACTGGAAACACGGCACCTACATCTCACGGCCACATGAACCCCGTGGGAGGTGAACTGGAGGAGGAGGAGGAGGGGGAGGGGCACAGTGAAGCACAGTTTAGGTTTGGCGAAATGGGCGGTTTATCTAGTCATCTGACAGGAGAGGAGGAGCAGGAGCAGCCAGAGGAGCTAGAGGGTTGTGAGGAAGGCGAGACAGAGGACCCAGACACGCCGTGGCAGTATGCAGTGGAGATGGAGACAGGTAGTCCCTCCGAGTCACTTGCACAAATGGCATGATGCATGCTCATGTGCTTGCGTAGTGACCGCTGAATTGTCACCATTCGGCAGCAGGATGACTTCTGGCTCTCCACCTTTTTTAACCCTCGCTACCGGCACAAAATATTGTTTTAAGCCTAGTGGAGAGCATTGACCTGCCCTTATCAGTACACACCACATATGTACATCTGAGAGTTGCACCATTTTTTCCTGTTAAAGTCTTCAGGGCCTAGTTACTGTGAAAGGCCAGACACATGTTTCATGGACAGACAAGTTCACCTTGTTGTTTCTATGGCCCCTGCTGCATTAAACCCCCTCTGATGGCACAATACTGGCAGAGCAGGACAGCTTTCCCAGTGCAAACTCTGATAGTTGTGGCCACAGATCAAGTTTGGCTGGCCAGAAGTCCAGTGAATCCTCAAGGTGTGTTGGCATGGTCATGTCAAGGTATAGCACCACCTGCTGGTTCAGGTCCTGCTCCACGTCTACCTGCTGCTCATGAGTTGCCTCACTATGCGGGTGAAGAAAGCTACTCATTAGTGACTGAAGACTCAGAGGGCCCCTGTGTCAGACCTGGGAGAGGAAGGACCATGGTGCAGATAGGCATCTGCCACCTGACAGTGGGTGTAAAAAAAAACAATTTTTACACAACAGCGGCAGGTGTCTGGCCTTTCACACTAACATCAGCCCAAGGCCCTTATTTAACAAGGGATAGCGCCAGGTAGCGAATGGTGAGCGAACGGTAATGACGGTCACCGCCACGAGAACGCCGGCTCCCCTCCGCAATCACACATTTATCAAGCCGATCCTGCTTAGCGACTGACAGAGCGCCAGATAGCGAATCATTCATCATTATTCCAGCCTCACCCCACAGCGCCAGCGAGCGACCTTGAACAGCGACAGGTATGACCTCTCGCTACCTGGCGCTCTCCAATGCATTTCAATGGAACAATCTTTAAATATTCATAATTAATTGCTATTAATGTTTTTTTTTTTTGTTTTTTTTTTAAATGTCAAAAATTCTGTGACCACTTCTGCAATGTTAGATATTTTTTTTAAGGTTAAAAAAAAAAATTTGTGCAGAATTGATATTACAGGTCTGATATTAATGTATTCATATTACAAAATGTTTTGAAAAACATGTTTTTTTTTTTTTTCAAAAAATATGGTTGTTTGGGGGTTAAAAAACTACTTTTAACCCATCGCCACCAGCGCTCTGGGGTTTAAACAAGCATTTTACAGCGCGAGAATTTTTTGAGCGTGATTTGTTAATGAATATGCTGGGAGCCGTTCGCTATGGCCATTCGCTGTCATGCGCTCCCATACAGCGCGGAACCTGTCAAACAGCGACTCCTAACCCCGTATTCAACATTACCGCACACCGACTGAGTCGCTGTCAACAGCCGAACAACGGCCAAGCACAGCGAATACTAGCGTGCGCTGTGAAAATAACGCTACTGTCGCTCATCTGTCGCTACCTGGCGCTATTAATGAATCGGCCTCCCCGAGTGACACCAGGAAAAGGAAAAGCTAAATAGACAGGTGTGTGTGACCTGTATTAACACTAAATAGGCTTGAAAGCTAATGGAAACACTGTAAACTGTCTCTCTCTGTCACTGTCACTGCCTCTCCCCTTCTCTCCCTGGCTCTATCTGTCCCTTGCTCTATCTGTCCCTCGCTCTATCTATCTATCTATCCCTCGCTCTGTCTCTGCCTGACCCTTTCTCGCCGCAATACACCACCGAAATGAGCCTCCGCAAGATGGCCACCACTTATATAGGGCTGTGACATCATCGGGAAGCCTGGCTGCTGATAGCATGTGATGCCTACCAAGGATTCTTTGCCCCATGGGACATGTCCTGACATGTGGAGCCACCATTTTAGATGGCCTGGACCTCAGTAAATGGAGTTTTAAGGAAGCGATTCGAGCGATCGAATCGCTGCGATATTCGGAATCGTTAAAATCATTTTTTTCCTGAAATTCGTAAAGAATTCGGATTCATCAGATTCAATTCGCTCATCTCTAGGCTTAATGATAGGAAATAAAGAGTGTTTGGAAATGGCACATACTCAGATTGGGTCATCGTTACAAGCGCAGTACCACAGGGGTCAGTGCTGAACCCAATTCTCTTTTATATATATATATATATATATATATATATATATATATATATATATATATATATATATATATATATATATAAATGATATAAGTAATGGATTAAAAAGTAGAATCTCAAATTTTGCGGATGATACTAACCTGTGAAAAGTAATTAACGAAAACATGCAGCTAAAAAAATGTTATATCATTTGGTAATTGGGGCACAAAAATGGCAAATGAAGTTTAATACAGATAAATGTAAGTTTATGCACATGGGCAGGAGAAATTGATTCCATAACACACTAAATAGGGAAAAGCTAGTTAAAACAACAATGGAAAAATACCTAGGGGGTCTTAATAAATAATGAACAAAACTATAGTGATCAATGGCAGGCAGCAGCTGCCAAGCCAAACAAGCAGCTGCCAAGGCAAACAGGATGATGGGGTGCATCAAGAGGCACATAGGTACCCATGACCAGAGCATCATTTTACCCCTGTATAAGTCCCTGGTCAGAACCCATATGAAATATTGTGTACAATTCTGGGCACCATCTGTTCAACAATCTATTTAAAGCCAGGACTGTAAGTAAAACTCCGGTGCGTCCTCTAAGATTAGAGGAAAGACACTCCTTGCATCAGCATAGAAGGGAATTCTTTACTGTAAGATCAGTGAGACTATGGAACTCTCTGCCAGAGGAGGTAGACATGAAGAATACCTAAACCCTTTAAGTGGCAAGAACATAGTTTCTACCTGCTTGCTACCACTCCTTTTAAGTACCAAGCATGTAGAATCTCTTCACTTCACCAAGGGGGCCTCCAATCCCCCCCCCCCCCCCAGACTCTTCTGGCTTCAGGAGTGGGGATCGATTAAAGAGAGGTAAGTATTAAAAATTTATTGAATAAATTATTTTTACTGATGTGTGTCTTTTTTCACATTTAACCCTTTGTGAACTGGTAAGGGATCCATGATGAGACCCCTATACCAGTTCAGAAGGCTTGGGGTCTGGCAAGTCACCTGCACTAGTGGATAACTTGTCATTAACCCCCCAGCCCCCCATTACCTGCTTCCCGAAAGCACGGGGGGGGGGGGGAAGAAGAGCCCAATTTTTTTTTAATTTAACTCTATATAGTGTGAATAGTTGTTGTGTATTTTATTTGTAAATGTTATAAATAGCAAACAGAACAAATTAACCGGGTATGAACCGACCCAGTGATTAGTGGAGAACTTCAAGGGTGACCCCGCCCCATGAACGCAATCAGTGCTCATGCACATATAAAAATACAAATTACTTTATTGATTTTTACAATTTAAAAATAGCATATATAATTTGCGTATCAATATACTCATGGCCACACATAGGCCTTTCGTCCCTTGTTACAGGAAAAATACCTCCGCTTCTTACAATTAACAATCTGTATATAAAATCCTTAATTGATACAAAGGCTAACACAATTGACATAAAGGTTATTTCATATACACATTACAGCTGGTAATATCCCAGTAAAATTATGTTAATATAATCGTGTACAATAATAGTAAATACAAATATGTTCCACTATTCCTGTAGTTGTGAGTTCAAGTGGATATGTATATCTGGTAACGGTGTGGTAGCGGTGAACTAGTTTCTCCCCAACATAAGGGGCTTCATCTGCACCAATCCACTCCTCATACTCCTATGATCCATAATGCTGGTTTCTCCTGCCTGGGATCCAGACACAGGACCCAAATCAGAAGCTAATGCACACACAAGAAAACAAAGACATGCAAAGACTGTGATATGTCTGATGCACTGGCACAGGATCAGATGGCTACAGCATAGATGCTTGTATATGTGGGTACCTGAATAAGAAGAGGGAGCCAAATATCCCATAAGCTTCACAGAAATTTCATGCGCCTCAACCAGAAATAACCTCCAGTCCCCAGCTTTAGATTAGTTCAGTGACCTATGATGGAATATATTTAGTGTTACTACAGGTCCCTTGAGCCATACTGTGATCTGTCCATGCTCCTTAATGAGAGACAAGCAAGGTACTTACTATTTCATATGGTGGCTGCAATTTGAAGGAAGGGCTACTCCACTGCCCTAAACCCGTCAGGCGCCACTGCCGCAATGCTGCCCGCTGTTTGTCACCCCACTGCCTCGATCCTCCGGAGACACAGTAGCGGTGAGAGCGGGACCGTCCCTGCCCTCCTCCGCCGCTAATCCACTCCTCGTCCGCCTCTGATGGCGTCACTGCGCCGCACGTGAACACGTGCTAGATCCGGGAGGTGCGCATTTAACTTCTGCACCCGTCACATGTCTCTAACAGGGCAGGGGGCTGGGAGGGGAGGGCCAGGGGAGGGGGGGGGAGGGGGCACACGTGTGCAGCCAGGAGAGGCGAGCGCAAATCCGCCCCGCCCCCACACCGGCCGTCCAACACCTGCGCCCAGCCAGCCAGTGGCTGATGGAAAGGCGCTGGTACCACTGATTCCAGCGGATAGCTCGTCCCCCCCCCCACAACATCACCGGCACTGCCCACATGGGCAGATAACCCGGCGTTTATACGTATGTTATAAATAGCTTTTTTCAGTTTGGGGGGGTCTCCTGTGCAGGAACAGGGGGCTGCCGATACATATGTGGCACCGCTGTAATTTGGAGAAATGGGGCTTTCATGGGCAATATGGTTTTCTTGAATAAAACACTTTTTTATTTAAAATAAATGAGACAAATTAAAAAAAAACATAATTATTTTTTTAAACATAGTGAAAAATTACCTGTTAACAGAGGGTGACAACATATCAAGTAGACTGACAGTTAAAATAGTTAAAAGTAGCTATGCATGTTGTGTATTGTGTTTTTTGCACTTTCAGATTTAGTTTGTTTTTTATTGTTTTCATTTTGATGTTTTAAGAAAACAGGTTTTCTATTCTGCTTTTTTATAAATTGTTTTAGGGAAACCCATATGCAACCAAAGAATTCTTTGAGGGATTACTTACAGAAAGATGAGACCACTACAACATGCTGGGTATGCATAGAAAGCTTAATGTATGCACTTTCAGGGAATATATAGTTTCTGGGTGGTATTTGTAATGTAATGTAATGTAAAGGGTTGTTTTGGTTGAAAAAGCGCCAGGTGCGCACTGTCTGCAGAGCTGAAATTTTTAAGTAAAATTTCTCCTACACACATGCTTTACATTGGAGTGTTTGACAACCCTTACCTTGACAGTACCTATGCATGTTGGGCATTGTTCTGTTCAGGGAGCCTTGCTTTTTCAGATTGAACTTGTTTTTTCTTGTTTTTTTATTTTATTATTTTTTTTTTATTTAAAGTGGACCAAAACCCACGCACCGTTCACTTTCTTCCGGTTTCTTCCCTGACCAATGGCGGATGTGAGAGTCATGGGCGCATCCCTCACTATCCCTCTAGCAGGGCGCGCGCCCGTGCCAGCCATTTGTGAAAGGCCAGCGCAGACACGTTCCCTGTTAGAGGGAAGCAGGGGATGCAGCTGCCAGCACGCTGATTGGACGAGCGGGATAAGGTGAATTTCTTTGGGTGATCTGGGGAAGGTTCACACAGCGGGTACACCCGATTGTGTACAATGAGTCTACGCCACATGTGACCATGAGGCCTCACACCCCCCGGTAATTGTATCTAATCTAATTTCTGCATAACATTTCTGAAGAATCCCTCCCATAATGGTTGAAGACAGCTATCAATCAGGCTGCAAGGTGGTTCAAGCAAACTGCCCATACCCGATACTATGGGCCTTCCCGTTGGTGCTGTGATGCTTTTGTGAAAAAAGCGGCACTACCAGGAAGTGAACTTGCAGAAGAGAAGAGGGTGTGCAAGAGGGAGCATACCAACCAGCTAACCGGAGGGGGGCACCTTCGATGTCCAGATAGAGGAGTACCTATTAGGAAGGCATGACAGTGAAAGACCATGATTGATCTGTTCCCTGTAGGAGCGAAGGAGGGAAATCATGCTGGAATGAAATCCTGGAGTCGGATTGTGTAGCGGCCTGTTTTTCTTTATGAATTGTATACTAAGCATTTCTGGGCATTTAGACAGGTTGGGGACAGGAAATACAGTTAAGATATGGGACTGATTGGGTAAGGGGTAAACTGTACCGTGGGTACAAGTAGAGAATGTTATACTGCATATAAATGTGGTAACAGTTTGGTGCAGTAGAGGGACATACGAGTGTACAAATTCTCTTTATTATTTTTGTGTGATAATATGCCAGGCTATCCTAATGCTCAAAATAAAATATTCACAATTATTTTATTGCATTGGGGCCTGCAACCAGTTAGCAAATCACTTAAATAGCCTGCGCTTTTTAAAAGCTTGAGCACCCCTGTCCTGCAGTTTGTCAGGACCATGTGTGATAATCCACTAGAGCATACCTACATTTTGGATGCCCTTCTGAATAAAACCCCCCAGAAATGGTCTAAATTTGGACGGGAAACTCACCTATTCCTGCTGCAGTTGCTTCATCTCTGTCTGGCAGGTGCACAGACTACCTACATGACCTCCAGTTACAACCCATTGACTGCCTACTGTCTTGTGGGCCTGAGATTTTCTGCTCTTATTACAGGCATTTTGGCGTGTTTCTAGAAGAGATTGGGTATGTGAGGAATTTAGGTTTAGGCCTACTTTAAATGTACCGCTTTTTTGCAAACATATTTGACATTGTTTTTCATTCTGCAAGGAATGTTCCAATGCAACCAGAAAACATAAAAAGAATAAAACCCTGGGGAAATATATGTGCCCAAGACAGGTTGTCCATGATTCATGCATTGTATGAGAAATTGCTATGTGAATCACTGAATTCCTGTTGTTACATGTAAAGCTATACATGTTATGGATGTTGTGGAATAATGAAACCAAGCTTCAGTTATCCCACGTACAATGGGGATCTTTGAGTGTAATGCAATATATAGGTCATCATTCTTTTTATAATCGTGTGTTTTTCTTCCCTCTAGTTACTGACTACAAGCTACAATACTGAAATGTAGTAGAGGGCTTCAATGTGCATGGCTGCTGGTTCAGTGGTTCGTATCCAAAGCTACACCTGCAAACAGTGAAGCTTGTTGCAAATGTGGGATCTTGCATCCAAGGCCTTGCACTTATGCCTTTTGAAAATATTGCTTATGAAACGAGATTCGATCAGGCTGAGGTCAAACCCTAGACATAGTACTTAAAAAGTAAATATATCCCCAACAGATTTCGATTATTTTTAAGTGCAGTTCAACAGAAATAGATATTTCCGTGTCTGGATACTCCACATAGAAATTTTGGCAATTATGTTCTTAACTAGTAACAAGATTTTTGACATCAGTAACACTGCTTTTTCTAGGTTCTTGAGCAATCACAAAGACAAAATAAGATGATTTGCATGGCTCCGCCACCTGCTAGAGACCACTTGTAAACCCTGTTATTCTTGAGTGTGTCTATGTGACATGCAAAGGCTTTCTGCTATAACATTATACTCTTGATTATGAGGCATTTTGTCTCTTTTAGCCCACTATATTAAGCCTATTATGGGTCTGCCCCTAAGCGGCATGTGGGGTAAACATTCCAGTCTTCTTGATTTTCACGTGAGCAAATTACCAGCAAATCACATGGTTTCCTAGTTGCTTAGTAATTTGGGTTGGAGATTTTCGCGTTTAACCCACATAACCCCCCCCCACACACACACAAATACACACAAACACATACACAAACACATACACAAACACACACACACACACACACACACACACACAAACACACACACAAACACACACACAAACACACACACAAACACACACACAAACACACACACACACACACACACACACACACACACACACATTTTGGTCTATGGCAAGGCAAAAAAACTCTCCAGATACTGGTAGCCAATAATGCTCAAAAATAATTACTTTCTATGCTCAATCGTAGTCATATTGGTTCCCTGAAACAAAATATCCCCAATATAATGGTCATATATAATATATATATATATATATATATATATATATCCCTCATTAAATGAATGTCTTTTCTAAGCTTTCATTGCAAGCGAGACCTTTAACCCTAGTTAATACAGTCCTTTTTTCTACTTTGGGGTCCAAAATTGTAACCTGTAATTTGCATGACGTTTAAAAATGATGCGTTGTCCCAAATTTGGGTTGCCTTATCTTTAAATTTGTGCCCATTTTCCATTGTGGTTTGTTGAGTGCAAGCGTAGGGTACTTACATGCATGTCAAACCTGATTGATTTCCGATTGGAGGTTGCAGTTGAAATAGCACAGGGACCAGGATGTGGTATTAAAGAAACATTTCAGACTTGCTAGTTAACTTTAAATGAAGGGATATCCAAAATCAGGATGTCCCAGGAGAGGGGAGTGAAAGTGAAAGCATTTTTGGTTTGAGGCCTGACTACAAGAGATCCTTTACTTTACGACCTGCCCCATTACTTCCCTCCTGCTCTGAAGAACAAAATATTGATCAATAACATAATTTAGCAAAACTAAATCAAAATACAAACTGGAATATGGCTCCCACGGCAGCCATAGGATCAATTCCCAATGTCCCATGCCATCTCATTCATTCTCATGTTGGCACCCTGTTCCATTATTCCATGACATGCCTTTCCCAGCTCAGCAAATGCCTGCAAATGGAAGTGAATGCATTGGCTTTCTATAGAATCCATAAGTTGTTTATATCAGAGAATTGGAGATGCTTTGAAACAGCTCTTTTTAACCCTTTGAGTGCCGGCCTACCGAGATTTTTTGTCACAATCTGTTGCCAGACGACTTTTCACGTTTTTGCGCTACACGTGTGCAACCTTGATTTTTGAAGGGATTTCCAGGGATTTCGATGAAAATTATATATTGTTTTTTTCAGCAGAGTCTCGGCTTCAACATGAACTGTCTTGTTTGGCCTTTTTTTAGTGTATTCTCAATACTTTTGGGTGAAATATGTGCAAAAAAATGAAAAAAACCTATTTTTTACAATTTGTAGTGTTTTTTTTGTAATAAAAAATGTAAGTTTGTTAATAAAATATTATTGCGTGTGAAAGCCCTATTTCTCCCGGTTACAATGGTACCACATATGTATAGGTATACCCCCTTTCCTGAAACAGCAGTTTAGGAGATTTCAGATAGAATACAACTATGCAATATGATTGCATAGTTGTAAGAGGTTAATAAAAAAAAAAAATGACATAGGGTTCCCCCTCCCGGGGGGGGGGGGGGGGGGGACCTCATTTCTTTTTTGGAATTCTAAGGCTTAAAAACCCTTAAAATCCCCCCCAAAAATGACATAGGGTCCCCCTTACCCAGCATTACTGACCCGGACCAGCTATGGGGGCTTGTAGAACAGGGCGCAGGGGCCAGCGTTGGTGGCCCCTGGCCCTGCAGGCTACTAGCCCACATAGCCACGTGGCCCGGGCCCTTCTGCCCCCCCCTGGCCGTTGGGGAGGCAGGTAATGGAGGGCTGGGGGTTATGGCAAGTCACCCCCTTGCTGCAGGTGACCTGCCATACCCAGAGCCTTGTGAACTGGTATAAGGGGTCTCATGGATCCCTTACCAGTTCACAAAGGGTTAAGTTAAAAAAAAGACACCAGACAAGTTCTTTATTATTCTATTTTCACTTATACTTACCTCCCATCCAGTGTCCCACGCTGCTGCAGATGACAGTTGTCGGTAGTGATCAGAGCAGGGAGGGAGGAAGGCAAGGAGATCAGAGCCACCCTGCCTGCCACCCTCCCTGCTCCGTTCGCTGCTGACAACTGACAGATCGGAGCCCGGGTGCCAGTAACCCGAGGAGTGGGATGACGTCATCAAGTGGGCGGAGTTAGGGGCGGGGCTAGGGGCGGGGCCAGCGCCGGCCGAAGAAGATGGTGATGGCCCATTTCTGGGCCCTCACAAGCAGCGTGGAAAGCCCAGGGGGGGGGATCGGAGCCCCCCCTGGTGAAGAGAAGACCCGGGGAGAGCCATCGCGCTGCCAGGTGAGTAAATGTCATTTACTGTTTTTTTTTTTTTTCAGATGTCGGCGCCAGAGGGGGGGGGGCTATTCCGGGCCCCCTCCTGAAGATCAGAGGCCTGGGGGGAAATCTAACAGCGGATTCTTGTACAGAATCGCTGGCCCTTTCAAATGAGGGGTAAGGTAAGTCTGTATGTTTTGTACTTTTTGTTTTATGGGGCTCTAAAGTCAGCTACGTGACTCTCACGTAGCTGGCACTTAACGGTTGGAGAGGCAGCTACGTGAGAGTCACGTAGCTGGCACTAGAAGGGTTAAACTGTTCCTAGTTGCCTGTGTGCCAGGGACAAGGACACAGTTTTTGTAAAAATGACAGCCTAATATCTAGGTAGCGTAAGGTAAGTGTCTTGTTCCTGACCATGACCCCTCATGGATTTTCAGCTTATCAATATCTAATCTACAGTCGGCCAGTATGCAGCACATGTTAAAGGCATAGAGACAACAAAAAATAATAAAACAAAAACAAAAATAAAAAATACATGCATTAAATAGACTATCCTGGGTTTTGTTCCTTTCCCCACATCGCCACAGCAACTCACCTCTTCCCGTTCCCACGGTGCGTCTAAGAGCAGCGGCTCTGACAGCCACATCCCCCTCCTCCCTCTAACAAGTAGCGTGCCCGCATCGGTCATTCACAAATGCCTGGCGTGGGCACGCGCACTACTAGAGGGAAGCGGAGGATGCGGTCGTCAGAGCCGTTGATCTTAGACGTGCTGTGGGACCAGGATAAGTTGAGTTGGCTGCAGCGATCTGGGAGGGTTTCACACAGCGGGGTGCCCCTGGGAAAAGGACCAAAACCCAGGATAATCAAAATCCTGGGTTTTGTCCCAAATTTGTCGCTCTGAAAAAAATAGCTTAATATAAACCCTGCTGGTATGTGCAAAGTAGCTCTAATAGTACAGTAGTTAACTGGGAAAAGACAATAATGAGGTACAAGAGTGCAAAGACAAAGAGATAAAGTGCTAATGCTAAATTATAAAAAAACAAAAAATACTAGAAAATTGGCCCACACACCACTGTTCCCCCAACCATGGCAATGACAACAATGTGGACCGTGAGGTTGAAGCAAAAAGTGAAACAGTGACAAAGGTTAAGAGCAGCCAATTTGGTAAATAGCAATAAACGTATATCACAAGATGAGCTGAGCTAGGCATCCATCAAGGCATAACAACACCGATGTGTTGCATGGTAGCGACTACCACTTCATCAGGATGTTACCTTTGGGCACCATGACATCTCCTTTTGTACTGCAGTAAAAAGCCACCAGTAACCTTCCGGGTATTAAAAATGATCTGTGTCTGACATGAATACCCCAAAAGGCAATGCAATAAAGGCTATGCTCTGGATCATGGAGGCCTGCTCAGTAAGTGGAGTTTATGCTGTTTAGATAAACTACACTCGGGGCCGGAAAGTTTATGTGGCCTTTTTGCGTGTTGACACCTCATATGTCTTGTAACATCACCCTTTAGCTCACTTGCCACTTTCGCTTTCTCCACTGTTGCTGATCATCCTCCAGTCCTGGCTGCATTTGCAAAGATCAGTAAAGATATTACAATTGAATTAAGCTACACGTGAGATGAAGCCTAATTAAGATGGTTGCAGTGGGCTATTGCCAATATAATATAGAAAAAATCCCAAATACACTGTATATTCTCCACATACCACACTTCCTAATGTTCAGAACATTCTATAGACTAGTACTGGTAATTACTCACAGCAAAAGGTTGAATGCTTTAAAGTTTTTCCATTCAGTACTATGCCGAGCTGTATGACAACTCCTGAAGGTTGTTGCTATAGCAAATGTTAAGCAAAACCACTTAGAAAAGCATGTTATAAGATTATGTGCTTTTAAGACAGCGGTGCATTCAAATATTACATTAATAAAAGACCAGATTTTATGATTTATATGCTCACACACACTGAGTTTTTGAACTCAAATTTTTTTTCATTCGCATAAAACTGACAGTACATAGACTATTGGCTTTAGTTCCTGCAACTAAAATAGCTTGGAAAAGAAATTGTCAGTGATATAGGTCCACAGTAGGGACAATAGTGATGCAAGACAATTAACCCACTTTTTTTAAAGGGTCAGTTGAAACAAATGGAGAAAGTCTATGAAACATAAGATACTCAATAAATCGGAAACTCGATGCGTGGCAAATATTAAACCCACATTAGCCTTTTATAAGCTCTACAGTCTACAATTTACAATTTCTGTAAGGTTGTTTTCCCCATATTGATCAAGATCTTTACCAAAAAAATAGTACATCAGAACTTTCTATATTATGGTAGGTCAGTGTCTATAGGTAACATTGGGGAGGTTGGTGGGGTACCTGATAAATCCTACCTGGTACACTAGTGAAATTGGTAGAATAGAATGTTATGTATGTTGGTGGAGCCACCTGAAAAAATGTGGAATTATTGTCAATTTGATTTTAGATGAAACTTTTAATTGTGTGTAAGTCGCACAGCTATTGTTGAATTTAAACCTTTGTGCATCACTTCTCTGTTATCCCTGTGGCTTTTAGCCATTGTATCTTATCTTTGCCATTGCTACTTATCTACCATTATTTGTTACCCATTGTTGATTTGATTTTTCAGTCTTCACTCATCTCTACCTACAAGCTACAGAGGGTTGTTTTTTGTTTTCTATGGTACATACTGTATTTACAGTGTTGGATTGGTGTACTTTGATCCCAGCAGGAGGAAATTATTCTTGGCCTCCACCAGAGGAAATCATTCTTAGCCATCACAAGAGGAAATCATTCTTGGCCTCCACCAGAGGAAATCATTCTTGGCCTCCACCAGTGGAAATCATTCTTGGCCCCCACCAGAGGAAATCATTCTTAGCCCCCACCAGAGGAAATCATTCTTGGCCTCCACCAGAGGAAATCATTTTTGGCCTCCACCAGAGGAAATCATTCTTGGCCTCCACCAGAGGAAATCATTCTTAGCCCCCAGCAGAGGAAATCATTCTTGGCCTCCACCAGAGGAAATCATTCTTAGCCCCCACCAGAGGAAATCACTCTTGGCCTCCACCAGAGGAAATCATTCTTAGCCCCCACCAGAGGAAATCATTATTGGCCTCCACCAGAGGAAATCATTCTTGGCCTCCACCAGAGGAAATCATTCTTGGCCTCCACCAGAGAAAATCCTTCTTGGCCTCCACCAGAGGAAACCATTCTTGGCCTCCACCAGAGGAAATCATTCTTGGCCTCCACCAGAGAAAATCCTTCTTGGCCTCCACCAGAGGAAATCATTCTTGGCCTCCACCAGAGGAAATCATTCTTAGCCCCCACTAGAGGAAATCATTCTTGGCCTCCACCAGAGAAATTCATTCTTGGCCTCCACCAGAGGAAATTATTCTTGGCCTCCACCAGAGAAAATCATTCTTGGCCTCCACCAGAGAAAATCATTCTTGGTGCCCACCAGAGGAAATCATTTGTAGTGTCCACAGAGGAAATCAATCTTGGCGCCCACTAGAGGTATTATTTCTTGATGCCCATCTGAGGAAATCATTCTTGAACTCCTTGAACACCTGACATTCTTTCCTGCAGTCTTTGTGTCAGACCCTAGCCATCTAGAATGACCCATTCCTAGCATTTTTACATGTTCTGGCAGACAATCTGCCACAGAACACCCACACCAAGGCACAAAAACTTGAGAGCTGCAGGGTTACTGCATCAGCCAATGCATGTGCCGTGTATGTTGCCAGGAAGGTAAGACCCTAAATCTGGATGCCCCATAGAGTGGAAGATATTCTTAAAGACTCTAGGCCAGTGGCTGTCCTCTTTAACAGATGGGGTATTCGGATGCCGGAGCAGTGGGGTTTTATGAAAACTATCAGTTTCTTCTACTTTAACAAATCAAACCTAATGTTAGCTGCCACTTACGGAAAAACAAACAGTACATTTTTGAAAAAAAGGATGATATTCTTTTTATACTGTAATATAGTAGACATCATATACCTGGTTAAAACCAGTAGCTGGAGGGAATCACCTGAAGACATCAGATTCCATTTCTTAAGCATGTGTTGTCCCAACCACAGGAATTCAAGGCCATCCTTCCCGGAAGAACTTTTCCTTGCTTTGAAGGCAGTTAATCTTCACTTTCCCACGCTCAAAGGTTAATAAACCCAGTTTCGATTAGTCATTTAGGCTAGGTTTCTATTATCATGGCAACCGCTGAACCTTATCCACACTCAAACAATGATCAGTGGAATTCCTCACATTCTTGTAGTAGCACTAAAGACAGATAAACAGTAGTCAAATGTCATAAAAGTTATGTGCCGCACACTCACAAATTACTGCCCAGAATAGGTTGTCTCCTATAATTATCATCTGTAATCAAGTGTAAGTGTATTTTCACTTTTAAATAGGCTTTTCATCCAGGCTTTAGAAAAAGAAATTGGAACTTGGATAAAAAATGAATTGCATTACTGACACAATAGAAATATAACAAAAGAGTGTTAGAATGAACTGAAATGCTCATATATTATTTAAAGTAGATCTGTAATATTCAAAATGCTAGCTAGGTTACTTATAGATCCTATGTTGTTTTCCTCAACTAGAAGGAAGAAAAACAAGGGGGGGGGGGGGGGGGGCGTTTTTTCCCCTCAGCTAGCCCCTGGGAATTTAATAGTATTAACAACTTAAATATCTGCTCAGAAAAGTACAAGATGAATAAAAGCATTTGCACTCATGAGAAGAATTGTATTAGCAATACACTGTTATTCCAGCACAGGCTGGATCAGGCAGTTACAATGGAGCAGTCCTCCTCTGCAAAAGCACAATGGTACAGTCACAAATCTGTCATCAATTATTATTATTTCATCCAGTAAAAAAAAAGCATGGCTGATTTTCTTTTCATACTTTTACTTTCCAGTATATTTATATCCCAGTTTACGTGGGGTTTTTTTTTGAATCTGTCAGCTGTTGATGCTGTAACATGCTTCTGTGGGAGGCTATTCCACAGATTTATAGTTCTTATAGTAAAATATGATTGTCACCTCCGGAGACTGAATTTATTTTTTTTCCAGTCGAAGGGAGTGCGTCCTTTAAATCAGACTACTCAGTCGTCGCCTCTCAAGACTAAACAGATTTAATTTTCATAGTCTTTCCTCTAAGATCCTTCATTCCTGTTATTAGTTTGGTGGCTCTCTTCTGCACCATTTCCATAGTCAGAGCATCCTTTCTATGAGCTGGTACCCAGAACTGGGTGGCATATTCCAGGTGAGGGTGCACCAGTGCCTTTTAAAGAGGCAAAATTACATCCCTATACGATGATTCCATGCCTCTTTTAATGCATTATAATCTTGGTGGCCTTGGAAGCAGCTGCTTGATATTGCATACTGTTATATAGCCTGAAGTCTTCCAACGCATTTCACAATAAGCTTCCTCAGGGAAGATCCTCATTCAATTCTAAATGGTGGTGTCCTATGGATCTGCTGGGTACTGCTGGGTATCCAGTCACTTTGCATTGAGGGTTATGTCAGTTAAAATCCCAGCAGCAGCACAGCTGGGATGCTGGGAAAGGAAGCTCCGAGATGGCAGCCACCAGGGGAAAATCAGTGAGGTGACGTTTCAGCTTTAAACCGGACCTTCACCCTAAATAAGAGCATATCTTATATGTTTCCCTCATTCTGTACACACAGATTGTCCGCATTAAAAATCATCCTACCTGCACCTATTGCATTTTCTGAGCCTTTAAACTCCCAAGATGATGATCCCATGGGTTCCCAGGCTGCCTGCAAACAGGAACAGTCTTCTGACTGTGTTGCTCTGCATTCTGGGACCGCTGTCCTTTTCCTGACCCCAGCTCTGCTCTGTGCAAAGTACAACCACCCCCAGCACTTCCCCTCTTCTCCTCAGTATGTGATGCTTCTGAAGCAAGATGGCGGTACCCGTATTCCGATGTCCTCACTAATGTTGCAGCCCAGAGAGGGAAATAATAAAAAGTGAGCAACTAAAAACGTAAAATCTATTAGTTTTAGTTGCTGGAAATAGTTTTTTACAGTTTAATGAAATAATGCTAAAGGTCTGGTTTAAGTGGAAACAGGAGCAAATGTAAGTGCTGACAATGGATTCAGTATCATGCATGCAGATGGGGCATTTATGGATTTTGGGGATTTATTTTCAACTGTGCATGGCTGTTGATTTAAGTTAAATGGTAACATTTTATTAAAATTTGCATCCTAAGGGCTGAATGTAACAGGTAAAAGGTTAATGTATGAGCAATTTCAGGGCCTCTTTTATGTCTTTGTATATTATACCTTTCTTCCCCTAGAGGAGATTAGGTCTGGATTGTCAATACTTACTACCTGCTAGAAACTGATCCTCTTCTTTTCCCCTTCTGTTGGACTTGGCTCCAATCCTTGTCACTGCTGCTCTGGGCCTTCTGCTTCTGACTGAAAAGACCCGGGTAGCTTATTTCTGGCGAGGAACAAGCTACTGTACCAGCAATTTTGTGTCGCAGGTTGGCAATGTTAACTCTTTTACAGCCTCAGCTTCCCAGTGACCACAATGAACACATGGCGGAGACCCCCTTGACATAGCAAATGGTTTACACCCTCGTGTTTATTAAAACTGGACACTTATTTGGTGATAATCTATCTAACGGTGCTGCAGTCATTGTATGTCATGTTGAGCGGTAAATGCACAAAGCTCTATACACATGCAGCAATGAAAAGAATATTTTCTTCTTCTGTACAGTACACTGTGTATTAAACAAGTTGATAATATCTCCATAGCAACTTTACCAGTACAATAGCATAGGGCTGAACCACACAACACAATAAATACGGTAATCCAAGTTTTTTTTTTTACTGCAGCGTCAAATAAACACTTCATAAGCCCCCTCCACAACCCCCCCCGCCCCCCCCCCCCGGGAAAATGGAATTTGGGATGTCTGCCTGCTTAGCAACCCCACACAGTTTGCACTTCTGCAAAGCTATTGAGATGCTTTCAGGCTTACATGCTCACTGGCAGCAAATAGGCTTCGCTAGACATGCATGTTCCACTCTGATTCATGCCCACCTGGTAAATCCAGTTGGTCGTCCAAAGAGAAGATTAGCGATGGACGAACCCAACCCGCAAAGTGCACTACAGCTGGCACTAGAAGTGTCCTCACTCATGGGAGCTGGCAGTGCAGAGGATCGGGGCTGAGGTGAGTTAGACCTGTTTTCTTTAATATATTTTGTACTTATTAGTGGTTCAGTGGGGTTCCACTGTCGTGTTTGGTGGCCCAGTGGCTGCTGCCCCATCCCCTACTCCCCACAGTGAGTAATGCCACTCCCAGTACAGGAAGGAGCCAGTCGAGACACTGCTATTGAGGATTGAGAAGTTCCAGCACATTTGCAGTGAGGTAAATTCACTTGTCGGTGCTTGCAGTTTCACACAGTAGGGCAAATATTCCTCTTTAATTATTACGGCCAAAAATGAAAATCAGGGGCTCTATATGACACCATGGAGCAATGGACCGAAGTAAATACTGAAAAGGAAAAAGTTAGTCCAGGCTCTGAGAGCTTCAGGTTTACAATAGAGCAATGGCAACTCCCCTACCCCAACGCCCTTGGTTGAACTTGATGAACATATGTCTTTTTTCAACCGCATTAACTATGTAACTATGTAACTGACTATCATGGTTATTAACTTTTCATTTTCATTGCAATTCTGCCCCCCCCCTCCCCAGATAAACCTTTTGCTGTCGGCCTACCTAGAGATCTTGGGCCTTATTTATGATGTGCACCATTTAGTATCTTTCTGGAGGCTATAGCACCAGCTTTGGAGCGCCAGCATTTTTGTCTTATCTGACTTCGGTATGGACTACAATGGCACTAAAAGTCACAGCAGCAAATGATAACTAATTTGCTTTGACTGTTGCACTGGGTATTGGCAGGCCTGTGTCAGCACCTGTTGGACCCAGCTACCAATTATCCCTGCGCCAGTAAGCGCCACTTTGTACCGTCATCTTTTCGGCACTGCACAGTGTATTTATGAAATGTCTTCTCCTTGAAAAGATTGCCGCTGTATTTATTTGGCACTTGACAGCCTTTTATCAATACAGTTACGAGAAATCACTGCTGGGGACAAGTTTTAGAGTGCATTTAGGCTGCGTTTTAGTTGTTGTTCACAATTGCACACGTTACAAAAAGAAGCCACGAAAAAGATTTTTCGACGTAAAAAAAAGTTATTTGGCGAGATCTAGGTGCCACATTTCCATTATTGACAAGTCACAATGCAAGTTCTGTACAAATAATATATTAATATTACCTGAGTAATAAAATTGAATATGTTTTTATAACACGCATTGTTGGTATTTTGGGTGAGGTTAGAGATTGGTAGAGCCCTTGGCCCTAGTTGGGACCAAGTAGGGGAGGCCCAGCAATCCCTTTCTTTGTTGTGTGTGCTGTTTTAAGTAGGCCTACCTTTCATACCAGCCCTAATTGCTGTAGTGTGCCCTCACTGAAATGGGAGCACAATAAAACAATTTTTTTTTCTTTTTCTTTATTATTTCCATTATTATTCACACCTATTGGGAGGGTCGTTTCACGAGTGGGTCGAAAGATACCCACAACCATTATTGATACCATTTATACATAATCAAATAATTTTATTGCTACCAATAAAAATCCTGTGTCTAAACTAAAGTGCTAGTGCAAAAAAGTGCAGTAATGCAAAGCAAAGTTATAAATATTACATGTCCAAAACGTATCTACTTAATATCAAATGAACATGCCAAAACCATTTGGGACAAATACCCCTATAGTGCAAAATCACCCCAGCTGGGCCAGGTACAAAATCTCACCACCCACGCGTTCCGTGGAGCCAAGTCCACTTTCTCAAGATGCCAAACCATCTTGAGAAAGTGGACTTTGCTCCACGGAACGCGTGGGTGGTGAGATTTTGTGCCTGGCCCAGCAGGGTGATTTTGCACTATAGGGGTGTTTGTCCCAGATGGTTTTGGCATGTTCATTTGATATTAAGTAGATTTGATTATGTATATATGGAATGAACTTTGGAAATTGCTATGAGGGTTTCGGCCGGTTTTGTGTATAAATGTTTTTTAAAATTGTGATTGTATTGAGTTTATGTATATGTTTGTAGTCTTTTTTTAACATACTAATGAATTAAAAATGGTTGTATTGATGTGACGTTCGAGGATTGATTATTGAGGAACATTTGGTGCCTCCCGGGGCATCCCATTTTGCGGTTTACTGGGACCGTTGTTGTTTATATTGATATGTGTAAACTATATTGCTGTGTAAAAGCCCCAATACTCCTTATTACAATCGTACCATCGTGGCCCCCCTTACTCTTGGTCAGGAGAGCCCCCACACTGTAAGGAGCATTTTATGAGATTATGGAATAAAATACAACTATTATCCGCACTATCAAGTGTCAAATTAAAAATAAATTTGCGTGGTGCCCCCTGATTTTTTTATTTTTAAGGGTTAAACCCCCCAAAATTAAAAAAAACATCCTTGAAGGTTACCAGCCCGTATAGGCTTTTCTGCCCCTCCCCCCAGCATCGGGGGGTGCAGGCAATGGGGCAGGGAGTCAGCCGCTCCTCTGTGAACAGGTATAGGGGTCTCATGGACCCCTTACTAGTTCACAATGGGTTAAATGTAAAAGCTGCTTACCAGTTCACAAAGGGTTCAATGTAAGAAAAACACACCACACAGAAAAAAAGTAATTTATTAAAAATAAAATGTATTTTTTCTCTACTTTCCTCTGATCCCACACTGGTCACTCTGTGTACCACACCGATCACCACCGCAGTGGCATGCGGAAATATTTGGCAAGGCAGGGTCCAGGGGCAGGGAACCTGAGCCCTCTGCACCCCCCAATCTGGTTCCGCCGATCACTCCTGGTTTTTGACTCGCTCACTGCTGCTGGGAGGGGCCTTTTATAGGGTGAGTCTGATGATATAATGCCCTAAAAAAGTTATCTCCTGCTTTGCTGAGGACCCCGAGGGGGGGGTTGGATGACTCCAAGGAGAAGAGGACATCCCAGTGCTGGATGCCAGAAAGAGGTGAGCTGCTTTTTTTTGTTGCAACGGGGGAAATGCCAGGAACATGAAATTTGTGGCTGGCAATTAACGGATGGAAAGGCAACCATGTGAATTTTAGGAGCTTGGCATTTTAAGGGATAAAAGAAAAATAGATTTTATCCAGGTTGCCACCCCATGCACTGGGCTGCCAGTCACTCAAATGCAGTCCAAAGTATTACCAAAACAATGTAGTGTAAGTACTTTCCTAAACAACAAATTTAATTGTTCATTCACTAAAGTCTCTATGCTATTTAGTTTTCAGTAAGGTTGTACAAATATTGTGCAGCCAGGTTGTATGGCATGTGACAGCATAGCATATTCCCTTTTTGCTGGGTGAGTTGAGTTTTTTTGATAACCCCCCAATGACTTAGCATCAGATTTCTTCACCAGATTATCTGATCTGAATTTTATAGCTGTGATGAAGTCTCTTTATACTTGATGGCAAATCAATGCTGTGTACTAAAAGCACAAGAGAGAAAATTGAAAGTTTTTTCTGGTGTTTTAAAGGAGTTGCTTAAAGAAATACATCAACCACTAGGTGTCAGTACTGCCCTAAAAAGATAAACTATAGCAAGCTGCAAGATTATTTTGGTTCTGTTTAAAACACAAACACATTAGAAAAATAGCAAAATTAATTTAGCAAACTAAATTAGTTTAGTCTTACAAGTTACCACAGCTAAGGCTTTAAATAGTAGGTATCTGTAAAACCTGATGAGCATTTTAATATATTCAGTAATAAACATTATTACAGTATTCTCGTTTGTACAATTAACGCTACCAAGCCCTTGAAGTTTACAGGGCTGCATGTCTGTCTGTTGAGCACTAGTCCAGTAAATGTGCGTTTTGCCCATTTTAGAGCAGAAAAAAAATCTCAGCTCCGCCCAGGATCAAGCGGCGGAGGTCTCCATATCCCCCGGGGGAGCGTCTGATCCTTGGTCTTTAGCCGGGGAAAGAACACTGATTCTCCGTCCCACATGCATGCTGACATCAGCTCACTCTGTAGGTGTAAAAGGCAGCTGAAGTGAGCGGTGGAAGCTGATAGTGATCCTGGTGAAGGGCAGCGGACACCAGTCTTCTGCCCCACACCCGACCGGCAGTGAATGGATGCCGCAGGATGGAACCAATCGGCGACAGAAGTAGGTAAATAGTGAAAAAAAAAAAAATATATATATATATATAGATATATGTTAAAGAGATTTATGTGTTTTTTACACTTAACCCTTTGTGAATTGGTAAGGGGTCCTTGAGATCCCCTATACCAGTTCAAAGGACAGGAGTAGCTGGCGTGTCACTGGCCAAGAAGCAGGTGACTTGCCAAAGACCCCCCTCTCGATTACCTGCATCCCAAAATTCAGGACGTGCAGAAGAGCCCGGTGCCCGTGTAGGCTCTGTGGGCTGGTAGCCTTCAGGGCCAGGGGCCGCCCGCTCAGCCTCCACGCTGTGCTGGTTTTGCTGGAGAGGAGTACCCCGCGCTGTGTTTTTATTTTTAAGGGTTTCACCATTGATAGATATCTGTAATGTGCAGTTAATTTGAAAATCTCATAAAATGTCTCCTAGACAGAAAGAATACCACTACATATTTGGTACTGTTGTAACAGGGAGAAATAGGGCTTTTACACGAAATATGATTTTCTTGAAAAACTTTAAAAAAAAAATGCTACAAAGTTTTAATTTTTTCACACATTTCACCTAAAAATATTGAGAAAGCATTGACAATTACAAACAGCACATTTCATGTTAAAGCCCCAAATCTGCTGAAAAAAAGCAATATATAATTTTCCTAAAAATCCCTGCTAAAATCACAGTTAAACATATATAGTGAAAACCGGTTAAAAATAGCCCGGCAACAGAGGGTAACAAGTATTTATGAATAGCGCCATTTAACATGATTTTGCTGGCATATGCAACCTCCTTTGAGTGCCTATAGCTTTTTAAATGTTAGCGCTGCTAATCAGCTTGGATTGGGGCACTAGGTATTGACCGGCCTGTGTCAGCACCTGTTGGACCCGTATGCTGATAAAAGTGCCAGTGAATGTCACTCTGTACCGCCAACTTTAAGACGATGCATGCCGTATGTATTCATTTTTTACATACCGACAAGATTGGGGCTCTATTTAACATTTGCTGAACAGGGTTTCTTCATTACAGTCACAGGATATCATTGCTTTAAACAAGTGGCACTATTTTAGAGTGCGTTTAGGCTGCGTTTGAGTTGTTGTGTCACAAGTAAAAAATACAATGGCATTTAGTGACATCTAAGTCCTGCATTTACATTATTGACAAGTCACCAAATTAAATCTGTAGAAAAAATTGTGTATAACATTATTTATAAGCACGAAACACTCTAGTACAGTTCTTCCCATTGTGATTTATGGGATCTTAACCAGAGATGAGCGAACCGGTTCGGACGAACCGGAATTCGCTCCGAATTTCAGGAAATATTCGATTCGGCACGAACCCGAATATTCTGTGGTTCGTGCCGATCGAATTTTTCCTGAAATAAAAAAAAAAATGCCGGCATGGTGGGAGCTTTGGAGCATTGGAACTGGATGAATTAGCATATGGCTGCCATTTGACATCACTGCTGACATTACTGCTTCCTGTTAGTGTTTTTATGAATATTGGGCAAAAGGCTTTAGTAAAAAAAAGAAACAGGCTGCTTTCGGGCACTGGGCTGGGGATAGAGGGTAACAAAATAAGCTTCTTCTGTGGGTATAGGTACACTTTAATGCTGCAGTAAATAACCATCTTCAGTTCTTTAAATCCTCTATGATATTCTCATACTCTATTGTGTATAGTAATTTGTAAGACCGGTAAGAAACGGTCAAGGACTTGAAAATTATACTGCCATGGGGGTGGGCATGCGCGTGTGATGCGGTCGGACAGGCTCTAATACCGCTCAGCGCCCGCTCTACGGAAACAGAGGAGAGCGGCGGCTTTCGAGCGTAGCAGAGACATAGATACACTTGACTTGTTCTCCGGAGGGTATCTGGAGTGAGGGGAAGGCGAAAGCAGTATCCTTACCTTGCTGTGTGGAGGTGACTGGCTAGATCGCGGAGGCGCGCTGGGCCTGTAAGATTGCAGCGGCTGGGTCTGGAACAGAGCCGGTGGAAGGTTACGCAATAATGGATTCGGCATTAACAGTGAGTCCGATAAGCGAGGCTGGTGCGGGCATGGAAGCGCTGGTGCATCCAGCTTTGTTGGAGCAAATAGATTCCCTATTTACTAGGGCCTTGAGCCTCGATACAAAAAAAATAACTGAGGATTTTGCAAAGGAGTTGTTTAAAGTTTCGAGATGTCTTTCTGCCATGGATGAAAGGTTGAGTGAGGTTGTCACTATGATTGAGGCGCATGAGGAGGATATTGCTAAACTGAAGGAAGATAATCTTTTGTTTAACAAGCTGGAGAACGCGGAGAATAGGGATCGCAGACAAAATTTAAGATTTAGAGGTCTGCCTGAGCCCTTTGAAGTTCCCCAGTCCATAGTACTTGCTATTTGCCAGGAGCTTTTACCCGGAGAACCAGGGGCCCGCTTGGAAATGGATAGAGCTCATAGGGCATTAACGCGCTGAAGGAATCCTGAGGATCCTCCTCGTGATATTATTGTAAGATTTCATTACTTTACAACAAAGGAAAAGGTTTTGCAAACTGCACGTGCTAGTTCCCAGCTATCTTTCCAAGGCAATAACTTTCAATTTTTTTCAGATCTCTCCCCTACTACAATCAACAAGAGAAAAGAGCTACATCCACTCCTTAAAGTTTTGCCAGATCATGGCGTTAAATATAGATGGGGATTTCCATTTACAGTTCAATTTTCGTTTGGGAATAAGGACTGGTCAGCTTCAACCAGTGATGAGCTTCAGAAAATCTTATCCGATCTGTGCCTGTTAACCGTTAAGCAACCGGGTGCTGCTGCCAGGAGATTTTTGAGTTTGGATCATTCCCCAAAAGCGCAGAGGGCCGGCAAGAGGCAAAGGAAACATGTGTCTTTTGAATCCGTCACCCCTATTATTGCAGAAGGGGATACTTAATGTATTTTTGGTTTGATATGCCTTTTTTCTCTTTTTAGGTTGTCCTGTTCGGTTCTTGGGCCCAAACTTGGGTGATACTATTTGTTGTGGTGGGGTTGGAAGGGAGGGGGTTCAGGTTTGGAATATAGTTTATAATTTAGGCTGGTTCTATAGGTAGGTGGGGAATGGTTTCTAGGCATAGTTGGGTAAATACATAAGTAGCATTATCTACAGAAAGAATTGTAATTGCATATATTGCATATAGGTTGTTGCACTTTTTTTTTCTTAGTGAAATATTGGGATCCATGGTTGTTAGGTTAATTATATACCTTTAATTTTTAGGTGTGCAGGCCTATATAGCTTGTGGAGGTCCTTTCTCTTAATGGCTCAAGAGGGGAGGGGGTTAGATGTACGGGTTGAAAGTTTATGGGGAGACATGTAGACCGCCTTATATAATCTTAGAGGGTAGGTTCCCTATTGATATGGGGCTTATATGCTTCTCCTCTATTTCCCTCTGGAGAACAAATCGGGGAGGTTGGGGCTTTAGCAATAATATGATTGTATGTGGCATGACTCAGGTATACTGAGGAACACCTTTTTCTGTAGAGCGGCCTTGTTTTGCTGCACTCTAGTACTACCCTTATTGGCAGTTTGTCAGTGGGGTCAGTAAATTTTTCTTTGTTTTGTCTGTTCTTCCCTTATCCTTATCTAGTATTTTTATTTGTCTTTTTATTTATTTTGCTCTTTTTAAAGTGGACCAACACCCAGGATTTTGACTATCCTGGGTTTTGGTCCACTTCAGGGGGGCACCCCGATTAGGGGTGCCCCGCTGTTTAAAACCCCCCAGAAACCCCCAAACTCACCTCACCCCGCTCCCACGGACAAGCGGCGGACAAGGCAGCGCGTCCGCCGCCGCCTCCCGCGCGCCCCTCTGACAGTGCGCGCGCCCGTGCCGGCCATTCACAAACGGCGGGCGCGCGCACAGCTAGAGGAGCGCGCGGGAGGCGGCGGCGGCAGGTGAGTTCTTTTGGGGTTTTGGGGGGGGTCCCTCACCGCGGGACATCCCGATCTCGGATGTCCCGCGGTGAGGGGGGTGATCGGCCCGGGAATCTTATAGATTCCCGGGCCGATCACCCATGGGTGACGGTCCACTTTAAGGAAGTAGTTGTTGCTGGCCGGGACCTACCGCTGGGAGGGAGGTTCTCCTTCTTTCCCTCTTTTTCCTTCTTTTTTCGTTTTCTCTTTTGTAATTTCAGTTTATCTTTTCTTTTTCTGCCTTTTCTTTTATAGCACTCTTAAGGCTCGATTCAAAGAAACATTCGTCCGGACTTCCGTAGCTGTCTGTGAAAGTTTTGGTGGGTGTTTGTCATTTTTTGGCTTTTTTTCGTATATTTTCCACTCGCACGAACGTTCGAGAACATGCGTATATGCTCTTTCGATAATGGTGCCAAAATCGGAAGATTTTCGTTACTTCGGGAGCTTTTTCCCACCAAATCGGAAATGTTTCGTCCGTTCAGAATTTTTTCGTTATTGCAATGGGCTTGCGATTAATTCAGAGAGCTGATTGCCGATGGTCCCACACCTCATAAATTCGTTTCAGGGCAAAAACATTCCCGGCACCTTTTTGACTACGGGAGCGCGAGCCAGCCATGGACGAGGCTACTGCCTTTGAGGAGCATGAGGATCTGCAACTCATGGGCATTGAGATCGTCCGGAGGGCACAGACCAGATTGCACCGGCGGCGACGCATGGACATCAATAGCATGCATGACACTGAGCTGTTCGAGCTGACCAGGCTTAATCGCGCTTCCCTCCATAAATTATATAGTGAGCTGCGGCCATGGTTAGCCCGCACCACAAGGAAGGGGCAAGCAATTTCAGGTATGACCAAGATGCTTGGCTGCCTGCAATTTTTGGCGAACGGCTCGTTCCAGAGGCTGGGTGCCCTCTCCGTGGGGATTTCACAGCCTACGCTGAGCCGCGCGCTATCCCAATTTTTGGAAGGCATGGCTACCATAACTCGGAAATATATTTGTTTCCCTGAGGATATGGTAGCCAGAAACGCCATTAAGCTGGCATTTTTTAATATCGCCGACATGCCCAATGTCATGGGTGCTATTGACTGCACCCACGTTGCCCTCGTCCCTCCGTCAAGCGACGAGTATATATACAGGCAAGTTTTGGCTTCCATTGTCTATAAATATTTGTTTGTCCCTCCTTTGCTCAATCACATTATTCGTTTGGTTCATTGGCAATAGTCCCTCCTTTCAAGAAAAGCTTCCTTGTGACTAATCTCGCCATTTGTAGTAACTTTCATTGCCAATAGTCCCTCCTTTCCAGAAAAGCTTCCTTGTGACTAATGTCGCCATTTGTAGTAACTTTCATTGCCAATAGTCCCTCCTTTCCAGAAAAGCTTCCTTGTGACTAATGTCGCCATTTGTAGTAACTTTCATTGCCAATAGTCCCTCCTTTCCAGAAAAGCTTCCTTGTGACTAATGTCGCCATTTGTAGTAACTTTCATTGCCAATAGTCCCTCCTTTCCAGAAAAGTTTCCTTGTGACTAATCTCGCCATTTGTAGTAACTTTCATTGCCAATAGTCCCTCCTTTCCTGAAAAGCTTCCTTGTGACTAATCTCGCCATTTGTAGTAACTTTCATTGCCAATAGTCCCTCCTTTCCTGAAAAGCTTCCTTGTGACTAATCTCGCCATTTGTAGTAACTTTCATTGCCAATAGTCCCTCCTTTCCAGAAAAGCTTCCTTGTGACTAATCTCGCCATTTGTAGTAACTTTCATTGCCAATAGTCCCTCCTTTCCAGAAAAGCTTCCTTGTGACTAATGTCGCCATTTGTAGTAACTTTCATTGCCAATAGTCCCTCCTTTCCAGAAAAGCTTCCTTGTGACTAATGTCGCCATTTGTAGTAACTTTCATTGCCAATAGTCCCTCCTTTCCTGAAAAGCTTCCTTGTGACTAATGTCGCCATTTGTAGTAACTTTCATTGCCAATAGTCCCTCCTTTCCAGAAAAGCTTCCTTGTGACTAATCTCGCCATTTGTAGTAACTTTCATTGCCAATAGTCCCTCCTTTTGTTTAGTCCCTCTAGGTTAATATACACTCAGATTTTACATCTTCACTCATTGCAATCACTCCCTCCTTGCTAATGCTCCCTCCTTGCCAAGAGTGTATGTGCACCAACGGCCTTTATTTATAAATTAGTCCCAAAGTTAGTTATTTCAAAGTAAAACATTTGTAAGTGTCCTTTTAATAGAACAAGTAAGACTGTCCAGGCTTAAACATTGTTCTTCTTTTACATGTTACATTTTGACATAGGCTGTTTGAAGTGTGCGTTGGATTTGTTTAATAAACGTAATTTTTGGGTGGTTTCTGTTTCCTTTTTCACCAGAAATCGCAAAATGGGCCATTCGCTGAATGTGCAAGCGGTGGTGGCCCAGGACCTGCGCTTTCTGAGCGTCCTGGCAGGCTACCCTGGCTCAGCCCATGATGCGTATATCCTGCGCAGATCTGGATTATTCCGCCGGTTTGAGTCAGGGGAATTTGCGGGTGCATGGCTCCTTGGTAAGTTGGCTCAAATTATCGCTTTGGATTCTATATGTATGGGCAAGTTTGATGTTGGATTTACCTTTCAGAAACGCTGCCTTGCCCCTCACCTTGTGAACATGTGTAAGCACACTGTAACCATTAGCTTAGACAAACTCCATTTGCTGCAAAATTGTTTTGCCTGCATTGTTTTAATTAATAAGTGTAATGTGAGGCCAAGTCTGAAACAGCCTTCGAAACCATTTTCTTTCGAAATCTGTAATTGACTTTACCAGAGAGTCAGCGCCATCTTTGCTTCCATGCATTTAACTTACTGAGTAGAGCTGAGCGGGATAAAGTGCAGGGGCAGGCTTACACCGGTTTGGGAGTAAGGCAAGAATTCTAAAGGGGCAGGTCAAGTTAGACCATACTACATTGTTCTGCAGCACAGGCAGGAAACAATATCTGCTAACAGTCTGCCTGATTGCCCAACATCCCCAGTATTATTTGCCTACTTTGGACCCACATCTATCACATATGTTTAATTCTTGTTTTAGCATCTGCAATCTGTATGCTCATGTTTGTGTGACAATGTCACATACCTCTTTTATTTTTATTGCAGTAGTAATGTTGCGTGGCAATGTATGATTTCCTGTTATTAATTTTTTTGTTTTTTTTGGGCTTATTTAGGAGATTTGGGCTATCCACTACTGCCGTGGCTCATGACTCCGGTCCTCCGGCCACAAACTCCAGCACAAGAGGCCTATAACCGTGCACATCGAAAGACCAGGGCAGTGGTGGAGAGGGCCTTTGGACTCCTCAAGACCCGGTTTCGGTGCTTGGACCACACTGGGGGCTCCCTGCAGTATGACCCGAAAAAGGTCATTGACATTATAATGGCATGTGCCGCGCTCCATAATTTAGCCATTATGCAAAGGGTCCCCCGATATCTGGATTGCCCACCCTCTCCACCCTCCGATGAGGCAGACGACGCCTATGTGGGCCAGCCAAGTGCGTCTGGGCAAGCCGTGCGGGCAAATTTAATAGCCACACATTTTTCCTAATTTAGTTTTTTTTTTTTTTGATTTTTTTTAAATTTTGGCTATGTTTAATTTCATTATGAAGTAAACAATAATGAATTTGTGCAACCCAAAAAATAAAATATGTTGGAGTATTTATTTGGAGACCTTGGTTCTTGTTTGTTTTCGTCCCAACTTGAACTCATATTTCTATATCAAAACACCACACACATGAGCTTGTTCAAAACAAAATGTTTACTACTTAGTAAAAGGTATATGTGAGCCAAACAGAATCGGAGGTGAGTGCCCCTCACATACTTTGGGACCACACCTGTACATGCAATTATGTTCAATACATTTGTACACAAAATAAATAGCACAAAATGAATCCCTCTCCTGCTTGCCCACATTTTCCACCGACACAGGTTGAAAGCAATCCTAGCTATGCCACATCTACACCTGTAAGTCACTGGGCCACCCAAACAAGAACACCCAGTCCCAATCCAAATCCAGTACAATCACAGCCAGGGTCCAAGGTCTTTGATGTTGAGGCCAGAATGTCACCCAATCATGCCGCCAAACATGAGGAGCCACCACAAATGTTATTGTGGCCAGGGCAGGCGCGCAACACCTTAAGTGGCCGATTCACTGAGTCTGGGACTCTGGCATTGGCTACTGGGCTACCTCAGGCCTTGAATGAGCTATATGGTGGATAATCAAAAGCAACCGAGCAAGAACAGCGCAAAATGTGTGATTTTTAGCCCTCACCAGACAAGTCAATCCAGTGGGTAGGTTTTGCAAAGATATGGACCAGATTCATGCCTAACACACCTTAATATGTGTGATGCCCATAGAACCCAGGTTGTGGCCCTTGGTGGGGGGGGGCCATAACATGGGCCTGTGTGGCATTCAGAATCTGCAACTGTTCCAAAATGTGTCTTTGGTTAGTGTGCATTTCGGCCATGCCTGACCTAATTTCTGAAGTCAAGTTGGCCATGTGGCTGTTATGGGTCCTCAATTCAGTCAGCACGGCACTGAAGGTAGTATTTAGGGACTCTAATTGGCCCCTAATATGCTCCTGATTTTGTTGGTTTTGGCGGCGAAAAAGGCGCCTCTCATGGTGCCATGCTGACTCCATCATCTGCACGCCCCTCCCCTGGGAAACTGGGCGACGTTGCTGAGTACGCCGCCCAATTCCCCGGGTTGTGGGGCGTGCAGATGATGTGGCTCGAGGACCCCCAACAGCCACAGGTCTGCTCGCCAAATCCTCAGCAGCAGATCTGAAACTGGGGACTGGAGGGTCAGTCTCTGCATGCTGCCCACGATGTGCAGGCAGCATGCAGCCAGCTTCACTCTGCTGCTGTGGATTTGGCGGAGACACATTTTGGGACAGTTGCAGATTCTGTCCCAGGGGAAGATCTTCAGAATCTCCTATGAAGCTTCCATCTTCCTCCTGCTCCTGGATTTGCTCCATCAGTGTGTGGCTCTGTTGGGGACATGTAAAAAAAAACAGGTTCAGTGTGTGGAATACCTATAAAAACCACACAAGCCAAACATGGCAAGCTACATGCATACACAACACCCTCAAAATACACTTACCGTAGACATCGGATCCTGGGTCCTATGCAGCGCGGAAGAAGACGGACGCGGTAACATGGCAGAGGAGTCCCCACTAGCTGAGGGATGATGCTGGCCTGGTTTGGAAGAAAAACAGCGATTAATACACACAACTATGCATAGTTTATGATTAAGAACACATATGGTAATCCAAGAAACGTGGCAAAGCAGTAAGGGCCCCTCCCACAACGTGGCCACTTGGCATTCGCTAGGAATCCCATTACATTAGTGCATGGATTGTTAAACCAGACTAGACACATCACGTGTCTCAAACCAAACATGCAAAGAATGGCTGATGTGTGAGTTGCAACATCCCTTTAAGGGGAGGAAGTTAACACACTAAGGTGGGAAAAAACACTTACAATATGATTCTGGTGGGGAACATTTGTATGGCATAAAACCTTCCTAGAAAACCATCTTAATCAGTTGTGCAACTAAACCAGCTCCAAACAAATTGACCAACAGGCAAAGATGTTATTGTGGCGTGTGCTTCTCAATTAATACATAGCACCCATTCCTTTTCGACACTTCTAAGTGACATATTTGTCACACATTTCATTAAACATCATGTATGTGGATGTCAATTTGCACATTACCAGGCCACACCCATGACACTCCCTAGTCAAAGTGAGCACTCCTAACAAACCCACCCCCTAGAGCCATGTGCTTAGCTAGCCCTTGCTCCCACCCCCTAGAGCCATGTGCTTAGCTAGCCCTTGCTCCCACCCCCTACAGCCATGTGCTTAGCTAGCCCTTGCTCCCACCCCCTAGAGCCATGTGCTTAGCTAGCCCTTGCTCCCACCCCCTAGAGCCATGTGCTTAGCTAGCCCTTGCTCCCACCCCCTAGAGCCATGTGCTTAGCTAGCCCTTGCTCCCACCCCCTAGAGCCATGTGCTTAGCTAGCCCTTGCTCCCACCCCCTAGAGCCATGTGCTTAGCTAGCCCTTGCTCCCACCCCCTAGAGCCATGTGCTTAGCTAGCCCTTGCTCCCACCCCCTAGAGCCATGTGCTTAGCTAGCCCTTGCTCCCACCCCCTACAGCCATGTGCTTAGCTAGCCCTTGCTCCCACCCCCTAGAGCCATGTGCTTAGCTAGCCCGTGCTGCGTATGTGTATGTTTCTATACATTTGTGTGGTCATTCAGACATTACTAACCTGCAGGAATTGGTGGGTTGTCGGTGTCCTGCTGGCCTGAGTGTCCCTCTAAGGCCACGGGATGTAATAAGGACAGCACCATCTCCTCAGCCGGTGTAAAGCGCATTTTGGTTGGGAAACCTCCGCCAGTTGTTTCGCTGAAAAACATAGTAAGCATAATTAAGCGCACTGATGGACAGACAAGAATAATAAAAACCCAAACCTTAGCTATGTACCTGTGCATCCGCCGTAGATTCTCTTTCTTCCGCACTGCATATTTCAGGTCCGAAATCTTCCGTTGAATCTGGTCCATATCTTTACGTTCCTCACCCGCTGCATTGACTTGCCTGGTGAGTTCTTCAAAAATCTCGGTTTTGCGCTGTTTACTGGTGTGTTTTGATCTTCTACCATATAGCTCATCAAAATGTAAGGTGAGACCAGTAGCCAATGCCAGAGTTTGGGACTCAGCAAAACGGCCACCCAAGTGTCCTCTGCGCAAGTTGCGCCCTCTTCGGGGTGGTTGTGGCTCCTCACTGCTTGGTTGCAAATGGGGTGACATTCTGGCCTGGGGGGATGGAGGAGACCTCAAGGACTGGAGGCTGGCTGTTGATCTTACTGGACTTGGGAAGGGACTGGGTGTTCTTGGCTGGGTGGACCCTGAAGTTGCAGGTGTAGATGTGGCATAGGGTGAATGCATGCCAACCTGTGCCGGAGGATAATGTGGGCGAGCAAGAGAGGGTGTTGGCGACCTTGAGCTGCTGCTGTGGCTCTGTGGGGCCTTGGAGGTGGTTGGCTGGGTCTGTGGGCCCTTGGAGGTGGTCGGCTGGGTCTGTGGGGCCTTGGAGGTGGGTTGCTTGGCCTTAGTTTTTGAGCCACGTGCGGGGGGGGAGGGGGCCGTTGGCCTTTGGCGGCTTTTCGGGCTTCTGGAGCGTGTCCTGGTTTGGCCCCTGCGGCGCCTTGGGCCCCTGCTGCGGCTTCTGGACCGGGAGGTGGTTCGGCCCCTGCGGCGCCTTGGGCCCCTGCTGCGGCTTCTGGACCGGGAGGTGGTTCGGCCCCTGCTGCGCCTTGCGCCCCTGCTGCGGCTTCTGGACCGGGAGGTGGTTCGGCCCCTGCAGCGCCTTGGGCCCCTGCTGCGGCTTCTGGACCGGGAGGTGGTTCGGCCCCTGCTGCGCCTTGGGCCCCTGCTGCGGCTTCTGGACCGGGAGGTGGTTCGGCCCCTGCTGCGGCTTCTGGCCCGGTGTTTTTGGCCTTTGCCTATGGCCTTGGTGCCACGTGGGGGGGGTGATGTGGGGCAGGGTGGGGTGGGGCTTCGTCCCCTCTTACCCATCTGTGGGCCAGGAGTTTTAGCAGCCTTGGTTACCTTGCCCCTTGGTTGTGGTGGTGCTGCAACCTCCTTTTTTGCCGCAGCCTTGGTGGTAGCCCTTAGTCGGGCTTTAGGCTCTTGCGACCGTGTTTGCGGACCCACGCCCTGCTCAGCCTGCTTGCTCTGCTTCTTAGCTGGAAGTTTTCTTTTTGGTGCCATTTTGTGTGGACTCTCAAAGAGAATGAGCTGTGTGTGCAGGGACCTTTAAATAAGGTCTCCGGCGTGTGACGCCTACGCGTTCGCTTACGCGCACGTCCGGCCGTTCGCACGGCCGTGCGAAACCCGGAAACCGCTGGGGCCGTGCTTATCTGCTGCCTAGAAGAAGAAGAAAGATGGCGCCCACTATCTTCACCCGCCAACAAGAAGAGATAATCATGCTTGTAAGTGTCTTTTAACGACTTTGCTTGGATTGTTAATTGTTGCTCTACATGTTAAGGATGCGCTAAAAGTTATCTTTTTGTTAAAGCTTTGGTTGGACTACATGCACAACCAAGCGCACACCACACACGTGCCAAACGACAGTGCTGCCATATTTGAAAGTTAACTTAGGCTAAAAGTGTGTGTGTGTATGTGTTCATGTGATTGAACAAAATAATGTATTGTTGCCTCTTCTACATATGCATTTCTGAGTTCTTGCTATGTTTGTTTTTTGTTTTGCAGACCATGCTGGAGCGCAGGTACGACTACCTGCCCAACTCGTTTGCCAAACGAAACGTCGCCCTGGAGATCATCTCGGAGATACAACACCAGACCGACACCACCTTCACCCACACACAGATCATGCAGCATTGGTCGGACCTGAAGCGACTGCACATGCCCCGGGTGCGGAGGTTTTTTGCAATCCATTTCCCAAGTAAGTACATAGCGCTTGCATGCAAGATGTAACTAGGACAGATTTTATGCCTTTTATTTATAATGCCTTCTCTTTTGTAGTGTTGGAAATGGATTACAGAATTCGCCGCACCCGGCGGCGCCCAGGCCGACCAGTGCTGCATGATTCTGCAGCTGGGAGTGAAGGTGGTGGATCTCCAGGGCGACGGGCCGACCCCTCCTCTGTGGCCTCCTCAGACCAGCCCCTGGACCTTACCACAGAGGAGGGGCGGCACAGCGTGGGCAGGCAGTCGTACCCTGCCACGCATGCGGGATCCTCTGGTATGTCACTCTTCATGTCTACACCCAAACATCTAATTGCTAGCTCCTGATATCACCAAACTGAATCCTTTATTCTGTCTTTGTAGATGTTTCTGTTGCGGGTGAAGTAGTGGGTGAGGAGGCAGCAGATAGGAGCCCACAAGACCCTGGAGAAGGTGAGTGATGTGACCCAGACTTAGCTAAAAACATTTGAGGACTGCGGAATCAGACATCCAAACTAACCATTTGGCCCATGTTTCAACAGGCACTTCTTCACAGCAGAGCCAGGAACCAGGACCTCAGGGTGTTGTCCCCAACGAGCCATCTCTCGGCCACCAACCAAGTAAGTAGTCATGGCATTATAAAGATTTCTGTCTAAATTCCCATGAACCCCAAAACACATAATGCCCTAGTCAATGCCAATATAAGAGGGACCTGTGGCCACTGAATTAGCTTAATTAGTTGCCCAACTGTCCTGTGGCCACTGAATTAGCTTAATTAGTTTCCCAACTGTCCTGTGGCCACTGAATTAGCTTAATTAGTTGCCCAACTGTCCTGTGGCCACTGAATTAGCTTAATTAGTTGCCCAACTGTCCTGTGGCCACTGAATTAGCTTAATTAGTTGCCCAACTGTCCTGTGGCCACTGAATTAGCTTAATTAGTTTCCCAACTGTCCTGTGGCCACTGAATTAGCTTAATTAGTTGCCCAACTGTCCTGTGGCCACTGAATTAGCTTAATTAGTTTCCCAACTGTCCTGTGGCCACTGAATTAGCTTAATTAGTTTCCCAACTGTCCTGTGGCCACTGAATTAGCTTAATTAGTTGCCCAACTGTCCTGTGGCCACTGAATTAGCTTAATTAGTTGCCCAACTGTCCTGTGGCCACCGAATTAGCTTAATTAGTTGCCCAACTGTCCTGTGGCCACTGAATTAGCTTAATTAGTTGCCCAACTGTCCTGTGGCCACTGAATTAGCTTAATTAGTTTCCCAACTGTCCTGTGGCCACTGAATTAGCTTAATTAGTTTCCCAACTGTCCTGTGGCCACTGAATTAGCTTAATTAGTTTCCCAACTGTCCTGTGGCCACTGAATTAGCTTAATTAGTTGCCCAACTGTCCTGTGGCCACTGAATTAGCTTAATTAGTTGCCCAACTGTCCTGTGGCCACTGAATTAGCTTAATTAGTTGCCCAACTGTCCTGTGGCCAATGAATTAGCTTAATTAGTTGCCCAACTGTCCTGTGGCCACTGAATTAGCTTAATTAGTTGCCCAACTGTCCTGTGGCCACTGAATTAGCTTAATTAGTTGCCCAACTGTCCTGTGGCCACTGAATTAGCTTAATTAGTTTCCCAACTGTCCTGTGGCCACTGAATTAGCTTAATTAGTTGCCCAACTGTCCTGTGGCCACTGAATTAGCTTAATTAGTTGCCCAACTGTCCTGTGGCCACTGAATTAGCTTAATTAGTTGCCCAACTGTCCTGTGGCCACTGAATTAGCTTAATTAGTTGCCCAACTGTCCTGTGGCCACTGAATTAGCTTAATTAGTTTCCCAACTGTCCTGTGGCCACTGAATTAGCTTAATTAGTTGCCCAACTGTCCTGTGGCCACTGAATTAGCTTAATGACCTGTGGCCACTTCCGAACCTTAATTCCTGTCATTAATGACATCTGTGCATTATAGTTAATTTGTTTCTTAAAATACATTAAATCCACAGGTGAGAAACATGTATTGTTCTCCGAATAATTTGTTTTTCTGTTTTTTTGGCAGGGACCACAAGACAGCGACTTGCTGATATGAATCGGAGGGTCCTTGAGTTGGTGGCCGATCTGCAGGCGATGCGGGACACGTTGGGGACAACAGAAGAGGAAGACTAGTGTCCTGGTTCCTGGCCCTGTAGATTTGTAAATAGTTTTATTTGTAGATAGTTTTATTGGTTAAACACCAAAGTTTTTTGTATATAGTTTTATTTTTTTAAAAAAAGTTTTTATTGTATATAGTTTTTAAAGTTTTTTAAAAAAAATTAGTGTATATATTTTTAATAACCAACAAACAATTTGTATATAGTTTTTAATTTTTTAGGCCCAAAGTTGGGCCAAAAATTTTAACACCAAATGGCAATTGCCCAATAAATAAAAAAAAAAAACATGTTGTCCCATTTATTTGCACACATACATTTAACAAAAACAAGGGGCCAATGACATATTTGAAAATCAAGATTGTGATGTCCGTGAAGTGATTTGGGTAAGTTTTAGGGTGTGAAAATGGAAGAAGAAACAAGGCGCTATGTGATTTGGGTAAGTTTTAGGGACCTAAAATGGAAGAAGAAACAAGGCGCTAAGTGATTTGGGTAAGTTTTAGGGACCTAAAATGGAAGAAGAAACAAGGCGCTAAGTGATTTGGGTAAGTTTTAGGGTGTGAAAAAGGAAGAAGAAACAAGGCGCTAAGTGATTTGGGTAAGTTTGAGGGTGTGAAAATGGAAGAAGAAACAAGGCGCTAAGTGATTTGGGTAAGTTTGAGGGTGTGAAAATGGAAGAAGAAACAAGGCGCTATGTGATTTGGGTAAGTTTTAGGGACCTAAAATGGAAGAAGAAACAAGGCGCTAAGTGATTTGGGTAAGTTTTAGGGTGTGAAAATGGAAGAAGAAACAAGGCGCTAAGTGATTTGGGTAAGTTTTAGGGTGTGAAAATGGAAGAAGAAACAAGGCGCTAAGTGATTTGGGTAAGTTTTAGGGTGTGAAAATGGAAGAAGAAACAAGGCGCTAAGTGATTTGGGTAAGTTTTAGGGTGTGAAAATGGAAGAAGAAACAAGGCGCTAAGTGATTTGGGTAAGTTTTAGGGTGTGAAAATGGAAGAAGAAACAAGGCGCTAAGTGATTTGGGTAAGTTTTAGGGTGTGAAAATGGAAGAAGAAACAAGGCGCTAAGTGATTTGGGTAAGTTTTAGGGTGTGAAAATGGAAGAAGAAACAAGGCGCTAAGTGATTTGGGTAAGTTTTAGGGACCTCAAGGGAAAAGGCAGGATAGCGCGCAGTGGTTAGGGTGAGCTTTAAGGGACCTCAAGGGAAAAGGCAGGATAGCGCGAAGTGGTTAGGGTGAGCTTTAAGGGACCTCAAGGGAAAAGGCAGGATAGCGCGAAGGGGTTAGGGTGAGTTTTAAGGGACCTCAAGGGAAAAGGCAGGATAGCGCGAAGTGGTTAGGGTGAGTTTTAAGGGACCTCAAGGGAAAAGGCAGGATAGCGCGAAGTGGTTAGGGTGAGCTTTAAGGGACCTCAAGGGAAAAGGCAGGATAGCGCGAAGGGGTTAGGGTGAGCTTTAAGGGACCTCAAGGGAAAAGGCAGGATAGCGCGAAGGGGTTAGGGTGAGTTTTAAGGGACCTCAAGGGAAAAGGCAGGATAGCGCGAAGTGGTTAGGGTGAGCTTTAAGGGACCTCAAGGGAAAAGGCAGGATAGCGCGAAGGGGTTAGGGTGAGTTTTAAGGGACCTCAAGGGAAAAGGCAGGATAGCGCGAAGTGGTTAGGGTGAGTTTTAAGGGACCTCAAGGGAAAAGGCAGGATAGCGCGAAGTGGTTAGGGTGAGCTTTAAGGGACCTCAAGGGAAAAGGCAGGATAGCGCGAAGTGGTTAGGGTGAGCTTTAAGGGACCTCAAGGGAAAAGGCAGGATAGCGCGAAGTGGTTAGGGTGAGTTTAGTGATGGAAGTGAAATTATGTAGGCGAGCACTTTAATGAGAGAAGTTTGTAGTGCGCAGGCGCAATATCGTAAGAATTTCGTCTGGCCAGATATTTTAGGAAAAAATGAAGCAGGATGTAGCGGGAAAATGATAGGATTCGTGTGAGGATACGATGGGAAAAGGGCAAAAACGAAAGGCTACGTTGGTAGTTGTGAAAAATGAATCTGAACATTTTCGATGGAAAATGACAGCCTCGTCTGCGTACTCTGGCATACGAGCACACGGACGCGCTACGGAAGGTTTACGAAGCATGCATAGAATCGCTCGAACGTTCATGCGAGAGCGGGAAATTTTGAAAATCGTACGACGTCGGCACCAAAGCGAAAGTTTTTTTGTGTCTCTCTGAATCGAGCCTTTAATCCTATTATATAGAAATGACGTGCTCTTTTTTTCCCTAAATATACAGGGGTTAAATTCCCCTCAGAAGCGTCATATGGCCTTCAGAAAATTGCGCTCGCTTAAACCGGATGTGGTATGTCTCCACGAAACACATTTTTCGCAAACCTCATGACCCAAGTATTTTGATGCATCTTACCCGCAATATTATCTTTCCTGTGCACAGATAAAACAAAAAGGGATATTTATAGGATTTAAGAAAAATGCATTTTTTTCTTGCAATTCTGAAATCTCTGATTGATCCAGAAGGTAGATTTTTGATACTGGTGGGTACTTTGCAGGATGTAGAAATTACAGTGGCGTCATATTATGCGCCTAACGTGGGACAATTGAGTTTTATGGAAAGTTTCCTGGAGACAGTATTTAACCACGCTCGGGTTTGGTGGTGTTTTGTGGCGATTCTAATATGATTCTTCAACCACATATTGATAGACAATCCCCTAACGTTGCAATCCCAACTCCTTCAACAATTGCTATGGGGCGGGCATATAGGTTATTATTGGAAAAGCATACTTTGGTGGATGTTTGGAGGGTCATCCGGGTACACAGTCCTTTACTCATTATTCACACCCACATGATCTTTATACAAGGATAGACCACATTTTTACTCTTTTTCACAATCTTCCCAATGTGGGTAGCTCTCAGATTGTACCAATCTCATGGTCAGATCATGATGGGATTTATCTAAAATTTAATACACTTTTAGTTAAGCGACCAGGGAGTATGTGGGTCTTGAATGAATCTCTCTTATCTGATGAGAATTTATTAAAGGAAGTCCAAAATGAAATTTCAAGTTATTTTATGATTAATGATCTACCTGAAATTTCAACAATTGTCCAATGGGAGGATCATAAGCCTGTTATACGGGGGAAGTTAATACAATTAGCAGCTAGAAAAAAGAGGGAGAGGAATGCCCGTAAAGAAGAGTTAGAGAAAAAGTATGCAGATCTAGTGGAACAAGCTTCGGGTGCTATGACACCTTCGTTAAGGGCTAGCCTTACGAGAGCAGCTGAGGACCTTAACTTAGCTTTAGCGGCAAAAGCGGAAAACTGTTTAAGGTGGATTAAGCATAGATATTATGTTAAAGCCAATAAGCCAGATTCGCTGTTGGCTCGGAAATTGAGAACTCTGGATCAGAGTTTTAAACTTATTGAGTTGACAGATTCCAGGGGAGAACCTACAAGCAACCCCAAAAAATTGTGGAGATTTTTAATTCTCATCCTTTACTCAGCCCTGACAGGGAAACATAAAGAAGTATTTAGTCACTTTTTGCAGGGGATAGATTTGCCGCATATATCCGATGAAATGAGGGAGAAGTTGGGGAGCGACTTTAGTCTTTCAGAAATCATTAAAGCTATTGAAGGACTGAAGTTGAACAAAGCTCCCGGCCCAGATGGATTTTCTGCTGGTTATTATAAGAAATTTAGTGCCCTTTTAGCTCCAAGGATGGTTGTGGCCTTTAACGGGGTTAAGTGTTGAGGGTCTTTCTCAAAAGCAACTTTTGAGAAAGTCAGTATGCTACAGAAGCCTGATACGGACCACTTAGTCTGATCTAATTATAGGCCAATATCTCTTTTAAATTTGGATATTAAAATTGATGCTAAGATTTTAGCAGAAAGACTTTCACATTTTTTACCATATTTCGTCACAAGAGACCAAGTGGGCTTCATTCCAGGGCGGCAAGCAGAAGATAATGTAAGGAGGATTGCACAGGTGATTCATGCAGCCGGACAGGGAGGGCCGGGTACTATGCTTCTTTCACTTGATGTGAGGAAAGCGTTTGATTCAGTCTCTTGGGACTATTTGTTTCAACTTTTAGAATATTGGGGGGTTGGTGATGGCTTTATTGCAACCTTAAAAGTATTATATGATGATCCATGTGCTTATGTCAAATACTGTGGTTTTAAATCCCAAACGCTGCAGTTGGGGAGGGGAACTAGACAGGGTTGTCCTTTGTTCCCCCTGCTTTTCGCCCTGGTAATGGAGCCCTTGGCTTATGCTATAAAAGGAGCAAGGGATATTTCTGGGTTTAGTTTAGATTGATTATCCCATAAGATCTGCCTTTTCGCGGATGATGTGATTTTATTTATTACTAATCCTTTAATAACACTTCCTAATTCAACAAAACTCCTACGGGAGTTTGCTGTGGTCTCGGGTTTGGAGGTTAATACCTCCAAATCTCGGGCCTTAAATATTAGTCTGTCAGAAGAAGTTTGGGGAAGACTAACATCTTTGTTTGATTTTAAGTGGGAACAGGAGCGTTTGAAGTATCTTGGGATTTATCTTACAGGAAAGTTTTCTGGATTATATGCGGCAAACTATCCGCCTTTGTTTAGAACACTCTCGGACATGTTAGGACGTTGGAGGGGTTTGGGGCTATCATGGCTGGGCAGAGTGAACGCGGTAAGAATTATTCTATTTCCAAGATTTTTATATTATGCCAGGGTCTTACCCATTAAAATTTCTTTAGCATACTTAGTGAATTTTGAAAGGAAGGTACAGGACTTTATATGGGAAGGGAAAAGGGTTGTGAGGAGTACTCTTCAAAGGCCTAAGGAGCGGGGAGGGCTAGGGCTTCCAGATTTTTATAAATATTATCAGGCTGCACAAATATCACAGATATGTGGATACCATGAGAAATTAGATATTCCTATTTGGATGGAATTAGAGGTTGGTAATCTTTTATGGGTAATACCAACTGCAAGACCAAACTGTGATAACCCAATTGTCTTTCACTCCCTTTCAGTCTGGGACGCGGTTAAGTATTCAGGGGATTATTGTCTCAATATTTGCCCCTTTTGTCCTTTTGGAATAACCCTTTGTTTGCTCCAGCTGTAGATTGTCCGCAATATTTTCAGGGATGGAAAGAGAGAGGAGTAGGGAGGATTTTAGATTGGATAAAGGATGGTAGGGTCCTCACTTTCCAACAATAAAAATCAAAAATACTCACCTGACCCCTCGTTGGATCCGGCCGGGTCTCCTCTTTAATTTGGTGCCATCCGATCCCCCATGGGGGGTCGGATGGCTCCAGGAGAGCCCCCGGAATAGGCCACCCCCCCGCTTCTGCAGCAGTAGCTGCTAACTGTAAAAAAAAAAAATGACATTCACTTACCTGCGTGTGCGCTGGCTCCCGCTGTCCCTCCTCTTCACCTGGGGGGGCTCCGATCCCCCCTCCAGGACTTACCGATCTTCAGGAGAGAGCCCAGAAGGCTCTCTCCTCTCTCCTTGGGGGCGGGGCTAATGACATCATCCCAGCCCCGATCTCCGGCTTCAGCTGTCTCAGCTGTCAGATGCCGGTGATCGGTGCCGGTGAAGGAGGTGGCAGGAGATCCTCTGATCTCCTGCCTCCCCCTTCTCTGGATGCCGATCACCGGCATCTGTCAGCAGAGCGGCGAGGGACAAAGGAGCTTACAATCAAAGGTAAGTACAGTAAAATTTTTTTTTTTTAATAAAATACTTTTATTAATTGTGTTGTGTCTTTTTTTAAGTTAACCCTTTGTGAGCTGGTAAGGGGTCCATGAGACCCCTTATACCAGCTCACAAGGCTCTGGGTCTGGCAAGTCACCTGCGGCTATCGGGTGACTTGCCATTAACCCCCAGCCCCCCATTACCTGCCTCCCCAACGGCCAAGGGGGGACAGAAGGGCCCGGGCCACTTAGTGGCTATGTGGGCTAGCAGCCTGCAGGGCCAGGGGCCACCAACGCTGGCCCCTGCACCCTGTTCTACAAGCCCCCATAGCTGGCCCGGGTCGGTAATGCTGGGTAGGGGGGACCCTACATCATTTTTTGGGGGGATTTTTAAGGGTTTTTAACCCTTAAAATTCCCCAAAAAAATGGGGTCCCCCTCCCTGGGAGGGGGGACCCTATGTCAATTTTTTTATTAACCCTTTTGTGTTCTGTCATCCAGCAGCTATAAAAGGCTTCTAGCAAGTGAGCAGAAGCCAGTGATTGCCGAGGGACAAAGTGCTCCAGGATGGATGGGAGGTAAGTATTAAAAAAAAAAAATTCATAAAATAATTTTTTCTCTTTGTGTGTCTGTGTTTTTTTTTTACATTTAACCCCTTGTGAACTGGTAAGGGGTCCATGACCCCTATACCCGTTCACAAGGCTGGGGGAGTGGCAAGTCACCTGCGACTAGCGGGTGACTTGCCATTAACCCCCGGAACCCCCATTACCTGCCTCCCCAAAGCCCAGGGGGGGACAGAAGTGCCCGGGCCCACGGGCTATGCGGGCATGTAGCCTGCAGGGCCAGGGGCCACAAAAGCTGGCCCCTGCGCCCTGTTCCTACAAGCCCTGCATAGCTGGTCCCGGGCTGGTTACTTTGGGTAAGGGGGGCCCCATGTCATTTTTTTGGATTTTTAAGGGTTTTTAACCCTTAAAAATCCCCCCCAAAAAATGCCCCCCCCCCCATGGGAGGGGGGACCCTATGTCATTTTTTTTCTCGATTTAACCCTTTGTAGTGTGGATGGTAGTTGTATTTTATTTGTAAATGTTAAAAATTACTTGTTTCAGTTAGGGGGGTCTCCTGGGCAGGAACAGGGGGCTACCGCTAAATATGTGGTACCGTTCTAATCGGTAGAAATGGGGCTTTCACATGCAATATGGTTTTTCCTAATAAAATAAATTTTTTATTTAAAATAAAGGAGGCAATTTTCTAAAAAAAAATTTTTTTTTTTTTTTTTTTTACTTAATAATAAATAAAATGAATAATAAATAAAATTTGCAAACAAGACATTTCAGGTTAAAGCCTAAACTCTGCTGCAAAAAATATATATATAATTTTCCTAAAAATTCCAGCAAAAATGTCGCAAAACATGGCGCAAAATGGGGAAAAATTACCTGTCAACAGAGGCTGACAAAATCTCAAGTAAGCTGGCAATTAAAAGGGTTAATAGTACCTCTGCATGTTGGGTATTGTTCTGTTCGGGGGGGCTTGCGCTTTCAGACTTAGCTTGTTTTTTTCTTGTTTGCATATTTATATTTTAGGAAAAAGTGTTTTTTATTCAGCTTTTTTATACATTTTTTAGGGAAACCCTGCGCAACCAAGGAATTCTTTGAGGGATCAACTCCAGAAAGATGAGCCCACTACAACAAGCTGGGTACGCTTTGAAAGCTTAACATGTGTACTTTCAGGGAGTATATGGTTTATGGGGGATATTCCAAATGTAAAGGGTTGTTTTGGTTGAAAAATCGCAAGGTGCGCACTTTGAGGCCGATTCATCAATAGCGCCAGGTAGCGACAGATGAGCGACTGAAGTATGGCGCTAAGAGCGCCGCTAGCGTCAGCCGCGGGCGGTAGCGATTCGCTATAGCAGGCCTCCTCAGTCGCTACCTGGCGTTGTTGCGAACAACGCCTACATTGCTGAATATGATGTTGGCCCTCAGCTTTGTAGGCGCTGTCAGTCAGTGTGACCACGCTATTCTACACAGCGCCTGTTAGCTTTGCTGTGTCCTGGCCATCCAGTACCTTCTGAATAAAACACATTGCCACATTTGTTAAAAATTTAAAGAGTTTTTATTTTGTGTTGAAAAGGAAATTAAATTCAACCAGATATTCGAATATAAATGCAAATTAAAACATAATTAAACACATAGCCACAATTTTTTTTTTTTTATTTGTTAAATAAAAAGGAAATACAATTAAACCACCAATGAGAAAGAAAATGAAAAGAAAAACAGAACAGAGAAAAATGGAAAATCGAAAAAGAAAAGAAAAACAGAAATGAGAAAGGAAAATAGAAAAAAGAAAAACAGAAATGAGAAAGCAAAATATGAAAAAGAAAAACAGAAATGAGAAAGGCAAATAGAAAAAGAAAATAAAAACAGAAATGAGAAAGGAAAATAGAAAAAGTAAATAAAAACAGAAATGAGAAAGGAAAATAGAAAAAAGAAAATAAGAAATGCGAAAGGAAAATAGAAAAAGAAAAGAAAAGCAGAAATGAGAAAGGAAAATAGAAAAAAGAAAAACAGAAATGAGAAAGCAAAATATTAAAAAGAAAATAAGAAATGAGAAAGGAAAATAGAAAAAGAAAAGAAAAGCAGAAATGAGAAAGGAAAATAGAAAAAAGAAAAACAGAAATGAGAAAGGCAAATAGAAAAAGAAAATAAAAACAGAAATGAGAAAGGAAAATAGAAAAAAGAAAAACAGAAATGAGAAAGGAAAATATTAAAAAGCAAAATAGAAATGAGAAAGCAAAATATTAAAAAGAAAATAAGAAATGAGAAAGGAAAATAGAAAAAGAAAAGAAAAGCAGAAATGAGAAATAATATGAAAATGGAAAAGGGAAATAAAAACATAAATCAGCCAGAAAAATATAATTACTATAGGAAGTCGAATGCCAAGGAAACGTTCACCAGAATTAAACACATAGCCACATGTATCTATATATAGTAGATTTTTATTTCAAATCTACCTAAAATAAAAAATTAACAAAAGAGAAATGGTAAAGTAAAATTAAAACAGAAAGGAAAAAGCAAAGTAAAGTAAAATAAAGTAGGGAAAGTCCAAAATATAGATCACGGTGCCCGTGTTTGTGCCTGAAAAAATAAGAAAAGTGCAGTTAGTATAGATATTTAAAGTAGTATAGTTGTAGCAAATACAAAAATATACTTGATAACCAACATTGGCATCTTACACCCCCCTTAGAGTGGTTTTGGTCATCTTACACCCCCCCTTAGAGTGGTTTTGGTCATCTTACACCCCCCTTAGAGTGGTTTTGGTCATCTTACACCCCCCTTACAGTGGTTTTGGTCATCTTACACCCCCCTTAGAGTGGTTTTGGTCATCTTACACCCCCCTTAGAGTGGTTTTGGTCATCTTACACCCCCCTTAGAGTGGTTTTGGTCATCTTACACCCCCCCTTAGAGTGGTTTGGGTCATCTTACACCCCCCTTAGAGTGGTTTTGGTCATCTTACACCCCCCTTAGAGTGGTTTTGGTCATCTTACACCCCCTTTAGAGTGGTTTTGGTCATCTTACACCCCCCTTAGAGTGGTTTTGGTCATCTTACACCCCCCTTAGAGTGGTTTTGGTCATCTTACACCCCCCCTTAGAGTGGTTTTGGTCATCTTACACCCCCTTTAGAGTGGGTTTGGTCATCTTACACCCCCCTTAGAGTGGTTTTGGTCATCTTACACCCCCCTTAGAGTGGTTTTGGTCATCTTACACCCCCCCCCCTTAGAGTGGTTTTGGTCATCTTACACCCCCCCTTAGAGTGGTTTGGGTCATCTTACACCCCCCTTAGAGTGGTTTTGGTCATCTTACACCCCCCCTTAGAGTGGTTTTGGTCATCTTACACCCCCTTTAGAGTGGTTTTGGTCATCTTACACCCCCCTTAGAGTGGTTTTGGTCATCTTACACCCCCCTTAGAGTGGTTTTGGTCATCTTACACCCCCCCTTAGATTGTTTTTGGTCATCTTACACCCCCCTTAGAGTGGTTTTGGTCATCTTACACCCCCCCTTAGAGTGGTTTTGGTCATCTTACACCCCCCTTAGAGTGGTTTTGGTCATCTTACACCCCCCTTAGAGTGGTTGGGGTCATCTTACACCCCCCTTAGTGTGTTTTTTTGCTCATTTTGATGGGAGGTCAAATACATTTAACCAGTAGTGCAGTACTTGCATTAGAGTGAAGGGTAGTTAGCTTACCGCAAAAAAAGAAGTGATCAGCCTTTCCCTTAGCTCATCGCCAGTCTGGGTGTCCTCACTTCTATCTGCGGGCAGGTTGGGGATTTCTGGCACCAGTGCTGTCTCCTCGGGGGCTTGGATTCGGTGACAAATGCAAATGTTGTGGAGCACACAGCAGGCAAGGATGATCTTGGAAACCTTCTGTGGGCTGTAGAGCATCTCTCCTCCTGGCCGTGCCAAACAGAGAAAGCGTGCTTTCAGCAGGCCGATGGTTCTTTCCACAATGCTTCTGGTCTTGCGATGCGCTGCATTGTAGCGTTCATGGGCAGAGGTCCGTGGGTTCCTGACCGGAGTCATGACCCACGTTCTCTGCCCATATCCCTTGTCCGCTGTAGAAAAAACACAAGGAGAGAGACAGCAATTAGTACTAGTACATGTTTTTTGGTGGTAGTTTGGTTAAAATTGGCTTACTAGGCCACATATTAGCAAAATACATTGACATGGTTAATTTATTACCCAGTAGCCAGCCAGCTGGCATTTCGTTGTTATCAAACTTCCGGCACAGGACTGTCCGCTGCAAGACGTAAGAATCGTGGCATGAGCCGGGGAACCCCGATCTCACCGCCCGCAGCCTCATGTCTGGGTCACAGACCACCATCACATTCATTGAATGGAATTGTTTCCGGTTTCTGTAGGACAGCTCCTGTGCACGGGGAGGGCGGAAAGGGATATGTGTACCATCAACGCACCCTAGCACATTCGGGATCCCTCCCATCAGATAGAAAGCATGTTTTATTTTGGCAACCTCTTCCTCATCCTCAGGAAACCTGATGTAAATTGGGATTAAATCACAAATTGCCAGAACTACCTGGATTAGGATGCGGCTCATAGTAGCCTGGCTTATCCCGCTGAGGAGGGCTGAGGTTGCCTGGAAGGTCCCTCGTGCCAAAATAGTAAGAGTGGCACACAGGCGTACTATGCCTGGAATGGAATGAGTGCGTTTGGTGGATGGCTCGATTTTGGTCTTAATCTGATCATATAGGGACTGTAGTGCAGCACGATTCAGACGGAAGCGGCTCCTGATCTGCTCGTCACTTAAGTCCCATACTGAAAGGCGGATTGCAAAGGAGCGGGGTGCCCTAAGCCTCACAACACCCCGCTCCCTTTCCTCCTGCTCTTTCAGCATACACATACATCCATCCACCCAGACACCATACATCACCCTCTTATCCATCACACACACTAAAGATATATACAAAAACAAAAAAAAAAAAAAAAAACCACTAACACACAACACACACACAAACAATCACACTCCACACACACCCGCTACAATGCAGCTCACCACAAAACCAGAACTATAGTGGTCCAAACCACCAGCCTGCTGAAAACCAGCTTTCTAAGTTAGGCACAACCAAGAGGGGAGTTGCTGCACAGCCCACAAAAGGCCCCAAAATCAAGCCTCACTTGCTGTATGCTACACAAGATTTGCAGATGCCACCAAAACCAAGCTCCTAAAGAAACAGCACTGATGTCAGAAATCACCCAACAAGCCACAGAGAGTGAGGACAGAAACCAGACAGAGGCTCAAATGAGCTAAGGGAAGCGAGCACAGCACCACACCACAGCCTTTGCCACAGTGTAAGAATAGCAGAAGCTAGAACATTCCTTCCTTTTATACTTCATTTTCTAAAGTGACAGGTCCGCTTTGCCGCCTTTTGCGTCGCTCTGCTATTTCCGGGCGCCAATTAGCCGACCCAGGTGTGCGTAAAACAGAGTGCGCACGCGCACGCTAGTAGCGCTACTAGCGTACTTGAGCCGTAACTTGCGTGCATTAACGGACATGGACCAAAAATCAGGGGTGGACCAATGAAAGGTAAGCTGCTGTTTTTTTAAATAGCCGTTAGCCTAACCACATGTCACAAGGGTTGGAGATACATCAGTCCATTGTTGGATTTGGGTGTGTGTTGTTTGTTTAATGAGGTCTGTAATGAGTTAATTGGCTAACACACATGCTTCTGTCAGTGCAGTGGAGGTGTGCCTAGAAGGAACTGGGCTGTATGTGTGAATCAATTAAGTGGGCTGCTTTTGGATTGGCTGTTAGAGCACATAAAACCTGACCAAGCCTAACAGATTGCGATGCCATTCTGTAGTCTGCATGCGTGCTTGTTGGGTGTGTATTTGTGTGTGTGTGCAGCTACAGGATGGAGCCAAATTCAGGACATCTGCCGGCCACAGCAGGCCCGAGTAGGAGTTTGGTGGGTGCTGTGCGCAGACCTCCCTTAAGGAAAAGGGCACAGCCTGAAGGTGGGGCAGCACCCCAGGCTAAGCGCCCAGGTGCCAAGAGGGAGCCTGAATTTAATTTGGCGGAGAATAATCATCTTGTGCGCCTTACACTTGCTAAATGGGAGCTACTCTTTGGCTCCCAAAGCAAGTCCATAGGCAAACAAGAAAGAAGCAAACTGTGGGATGCCATTGGTGTTGAGCTTAGTAGCACAGCTCAACACCCACGTAGTGGCCCATCCTGCAGGAAACGCTTCTACACTTTGCGAGGGGCCCTTATGAAAAAGATGAATCACGATCTTGATGTGGACAGTGGGTTCATCCAGGCTCCAAAGAGTACCTACAGGCCGTATGAGGAGATGCTGAAGGCCAAAATCCCACTGGCTCGGCTGCAGGGTGTGGATCCTGGGGATGACACCACCGGTTGGAGTGAAGGTACATATTTTCTGGCTTTTATAATAACCTAATGTAAATGTATGTGATTTGCATTTTTACATTCTGAACAACTAACAGTAGGACCTGTGAAGTATTACATTACAGCTCAAACATTTGTAACTTTTCTGTCTGTTGCTTTATGCATAGGTGCACATGCTGCTGTCCGGGATGTGCCTCGGGACACCCAAGCTCCTGCCCTTCCAGCAACCTCAAGGCTACCCCAGTCTGCCATTGAAGGTATTTACCCCTAATTTGGTTGCTGGTTGTTTTGTTAACAAATGGGTGTGGGAGCAGCTCAAACAATCAAGGTTTGCCCTGTTGAGTTTTAATAATATGTGCGTGCGCCCTAATTGCACGGTCACTGTAACACTCACAGCAACTAACTAACAAGGCCCTAACATGTGTAGATATGTAGGACGACAGAGATGTGTAGCCATATATCGGCATATCAATGTGGGAGTCACACTGGGCTTGATTAGTGAATAATAGTGAAAGAGCTGCTCACACACCTTAATGCATGTTGTATTTTGCAACGCACATTAGCTATGGCTCAATGTTGGTTTTATTTTGGCCTAGCTCCCATGCCCTTGGCCCCAGCATCTCCTCCGGATCCCACCTACTCTTTGGATGTCGGTAAGTGCATGTGTTCACCTTGCTTGATCCACTTTTACTCAAGTGCATGTGTCTCATTCTTCTTTTTTCTTGGTAGGCCAAGTGACTGGTTCATCTTTGGACCCCACTTCCGATGTTGCCGGTCAACAGGACCCTGTTGGTGTGTAGAGCAAGACATAATGTATCCTTTATGCTGTTTATGTTACACTGGTTCAATTTGGTTAGTCTACTAAGCTACATGTTAGCTTGGTAAACTTGAAGATGCCTCTTGGGAGTGCTGGTTGCCTCCCCAGGGTCAGTCTATTAGTTTTTTGAGTGATAGCAATGTATTTTTGCAGACATCTTTTTAGCCAAACATTCCCCGTAGTAGTTTGCAGATTATTTACATATTTTTTTTTTTTTTTTTTAAAGTTGACCCGAATATCGGAAGTGGCTGTCCAGAAAGGGCCCCTCAAGTTCCAGCTGCCAGAGATGAGGGTAAGTGGTTTGGCCTTGCTCTAGTCTGTATTTTGCCTCTACTTTTGTGCCACTTGCTTCTGGCAACTTGTGTGTCCACATGTATTTTCAAGGTCCAAGCTCGAGTGAGGACCCCACTCCAGACATCTGGGATATTGCGGGTATGTTTAATTTAAGCAATGTTTCTGATGTGATTTGCAGAAATTAGTGCGTCTTAGTCCTGTAACATACATGTGAACAATCTGAGTTTAACAGAGACCTTTGGTCTAGTGTGTATTTGGGAACTTTTTATAGGTATGGCCTCGATAGCCTAACCAGGTTACATTAGAGTTTGGCCCACAGACCTACTAACCTGATTTTCCTGTTTAGCATATGCCAACTTGCCCGACATCTCGGATGTGGAATTGCCACCCTCTGGCAGCGATACCTCGAGCCTACCTGTGCCGGAGGACACGCAGGTAACATGGCTGATGTAGACGACCTTGAAACACATTGGCATATTCGTGGGTAGTGGAAGAAGCAACATGTCACATTTCCTTTCATTGTTGTTTTGGCAGGAGGCGGAACCAGAACCCCAAGCTGGGACCTCTTCCCAAGTCCCATGTGGCCAAGCTTCAGAGGCTCAGACAAGGGTAAGTTGTATAGTGAGTGTTTATGGTAATTTTTTGGAGGGGCATAACTGCATTGGTTCTGTTTGACTAAAATGTGGTTTACTATTTGTTTAGCCTCAAACCACAGCAAGAGGAGGTGTGGCACCAACCAGTGCCGATTTCTACGAGCTAGCGGTCCGGATGCTGGAGGACTACAGTCGCCAACAGCCGCGTGATGGAACTAATGAGCGCATTGCGGCGTTGGAAAATCAGGTGCTGATGTGTCAGCAACAAAATGAGGCCCTGCAGCGCCAGGTGGACCAGTTACAGCAAAACCAACTACAGAACCAGGACCTTGGTCAGCTGGCAAATGTCATAGAGCAATCTGTACAGCGCCAGGAAGAAGCAATACAGCGCCAGGCAGAAGCAATACAGCGGCAGGACCAAACTTTGTTGTTGCTACAACAGCTCATACAACAGCAGTCTATATTTTTTACTGCACTGTTGTCCCCCAACACCGCCCCTAGCAATGACTCCCAACCTCCCCGGCCACCCAGCCAAGAATATTAATTTGTAAACCTTTTTTTATGATTTATGTAAATATATTTTTGAAAACCACCTCTAAATTGTGTTTATCCATACATGTGAAAGCGAACTACACAGTCATGGATGATTTGCTCCATCATCTCTAATATTATGCCACCATTTATGTGCCACATTAGTTAACATTGCTTACTATGGTGTAAACATGTACTGGCTCAAAATGGCTGCCTAATTTTAGACATAATGGTTTTTTGAATCTAAACCTATGCTGGTCAAGGAACAACACAGTTATTAGTATCAAAAATTGTATTTGCAAAAAATTGGCCCAACACGGCCAACATAGGCCAACAAAGGCCAAAACAATAAAAATGGCAGCCATCCCCCCCACCCTAACGTCTCCGACGCCTCTTCATGGCCAGCAGCATCCCTTTCATCTGTCGGAAGGCCCGCCACAGTCTGCGATGCTGGCGTATACAAGCTGTAGAGATGTGATTAAAAATAATATGTTAGAATTTGATTGTGAACTCAACATACACAGATGTAGCAATGTAATGTCAGTGTTTCTAACTTGCTAACACTCACATTAACATTGTTGAACAATGTGCCCTTAACATTTCAAAGTAAAGGTTTAATATTGGCTTGAAAACATGTTAGGACAACATACCTTTACTCTTAAAGTGGACCAACACCCACAATATAGTTTATCATGGGTTTTGGGCCACTTTGTTGTTGCTCACAGATCTGTTTCTTCCCTGATGTGTGTATCCACACAGTAATCCATAGCCACTCACCTCTCCATGCTCCAACGTGATTGGCCCAAAAAACGCACGCTAACGTCTATGCAGGGAACAGGAATGTACAATCCTCTTCCGCCGCCTCTTCACGCATGTCACTCTCTGGCTGCTCATGGTGACCCGGCGGCCATTCACAGAGGCCCAGGGCGGACAAATGCACGTCTGGAGTGGTGCGCGGGAGCCAGCGGAAGATAAGTTCCGATAATTAGGGGTTTGCTTGGTGGTTTTGACCCGCGGTACATGCAATTATCGTATGTTCCGCGGGGTGTTAGTTGTTAGTTGTTGGCAAATTAAATGTTTAATGCACATTAAACACCCTTGGTGTTGTGCCAGGTTAACTCTTGCAAATGTAATAATGTTTATGGCCAAGTAAGGACATTTATGTCTTTAGTCCCAGCCAAACATCAGGGCCTAAGGATGATCCAAGTTTGCCCTATAATGTTATGGGTAAACACCTAATCAGGCCCATTTGGTTGTCTATACGCCACAAATAGTCCGTATGTGTCCGTAACAAGAATGTGAGGCAACTATCAAGGATGGTGACTGGCATGTTGGATTATTGTACAAACACATTTAACCTAGATGTGTGTGAAATTCACACATTGGTAAATTTAAAATGTCTACAGATGTAACTAGAAGACAAAGGTTTCACAAGTATTTACCCATATGAATTTGGATGTACTCACCATCGCAGCTGTGGCGGTGGCCCATGCTGCTGGCCGTCCCTGGAGCTGGTGTGGGGAGGAGGAATTCTGCCTCCGTCTGCGTAGCCACATCTGTCCATAAAAAAACAAAATAAAAAACAACATTTAGTGGAGCTATGACACCCGATTTGACATCCATCGGGTTATTGAGTCTTACCTAAAAAAAAACAGACATGTTTACATACATGTTAAACGATATTTACTATATTCCTGGTCCATTAGTTAATGTGAAGTGTTTATGGTTGACACATGTATCCGTTATGAAAATCGGGCACTAACCTTTACATTGCAATGTAAATGACTCATTACCAATTTAATGGCTAATGTTACCAGTGTGCAACATGTGTTTGGCCTAAGTACTTAACGTAAATTAACTATTGCTAGCACACATCATGGTGTGGCCAGAAACATAGGGGTGGTTGCCAGTTGGCTAGCACTGTAGTGTGGTTTGTGATGTTAATGTACATTAGCAAACCAGCTGAGACAATGGACCAGGAAACGTGTCTGTTAAAAGTGGTCCAAGACCCAGGATTGTTAATATTCAGTGTTTTAGTCTACTTTGGCAGAGCAACACAATTTTATTCCGCCACCGCCCCTGCCTTCCGCACATCACTCCTCCAGTGTGTGCGCACGCGCATGCCAGTATGAAACAGAGCGCAGGCGCACACACATCTCGAGTGCCACACAGGAGGCGGGGACAATGGCTTCTGCCACCCCCAAAGAGGGAAGTAGTTTGTGGTGTTTTGTTGGGGGGTGGCCCTGGGTGAGGGATGTGATTGGGCAGGGAAGGCGCGAGAATCCAAGCAATATCAATGTTTGTTGGTCCACTTTAAGGAATGACATAAACTCAAAAATGAGATGGCTAACAACATACACTTACCACGACTATGCCCGAGGAGGATTTGACGCCAAAATGCCATGGAGGTGCCGCCTATATGATGCCCTGCAAATTAGAGAGGAATGGCAAGGGCTAAGCACAAATGGTCAGATGAAACCTGTCACAGACTAACAATTAAAACATGTAAACTCACCAGGGGATGAAGCGCCACTTGAAGCCCAGGGAGGGCTCTGAGGAGGAGGCGGGGAGCCTCGGCTCCTCACACTCTGCTCCGAAGATCCACCAGGCAAAGGGCCACCCTCCTCCCTCTCACTCCCTGCTTGAGAGTGGCCCCTTGCCTGGTGAGAGTCCTCAGACTCAGAGTGTGAGGAGCTGAGGCTTGATCCAGCCTGCCCCCCAGCAGCACACTCCTCTGGGGCGTCATCCCCTTCCTCCCCTGGGTCCTCTAAATAGGACCCGCGGGAGGGACCCTCCCCCGATGACTCCCCCGAGTCCGCCTGCCTGGTTCGGGGGAGGAATCCCTTCCCACGTTTCCCCAGGGGAGGACGCTTATCTGTGTGGAGGGGGTGAAAGCAAATAATTAATATAAAGAGCAAAAAAGGACACAGCTTAGCAGATGATTCTGCACAAAGGCAAAAAAGAACATAAGCTTTAACTTACCTGATGCGTAGGCATCATATAGGCGGTACACGCCTTCTGGGTCCCGGCGCTTGAAATCAGACCATTTTTGTTGGATGGCCCGGATGGTCAGGTCGGTCTTGAAGCGCCGGGACACAGTGGCCTTCACCTCCATGGCAAGGCGTTTTTTAGCTCCTCGGGCATAGTCGTATTCGGCCAGGCAGAAGTCCTATGAAAAAAAACAAAAAATAAATAAAAAATAAATACATGACATCAGAACAATGTCATAAACAGTTATACAGAGACAAGATCAAAGTGGACCCACACCCAGGATTAACATTATTCTGGGTTTGGGTGCACTTTTGTGGGCCACAACTATTGTGGGTGGCCCACTGTCTGCAACCCCCTTGGAAGGCCACAAATACACCGCTGAGGACACTCCCACGTCACTCCGCAAGCCAAACACAGCGCTCCACGCCGGTGTGGTATGCGCATCCAAGGCCGTGGGGAGGTGCATACCAGCTCAGCTGTGTCTGCACGGCAAAGTACGCATGTGGCGTTTGACTCTAACAGGGAGTGCGCCTGCACACAAAATGAAAATATGTATGGCGCAGGGGTACACCCTGCTAGAGGTAAGCGCAATAGGCATCCGCAACTCACGCATGCACAGATGGGACGGGGCAGAGGTAATTTTTATGGCCCTCCAGGGGGGGGGGGCCATCCCAGCAGGACATCCACAATGGGGATGCCCCACGTGGAGTGTTAAATTGGGGCCTGAAAACAATACAAATTCTGCCCCTATCCCCCCTGTGTGTTTATCAATTTTTAAGCTAAAAATACATAAATAAAATACTCACTTTCACCACCTGGCCATTTACACGGCTATCCACCCGGGTGCGCCTTTGTTTCCTTGGCCCAGGAGGGGAATGGGTGGGAGGGGTGGTATTTGGGGAAGGTGAGGTAGGTGGGGGAGGTGGGGGAGGGGTGGTGGGTCCGGAATCTGAGGAGGAGCTGGGGAGGCGCATTACTCTGCGTTTTGGAGCCATATTGGAAACGCTAAGGAGGAAACAGGAACCGGAAATGACGCAAGCGACATTAGACCAAAGAAACAAAAACCCAAACAAAAATACGCTCCGCGCCCCAGCAACAAGCTATTCTCAGCTATGTGCAAGCTAAGTGGCGGAAAAACTAAAATGACGCTTGAAAACAAGCTAGTGGCATAAGCGCAAGACAGTTTTAGCTTAAGGTGGCGTTGAAACGCAAAGGAGGATTCCGGAACCGGATATGACGCTAGCAACTGTGCTTCAAAATTCAAACACAAACATGCGCGCAACAGGGACAAGCTAATATCAGCTATGTGCAAGCTAAGTGGCGGAAAAACCTTTAAATGACGCTGCAAAACAAGCTATTGGCATAAGCGCTAGACATTTTTACCTTAAGGTGGCGTTGAAACGCAAAGGAGGATCCCGGAACCGGATATGACGCAAGCAACTGTGCTTCAACATTCAAAAACAAACATGCGCGCAACAGGGACAAGCTAATATCAGCTATGTGCAAGCTAAGTGGCGGAAAAACATTAAAATGACGCTGCAAAACATGCTATTGGCATAAGCGGTAGACATTTTTACCTTAAGGTGGCGTTGAAACGCTAAGGAGGATCCCGGAACCGGATATGACGCAAGCAACTGTGCTTAAAAATTCAAAAACAAACATGCGCGCAACAGGGACAAGCTAATATCAGCTATGTGCACGCTAAGTGGCGGAAAAACATTAAAATGACGCTGCCAAACAAGCTAGGGCCAAAGGCGCCACGAATTATTAGCTTGATTTAGCAGGGGATTCTACATACTGTAATGCATAGGTCCTTCTAAAGCATACACCGTTGTGCTTAAATATACAGATCTTATTCCTTCCCAAAGTCATCACACAATCAAACTAGACAACTACCTGAAAATGTGGCACACATGAGAATGCATAACGGGTTGTTATGAGCTGGTACGACTGAATGTTAATCCTGCAATATGTGGCCAGGCACGCTCACAACTACAGTGTATTCATTAACAACGACTGGGGTCGCGGGAAGTGAATTCCTTGCAAATGGCAGAAGGGCACATGTATGAACAGCACAGCGCCGCACAACGCAGCGCAGCGAGGCACAGCGACGCTCGCGCCGCCACATAGCGAATTAAAACAGCGACTGCACAAACACTGACCAACACAGATTCATCAAGGACAGGGCTGCCGAATAGCTTGGGCGCTGACAATTTCTAAGAGCGAACGTGACCGCCCAACCTGACAGGCTACAAAATAGCTTTACAAGCCCCGTTTGTGTGGAAAACCAGCGATTTTGATGCCAATGAGTTTGGGTGGAGGAGATGCAATTCCCATGTCACTCACAACATTACATTGTGAAAAATAAAAAAAAAATCTAATACATATAAATAACCAGCCAGATTCATAAAACATATCAATATAAACATGTGTTGAATTTTGTACCAAAGAAAAAAACCCCAAAACCACTAAAAACAATCATTGCAGCGTCTGCCATTGAAATGTATGGGAGAGCGGCAGGTAGCGCCAGGTAATACGTGTCGCTGTGAAGGAATTTGCAGCGGCGCTGTTCGGGCCAGCCGGCTTCATGATGAATGCCGCACTAGCCGTCGCTCTCGCCGGCGCTAGCCTCATTTAGCTTGATAAATGCGTCATTGTGACCGCCGCCGGGCGTACTTGAGTCGGTAGTCGCCGTTAGCTGCCGCTACCTGGCGCTCGTCAGACACTACCTGGGCTAAGGGCCTTTGTCTGCAGAGCTGAAATTTTCAAGTAAAATTACCGTTACGCACATGCTTTACTTTGGGGTGTTTGGCAACTCTTCCCTTGACAGTAACTATGCATGTTGGGTATCGTTCTATTCGGGAGATGTTGCTGTTTCAGATTATACTTGTTTTTTCTTGTTTGTATATAGTTTTTTTAGGAAAATGTGGCTTTGATTCTGCTTTTTTATCCTTTTATTAGGGAAACTCTTTGCAACCAAAGAATACATTGAGGGATTACTTCCAGAAAACTGTGGCCACATCAACAAGCCTGGTACAAATAGAAAGCCTGAGGTGTGTACTTCCAGAAAATATATAGTTTGTGGGGGGTATTTCAAATGTAAAGGGTTGTTTTTCTGGAAAAATTGCAAGGTGCGCATAGCGCATATCACAGTTGTATTTGGGGGAGTCTCCTGGGCTGGAAAGGGTGTCTACCTATACATATGTGGTACCGCTGTGATCGGGAGAAATTGGAATTTCACACGCAATAAGATTTTATTGACAAACTTACATTTTTTATTACAAAAAAACACTACAAATTGTAACAAATAGATTTTTTTTTATTTTTCTGCACATATTTCACCAAAAAATATTGAGAATACACCTAAAAATGACAAACAAGACATTTCATGTTAAAGCTCAGACTCTGCTGAAAAAAACAATATATAATTTTCCTGGGAAATCCCTGGAAATCCCTTCAAAAATCACATTTGAACATGGGGAGCGCAAAATAGTGCAAAATGGTCTGGCACCAAGGGTGACAAAAACTCCAGGTAGGCTGGCAGCAAAAGGGTTAAGGATAAATTTGGCCTTGGTGACAGGGCGCTGTTTGGTTATATGCAGATGCAAAATTTTGTGAAGCACTTGGTCCGGGATAAGGTAGGTTTAGAAACGTTAACAGCTTAAAAGTATTATATGATGATCCATGTGCTTATGTCAAATACTGTGGTTTTAAATCCCAAACGCTGCAGTTGGGGAGGGGTAATAGACAGGGTTGTCCTTTGTTTCCCCTGCTTTTCGCCCTGGTAATGGAGCCCTTGGCTTACGGAATGGAATGGAAAGAGAGAGGAGTAGGGAGGATTTTAGATTGGATAAAGGATGGTGGGGTCCTCACTTTCCAACAGTTTAAGGATAAATTTGGCCTTGGTGACAGGGCGCTGTTTGGTTATATGCAGATGCAGCATTTTGTGAAGCACTTGGTCCGGGATAAGGTAGGTTTAGAAACGTTAACAAGTTATGAGAAGCGATGTTTAAAAGACCCTAGAGGGAGAGCCATATTATCGGATGTTTATTCGGCCCTATCCCTCACTTCTGCTGCTGGTGAGCCGAAGTACGTCTCTTGTTGGCAGAAAGACCTGGGGGGTACTATTGATTTGGAGGAGTGGAAGAGTATGTGGCTTACTGCATTATATGGTAATGTTTCAGTGTTAGCGGTGGAGGTGAATGTTAAAGTTATGCTGAGATGGTACCTGGTCCTGAAAAAGTTGGCTCGAAGTAGGAACTTAGCTCATTCTGAGAAATGTTTTAGGGGGTGTCAGGAGCTAGGGACATTTAGATGTGGTGGGATTGCAGAATAGTGGTTAGGTTTTGGAAGAAGATTTTTAGAGTAATATCCAATATAGTTGGGAGGTTAATATAGTTGGGGTTATGTTCCAGTAGACCCTTGGGTGGCTTTGTTGAATAAACCACTGGGCCAAGGGGAAGGACGATATGGTAAGTTGGTGCATCACTTATTAACTGCAGCAAAATTAGTTGTAGCTAAAGCTTGGAAGTCTGATAAACTTTGTTTTGTTGAGTTTCGAAAGTGCGAGTCGAGTTAATGCGTGTATGGCGATGGAAAAGCTTTCTGCTTTGAAGGCAGGAAATATAGGCAAGTTTAAAAAAAATCCGTCTGCCTTGGGTTGAGAAGTATTTGCCGGTCAGTTTTGATAGGGGGTTGCTAGCTTTATAGTTTGAAGGGTGTATGTCTGGTCTTATGGGGGGAGAGGGGGGGAGGAGGAGAGAGGTGAATTATACTTCTTGTGTTTGGAGAGGAGGATAATTGTTTTGTTCTCTACCATGAGAGTGATAATATCTATAGAATAAGGATGGGGGAAGGCGGCGAGGGGAAAAGGGGATATGGGTATATAAAGCATATAAAGTTGATATTTTTGTGATATGTGATATTCATCTGATGCAAGCTTGGTTTTGCTAATGTATGTGATTATATACATATATTTTTCTATTACTCTTTTTTCTGTACCAGAAAATGTGTATGATGCCACTGCTTGTATATCTTTATTATGCTCATTGGAAAATAAAAATCTTTGAGTAAAAGAAAATTATACTGCCTGTCATTTGCATCCACCATTAAACCAGACCAACAGCCTGGCACAGTTGAAAAAGAAAGCTAGTGGCCATTTTGAAGCTTCTACTCTCAACTGACATAACTGACAAAGCACAGAAACAGGAAGGCCAGCAGCACTTCCTGTTTGCAGGTGGCTGCAAATGCATGAACTGCCATCTTGTTTTAAAACTGACCCCAGCAGCAAGGTAAATTAATTCTTATGTGCTGGAATCTAAATTGCCCTGGGGAGGGATGCATATGAGCATTGTTTGTTGTGTTGGTCTTGTGTTGTGTTGTGTTGGTCTTGTTTAAGTCATTTTTGACTATTGGTCCACTTTAAGGAGAATCAGAGAAAAAATATTTTGCTTAATAATTTGAAACAGTATTAATGCACATCTTTACTGTTGCTAAATTACATCTCTTATTTTTGGGTTCTGTTTTTAAAACATTCCATAGACATTCGTTTGCCCTCCATTTAACTTCTAAAATGCACTCCTTTTATATAAAGAATAAATCAGATCTGATTTTAATTACTGAAGGGTTGTGTCCTTAAGTCCTTCACCACTTCAAAAGATCTTGAGCATTACATTTAGCATCGCTTTGTTTACAAGATGAAACCTGACACATATTTCTAAAGCATAAGAGAAGGGAGCGTTTTGTTATTATTGTATATTAAGCTGGGACATTACATAATAAAGAACATTGCACACTAGGCTTACAGACTAAGGCTTAATATGCTAATTATTAAGAAGAGGTGAAGTAGTTGAGATTCCATTGCATCTGCAGGAATTTCTCGGTACCTCCCTCCGATACACCACAGTGGCTATAAGATGATCAGTTCACTCATGACCGTGGCAAGCAAACTCTTGGACTACTGATGGTATTTCAACTCATTAAGCAGTAACTTCTACCAAGCTGGCCTTTTGGATCATATGGATGGATCGGCACTCAGAGGACACAGTGTTTGTATTCACTGTGACACAACTCTCTCTTGAATATGGATCACATCAAAAGGCTCCTGGACCCATTTTCTTGGATGCTATTAGTTCCAGAAAGGTTCCACCCTCCTCTCTAGAACCCTGCTGCCATTCACTCTACTTGGTTCCTCACCTTTCTCAGATTCCCTCTTGTTTTGCACACTTAGGCACTCTCAAACTGTCCCCCTCTTCAACCCCCCCCCCCTACTATATACCACTTCACCTCTTGTGCTGGCTGTGCTGTCTACTACAGTTGCTCTTTCTATGAGCAGTGACCTGGTCTCTAACCATCTTTACTTGTGCAGGTGGGAAGACACTCTAAAAGATTCCATGGCTGTCCCCTGGTCTTGCTCCAGGGCATCAAATATTGGGATGCCCCGATTTGTGAAACCCTCAGGGTCGCCGGTATTCAGTCACCTTTTCTCATTCTCAACTGCGCATGTGCAGACTCTCGTCCAATCAGAGCCATTTGCTGTGCCTATGTAATTCAGCAAACGGTATTGATTGTTTACAATGGGGAGCAAGTGTGAGTGCCAGGTTTTGTTCCACTGTAAGCTTACCGACCTACCTAATCCTACTCTATCTCTCTTGTGCCCACAAGATCTAATCCTAGAGACCATACAGGAAGACACCAAAGAGAAAGTACAGTACACTATCTTTAGTGTACCCTCCCTTTATCTATTGCCTTTTTACAAAAGCATTTAAAGGATATCTAAATTATATTGAGAGCCGCTGCAATTTTTGGAGAGGCTGCGTTTTGAAAAACAACAATAGAACAATAAATATATTCCTCCCTGGAACAAAATTTCCACAATCTGCCCCTGGCCTATAGAAATGCCTCATCAAATGTGTGGGAAATTAAGAAATAGATATGTGCACTTAATAAGGTGTTGACTCTCAGAACTCAGCTTGTCAGATATTGCAGGCTCTCATTTGATAATGAGATAATGAGTTCCTGAATAAAATGTATACCCCAACATGCAAATCTCCTCCAACCTGCAAATATATGGGAAGCTGCTGGACCACGTCACAGCACCTCATTGCTATGTGTGGCCCAAAAATAGGGGCGCTCTCACTGCTTAGAGAAGGACTGCAGGAAAAAGAGGTGCCGTGACGCTCTCCTCTCTGTTCTTAACAAATCATCTACACCATCTAAACCTCTACATAGCAAATGGGTTTAAAACAGGAACTGTAGGTGTCCTCTAATATTCTAGCAATATATCTAACATCCTCTACTTTTTAAAAACTGACACACAAACAATTGGAAGCTGTCCTGAGGACATCCTGAATTGGGATGCCCTTCTGCTATCAGTTAGAAATAGCTAGAATAGAGCCAACATACATAGCTTTTCCTCATCCACCTTGAGCTCCTGCAGCCCAAATGAAGGACAGTAACCAATGGGGATTATTGAACATATATGCATGCCACTGTCCACCCCACAGCCATTGTGGAACTGCCACAATGATAGTAAAATGTTAGCATATGGACTGGGCTAAAACAAAAGCTAGCTACCTTGCAGTTGCTCTGGTACTGTCTGGCTTAGTAGTCAATGTCCAGGTGGGGTACCCCAGCATTTTCACACTATTGAATATTTTCTGCATGGCCCTTGATGTGCTTTTAGTTCGAAAGTCTCAAATGAAATAACCTAACCTCACTGAAAAAATGTAAAAGTGCCCCACCACATATGTAGGTGATTTTTCTGGGGGATAACTTGAACTTTAGTAGAAAAGCTGATTCAGTATAGCGTACAAATATATTAATATCAGTGTGTATTATGAGGTAAATGTAAAAAAAAAAATAAGTAAACTCAAATATATATGCCTAATGTCCCCGCCATCAACGCTGTCCCTGCCATCCACAATCTTTGCTTTCCCTGCCGCCTGCTGCTGCCGTCACTGCCTATGGGAATGGGAGGCGGGAATGCCACACTGCTTATGGGGTTATGGGGGGGATGCCACTCTGCCTGTAAGTGGGGGATTCTTCACCTTGCCTATTACTTGGTTCAGAATTTACTTTTTCTTATTTTCCTGCTCCAAATCATAGGTGCGTCTTATAGTGCCAAAATAGGGTATATAAATATATATAAGATATGTATTCTCAAACAATAATGTGCCTTGTTTAAAGCTTTATAAAGCTTGTTTAAAGCTTAATAAATAAGTAATTAAATATTACATATAAAATAAAAAAACAAATGCATACCCCGTTTCCACCAAAACAAGACCTATCCCTAAAATAAGTCCTAGCATGATAATTCAGGATTTTTGTGGATGCTTAAAAATAAGCCCTACCCCAAATATAACCCTTAGTTGGAGAATGGGAGGGGGAATGCCACGCTGCCTATGGTATTGTGAGTGGGGAATGCCACGCTGTCTATGGGAATAGGAGGGAGGAATGCCACACTGCCTATGGGAAATGGGAAGGGGGGATGCTACACTGCCTATGGGAAGTGTGAGAGAAGAAAGCCACACTGCCTATGGGAATGGGAGGGGGGAACGCCACACTGCCTATGGGAATGCAAGGGGGGATAGCACACTGGCTATGGAAATGTGAGGAGGAAGATTGCTACACTGCCTATGGAGGGGAATGCCACACCAAAGCTGGCCCCTGTGCCCTGTTCTACAAGCCCCCATAGCTGTTCCCGGGCTGGTTATGATGGGTTAAGGGGGACCCCATGTAATTTTTTATGGGATTCTTAAGGGTTTTTACCCTTACAATTAAAAAAAATGGGTCCCCCCCCCCCAGGAGGGGGGACCCTATGTCGTTTTTTTAATTAACCCCTTATGTTTATAGTGTGGATAGTATTTGTATTTTATTTGTAAAAGTTATAAAGTGCTCTTCAGATTTGTGGATCTCCTGGGCAAGAATGGGGGGCTACCGATACATATGTGGTACCACTGTAATCGGAAGAAATGGGGCTTTTACATGTATTATGGTTTTCATTAATAAAACAAATGTTTTATTTAAAATAAAGGAGACAATTGTCTAAAAAATATTTATTTACTTATTTTTTTTTACACAAAAATATAAAAAAAAAAACTGAAGAATTACAAACAAGACATTTCATGTTAAAGCCTTAACTCTGCTGCAAAATATATATATATACTTTTCCTGGAAATTCTGGCAAAAACATCGTTAAACATGGCGCAAAATGGGGAAAAATTACCTGTCAACAGAGGGTGACAAAACTTCAAGTAGGCTGGCAATTAAAAGGATTAATAGTACCTTTGCATGTTGGTTATTGTTCTGCTCGGGGAACCTTGCACTTTCAGATTTAGCTTGTTTTTTCTTGTTTGCATATTTATATTTTAGGAAAACATGTTCTTTATTCAGCTTTTTTATATTTTTTTTAGGGAAACCCTGTGCAACCTAAGAATTCTTCGAGGGATTATTTCCAGAAAGATGAGCCCACTACAACAAGTTGGGTACGCTTAGAAAGCTTAACATATGTACTGTCAGGGAATATATGGTTTAGGGGGGATATTCCAAATGTAAAGGGTTGTTTTGGTTGAAAAAGGTGCGCACTTTGTCTGCAGAGCTGAAATGTTCAAGTAAAATTACTGTTATGCGCATGCTTTACTTTGGAGTGTTTGCCAACTCTTCCCTTGACAGTAGCTATGCATGCTGGGTATCGTTCTGTTCGGCTGACCTTGCTTTTTCAGATTTTACTTGTTTTTTCTTGTTTGCATATAGTTTTTTTTTTAGTAAAATGTGGCTTTGATTCTTCCTTTTTATTCTTTTTTAGGGAAACGCTGTGCAACCAAAGAATTGATTTAGGGATTACTTCCAGAAAACTACGCCCACATAAACAAGCCTGGTACACCTAGAAAGATTGAGGCGTGTAGTTCCAGAGAATATATATAAAACTGCAAGGTGCGCATAGCACATAGCACAGTTGTATTTTATCTGAAAATCTCCTAAAGCTCTGTTTCAGTTTGGGGGAGTCTCCAGGGCAGGAAAGGGTGTCTACCAATACACATGTTGTTCTGCTTTAAAGGAGCAGTATCGCAAGATTTGCATTAAAAAAGATAAATAATTAAATAGCCACACAATAGCTTCTAACATGTGTATAAATAATGTGGCGATAGAAAAAGGAAAAAATATCTGCCTTTCTTTTAAATTGTATAATTACAATGGCTCAGTCCATTTGCTGAATAGGGGGGACTGCTGGGTTGTATTTAGTGAGCTGCTTCATTTAGCCCACTGGTCTCCTAGCAACACTTTACCTCAGAGGCTGACACTGTAATCAGTGGTAACGGCTGTGTGTGTGTGAGGTGCTGCTTTTGTTATGAGACCAGGTGACTCAAATGTGTAAAATCTATACAAAATAAACTTAACTGACTGAAAATGACTGAAATACTTCTTTGAATAACTGTGCAGGAAAAGTGCAGGAAAATCTAAAGGTATTAAAGTGGAACAAAACCCTGATTGGCCGACCCTGAAGTCTATAAGACCCGCCCATTGACCTTCCCCCTTGGGCATTCTAAATCGGGATGCCCCACTGTGTGAAACGACCCCTGGATAACCACAGATCTCCCCATTTTTCTGGCGCGCTCACGCAGATAGTCATTTAGACAGGCCGGGCAGCCAGGAAGGTTACTGCTCAGGCTCCCCATCTGCGTGCAAACAGCGCTGATTGGATGAGAGCCCACGCATGCGCTGTGGGACAGGGAAAGGTGCGTTTTCACAGGCGAACTTGGGGATTTCACATATCAGGGCATCCCAAGTCGGGATGCCCCTAGGGGCACAAAACAAAACTCCAGATAGTGAAAATCCTGGGTTGGGCTTTGCTCAAAACACACAAAGCTGAAAGAAAAATCATATGGAAAAATGTGTTGCAAGAATATGAAAGAGAAAATGGTAAACTGAAAGATTCTGCAGCAGAGCCAACATGAAGGTAAAACTGTCAAAATAAAAAATGTTTAGAGCAAAAAAACAGGATGTAAACATAAAAATCCAATTCTGAAATAAAATAACCCCCCCCAAAAAAACCAAAAACTGGTGAGTCTGAGATTCGAACCAATGACTCTCTGGTTCAAACTGACATTGAATTTACCAATGAGCTAAATGACTTCTAGAGCTTTTCTTTCTGTTTTAGATATATGAGTTCTGGCCAGGCAATGTTGTTATCTTATGCTGGACGGCTGCCAGCACTGAACAGCTGATTACTTTGTTACATTGTTTCCCCCCTATCCTCAGCGTGGAACAGGCCAGAGTGTCGGGCCCCGACACTCAGCAGACATAAACATGAGCTATTAGTCTCCAGCTGCACAACACACACATCATTTTTTTCTAAATGTGTAATTCTTACTCCAACACTTACCTACATTCAAAGTACCATTTAAATATAAGTCACCAAGAAAAATTTGCGATACTGCTCCTTTAACCGGGAGAAATGGGGCTATTACACGCAATAAGATTTTATTGACAAACTTACATTTTTTATTACAAAAGAACCCTGCAAATTGCAAAAAATAGAGTTTTAAAGTATATATATATATATATATATATATATATATATATATATATATGCAGGAAATCCAAGGTTAAGGTAATACGTTTGAGTTTGAGTTGGAAAGTAACTCAAAACTCTCTCAAAAGCCTCTCCAAAAACCGCATCCTAAAAATTATTTGGATAACCCTAGTTAACTTTGCATGACTATAGCCCAGGCTTTTTTTTATAATTCTGTCTATTTTTTATCTCTGCCTCACGTGGGGGCTGGCCATAAACTAGAAGACCATAATCTAGGGGTCAATGAAACATGGCAATCGATACTATTTGAGCCATGTTGAAGTTCAGTTGATATCCTCACAGGTGTTGGTGGCAGATAATTCACAAACCTGTGACATAATAATTGACACAGGAATATAACATGCCTAATATTTGAATGTAAAATGTATTTATTTGTTTTGCTGGAATGATAATAGGTTTAAACTATATATGGAAATAATCATCAGGCTCCTTTTTTATACTATTGCACCTTTCACATTAAACGTGACATTTAACAATAAATAATAAGCTATTAAAGTATACTTACAGAGAAAATACATTTTCTAACATGTATATTAAGCCACTAATTAAAATGACTGCGCAATCTGCTGCATCAGTTCCCCGGTAAACAACAGACGTCCAAATAACCTTCGTGGTTACAGTCATATGGCACTTAGATCATATGCGCTCTTACATTTACAGTTGTTTATTACATTCAGTGACATTTCTTTCTTTTTAACCTGATTTAATCTATACAATACCAAATAGGGTTTGTGGTAGGGCTACGTCCAATAAAATATTACTGGGTTCACTTGTTGTCCCAAAAGCACACAAGTACTGCTCCACCATTGGCTATCAGGGCCAGGCCATATGAATTATAGAGAGCATTTAGACTAAAATAAATCAAGTTGCCCTTTCTTTAATGCTTAAAAGTGCTGAACAGCCAGCTTAAAAACACATGTAATCCAAGTCTAACAGTTAAAAATATTAATCAATTTAAGCCCCATACGGCACGGCAATCTTTGCTCCATTCTGATCCTAAAGTAAATCTATGTATTAAACCCATGACCTTTAAAAAATTTGTGCCATAGACCCAAAAATTAACAGGATGTGATCACTCCCTTCAGACCCCAAAAATGTCCTCCAATGACAAAATAAACAGACCACCAATCGCCACATTGAATAAGCAATGTGAAAATGGTCTTATACCTTTTTCTCTTTCTCTCACATCTCTTCTCCTTTTTCTTTATTTGTTGGATATGTTCCCTAAGTTCTTTTTTCTCAGGCTAATAAAAGACAATTTTCACAGGGTTTTCTCCATCACATCAGTGCAATGCACACATCTAGGAAAGCTGTACAATATATGTGAGCTGTTTACATTTCAAGAGCAGGCTCAAGACTGCTTTAAATTTTACCACAGCTGATAACAATTGAAACAATGATGATACATCAGCTGCAGCCTAGCTATAACCATTTAATACAATGTAACTCTCATCAAGTAGCCTACAAGCTTTTCAGAGTGACTCTTCTTGCTTGTTATAATCACAGCAGGAAAGAGAGATAATGCATCCCATCCCAATAAATAGTACTATGAGATATGTTGCCTCTGTATTAGGAAACTGCACAAAATGCTTATATGGATACAAGATGCTGTATACCTCTCCAGATATTGTTGAGTAACCTATACTTTGAGGCCGATTCATTAATAGCGCCAGGTAGCGACAGATGAGCGCCCGTAGCGTGATTTTTACAGCGCCAGCCAGTATTCGCTGTGCTTGGCCGGCGTTTGCTTGATGACAGCGACTCAGTCGGTGTGCGGTAATGTTGAATACGGGCTTAGGGGTCGCTGTTTCACAGGTTCAGCGTTGTATGTGTGCGCCTGACAACGAATAGCCAGAGCGAACGGCTTGCTTCATATTCATTAAAAAAACACGCTCCGAATTTGCTGGCGCTGTCCATTCCTTGTTTAAACCCCAGTGCGCTGGCGGCGATGTGTGTTAACTAGTTTTTAACCCCTAAACAACCATATTTTTTGAATGTAACATTATACATGTTTTTGGAATCATTTTGTAATATGAATACATTAATATCAGACATGTAAGATCAATTCTGCACAAATTTTTTTTTTTTTTTTTTTACTTTAAAAAAAAAACGGAACAATGCAGAAGTGGTCTCAGAATTTTTGACATTAAAAAAAAAAAAAATATTACCAATTAATTATGATTAATTAAACATTGCTCCATTGAAATGCATTGGACAATGCCAGGGAGCGACAGGTCATACCTGGCGCTGTGAAGGAATTTGCAGCGGCGCTGTTCGTTCCAGGCGGCTTCATGATGAATCCCACGCTAGCTGACGCTCTCGCCGGCGCTAGCCTCATTTAGCTTGATAAATGCGTCATTGTGACCGCCGCCGGGCGTACTTGAGTCGGTAGCCGCCGATAGCTGGCGGGATCTGGCGCTCATCAGATACTACCTGGCGCTAGCCTGTGATAAATAAGGCCCTTTGTTTAAAAACGTTAATAAAAAAAATAATATTACGTCTTATGAAACATAGATCACATTTTATATCAGTTTTGTATTTATTAAAGGAGCTATATCACAAAATCACCAAACATTAAACATGTTAGATAGTGAGAGGAGGGGCTACTTATACACCCCAACTGAAACAAATTCCCTCAAAGCTTCTGTTTTTTGTAGAAAAGAGGTGAGCATGTCTTCTATGTAAAGGCAGAACTGTACATTCAAAACCAGTCCCCCTCAAAAGAAAGAAACAGATTTGACTGGACGGTTTTGGATGCAGGCAGTGACCTCATATTGCCATTTAGCATTTTCTTTGGATTTTTATAATTGGGACATTTTTTTTGCAATAGATCTCCTTTAATAAAACTGTGCATAGTAAAGTTTAGATGGCAGCAGATCTGATTGGGATACAGTTTTCTTCAGCCTTGCGAAGTACCACCTAATAGTACCATCAGTGGTGCCACTCGTACCACTTGTTAGTCTAGATAATATATTTAGACCAACAACTAATGAGACTTTTAAGAAAATCTAATTTGTGTGGGTAGCACCCCTCGGCTTTTAATTGAGGACACCTTTTTAGATACCTTTGGCAACACAATACTATATTTTACATGATCCATTTTGTCTTAGGTGCAACATTGTCGCATTATACCTGTATTTTTTCCAGCAACACGTGAAAAGTCTTTGTCACAATGATCACCACCAATGTTATATAAATGTACTCTACATGCTATTTTTAATGCAGAGAATTTGTCAAAATTAAATTAGAAATACTTTTAAATATAGGGCATCTAATATATATATATATATATATATATATATATATATATATTGTATGTATAATGTAGATGTTCTGAACAACGCTGATTATTTTATATTCAAATTGCCTAAAAGTAAAAGACTAACAAATCCTGCTTTGGATCTCTGGCACCATCATATGGAAAAGTTGATGTACTGCAGTCGGATAAGTAACCTTGGCATCATAAGTCTATATATAGCATTGCAAAAGACAACAATTTTAAATGTGACAATTATTTTATTATTATAGCCTTGCTATTTGATTTAATGCAATTTGTATTAAATGGATACTTCAAGGTTTTAAATATCCTGCTTTCTGCTCTCCTGGCGTGCTGGCTGTCACGGTCTGCAACTTTCATCCAGCTATCATTCAGTTTGCTTTATATTTCTCATAAACTCCCAATGAACCTTCTCCCTTATGCAGGGCCGCGTCAACAGTAGATGATGATACATCCGTGCATGTTTTAGTGTGAGGCTCCCTTCAGAAGTCAATTTATTTTGGGGACCATGAAATGAATGAATCAGCAGAAGGGAGCAAATTCAATGGGGGTTATCAGGGAATGCAAAGTGTTTGGCAATGAAAGATGCTGCCCCTGACAGCCAGCATAGGGCAAGCAGAAAGGTAAATTTTACTATTTGCCTGGAATGTTCCTTTAAATATCTTTTAACATGTTGTATTTCTTACCTACTCTAGTAGAGAGAGATGAGCGATCATGGAGCTTTCACAATATGTGATGTTAGTACTATCACAAAAAAATGATCCAATGATAAAAATCCATATAAATATGCTGGATTGCAGGAGAAGAGGTCACTTATACACCCAGCATCAAGAAATATCCAGCCAGGCATGTTTTTTTTATTTTTTATTTTAATAGACGGAAGAGGAAATCAGGGGTCTGTGACTAAACCTGTCACCCAAAGAGAGATTAAACCACAAGCTTGTTGGGTGTTTTATTCAGTTTGGGTGTATAAGTGACCCCTCCTCTCATTAGCTGACATGTGACGTGGACCAACACCCTTCCGGATCCAGGATCCGATCCCTCCCCGCGGGGCATCCAAAATTGGGATGCCTGAAGGACAGGAGGGGTGGGATTAGAAATATTTCATTAAAGTGGACCAACACCCGGGATTTTGACTATCCTGGGTCTTGATCCACTTCCCCGGGGCACCCCCGACCGGGGGTGCCCCACTATGTGAGCCCCCCCCCGATCGCTCGTAAAAACTCACCCCGCTGTTACGGCGCATGCGCAGCCGTTCACTATTCTGCCAGGTGAAAATTTTCACCTGGGTCTGAATCAGCTCCAAGGTAGAAAATAAAAGTCAATGGCAATTTTCTCTCCTTAAAAGGAGTGAGTTTTCTCACCAGGCTCTGAATCGACCCCAATGGCCAAGCAATTAAGAGGCCGATTCATTAATAGCGCCAGGTAGCGACAGATGAGCGACTGTAGAGTGATTTTTACAGCGCCAGCCAGTATTCGCTGTGCTTGCCCGGCGTTTGCTTGATGACAGCGACTCAGTCGGTGTGCGGTAATGTTGAATACGGGCTTAGGGGTCGCTGTTTCACAGGTTCAGCGTTGTATGTGAGCGCCTGACAACGAAGGGCCAGAGCGAACGGCTTGCTTCATATTCATTAAAAAATGACGCTCCGAATTTGCTGGCGCTGTCCATTCCTTGTTTAAACCCCAGTGCGCTGGCGGTGATGGGTGTTAACTATTTTTTTACCCCTAAACAACCATATTTTTTGATTGTAACGTTATACATGTTTTTGGAATCATTTTGTAATATGAATATATTAATATCAGACCTGTAAGATCAATTCTGCACAATTTTTTTTTTTTTTTTTTTTACTTTAAAAAAAAACCTAACATTGCAGAAGTGGTCTCAGAATTTTTGACATAAAAAAATAAAAATAAAAATAATACCAATTAATTATGATTAATTAAACATTGCTCCATTGAAATGCATTGGACAATGCCAGGGAGCGACAGGTCATACCTGTCGCTGTGATGGGATTAGCAGCGGCGCTGTTCGTTGCAGTCGGCTTCATGATGAATCCCGCGCTAGCCGTCGCTCTCGCCGGCGCTAGCCTCATTTAGCTTGATAAATGCGTCATTGTGACCGCCGCCGGGCGTACTTGAGTCGGTAGCCGCCGATAGCTGGCGGTACCTGGCGCTCGTCAGACACTACCTAGCGCTAGCCTGTGATAAATAAGGCCCTAAGTGTGGTGGCATGCTTTTTTCCTGAAATAGACACCATCAAGATTTAATGTGGGGGGGCGTGGCTATGTAACGGTGCTGGTAGGACGTGTGGCACGAGGGCTCCTGATATACATCCTTTAAAAACCCCAGGAATTTCGTCTAAGTGCGGATTTGAGTGGAGGGAGACCCCCCACGGTAACACCAGGAGTACCTTGTGACGATCGGTGGGGCGATTCGGCCCGTCAGAAGATCCTGCTGCGACCACCCACGTGCCTTGGTCTGGCGCCATTTCCAGGGTGTGAGTGAGGAGAGAGGGACTGGGCTTGTCTGCGGATCCTGGAGTTGACGCCGCTGCTCTCCAGGAGAAGGACTCAGGCTGCGGCTGCCCTGCTTGTTTCCTGGGCGGAGGTGAGAGGGATCCGCCGGGGACTCGCTTCGTTCTCCCCCCGCTCCCCGTTCCCTGCTCCCCGCTGTGCTCACGCTTCCCGCTCCCTGCTGTGATCGCACTCTCCGGCCCGCATAGTTGTCTCCTTCTCGGGCATCGGCTGCTTCTGTCTGCTCGGCGCGGGGGTGAGAGCGGCGCCGGCTGACAGTTCGGCTGTGAGCGCTGATCGCTCTTCCCTGGCCGGCGGTGGCGGCGGATGCACGTGCTGGCCCCGGGCGCCGGCTCACGCTGTCACTGTCACCGATTCCAACAGTGCACCTTATAAGTGCCCTTAATTAGCTCCTTCCTACAGTGCCCTCCGTAGCTCCCTCCAGCAGTGCCCCTCATTAGCCCCCTCCAGAAGTGCTTCCATTAGCTCCCCCCAGCAGTGCCCTTCATTAACCCCCTCCAGAAGTGCCCTCCACTAGCTCCCTCCTGCAGTACCCTCCTTAGCTCCCTCCAGCAGTAACATCCATTAGATCCCCCTAGAAACGCCCTCCATTAGCTCCCTCCAGCAGTACCCTCCGTTAGCTCCCTCCAGTAATACCCTCCATTAGCCCCCTCCAGAAGCGCCTTCCATTAGTTCCCCCCAGCAGTACCCCCCATTAGCTTCCCCCAGCAGTGCCCTCCAATAGATCTTTCCAGAAGTGCCCCCATTAGATCCCTCCAGTAGTAACCTCCTTAGCTCCCTCCAGAGTGCCCCCATTAGATCCCTCCAGCAGTGACCTCCTTAGCTCCCTCCAGAAGCGCCCTCCATTAGGTTCCTCCAGCAATACCCCCCATTAGTTCCCTCCAGAAGTGCCCTCCATTGGATCCATCCAGTAGTACCCTCCATTAGCTTCCTCCAGTGGCGCCCCTCATCAGCTCTCTCTGGAGGCGCCCCCCATCAGCTCACTCCGGCGGTGCCCTCCGTCAGCTCTCTCCAGCGGTGCCCTCCGTCAGCTCTCTCCAGCGGTGCCCTCCATCGGCTCTCTCCAGCGGTGCCCGCCATTGGCTCTCTCCGGTGGTGCCCTCCATCAGCTCTCTCCAGAGGTGACCTCCATCAGCTTTCTCCAGCGGTGACCTCCATCGGCTCTTCCCTGTGGTGCCCTCCATCAGCTCTCTCCAGCGGTGCCCTCCGACGGTGCCCTCCATCAGCTCCCTCCAGTGGTGCCCTTCATCGGCTATCTCCAGCGGTGCCCTTCATCGGCTTTCTCCGGCGGTGCCCCTCATCAGCTCTCGCCAGAGGTGCCCTCCATCAGCTCTCGACGTGGCGCCATCCTCGGCTCCATCCAGCGGGGCCCCCCATCAGCTCCCTCCAACGGTGCCCTCCATCAGCTCCCTTCAGCGGAGCCCTCCGTCGGCTCCCTCCAGCGGTGCCCTCCATCAGTTTCCTCCAGAGGTGCCCTTCATCATCTCCCTCCAGCGGTGCCCTCCATCGGCTCTCTGCAGCGGTGCCCTCCATCGGCTCTCTCCGGCGGTGCCCTCCATCAGCTCTCTCCAGCGGTGCCCTCCATCGGCTCTCTCCAGCGGTGCCCTCCATCGGCTCTCTCCAGCGGTGCCCTCCATCGGCTCTCTCCGGCGGTGCCCTCCATCGGCTCTCTCCGGCGGTGCCCTCCATCGGCTCTCTCCGGCGGTGCCCTCCATCGGCTCTCTCCGGCGGTGCCCTCCATCGGCTCTCTCCAGCGGTGCCCTCCATCGGCTCTCTCCGGCGGTGCCCTCCATCGGCTCTCTCCAGCGGTGCCCTACATCAGCTCTCTCCGACGGTGCCCTCCGTCAGCTCCCGCCAGCGGTGCCCTCCGTCAGCTCCCGCCAGCGGTGCCCTCCGTCAGCTCCCGCCAGCGGTGCCCTCCATCAGCTCCCGCCAGCGGTGCCCTTCATCAGCTCCCGCCAGCGGTGCCCTTCATCAGCTCCCGCCAGCGGTGCCCTCCGTCGGCTCTCGCCAGCGGTGCCTTCTGTCAGCACTCGCCAGCGGTGCCCTCCAACAGCTTCCTCCAGAGGTGCCCTCCATCAGCACCCTCCTGAGGTGCCCTCCACCATCTCCCTCCAGTGGTGCCCTCCATCAGCTTCCTCCAGAGGTGCCCTCCATCGGCTCCCTCCGGTGACACCCTCCATCGGCTTCCTCCAGAGGTGCCCTCCATCAGCTTCCTCCAGAGGTGCCCTCCATCAGCACCCTCCTGAGGTGCCCTCCATCAGCTTCCTCCAGCGGTGCCCTCCATCGGCTCTCCCCAGCGGTGCCCTCCAGCGGTGCCCTCCATCAGCTCTCTTCGGCGGTGCCCTCCATCGGCTCTCTCCGGCCCCATTGACCTACCGCATACATCCCAGGGCTCGGGAGGCATTACAAGTGACTGTCCTTAATCCACCGCCACTACATGACAGGCAATAAAAAAAGGCGCACTGTGGTACTACACTGTGGCACTCAGACCATGGCTGATAAGCATGATGAGCACGCAGCCTCGCCTACTTCTATTCCTGATAATGCTGCGATAATGGCGGCAATCAACAACTGCCAAAGTGTCCTAACAGCGAAGTTTGACAACTTGCAAGAACAACTTAACTATTTCAAGCATGATCTAGACAAGATAAGGGACAGAGCGTCCGAGTCGGAGAGGCGGATCGGCGAGACGGAAGATGGTCTGTCAACGGTTACCTCAGCGGTTCAATCTCTGCAACGGCAGGTGAAGCTCCTCACAGACCGAGCGGAAGACGCAGAAAATCGAAACCGCCGTAATAATATACGAATACTAGGGATACCGGAGAGGGCGGAGGGGGACGCCCCAGAAAACTTCGCTGAGGGTCTCATCCGTGGGGTTCTAGCACCAGAGGGCCTCTCACCATTCTTCGCGGTGGAGAGGGCGCACCGGATCCCGTTTAGGCCCCCACCACCCGGGGCCCCCCCGCGCCCTTTTATCCTGAAGCTACTGAACTTTAGAGACCGGGACACAATTTTGGCAACCGCCAGGAGGCAACGGGACATCCAATATAACGGATCGCGCCTGTCTTTCTTCCCGGACTTCTCGCCTGAAGTGCAGAGGCAGCGCCGCTCCTTTACTGATGTGAGAGCGCGCCTCAGGCAGAAGAAACTTAAATACGCGATGCTATTTCCCGCCAAGCTGCGAGTACAGGACGGGGAGACGGCGAGATTCTTCCTTAAAGCAGAGGATGCAAGCGCCTGGATTGACTCACTGCCGGCTGATTGAGGACCGGGGGGGGCCGTGGATGCCCTGCCGTACATCATTTGTGGCCTGATGGGGCTGGGACTCTGGGGGGGGACTTTGACCTGAGGGTACCTTCCTCCTACCCCCACTTACTTCGGCGGGAGACTATGGGTTTTCTCTCTCCCCCCCCCCCCTCTCCATCCCCCTTGGTCCGGGGATGATTGTACTCCCTGGGGTGTATAGATCCTGTACATCCCCCTTGAAGTGCCCACATCCAGTGAACACGTCTTGTTGGTAACACTACGGACAACCAGTGTTTAAGTTAGGTTAATTGTTGGTTTAAGGGAATAAGCTCGCCACAGTTGGGTTAGGTAGAGCAGGGTGGGAGTGGGTATTGTTTTGAAGCTAAGTTAATTGTTGATGTTTATTCATATATGAGGTTTGGGTGTGTAGATTGCTGGTTTGTGTGTGATGGAGTGAATGGTGTGACCTGCTGCTTTAAAGCTCTGAGGGGGATGGTGGACCACTGGGGCCCTGGGCGTTTACCTGGCATATATGAGTTTCAGACTAAATTGGTATGGAGTGTAAAGTGATTTCGTGGAATGTGCGCGGCCTTAATGACAAGATTAAGAGATCCGCAGTTCTACAATTTTTGAAAAACCATAGGCCCGATATTATGATTCTGCAGGAGACCCACCTTCTTGGGCGGAAGGCAATGTCAATCAAAAGGCCATGGATCGCACATTTATTCCACTCCCACTACTCTAGTTATGCCAGGGGCGTCTCGGTGCTAGTGGCCAAACATCTACCCTTTGCCCTTATTTCAGTGCACTCGGACTTTAAGGGCCGGTTTGTTATTATACACGCGAAAATATACGATGTTAAGACTCTAATAGTGGGGTTGTATATCCCGCCTCCCTTTGACATAGGGGTCCTCCGAGAGATTATGGATAAAGTGGCTGCCCTCCCACCAGATCCCCTATTGCTGATCGGTGATTTTAACATGATCCTCGATAGAGCTCTAGACCGGTTGACGCCCGGGACGGGCCCGTCCACTCCGTTAGCGAGATGGGTGGTGGCCCTGGGCCTAACTGAAATATGGAGGTGGAAACATCCTGCGGAGAGGGCTTTCTCTTGCCACTCGATTCCCCATAAGTCCCTTTCACGCATAGACATGGCCTTTGGGTCTAAATGCCTGCTGACTAGAGTGGGGACCTGCGAATACCTACCGCGGGGTATCTCGGACCATTCACCGTTAATGGTGACAGTCCACATGTCTGGGAACCGGGGGGGCCTGAAGCCTTGGACATTGAACCCCCTTTGGCTGGAGGATGAGGAGGTTTGTGGGTCAATGTTTAGGGAACAAGGAAGTTACTGGCAGTGTAATGGAGAGGAGACCTCGATTAACATACGATGGGATGCTTTCAAGGCAGTGGTTAGAGGCAGTGCCATCAGTGCCATAAAAGGTGCCAGAGTAAAGAGGGGGAAGACCATCCGTGAGCTGGAAGAGAAAATAGCCAGGGCGGAAGAGAGATTTGTGGAGACAACTAGCCCCTCAGATCACGATTTACTTAATGCCCTACAGAGGGAGTATAATCTAGCATTAACGGAATCCACTAGAAAGAGCCTATTATTTAAACAGCAATCAATCTTTGAGAAGGGGGATAAAAATGGAAGGACCTTGGCATACCTCTCCAGAGCAGAAAGTCCACAAACGCTGGTTGCGGGTATCACCAATCAGACCCAATTTATCACTGACTTGGAGGGAATTTCTAGACAATTCTTTGACTATTACAGCTATCTGTATTCCTCTAAAGTCAGTTACGATCTGGATGAGCTGGATTCTTATCTTGCTCCTATAGCTCTCCCTTCTCTGTCGGAGTCAGATAGGGAAATGTTAGATAGTCCAATAACCTGCGATGAAGTGGTGAGAGCAATAGCCCTAATGTCCAACCGGAAGGCCCCCGGGCCAGATGGACTTCCCTCCGAGTGGTACAAGAAAAACAGTGAAACCATAGCGCCAAGGTTGCTGGAGGTTTTCTTGGGGGCCCTGCAATCAGAGCATCTTCCTGAAACCTTTGCACAGGCGACTATCATCCTTATTTATAAGGAGGGTAAACCCCCGGATGCCTGCAGCTCCTATAGGCCGATTTCTCTCTTGAATCAGGATGCCAAGGTCCTTGCCAAAATATTGGCACTCCGCCTGAGTAAGGTAATACTCTCCCTCATTGGAAATGATCAGTCAGGCTTCATGCCAGGCCGGACAACGAGCATTAACCTAAGACGGTTGTTTGGCAATCTGCAAATTGGGCATGACAATGCGGGAAGTAGAGTGGTGGTCTCTCTCGATAATGAGAAAGCCTTCGACTCTGTTGAGTGGCGCTATTTGTGGGCAGTGTTAATTAAATTTGGCCTCCCCCCAACATATGTCAAATATGTCCAATTGCTCTATCAGAATCCCAAGGCAAGGGTCAGGGTTAACGGAGTTGTAACGGATGAGTTGGCGTTGGGTCGGGGTACACGACAAGGATGCCCACTCTCCCCGCTGCTGTTTGCACTGGCCATTGAACCATTGGCGTCAATGATCCGAGACTCCGCCGAGATTCAGGGGTGGAGACTGGGACAAGTGGTCGAGAAGGTCTCCATGTATGCGGACGATACTTTGGTATATTTGGCGGATGCGGAGGGCTCTCTTGAGGCGCTGTTGGAGTTAGTAACAAAGTTTGGTTTATTCTCAGGCCTTAAAGTCAACTGGGAGAAGTCCAGCTTATATGTGGTGGATGAACCGGGGGGAACCCGTGTCTCCCCGGTCTCTTCCCTTCGGAGAGTGGACAACTTTAAATACTTGGGAATTGTCATGCACGCGGACCCCTCTAAATTTATTGAACTTAACATCTGCCCGATGGTAGACGCCCTCAAGAGAAAAGTGACCCAGTGGACGACTCTCCCTTTATCGGTCATTGGTCGCATTAACATAATTAAAATGATCTTTCTCCCTAAGTTCCTATATATGTACCAAGCATCGCCTGTGGTGCTGCCTGCCTCACACTTTCGACTTTTAGACTCCATCATATTCCAGTTCATATGGGGGGTCTCTCCTCCCAAAATGAACAGGACCATCCTAAAAGCCCCGTCGGGATTGGGTGGCTTGGCCGCACCGCACATGATGCTGTATTTTTATGCTGCACAGTTGGTATACACTACGTGGTGGATGAACCCTCCTGTTGGTAACCCGGTGGTGGCTCTTGAGTCCTCTCTGTTGGGCCCAACACTCCCGTTGCAGAGCCTGGTGTATAGGGGAACAAAGGGCCTCCCGCGTGCCACTACATGTATGAGAACAACGTTATATGTGTGGCAGAAGGTACAGGCTATGAGGAATCCCCCCCAGACCCCCTTTGAATGGTCTCCCAATACCCCTCTCTGGGATAACCCTAATCTGCCAGAATTGAAAGCCCTTCCCGACACAATCTTCTGGAAAAGACGGGGAATAATCTCACTAGCGCAGCTATTTACTGGAGGGACTCTGATGACATACGAGCAGATGTGCCATGCGTTCGCACTGACGCCCAGAGACTTCTTCCGGTACCTGCAGCTCCGGCATGCCCTGAGATCCCAGATCCCTATAGTAGGATTGCAGCTGGTGGAATCACCAATTGAGTCTCTGATAAGATCTGCAGACATAAGTAAGCCCACCTCTACGTTGTATAATGCCCTCATTATAAGCCAACCATCCCCTTTGGAAAAAGCACAGAGGAAATGGGAAGAATTGATCCAAGGTATGGACCAGGAGGATTGGGAAGAAGCGATAGATAACCTGTACTCCTCTGTTATAGATGCTAGAGATAGGCTGATCCAGGCCAAATGGCTCCATCAAGTGTATCTGACCCCAGTTAGGTTGAAAAGGATGGGCCTGGCAGAAACAGACCTTTGCCCTAGGTGCAACACCAGTATTGGCTCTTTGCGGCACATGATCTGGGAATGTCCGATTATCTCTGATTTTTGGGATGGGGTATCCAACTTTATCTCGACTTCCATAGGCCTTCCCGTGAGGAAGTCACCGCCCCTCTGTTTACTAAGTATAGTAGAGCCCATGTTAGATGATGGCCCGCCAAAAATCCTGTTACGACTACTAATGTTTTATGCGAGGAAGTGCCTTCTTTTGCATTGGAAGCATCCAAACAAGCCGAGCCTTCCAGGTTGGAAGAGCTTGATAAACGGTAAACTGATTCTGTATAAGCTGACCTACCAGGCCAGGGGATGCCCGAACAAGTTTGAGCGAGTTTGGGGACCGTGGCTTAATGCCCCCAACTCCACTAGTGGCTAGGGACTACCGGTGGTTCACCCAACAGGGCTATAACCTATCCTTCATAAGCTGAGCTCAATTTAAGCAGGTGAGTATGAGAGTGAATGTGATGTGAATATGTTGGTGTGTATGTGTGGTTGTTGCGGCGGTTACGAGTGTAGTTGTAATGTAGTGTAATAAGGGTAATATTGCATTGTTATTGTATTGTATTGTTTTGTTGTATACTTTGAAAGCATAAAATAAAAACTTTAAAAAAAAAAAAAAAGATTTAATGTGGACTCTTCATACCTGACTAATCTGAAATGTATTTCTTGAATAATTGTAAATAGAATGCTCCAAAGACACTCTTATCCCTGATGTTTTTTAAGGTTTATTTTGACATCTTTTAATGTGTTCTGGTTTTCTCTATATAAATGTCTGCTCTTTGGCTCCTTAAGGGACATCATCATGTCTGACGAGTATTCAAGTATTCTTGAAAAGTCATTCAGTAGGCACCGAAAAAACAAAAGGGTACTTACTTTTTGTCCTGCGTAGCTGATCAATGCCAGGGCAGCAATCAGCTCTCCTGATTGCTGGATCTGAGCTCATGCGCTGTCCCGGACTTCAATCTCCATTCACTGCAAATTCTGTGCCAGGCCAGGCCCCTGTCATCAGCCATGCCCACCCTATTCACTACAATGGAGGGAGTGTGTCAGGCCTTAGGCCAATACTGCCATTGTATTTAAAGGAGAGGGCGCGTCAGCGTGCCTATGATTGTGGAGTCGCGATTCCAACCCACCATTAAACTCATCCCCATGCACACACAACCATGAATCATGCACGTAGGTGCATGCAGAATCGTTGGCGCACTGACCATGAATCAACCCTATTGTGTGTTGAAACTACATAGATAACAAGCGCCGCCTGGGTATTTATACATCCATGACTTTATAAGAAAGTTGTGATAAAAGACACATGAATGTCACTGCCAACAAATACTATGAAAAAAATGTGTTGAGTAGAAAGTATTAATAGTGTGGTTAGAACAGAGTTGACACCATTGGTCCAACCAAACCAAAAAAATAAACATCGCTCTGGGGATAACAGCAGGTGCCCCACCCAACCCTAGTAGGACTGATGTTGAGGAAGCCAGATAAGTCTGGTTAAAGGTGTCCATCTCATGAACATAATTCATGTATTGCAGGGGATATGAAAGATTAACGCTGGGAAAATTTGTAAAGCTGTATGAGTGGCCAAACTAAAAAAAAAAAAAACTAGAAAGGGGGTATTGGAAAAGACGGGATAAGAAGAACCAGGGAACTTGGAAGTCCACACTTTAAATTCCAAAAGACAGGTGCGCTTAGTTTAGTGTGATGTGTGGGGATGGAATTGGCTTACCACAAGTAATAAGTGCTGTGGCCTTTTTTCCTCTGAATAGTTTTGACTGATTTGTTGAAAATTAAAATCACTTTCTCAGCCTCAAGGTTAATATTAACTCCAAAGATTTCTCCCTCACAGCTGTGTACCCATAGGGATCAATAATTAAACCTTTCAGTATCAATCAATATCAATAATACTGGTAAAAAAAAGAAGGGCACTTACCACCACGGCCCAGGGTTCTCGAACCGTCCTGGGCCTCTGAGGATGAAGGAAATGATTTCTCCTTAACTGTTGTCTCTGGTCCGTTAGCCTTGGCTGCTGTATATTCCCCGCTTATTAAACCGGCTGAATGTTGGTCCTGTTTATATTCATTTTATTGTAAAAATAACTATACAATTGATGTAATGTAATGATGATGTAATTAATAGCATAAATAAATAAAATGAGGCACTCAAAACAGAATGTATCTGAAAGAGTTACTTTCCCTGCCCATAGTGGCAGGGTAATAGTTCAATGAAAAGCCGCTCACACGTTTCGTCTAGCTAACGTTTTCGAGGGGATGATTAGTCAGATTTCAAAGCCTCTTTTTATTTGGTTCTGGGCTCACATGGTTTTGACATAGTTTCCTCGGAGCCTGACGGGTAATGTGATTTCTTGCAGTGAGCCTTTCAGTTTGTTATGTGTATTCTTCTCTTTCTGATTTTAACCCTTTGTATACTCCAGGTTTGGAGGAGGAGAAAAGGCCACATCACTAAAACGAAACTAAGCGCACCTGTCTTTTAAAATTCAAAGTGTGGACTTCCAAGTTCCCTGGTTCTTCTTAGCCCACCTTCTCTTTTCCAATATCCCCTTTCTAGTAAATATCATGTATTGGTTGCTAAAACACCATGGCCTTGAGCTGAAAATAATTCTCACGGTATTAAAAAAAATCGATTTATGAGAAAAAAGCCTGAGATTTTCACTGTTGCTGAATCACCAACTTGGAAAACAATGAAAGGCAAAGGCATTTTTTTTACTCCCCAAAAAAGTACACGAGAACATTTACTCGTTTTTACACTGCGGTAAAATGTGCCATTGACATTCAGAGTCTTCCTATTTGGTAATAGGACATCTTAGCCTCTAGATGTGCAAATCTCATAGACAGACTTGCAGCTGTTATTGCAGGTAAGGGGGTATAAAGTATTGACTCAGGCCACACTTTTCAGTTTTTTATTTTTTTTAAATTAAATTGCAGGTATTATTTTCTTTACATTCTTTGTGTTGTTCTATGACATTAAATCTTAATGGAATACATTTATGTTTGTGGCACGTTTAATATTGTGGAACATGTGAATACTTTTTCAAGGCACTGTGCAGCCATCTGATGAGCCAGTGCTGGAATATAAACAAGGCCCCGTGTCCTTAGATTGCGCCCTTGCACTGTGTACAGGGCGATCATCGTCTGCTTCTCTAGTCTGCACCAGCACACAGCCGAATTATTTTACCAGAACCGCAAATATGTCAAAAACAAATTAGAACATCATGTGCGTGCTCCATCCACACATTGAGCAGTTCAGTATTTTATATGGAATGCATAGAGATAGATTAACCCCTCGTGTGTCTAAACACTGCAATATAAACATCCGGTGCTCAAAATATTGGATTTGATTTTATTTTCTTATGCACAACCCTATGACACAGTATAGCAATAGCAACTAAGCTGAATGCACTACCTAAATAGACATCTGACATAGCATTGCCTTCATTTAATAATCTTTTTTTTTTTAAAGAACAACTACTATAATTAAACTTTTATTAAATGAAATGCTGTTATGTGATAATCGATAGAAACAAATAAATATTTCACTAATACACTGAATAAAGCGCTGGGTCAGAAGAAAGTTAAAGTAGACCAATGGTCAAAAATGACGGGCAGGCTGATTCATCATTAGCGGCAGGTAGTGACAGATGAGCGTCTGTAGCAGGCATTTTCAGAGCGCCCGCTAGTAGTCGCAGTGCTCGGCCGTGAGTCGCTGTTCAGTAATGTTGAATTCATTGTGAGGAGTCGCTATTTGACCAGTACAGCACTGTATGGGAGCGCATGTTAGCGACTGCTCATAGCGACCAACTCACACCATATTCAGCAAAAAAACAGCCTCACGAATCTCTGGCGCTGAAAAATAGTTGTTTGTAGCCCATAGCGCAGGAGGCGGTGTGTTTAAAGTCTGTTTTCAAGCATCTATCAACTAGTAACCAAGCGAAAACATATGGAATTACATTGTAACAACATTGTAACGTGAACACTTTAATGGCAGACCTGTAATGTCATTTCTGAGGAAATATATAAAAAATGAAAAAATTATGAAAAAACTGCTATGTCAATGCCAGAAGAGGTCAAATAATTATTTGTGATTTTTTTGAAAAAAAAAAAAAGTTTAAAGAGAAGAAAAGGATCGTCCATTGAAATGTATGGGAGAGCGTCAGGTAGCGAGAGGTCATACCTGGCGCTGTGCAAGGCTGAAAGCCGGAGCTGTTCGCTGAAGCGGTGAAAATGATGAATCAGACGCTACATGGTGCTATCCCAGTCGCTAAACAGATTCTGCTTGATAAATGTGGAATTGCGTGCGGTGTCCGGCTTTGACCAGTCGCTATCTGTCGCTACCTCTGATTGACCAGCCACTACCTGACGCTATCCCTTCTTAAATAAGGGCCTTAAACTGGACCAACACAACAAACAGTGCACATATGCATCCCTCCCCGGGGCAATTTAGATTGCTGCACATAAAAATTAACTTACCTTTTTCTAACTCCTGATGTGGTAAATGTTAAGAACAGAGCAAACAGAAAGTGCTGCTGGGTTTCCTGTTACTGTGCATGGTTAGTTATGGCCATTGAATCCATGCAGCAGCATGGTTGAGATGCTGTTCAAGGCACGCTGGTGAGGAGGCGTTTCAGATTTGAGTGGGTGCAGGAACAAATGTAAGTGCTGACAATACTTCAGTGTCATGCATGCAGGTTGGGCAAGTGAGTTTGGGGCATTTTTTCCAACTGTGCCAGGCTTTTGTTCCGGTTTAAGGATGCAAGAAAGTGACAGGGCTTAGCAGTCTAACAGCGGAAAGGGGTCAAGTGTCTGCTCATAAAAAAAAAAAAAAAAAACCCCAACACATTATACGTTTTAGTGTTGTGTCTTATCAGTTTCTGACATGCAAATTAAAACCGTTCTCAAAAAAACGCGCTTGAATTTATATCCAATAAACATATAATTCTCTTCCTCTCGGGATCTCGCTCCAAGCCTTTAGACTGTTGTCACTTCAGTCTCCTTACTTAGAGGCCGATTCATTAATAGCGGCAGGTAGCGACAGTTGAGCGACTGTAGCGGAGTAGTCGCTGTGCTTGGCCGTTGTTCGGTAGTTGATAGCGACTCAGTCGGTTTGCCGTAATGTTGAATATTGGGTGAGGAGTCGCCATTTGACAGGTTCCGCGCTGTATGGGAGTGCATGATAGCGACTGGCCCTAGCGACCGGCTCCCACCATATTCATTAAAAAATCACGCTCAAAAAATTATTGCGCTGTGAAATGCATGTTTAAACCCAAGAGCGCTGGAGGCAATGGGTTAAAAGTAGTTTTGTAACCCCCAAACAACCATATTTTTCGAAACCAAAAAAACGTTTTTTAAATAATTTAGTAATATGAATACATTAATATCAGACCTGTAATATCAATTCTGTACAATTTATTTTTTATTTTTTTTTACCTTAAAAAAAATTATCTAAAATGGCAATAGTGGTCACAGAATTTTTCACATTTAAAAAAAAAAAAATTAATAACAATTAATTATTAATATTTAAAGATTGTTCCATTGAAATGCATTGGAGAGCGCCAGGTAGCGAGAGGTCATACCTGTCGCTGTTCAAGGTCGGACGCTGGCGCTGTGGGCTGAGGCTGGAATAATGATGAATGAGTTGCTATATGGCGCTATCTCAGTCGCTAAGCAGGATTGGCTTGATAAATGTGTGATTGTGGTGGGGAGTCGGCGTTCTCGTGGCGGGGCCCGTCATTACCGGCTGCTCACCAGTCGCTACCTGTCGCTATCCCTTGTTAAATAAGGGCCTAAGAGTTCTAATGATCTAAGACCAGCTGTTCTGAGGTAAATGGTCATTGTGAAGTGCAGGACTGGAAAAAAATCACCCTGCAGGAATGGCTCAGGTTGACATGAATTAGGGACATTTATGGCGGAGCATTATTTGAAGTAAAAAAAAGCCAAAATATTAACTACACATTTCAAGTTTTATTCAGGTGCTGTTTTTCGAGTGTCAGATTTGGTGACTTTAAGCGCAATTTTTTCCAGATCCCTTTTTAAGGTCGAAGGACTGAGGTGTGGATTCAAATACATAAAGGGGGGTGGGAGCAGCTCAAATACAAATACACTAAAAAAAATTAGCAGATGTCTGTACCTTATTAAATATTTGTGAAAACACAAATGGAACTCAGCACAGCTAAACTATACACTGTGATGAATATCAATGGGTGCTAGCCCTAGGATGACCAAAGACATAAAATGTCAAGCAATACTATATAACACAGCTGGGCCCACCAGAAATGGCCCCAAAATGGTCACCACCCATACAAGAGGCTGCACAACCATTGTATATATTTGCTTAGCATCCATTAACCATTTTAATATAAAACAATATTTTTACATTTTTAATATATCAGGTCTTCCTAATTAAGTTGGGGACCACAGGTGGGACTCCAAATTCCTTCATGCAATCCTGCTGAATGATTTGTACCCCAGCCTGATCTGCTGCCATATATACTTTACTTAAGCCTGATTTGCAGGGCCAGCTCTAGGTTTATGTGGGCCCCTGGGTGGTAGAGTCTCAATGGACCCCTTGTGGTGTGGTTAGGGATGCTACCTGGTCGGTATTTTTATTTTAAATCACTGGCCTGGTGGTGGCAGTATTGGTTTTTTTACTGTTAATTGATGATAGGTAAAGTATACCCGCAAATACAATTACCAGTAAAAAAGAAATACATTCACCACCACATAGGGTTGCCAGGCCAGTGGCTAGTAAAGTAAATAAAAAAATACCGGCCAGGTGGCAACCCTACCACCAGGCCAGTGGCCAGTAATGTAAAAAAAAAACAACGGCCAGGTGTGGTGTGAAACATGCCGATAAAGTTGCATGTATGTAATACTGCCAAAGAATAGAAAGAAAAAAGAATAGGAGGAATGACAAACTATATAGAGGGAATGACAGAAAGAAAGAGAAATAAAGAATGAAAGAGTAGTAAAATGCCCCCCCAAAAAAAGAAAATAAGAAAAGGAAGAAAAAGCGAGAAAGGTAATGAGAAAAAGAAAGAAAGAATAGATGGATAGGAAAAAAAATGGAAATGAAAAACCAAAAGCATAGAATGAAGGACAGAAACAAAGAAAGTGAATAAAAGGAATGACAGAAAAAAGCAGGACAGAGAGAGAGGAATGAGAGAACAAAAGGAGAGAAGGAATGAAGATAGGAAGAAAAGAAATGTCAGAATGAACAGATGAAATCAACAAACAAAGAATACGTGGAAAGAAAGAAAAAGACTTGCAGGAAAGAAACAAATAATAGAAGGACCGGCAAAAAGAAAGGCTCTCCCTATGGCCAATCTGCCCCTGGTTGGCAGCTCTTAGCCCTGGTTTCTGCACGGCTCTTTGTCCTGAGGAGTTCCCAGGGTAGAGGGAATGAGGTGGGCTCTCCCAATGTGCAGGGGCCCTGTCCCTGCCCTGATGATTTGCTCCAAATACAGATCTTTATTGTATGCTTTGTTACAAGGTTTGAGGTGACAAACCAATTGTTTAGCTCTGGCAGTTCTTGAGAAACCTACAAAATATAAAATGGTAATTAAAGGGGAACAAAACCCACATTTTTAACTAGCATTCCCCGAATTGCTCCACCCATGAGGAGTAACTTTTCGCAATTTACTCTGCTCCTGCTTTATCTGCTCACCGCTAATGTTGCTTGTTTTAGCTGTAAAGCCCCGCATCCTCCATTCATGCCACCGTAATGCAAACCAAAACCCAACGAGCTTCTGAAATACATTTGGCCAAAGCCTTTGTCAATACTCCCTTCTTAGGGTGTACACCTAGAAATGGATATTTTTGCCTACAGAATCTTAATGGAACATGGATTTGTTTACTGTCCCTCTCGGTAAGATTTCAGGCTATCAGGCATAAGTATGGCATGCACCACAGTGGCAATGAATGGAGGAGGTGAGGCTTTGCAGCTGAAACAAGCAGCATTAATGGGGAACAGAGTAAAGCAGGAGCAAGGGAAATTGCCAAAAGGTACTCCTGGGTATGGGTGGAGCAATTCAGGGAATGCTAGCTAAAAATGTGGGTTTTGTTCCCCTATAAAGGAAAAGTCCTCCTCTCTGGGTTTTTTCTAAAACTGCTGAGCCAGGCAGGCCAAGAGGGAACTAGAGAATCCGCTTACCTTACTGGCACTCCCGCATCGCTGATCAGTCTGCCGCAGTCCTGATTTGTGAAGCCAGGAGCCGCATTTCCTGGTTCCGACTGGTGGAGGGACAGTGGCCTCCGTACACCAGGAACAGGATCGGCGTTCAGCTGCCATCCAACATCATACTTCTTCCTTGTTTCCATATTTTTATGAATAATGGGCAAAAGCTTTAGTAATAAAAGAAAGACATGCTGTTTTGGGACACTGAGCTGGGGATAGAAGGTGATGCCATAAACTTCCTATCTTGATATAGGTACACTTTAAGCTAGTGTGGGTAATACGGAAAGGAATATGCAGTGATTGATGCTTTTAGGTAGTAATATTGAATGTATCCTGAAAATGAAACATTATGTAGAGGACAGCAGAAAATCCTTTCTCCTGTGTGGAGCACTGTCAGCAGACAGATCTGGACCGGTAGGAAAAAGCAGGAAATTAAAGGAGCACTATCACAAAAAAAATTAAAAAATTTATATAAACAAGTTGGCTAATGAGAAAATGTCACTTATGCACCCAAACTAAATATAACTCCAAGCTTGTGGTTTATTCTCACATGGTAGGAACAAAATCCAGGGGTGACAGGTTAAGTCTATGACGGGTGATAGAACCTGTCACCACTGATTTTCTCTTCCATCTATTAAAATAAAAGAAACAAGCCTGGCTGGATATTTCTTGATGCTGGGTGTATAAGTGACATCTCCTTCCACCATCCAGTATATTTATATGGATTTTTATCACTGGGCCATTTTTTCGCGATAGTGCTCCTTTAAGTCACATAAATTTGAGTGTTACAGTGCCTATAGGGGAGATCTGTTGTTAAAGCGGACCTTCACTCTGAATAAGAGCCTATCTTATATATTTCCCACACTCTGTACATACAGATTGCCCACATTAAAAATCATCCTACCTACATCTACTGCATGTTATGAGCCTTTAAACATCCAATTTGGTGGCTCATGGAACATCAGGCAGCCTGCAAACAGGAAGTGCCTTCTGACTGTGCTGCTCTGCATTCTGGGATTGCTGACCTTTTCCTGACCCCAGCTCTGCTCTGTCTGAGCAAAGCACAGCTATAACCCGACCCCCTGTACTTTATCCCGCTCTCCTCAGTAAGTGTGATGCTTCTGAAGCAAGATGGCAGCGCCCGTATCCTATAGTCCTGAACAGAGTTGCAGCCCGGTGGGGGAAAGAATAATAAGTAAGTGACTAAAAATTTAAAATATATTATTTTAGATGCTGGGGAATCGTTTTATAAGGGTTTGGTCTTTTCAATAAATCATGGTAAAGGTCCGGTTTAACATTACAATCTCCTGTAGTGATACAATTACATAAATGGCCACATGATGGCAGCAAAACACCAAGGGTCAGACTTAGCTGGCTTTTGGCTCCATCGCATTCTGACACCTAGTGGTTCTTCACGCTGATAATAATGTCAGCAATGGTGGGCCAGGGCCAAAGCCCCTGCTTCCAATGAGGGAGTCTGCTCCCTTTTGAATAGAAGCAGGCATTCCATCTGCAAAGGCTGCTACTTTATCTTTTTATTTATTTAGTCGAATGTGTTTTCCCAAATTACAGTGGTTTTAAATAATAAATCAGATGCTATTTTTAAAGATAATATTGTTCATTTTAAAAACTGAAGTGCAATAATAATGCTGAGGCAGCCCGGACTGAAATACAGATTAGCAGACAGGAAAGGTCAGAGTCATTTCTGAACAGTTTCCAGCTAGCAGTCATGGGACAGTGCATCTAAACACACATATTACAAGTCATACGTCACTTGAAATGTCTATTGACATAGAACTGGAAAATGCTTAGCTTGGCCATCAACTTAAAGAAAACAAAAAGAGCTTCATGGGACATTCACAGAAATGTCCTGATATTACAGCGAGATCAAATGAAAGCCGATACATACTAGAAACACGCCAGGATGAAATATAACATGACATCTTTCATCCTCCCCTTAGAATACAACAAACTCACTTTTTTCACATCTTTCTATTGCCAGGCATTGTTTAGCCACGGATGTGGGGGGGGGGGGGGGGAGGGGGCATCTACATTTCCTTCCTTTACTTAGGAACTCATTTATATCTATTTTTGTAAAATAAGTGTAATGTTGTAGTCAAAGTTCTTGAAAAGGTTGATTTTTCCCACTCCTGCCTTGTGGCCAAAGACAATTTGTAATCCTATCGCTTGATCTTGATTTTCAGTATGATTACAGACCGTGAAAGCCGATCCTTCTGACTTTTTGGGTTTTAAGCAGGAGGTGTCAAGAAAGTTACCACAGGGATAACTGGCTTGTGGCGGCCAAGCTTTTATAGTGCTGTCGCTTTTTGATCCTTCGATGTCGGCTCTTCCTATCATTGTGAAGCAGAATTCACCAAGCGTTGGATTGTCCACCCACTAATAGGGAATGTGAGCTGGGTTTAGACAGGTTAGTTTTACCCTACTGATGATGTGTTGTCGCAATAGTAATCCTGCTCAGTACGAGAGGAACTGCAGGTTCAGACATTTGGTGCATGTGCTTGGCTGAGGAGCCAATGGGGCGAAGCTACCATCTGTGGGATTATGAGTGAACGCCTCTAAGTCAGAGTCCCCCCTAAACGTGACGATACCGCAGTGCCGCGGAGCCCAGGTTGGCCTGGGATAGCCAGCCCTCCCCCAGGGGAAGGTCGGCGCGTAGAGTAGAACGCCACGGGCTGGTAGCGCGGATGGAAGCGAGACGCCTCTCTCACGCAGTGCAACGCATGTTCGTTGGGTACCTGGTGCTAAACCCACCCCTTGCAAGTTTCGAGTGCAAACTGATATCAGCCAATTCTTGGGGGTTTACTGCTGAAAAGCCGCCCTATTCCCAATCAGATGAATAACTCAACTAGGAGTCAACAGGCAGGAAGGTCTCTGCAGGAAAAGGGTGATCACTCATGGCAAATGGTCACTACCCAGGCTTGTAGAGGATCACTGTTTCTCTCTCCTTTGTGTGTTAAACACATGCTTAAAGCGGACTAAAACCACTGAACTTGTGAATTACATTTGGCCAAAGCCCCTGCTGATACTTCCTTCTTAGCGTGTAGAACTAGAATTTTAGAATTGTCCTGGAACAATGATTTTTGAGATGACAGGCAATCAGTCATCGATCAGTCATTGCATAACAGTGGAGGAGGCGGAGCTTTACAGCTAAAACAGGCGGCATTATCTGGGATTAGAGTGGAGCAGGAGCATTAAAAACTGGCAAAAGGGGGGGCGTGGCTTGGCCGGGGAACGAGATGGCTGCTTGATCTGTGAGTTCCTGGCGAGGTCCCCTGAGAAGCTTTAATATTTGCGTGTTGCTCCGATTATGGGTCGCCTAAATAAACCAGGGGCATCCACTAAGACCCCCAGATCCTCTCAGACCCCAAAGTCGGCTGGAAAGAGGCTTCCGGAGCTGTTCCAGAGCCAGAGGAAAGAGGACCCTCGTCCCTCCAACATGGCCGCACGCTCTGTATGCAGTTCACCAGAGCGGGAAGACGCGGCCGCCTCCGATGGAGAGGAGTGCGCGTTATCGGCGCAGCTCAGTCAACTCCCCATCCGTAGTGAGCTGGCTAGCTTTGCGGGAGAGATCAAAGCATCGATCACTGCAGCCATTGCAGATCTGCGAGGTGACCTGCAACAACTTTCTCAAAGAGTCGACAAAGTTGAGAGGGAGGAAGCTAGCACGTCGACCAGATTGACTGAGGTTCGAGATGTGGTGCGTGCGCACAATAGACACCTAATGGATTTCCACCGACATCTAGAAGACCTCGAAAATCGGAACCGGAGGTGTAATATCAGGGTGCGGGGGGTTCCTGAGGAGGTGGCCCCGGATCAAACACAGGAGGCTCTGTTCTCCATCTTCAATACCATCTTGGAGAGGCCGCCAGGCACGCAGATCGAATTTGTCAGAGCGCACAGGGCTCTCAGACCCCGCAGTGTTGGGGACTCTACTCCTAGAGACATTATCTGCTGCTTACAGAGTTTCCCTTTGAAAGAAGAGATCCTTGCGAAGGCTAGAGGTCGGGACAACATTTTATTCAATAACTGCGAGATTCAGCTCTTTCAAGATCTGTCGAGCATTACACTGCAAAACCGAAGGGCTATGAGGCCTCTTACAGCGCTACTCAGGGAAAGGGGCATTACCTACAGGTGGCGATTCCCTTTTGCCCTGTCTGCCTTCGAGCAATGGCAAGACCGCCACGCTCCGGATGCCAGAGAACTTACCGGACTTTTGCAACCAACTTCGGATCCCTGTGATATCTCTGCCGGACTGGCTTCAGGAATTCTCCATCCCGCAACTGGTGCGAAGATTGACCCGGGACGACCGCTCCAGAATGTCTCAATGTGCGGCCCAGGATTACTCCCCGCGGACTGCTAACAGAGCAGGGAGCCGTTCCAGATCCAGGAGCTGAGTTGCTGTTTGCTGCGGCCGTCATGGCCTATAGAGCTAAGATTTTTTCTAATGCTCCCTTATTAGGCTTTAGGGTTTAGCCCAGTTTCTATAGCTTTAGGCCTGTTGACTGTTTAGTATTATAGGTTACCCACCTGTATCTTGTCTGGATCTCTTCACTGGCTCCCCTCGGTGCATTCTACCTATCTAATTTAACTGTTTTGGGTGCCGCTGGGGGAGACTGGGGAAGAGAGCTGGGAGATCGGTATGGGCGGTTAGGTGGGGTTGTTCTTGCAATCTTCCCGCGGTTGTTATGCTCTCTGTTAAGTCCTTTCGGGGATGAGTTTGGGCTGTGGGGGGTCCTTCAGCTTTATAATTGGGATTTGTGGGTGTTCGCCTACCTGAAACATTCTGACCTCACGAGGGTGGTTTTTTCAAGGCTCGGGGTTGAAATGTGTGTCACTGTTTCCCACATGTTGTTTGTGCTTTGCTCAACTATGCCCGGAGGGGTTCAGCTCACTCATTTATAAGGGATATATCTGGAGATGGCTTTGGGCCGGCAGGAGAGGGCTGATGGGGGCGACGAGAGGGAGTGAAACCTTGCACTGTGCTGTGTGCTGATCGCGGAGGGGCGTTACGTCATGAATTAGGTAGTCAAAATGCCCCTGTCTCTTATTGGGCAGATATTCTATATGCGCGGATGCCGAGTCCTGATCTGACGTGTCGCCTTCCCGCGACTGGCAAGGAGAGGAGGGTTTGGGTCGGGAGGGACGACACAATGGAGTCTACGAAGATTTGGAGGGATATCAGTCGGTGGTACAGGCAGCTGCCTGCGCTCCTCTCTCGGTGTGCGGCGGTGTCGTTGGGAGGCGGTTCCTCTGCAATCGGAGTGACGGACTTGGAGGCCGTGTGATCAGAGCTCTGATGTTCCTGACTTTAGGGCGACTCTGCTGCCTTGCTGACGCTGCTTGCTGTATGCTGCTAGAGGAAAGATGAGCTGGTGGGTGGCATGGGTTCAGGGAGCTCTGGGTGATAATGAGTGACTAGACTGGGGGTCTGGGGGGGGGGGAGGGGTTTGGAATTACTGGGGAAGGTCTGCTCCTCTTTCCATGCTAATCTCTCGGGTTTGAGAAATTTGTGGTCTGGTAATGGGTGAGTGGATGGGGGCCTCGCTGGGTTTGCGGGTTGGGCTGTAGGAGTACGAGCGTTTGGTGCCTGTTTTCTGGGAGGGGGTTCCCTTGGCCTTCCACGTTCCCCAAAAAGGGTGTTTAGTCTGGGGTGGAACTCGAGCGGGCCTGTTTTTTCTTTGGCCTCTCTAAGCCTGATCTTGGAGGTGCTCCTCTTGGGTCGTGGGGGATAACTGCAGAGGGGTTGCTCCTCTCTGGGAAGTTGTCCCAATAGTTTCCGCAACCTGTGAGGGGGAATTGGTGGTTCTCCCAGTTCCTCCTGCCCTCTTTCGGTGTGTTTTCTGTGTGTTGTGTGTGTGTCTGGTTTGTTTGTTGCTGGTCCCTTTCGTGTCATTCCCTGTGTGGTTTCTATTGGTTTCTGGTGTCTTCTCTTTTTCTCTCTTTGCTTCTGGGGGTGAGGAGAGGGGTCCTACACGTTAAAGTATAGGGTTGTATCCTTACCTAAGGGGGGTTTATTGAGGTGGTCTTGATCGGTCTCCATAGGCAGTATGGGTCCCCTGTGTATCAATATTCTTTCTATAAATGCTAAAGGTTTAAACACTCCTGCTAAACGGCATGCTCTGTTTCAGGAGTTGAAACAGTTCAATGCTCATATCGCATTGATTCAGGAAACTCACTTCCAGAAAAACAAAGCCCCATACTTGGGCAACAGGAGATATACGACCTGCTTCTCGGCTCATTCTCCCAACAATAAAGCGAAGGGGGTTTCCATTTTGATTGACAAAGATGTGGAGCTGCGGGTCTCGGCTACTGAGCGAGATAAGGAGGGTAGGTTTGTGTTTGTGAAAGGGGTCCTTCCAAATGGTATGGCTATCACCCTGGCAAATGTATATGCTCCAAACAAAGATCAACACAAGTTTTGCTCTGCTGTATTTGCTAAACTGGAGGGTTTCAGAGAAGGCATGCTACTGTTGAGTGGTGATCTGAATTGTGCACTGAATCCCCTGGTGGACATGTCTGACGCTAAGACGGCCATTTCTTACAAGGCGTTGAAGCAAATTAAGAGATCTATGCAAGAGCTTGGGTTGGTGGACACTTGGCGTTTGATGAACCCAACAGGAAGGGACTATACTTATTATTCACCCATTCATGCTAAGTATTCCAGAATTGATTACATTTTCCTTTCGCAGAGGGATCTGGGGAGAGTGGAACAGGCGCAGATTGGGAATATTACCTTCTCCGATCATGCGCCTGTTGTGCTATCATTAACTCTCCCATGTGTAGAACGGAAGGAATGGCATTGGAGACTTAATGAAAGTTTGTTGAAAGATTCCAGGGTAGTGATGAAGCTTAAGGAAAGTTTGGCCATGTATGTTAGGGAAAATGTTATAGATGGGATGGATCCAGTGGTAATTTGGAAAGCCCAGAAATGCACAATGAGAGGTCTGCTGATACAAGAGGGGACGAGGCTTAAGAAGGAAAGGCTTCAGAAGCTGAATGATCTAGTGAGACAGGTGGCAGACCTTGAATCTGCGCACAAACAGTCGCTTCAGGACAAATGTCTTAGGGAACTGGAAGGGAAGCGGTTGGAGCTAAGGGACCTGATGTCTAGAGAAAATAGCAGGTGGCTCGTCAGGCGCATGGGGTTGTTTTATGAGCAAGGGAATAAATCCGGCCGGTTATTGGCACGAGCGCTGAGACCCAAGATCGCTCGTACTAGAATTGAGGGTATTAGAGGGAGGGATGGGATCCTACAGCAAAAGAATGAAGCCATTGCTGATGCTTTTTGTAAATTTTATTCTGACTTATATAATCTTCAGGGTCTGCCATCAGGAGGGGATCAGGAAAGTTGTATGGCGCGGTACTTGCTGGAGTCGGAGATGCCATCGTTGTCTGAGGAGGAGGTGGCTCAGTTGGAGGCCCCGATCTCGGTCATTGAGCTGCAAAAGGCCTTGAAATCTACTAAATCGGGGAGGGCCCCAGGCCCGGATGGTTTCCCCACACAATATTACAAAACTTTTTCGGACCTGTTGCTCCCTATGATGAAAAGGGCATTCGAGTCCACCTCTTCCTCGGGCAAATTGTCCAACACGTCCTTGGAGGCACAGATTGTTGTGATTCCAAAGGAGGGGAAAGATCCGATGGATTGCAGGAGCTACCGCCCTATATCCCTTTTGAATGTAGATGTGAAACTCTTTGCGAAAGCAATGGCTAGCAGGATAGCTTCCTTCTTACCGAATCTTGTTACGCAAGATCAGGTGGGGTTTATTCCGAGTCGGGAGGCCCGTGAAAATGTCATCAAAGCTCTTAATGTGCAATGGTGGGCTAGAGCTAGGAAAGTCATAGCGATCATGCTCTCTACTGACGCCGAGAAGGCATTTGATCGGGTTGAGTGGAGGTTGATAAGAAAAGTCTTGGAACATATAGGCTTGGGCATAGATATGCGAAATAGGATCCTGTCACTCTATTCAGATCCCGTCGCCAGGGTGAGGGTTAATGCTTGCACGTCCCCGGTCTTCCACATACGCAATGGTACTCGGCAGGGTTGCCCATTGTCCCCGTTAATATTTGCTCTTTCATTGGAGCCGTTTTTGAGAAGAGTGCATCTTAATGCTGATATAAAAGGGGTGGTGATTGGGACAAAGGAGAGGAAGGTAGCGGCATATGCTGATGACATGCTTTTCTTCCTGAGCTCTCCAAGAATCTCAGTGCCGAATTTGCTGAAAGAATTTGAGATCTTCGGCCGCCTCTCAAATCTGAGGATTAATTTTAGCAAGTCTAGTGCCATGAATATATCGATGCCGGAAAGGGAGGTGAATGAGCTACAAACTGTTTTTCCCTTCATTTGGGAGAAGAAATGTTTAAGATATCTAGGGGTCAGGGTGCCAGTCTCTCCCCCTGATTTATTTCAACTTAATTTTGCTCCCCTGGGAGCTAAGATTAAAAAGGAGCTGGAGGGTGGAACAGATTGCGGCTGTCCTGGTTTGGACGCATAGCTGTTATTAAGATGAATGTTTTGCCAAGGCTGCTGTACCTTCTACAATGCATCCCCATTAAAATCCCCAACTCTTTTTTTGCTATAATGACAAAAACTTTCCTGAGATTTGTTTGGGCGGGTAAACCACCTAGAATCAGGAGGCATATTTTATTACTCACTAAGGAGCAGGGAGGTTCTGGATTGCTGTGTATGCGGACATACTACTGGGCAGTTCATATTGGAAGGGTTGTGGACTGGCACATTAACAGCTCGCAGAAGGATTGGGTATGCATAGAAGGGGAGATAGTGGAGGGAGGGAGGCTAGATGTTTTATGCAATCTGAAGTGCTGTGACATTCTGGCGGCTATAAAAACTCACCCATTTGTGGGGGCCTCCTTGGAAATTTTAGGTCTTCTTCGTAGAGGACCAAAGGCGATCGCCTCCCATTCCGGCTATCTGACACCGATTAGGCGCAATCCGGCCTTCCCACCTGGGAAAGATCCATCATTTTTGGGAGACTGCAAGGGTCCTAGTCCCCTGCGGGTGTATCATTTGTTGGATAGGGGGACTTTCATAGATAAACAGAAACTGCAGATAACTTTGGAGAGAGAGATCTCTATCCTTTCTTACCTTCAGTTGCGGCACTTCCTCTTGACGAACGACATTAAAGTAGGAGTGAAAAATGAACCTACGGAGTTTGAAAAGGCATGCTTGGGCATGGGCCCCGAGTCACACCTTCTATCATGGGCTTATGGGATGCTGAGGCAGGGGGAGAGACGGGAGGGCAAGCCCTGGGAGGGGAGATGGGAGGCGGACTTAGGCAGATCGCTGTCGGAGGAGGAGTGGGGAGACGTTTATAAAAATGCCCACAAGGGTTTGATAAGCAGCTCGATGCAAGAAACAAACTATAAGCTGATCACACGATGGTATCGGACTCCGGAGTTGCTGCACTCTTTCTTTCCCTCGGTCCCAGATACCTGCTGGAGGTGTGGGCAGTCTGGAGCCTCGATGCTTCACATTTGGTGGTCTTGTCAGGCCTTGGGTGACTTCTGGAAGAAGGTGAGAGAGATTTGTACTCAGATAATGGGAGAGCAGTTAGATTGGAACGCAGAGACAGTTCTATTGGGGTGGTCTCCAGATGGCAAGGGGATTGCGGGTGGTGCCCCCCTGGCTAGACACCTTTTAAATGCAGCTAGGGTGCTGATCCCCAGGAATTGGAGGTCCCAGAGATCGCCTACAGTGAGAGATTGGTTTTGTCAGCTTAACCATGTAGAAAGTATGGAAGAAATTTGCTACGCTAGACAAGACAGGTTAGACGCATATAGGAAGATCTGGATGACTTGGTCGCTCTTCAAAGATACAGAGGTATATAAAAAAACTTGGGTTTGACCTCCCTCGGGTGCCTGCTTCTACGGGAATCTGGCCTCCTTGGGGGAGATGAGGGGGTTCCAGTCGCTGGAGTGGTCTGGAGGGTAGTTGGAGGGCTCTGTCCCCCCCCCTCCAGTGGTCTCCTAGGCTCTTGGTTGTGGGGTCCCCCCTCCTCTCTCTCCTTTCCTTTCTCTTCTCCCTTTTCTCCTACTTCTTCTCTTTTTCTGGTTTCTGGTCTCTCTCTCGTCTCTTGTTTCTATTTCTCTTCTTTTTCTTATTCTTTCCTTCTCTGCTCTCGTATCCTCTTTCCTCCCCTCTTAGGTCCAGTTTTTTTTCCCTCCTCTACTTTTCTCTCTGTCTTCCTTGGATACTCCCTATCCTCATGTTTTTACCTAGCTTGTGTGTTTGCCCTGTCTTAGTGTGCTCCTTGTAGGTCTATTGGTTTGTCTTGTGTGTCTTTAGTGTGTCTATTGTTTGGTATACCGAGGTGTGGTTCTGACGCCATGTCCCTGGTCTGGATTTTCTCCTAAAGGAAGGTCTCTAGGCGAGGTGAATCAGCCCCTTCTGACGAGGAGATCCGCGTTTATACCTCAGATTTAGAATGTAGAGGATGGAGTGGTGGGGTGGTCCGGAGAGAGAGGGCAAGCTTGGAGAAATAGGTGTTTAGGGTTAATGGTTTCTGGACAAGCAGAGTCCCTCCTCCTATCTGGAGTTATTAGGAACGATGGACACCGGTTGGCTGTCTGTGATTTGGTACATGTTTTATGTATCTCCTCTGACCTGTTTGCACGGGATGGGGCTTTTGTATAATCTGTATAATCTGTATGCTGTACATACCACCTCTGTAACAATGTGCTTACAATGGCTACTGTCTGTATACTTGTTGTCTATTGTTTTGAAATCCTAATAAAAACTGAGTATGGAAAAAAAAAAAAAAATGGCAAAAGATACTGTTTATGGAGGCAGCATATCAGGGGATGCTAGTTAAAAATGTGGGCTTTGATCTGCTTTAAAGGCACAGTCCACTTTTTGTACCCCATACCAGTGCTGCCATTGCTGCTCAAGACTCCCCTGGTTACCTTTAGCTCCTTTCCTCATGTCTTTCACTCTCCTCCCAGTCCAGCATCCCAGCCACCTTCATTACTAGCCCAGATTTGGGCCCTTAAAGGAGTGTGACTATTAGAAGTGAAAGTCTTCTGTAAGTGGTACTTACCAAACTGACCCCAGACCAGCACTGCAATCAGGTTCCCCTACTCAGCGGCAGATGCACCCATCTATCACTCTCCAGTAGCTCCCGCATTTATTTCTTTTTCTTTCTTTTTACTATTCATTTCTCTCATGGTGCAGATTTATGTACCAGCAATACGGGTCTTCAGCTGATTGCCACCAACTGATGAGTTATTATAGGTGTGTTTTTGAGTGTGCAAAAATGCACCCACCTTTGAAATGTATAACAATGTCTATTAAAGAGGACCAAAACCCTTTAAAAGAGCAGCCAGGCAGTGGCATAACTAAATGTGATGGGGCCCTGGTGCGAACATTAATGGGGGCCCTTTTACGGCTCATAGAGTAAATTATTTTCTGTTTTTTAACTTGATTGGATGCAACCAATGACTGAAACAAAATAGACAAATAGAGCTTCCTTTATCTAGATGATGCCAACTGTCTCTGAACATAATTTTAGGACTTTTGTGACTTTTTGAACTTTTTGGGAAATTTTGCTAGGCTTACTGCAGTTTACAGCTATGACAAGTTAAGACACTAGATAGAGGCGTGACTAATGCTTAACTGTAGTTTCTGTTGTACATTTTCTGCTGTGTTGTATTTCCTGTACATCAAGTTGTGATATCTATGACTGATACTTCCTTCTTTTTTGCCTATGTTAGCCACCATATAAGGTGACATTCTCGTACTGTAAGCATGTTCCAGTATAGCCAGTTCCTGTTATACCCCTAATGTCTATCTGGATTATGACTCCGCTGCACCCAGCACTCTGCAGCAGTAAACACAAATATGAGGTAAAAGAGCAACAATGATGGGCCCCCCTGACGTTCTGGGCCCTGGTGCAGTCACATCCCCTCAAGTTATGCCCCTTCTGCCTAGTCTAGCAAGTACGCAGAACGAAGGGGCACCATAAAATCGCACATGGGCCATAGGAATTAGAAACAAGGAGAGTATATGGTGAACAAAAGGGTCTCACAGTGTGGGGCATCATAATATGGGGGCAAACGTACACCCGGCCCTAGAGTACTTTAGACCAACATACCAAGGGTTTTGGACATGGCAGAGTTTGCTTACCACTCCTTCATCCCAGTTGGTGTTAAGTTTGCCACTCCACAGGACTACAGGAAGCCAGTGGAGTAGGCTGGGTGGACTAAAAAAAAACTCAGTTACAGTAACCAATTTGTACTAAAAAGAAGAAGAAGAATTCGCCAAGTACATTGATGTATTATACAAAGAATTCACTTTGGCTTTAGAGACAACAATGGTAAAAAGAGCTAAAATAAATCATACAGTCTGTATAAATGGACAAGGGAAAAGGAGCACAGCTAGCTGGACAAAGCTGATATGTTGATGGAGTTAATGGAAAAGAAACTCCTCTGAAACATTTTAGTCTTACAAAGAGGCACAAGTGCAAGGGGTCATCAATTAATCGATTTGCCCTGGCTTTAACCCTTCGATCAGACAGTTCACCAATGGATGTGATTACTTTTTCTGACATTTTTATAGTCTTTTGCAGTTTCTTTTGATCACTTGTTGATGCCCCTCTGAACCAGATGGGGGAGGAGGAAAACAATGTTGCCCTGATAACCAAATTGAAGAACAGCACCAGCAGTTTAACTGGTAAATCCTTGCCAGTCCTTGCTGAGTCTTTACTAGGGATGAGCAAACCAGATTTCGATCTAATTATCAGGGAAAATTTCAATTGGCACGAACCCAAAATTCTTGGGCTTCATGCCGACTGAACTTTTCCCTGAAATCCTAACTCATCTGCTCTCTCACTGTCCTTCCTTCTTGTGACGCGCCCCGGTCATCTTTCCAACTGGTCTCTGTAGAAATCCAATCCCTGGCTGGGCTCTCGGCTCCCCTTCCGCAGGTAGGGTTTTTTTTTATACTGAAAGTGAGCTGACGTCAGAAGCCGGAGAGATTGGTGGAAGATTGGGGGGCAACTTTAGCATACCTCTGCAGATGTGTGCCAACAGAGTCCTCTGTTATTAACCAGATTTAGAGGCAGATTATAGGATTGGTTGCAAGCAAACAGGATTGAGTGCTGCGGCTTTGTGTATTCTAATTGCTCCACTTATGTGCACCTCCTAAGTTATAAATTGGTCTAAGCAGCTGCCACCCCTCCATTTTGAGCTGTATTGGGAGGCTTTTGACCCTTCCCCCCATGTGGTGCATTTGAGATTATCAGGTCAGGGTAAGCTGATCCAAATTTGTCCATCACATTTTATGTCCCAAATGGGGCCCTTATAGATTGGAGTTAAGACTGCACCTACACGGAGGCAAATTTTTTAAAAGGCCTTAGAAAGAAAAGTATTTGCTGGGTCTTTACTAGGAATGAGCGAGCCAGAGTTTGGTCCAAATTTCAGGCAAGATTTGATTTTAAACAAACCCAAATTTTTGAGGATTTGTTCTGACCGAACTCTTCCCTGAAATCCTAACTCACATGCTCTCTCACTGTCCTCCCATCCTGTGCCGCTGTCATGTCCCGCCGAAATCCAAGCCCCAGCTGGGCTCCCAACACCTTGCTCCCCAACACAGGGAGGGACTATTTATACCAGTATTAGGCTGTTGTCAGCTCACTCTTCTGATATAAGTAGCCCCTACCTGCAGCGGAGGGGGGGGGGGGGTGTCAGAAGCTGGAGAGATCATCGGAAGCCGGGCTGTCAGTGAGGGATTGATGTTCAGAGGATTGCAGATTCTCAAATCAGATTTCTTGGAAATGAACTGAAACTTGGACCAGACGGCAAAGTACATGGACACACATCCAACCAAAGTGCTTAGTGTTCCAACAAAACACTATCAAAGTGTTTGGAGCACCACAATGGCTGCCTACACCAGTATCAAGTCCTATTACACCATACAGCAGGCTTACTGTGTAGTTTTAATCATACTACTCTACAGTACTATTATATATATTTTTTACTATGCTGCCTTTTAATTTTTTTTTTTGTCAGGATATATTTTGGAACTAGTGGGCGCTTTGAAGCTAAACCTTAGCATTGCACACCTCAGCGAATCTCTGAGTACCTTGGATGGCACCGATATGTAAGGAGATCATTTGCATGGCTCTGCCTAATGCAAGGAATGATGGGTAAATTGATTATTCCTTGTGTTGGGTGCTGTGTAAATACTTTCCCTTCTAGGAAAGCTCCTCTTTTCCTTTACCTTTGAGTAGAGGGTCTTTTGGTTTCTTTAGCCCCCTATATTAAGCCTAACATGGATCTCTCCACATGGTGGCTGGCAACTCTGTTATAATAGTTATACAGTAGGTTACTTTGGTTAGTACAGTTTTGATTCTTAGGATAGATATACTGTATATACAAGTGTGCCACAGAGGAAATTATTAACTAGTTAGTACAAAACTGTTTTATCGATATTCTGTGCCAATACAAACTACCTGCAAACCACCTACATGATGAACTGTAACATTATATGTGCTGCAGAAGCTCTTTCAGCACCAGAGAGCTAACATGCTGTATCAGTTTCCATACGCCAATAGCAGATGCTCTGAGATCTTCTATGTTTCACACCAGTGGAGCACAATATTGTATGGGATGCATTCACTCATTTGTCACACTAGCTTCCTTTGAGGAAGCAATAAAAATAGACAGTTGTGATCAGGCAGTCATAGGTGACATCATACTTATTGTCTGCCTACTGAAATAACACTCAGGACAGAGATGTGGCATAAAGGGGGGGGGGGGAGAGGACGCACGCAGGAATAATTTTCAAATCAGTATGCATGCCAGGAGGAGGAGGAGCACAATCTTTTGCTAGAAGATGGCCTACCTGTGATGGCCCTTAACTTCTAGTATGGGGCCAGGATCATTTTTGGATTAGGAAAGGGAATGGCCCTCTGCCGCTATTGTTTCTGGCTAAATCTTGGAATTATAATTTGTAATTTTGACGTTATAATCTTTAAAGTGGAACAAACACCACTATGGCCTTTCAGGTTCCACCAGTGGCATCTTGAAAGTTTTGTTCTGCTTTAAACATAAATATATACATCTTTTGGTAGAATATGGTCTTTCTGCAATGGGCTTCTTCTACTAGTATGATGTTTGGCTAATTTTGGAAGTGCCCTGTAAGGTCATTCCCCTTCACAAATCTTCCAACATAAGTGTATAAATGTTTTAGTAGCAATGGCATGCTTGCACCAGTCCTCTGCCTCTATTATGTTGTTGATAGCAACATGTTGAAAACTTTATAGAACATATGTTAGAACATAGAACATATGTTAAAATATAACATTTAAAAGGACACACTGGAATATGTTGAAAGAAGTTTTCATTGATTTAGGTGATAGTATACATGAGAAGATTGGCCACAGGAAGCCCCCAGAGAATTCCCAGTGCTCTGGAACACTGGAGCCAACTGGATTGGGTGTACCCCCTTCATGCAGCCCACCTCATCCAAAGCCTGTTTCTTTAGCCTGCCTTCACTAATCTCTTCTAACACTCCCCTCCACGCCATGCCTCAACCCAAGGCTATACTGTACACCTGAGCCAAGACATTCCAACACCTGCAATGCTTTGGCCTTAGCATCATGGCTATGAAAGGCCCTACCCACCCTGCCACAGTGACTGCTGCTACAATACTAAAGCTTCAATACTAGTAGCCTTATCTTTCCACTATCTGTCCCTGCAATAAAGCCTCTACTGGTGAACATACTAATTGACTGGCTGGTCATAGGCTGGAGAGTAAAATCCTGACCTGATTTTTGCCCCAGGCCACCCAATGGTGTATCTGTAATAATAAACCAAACAAGTGATTCTGAATCCAAAAAGTCAATTTGCCTTGATTCATTATTACAGACGAGAAAAAATATTTATGAAACGTTTTGTTCTCATTTGTTAAAAAATGTTCCACCATCAAGGCAGTTTCTAGGCAAAATAGCTTTCAGTGTGGGAAAGAAAAAAATTCTGCCCTCTCCTCACCCATCCTATGATGCTGCTGCTGTCCCAAACTGGTATGGGCCATCCTGTTCCTTCTCATTTGCACTTGAGGCCATAAAAAATCTTACTGTAGCATAACAGAGTCCGAGGAATATGAGAAACTTGGAAATAGAGTGCAGATAAGTAACTCACAGGTCTAGGGGGCACAATCCTCACACAAATGCCCCATCCCTATGACTGAGCCAAATACGAGCGGCCTGGTGTCTGGCCGCCACCACTCTTATCGGCCTTATCCCTTCTGTGATTAAGGGCGTCTCCCCCACATACACAATGGCTTTGGCATCCTAGGTGCTTCCCTGTCCCAAAAAAGTCCCTATCTGCCATATTTGAAAGATTCCATATCTCACCTGCAGAATGTCTCCACTGCAAAATCCAATCAGGTGCAAAGGATTGAAAAAATTGTAACTTGGGTCTTTTAAAATTTAGAATTTCTCCATAACTACTGACCAAGTCAGATGTAAATGTTCTTCACATGAGGAGAGCTCTGCACACATAATAACTGCCTTGGCTTAGCATTCTGTCTTATTTTCTATAAAATTAAATTTCTATATTTGTTAAGGTGATCCTAATAGTTCACCAAATGCTATAGAGAAGGGGAGGCCGATTCATCAATAGCACCAGGTAGCGACAGATGAGCGACTGTAGCGTGATTTTTTCAGCGCCAGCCAGTATTCGCTGTGCTTGGCCGGCATTAGCTTGATGACAGCGACTCAGTCGGTGTGCGGTAATGTTGAATACGGGCTGGGGGGTCGCTGTTTCACAGGTCCAGCGTTGTATGTGAGCGCCTGACAACGAATGGCCAGAGCGAACGGCTAGCTTCATATTAATCAACCAATCACGCTCCGAATGTGCTGTCGCTGTCCATTCCTTGTTTAAACCCCAGAGCGCTGGCGGCGATCTGTATTAACTAGTTTTTAACCCCTAAACAACCATATTTTTTGAATGTAACATTATACATGTTTTTAGAATCATTTTGTAATATGAATACATTAATCTCAGACCTGTTAGATCAATTCTGCACATATTTTTTTTTTTTTTTTTTTTTTACTTAAAAATAAATCCTAACATTGCAGAAGTGGTCTCCGAATTTTTGACATTAAAAAAAAAAAAAAATAAATAATACCAATTAATTATGATTATTTATAGATTGCTCCATTGAAATGCATTGGACATCGCCAGGGAGCGACAGCTCATACCTGGCGCTGTGAGGGAATTTGCAGCGGCGCTGTTCGGTCCAGGCGGCTTCATGATGAATGCCGCGCTAGCCGTCGCTCTCGCCGGCGCTAGCCTCATTTTGCTTGATAAATGCGTCATTGTGACCGCCGCCGGGCGTACTTGAGTCGGTAGTCGCCGTTAGCTGCCGCTACCTGGCGCTCGTCAGACACTACCTGGCGCTATCGCTTGATGAATAAGGGCCTAGGTTAGAGTTGTTTTTTAAACTTTTATATTCATTGGAAATATTAAAGTAAAAAAGTTAAGAAAATCATTTGCTCAGATAAATATGTCTTACGTGACCCAAGCAAGTCCATTTAGAAATGCTTGCGTTGGTTTAGCTTAATTCCCCTAAAGTGGATTATAATCATTGTGGAGCACATTATATAAAAAGACATTTTGTATAAAATTCTAACAATTTTCTCTTTTGGGTCAGGTTGTACAGAAATGTTGCTTTTTAATGTTCTATTATTTCTGGAAATCATATAGCAGCTGCCATTCTCAAAGCCTAAAAGATCTCTTGTCATTCTAAGGGGTGTTATCAGAGCTTTGGATCACACTTTGACCACAATGTGTATACACCGTAAAGGCTCTAAGAAATGTAGAAAGCTTTACTTCCACTTAGCTTTTACATATTTTCTGTGAATGCCAAGATTTGAAATGTAAGTTTCTAAAGTCTTAAGTAAGACTGCTGAGCTGCGTAAATTGGCCGTTGTTTTATTGAGAATGGCGAATTAACAAAATAAAAATTTCACTTACTTCCCTGGCAAGGTTACTGCAGCTGTTCTTTGGACTTTCTGTAGCTTCTGTGCCCAATAGGAACTCGCATAAAGAGTAAACTTAGAATTTCTGTGTTTTCCTTTAAACATGGTGTAGGTGAAAACAGGAACGCTCTTAAAATATAGAGGCTGATTCACTACTAACGCCAGGTATTGCTAGATGAGCATCTGTATATCGGCGCTTAGAGTGACCGCTAGTAGACACTGTAAGCGGGTATAGGGCGCTGTAACAGAGCTTCTTGGTTACTGTAGTAAGCTGGCCGACATTGATGAATGTGATGTGTGTTGGGCGCTGTAACAACAGTACAGCGCTGCAGCGAGCAAGAGGGAGCACCAGCTCAGTGCGTCCAGCAGTTGGCGCTCCACACCATATTTAACAAAACACTAGACACACACACATCATTGGCGCTCTAAAGCTGGGTGCTGTAGCATAGAGTGTGTGATTAAAGTCTGTTTTTGAACACATATCCACTAGGGATGAGCGAATCGATCCGGACAAACCCGGATTCGATCCGAATTTCAGGAAAAATTCGATTCGGATCGAATCCGAATTTCCCCGCGATTCGATCGCTCGAAGTTTTCCTTTAACATCCATTCATTTACATTACAGGCATTCTAAGATGACGGACGGGACATGTCCAGACATCAACCCCGCGCCAGTGCAAGCTGGGACAGTCACATGCAGCCTATCAGCAGCCAGCAAGCCCGGTGACGTCACAGCGGTATTTAAGGCCGGCCATCTTGCTTTCCAGCCTCATTTCTGTATTGCATTCGTGAGAGACAGAACGCTGTGTAGCTGAGGGAGAGACAGACAGACAGGCAGGGACAGACAGGGACAGGCTGGAGACAGGCAGGAGACAGACAGGAGACAGACAGAAAGTAAGCGAAAAACAGGGAAAGGAAGGGAAAATCGGAGGCTGTCAGTTTTTTTTTTTTTTTCATCCAGCCTGCTTTGTTAGCGTTTTCAGGCTGCTTACACTAACTAACAGTGCATATATACTGAACTGATCTTAAGTCTGCTGTGAGGCATCCCATTCTGTGACAACACCAGCCTCTATTTAATAGCATAATAACCATTTGCACTTATTCTCATAGAAATTAGGCCTGATAAAGACACTTTTGCTGTGCATGCTCTCTGGTTTTTGTGGCATCCCATTCTGTGACAACACCAGCCTCTATTTAATAGCATAATAACCATTTGCACTTATTCTCATAGAAATTAGGCCTGATAAAGACACTTTTGCTGTGCATGCTCTCTGGTTTTTGTGGCATCCCATTCTGTGACAACACCAGCCTCTATTTAATAGCATAATAACCATTTGCACTTATTCTCATAGAAATCAGGCCTGATAAAGACACTTTTGCTGTGCATGCTCTCTGGTTTTTGTGGCATCCCATTCTGTGACAACACCAGCCTCTATTTAATAGCATAATAACCATTTGCACTTATTCTCATAGAAATCAGGCCTGATAAAGACACTTTTGCTGTGCATGCTCTCTGGTTTTTGTGGCATCCCATTCTGTGACAACACCAGCCTCTATTTAATAGCATAATAACCATTTGCACTTATTCTCATAGAAATCAGGCCTGATAAAGACACTTTTGCTGTGCATGCTCTCTGGTTTTTGTGGCATCCCATTCTGTGACAACACCAGCCTCTATTTAATAGCATAATAACCATTTGCACTTATTCTCATAGAAATCAGGCCTGATAAAGACACTTTTGCTGTGCATGCTCTCTGGATTTTGTGGCATCCCATTCTGTGACTACACCAGCCTCTATTTAATAGCATAATAACCATTTGCACTTATTCTCATAGAAATCAGGCCTGATAAAGACACTTTTGCTGTGCATGCTCTCTGGTTTTTGTGGCATCCCATTCTGTGACAACACCAGCCTCTATTTAATAGCATAATAACCATTTGCACTTATTCTCATAGAAATTAGGCCTGATAAAGACACTTTTGCTGTGCATGCTCTCTGGTTTTTGTGGCATCCCATTCTGTGACAACACCAGCCTCTATTTAATAGCATAATAACCATTTGCACTTATTCTCATAGAAATCAGGCCTGATAAAGACACTTTTGCTGTGCATGCTCTCTGGTTTTTGTGGCATCCCATTCTGTGACAACACCAGCCTCTATTTAATAGCATAATAACCATTTGCACTTATTCTCATAGAAATCAGGCCTGATAAAGACACTTTTGCTGTGCATGCTCTCTGGTTTTTGTGGCATCCCATTCTGTGACAACACCAGCCTCTATTTAATAGCATAATAACCATTTGCACTTATTCTCATAGAAATCAGGCCTGATAAAGACACTTTTGCTGTGCATGCTCTCTGGTTTTTGTGGCATCCCATTCTGTGACAACACCAGCCTCTATTTAATAGCATAATAACCATTTGCACTTATTCTCATAGAAATCAGGCCTGATAAAGACACTTTTGCTGTGCATGCTCTCTGGTTTTTGTGGCATCCCATTCTGTGACAACACCAGCCTCTATTTAATAGCATAATAACCATTTGCACTTATTCTCATAGAAATCAGGCCTGATAAAGACACTTTTGCTGTGCATGCTCTCTGGTTTTTGTGGCATCCCATTCTGTGACAACACCAGCCTCTATTTAATAGCATAATAACCATTTGCACTTATTCTCATAGAAATCAGGCCTGATAAAGACACTTTTGCTGTGCATGCTCTCTGGTTTTTGTGGCATCCCATTCTGTGACTACACCAGCCTCTATTTAATAGCATAATAACCATTTGCACTTATTCTCATAGAAATCAGGCCTGATAAAGACACTTTTGCTGTGCATGCTCTCTGGTTTTTGTGGCATCCCATTCTGTGACTACACCAGCCTCTATTTAATAGCATAATAACCATTTGCACTTATTCTCATAGAAATCAGGCCTGATAAAGACACTTTTGCTGTGCATGCTCTCTGGTTTTTGTGGCATCCCATTCTGTGACTACACCAGCCTCTATTTAATAGCATAATAACCATTTGCACTTATTCTCATAGAAATCAGGCCTGATAAAGACACTTTTGCTGTGCATGCTCTCTGGTTTTTGTGGCATCCCATTCTGTGACAACACCAGCCTCTATTTAATAGCATAATAACCATTTGCACTTATTCTCATAGAAATTAGGCCTGATAAAGACACTTTTGCTGTGCATGCTCTCTGGTTTTTGTGGCAACCCATTCTGTGACAACACCAGCCTCTATTTAATAGCATAATAACCATTTGCACTTATTCTCATAGAAATTGAGGCCTGATAAAGACACTTTTGCTGTGCATGCTCTCTGGTTTTTGTGGCATCCCATTCTGTGACAACACCAGCCTCTATTTAATAGCATAATAACCATTTGCACTTATTCTCATAGAAATCAGGCCTGATAAAGACACTTTTGCTGTGCATGCTCTCTGGTTTTTGTGGCATCCCATTCTGTGACAACACCAGCCTCTATTTAATAGTATAATAACCATTTGCACTTATTCTCATAGAAATCAGGCCTGATAAAGACACTTTTGCTGTGCATGCTCTCTGGTTTTTGTGGCATCCCATTCTGTGACAACACCAGCCTCTATTTAATAGCATAATAACCATTTGCACTTATTCTCATAGAAATCAGGCCTGATAAAGACACTTTTGCTGTGCATGCTCTCTGGTTTTTGTGGCATCCCATTCTGTGACAACACCAGCCTCTATTTAATAGCATAATAACCATTTGCACTTATTGTCATAGAAATTAGGCCTGATAAAGACACTTTTGCTGTGCATGCTCTCTGGTTTTTGTGGCATCCCATTCTGTGACAACACCAGCCTCTATTTAATAGCATAATAACCATTTGCACTTATTCTCATAGAAATCAGGCCTGATAAAGACACTTTTGCTGTGCATGCTCTCTGGTTTTTGTGGCATCCCATTCTGTGACAACACCAGCCTCTATTTAATAGCATAATAACCATTTGCACTTATTCTCATAGAAATCAGGCCTGATAAAGACACTTTTGCTGTGCATGCTCTCTGGTTTTTGTGGCATCCCATTCTGTGACAACACCAGCCTCTATTTAATAGCATAATAACCATTTGCACTTATTCTCATAGAAATTAGGCCTGATAAAGACACTTTTGCTGTGCATGCTCTCTGGTTTTTGTGGCATCCCATTCTGTGACAACACCAGCCTCTATTTAATAGCATAATAACCATTTGCACTTATTCTCATAGAAATCAGGCCTGATAAAGACACTTTTGCTGTGCATGCTCTCTGGTTTTTGTGGCATCCCATTCTGTGACAACACCAGCCTCTATTTAATAGCATAATAACCATTTGCACTTATTCTCATAGAAATCAGGCCTGATAAAGACACTTTTGCTGTGCATGCTCTCTGGTTTTTGTGGCATCCCATTCTGTGACTACACCAGCCTCTATTTAATAGCATAATAACCATTTGCACTTATTCTCATAGAAATCAGGCCTGATAAAGACACTTTTGCTGTGCATGCTCTCTGGTTTTTGTGGCATCCCATTCTGTGACTACACCAGCCTCTATTTAATAGCATAATAACCATTTGCACTTATTCTCATAGAAATCAGGCCTGATAAAGACACTTTTGCTGTGCATGCTCTCTGGTTTTTGTGGCATCCCATTCTGTGACTACACCAGCCTCTATTTAATAGCATAATAACCATTTGCACTTATTCTCATAGAAATCAGGCCTGATAAAGACACTTTTGCTGTGCATGCTCTCTGGTTTTTGTGGCATCCCATTCTGTGACAACACCAGCCTCTATTTAATAGCATAATAACCATTTGCACTTATTCTCATAGAAATCAGGCCTGATAAAGACACTTTTGCTGTGCATGCTCTCTGGTTTTTGTGGCATCCCATTCTGTGACAACACCAGCCTCTATTTAATAGCATAATAACCATTTGCACTTATTCTCTTAGAAATTAGGCCTGATAAAGACACTTTTGCTGGGCATAGTACTACTGGATCTTTTTTGGGGGCATCCCATTCTGTGACTAAAGCAGCCTCTGTTTAAGACCATATAAGCATTTGCTCTTATCATATTTGAAATTAGCCTGATAAAGACACTTTTGCTGGGCATAGTACTACTGGATCTTTTTTGGGGGCATCCCATTCTGTGACTAAAGCAGCCTCTGTTTAAGACCATATAAGCATTTGCTCTTATCATATTTGAAATTAGGCCTGATAAAGACACTTTTGCTGGGCATAGTACTACTGGATCTTTTTTGGGGGCATCCCATTCTGTGACTAAAGCAGCCTCTGTTTAAGACCATATAAGCATTTGCTCTTATCATATTTGAAATTAGGCCTGATAAAGACACTTTTGCTGGGCATAGTACTACTGGATCTTTTTTGGGGGCATCCCATTCTGTGACTAAAGCAGCCTCTGTTTAAGACCATATAACCATTTGCTCTTATCATATTTGAAATTAGGCCTGATAAAGACACTTTTGCTGGGCATAGTACTACTGGATCTTTTTTGGGGGCATCCCATTCTGTGACTAAAGCAGCCTCTGTTTAAGACCATATAAGCATTTGCTCTTATCATATTTGAAATTAGCCTGATAAAGACACTTTTGCTGGGCATAGTACTACTGGATCTTTTTTGGGGGCATCCCATTCTGTGACTAAAGCAGCCTCTGTTTAAGACCATATAAGCATTTGCTCTTATCATATTTGAAATTAGGCCTGATAAAGACACTTTTGCTGGGCATAGTACTACTGGATCTTTTTTGGGGGCATCCCATTCTGTGACTAAAGCAGCCTCTGTTTAAGACCATATAACCATTTGCTCTTATTATATTTATATTATAAGACACTTTTGCTGGGCATAGGCTTACTGCTGCCTGCCAGGTGCACTTCTGTTGAGGCATCCCATTCTGTAACATAGCATACCCCTCTTTATTTACACTAAGCAGCTCTCTTATTTACACTAAGCAGGCCTGTTGGAGGCTGAGTGTTACTGCTCACTTTTGGTGTGCATTATATTCTGTTTCATATAGACCCACCGCTGCCCGGGGGATCTTAAAATATCACCTACTACCACGCCAGTTAGACTATGTCGGGCAGACAAGTGCCTGGAAGTGAAAAGAGGAGTGGCAGAGGCCAAGATTCCGCAGGCAGAGCTCGCATCAGACTGGGGGCCAGTAGCAGCAGGAGTCACGCTGAGAGACCTAATCTGCCAGTATCTGCTAGCGGTCGGGTCTCCACCAGTAACGCATCTGCCGTGGTAGATTGGTTGACGCGCTCATCAACAACATCATCACAACTTACGTCTGAGACCCCCAGTCTAGGGTCGGTAGGTTCCTCTGACACAACCCTGAGTTGGCATGCCCCGAGAGCAGTCCCTGTCCTCCCATTGCCTCTGTCCTACGCCGTTCCCTCCCCCAGCGACGTATCCTATGCTTTGGGTTCAGCTCCACTCTTTAGTGAGGAGGACCATCAGATAGAGGACAGTCAGCAGCTACTGCCCAGCCAAGAAATGGAGGTGGCTTCTCTAGCTAGGCAGACAAATAGTGATGTGGACAGTGTCGTGGGTGCTGCGAGCGTTCCAGCTCCTGCGCCAGACACTGTTGACGAATCCACGAACATCAGTGACGTACAGCCACAACTCGGTGATGATGATGATGATGACGATGAAGCCGATCGCACTTGGGAGCCGGGTGATGAAGGGGCTTCATCGTCATCATCAGGAGAAGAGGGGCGCAGGTTGCCCCGGAGTCAGCAGCTGAGGCAGCAAGGTGGTAGCAGTCAGCATGGAGCCGGCCGGGGCCGGGGCCGGGGTAGAGCACCTGCTGTGCGGCAGTCTACCTTATCGGGAGGTAGTGGAGCAGGGGTTCCTGGAGTTGGCAACAGCAGCAGTGAATCAGTGAGGCCAGGGGGTGGGAAAAGTAGCTACTCGGCAGTGTGGCAGTTTTTCCTGAGGCATCCGCAGGAGGGTAACATGGCCACATGCAAGATATGTAGGCAAAAGGTGAAGCGTGGCCAGGGTCCAAATGTTGGCACCACGGCCCTGCGTCAACATATGATGCGTCACCATAAAACGACCTGGGAGAACCGAGGCTCCCAAGGGGTGGTCCAGTCTGCTTCCTCACCAAGTGAGCTCCCAATTTCTGCCAGCCAAGGCTCCAGCACCTCAGCCGAAGGCAGCTGTGCGTCATACCCATCCTCTGTCGCTCCTGCTCCTCCTCCTCCTCCTCCAAGTCATGCATCCCGCCAGCAATCCATCAGCGAAGCCATGTCCAAGAGACAGCAGTATGCGCCCACTCATCCTACGGCGCAGAAGCTGAATGTGCTCCTGTCCAAGTTGCTGGTGCTGCAGTCGCTCCCTTTTCAGGTGGTGGAATCTGCACCTTTCAGAGAACTGATGGCTTGTGCCGAGCCGAGGTGGAGAGTCCCAAGCCGTCATTTCTTTGCCAAGAAGGCAGTACCAGCGCTGCACACTTTTGTTGAACAGAAGGTGGGCCAGTCCTTGAGCCTGTCGGTGTGTAGCAAAATACATGGCAGCGCCGACATCTGGAGCTGTAACTACGGTCAGGGGCAGTACATGTCGTTTACGGCCCACTGGGTGAATGTGGTCCCTTTGCAGCAGCAACTTGGACAGGTCACGCCGCTTCGGCCTCCGCGCTCTCTGCCCATTGGGCCTGTGACACCGTGCGACTCGGCCTCCTCATCCTCCGCCATCTCCTCACCCTCCACTGTAGGCTCAAGTCTCAGTGCCCCTCCAGTCTACCATGTGTGCAGGGCACGGAGGTGTCACGCAGTGCTTCACATGGTTTGTCTTGGCGAACGGAGTCACACAGGGGAGGAACTGCTTAAATGTATTCATCAGGAAATCCAAACATGGCTTACTCCGAGAAAACTTAAAATGGGAATCATGGTTACCGACAATGGGAAGAACATTTTGTCTGCGCTGCGCCAAGGAAGCCTGACCCATGCCCCCTGCATGGCTCACGTCTTCAATCTGGTTGTCAAGCGGTTTCTGAAGTGTTCCCCCCATCTGCAGGACATCCTAACAACTTCAAGGAAACTTTGCATGCACTTCAGCCACTCCTACACCGCCAAACACACCCTTCTTGAGCTACAGCGTCAGAATGGTATCCCCCAACATAGTCTGATTTGCGATGTTTCCACCCGTTGGAATTCCACCCTTCACATGTTGGACCGATTATATGAACAGAGAAAAGCCATCACGGATTTCCTGATGATCCAAGCAGATAGGGGGACTCCCCTGTGTAACTTCAATGTCAACCAGTGGCAGCTCATACGTGACACCTGCCGTTTGCTCAGGCCCTTTGAGGAAGCCACTTTATTTGTCAGTCGGCAGGATTACGGGATGAACGACGTGATTCCACTGCTTCATGTACTACAGCACATGTTGGAAACCATGGCTGGTCAGGTCACTGGAGACATGGCGTTTACATCTTACGGCCACATGAACCCCGTTGGAGCTGAACTGGAGGAGGAGGAGGAAGAGGAGGAGGAGGAGTTGCCCAGCGAAACACAGTTTAGGCTTGGCGAAATGGCTGGTTTATCTAGTCAGCGGACAGGAGAGGAGGAGCAGGAGCAGCCAGAGGAGCTAGAGGTTTTTGAGGAAGGCGAGACAGAGGACCCGGGCACACCGTGGCAGTATGCAGTGGAGATGGAGACCGGTAGTCCATCCGAGTCACTTGCGCAAATGGCACGAAGCATGCTCACGTGCTTGCGTAGTGACCCCAGAATTGTTTCCATCTGTCGGCGGGATGACTTCTGGCTGTCCACCTTATTGGACCCTCGCTTCCGGCACAAAATGGGGGCATTTTTTAAACCCACCGAGAGGCAGGACAAACTCAACTACTACAAAGACATTCTACGTAGGCAGTTGGCCGATGCCTATCTGCGCCATGGTCCATACTCTCGCAGGTCTGACTCGAGGGGACCTCTGCGCTCACCTTCCACTGCCATGGCCGCTGGGGGGGTTGGCAGGAGCAGCAGCAGCAGCTCCATCAGCAGCAGCAGCCTCAGTCTTCAGTCGCTAATGAGTAGCTTTCTACACCCGCATAGTGAGGCTACTCATGAGCAGCAGGAAGACCTGGAGCAGGACCTCAACCAGCAGGTCATGTCATACTTTGACATGACCATGCCAACACACCTTGAGGATCCGCTGGACTTCTGGGCAGCCAAACTTGATTTGTGGCCGCAACTAGCAGAGTTTGCCCTGGAAAAGCTGTCCTGCCCGGCAAGTAGCGTGCCATCTGAGCGGGTGTTTAGTGCGGCGGGGGCCATAGTTACGGCGAGGAGAACTCGTCTGTCAACTAAAAATGTGGAGAGACTCACCTTTGTCAAAATGAATCAGGGATGGATCAGCCAGGATTTCCACCCACCAATGCCTGATGCATGCGACTAGATTCAGCATGGTGCCACGTTTTACACTTTCCAAATGGTGCAAAACATATTTATGTCTTTAGGCCATTTTTTGGGCTCCTGCTGCTGCTGCTGCCAACTTCTGCCAACTCCAGGGTGTGATTCATCCAATTGTTGGGCTCCTGAAGCCAACCCCAGTGTCACTTTAAAGTAATATTTGGGCTCCTGCTGCTGCTGCTGCTGTCAACTCCTGCCAACTCCAGGGTGTGATTCATCCAATTTTTGGGCTCCTGAAGCCAACTCCAGTGTATATTTGGGCTCCTGCTGCTGCTGCTGCCAACTTCTGCCAACTCCAGGGTGTGATTCATCCAATTTTTGGGCTCCTGAAGCCAACTCCAGTGTATATTTGGGCTCCTGCTGCTGCTGCTGCTGCCAACTTCTGCCAACTCCAGGGTGTGATTCATCCAATTTTTGGGCTCCTGAAGCCAACTCCAGTGTATATTTGGGCTCCTGCTGCTGCTGCTGCCAACTCCAGGGTGTGATTCATCCAATTTTTGGGCTCCTGAAGCCAACTCCAGTGTATATTTGGGCTCCTGCTGCTGCTGCTGCCAACTTCTGCCAACTCCAGGGTGTGATTCATCCAATTTTTGGGCTCCTGAAGCCAACTCCAGTGTATATTTGGGCTCCTGCTGCTGCTGCTGCCAACTTCTGCCAACTCCAGGGTGTGATTCATCCAATTTTTGGGCTCCTGAAGCCAACTCCAGTGTATATTTGGGCTCCTGCTGCTGCTGCTGCCAACTCCAGGGTGTGATTCATCCAATTTTTGGGCTCCTGAAGCCAACTCCAGTGTATATTTGGGCTCCTGCTGCTGCTGCTGCCAACTTCTGCCAACTCCAGGGTGTGATTCATCCAATTTTTGGGCTCCTGAAGCCAACTCCAGTGTATATTTGGTCTCCTGCTGCTGCTGCTGCCAACTTCTGCCAACTCCAGGGTGTGATTCATCCAATTTTTGGGCTCCTGAAGCAAACTCCAGTGTATATTTGGGCTCCTGCTGCTGCTGCTGCCAACTTCTGCCAACTCCAGGGTGTGATTCATCCAATTTTTGGGCTCCTGAAGCCAACTCCAGTGTATATTTGGGCTCCTGCTGCTGCTGCTGCTGCCAACTTCTGCCAACTCCAGGGTGTGATTCATCCAATTTTTGGGCTCCTGAAGCCAACTCTAGTGTATATTTGGGCTCCTGCTGCTGCTGCTGCCAACTCCAGGGTGTGATTCATCCAATTTTTGGGCTCCTGAGGCCAACCCCAGGGTCTCTTTAATGTAATATTTGGGCTCCTGCTGCTGCTGCTGCTGTCAACTCCTGCCAACTCCAGGGTGTGATTCATCCAATTTTTGGGCTCCTGCTGCTGCCAACTCCAGTGTCTCTTTAAAGCAATGTTTGGGCTCCTTCTGCCCCTCATAGTGATGCCACTTCAACTCTCTGCAATTGTGCCGCTCTGCGATTCTATTAGCGATGCCTCTGATCTGCATGTGATATTTATTCAAAGTATTATTTAACTAACCCAGCACGCATCCTGTGCGTGTTACAGCAAGGCAGAATGGTTTACAACCCTATTGAGGCTCTAGGAGGCTCAGAAATAGCCGTTTTTAATAGCGATTCGTCGCGAATTTATTCGGGTCGAAACGATTTTTGTCGGAAAATTCGGCGAATCAGTCGAATCGAATTTTTCAAAAGTTCGCTCATCTCTAATATCCACCAGTAACAAAGCGAAAACACATGGAATGACATTGTTTTAACACTGGGCCAATAACACTTTAGTGACAGATCTGAAGTATAAAAATGTTTGTTTGCCGCCAGGAGAGGTCACACAATGATTCGAGCAAAAAAAAAAAAAAAATTAAATTGCCAAACACGCTATTTATACACAACTAATGAAACCCCATTGAAATGTATGGGAGAGTGCTACAGAGCGACAGGTACTAACTACATGGTGCTCCTGAGCCTAGAGCGCCGACGCTATACGCTAACCCACCTCTGGTAATACATGTGATGCTACATGGAGCTGTTAGAGGCGCTCACCAGATTTGCTTTCTTAAATGTGGTTTTCCGTACAGCGCCTGGCATTCACCAGATGCTGCCTGCTGCTACGAGGCACTACCTGACACTATCTGTTCTTAAATAACTCCCATTGTTATGTGCGGCCCTCTCATCCAATCAGCGTGTTCGGATCTGCTCGAGTTCCTTCGTCCAGGAGCTTGTCTAATGCAAGCGGATCAAGAACTGCTCCATCCCCTGCATCCGGTGATGCAGGTGATACTCCCCATTCATTAGAATGAGAATGTCTGTCGAATGACGTTGTCATAGCAAACGGCTCTTATTGGATGAGAGCCCCCTCATGCATTGTTGAAGAGTGGTAAGGTGAGATTTTTGGGCTTCCTGGGGGGTTTCACATAGCCGATCTTTCCCGGAACAAAAACGGGGAAAGTCAAATTCCTGGGTTTTGTTCCACTTTAAAAGGAGGCCCAGGGATCTTCTTTTAAGTGCCAACATGCTCCTGCTGCGGAAGATAAATTCCCGTTTGATCCAGCATCTGGAGAATACCCGCTTTGGTTCAGACTCTTGGCTTGGATGACTACGCAATTTGGCCTTGACCCTCTGGCTTTGGACAACATTTCAATTTCATCCCTTGACCCCTGGCTTTGGATGACTACCTGCTTTGGTTTGTCACTTTTTGGCTTTGAATTACTCACCACTTCAGCTCATCATTACTTGGCACCACAGTTACTTGAATTAGACTTTCCCTATATTGGACATTGGGCTCACTTGAACACAGTAAAGATTGTGGGACCTGGGCTTGTTCACGGCACAGCATGTCTTTCTTTGCAGGGGGCTCCAGTGAAAACAGAAGTTATCAAAATATTCCCCACACCCTAGTGTATGCATTGTGCAACATTCTTGCAGTCCATCATCTCTGAATCCCACAGGTACAGCTTCTGTTAACCACTATTTTTCAGCTCCTGAATACCCTGACCATTCCCTTCACTCACCAGATCCTCCTGCATCCTTACCTGGCACTCCAGCCTTCTCTCCTGTTTTGTTTGTCTGGTTACCACACTCAGGAGGGACCGCAGTGGTTACTGCTGGTGACTGCCTGTTACTACAATGGGCAATGGGTACGCGACAGCCAGAGAGGATCCTGGTTCACAGAGACACTGGACTAAACTACCCTAACTCTTCAAGCTATTATTGATACCTGCAATAAATAGATAATCATACAAAGTGTCTTATTGGAGCTCTTTTTGACATGCGACTTGGCTTTCTAGAGATCTTTAACTGTAGACTCCACAGTCTTTAACATCCCAAATTAGGATCCCCCTGGGGCAATAGTTAAAGTCACTTTTGACTGGAAGTCCACTTGAAGGCATAAAATAGGCAGTTTTGGAAGGGGGCTTAGTAACAGTAGGTTTAATAGGAGGTTAGTTCAGCTCATGGATGATGGGGAAATATGACTGGAGCCATATTGATCAATAGTTTTTTTTCATTACATTCGTAAAAAAAATGTTAAAATGTAAAAGTAAAATAAACGTTAATTGTATTTTCTTTTCATCATTCTTACCTTCAAAGCTCTCCATGGTACCGCACGCCCCTACATCTCCTCCCTTATTTTTGTTTGGCGCCCTACCCATACGCTCTGCAAATGACTGACAACTAACAATCACCATAAACCTCTTACTGTAGGACTGGGAAGAAGTGAGTTTTTTTCAGTGACCTGTGTGGTTTCACACAGCAGGGGCAAGGACCAAAACCCAGGATAGTCAAAATTCTGGGTTTTGGTCCACTTTAAACTGCACAAGTTCTCTGGAATCCCCTACCCCCAACAATTAGACTAAATGACATCACTTTTAGATGCTCCCTAAAAACTCATCTTTTTATGGTAGCCTACCACATCCACTAATCTAACTCTCCTTCAACTTTATTTTTCTGAATGCAATCCATCATTTAATACCATCCACCCCGCTCTTTGCACCCAGAAAGCACCGGTGGCCCATACAGCTTGTATATAATCTTAGAGCCCAATTTATTACTAGCGCCTTGTAACACCACATGAGCATTTGTCGAGAGACATTATTAGCGCCTCGGCCACAACACCGGCCACAGGCAGACTGCGCTGCTAGTGTTCAGCACTGAAAGCTGCTGTACCTTTGCTTGAACGTTTTTCGATGGAGAAAGCGTCAGTTAGCCCCAGTAGTTCCTACGCTGCATGCCGCATTTAACATGTAAAACCGCAGCACCAGAACTGGTGCTCTAAAACAGTGACTCTCAGGCATATAGCGCCAGGTGCAATGGCAAAAAAAGCCTTTTAAAAGAATGGCAGCACAGTGTCAAAGCGAAAACACGTAGAATGACATTGGGGACACACAAATGACATGACCCATGATTGGCAGGTATGAAAACACAAACATTCTGAACAGGCCATGGATTGTGTGTCACTTGATTGAGCAGAAAAAAAAAAAACGCTAACCAGAAGTCACTAAAAATAATGGGACTGGAATGGCTAATTGAAGTCTATGGGAGAACAACACTGAGTGCCTGATGTGATGTGTAGGGAACGCAGGGCTGGCGCTAACCAAACACCCGGTGCTCTTAATACATGGAACTCTTTGTCGCATCATAAATATGGCTTGCTTGTGGTGCAGTAGAAAAACATCTGTCGCTATGTGGCGCTAGTGTTTCTTAAAGCGGACCTTCATCATGAATAAGAACATATCTTTTATGTTTCCCACACCCTGTACATACAGATTGCTCACATTAAAAAATCATCCTACCTGCATCTATGGCATATTATGAGCCTTTAAACATCCAAGATGCAAACAGGAAGTGTCTTCTAACTGTGCTGCAGAATAGTTTTTTAAGGGTTATGGCTTTTCATTAAATGCTGAAGGTCTGGTTTAAATAAGGCCCCTTTTGCTGCGATGACTGGACCATAGTGCAAAGCACTTACCTTTTGTGTCACCCCCATTCCTCTCTTAGATTGTAAGCTGGCGTGCAGGGCCCTCATTCTCTTTGTTTCATTGGCTTACCAGTTTTTGGTTATGTAATTTATTACTGTTTGTAATCTAATTGTAAAGCACTGCAGAAGATGTTGGCGCTTTATAAATAAATATCATTATTATTCTGTGTTTTCCATGAGATATTTGAAGCAGTAGCAGAAGTTTTAACGACCACAGCAAAAACAACGTATCAGATACCAGAGAGCTGGAGGCAAACATATCCAGGTTATCCAGGTCTTGTTCATTTTTAGAAAGATATTTTTATTTTCAGATGGGGAAAAGCTGAAGGGATCTTTTGATTCGTAATTTGTCTTCGCTGGCGATTTCGAAGTGCATTGAGAGACATTACTGAGACATTACTAATGGTATGAGATGGCAGCAACAGCACAGTAAAGTGCCCGCAGGTTAGTTAAGACAGTTTAACGTTGCTGTGCTACAGTCGGTTTTGTCACTGTCTCTGTTCACAGCTGTTTTTTTGTATACAGTACCGTAGTGTATGCTTTTAAAAGAGCTTTGTTTGCTGCTTTGTAGACGCTTTGTACAGTATAGATTTTCCCCATAGGCCTGTATCCTCTCGGCTGACCGGGCTGAGGGCAACATGCCAGGTTTGGACGTTCTGCAACTGCACTGCCTTGACCCCAGTATTTACAGGAGGCTTGTGAGTGATGGCCTGCTGCAATTATCTGCATTGTACAGTCATAGTGACAGCTGCAGGCTTCTATGCATGTGGCATCAGTTGGGGCCCCTATTGGTAGAGGCTGGTCTGACTTTTTTTCAGAAAACAGTTGGACGAGTATGGAAAGATACCTGAGGAGCTCATTCAAAAAAGATATTAGTAGTGCATTAGGGGTTTTTGTTTTCCGAGGGTCGCTGACAGATGTACTTTAAATGTGCTAATGTTTAAGGTGTCATTGTGGTATATTATTGCATATTTAATGGACATGTTTAAGCAGATTAAAATAGACTCTACTTAAGTACACCGAGACATATTTATTTTATTGGCTGAAAACTTGTCTCCTTTAAAGACGAATTACAGAAAAAAATAAACAGCAAATTAGAGGTGAAATGGGCTAAATAAGCAGGCGGCGAGCTGGAAAATATTGTGTATTTTATCGTGAATCGGACTTTGTTTTCATGGCGTGTCTGTACCGCCTGCTTTTCGCCTTCAGCACCTCTGGTTTATTTAGATTGGAACAGTAAGAAACAAACAATGCTCCTTCGGCCCAAAAGGGGCATGCACGTAACATGATTTAATAGTCCCAGGCTTCCAATGAAATCAAAGCCTGGAGCTTAATGGAAACATCTTAAAAGAATGTCAAATACTTATATTTAGTAGACCAAACAAGTGCCGGGTTTAAGAACAAATATGGCGAAAATACCAAACCACAGCAAGATTTTTGCATTAAAAGTTACAGCACATATTTGTACTGTAACAATACAGTGTATTAAAAGGGAACCCTGGAATTTGGTAAAAGATTGTAAATTATCATGCTATCCATTCTACATTGTATTATGATACTGTAACTAAATTCCCGAAAGGCTTTATTTACATAACACATGAGCCTGATTCATGAAAGCAGTTTGAGCACATGGTGCGGCGGTTTTGTGTGCCATCTGCATTTATCAAAGTTTTTCACATTAGCGCATGTCAGTGCAAGTGTGAAACAGGCAATAACTAATCCATGAGCACACATACACTCGCCATTTCACTGTGCCTGCTTTTTGTGGCTCACAGTTTGCTACTGCTATAGAATATAATAGGCACTTTTTTTCTGCATGTTATTTTACCAGTTTTTGTTTTTAGTTTTAAATCAAATTATACCCATGGCATTTGTGACAGAAGAGGAGCACAGAAATGCAGCTTTTTATTTGTTTTAAACTTCTCTGATTTATTTTACATCTGTTATGTCTGTCACATCTAAAACAAGTATTGTTTTTCTGCTAGATTTTACTTTTGGTACAAAAGAACCTTTTTCATTAGAAGTGTGTATTTTGTGGGGGCCAGTCTGAGCCACACTGCGCCAGTTCAAAAACATCCAATAAATATGAATGGACTGTTTAGAAACACCCTGGCGCAACATTGGCACATCCTATGTAGAGGCTGTCTCATTTTTACTAGTTAGGCACACTAGGCCCCTTTATTACAAGCTGAGTCACTTTACCAAACAAGCGCACTGTTTTTACTATGGTGCAAATAGTTGTGTAAAAAATGGTGCACTGTTGGAATATTAATAAACCAGGCCCTTAGTGTACTATGAAATTAAAGTGGCGCTTATAGATGCTACTCAAAACCTGAGGACCAGAGATGGGGGGGGGCATACTTCCCCCAAATGCTTGTCAGCTTTGCGTAGTGTTGAATAAAATAGTGAGTACAACACATGAATGAGCACACTTTATGTCCAGTTTGCATACAACAATCTCTAAATGGCCACTTATAAACTTGCAATATAATAGAATAACATTGTGAGCTCTGAGCTAAAAATTGCAGAGTACAAGCTGAATGTCTCCTTGATTCTGCCAGCGGCCCACACATGTGATGTGGGCTTGTCGGGAAGGTGTGTCCCACACCGGGAGGAGGAATTATGAAAATACCAGGTTCTGTTCCTCTTTAAGCCAAGTGCAGCAAGTGTGTGCAGAGAGGGAATGCCTCCAGAGGCCCGCCATTGTACTGTGGGATTGAGGATGGGAACTCTCCTGGATATTATTTCTTTCTAGCACAATATCTAGATTTGGGATGCCCCACTTTGTGTTTCCCTGGGGATCACTGTAGAAAGTAACCTCTCTGGCAATCCCGTTGTGCATTCGCAGTCTAGCAGCCAATCAATGCCTTGAACTCCATTAACCTTTGCTAGGCCACTCTGACATCATAGCGGCATCGTAAAGATGAACAGCTGCCCGCTCTCCGGCATTCCCACGTCAGCCACTCAGGGATATCTGGCATAGGTACTGTACATGCCTCAGCCAAAAGAAGCCAAGGATGTGGACACAGACCGTGCATATGTCGCGGGATGGCAACAAGGTGACTTTACTTGGCTCCAGGAATTCACACAAATCATTTCGGCCTCCCTGCAGGAAGGCTGATGCTCCTCTTTATGGCAGCACTAAAAACCTTTGTGTCTTAGATAGTAGACCCAGCTAAAATCACCTTCCCTGTAAGATTGAGCCAGAGCTGTTGGCTATATCAAACTACACTGTTAAGCTATCATCAGGAAAATTATAAAAACGATTTGTGGAACAAATCACACTGCATACTGGTTGGTTGGTGCACTTCCAAGGCTATGCTTATGAAAATTCTAAAAAAATTATAGAAAATGTTTATCCCTTTTTGCAAATGTCCATATAAAAGTGTGAAGCTGCTAGGCCAGGAAAGGCGATTACATTTTTCTAAGTGCCTAAGTTAGAAATAAGGATTGCTAATTTGCATAAGACTATGAAAAGGTGACCAACGACAGGCAGAGACCGAGGCAGTAACATAGCCTGTATTCATCTCAGTGGAAGCCCCATGTCAACATGCCACATAGATAATTATTATGTCCTGTGATAAAATCTCTGCAAATTGCACATGCTAGATTGACCAGTAGATGCACACCATGCAACCTTCTAACATCAGAATATTATAACAACAGAGAGCACTGGTACTTTTAGAGCTCCACCTTTGCAATATGAACTTGGTTTTGGCCTCAGCTTAAGGCCCAAAGTTCAAGGAATATCTTTTTGTTAAATCCCCTCCCCCTACTCCTGCAAATGACCCCCAATAAAAAAAGGAACCCACCACCATTGCCACATTTTCCTTAATATGTCATCCCCCAGGCGGTGCCCTCTCTGCATGTCTGCTGGCTCGGGGGCTCCCTCCTGGCCTTTTCTGGCAAGAGACGCTATTGCAGCTGCCCAGTTGGCATCTGTATTGACAGGGGTTCACCTTTCTCCTTCACTGGAATCCCGTCAAGCTAATTGCTTCCCATCAAGACAGGTAGGCTTTTATACCACAGTAGTAGACTCTGTGGAAAACCCCATGTGACTAATGATGTCACTGGAAGGCAGGAATATGAAGGGTGCTTCTCTTATGTGCTATGAAGGCCTGGCTTGCCCCCCTCATTACAGCTCCCCACCAGGTGGCTGTAGTAGTGTCTCCCCACCAGCAGAAGACAGATAAAAGAGGAAACAGCGATGGTGAGTTCTTTTTAGCAACCTAGCAGAGTTCAAGGAACATAGCACTCATTAATTGTAAGGGCCACCAGATGCACTTGAATTTATGAAGATTACCATTTACATACTGATGGAGGACTGTGAGTTGTTATTTTATGGACTAAGTACATGTCAAGTTTTACTGGATATCTGCAGGGTGTCAGAGGTTATATTGTCTCAACACATTAATGAAAGAAATCCCACTAGTTACATACACAGTTAAATTTGCCTGTTCTTGGCTAAGATGGAGAACACCATAATTTAAAATGATAAAACTGTCAGATTATCAACTTTCATTCCACCTAGCCACTTTACAGTACAGTATACAGGTACAGATCTTTAGAAGAGGTAGACTGAAAACAGAAGTCTAGTCTAGGGGTAGCCCCCTTGACTGGAGCTGAGACAGGACAAGGGGGTTGCAAATAAATTAAAACCCCTACCTTGCCCCACGGTTCAACGCCATTCTCCCAGGCACGTGCGGCTGCTGCACAGAGGAGCACAAAATGGGATCCCTGCTATGTGCACGCTGGGGAAGCCGCTCGCTGGGGAAGCCGCTCTGTGCTTTTGCTTCAAGATGGTGGCTTCCAGGACCTGGAGTGCTGGGAGGTTAAGGTTTTTTTTTTTGGAACACTACCCCATCCTGCCCCAGAGCCAGGAGAGGGTGGCAGGATGGGGGGGTTACCCCGAGACTGGACTTCATCTTGAAAGATTGTATTTTTTCATAAAAAACAGCATTCTTGCAGGGACAGAATAAAAAACAGATAAAAAGCTAGAGCAACTTTACACCAAATATATTTACAGAGTTAGACCAAATAGCTACTTAAAGTAGCTCTTCAGGCAAAACAAAATGACACATTTAATCCCCCTGCAGGTGATCGCTGCTATTCCGACACGCTGACACTTACTGGAATGCCCTGTTTCATTTCTGCGGTGCAGACATCGTCCACCACTGGCTTCAATTCAAAGCTCGGAGGACCACCCCACGCCATTCATCACAAGTGCTATGGCAGACCCCTCCATTTACTGTGGTGCCATTGTTCCTGTCACGATGGTGCTGGGGGGTCCATCAGGTATTCATGGACACAGGCTGATGTGGGGATGCCACCCTGCCTTTAATGGGGGGATTCTTCCTCTTGCCTATTATTTGGTTCTTGAGGGGGACAGTGTTTTAGCACAACATTTGGTTCAGAATATTTTTTTACTTATTTTCCTCCTCCAAATCCTAGGTGCATCTTATAGGGCAACAAATATGGTAATTAATGATCTACTATTTAACAATTAAGCAGTTCGATATATACATGCAGAATTTGAGACAAATTGCTAAAAGTACATGTACATTTTGTCACCTGGGATTGAACATGCTGTAGCTGTTAAGTAGCTGTCTGGCATGTGGGAAGAAACTGTTCTTGTTTCTCAATGTCCTTGTTTGTTGAGCCCTTAGTCTTCCCCCGGAAGGTAGTAACTGGAGGGACCTACGGCCTGGGTGTGAGGGATCACAGGATATGCTTTTGGTCCATTTCAAGAGCCTGTAGGTATCTTTTGTTTTTCCATCAGGGAGGTGGTGCTATACCAGAGGACGATGGACGTGTATATCTCCTAAATGAGGAGAACATCCTGAGAGTCTCTTTTGACAGACCCAGTTTTTTCATTCATCTGAGAAAGAACAACCTCCTTTGTGCTTTTATCCTTAAATAGACTGAATGTTTGTCCCAGCTTTGTCCCAGAGTGTTGGGTACAGTGGAGCTCAGAAAGGTGCTTTCCTTGATGCTCTTTACTTCCTCACCATTGATGTGGATCGGGGGAGTAGCTGGTGAGTTCTTACAGTCTTAGTCTATTGTAAACGCCACAGTTTTTGTAGTATATATCACCAGACTGTTTTCTAAGCACCATATACTGAATTTTTTAAGCAGCTGGCCCGGATGGATCTGTTGTTGGGGAAGTTACTTTTTTGTCTATAGATGACCTTTACTTATTTATTACTCCAAACCCAACACTTACTGAGCTTTAAGTGTCATATCTTAGGCTACCGATGGTCAAAATGCCTGAAACACATGTATGCAAGTACAAAATTAGTTTTAAATTGAGACATTCATGCTTGGCTTGAGCATAATAGAATGTGAAACAATTGGAAAATGTTTACACCTCGTTGGAAAACATTTTTCCTCTTTTAGATTGTAAAATAAACATTTGTGTTATGATTGTGCCCCCATACCCGTGAATTACTTATCAGCATACTGGTTCCAAGTTTATGATATTCCTGTGACTATGTATTACACAAGTGAGAGTGGTTTTCCTGGCCTTGAGTAAAGCCCTTAGTATAATTTCTGACTACAAATACCCAAATCCTTCTACTGTAACAGGTGAGCTCATCAGCAGCTTTTGCAAAAATCAAGCAGCAATGATGACCTCCCCAGGAAAGAACGCTGCCAGCAGCATTGGAAAAATCAAGTAACAAGACTGGGGAAAGGAGAGGCTAACACAGACGGTGAGACTGGGGAAGTTAGAGGCTCAGAGAGAGAGAGAGAGACTGGGGAAAGGGGAGGTTCACAAAGACACAGAGACTGGGGAAATAAAAGGTTCACACATACAGAGACACTGGGGAAAGGAGAGGTTCACACAGAGACTGCAGATGCTGAGAAACATAGAGGACTCGTTTTCAGGATGGCTTCCAGGATCAGCAGGCCCCGCATGGCACGTGCACATTGATATCCCTCCCACCTCCCACTCACAGGTCAACCATGCAAAATTCCTCCTCTGCGCTGTCCTCCTTCACTACTGCACTTCACACATCCCAGGACTGAGCTCTGGCGTCATGCAGGAACAGGTTCTGTGTGTTCTCCATGAAGAAGAACAGCAGAAAGCACAGAGAAAGCACAGGGAATCCTCCGATTCCCTGGTGGGCCAGTCTGACCCTGTATATATTGAGAGGCAAAACATTTTACATTATATATGTTGCCAAATGAGCATAATCGTGTGACATCCATCAATAACATTGCACATTTGCTGGGCCAGACCAGGTTTTTGGAATCCAAACCAGGATCTGATTACTAGGTTTGTGAGCCGTAAGTACCTGGTGAATGAACCCAGCAGCACCTCCAGATAAAGTCTAGGCGACACTCAGGGGGATGCAAGTGGGGGCTAATTTGCCAGTAGCCAGTGTGAGGCTGGAGAAGCAGCAGAGCCTGAAGATAGCTGATGCACGAACTCTGCCCACAGAGTGACCAGTACCCAGATTTGGGGTGGGTCAGAAGGCTGATGGCAGAAGGAGACCACATGTTCATATTAGACTGCCCTTATGTGTATATGTTCTTTGTCGGGGAGGCCGATTCATCAATAGCGCCAGGTAGCGACAGATGAGCGACTGTAGCGTGATTTTTTCAGCGCCAGCCAGTATTCGCTGTGCTTGGCCGGCGTTAGCTTGATGACAGCGACTCAGTCGGTGTGCGGTAATGTTGAATACGGGCTGGGGTGTCGCTGTTTCACAGGTCCAGCGTTGTATGTGAGCGCCTGACAACGAATGGCCAGAGCGAACGGCTAGCTTCATATTCATCAAAAAATCACGCTCCGAATGTGCTGTCGCTGTCCATTCCTTGTTTAAACCCCAGAGCGCTGGCGGCGATGTGTATTAACTAGTTTTTAACCCCTAAACAACCATATTTTTTTAATGTAACATTATACATGTTTTTAGAATCATTTTTTTATATGAATACATTAATCTCAGACCTGTTCGATCAATTCTGCACTTTTTTTTTTTTTTTTTTTTTTTGACTTAAAAATAATTCCTAACATTGCAGAAGTGTTCTCCGATTTTTTGACATTAAAAAAAAAATTTAAAAAATTAATACCAATTAATTATGATTAATTATAGCTTGCTCCATTGAAATGCATTGGACATCGCCAGGGAGCGACAGCTCATACCTGGCGCTGTGAGGGAATTTGCAGCGGCGCTGTTCGGTCCAGGCGGCTTCATGATGAATGCCGCGCTAGCCGTCGCTCTCGCCGGCGCTAGCCTCATTTTGCTTGATAAATGCGTCATTGTGACCGCCGCGGGCGTACTTGAGTCGGTAGTCGCCGTTAGCTGCCGCTACCTGGCGCTCGTCAGACACTACCTGGCGCTATCGCTTGATGAATAAGGGCCCTAGGATAGATGTATACTTATCCCAGGCATGTTTGCATTCACTTAATCAGTGGCATACTGTACATACCATAGAGGCAGTGAAGGTAAGTGACCCAGCGCTCTATAGAGTGTATGTCACCGGTGCCGGCATCATCAGAACTTCTCACTTTCAAAATTAGCCAGGGCCAACACTACAGCCAGAGGGACACTGCAAGCTGCCAACTTCCAGTATGACAGTTTAGGTTTGAGGATTACAGCAGGGGAAGCCCCTTTCAGGTCACTCCCATTGCAAATATTAGCTAGGCCTAATACAGTCCGGGGTGGGATGGCCATAGGGCATATCGGGCAGAATCCCGGTAGGCCGGCACAAGGTTAGGCCGTGACTGCGGGAGGAAGGGTGGTGGCTCATGAGTAGAGCAGTGGAATGGGTGGCGGCCGATCTGCCCACTGCTACTGCTTTCACATACACACTTATGTTTACAGGCAGCTCCTGGTTGTTGCACGCAGGACGTGGGAGCTGGGGGATTCTTTAGATCCAGGGAGGGACTCAGTGTGGGGTGCAATGGTACTCACTGTGGTGGCGATGTCACTCCTCGAGTTACACAACGCAGGACACTCAGATGGTGAGGTAGCACTTCTTTATTGGTCTCTTACATTACATCTAGTACAATCCATATACAGCTTCTATCACAAGTTCCTATAGTTGCAGTTATTCCTCCATTGGAGCCTTTTGCTCAGCCAGCAAACACTAGTATCTCCTTAAGAGTTTCTCTCACATGTCTCCCTCTTCTGGGGGTCCCCTTTATGCCCTCTGGTGGCCTCCCGCCTAAACTAATAATCCAATCACAAGAGCTTACACTCGACACTTTATTACTGTCTGTATTATGGCCTTCTGTTTCTGAACTAATTCCATTTTTCTCCAATACTCCCCTCTTGTGGCCATTTACTGTAACTCCATCTCCATATCTCCTCTCTTATTAAACTACTGGTGCTCTCCTCTTTTTATGGCTTTATTTACTTTCACTATCACTACCTATACAGGCCCTACACATTGCTGATAAGATGATAGCTTAGATTTGAGGATTACAGACAGAGAAGCCTCTTACAGGTCTTTCCCAGAGGACTACTGCAGCCATTGGCATGCTTAACCACCATGCATACAATGCAAATGCATGGTGCCACACCTGCCAGGGGGTCCCCAGAGGCAGTGGCAACTTTTCGTTTAAAAAAATAAATAACGGCACCTGGCGGGTGGCCTGCAGCCAGTAATGGGTACCGTATAACACAATGCAGAGTGAGCAGCAGATAGGAAGTCACTGTACACTTACATGAGCCGCTGCTGCAGAAACAGTGCACTCAGCTCCATTCAGTTATACAAAATGCTGTGATTACAGCAGCTATCAAGCTGAATGGTGCAGAGCAGGCCAGTGGTTGCATCCCTGCTCACCTCTAACTGGAGGCATGCCCAGGCCAGCCAATCACAAATGTCTGCCCTTTGTATGCATCTATCTAAAGGTATAGCGAGGCTGTGACCTGTGCATGCGTCATTGGAACTGTTGGAGTTACAATTCTTCTGCTTGTCTCTGAATATGATTTGTGACTTTTGCTAGATTTGCTGCAGATTTGCTGCAGGTTACTGTTAGGGCACTAGTTGGCGCTGTTACCAGTGCTTAACTGTAATCTTTCTATTCTGCATGGCTATTCTGCATTTTTCTGCTGTTGCGTTCCCTGTATATTGAGGTGATCTCTATGACTTCTTTTTCCTGTCTGTGTTATTCACCATGTTCTCTTACTGCACTTATGTTCCAGCAACGCTAGTTCTTGTTACACCACAAATGTGTACCTGGATTTGACTGCACCCAGCATGAACAAGGAACGAGTTTAGGGTTTGGTGATTTAATGTTGCTTTACACAGTGGGGCATCCTAGTTTGGGATGCCACAGGGAGAACAATTTGGATGGCTGTATGGGCAACTCCCGGACAATTCCTTATGCCATTGAAGGACAATGCCAGGTGTGAAACCCTATGAGTTTGCACAAGCAGGCCGCAGCTACATCCCCGAATAGGTGCGTTAATATTGTATTTCGCAATGCAAAATTTGTCTTTGATTAGTGCCCCCAACTTTGCATAGGGGCCCAGAAACAATAACCCAGACCCTAACTGCAGTCAACACCTTGCCAGTAAAATGATATTTTATGTTTGAGGATTAAAGGAAGGGAAGCCCATAACAGGACTTTCTGTTATAAAAAGAAAAAACTGTCAGCTCTTTGGTACAAGCTTTCATTTTTGTGGGCAGGAGTAAGGAGGAATGGTGGAGGAGGAAGACAGCAAGGTGATGCTTCTAAAGAGGAGAATAACAATACACCAGGATTTACCGACATACTGTAGATACTGGGTTTGTCAGCCAGCCAGGCAACATACATTTTAGGATTATAAAACTAAAGGCAGTCAGCAGCGGCACACGCACCAACTGAAGGGAAATATTGTTGTTCATCTTTGGCTTTTAATGCCATTTTTTAAAGTGTATATTATTGTGTTACCAAATGGATGTCCTCAAGGTGCTAAATTTATCTATTTTTTTTTCATTTTTTCGGATGTTAGTAAGTGTGTGTGTGTGTGTGTGTGTGTGTGTGTGTTTTAAGCAGTTGTCACTAACTTCAATCTGTCACCATTAGCAACACGGGGAGGCCGATTCATTAATAGCGCCAGGTAGCGACAGATGAGCGACTGTAGCGTGATTTTTACAGCGCCAGCCAGTATTCGCTGTGCTTGGCCGGCGTTTGCTTGATGACAGCGACTCAGTCGGTGTGCGGTAATGTTGAATACGGGCTTAGGGGTCGCTGTTTCACAGGTTCAGTGTTGTATGTGAGCGCCTGACAACGAATGGCCAGAGCGAACGGCTTGCTTCATATTCATTAACAAATCACGCTCCGAATTTGCTAGCGCTGTCCATTCCTTGTTTAAACCCCAGTGCGCTGGCAGCGATGGGTGTTAACTAGTTTTTAACCCCTAAACAACCATATTTTTTGATTGTAACATTATACATGTTTTTTGAATCATTTTGTAATATGAATACATTAATATCAGACCTGTAAGATCAATTCTGCACAAATTTTATTTTTTATTTTTTTTTACTTAAAAAAAAAACCTAACATTGCAGAAGTGGTCTCAGAATTTTTGACATTAAAAAAAAAAAAAAAAAAAAAATAATACCAATTAATTATGATTAATTAAAGATTGCTCCATTGAAATGCATTGGACAACGCCAGGGAGCGACAGGTCATACCTGGCGCTGTGAAGGAATTTGCAGCGGCGCTGTTCGTTCCAGGCGGCTTCATGATGAATCCCGCGCTAGCCGTCGCTCTCGCCGGCGCTAGCCTCATTTAGCTTGATAAATGCGTCATTGTGACCGCCGCCGGGCGTACTTGAGTCGGTAGCCGCCGATAGCTGGCGGTACCTGGCGGTCGTCAGACACTACCTGGCGCTAGCCCGTGATAAATAAGGCCCAAAGTCTGTACACCAAGAAGAGAGAAGCGAGTCCTGTCTACACAGAACTCTGCTGCTGGGAATATGTAACATTGAGCGAGCTCCCTCACCACAGCAGTGGACATGGCAGCAGTTTTCTGTGTGTACAGGACTTCTTGGTTTACAGACTTGGTGTACGGTTGCTAATGGCGAAAGGTTGCAGTTGCTTTCTTAAATCACACATTTGCTAACATAAGAAAAGATACAAACAATGCTGAATAAGCTCAGCACCTGGCGGGCATACATTTGGAACACAAAAATATACACTTGAAAAAAAATGTAATCAAACAGGCCTTTCACTTTAAATGATATGCGTGCCTAGATAATTTTATGAAGGTCAGGGGATCCACATTAACTGCTGAGAATTTGATGCCTCTGTTGGTTGAAACACCCCAGCTGCACCGAATCCCCCTTTAGATAATGTGCTAGCAGTAGGGCAGACAAGTATTTTCAGTGCATATTGCACAAGCACTGGCCACTGATCCAGCCTTGCCACCCAGTGGCCCAGGGGCTCCCGACGTCTGAGGCTGCAGGGATCCAATCTGCAGGTGACATACTCCTTGACAACCAGGTGCTGTCTGTGATTCCTACCCAAATTTGATCTTAGACTTACTATTATTAATTGGAGCTGCAGTAGGTAGCAGATGCATCCACTGTTGCTATCATTTTTCTGAACATAGGTGAATCGGGTTAGTATTTGTACTGGTGGGGTCCAGGGCATTGTGTCAGGCAGGCTGATTCATCACTAACGCCAGGTAGCGACAGATGAGCGTCTGTAGCAGGCATTTTCAGAGCGCCCGCTAGTAGTCACTGTGCTCAGCCGTGGGTCGCTACTTCATAGCGACTCAGTCGCTGTCCAGTAATGTTGAATACATTGTGAGGAGTCGTTATTTGACCAGTACAGCGCTGTATGGGAGCGCATGTTAGCGACTGCTCATAGCGACCGACTCACACCATATTCAGCAAAAAAACAGCCTCACAAATCTCTGGCGCTGAAAAATGCTTGTTTGAAGCCCAGAGCGCAGGAGGCGGTGTGTTTAAAGTCTGTTCTTCAGCATCTTTCCACTAGTAACAAAGCGAAAACATATGGAATTACATTGTAACCACATTGTAACATGAACACTTTGATGGCAGACCTGTAATGTCATTTCTGAAGAAATATATAAAAAATAAAAAAAATGTGAAAAAACTGCTAATTCAATGCCAGAAGTCACAGAATTATTTGAGATTTAAAAACAAAACAAAAAAACAAAAACACAGTTTAAAGAGAAGGAAAGGATCGTCCATTGAAATGTATGGGAGAGCGACAGGTAGCGAAGGGTCATACCTGGCGCTGTGCAATGCTGAACGCTGGCGCTGTTCGCTGTGGCTGGGAAAATGATGAATCAGACGCTACATGGCGCTATCCCAGTCGCTAAACAGATTCTGCTTGATAAATGTGTAATTGCGTGCCGTGTCCGGCGTTCACCAGTCGCTACCTGTCGCTACCTCCCATTAACCAGCCACTATCTGACGCTATCCCTTCATGAATAAGGCCCTTAGTTAATGAGATGGGTAGGTATGCATGCAATCAGGTAGATCAAAGTAATTGTAACTGGGTGATACTTTTAAATGGGTTCTACTCTAGTACCCATTCATAACCACATAAAATCCTGTTTGTAAAGAATGTACTGCTCCAAAATAAGTATACAGGGAGTGTATTCATACAAATATTTACACAACAGAAACAGGTATCATGAATGCATGGACACCAGATCAGAAAAAGGTAGAAAAGGTCTTTGTAGCATGATTCCAGGAGAGTGGCCACCCAGTAATGGTCTGTGGTTTTCATGTGGCCTGTGCCAGGATACTTCTGTTTCTAAGCACAGCGGCATAAAGACACTCATAGGCATTAAACATGCCTAGAGATAAATGACTGGATAGCTGTGGGTAAGGCATTACTGACCACAGTGTTCTCTTGCTGCTCCCTCTATCCATGACAATGAATGTGACAGCTGTGAAGATCCTTTGCCTACATCCTCTTCTGATCCAAAATTATGCTCCTCCTCCATTTCTTCCAGAGAGATGCAGATACTGGTAGATATATAAATAGGTAGGTGCAAACATTAAATGGGGCCCTTTCAAGACTCATACAGTAAATATACCACCTTCACCCCCCCCCCCCCGAAGTTAAGGCTCTGCTGGCAATAATAACACAAAGGAGCATGTGAAACGGAGCTGACCTTCTCTCTGCTCAGCCAGTGTCTTACAATAGAGGACAGATATCCTTTAAAGTGGACTAAAACCCTCTGTGATCGGCCTCCCTCCTGATTTTGGATGCCCCGCTGTGTGAAACCCCCCATAAACTTACCTTGTTTCCCTTCCAATAGTGCATGCGCAAGCTGTGGCCGTATCCCCACTATCCCTCTAGCAGGGGGCTTGGCCACGCCAGGCATTTGTTAGAGGGTAGCGGGGGATGTGGCCGCCAGCACACTCAGAGTCGCTGGCCTTAGACGGCTTAGATGACTTGACGTGTGTTTGGACGAGCAGTCCTGCATGCTCTGCAGGACCAGGAAGAGGTGACTTGGCTGCGGTGATCTGAGAGGTTTCATGCAGCGGGGTACTTCTGATTGGGGTGAAAGGACCAATAATCAAAAATCCTGGGTTTTGGTCCACTTTAATGCAGATAGATTGCAAGCTCTTCTGCAGCTCCCATGTTTCTTTCCAGTATTTTTTTTACAAGTCCCTATTCTCTCTTTGGATATCTATAGCTCCTGAGCATCTCTATAATTATATATATATATTGTAGGGATCTTCCCGGGGGATGGTGTGTTTGGACACAGTTCACGGCAGACTCAGACGTTATAAAAGCAGATCTTGGCGTTTATTCATGGCATAAACAGTCCAGCAAACAAAACATACAGCAACCACGTGCTTCTTTTGTGTCCAAACAAAATAAAAGACCTAGCCCGTCTGGGCGCTTACTAACAGGTTCTTCTCACCTATCTGGCAGTTTCAAAACACAGCGTTAGCCTGGATATCGCAGGGTGAGTTTTTAGCTCCAGCAGTGGCTGCGTTCGCAGCTTCCTTCAAACACACACACAGGCTGTTCATTCCTGGCTGAGAGCAATAGCCTGCAGTCTCTGCAGAGCTTTTACCTTTCCAGGCTAATTAGGATCAGAGCTCACCTGATCCAAAACCCAAACTGGATCGGGGAGGTGTGGAATGACAGGTCCCTCTACCAAACCTACCTGCCATTCCATATAAATCCAGGCCCGGCAAAATTAAACAATAACTCAGCAGCATATCACTGCTGAGAAACAAATCAATCCTGGACTTACCATCTCACCCAGCGTAGTAACCTAGGTGAAATGTACACCCCCTCGATCACTTCTCCAGTGACATGTCTACATATCCCCCCCCTCTTCTTCAGACCGGAGGGCTGAGCATTTTGTCCCCACAGACAATGTACCCTCGACAATGCGTCAGCATTTGCCTGTAATTTCCCTGGCCTGTGTTCCACAGTGAAATTAAAGTTTTGTAGGGACAGAAACCATCTAGTCACTCTTGCGTTTCTCTCCTTGTTTAACTTCATCCATGTTAGGGGGGCATGGTCTGTCACTAACTTGAATTTCCTGCCTAGCAAGTAATATTTTAGGGATTCGAGGGCCCACTTCACTGCCAAACATTCTCGCTCCACAATGGCATAATTTTTCTCGGCCGGGGTCAGCTTCCTACTCAAGTACATCACCGGATGCTCCTCACCATTTACTACTTGTGAGAGTACTGCACCTAAGCCTGTGTTAGAAGCATCTGTCTGGACCAGAAATTCTCGCCTGAAATCGGGGGTAACTAACACAGGTTGTTGGCACAAGGCAGATTTAAGGCTTTGGAAAGCCTTCTCGGCCTCTGGAGTCCACGTGATCATTGCTCTCTTTCCGCCCTTTGTCAAGTCAGTTAGGGGAGCAGCAACTGAGGCAAAGTTCGGCACAAATCTACGGTAATAGCCCGTAATACCAAGGAAAGCTCGGACCTGTTTCTTTGTCAGGGGTCTAGGCCAATTCTGTATTGCCTCAATTTTATTTAGCTGTGGCTTAATCAACCCTCTTCCAATAATGTAGCCCAGATACTTGGCCTCTTCTAGGGCTATTGCACACTTCTCGGCATTTATGGTCAACCCGGCATCACTTATGGTATCCAATACGGCCTGTACCTTACAGAGGTGACTTTCCCAATCAGGGCTAAAAATGACCACATCATCGAGGTAGGCAGCTGAGTAATCACAATGTGGTCGCAAAATCAAGTCCATCAACCTCTGGAAAGTCGCAGGTGCTCCATGTAACCCGAACGGCATCACTACATACTGGAATAGCCCATCAGGGGTGGAGAATGCAGTTTTCTCTTTAGCCTCATCAGTAAGTGGAATCTGCCAGTAGCCCTTTGTGAGATCGAGGGTGGTTATGTACCTGGCATTACCCAACTTCTCAATCAACTCATCTACCCTGGGCATAGGATAGGCATCGAATTTTGAGATCTCATTCAACTTTCTGAAATCGTTACAGAACCTCCAAGTTCCATTAGGCTTTGGGATTAATACAATCGGGCTGGACCATTCACTCTGTGACACCTCAATTACTCCCAGATCAAGCATACGTTTTACCTCGGCAGATACGGCTTCCCTACGGGCTTCCGGGATCCTATAGGGCTTGAGGTTTACTCTGCTTCTAGGCTCAGTTTCAATGTGATGATAGATGAGGTGTGTACGCCCTGGAAGGTCAGAAAACTTGTCTTTGTTTTTCTGTAAAAATTCCTGAGCCTCCTGTTTCTGTGACACTGATAGGGTATCACCAACCTTGACTGGAGGGATTGGTTGTGACAAATTATTAACAGTATTTGTCGCCCCCAAGGATTCCCTGTCTTTCCAGGGCTTAATCAAGTTTACGTGGTAAACTTGGAAAGGCTTCCTTCTACCTGGTTGGTGCACCTTGTAGTTCACCTCACTGACCTTTTCAACAATCTCATAGGGACCTTGCCACTTCGCCAGGAATTTACTCTCAACAGTGGGAACTAGTATAAGGACCCTATCGCCTGGGTTAAATGTCCTGATTCTTGCAGACCGGTTGTAAATTCTACTTTGGGCCTCTTGCGCCCTCTGGAGGTGTTCCCTTACTAGGGGCATTACAGCGGCTATACGGTCCTGCATTTGTGCTACATGTTCAATAACGCTCTTGTATGGGGTGGACTCGCTCTCCCATGTCTCTTTTGCAATGTCCACTTCCCTAATAGCAAACATGAGGTAGGGTAACAAATGATCCCAGTCACCTCCATCTTTTTCCACCACTTTTTTCAACATATGTTTCAAAGTTTTGTTAAATCTCTCCACCAATCCGTCCGTCTGGGGGTGGTATACAGAGGTACGGATGGGTGAGATTTTAAATAGTTTGCATAACTCCTTCATCACCTTTGACATAAAGGGTGTACCTTGGTCAGTCAGGATTTCTTTGGGGATTCCAGTCCTAGAGAACATATAAAACAACTCACGTGCAATTGTTTTAGATGCGGTGTTTCTTAAGGGCACAGCTTCAGGATAGCGGGTCGCATAATCCATGACCACCAGAATATACTGGTGTCCTCTAGCGGATTTTACAATGGGACCCACTAAATCCATGGTTATACGCTCAAAAGGCACCTCTATAATAGGGAGCGAAACCAAAGGACTGCGAAAATGTGACACTGGGGCACTAAGCTGACATGTGGGGCACGACTCGCAGTGCTTTTTAATATCATTATATATCGCCGGCCAGTAGAACCTCTGGAGAACCCTCTCCTGCGTTTTGTCAGTCCCCAAGTGTCCCCCAAGAACATGGTTATGTGCCATGTCAAGCACCTGACGCCGGTACGGCTTAGGCACCAGAAGCTGTTCCACAATCTCATCCTTAATCTTAGTGACTCTATAGAAAAGATCATTAGTCACAGAAAAATGTGGAAATCTTTTCTCAGCATCTGGTTCCTGAGGTACCCCATTCATGACAGCAACCTGCTCTCTCGCATTTTTGAGAGTGGGGTCCTGTAACTGTGCAGTCCCAAAATTATCCCTAGACACCTCTAAGTCTGGTATATTTTGCTCAGTGGGAGGAGCCTCCTCCTCTCCAGCCAGGACCTGCAAAGGAAAACAATTATTTTCATCCTGCACACTTTTATCATTTACAGGGGGTAATGCAACAACCTTAGGAGTATCCTCACTCCTTTCGGGGGAGCCCAGAATAATGGAAAATCGCGCCCCAATATTACGTTATGCATGAGGTTTTTAACCACACCCACTTCATATTGTACGGTGCCTTGTTCAGTCCCGACTTCAGCCAGCACTATAGGGTACACTTTTGTATCCCCATGTATACAAACAACACTCATATGCTTTTTACACTCAAAGTCCCCAGCCACCAGGCTGGCATGCACCAAGGTTACGAGACTTCCTGAGTCCAGCAACGCCTTAACAGGAAAATCATTAATTGTAACGTTGCAGATTTGCGGTTCAGTCTCTAGTCCAGGAACTGCAACACAAGATGGTTCCGCAAATAGCGACTGACGTCGATTAGCCTCACATTCCATGGGCTCAGTGGTAAGAGGGCAATGGGCAGACACGTGTCCCGTCTCATGGCATCTCCAGCACCGGATAGAGCCTGGTCTCCTTGGCAAGGAGTCCTTTTTAGGGCCACTTAGCCGCCCGGGACCATCCCCAGTCTTTTGCCCCTGAGACACCACTTGAGCCCTTTTTCCTCCCTCAGCACCCCTCCACACTCCCCCAATAGATGGAAGTCTCTTACCAGCTGATGGCACAGATCTGGCACTCCGGGGAGGTGAGGAGGCTGCAGAAACATCACGGAGGTAGTCCTCAGTCGCCTGGAACCTCTCCACAAGGTTGACAAGTTCGTTTGCATTCTTAGGGTCACCTTGTCCCACCCAGCGTTGCAGGTCAGCAGGAAGTGCTCGTGGTAGCGATCCATCACAACCCTCTCTAGGATCTGTGCAGGAGTAGAAGTGTCTGGCTCCAACCACTTTCTCGCCAAATGGATCAGGTCATACATCTGGGACCTCGCTGATTTGTCCAAACTGTAGCTCCAGTTGCGTACCCTCCTGGCACGGACCGCAGTAGTAACGCCTAGTCGGGCAAGTATCTCCGCTTTTAGCCGAGTATAGTCCTTAACCTCTTGCTCACTGAGGTCATAGTAGGCCTTTTGAGGTTCTCCTGTTAAATAGGGCGCAATTACCTCTGCCCACTCAGCGACTGGTAACTTCTCTCGCTCAGCCGCACGCTCAAACCCAGTTAGGAAGGCCTCAACATCGTCCTCAGCAGTCATCTTTTGCAGCGCTCGCTGCACAGCTCTTTTCACATCAAAAGTCTCTGGAGCGGCTCGCACCACTGTGTGGGGGTTAGCAACCACAGGCGCCTCTTGTTTTGCAATCAGGTGTTCAATAAGTTGTCTATTGGCCTCTATCTGAGCCTGTTGCTGTTGCAAACTCACTTGCATAAACTGCTTCAGCATCTCCTCCATGTTGCCCGACTGTTCTTGGAGTGTAGTTGCAGCTTTCACCCAAGACATAAGCAGCTGTAGCCAAGTCTGTCCACACCGTTGCCCGCTCCGCAGCACCAATTGTAGGGATCTTCCCGGGGGATGGTGTGTTTGGACACAGTTCACGGCAGACTCAGACGTTATAAAAGCAGATCTTGGCGTTTATTCATAGCATAAACAGTCCAGCAAACAAAACATACAGCAACCACGTGCTTCTTTTGTGTCCAAACAAAATAAAAGACCTAGCCCGTCTGGGCGCTTACTAACAGGTTCTTCTCACCTATCTGGCAGTTTCAAAACACAGCGTTAGCCTGGATATCGCAGGGTGAGTTTTTAGCTCCAGCAGTGGCTGCGTTCGCAATAGCCTGCAGTCTCTGCAGAGCTTTTACCTTTCCAGGCTAATTAGGATCAGAGCTCACCTGATCCAAAACCCAAACTGGATCGGGGAGGTGTGGAATGACAGGTCCCTCTACCAAACCTACCTGCCATTCCATATAAATCCAGGCCCGGCAAAATTAAACAACAACTCAGCAGCATATCACTGCTGAGAAACAAATCAATCCTGGACTTACCATCTCACCCAGCGTAGTAACCTTGGTGAAATGTACACCCCCTCGATCACTTCTCCAGTGACATGTCTACAATATATATATATATATATATATATATATATATATATATATATATATATACACACACAGTATATATAACTATCTCTTTACCTATATTTCTGAGTCCCTAATCATTCTATCTTTCTAGCTGTCTATTTTTCACCGGCTAATTAGAGTGCAAGCTTCAGTGCAGTCAACTGTGGCAGCACCTTCTGTGAAACAAAGCATTTCTAACGGCAATCCAGGAAGAAGTCTGGGTATATATTTTCAGTGTGGGGATTGGCTAAATCTGTTTTGATCCAGGCATCCAAGCAGGTGCCCTTGCTAAACCAAGATAGTAGAGCCTGGTGACTTGCTGCTTTGACCTGGCACCTGTCAGCAGTTTCTCTCTAAATGGCAACACTATGCAGGTCTGGGCAAAGCTAGCTGCATGAACCCATGACACAAATTCCTAGTCTAATCTAAATTGAGAACCCTGATAAACAGGGGTGGGCTGGCCATAGGGAGACCTGGGACAATGCCCAGTGGGCCACACTGCTTTAGGGCTGGTTGGATTGCTGATTTTAACACCCTCATTCCTTTCCTTCATCTCCCTCTAAGCCCCCTGTACTCACCTCACTGTACCCACAAGCCAGAGAACCCCAGCCCCTAATGCTATAACCTCAGCAAGGATTTCTCGGGACAGCCAAGGGCTGGTAAAATTCCAGGGTCCGCCACTGCTAATAAATTGTGTTTTGAAAACAGGTATTTCAAATATTATTACCTTTTTGGAATATTCAACTGTAGATAGCATCAATAATCAATACTTACTCCCTCCTCCCCCCAACAAAAACTTGCATCCTCTCAAGTCTCAACCTACTTTTCTCCTTGTTTAAAAAACAAATACTCCTCCATAGTGGATTTAGCTGAAGTTCGTTGAGACTTCATGATAATTGGCCTGATGCACAGAGGACCTGGAACTTAACTTCTTTAAGACAGCTAAGGTGGCAGCTTACTTGCAGGAACCCATCTTTTTTTTTTTTATTGAAAAATATACTTTATTTATAAATAAATAAATATAAATTTACAGTTACATTCATACTGTATCACACGTGTCCACTAGTTGGATGTGTCTGGCTGTATAAAATTTAAAGCTAATCCTTGGCATTGCATCCTTAGCGGTTCTAAGGGCCTTGGATGGCACAGAGACGTAAAGAGATTATTTCCATAGCTCCGCCTACTGCAAGGGTAGATGGGTAATGCTATCTGTCCTTGGACTGGGTACTGTGCAAATACTTTCCGTTCTAGGAAAGCCACTCTTTTCCTTTACCTAAGTAGAGGGTTTTTTGGTCTCTTTAGCCCCCCTATATTAAGCCTAACATGGGTCTCTCCACATACTGGCTTGCGACTATGTTTTGAGACTCATAGAAGAAATGGCTGTAAAATGCCCAGAACGGGAACAGATGAAAGAAGGTATGGGCTAGGAAAAGGTCAAATAGTAGTGAGCGGGGATCAGGTGGAGCAAGAAGATGACCTCCAAGCAAAGTGAAGGGAGGGGACAATTTCTGTCCCGTGTACTTGAATAAAGTGGAACCGAGGACTAACAGGGAAGCAGAACAACAATAAAAAAGACTAGGAGCACAGCATAAACATACATATAAAAGGCAGTCAGGAACCCAACAAAGAAATCAGACAGGCTTAGGCCCTTATTTAACAAGGGATAGCGCCAGGTAGCGAATGGTGAGCGAACGGTAATGACGGTCACCGCCACGAGAACGCCGGCTCCCCTCCGCAATCACACATTTATCAAGCTGATCCTGCTTAGCGACTGACAGAGCGCCAGATAGCGAATCATTCATCATTATTCCAGCCTCACCCCACAGCGCCAGCGAGCGACCTTGAACAGCGACAGGTATGACCTCTCGCTACCTGACACTCTCCAATGCATTTCAATGGAGCAATCTTTAAATATTCTTAATTAATTGCTATTAATGTTTTTTTTTTTTTTTTTTAAATGTCAAAAATTCTGTGACCACTTCTGCAATGTTAGATTTTTTTTTTTAAGGTAAAAAAAAAAAAAAAATTTGTGCAGAATTGATATTACAGGTCTGATATTAATGTATTCATATAACAAAATGTTTTTAAAAACTTGTTTTTTTTTCTCCAAAAATATGGTTGTTTGGGGGTTAAAAAACTACTTTTAACCCATCACCGCCAGCGCTCTGGGGTTTAAACAAGCATTTCACAGCGCGAGAATTTTTTGAGCGTGATTTGTTAATGAATATGCTGGGAGCCGTTCGCTATGGCCATTCGCTGTCATGCGCTCCCATACAGCGCGGAACCTGTCAAACAGCGACTCCTAACCCCGTATTCAACATTACCGCACACCGACTGAGTCGCTGTCAACAACCAAACAACGGCCAAGCACAGCGAATACTAGCGTGCGCTGTGAAAATACCGCTACTGTCGCTCATCTGTCGCTACCTGGCGCTATTAATGAATCGGCCTCTTTGTCCTAAGAACAGAGGCCTTACAGGACCTCAGTGTAACTTTATCCTTCAGCCATTAGATTGCTAAACAAGGTTTAAAGAGTTGATATACTTCTCTTGTCTACGTGTGTATGTATGTGATTGTCTATGATGGTCTTATATCTAGTTTATTTACCCATACTACATCTGTACAAATGTAAACAGCCAAAAATAATTCCTTGTGCATCAGTTATGTACTTGGCAAATAAAAGTGGTTATGATTCTAATCAAAAAAGATGTAGAAAAGGCAATTTACTGTCTTGGCTGCTTTACTGTGCTCTCTTATGAATCCCATGGCTCCACTCTGTCAGAGAACTAAAAGAATAAATGGTGCTCATAAATATTAAAAAAAAAGTTTATTGCTTGAAAGCAGAAAGTTTGGAATGCTGAAAGTATTATTGCAGAAGCAGAAGTGTGACGTTTTGGCTTTGGCACATGAGATTTCAGAGTTAAACCCAATTACTGCACAGCCAAATATCAACTCATTAAAAATAGACACGTCATATTTAAAATACACAATTGCCCCAATAATAATTTAAAGTTGACCAAAACCCAGGATTTTGACAATCCTGGATTTTGGTCCTTGTCCCCGGGCCCCTCATCTGGGATGCCCTGCTGTGTCAAACCCCCGGTCACCTAAACAAACTCACCTATCCCAGGTCCTACAGCTCATGCAATTAGTGTGCTCGTCTAAGGCGAGTGGATTCGAGTGTGCTTGCGGCTGCATCCCCGCTACCCTCTAATAGGGAGCGTGCCTTCGCTGGCTATTCACAAATGCCTGGTTAAAGGGATGTGGCCACTGCTTGCACTTGTGCCGTTGGACCGGGAAAGAATGTGAGTTTCTGGGTGACCTGGGGGGTTTCACACAGTGAGGGGAGGAATCAAGCTCTCTGTGGTTTTTGGTCCACTTTAACTAATTGTCGCTACTCAAATTCATATATCTTTCTATGTTTGGGGTTTTTCCCTTTCGTTGTCCAGAGGGTATCCTCCAGTCCACGTCTATACCCAGCCGTAGTGTTGGTGGTACAGGTGTGGAAACTGATGGACACTCCAAGACACGGAGGGGAAGGGTCCTCTAAGTCACTTCCTGGGAAAGATTAAATCACATATCATATATAAAATTGCAAAGGCGTACTGCATTTTCAGTTATGAAACATTTCCATTTAATTCTCTTTTCATTTGTACAGCAAAGAAAAAGTATTCAATTCATACTTGTTCATAAGGGGGAGTATAGTGACTCCGCAATACATACAGTTCTTTTGTTTGGTTAGGTACCCTTGATTACTTTGGGGCCTATCTTGCCCTCAGCCTGTAGCAAGGCTTTTTTAGTCTGTCGGTGTGGACCTCTTGCACAGACGCGTTTCGCTTTTTTGCTTCTTCAGTGTGTGGGTCCTTGTAATCTGGTTGTGATGTATTGTTACAGGGTGAGATTATTTATAACAGTAATGCATATTGCTGGGTATATCAACATAAAAATAAACTTACATTTCCTTATCCTTATTTGTAATCAGATGCATATATTTGCAGTTTATTGTACGTGGCAGCATTCGTTTCAGCGTTTGAGCTTTGGTTGCAGCGGTTCCTCCCAGCACCTTTGTTCGGTTATTCAGGGTGTTGCCTTAGAATTGGTATGAGACAGGAAGTATGAGTGTCATAATTTGTAGTGGTGAACTTGCCTATTTGTAATAGGTGTTATATATGTATATATATCTTTCATTGTCTTAAATAGCTGGCTGTTAGAATCCTAAAATATTAGATCAAGATCTAATTGAAACTAACCCCTCTAGTCTGCACCAGATATCACAAAAATGGGGGATCAGGGGGAGCCAGGCTGTGTACACCCCTAGGTCAGTTTGTGTGTAACTGAACCACTCCAACTAGCATGCGGATTAGTGAGCGAGCATGCGCAACCACCGACCTAGAGTCTATAAGACCCCTCCTTGTGGGGTATCCCGATTTGGGCTCCATGTGGAAATCCCTCCGAATTGTCATGTATACTAACATCGGCAATGATCCCACTGCGTATGTGCCACATCTTAGTCCTACCTCAGGATGCTGTGCATACCTTTCCCAGGCATTTTGGAACAGCTGAAGGGGAGCGGCCAAATTAGGAGGCTCCACTGAAGAGGACCAATTTTTGAGAATTTCCAGGTTGTTCCTCTATGTAATTTTCTTGTTCCTGTTGGGAAATTCTGGTTTTATTTACCTTTTATTAAAGGTAAGAAAGGGGGTTAGGCATGAAAAAGAATTCATTTTTAAAAAATAAGGGCCTGCACTACTTTCTTCCTGAACCTAGTATGGTCCCCAAGCACTTATAAGATGCTCAAGCATCTTATACGTTTTCTTTTCAGTTGAATTTCTAGTATTGAGTACTGGGTATTAGGTCAGTTCATGGCAAGATAGGGGGTATACTGTGGAAAGTGAATCCCGAGCTCGAGCTGGCTATGACAATCTGCATAATGTGCTATGTAGAGTTGAATTTCAGGTGATAACTTCAACACAGAGGGCTGGATGTGCACCAGACCCAATAGGTCATATAGTAAGTATGTATTTTTATGGAGTGTTCACCAGGATATTCACGTTTGCCTGCATATGCTGATATTGTTTCAGAAACTGTGTGTCATAGTGGCAGATGGGTCATAAAGATATCCCCTCTACAGTAGAAAAATAATATGCAACATTTCGGAAAAGTTGTATCTTTATGACTAATCTCTCAGATATTAGTATCTTGATTGGTTATTGATCTCTTCTAGTAAACGATCATACAAGTAAGTTCTTTTTCCACAGTAAAAACTGACTAATTCAAGTATTCATATTCTCTGGACGCCTCTTGTAAAGCTCATTAGCAAAACATCCCGTAGAAAATGCACGCACAAACACAGCGTAACAATGCAGAAGCGTTTGAATTCAATATTCACCTCATGACATGCCTGTGATTCAACAGAATTGCATGTCATGTATATAACAGATGTGAAGATGTTAAATAAAGACAGATGTCGGGAACAGGTAAATATTGGGTAATCAATAATAATAAAAGCTACTTTTGAAACCTGGCACTCTTGAAGAGAGCAATGGACCCATACTGATAGGCATTGGGGCTGGTAAACCGGCATGGCCAGGCCCCTGAGCCATGGCCGGATTATGATGGGGGCGCAAGGGACGTGAGCCCTGGGGCCTCCACCACTTGCCCTGCAAAAGAGGGCCTCCACCAACCTTTGAGTTATGGTCTGGTCCAGGAGGCTTTTCAGTGTTTGGTTTGATGCGCCACGGGGCCAGCAACAAAGCTCCCCCCGCACCTGGGTGTCTTTTTTTGTTTTTGCAAACCTGCAGCCAAAGCCAACACAGGGCAGGATGGAGAGTCTAGAGCAGCAAAGCCGCTGTCAGCAATGCTACAGTGATGGGTGAGTGCAGAACTGTCAACTGGCGGCCACTCACTGCACATAAGCCACCAAGCACAGCTGCTGGCAGCTCAATGCTCAACTGTTTTCTGCTGGACCATTTGTGCAGCTACACCCCTCCTCCCACCCAGAATGGGAAAGCAGGAGTTCCCGGGCAGCACGCACCCACAAGGGTGGCACAAGGGTGGCACAAGGGACTCGATCTAACGTTCCAGTAAGTAGGAGGTTCCTGACAACCACCAATCAGTTACTTGGCTGGACTATTATTTTAAAGGAAAAAAATACTGTATTTGGGGCCTCCACCAGGTTTTGTGCACAGGGGCCTCCACCCCACTTAATCCGGCCCTGTCCTGAGCCATGGGTTACCAGCCCCTATGTCTTGGGCTTGGGCTAGTTGGCTCTGGAGGAGGGCTACCTGTGTTATTTTATATTCTAAACAAAAAATAACCCCCCCCCCCCTCCCCCCACATGTCATTTTCAAAAAAAAAAATCAGAGTTTAAAAAAAAAGCCACAGCTGTCATTCATTCTGCTCCGGCAGATGTTAGATTCAAAAGCTGTCATGCTAGTAGAAAAAAATTCTCATGGAAGGGCAAATTCTCCCATGGAGAATGCCTTGCATGTGTTTTTTGAATGATGTGAGGAAGTGAGAATTCTGTTACAGTATGTGAGAACTGTGCTAGACCTACCCTATTATGTCACGTCGATGATAACATAACACAATAGTTACTTCACTGTAGGCGGACTTTGTTTGAAGATCATAACTACACTGATATGAAGCATAACTTGCTCAAAATCTATTATGCTGGCCCTGGTATGCTGCCAGCAGTGAGACTGGACACTAACTGCAGGGAAACAGGGTTTCCACTGCCTGATATGGATGGCCCTGGAATATACTGCCCAGAACCTAGACTAGACCCTACGGTCCAAAGTCTAAGGACCCCTCTGGTCTGCTCTAGAGGTGTTCTTGGGGGTGTGGGAGGAGGGTTGGGGGGTTCTGGGGTCTGGGTTTGGACTAGTATATCTAGGAAGGTGTTGTCGGGTGACAGGCGCTCCTGACTGGTCGTCAGGGAGACTATAGATGCGATTGGGGTTGGTTCTCCCCCTGGTACCTCAACACCTCAACTAAACCCAACACCGGATACCTTGCTACAAACGGGGTCCCCCCAACACTATATGGAAAAAGGACTTAAAGGAAGTGGAGAGGCGCATAGCAGCCCCCCCCCATCTAATCCACAATCACTAAATCACATTAATGGACTATCAGCCTAATACCAGCCATTTGGCTGAACGTAGGCTTAAGAGAAAGTACTGTAAGAAATGTGAAAAAAACTTGTATGTAAGAGATATGTGAACAATTGTATATAGATATAATGCACACCTGCATGAATAAAAAGTATTAACCACATTTACATGGTAACTAGCTCACTGTAACTAAAGGGTGAAACAAACAGGCGCACCTTGTTTCTCTCCCCAGGGGGAGAACCAACCCCAATCGCATCTGCTCTAGAGGTTCCAGGCCGTGCCGAGGGAGTCAAAGGCCTGGGTAGGTAGGCGGTGGTTCAGCAGTCTTGATGGTACAGGCAAAGTCATAGTAAAGTATCACTGAGGTTGATGAGCAGAAAGGACAGGATGATCGAAGTCCAATTAAAGGTGTGGGTAACAAGTAACCTATCCTAAACTAATGTCTGTTATCCAATTCAGGGGCTGCGAAAGTGCGGCAGAGAGCAGGCAGAGTCCAGGAACAAGAGGCATAGGGGTTATCTTCTGGTGGCATCTAGGGCCAGGGACTTCCTATTTATAGAGCCCAGCGCTTGTGATGTCAGCCCACAAGACTTCCCACTTAGAGGGCCCTGCACCTGTTTTGTCAGTAAGGCTCCTAAGCATGCTCATGTGAAAAGTGATACATTTGCACCTAAACATGCCTGTGTGACATGAAAGGATTCTGGTGCATGCGTACTGAGGAATTGAATTAGAACCTTGCTAGACAACCACTATGCACTGTGTGAAGGAATTAGCACATGCGTACTATGAGCCGCCACATGCCCAGACATGCTGGATGCATCCATTTACTCTGGGACGCATCTAGGGAAACTCATGGGGTATCCCAAATAGGGTGTCCTATTTAATCAAATAATCCAGGTCAGTGCTTACAGATGTACCAGTAACGCCAGCTATGCTTAGTTATAAATCGGGCAACAACAATCCTCCATGTAAGAATCATCTCTAAGCCCAGAAACCTTACCTTAACCCCGTTCCAACGGCCATGGCCGTGTCTCGCGCTTCCCTCTAGCAGGGCGCGCACCTGCGCCGGCCGTTTGTGAGTGGCCGGCGCGGGCGCACTCCCTGTTAGAGGGAAACGCGAGACGCGGCCTTCAGTGCTCAGAGCTGCTGTGGTTGGACGAGGCTTGTACGTGCATACCAAAGCGGCTCTGAGCACAACCCCGATCGGGGTGCCCCACCGAAGTGGACCAAAACCCAGGATAGTCAAGATCCTGGGTGTTGGTCCACTTTAATAAATGTTCATAATAATTATTACAAAGCATTGTCCCTTCTGATTACAGCTGGGGTCCATACTGTAGTAACAGAAAAGCATGGCAGGTATCACCATAATCTAACACCCATTGTTAATATAGCAATCAGTTGCAGAGCAGCATTTACACAGGTCTGTTTGAATTATTGTAGCAAGACATGCAGTTGACTCACTACAAGTGTAAAGTCTAGGGAATAGCATTTGACATCTGGCTACAAGGATCAGTCCACTGGAAACACAAATAATCCCAAAGTACAAGCATTCTCCTGTAATGAAAATCTATTGTACGCTACATGCCTCTTAGGCGATGGGTAGGAATGCATGACTTCTGCAACCTTTTGGGCTGAAAAAGAAATTTGCAGATGAGCTGCTGAAATGTGATTAGCATGGAGAAATAGTTTTTCCTGGGCCAACGGTGATGAAAGTGTAAAAAGATTTATTTTAAAATGTTGAATATGATACACAGTTCATTTGGGATTCACCCAATGGCCACTATATCAACAAACTATGTCAAAGAGGCGCAACAGGGGCTGGGTGCCTCATTCCACATATACTGATCCCCAGTCCCAGGACTCACCTACTTACCTCTGCTCATGGTGATTTGCTGCCCCACGTGACCACCATCAGTCAGTGAAGGTTATGGGGCAAGCTTTCATAGTGTTGTGTATGTGCCTACTAGACAAACCTGTTTCGTGGTTGTGATTCAGACTGAGCCTGGGTGTGAAGTGGGGCATCCAGCAAGTATGCCTCAGAGAACAAACATTTATTTCTGACTGTTTGTCCTCTTTAAAGGAGAAACAAACCCCATATTTCCACATTGGCAACCGGGTCACTACACCCCCCTTCTGAGACTGATCATGCCTGAGACCTGGCAAATGGATGGGCAGCCTGTGCTGCTATAACACAAACTTACGGGAGCAGGTTTTCTGCCTATTTTCTCTGGGGGCTTGCTTGTTCAGGCAGCACAATTTGGAAAGGTGGTCACAATGACCCTCAGATCTGCTTAGCCAGTATAGGATTGCTTTTAGCATGTCAAGTCATAACCTCTAGTTTTGCTGAGAAAATAAAGGGCAATATATTTCTTAAAGTAGTAAAATAACTGAAAAGAAGTGTGATGAAAAAAAAATAAACTGGACTAACAGCCTGGCACAGTTGGAAAAGAAGGTGGCTGCCATTTTGGAGCTTCCTCTCGCAACTGACATAACTGACAATGCACAGTAACAGGAAGCCAGCAACACTTCCTGTTTACAGTTGGCCTACAAATGCATGAGCTGCCATCTTGATTTTAATATTTACCACATTAAGAGTTAGAAAAAGCTAAATTAATTTTTTTGCGCAGCAATCTAAATTGCCCCGGGGATGAATGCATATGAACACTGTTTGTTGTGTTGGTCTTGTTTAAATAATTTTTGACTCTTGGTCCTCTTTAAGTGGAGCAGGGCCACCCAATTCAGTGGTCATGCCAATTCTGGACTCTATGTGGTGAGATACTTTGAACCCAATGCTACTTGTTTAGCTCTGGACTGTAAATCCATGGAAAAAGTTTGGCATAAAATGCACCACAGGGTGATGGCTGCAAAATGGCCTCTCAGCTAGCATACGATTATGCAGAGTATAAAATGGTAAACTTCAGCTGTAAATAAATTACTTAGAAATGAAATGACATGACATGGCATATCCACACAACATGACATGACATAAAATGCAGCTATTACACACAGCTGACACCTTATAGCAGAACAGTCATGTTTGTTGCATCACTGTACCCAGAAATACATCACCAGGCCCAGAATGTTATGTCTACCTGACTGCCACTTTGTGACATGTGCGGGGAATGGGGGGGGAGGGTCTGGAAAACAGTTTTAAAGTGTTGTTGTGCGTTGTACAATAGGTGCAGAGGTTTTTATTCTTTTCTAGTCAAAAACAAACACTTTTGAGAGTTAAGAGATGAGTGAAGCTGTCAGAAGTGCCAGGGGTTAAGTTGTCAATGGCAACCAATCAGGTTTTATCTCGACTATTCTGAAGTAATAAAGCCATGGGGCACTGTTAGTCAGTAAAGTTCAGAGGATTGAAGGAATACCCATCTATAGAAAAGACAAAGGCCAGTCCTTAGTTCATTTCTTGTTAAACCAGACCAACATTCTGGCACAGTTGGAAAAGCAAGGTAGCGGCCATTTTGGAGCTTCCACCCCCAGCTGACACAACAGTAACAGGAAGCCCAGTAGCACTTCATGTTTGCAGGTGGCCTGCAAATGCATGAACCACCATCTTGGTTTTAAAATTGACCCCAGCAGAAAAAAGGTAAATTAATTTTATATGCTGCAATCTAAATTAATTGGGGAGGGCTGCATATGAGCACTGTTTGTTGTGTTGGTCTGGTAGAAGTCATTTTTGAATGTTGGTCTGCTTTAAATACTGAAATGTTTACATGGCATTCCTCTTTTATCAGGTTATGAGGCTTGCATTTTCCAAATACTTTGTCATTAATTCCAGCTCTTTGAAGCTCAAAACATACATGTTTTATTAGATTCAAATGGTTTCTGATTAAATTCTGTAATATTTTATTTTGCCATGTATTTACTATTTTTGTTAGATATAAAGCTAAGCATGTGCTAGCAGTGCACCACAGGCTGCCAGTGCTGATCTTGTAATGTTAGTTGGCTGGCTGGTAGAGTATTTTAAATGTGTAAACTAAGGGATCCTACTCTTTTTTACTTTAAACCCCGACCTTCAATCTGAATAAGAGCCTATTTTATAGGTTTCCCCCACCATGTACACTGCCCACATTAAAAATCATCCTACCTGCACCTAGTGCATTTTTCAAACCTTTTAACATTCAAGATGTCGGCCTGTGGAGTCTCAGGCTGCCTGCAGACAGGAAGTGTCTTTTGACTATGCCTCTCTGCATTCTGGGATTGCTGTCCTTTTCCTGACCCCAGCTCTGCTCTGTCTGTGCAAAGCACATACTCTGCTCAGTATGTGATGCTTCTGAGGCAAAATGGCGGCGCCCATATCCTAGAGTCCTGAACAGAGTTGAAGCCCAGCGGGGGAAAGAATAATAAGTGACTAAAAACATAAAATATATAATTTTATATGTGGGGAATTGTTTTTTAAGGGTTTGGACTTTTCATTAAATGATCCTAAAGGTCCGGTTTAAACATTTTTAAACCTGATTCAGGTAGTGTTGACCGCATTTCTATTATTACTTTGTCTTAGGCTCTCTGGTGGACAGTGGTAGACTGGGGGCAAAAATCAGCCCTAGATTTTCCAGCCCCTGGCCAGCCAGAGACATCTCTGCTGAGGCCTCCCCCAACCATGATGCAGAGGCTATAGAATTGAAGCTGGGGTTCCTTGGCTTGAGGGTAAAGTGGGGCTGGGTTCAGGTGGCTGAGAGGGAGACGGAGGGGGTAGGGATTTTATGTGGGTGTTAAAAGCAGCAGCCCAACTGGCCCCAAAGCAGTGCGACCCACAGGGCATTGTCCTGGGTCTCCCTAGGGCCAGTCCGCCCCTGGTGGTGGTTGTGGTCTAAAGCAGGTGGTAGTTGAACTGGTTTACTGTAGACCTGTTTCCAGCCCTCCACCCTCCCTGACTGTTATCACACAGTCCCAAAAGGGCAGTGTGTTGTGTTGCACAACTTTCCATGTAAACCTGAGGTTATGGCCATCCACACAAAAGGTTGATTTAACATCCCTTCCAAAGCAGTTCAATAGAACCTCATAGAATCATGCAAATACAGGCAACACCTTTCCTTCATAAGCCCCTTGACCTTGTGCTAATTCTAAGCGTCTGATTCTGATTTAAGCTACACGCTACACTTGTGGGCATACATATCATAGCTCTTTGGAGCACCTGTGACAACAACATCCAACTGGGGCCACCGCAGCAGCATTAAAGTGTAAGTCCACTTTCCATTGATTTTTTTTGAAAGTGTAGATTTTTGTGCGGCAAAATGATGCTGAGCTGGTCTAGCATTTTTATTTTTTCTAATATTAGCAAATGTGTGTTTTATGGGCGCAGTTTTCATCTTTTGGTATTGGTAACATACACCAAGTGCAGACGGGGTGTTCTTTGCTAAAAGCAACAGATTGCAGATAGCGGCACAAGACACTGCCGTTGGACATGTGTAAGGATGAGTGAGCTCCCTCACCCCAGCAGTGGCCAGAGCAGCAGTGTTCTATGAGGCTTATTTATTAATAGCGACATGTAGCGACAGTTGAGTGACTGTAGCGGTATTTTCACAGCGCCCGCTAGTAGTCGCTGTGCTTGGCCGTTGTTCGGTTGTTGACAGCGACTCAGTCGGCGTGGCGTAACGTTGAATACAAGGTTATGAGTCGCTATTTGTTAGCGACTGGTCAGAGCGACCGTCTTCCACCATATTCATCAAAAAATCACGCTCAAAAAATTCAAGCGCTGTGAAATGCATGTTTAAACCCCAGAGCGCTGGCGGCGATGTGTTAAAAGTAGTTTTTTAACCCCCAAACCACCATATTTTTGGAAACCCCCCCAAAAAAAGTTTATTAAATAATTTAGTAATATGAATACATATCATACCTGTAATATCAATTCTGCACACTTTTTTTTTTTTTTTCTTAAAAAAATTATCTAAAATGGCAGAGGTGGTCACAGAATTTTTCACATTTAAAAAAAAAATAAACATTAATAACAATTAATTATTAATATTTAAAGGTTGTTCCATTGAAATGCATTGGAGAGCGCCAGGTAGTGAGAGGTCATACCTGTCGCTGTTCAAGGTCGGACACTGGCGCTGTGGGCTGAGTCTGGAATAATGATGAATGAGTGGCTATCTGGCGCTATCTCAGTCGCTAAGCAGGATTGGCTTGATAAATGTGTGATTGTGGTGGGGAGCCGGCGTTCTCGTGGCGGGGCCCGTCATTACCGGTCGCTCACCAGTCGCTACCTGTCGCTATCCCTTCATAAATAAGGGCCTATGTGTACAGGTCTTACTTCTCGCTCGTTCTTTGGTGTACAGACTTGGGCCTTGATTCACTAAGAGTTGAAAAAAATTCTCATAGTAGAAAAATATTCATGAGGAAAAAGCCTGAGAATTTCACTTATAGTAAATCACCAGATAAAAGGACAATGAAAGTCATTGGCACTTTTTACTCTTGAAAAAAGTATTGAACTTTCTACTTCTTTTTACACTGTAGTAAAAAGTGCCATTGACTTTCATTGTTTTTTTTATCTGGTGATTCGCTAACAGTGAAATTCTTAGGCTTTTTTCTCATGAATTGAATTGTCTACTACCATGAGAATCTTTTTCAACTCTTTGTGAATCGAGGCCTTGCCAAAAGAAACCTACTGCAAGAAGAGAAAACTGGTTCCATAAAATACACATTTGCTATCATAGGAAAAAGTTAAAAAATAAATACTAGATCAGCTCAGCACAAAAAAATATAAACTTTCAAAAATGTAATCAAAAGTGGACTATAGGCCCCACTGGAACCAACATCAGCCCCACAGCACACAGACATTTCTTAGACTTAGGCCCTTATTTATGAAGGGATAGCGACAGGTAGCGACTGGTGAGCGGCCGGTAATGACGGGCCCCGCCACGAGAACGCCGGCTCCCCACCACAATCACACATTTATCAAGGCAATCCTGCTTAGCGACTGAGATAGTGCCAGATAGCCACTCATTCATCATTATTCCAGCCTCAGCCCACAGCGCCAGCGTCCGACCTTGAACAGCGACAGGTATGACCTCTCTCTACCTGGCGCTCTCCAATGCATTTCAATGGAACAATCTTTAAATATTAATAATTAATTGATATTAATGTTTTTTTTTTGTTTTTAGGTGTGAAAAATTCTGTGACCACTTCTGCCATTTTAGATAATTTTTTAAGGCAAAACAAAAGAAAATTGTACAGAATTGATATTACAGGTCTGATATTAATGTATTCATATTACTACATTATTTCAAAATTTTTTTTTTTTGGTTTCCAAAAATATGGTGGTTTGGGGGTTAAAAAACTACTTTTAACCCATCGCCGCCAGCGCTCTGGGGTTTAAACATGCATTTTACAGCGTGAGAATTTTTGAGCGTGATTTTTTAATGAATATGGTGGGAGCCGGTCGCTAGGGCCAGTCGCTATCATGCGCTCCCATACAGCGCGGAACCTGTCAAATAGCGACTCCTCACCCAATATTCAACATTACGGCAAACCGACTGAGTCGCTATCAACTACCGAACAATGGCCAAACACAGCGACTACTAGCGGGCGCTCTGAAAATGCCGCTACAGTCGCTCAACTGTCGCTACCTGCCGCTATTAATGAATCAGCCTCCTAGACTACAGGCTCTGACTGGTCTGCTGCACTTCCGGCACTGCACTGCAGGTATTTTACCTAATGCTGGAGCCCACCATAAAACTTTTGCTATGAGGCAAAGTAAAATCTATATACAACGCTGTATACAGTATTTAATTAGTAGTAAAGTAGAGAATTAAGGCGATACCTTGTGTAGGCTACAACACCTTTTGTAGTACAACATCATGTCTGAGGAATAGAACTAGTGCCCTTATTCATCAAGCGATAGCGCCAGGTAGTGTCTGACGAGCGCCAGGTAGCGGCAGCTAACGGCGACTACCGACTCAAGTACGCCCGGCGGCGGTCACAATGACGCATTTATCAAGCAAAATGAGGCTAGCGCCGGCGAGAGCGCCGGCTAGCGGGGCATTCATCATGAAGCCGCCTGGACCGAACAGCGCCGCTGCAAATTCCCTCACAGCGCCAGGTATGAGCTGTCGCTCCCTGGCGATGTCCAATGCATTTCAATGGAGCAATCTATAATAATTCATGATTAACTGGTAATAATTTTTTTTTTTTTTTTTAATGTCAAAAAATCGGAGAACACTTCTGCAATGTTAGGATTTATTTTTAAGTAAAAAAAAAAAAAAAAAATATGTGCAGAATTGATCTAACAGGTCTGAGATTAATGTATTCATATAACAAAATGATTCTAAAAACATGTATAATGTTACATTCCAAAAATATGGTTGTTTAGGGGTTAAAAACTAGTTAATACAGATCGCCGCCAGCGCTCTGGGGTTTAAACAAGGAATGGACAGCGACAGCACATTCGGAGCGTGATTTTTTGATGAATATGAAGCTAGCCGTTCGCTCTGGCCATTCGTTGTCAGGCGCTCACATACAACGCTGAACCTGTGAAACAGCGACCCCCCAGCCCGTATTCAACATTACCGCACACCGACTGAGTCGCTGTCATCAAGCTAATGCCGGCCAAGCACAGTGAATACTGGCTGGCGCTGAAAAAATCACGCTACAGTCGCTCATCTGTCGCTACCTGGCGCTATTGATGAATCGACCTCTAGGTATTCTTGAAAGCTCACCAAAAATATAATCAGCCTAAGAAGGTATCATCTTATTTTTTCTACCATTCTCGATGGCTAACGCAAAACTGCTTTCAGGAGTCACTCACCTGCTCCTCGCTCCAGCGGTGTCCTTGAGCAGCACGCTGAGCCGACTGTCGCCTGACCAGCGTGTCAGTCTAATAGGCTGATTCATCACTAACGCCAGGTAGCGACAGAAGAGCGTCTGTAGCAGGCATTTTCAGAGCACCCGCTAGTAGTCACTGTGCTCAGCCGTGGGTCGCTACTTAATAGCGACTCGCTGTTCAGTAATGTTGAATACATTGTGAGGAGTCGCTATTTGACCAGTACAGCGCTGTATGGGAGCGCATGTTAGCGACTGCTCATAGCGACCGACTCACACCATATTCAGCAAAAAAACAGCCTCACAAATCTCTGGCGCTGAAAAATGCTTGTTTGAAGCCCAGAGCACAGGAGGCGGTGTGTTTAAAGTGTGTTTTCCAGCATCTATCCCAGACCTGGGCAATGTACGGCCCGCGGGCCGTATACGGCCCTTTGCTAGGCTCTTACCGGCCCGGGCTGAGCTGGCCAGTAAGAGACGCAGAGGAAGGGAAAACATGCCAGACTCGACGAGCCGAGTGGCCGATCGGCTGCTGCTTAACTTAGGTGATCGCCTGTGTACAGTGTGAGAGGCTTAGGTTAAGCAGCAGCTGATCGGCCGCTCGGCTCGTCGGGTCTGGCACATTCTCCCTTCCTCTGAGGAAGCCAGACCTGATGAGCAGGTGATAGAGACCTGGGGACTTTGGAAGGATAGAGTAGGGGCTCCAGAGCATCAGTAAGTCTGCTCAGAAAGATTATGTCGTTTGCTTGTGTTTTCCCTTCCTGCCTGCTGTCTCTTTTTCACCATGTACCTGCCCACCATGCTCCCTTCCTGCTGTCCACATGCTCTCACCATGCCCCCTTCCTGCTGTCCACATGCTCTCACCATGTCCCCTTCCTGCTGTCCACATGCTCTCACCATGCCCCCTTCCTGCTGCCCACCATGCTCTCACCATGCCCCCTTCCTGCTGTCCACATGCTCTCACCATGTCCCCTTCCTGCTGTCCACATGCTCTCACCATGCCCCCTTCCTGCTGTCCACCATGCTCTCACCATGTCCCCTTCCTGCTGTCCACATGCTCTCACCATGTCCCCTTCCTGCTGTCCACATGCTCTCACCATGCCCCCTTCCTGCTGTCCACATGCTCTCACCATGCCCCCTTCCTGCTGTCCACATGCTCTCACCATGTCCCCTTCCTGCTGTCCACATGCTCTCACCATGCCCCCTTCCTGCTGTCCACATGCTCTCACCATGTCCCCTTCCTGCTGTCCACCATGCTCTCACCATGTCCCCTTCTTGCTGTCCACCATGCTCTCACCATGCCCCCTTCTTGCTGTCCACATGCTCTCACCATGCCCCCTTCCTGCTGTCCACATGCTCTCACCATGTCCCCTTCCTGCTGTCCACCATGCTCTCACCATGTCCCCTTCTTGCTGTCCACATGCTCTCACCATGCCCCCTTCCTGCTGTCCACATGCTCTCACCATGTCCCCTTCCTGCTGTCCACATGCTCTCACCATGCCCCCTTCCTGCTGTCCACCATGCTCTCACCATGCCCCCTTCTTGCTGTCCACCATGCTCTCACCATGCCCCCTTCCTGCTGTCCACCATGCTCTCACCATGCCCCCTTCTTGCTGTCCACCATGCTCTCACCATGCCCACTTCCTGCTGTCCACCATGCTCTCACCATGCCCCCTTCCTGCTGTCCACATGCTCTCACCATGCCCCCTTCCTGCTGTCCACCATGCTCTCACCATGCCCCCTTCTTGCTGTCCACCATGCTCTCACCATGCCCCCTTCCTGCTGCCCACCATGCTCTCACCATGCCCCCTTCCTGCTGTCCACATGCTCTCACCATGTCCCCTTCCTGCTGTCCACATGCTCTCACCATGCCCCCTTCCTGCTGTCCACCATGCTCTCACCATGTCCCCTTCCTGCTGTCCACATGCTCTCACCATGTCCCCTTCCTGCTGTCCACATGCTCTCACCATGCCCCCTTCCTGCTGTCCACATGCTCTCACCATGCCCCCTTCCTGCTGTCCACATGCTCTCACCATGCCCCCTTCCTGCTGTCCACCATGCTCTCACCATGCCCCCTTCTTGCTGTCCACCATGCTCTCACCATGCCCCCTTCCTGCTGTCCACATGCTCTCACCATGCCCCCTTCCTGCTGTCCACATGCTCTCACCATGTCCCCTTCCTGCTGCCCATCATGCTCTCACCATGCCCCCTTCCTGCTGTCCACCATGCTCTCACCATGCCCCCTTCCTGAAGTCCACCATGCTCTCACCATGCCCCCTTCCTGCTGCCCACCGTGCTCTCACCATGCCCCCTTCCTGCTGTCCACATGCTCTCACCATGCCCCCTTCCTGCTGCCCACCGTGCTCTCACCATGCCCCCTTCCTGCTGTCCACCATGCTCTCACCATGTCCCCTTCCTGCTGCCCACCGTGCTCTCACCATGCCCCCTTCCTGCTGTCCACATGCTCTCACCATGCCCCCTTCCTGCTGTCCACATGCTCTCACCATGTCCCCTTCTTGCTGTCCACATGCTCTCACCATGTCCCCTTCCTGCTGTCCATCATGCTCTCACCATGCCCCCTTCCTGCTGTCCACATGCTCTCACCATGTCCCCTTCCTGCTGCCCACCGTGCTCTCACCATGCCCCCTTCCTGCTGTCCACATGCTCTCACCATGCCCCCTTCCTGCTGTCCACATGCTCTCCCCATGCCCCCTTCCTGCTGCCCACCGTGCTCTCACCATGCCCCCTTCCTGCTGTCCACATGCTCTCACCATGCCCCCTTCCTGCTGTCCACATGCTCTCACCATGTCCCCTTCCTGCTGCCCACCATGCTCTCACCATGCCCCCTTCCTGCTGTCCACATGCTCTCACCATGCCCCCTTCCTGCTGTCCACATGCTCTCCCCATGCCCCCTTCCTGCTGTCCACATGCTCTCACCATGTCCCCTTCTTGCTGTCCACATGCTCTCACCATGCCCCCTTCCTGCTGTCCATCATGCTCTCACCATGTCCCCTTCCTGCTGCCCACCATTCTTACACTTTGCCCCCTTCCTGCTGTCCACCATGCTCTCACCATGCCCCCTTCTTGCTGTCCACCATGCTCTCACCATGTCCCCTTCCTGCTGTCCACCATGCTCTCACCATGCCCCCTTCTTGCTGTCCACCATGCTCTCACCATGTCCCCTTCCTGCTGTCCACCATGCTCCCACCATGCCCCCTTCTTGCTGTCCACCATGCTCTCACCATGTCCCCTTCCTGCTGTCCACCATGCTCTCACCATGCCCCCTTCTTGCTGTCCACCATGCTCTCACCATGCCCCCTTCTTGCTGTCCACCATGCTCCCACCATGCCCCCTTCTTGCTGTCCACCATGCTCTCACCATGTCCCCTTCCTGCTGTCCACCATGCTCCCACCATGCCCCCTTCTTGCTGTCCACCATGCTCTCACCATGTCCCCTTCCTGCTGTCCACCATGCTCTCACCATGCCCCCTTCTTGCTGTCCACCATGCTCTCACCATGTCCCCTTCCTGCTGTCCACCATGCTCTCACCATGCCCCCTTCTTGCTGTCCACCATGCTCTCACCATGCCCCCTTCCTGCTGCCCACCATGCTCTCGCCATGCCCCCTTCCTGCTGTCCATCATGCTCTCACCATGCCCCCTTCCTGCTGCCCACCATTCTTACACTTTGCCCCAGCTGATATGAGCTCTCCTTCCAGACTGCCAGAAGCCAAGGGCTTCTCTGATTGGCTGGGAAATTATCACATCAGAACGTTTGAAGTGGACCAAAACCCTGCTTTATCAGCCTGGGAATCTTATAGATCCCCTCCCCGCGGGGCATCCAAAATCGGGATGCCCCACTGTGTGAAACCCCCAGGTCGCCCATAAACTCACCTTCTTTCCCAGTTCAACGGCGCATGCACGAGCTGCGGCCGCATGCCCGCTGTCCCTCTAGCAGGGCGCGTGCCTGTGTCAGCCATTTGAGAATGGCCAGCGCGGGCGCGCTCCCTGTTAGAGGGAAGCTCGAGATGCAGCCGCCAGCGCACTCAGAGCCGCTGAGCTTAGACGTCGCTTAGACGCCCATAGCTCAGCGGCCCTCCACAATATTTTTAGTTTCTCATGTGGCCCCATGGAAAAAATAATTGCCCACCCCTGATCTATCCACTAGTAACAAAGCGAAAACATGGAATTACAGGTAGCAACATTGTAACATGAACACTTTCATGGCAGACCTGTAATGTCATTTCTGAAGAAATATATAAAAAAATGAAAAAATTGTGAAAAAACAGCTTTTTCAATGCCAGAAGAGGTCACAGAATTATTAGTGATTTTTGGGAAAAAAAAAAAAAAACCCCGTTTAAAGAGAAGAAAAGGATCGTCCATTGAAATGTATGGGAGAGCGACAGGTAGCGAGAGGTCATACCTGGCGCTGTGCAAGGCTGAACGCTGGCGCTGTTCGCTGAGGCTGTGAAAATGATGAATCATATGCTGCATGGCGCTATCCCAGTCGCTAAACAGATTCTGCTTGATAAATGTGGAATTGCGTGCCGTGTCCGGCGTTCACCAGTCACTACCTGTCGCTACCTCTCATTAACCAGCCACTACCTGACGCTATCCCTTCTTAAATAAGGGCCCAAGATGTCGGCTCAGGCGATGTTGGCTGAAGCAGCACTACGCCTCTCCTCCTTCTCCCACATACCCAGTGTCCTCGCTCATGCAGCCGCCAGAGGCAGGTTTGAATGGACCAATTCAAGCAGTCCATCAACCAGCTTTAGTGCTGAGTGTAACGCTGAACCCCGTCATGGACTTCTGACTAAATGGGAACCCAAACACGCAAAGTTCATCATGGACTTGAATGTTTTGGTTGGGGATCAACACTAGTGATAGCCAGACAACTTACATTTTACATTTATATTTAACTTACATTTTACATTTGGTAAGAGAGACTATCTCCATTTTACCTCTAAGGTACATTTTTTTAAAAAGTTACAAGTGTAGCAATAACAGCCCAAATAGCAGGATTGCTTTAAACCATCACATTGTTCATCCAGTGAACCCAGCTGTCTTTAGATGGTCAGGTAAAGTTAACATATGCGGCAGTTGGAAATAATGACTTCAACATGAGTAATCTGTGTGGCCAGACAGCAAGATAAGCAGACTCAAAGATGTATCACTATAAAGTTACTGGCAGGAAAATAATCCTAATTTTAATGTAGAGATTTTTGATGTGTAGATTACTGGGCACTGTCGTAGTAACTTAATCAAGACAGGTTGGATGCACTTAAATGGGCACCTGCAAGGAAAGAAATGGGAATGTCAATATAGTAAAATATTTCAATGTGCAGAATTAAAGCAGACCTACGCCCTACAGAAAGCCAAACTACCAGTTTCCTGTGACTTGTAAGCCCCATAATAAAGAGATACTGAGCTCTTACTCCCATAGCTATGGCCCACAGAGAACCCCGTAACAGTTGCACACAAGAGCAACAGTCGGGCCCCCCACCCATGGGGTGGTGCAGCATTTAGATGATTGCATGTAGACATATAGATTAATGCCCCCCAACAGACAGAGACAGGTATCACCAAATGTGGATCTGTCCCGGCTAATACTGAAATGCTGCAGTTTTAACACATACAGTCCAGTCAGCCATTCTTGTCATCTCCTGCATTGGCTTTTGATAGGCTGCTAATATAGAAAAGAGTGCAGAGTCTGTGTGTTCTCTCCCTGCTTAGCATTTCTCCTAATTATGGGCCTTAATATGGAAATTCATAGAAAACACACAGGCACATCATAGGACTCCAAAATCACTCTTACGTGTAGAAGAGGAAAGCACTTCGGGACCTGATGTGGGAGATTACAGGATGGCTGGGCTATTGATGCGGGGTAAACAGACACATTTCAGCAACTTCTTTTGTCATACCTATCCATCTACATGCAAGGAAACTGTGGGGTTATTAAATTAAAATTTCACCTGGATTGGTGCATGCACGGAGCAACGCTAGATGGACGCTAAATGCATCCCAACCAGCCTACAGACAAATCCATTGATGTGGCTTCCATACCCTTAATGCTCTCTGTAGAGAGGGGAATTTTTTGAGCTTAACATACTTAAAGCGGACCTTCACTCTGAATAAGAGTTTATCTTATATGTTTCCCCCACCCTGTACATACAGATTGTCCACATTAATAATCATCCTACCTGAATCTACTGCATGTTATGAGCCTTTAAACATACAAGATGGCGGCTTATGGAAGCTGCCATCTTATCAGGCAGCCTGCAAACAGGAAGTGCCTCCTGACTGTGCTGCTCTGCATTCTGGGACTGCTGACATTTACCTGACCCCAGCTCTGCTCTGTCTGAGCAAAGCCCAGCTATAACCCAGCCCCCCTGTACCTTATCCCACTCTCCTCTCCTCAGTAAGTGTGATGCTTCTGAGTCAAGATGGCGGCGCCCGTATCCTAAATTCCTGAACAGAGTTGCAGCCCAGTGGGGGAAAGAATAATAAGTTAGTGACTAAAAAAGTAAAATATAATAATTTTAGATGCTGGGGAACCGTTTTCTAAGGGTTTGGGCTTTTCATCAAATCACGCTGAAGGTCCGGTTTAAGAGAGCATTGTAACTTTTCTCCAAGCTAAATGTTCTGCTATCTTCAAACCTGGCACTTTGCCCACTCTCTACTGTCCTGCTCTTCATCTTCATATCAACTTAGGGTATTTGAAAAACAATGCCCTTGTGACCCTTTAAAACGTGTCCTTATTTCATTTATATATTCATCATTAGTGCAAAGAGATAGGAGACGGGGAGGCCGATTCATTAATAGCGGCAGGTAGCGACAGTTGAGCGACTGTAGCAGTATTTTCACAGCGCCCACTAGTAGTCGCTGTGCTTGGCCATTGTTCGGTTGTTGATAGCGACTGAGTCGGTGTGCAGTAATGTTGAATACGGGGTGACGAGTCGCTATTTGACAGGTTCCGCGATGTATGGGTGCGCATGATAGCGACTGGTCAGACCGACCGGCTCCCACCATATTCATCAAAAAATCACGCTCAAAAAATTCTCGCGCTGTGAAATGCATGTTTAAACCCCAGAGCGCTGACGGCGATGGGTTAAAATAGTTTTTTAACCCCCAAACCACCATATTTTTGGAAACCAAAAAAAATAAAATTTTTAAAGAATTTAGTAATATGAATACATTAATAGCAGACCTGTAATATCAATTCTGTACATTTTTTTTTTTTTTTACCTTAAAAAAATGGCAAAAGTGGTCACAGAATTTTTCACATTAAAAAAAAAAATTAATTATGAATATTTAAAGATTGTTCCATTGAAATGCATTGGAGAGCGCCAGGTAGCGAGAGGTCATACCTGTCGCTGTTCAAGGTCGGACGCTGGCGCTGTGGGCTGAGGCTGGAATAATGATGAATGAGTGGCTATCTGGCGCTATCTCAGTCGCTAAGCAGGATTGGCTTGATAAATGTGTGATTGTGGTGGGGAGCCGGCGTTCTCGTGGCGGTGCCCGTCATTACCGGTCGCTCACCAGTCGCTACCTGTCGCTATTCCTTCATAAATAAGGGCCAAAGACGTAGCTATATGATAAAATGGGAAGAGGAGCAGGCCAACAGGCAAGATGGCAGCATATGGGACAGTACATGGCAAATTTGTAATAAAGACTTTGTACAATATTACCCCATACAATCTGATAAATAACTTTGTGGCTGGGCTGAAGTAGACACTATGGCACACATATGATGGAACGGCCTGGTGGCTTATAGTATATAGACCAAACCATATACCGGTAACCTGATTTCTAATCTCCCAATACCCAATCCCTGGGAAGATCGCATCAAACCAATTCATTTACCTGTATTGAGTGGACACCGGTGATTCAAATTCAGGAAAGATGGCAGAGTATGGGACAGCACATGGCAAATTTCCAAAAAGACTTTGGCCCTTATTCATCAAGCGATAGCGCCAGGTAGTGTCTGACGAGCGCCAGGTCCCGCCAGCTAACGGCGGCTACCGACTCAAGTACGCCCGGCGTTGGCCACAATGACGCATTTATCAAGCTAAATAAGCCTAGCGCCGGCGAGAGCGACGGCTAGCGCGGGATTCATCATGTAGCCGACTGCAACGAACAGTGCCGCTGCTAATCCCATCACAGCGCCAGGTCTGACCTGTCGCTCCCTGGCGTTGTCCAATGCATTTCAATGGCAGACACTGCAATGATAGTTTTAAGTGGTTTTTGTGTTCTTGTCTTTTGCACAAAAGTCAACACATGTTTTTTGGGATATGTTTTATTAATCTGTCTTGTTATTTTTGTTTTTTAGATGAAAGTTGTAATTTTTACAATGTAATGTTGTGAGTGACATCTAAAAGGCATCTCCTCCCACAAAACACATTCGGCTCAAAATAGCTTGTTTTCACCACACACGGGGCTTGTAAAGCTACTTTTTAGTCAGTCATGTTTGGCGCTCACGTTCGTTCATTGAAATTGTCAGCGCCCAAGCTATTCGGCAGCCCTGTCCTTGATGAATCTGTGGTGGTCAGAGTTTGTGCAGTCGCTGTTTTGATTCGCTATGTGGCGGCGCGAGCGTCGCTGTGCTGCGCTTTGCTGTTCATACATGTGCCCTTCTGCCATTTGCCTGGAATTCACTTGCCGCGACCCCAGTCGTTCTTAATGAATACACTGTAGTTGTGAGCGTGCATGTCCACATTCTGCAGGATTTATTCAGGCGTACAAGCTCATAACAACCCGTTATGCATTCTCCTGTGTGCCACATTATCATGTAGTTGGATAGTTTTATTGTGTAATTATTTTATGAAGGAATAAGATTGTTATTTGTAAGCAACCAGCTTTTTGGTTTTCTCGGACCTATGCATTACAGGATCTTGAACACCCAGCTAAATCAAGCTAATAATTAATGGTGTCTTTGCCAATAGCTTGTTGGAATGCGTAAATTTACTTTTTCCGCCACTTAGCTTGCACATAGCTGATATTAGCTTGTTCCTGGTGCGCGGAGCTTGTTTTTTAAAATTTATTTAACAGTTGCTTTGGTCATATCCGGTTCCGGTTTCCTCCTTTGCGTTTCAAAGCCACATAAAGTTTTAACTTTCATGCGCTTTGTCCAATAGCTTGTTGTAATGCGTGAATTTACTTTTTCCGCCACTTAGCTTGCACATAGCTGATATTAGCTTGTTCCTGGTGCGCGGAGCTTGTTTTTTAAAATTTATTTAACAGTTGCTTTGGTCATATCCGGTTCCGGTTTCCTCCTTTGCGTTTCAAAGTCACATAAAGCTTTAACTTTCATGCGCTTTGTCCAATAGCTTGTTGTAATGCGTAAATTTACTTTTTCCGCCACTTAGCTTGCACATAGCTGATATTAGCTTGTTCCTGGTGCGCGGAGCGTTTTTTTTTTCCCCTGTCGCTTTGGTCATATCCAGTTCCTGTTTCCTCCTTAGTGTTTCCACCATGCTGCCCAGGAGACGGATTCTGCGCCTCCCCAGCTCCTCCTCTGATTCTGACCCCTCGAAGCTTCCATGCCCAATCACCTCCCTCACCCAGGGCCCCCCCCCCAAAAAAGCCCACAAAATCCTTACCTCATTGGGGGTGGCAGAAGCCACCGCCGCAGCCTCCTGCGTGCCCCTCTAGATGTGTGTGCGCCTGCGCTCTCTGTTTCATAATGGGCTGCGCGTGCGCACACACTGGAGGAGTGATGTGCGGAAGACAGCGGCGGCGGACGGTGTCTCACTCAAATTGTTGTGCTCTGCCAAAGTGGACCAAAACACAGAATAGTATCAATCCTGGGTCTTGGCCCACTTTTAACAGACACATGTTTCCTGGTCCATAGTACAAGCTGGTTTGATAATGTACATTAACATCACAAACCCCACTACAGTGCAATCCAACTGGCAACCACCCCTATGTTTCTGCCCACACCATGATGGGGGCTAGCAAATGTGTTATTTTCCGGCTAACACATGTTGCACACTAGTAACATTCTACAATCAACTGCAAATTAGTCCTTACCATTGCACTGTCAAGGTTATTGGCACATTATCTTTATGTGTCCATGTTGCAATCATAAATAATTTACATGAACTCATGGCCCAGGAAATATGCTAATGTTGGACAACATGTGTGTAACCATGCAAGCATTTGAGTTGGCAGACTCCATAACCAGATGGATGACAAATAGTCATGTGTCATTGGCCCACTAATTTTGCTTTTCTCTTTTGCTTTCTCATGACAGATGTTGCCACGCAGACGGAGCCGGTGACCATCCTCCCCACCCCAGCTCCCGGGACGGCCAGCAGCATGGGCCCCCGCCACAGCTGCGATGGTGAGTACATCCCACTTCATATGCCTAAAGACTTGTGAACCCTATGTCTTATAGTCAAATCTGCAGACATTTACAATGTACCTATGTGTTTAATCAACACACATCTAGGTTACATGTGTTTGGTCAACAATCCTACATGCCTGTCTGCATGCTTGATTGTTGCCTCACATTCTTGAGTTTGCCACATAGAGACAATTTGTGATTTCTACACAACCAAATGGGCCTGCTTAGGTCGTGACCTCTAAGATTCTGGGACAAACTATTTTACTCGTTAGGACTTAGGCCCTGATGTTTGGCTGTGACTAAACACATAAATGTCCACACTGGGACTTATACCTTCTTTTATTCCCAAGAGTTAAGAGTAAATGTATGCTTGTGATGTGGTGGCCACATTTAAGCCAGCCACTAGTACTCATATAATGTTAACACCTAAGGGCACAGTGGGCAACAATGTTAATGTGAGCATCAGCTAATTGGACCCCCTGACATTACATTGCTACATCTGTGTCTGTTGAGGTCACATTCCATTTATTAAATCTCTTTTTTTTTTAATCTCTACAGCTTGTGAAAACCAGCATTGCAGACTGTGGCGGTCGATCCGGCGTCTTCGCCTTATGCTGCTGGCCAAGAAGAGGCGGCGTCGTTAGGGTGGGGGGATGACTGGCCCCTTGTGTTAGCCCCTTTGTGGGCAAATGTTGGGCCTGTTGCCCGCGTTTCATATTAAACTTTTTCTATTTTTCTAATTACAGTGTGTTGTGCCTTGTCAAGCATAGTTTAAGTGTCTACAAACCCATTTGTGTTTAAATTTTGCCATACCTTTGTAGCCATTTAAACCATAGTAAGCTATGGTCACAAATGTGTGGCATTAATTTTGGCCTACATTTACATATGTAGATCAAGATACTCATCCCTGACTGTGTTCTTAGCTATGTCTTAGGAAAAACACAATTTAGAGGTGGGTTAATGAAATCTATTTACAAAAAAAAATTACAAGCACAAACAAATTAATATTCTTGGCTGGGTTGCCGGGGAGGTTGGGAGTCATTGCTAGGGGCGGTGTTGGGGGCCAACAGTGCAGTAAAAAAAATAGACTGCTGTTGTATGAGCTGTTGTGTCAACAACAAACTTTGTTCCTGCCGCTGGAGACATTCTTCCTGGCACTGGAGAGATTGTTCCTGGCGCTGGAGAGATTGCTCCATGAGATTGGCAACGCGACCAAGTTCCTGGTTCTGTTGTTGTTGTTGGTTTTGGAGCAACTGGTCTATCTTGCGCTGCTGGGCCTCATTTTGTTGCTGACACATCAGCACCTGATGTTCCAACGCCGCAATGCGCTCATTAGTTCCATCACGCGGCTGTTGGCGACTGTAGTCCTCCAGCATCCGGACCCCTAGCTCATAAAAATCATGACTGGTTGGTGCCACACCGCCTCTTGCTCTGGTTTGAGGCTAACAAAATAGAAAACAACATTTTAGTCAAACAGAACCAATGCAGATATGCCCCTCACAATCATTTGCCCAAACTGTAACAATACAACTTACCCTTGTTGGAGCCTCTGAAGCTTGGCCGCATGGCACTTGGGAAGAGGTCCCAGCTTGGGGTTCTGGTCCCGCCTCCTGCCAAAACAACCAAGAAAGGAAATGTGACATGTTGGTTCATCGCCTACCCACGAACATGGCAATGTGGTTATTGGTCCTCTAAATCAGCCATGTTACCTCCGTGTCGTCCGCCACAGGTAGGAGCGGGGTATCGCTGCCAGAGAGGGGCAAATCAACATCCGAGAGCTCCGGCAAGTTGGCATATGCTAAACAGGAAAGTCAGGTTAGTAGGTCAATGAACCAAACTCAAATGTAACATGGATAGCCTATCGAGGCCATACCTCCACAAAGTGCAAGATTACACACTAGCCAAAAGGTATCTTGGAAACTCAGATTGCTAACATGTATGTTAGAGGAATATGAGGCAATAATTGGGCCAAATAAGATCAGACACATTGCTAAAATTACACATACCCGCAATCTCCCAGATGTCTGGAGTGGGGACCTCACTCGAGCTTTGCCCTGGAAAATACATGTTTAAACACAAGTTGGCCGAATAAAGTGCCACAAAAGTAGAGCAAAAATACAGACTAGATCATCAAGCCAAAACAACTTACCCTCATCTCTGGCAGCCTCAACGTGAAGGGCCCTTTCCGGACAGCCACTTCCGATATTCTGGCCAACTAAAAGACCCAATTAATGTCTCTAAAGATTCCTCCAACTACTTGGGTGAATGTTTGTCTTTAAATATACAAAAAAAAATGCATTGCAATCACTCAAAAAACTATTAGACTGACCCTGGGGATGGAATAAGCACTCCAAATAGGCATCTTCAAGTTGACAGAGCAAACATGTAGATTATTAGACTAACCAAATAGAACCAGTGTAACATAAACAGCATAAAGGATACATTATTTATTGCAATACACACCAACAGGGTCCTGTTGACCTGCAACATCGGAAGTGGGGTCCAAAGATGAACCAGTCACTTGGCCTACAAATCAAAAAGAGGAATGATAGACATGCACTTGTGGTAAAGCGGATAAAGCAAGGTTGACACATGCACTTACCGGCATCCAAAGAGTAGCTTGGCTCCTGAGGAGATGCTGGTGCCAATGGCGGGGCAGCTAGGCAAAAACAAAGCAAACATTTAGCCATTGGTAATGTGCGGCACAAAATAAACCATGCATTAAGGTGTGTGAGCAGCTCAATCACTAATATTCACTAATCAAGGCCAGTGTGGCTTCCACATGTATATGCAGATATATGGCCACGCATCTCTGGCTTCCAACATAGCTACACATGTTAGGACCTTGTTAGTTAGTTGCTGTGAGGGTTAAAGTGGCCGTGAAATTAGGCCGCAGGTCCATATTATTAATCCTCAACAGTGGCCCAATCTATTGCTTGAGGTGCTCCCACACCCATTTTGTCCCCAAACAACCAGCCCCTAAATTAGTGTTAAATACCTTCAATGGCAGACTGGGTTAGGCTTGAGGTTGGTTGAAGGGCAGGAGTTGGTGTGTCCTCAGCCAAATCCTGGACATCACCATGTGCACCTATGCAGAAAGCAACAGACAGGAAAGTAAAACATTTATGAGGTATAATGTACTACTTCACAGGTCCTACTGTTAGTTGGCCAGAAAGAGACAAAGCAAATCACATACATTAACATTAGCTGCCAAAAATATGCAGAAAATATGTACCTTCAGTCCAACCTGTGGTGTCATCCCCAGGATCCACACCCTGCAGCCGAGCAAGTGGAATTTTGGCCTTCAGCATCTCCTCATACGGCCTGTAGGTACTCTTTGGAGCCTGGATGGTCCCACTGTCCACATCAAGATCGTGATTCATCTTTTTTATAAGGGCCCCTCTCAAAGTGTAGAAGCGTTTCCTGCAGGATGGGCCACTACGTGGGTGTTGAGCACTGCTACTAAGCTCGACACCAATGGCATCCCACAGTTTGCTTCTTTCTTGTTTGCCTATTGACTTGCTTTGGGAGCCAAATATCAGCTCCCATTTAGCAAGGGTAAGGCGCACAAGATTATTATTCTCCGCCAAATTAAATTCAGGCTCCCTCTTGGCACCTGGGCGCTTAGCCTGGGGTGCTGCACCACCTTCAGGCTGGGCCCTTTTCCTTAAGGGAGGTCTGCACACAGCACCCACCACACTCCTACTTGGGCCTGCTGTGGCCGGCAGATGTCCTGAATTTGGCTCCATCCTGTAGCTGCACACACACACCAATACACAACCAACAAGCACGCATGCAGACTACAGAATGGCATCGCCCTCTCTTTGGGTTGGCCAGGTTTTATGTGCTCTAACAGCCAATCACAAACAGGTCCACTTAATAGATTCACACATACTGCCCAGGTGCTTGTAGCCACACCTCCACTGCACTGACTGAAGCATGTGTGTTAGCCAATTAACTAATTACAGACCTCATTAACCAAACAACACACAACCAAATACAACAATGTACTCATGTATATTAAACACTTGTGACATGTGGCTATCCTAACGGCTATTTAAAGAAACAGCAGCTTACCTTTCATTGGCCCACCACAGAATTTTCTGCCATGTCCGTTAATGCATGCAAGTTTAGGCTCACGTACGCTAGTAGCGCTACTAGCGTGCGCATGCGCACTCCGTTTCACGCACACCTGGGTCAGCTAATTGCCGCCCAGAAATAGCAGAGCAACGCAAAAGGCGGCAAAGCGGACCTGTCCTTTTTGAAAGTGAAGTATAAATGGCTGGATTTGGCAAGCTTCTGGTATTGTTACACTGTGGCAAAGGCTGTGGTGTGGTGCTTGTTTCCCTTAGCTCATTTGAGTGTCTGTCTGGGTTTGGTCCTCACTCTCTGTGGCTTGTTGGGTGATTTCTGACATCAGTGCTGTTTCTTTAGGAGATTGATTTTGTTGGCATATGCAAATATTGTGGAGCATACAGCAAGTGAGGCTTGATTTTGGGGCCTTTTGTGGGCTGTGCAGCAACTCCCCTCTTGGTTGCGCCTAACTTAGAAAGCTGTTTTTCAGCAGGCTGGTGGTTTGGACCACTATACTTCTGGTTTTGTGGTGAGCTGCATTGTAGTGAGTGTGTGAGGAGTGTGATTGTTTGTGTGTGTGGTGTGTTTGTGGTTTTTGGTTTTGTTTGGCTGATTTTGTATATCTGTTGAGTGTGTGTGATGGATAAGAGGGTGATGTATGGGGTATGGGTGGATGGATGTATGCGTATGCTGGAAGAGCAGGAGGACAGGGAGCGGGGTGCTGTGAGGCTTAGGGCACCCCGCTCCTTTGGAATCCGCCTTTCAGTATGGGACTTAAGTGACGAGCAGATCAGGAGCCGCTTCCGTCTGAATCGTGCTGCACTACAGTCCCTATATGATCAGATTAAGCACAAAATCGAGCCATCCACCAAACGCACTCGATCCATTCCAGGCATAGTACGCCTGTGTGCCACTTTAAACATTTTGGCACGAGGGACCTTCCAGGCAACCTCTGCCCTCCTCAGCGGGATCAGCCAGGCTACTATGAGCCGCATATTAATCCAGGTAGTTCTGGCGATTTGTGATTTGATCCCAATTTACATCAAGTTTCCTGAGGATGAGGATGAGGTTGCCAAAATAAAACATGCCTTCTATCTAATGGGAGGGATCCCGAATGTGCTAGGGTGCGTTGATGGTACACATATCCCTTTCCGCCCTCCCCGTGCACAGGAGCTGTATTACCGAAACCGGAAACAATTTCATTCATTGAACATCATGGTGGTCTGTGACCACGAAATGAAGCTGCGGGCGGTGAGATCGGGGTTCCCCGGCTCATGCCACGATTCTTACGTCTTGCAGCGGACAGTCCTGTGCCGGAAGTTTGAGAACAACGAAATGCCAGCTGGCTGGCTACTGGGTAAATAATTAAACATGTCAAAGTATTTGGCCAAAAATATGTGGCCTAGTAAACGAAATTAGTAAAAATGAAAAAAAAAACCATGTACTAGTACTAATTGCTGTCTCTCTCCTTGTGTTTTTTCCACAGCGGACAAGGGATATGGGCAGAGAACGTGGGTGCTGACTCCGGTCAGAAGCCCACAGACCTCTGCCCATGAACGCTACAATGCAGCACACCGCAAGACCCGAAGCATTGTGGAAAGAACCATCGGCCTGCTGAAAGCACGCTTTCTATGTTTGGCACGCCCAGGAGGAGAGATGCTGTACAGTCCACAGAAGGTCTCCAAGATCATCCTCGCCTGCTGTGTGCTCCACAATATATGTATATGCCACAGAATTCAATCCCCTGAAGAGACAGCACTGGTGCCCGAAATCCCCAACTTGGCCGCAGAAAGAAGTGAGGACACCCAGACTGGCGATGAGCTAAGGGAAAGGATGATCACTTCCTTTTTTGCGGTAAGCTAACTACCCTTCACTCTAATCCAAGTACTGCACTACAGGGAAAATATTTTTTGGCTCCAATCATAATTTGTCCAAAACCACTATAAGGGGGGTGTAAGATGACCAAAACCACTATAAGGGGGGTGTAAGATGACCAAAACCACTATAAGGGGGGTGTAAGATGCCCAAAACCACTATAAGGGGGGTGTAAGATGACCAAAACCACTATAAGGGGGGTGTAAGATGACCAAAACCACTATAAGGGGGGTGTAAGATGACCAAAACCACTATAAGGGGGGGGGTGGAAGCTGACCCAAACCACTATAAGGGGGGTGTAAGATGACCAAAACCACTATAAGGGGGGTGTAAGATGCCCAAAACCACTATAAGGGGGGTGTAAGATGACCAAAACCACTATAAGGGGGGTGTAAGATGACCAAAACCACTATAAGGGGGGAGTAAGATGACCAAAACCACTATAAGGGGGGTGTAAGATGACCAAAACCACTTTAAGGGGGGGTGGAAGCTGACCCAAACCACTATAAGGGGGGTGTAAGATGACCAAAACCACTATAAGGGGGGTGTAAGATGCCCAAAACCACTATAAGGGGGGTGTAAGATGACCAAAACCACTATAAGGGGGGTGTAAGATGACCAAAACCACTATAAGGGGGGTGTAAGATGACCAAAACCACTATAAGGGGGGTGTAAGATGACCAAAACCACTATAAGGGGGGGTGGAAGCTGACCCAAACCACTATAAGGGGGGTGTAAGATGACCAAAACCACTATAAGGGGGGTGTAAGATGCCCAAAACCACTATAAGGGGGGTGTAAGATGACCAAAACCACTATAAGGGGGGTGTAAGATGACCAAAACCACTATAAGGGGGGAGTAAGATGACCAAAACCACTATAAGGGGGGTGTAAGATGACCAAAACCACTATAAGGGGGGGTGGAAGCTGACCCAAACCACTATAAGGGGGGTGTAAGATGACCAAAACCACTATAAGGGGGGTGTAAGATGCCCAAAACCACTATAAGGGGGGTGTAAGATGACCAAAACCACTATAAGGGGGGTGTAAGATGACCAAAACCACTATAAGGGGGGTTGGAAGCTGACCCAAACCACTATAAGGGGGGTGTAAGATGAACAAAACCACTATAAGGGGGGTGTAAGATGACCAAAACCACTATAAGGGGGGGGGTGGAAGCTGACCCAAACCACTATAAGGGGGGTGTAAGATGACCCAAACCACTATAAGGGGGGTGTAAGATGACCAAAACCACTATAAGGGGGGGTGTATGGTGACCAAAACCACTATAAGTGGGGGTGTAAGATGACCAAAACCACTATAAGGGGGGTGTAAGATGACCAAAACCACTATAAGGGGGGTGTAAGATGACCAAAACCACTATAAGGGGGGTGTAAGATGACCCAAACCACTATAAGGGGGGTGTAAGATGACCAAAACCACTATAAGGCGGGTGTAAGATGACCAAAACCACTATAAGGGGGGTGTAAGATGACCCAAAACACTATAAGGGGGGGTGGAAGCTGAACAACATAACAATTAGGGTTGTTGTGCAAGTTGGACCCAAATGTTTGTAACAAATTAATGCAATTTTTTTTACAGCGAAAAAGCCACATTAAATATAAATACTAACTGCACTTTTTATTCTTTTTCAGGCACCCTGAGAATCAGCATGAAATTCCTTTTGTTTTTCTCTAAAATGTAAGTTAATTTGCAAAACATTTAAAACCAAAATAAAAAAAAAAAAAATGAAACATGTTGCAATGTGTTTACTTCTGATGGTACTTGATTTCAAGCCCACAGCAAAGCAAAGCGCAGGCGCTGTGTTGAATAGCGTGGTCAAATTGACAGCGCCTACAAAGCTGAGCTCAAACATCATATTCAGCAATGTAGGCGTTGTTCCCAACAACGCCAGGTAGCGACTGAGGAGGCCTGCTATAGCGAATCGCTACCGCCCGCGGCGTACGCTAGCGGTGCTCATAGCGCCATACTTCAGTCGCTCATCTGTCGCTACCTGGCGCTATTAATGAATCGGCCTCCCCGTATAATGCTACCCCACACAATCCAATAAATTCCTCTGTGGCTGGGCGGAAGTAGACCCTATGGCCCACATATGGTGGAACTGCCTGGTGGCTCATAATATATAGACCAAACCATATAACATGATTTCTAACCTTCAAATACCCAATTCCTGGGAAGATCACATCAAACCAATTCATTTACCTGTATTGAGTGGACACCAGTGTTTTTGTAGCAGTAAAAATTACAATAGCTAAAAACTAGAGGACTCCAGGTCTGCCCTGGCAGGAGATACTTGGCAGAATCTTTGCTTTAATGGTTAATGAGAAACTGACAGCCATTACACTGGACAAATTAGATAACTTCCACAAAATCTGAAATCCTGTTATTCTCTTTTACCTTATCCTCCCTATTTTCTTCTCTTTCTCTCTCTCTCTGTTTCTTCAGTCATAGATGGTCTTACTTGTCTTTTCTAAATTTGTTCTTCTCTTCCTCTTACCTTCTTGACATCTCGTCATTATAATCTTTCTCTATGTACATTTTTGGTCTTGGTTTTCTTGCTTCAGCTGTTAAAATGATCTGATGTATGCCTCTTCTGTGCCTCGCCCAAGGATAATTAATTATTTGTGCTACATATATTATGTTCTAACTTGTCAATGTACTATTCTCTCTTGTGCCTGGATCCCAGGCGCTGTGTCATTAGATTAATTTATTTTTTTGTTAATGGCGCTATGTACAATTAATTGACTCCTGATAAGCTGATGTTAATTAATGCTTATTACCGATATATATGAACCTCAAATTAAAATATTGTAAAAGAATAAAATGACACCTGCCACTCCTTCCCTCTTTATCAAGGAACTTTGGAGCTTTGGCATGACTTGGCAAAGATTGGAAACAAGTGGGGTGAGGTCTTGCTTTAAAGTGGAACAAAACTCAAATAGGCTACAGGATTCCAGGGCTGGCCACTGGCCTTCCCCGCTGTGTTTTGTGTGTCCCAAAACTCACCTTCTTCTTGGCTTTCTCTTCAATGTAAATATTGGTGGCTGCGTTTCCAGCATCTTTGGTCTGTGTGCACACTCCTGCAACAGTCATTCAGATATGCTGGGAGCGAGAGCACACCCACTACTGGTGATGCGCCTGATCGTTCTTCTGATTGCCATAAACAGAACCATTTGCCAAGCCTTAAATATTGGATTATTAATGAAATATTGGATTGGATGAGAGCCTGTGCATGTGCTGTAGGACTGGGGAAAGGTGAGTTTTTCTGGGCAATCTAGGGGGTTTGACACAGTGGGGCATCCCAAATCGACCAAGGAAAAAAAACAGGATAGTCAAATCCTGGTTTTTGTTCTATTTAAACAACTTGCTCACTAGTTAGCTCCAAGCTAAATGAAAGCTAAATGAAAACTGGGATAATCATGAGAAAGCTGTCCATGTGCCACAAACTTACCCCAGAAAATTTCCTCTATGTCCCGAGCCTTCAGTGAAGCATAAAACATTTTTTAGATAGCCATATAGGGTATAGGGGTCCTTGGACCACTTACCAGTTCACAGGTACCAAAAAAAAAGACAGTACCCCTTTTCCACAGTATATATACCTAAAAAAGTGAGGGGGCGTGAGTGTACTGCCCCCACTTGGTCCTTTCTCTTAGGCATCCTCTTCCGGATGTCCAAAAGCTCAGTCCTATCCCCTTGGAGCACCTTGCAGAAACAGGACCTCAGTAGGTGGTGGGAATAGCCCGTCTCCCTGAACCTCTTAGTCAGGGCCCTCCCCTTCTTTTTATACTCTTCAAAAGAGATACAGTTCCTGTGAATATGCAGGAACTGCCCTAAGGGGATCCCGCTTCTAAGATGTGCCAGTTGTCAGCTTTTGAAATGTGCTGGTCAATAGACCATGTCCCTGTTTCCTAATGCGTAAATCCAGAAACTCAATTTCAACTGAATGGGACTTCTAGGTCAAATGAATATTCCAGCTGTTCTCATTGAGAGACCACACAAAGTCAATAAGGTGGGCCTCCGTGCCTGTCCACAGGAGCAGGAGGGAGCGGACCACGTACTCGCCAAAGTCTGTCCAGCCCAACACCTCTTCATGCTCCCACCTTTCGAGGTGTAAGCAAGCGTATCATGGGGCACAGGAAGCCTCCATGGTTGTGCCATGTACGTGATGGTAGAACTGTCTGTCAATCGTCGGAAGAAGTTGTGAGTTAATATAAACTGCAACAGCTCCCCCATGAATTCACAGGACACCTCCTCCTGACCCCCCCCCCCCCCACTCCATTGGGAAGAACACGCAGGCCGCCACCCCGACTCTGTGCGTTATTGATATATATAGGCTCTCCACATCTATGCTCACCAGCAGCCACAAATCCTCAATCCTCAGACCACCGATCCTCCTGGGGATGCAAGGGCCCTCCTACTCGCCCCCTCCCGGGGAAAAATGATTATCCTTATGAACTTTGGTGATTGTGTACAGAATTAGAATGTTGTAATTGATCACTTTGAAATAATCAAATTGTCTCAGGGTAACTAGTCCTTCCTCCCATGTCAATCCAATTTATCATTTAATAGACCACCACTCTCGGGAAGGGATTTGTGTCTATTTTCCGGTAAGTAAGGTGTAGGCACCACATTGAGTGACCCACTCAAGGAGGATACCATCAGTCTTGAAGTGTCTGTGGACGAGTTGTGGAGGGGCCCTGTCCATGGCTGTTTGGACTACCCTGCAAATTTGCGTGTAGGATTGCTAGAGCTCTCTGGAGATGCTGGTTAGCACTGGGTCACAGTTTCCATTGTCATTGCAGTTCTGTACCTCCCCCTCCCCCAGCTGAAGTTCCCTATATATGTGATGGATACAGCTTACTTGCTGCTGGACACTTGAATGCCAGAATTTCCTCCCACCTTTTAGCAGGAACAGTTTAATACGTGTGATGGCATTGCGCTCCCCTTCATTGCCAGCCAGTGTAGGTGAATGGTGTAAGTCTGGAGCGCGTGGCGGGTACCAGTTGTAAGAAACTTACCTGTATCCCGGGGCCTGCGGCGAGCGGCTGCTGCTCGGCGCGGCGCTTCTGCTGCTGAGTGCAGCCGTCGCTCCCAGATGACGGGGAGCGTGGCGCGTTATTCTGATGGGCTCCTCTGCCCCTCTCTAGCTGTGCGGGCGCACGCTCTGGCGCGTGCCCCGCAGTCTATTAGTTATGCCACTAGGAGGCGCTGCGCTGTGAGTGGCAGGTGGCGCAGCGTCCTCCACACCTGATGAATCAGGGGCTGGTCAGCCTTGCTGCCAGGACTGACCAGCCCCTGGACATTGTCCATGTTGCACCAATCACTCACAAGGGTTGTTAATTGCACCAATCACCACACACACACTCATTCCCGGGTTGCCATTGATCAGGTCCCCAATAAATACGGAATCAGCCCAGTGCTCAGTGCCCATTATAGTCGCTTGTGATTAGGGTGTGATTCTGTTAGTTGTTATCTGATTCCGACCCAGCTTGATCGACCATCCCTGTCCACTGCCTGTTCCGACCTTTGCTTTGTCTGACTTTGAATCTGCCTGCCCCTCTGGATACCCCCCAATCTCTTACCTCCCGGGTTGACCCTTTGGCTTCCCCTGACTACGCATCTGTCTCATCCCTGTACTCTGACCCACCTTCCGGACTGACTACCCGTGAACAGCCTCGGCTTCGGGATACCCTCACGGTTCATAGGCCTTCACTGTAAGCAGACATCCTTTGCGCCTATTAAGACCTGGGGGCAACCGTGTCCGGTGAGGCATACTTAGCGTCCCGGCAAACGGTGGCTTGACTATAGGCAGAAGCAGCGTCAGAGATTGGAGGTTGTCTGCTTACAGAAGGCTGGTGTCCCGCTGGCCATCACATTATAACGGGCCCCTAAATGGACCAAATTTTGGAACAGGTGCAGGCCCTGATCGCGGCTGTGGAGCACCTGGCACTTTGAGTGGCGGCTCAGGAGAACTGTCCAGCTCCTGCGCCCCCTGTATCCGCCTGAGCCCAAGATTCTCCTACCAGAGAAGTTTTCGGGGGACCGGAGTAAATTCGCCAACTTCCGGGATGCATGTAAGCTCTATTTGCAGCTTCGCCCTCATGCTTCTGGCTCCCAGGAGCAACGGGTGGGACTTATCATCTCCCTTCTGCATAGGGATCCCCAATCCTGGGCTTTTGGCCTCTCATCACAAGATTCTGCTCGACAATCTGTCGATGGGTTCTTCAAGGCCATGGAAATTCTGTATGACGACCGAGACCGAGGGGCCAGATTCGAAGACTGGCGGAGGAATATTGCTCCGAATTCTGACGTTGGGCAGTAGATTCTCGTTGGAATGATCCTGCATTGTGTGGGCAATTTCGGCTTGGTTTGTTAGAGGTCATAAAGGTCATGGTTAATCATCCAGTACCCAACACCTTAGATGAAACCACGCAATTGGCCATCCCCGTTGACGCATTAGAGAAAGACGCCTGGAAAAAGGGTCCCATTCTGAAGTCTGCATGAAGGTTGAGGCCTCAGCCCCCTCTTCCTCTGAAGAACCTATGCAGCTGGGGACTACTAAGCTTTCCAAGGCTGAGAGGCGGAGGCGTCTGTCGCAAGGTCTATGCCTTTACTGTGGCGGAGTTGCTCACCTGGTTCGATCCTGCCCTCGGAAACAGTCATCGGAAAACGTCAGAGCCTAGGTGGGGTCGATGAAACCCACCTAGGCTGCAAGGTATTTCCTTTTTGTTGCACACAAGTTACATTGCCTGTTAAGGTTAAATATGATGTGGGATCCAGGTCAGTTGACACCCTCTTGGATTGTGGGGCTGCTGGGAATTTTATTGATTGGGGTCTGGCGCAAGCTTCGAAAATTCCATTGCAAACTTTACCCAAGCCCATCAGAGTCAAGGCCATCGATAATACCCCCCTTGTTGATAGCCGAATCCAGTTCAGAACTTCCCCTGTGTTTAGAGTGGGTGTGGGTCCCACTGAACTAATAGGTTTCCTCCTCCTGAAGATGCATCTTACCCCTTTGGTTTTGGGAATTCCATGGCTGTCCAAACACAATCCCCAAATTGAATGTCTCTGGGCAGGTTATCAAGTGGAGGCCACAGTGTTTTCAGTCCTGTCTTGAGCTACCCATACGGGCCACCCACTTGACTGCTGAGGGAATCCCTTCTCCTTATGCTGATTTTTTTTTACATGACGCTGATGTACTTCCTCCTCATAGGCCTTTTGACTGCCCCATTGATCTTCTACCCAGAACTATGCAGCCCAGGGGGAAGATTTATAATTTGACAAGAGCAGAGAGTAAGGCCATGAAGGAATACGTATCTAAAAATCTGCAGAAGGGTTTTATTCTGGCATCTTCTTCACCAGCGGGAGCCGGATTTTTCTTTGTGGAAAAGAAAGATGGTGGCTTGCGTCCTTGCATAGATTATAGGGGCCTGAATAGAATAACAGTTAAAAATAAATACCCCCTTCCTTTAATAGAGGGATTTTTTAACCAAGTCATTGGGGCTCAGGTTTTTTCTAAGCTTGACCTAAGGGGAGCTTACAATTTAATTAGAATCCGGCAGGGAGACGAATGGAAGATTGCCTTCAATACTCAGGACGGGCACTATGAATACCTTGTCATGCCATTTGGCCTATGTAATGCTCTGGCAGTCTTCCAGGACTTTGTCAATGAAGAGTTCAGGGAGTTTTTGGGCCCCTTGGACGCACATAGGGAACATGTACAATTGGTTTTACAAAAATTAAGGGAGAACCGCCTCTATGTCAAGCTCAAAATGTGCATGTTTGAAGTCTCTGAGGTTCCATTCTTAGGGCACATTGTTTCCAAAACTGGTTTGATGTTGGATCAGGCCAAAGTATCGGCAGTCCTCCAATGGGAGCAACCTAAAGAGTTAAAGGGGTTACAGAGGTTTTGGGGGTTTGCCAATTTTAATAGGCGTTTCATTAAAAACGTTTCCACCATGGTAGCCCCACTCACCGACCTCACTAAGAAGGGGGCCTTTACTCCTACTTGGTCAAGCCGATCCATCCAGGCCTTTGAGAACCTAAAATCTGCCTTTAGTTCGGCACCTGTGTTGGTCAATCCTGATATCCACCGAGCCTTCAATGTCGAAGTAGATGCCTCTGAGCTTGGTGTAGGGGCGGTCCTCTCCCAGTAAAGTGGGTCCCCTGAACGCCTGCATCCCTGTGCTTTTTTTTTCAAGAAAGTTTAATCCTGCTGAGCAGAGCTAAATCGGCAACCGAGAACCTCTGGCCGTGAAATTGGCCTTTCAGGAATGGAGACATTGGTTGGAGGGGGCCCAGTTCCCAGTATTCACAGATCACAAGAATTTAGAATACATTCGGCTAAAAAGTTAACCCCCTGTCAGGCCCATTGGTCTCTTTTCTTCTCCCGATTTAATTTCACCATTACTTATAAACCCGGAACAAAAAATATTAAGGCTGATGCCTTATACAGAAGTTTCACAATTGATAAGGCCCCTGTAGAGGAGATTCTACCCATACTTTCGCAGCATAAGGTCATAGCCATCGTCCAACCTGACCTATCGATTGAGCTAAGCCAGTTTCAATCGGATTCTCCTCCGGGCAAACCCGATCACCTCCTCTTTGAGTCTTTGTCCCATTGTCTGAAAGTACTTCACCAGTTTCATGACTCCAGAACAGTGGGTCATCCAGGGGTTAAAAGGACCTTGGCCCTTCTATCCCGTCATGTTTGGTGGCCATCTTACAGGAAAGATACCCAGGGCTTCATTCAGGCCTGTAAGATTTGTGCTCGTAATAAAACCCCTAGGTCTACCCCTGTGGGGCTACCGGTGCCCCTGTACACTCCTTCACAGCCTTGGACACATTTGGCCATGGACTTTATTACTGATCTACCACAGTCCCAGGGATATATGGTTATCTGGATTGTGGTAGATCGGTTTAGCAAAATTGTGCATTTTGTTCCCTTAAAAAAGCTGCCCACTGACCCAAAATTAGCTCAATATTTCCTGGATCATATCTTCCGACTACATGAAATCCCAGAAGATGTGGTCTCAGATAGGGGGGTTCAGTTTGTGTCACGCTTCTGGAGGGCTTTCTGCACCTGACTAGGCTTCACGGTCTCTCTGTTCTCGGCTTTTCACCCCCAGTCCCCCAGGCAGAAGGAAAGGACCAATCAGTCATTAGAACAATATCTCTGTTGTTTCACTTCCAATATTCAGTCAGAGGGGTCCCATTTTTTCCAGAATTTGCCTTCAATAATGCAGTTAGCTCTTCCACCAGGGTATCACCCATTCGATGTGTGTTTTTGGGAGGGTTCTCAGCATTTTCAGGCTCGTCCTCTGGTTTGCCTTCTCTAGATGATTGGTAGTCCCAGTGGCCAGATTTATGGGCCAAGATTCAGCGGCATTTGGTCCGGGCATCAGTTCAATAGAAGGGCCTTTGCGGATCGTCATTGATCCAATAATCCAGACTATAAAGTGGGAAAGTCCAATGTTGCTGGTGCACTCCATAAATAATAAACAGGGCCGGCACTCCAATAAAGTAATGAAAATGCTTGTATTTGGCCAGAAAATGTTCCATAACATACATAAGGCTGAAAGCAAAGTCCATGTGATGGCAAAGAAACAGTCCTTCTATCCAACGTATCAAGGAAGACTGCCAAACAGTGCCCATGATATCCCAACCAAATATATACACATTGCTAGAATTCAAAAAATTCCCGCCTGACGTCATAGTGATGTCAGCGGGATGTTAGACATGCTAATGTTATACAAAAATGATTATAAATCACTAAAACAACAAAATGAGCCAGTGATTACTCACCTGCACCGATCGGGGCTCCAGGTCCAGGGAGCCCCGTCACCGCCGCTGTCATAGCGAGCGGCGGTTTCCCCGTCTGTCAGGGCACTGTAGAACGTTGGCAGCCAGGCATTAAAATCTGCCAGGTAACTGATGACGAGACGGCAGACGCGCTCTTATGGGAGCACGGCCACCGCCTCTGTCATCAGCCCGTGGGACAGTGTACATCCTGGGGGGGGCACTCCACGGGTCTGCCGTCGCTCTCAGGTGGCGGTGTGAGCCTGATGGCTCAACGTATTTGCTGGGGAGTCATTATTATAACTGGAGCTGGAACACACTGTATGAAGGAGGGGGATAGCGGATCATTGAGAGGAGTAAGAGGGACCATATAATAAATCAAAGAGGGGAGGGGGGAGAGAGGATAAGAGGGGGAGGGTCATGGGACATATATGAGCAGGTAGGGGAATGAAATGGTGAAGGGAAGGGGAACCGAGGGGGACATATGGGAAAAGGGGGACAGTAGAAAAAAGAGGGACAGGGGATAGAGCGGGGTGGGAGAGCATAGGCGGAAAGTACTAGGGGGGACTATAAAGTGGGGGATTTGGTCTGGGACCACGATATATCGGCCCTTATCCCATTTTACAGAAAATTAACCAAGTCACATACAGACTCAAACTTCCACCATCTCTGAGGATTTGTAGTTCTTTTCATGTTTCCTTCCTTAAGCCTGCCAGGGGAGTGGAGGAGCATTCCTCTCCTTCTCCTATCTTTGTTGATGGTGAGCAGGAGTTTGAAGTTTGAAGTGGCCCGAATTTTGGATTCCCGTTTCCTCCGGAATTCCTTGCAATATGGGTAGTCAACTGGAAATGGTATGGTCCAGAAGATAGGAGTTGGGTCCCAGCTAGAGATGTGCATGCGGAACATTTGATCAAAAAAATTCATAGAGAAAATCCTCTTAACCCCAGGGTGGGGGGGGGGGGGTAATGTAAGAAACTTACCTGTACCCGGGGTCCCGCAGCGAGCGTCTGCTGCTCAGCGCTGTGCTTCTGCTGCTGAGTGCGGCCGCCGCTCCCGGATGACAGCCTCCCCCGCCCCTCTCTAGCTGTGCGGGCGTACACTCTGGCGTGAGCCCCGCTGTCTATTAGTTTTGCCACTAGGAGGCGTTGCGCTGCGAGTGGCAGGTGGTGCAGCGTTCTCCACACCTGATGAATCAGGGGCTGGTCAGCCTTGCTGCCAGGACTGACCAGCCCCTGGACATTGTCCATGTTGCACCAATCACTCACAAGGGTTGTTATTTGCACCAATCACCACACACACACTCATTCCCGGGTTGCCATTGGTCAGGTCCCCAATAAATACGGAATCAGCCCAGTGCTCAGTGCCCGTTATAGTCGCTTGTGATTAGGGTGTGATTCCATTAGTTGTTATCTATTTCAGACCCGGTTTGATCGACCATCCCTGTCCGCTGCCTGTACCGACCCTTGCTTTGTTTGACTTCGATCCTGCCTGCCCCTCTGGATACCCCGCAATCTCTGACCTCCCGGCTTGACCCTTTGGCTACCCCTGACTACGCATCTGTCTCATCCCTGTACTCTGACCCACCCTCCGGACTGACTACCCGTAAACGACCTCGGCTTCGGGATACCCTCGCGGTTCATCGGCCTTCACTGTAAGCATCCTTTGCGCCTATTAAGACCTGGGGGCAACCGTGTCCGGTGAGGCGTACCTAGCTTCCCGGCAAATGGGGGCTTGACTATAGGAAGAAGCGGCAGTGGAGATTGGGGGTTGTCTGCTTATAGAAGGCTGGTGTCCCACTGGGCATCACACCAGAGTTGAGGGGCCCACCTGTATTTTAATCTTTTACAACGTTGTCCTTGTTAAATTGGGGATTTTTTTGGAAGGGGGAGGGGTGGAGGTTTATATATTTTGTATATCTGCACAGCCACAAGAATCTGTGCATTGGTTATATAATTTACCTGGGTGCTTTATTTTATTAATACATTGCCAAAATAAAGGATTTAACAAGTGCCCTAATCACGGTAACTCATCGTCTTTAGGGAAAGTTCTATACTACAGAGGCAGAGCCTCTGTGAAATTCTCACATCTGAATTTTTTATCACTGGAGAGGGGCATAGAGGGGGATGGTAAGTACTGTAAAATGTTATTTTTAAAACATATTTTTTGTTCAAGGGACCCCCTATACGACTTTACATGATAGTGGGCCACAGTTATTGTATTTGGCATTCGGGAGTACCAAATGCCAGGTTATGAAGACTATCCAGTCGGAGTGCTTCTGGAATTGATAGTGCCATGATGGCTCAAGCCAGAGTAGGATAAAAGTGCTGTTGAGGATGGTGAGTGTTACATTATTTTTTTTCCATGCCTGGACATGCATTTAACCCTTTCTGTGAATGCAATAAGTCAAAAGGCAGCAAAATATACCTGCAGTTTGACCTAGACTTCATAGAAGGCAGTAAGATAATCATAGTGGGAATTTGAAATGTCCAGTATACTGTTGCCAGTAGTTACATGAAAAGTTTTACATTTTTAATGTGCATAGAAAATTATGACACTGTAATGGAAATCAATTTGTTATCAACATGGAGCTTTTTGAATCTTAACCTATTTTCCATAAAGTCATTCCCACTGAAGCCCTGCAACTGTTATCTTGGAGATTCTTGATTGGTCCTCTACAAGCATTGCTCCAAAAGCCTTGCTGTGTGCATCCTTATTACTCAAATACAGGAAACAAGTATTAAAAAGGATGTAAGTAAATTTAGCATAACATCTGTGCCTGCTTTCTGATGATGTGTAACGTTTCAGCCCCACAGGACTATGTGAGTCCTCAGCCCTCCCTCAGTGCTTCCATTGGACAGGAGGCGGTGTTGTGCTGATCAGTTAAATTCTTCCCAAATTTTCTCTCTGGCTTGCAGTGGCTGCTGCTCTTGTGTGGATTTGTTCTAGTGTGGAGCAGACATTTTTTTTTCCTTTTCCTCTCCCTTAAACTTCTCTGACCGAAGCAATATATTAGAAGCCAACAGGAAACAGAAGTTGCGGAGCAGAAAAACCCTGGCTTGCGTGAAACTGTGTCATTTCCTGCAGTCAGGACTATACTCTCTATTAATACATACTCATCCCTTCCCCAAACAAAGGACCAGGGAGAAAGGTAAAAATGAGGGACAAGTCAAGAAGCGTCTGAAAAGCCAGATGTTAGAAGACAGCCGACTCCATCAAAAGCTAGATATGGATGTGTAATTGGTAACAGCAAAGACAAGGTAATCCGGCACAGCCTTCTTTTCAGTATGCTTCTTTTATACAAACTTTGAAACTTTTCCTCCACAGTAACTTAATTTGCAGAACGTGAAATAGCTCATTGTATAACACAATGCAAACCCTGATACGGTTTCTTAAAATAAGAGTTATTAATGTATTATATTGCTAGATAGTATGCTACTAATAAAGAGTACCTACAATTAAGAGCATATAGTTTCCCCTTTCAAAAATGAGGGAGTGGTACCTGTATTTTTTTCCCACCCTTTAAAAAAATAATCTTTTCTTTTCTGAAATAGAACCCCGTTTGTTTCAAAGTTTTTTTTCTTTAACATCATTTTCGCAATGTGCTCTTTAACTCTCTTTGTACCCACCATTTACTGGCATTCCTCCAGCCTGCAGCACGGCTGCACATGGAGCAAACATACCTTTTCATATGCATCCCGCTGACCATATGAAACATTGCTGCATTTGTTCAAACAGCTAAAACACAGAGTCTACCAAAAGTTTGCCGGAAGCCAAATGTTTAGCTGCACAGAGACAGGAGTTAAAGTTATTAGGGGGAAGGGGGTGGATTTGGCATAACCGTGAAATATGTTCATCCAGGTTGCAGAAAGCAATAAATTGTTAAAATTTAAAGCATTTGACTATGGAAGCAGTGTGCAAATTCTTTAGAGGAACAAAGACAGACTCTCTGGACACATTACATGTTGCACATGTTGTGAAATACGACTTCTAAAAGGCAATTTTAAACTTACCTGAAATTTGTTTAACAACTAAAAATATATCCATAAAAAAATGTGTGACCTACCACTTGCACTTGTTACACAAATCCACTCCCAAGTGCCACTTTTTCAGCAGCAACCATCTCTGGCCCTTTAATGACTACCTCTGCCACTTCCTTGATTTCAAATGAGACACTCACATCAGCTAGTCACCCCCACATAAGTTAGTTACTTATCCTCAACTGGCCACCTACATCCCCTATTTGCTTGCCCCATCATACCACATTACTCCTCACTGTCATCTGACACCTACTTGCCCCCAAAACAACCACAGATACCTTTCATTTCTGTCACACCCTCTCCACAAATTATGGTCACCTACACCTTCCTCCACCCACTTGACCTGTATTTGTCACTGCCTACCGCACCTGACCACACTTACACTTATAACCAGGGCAGTGTTCACTTTTAGTGCTTTTGTTGAGTCAGATTGTGGTCCAGGAGTATGGATAAAAAAATCCCACACGTTCGGCTGTCTGCTCCTCCAAATATGCCCCTTCAGCAACCCAAAATAGACTGGCACCCCCAGATGCCCCCCCCCCCCCCAAGCCATAGAAAGACTTTTAGCAGTGTGTAGGGAGAGGTGAAACAGGTTAAATGCAGAGTAACAAGAGAATTTATTATATCTCATTGGTTTCCCCCAATGCCAGGCATACAGGAGTCACATGACCACAGCAGGGGAGGCAGGGGAATTTTTTTTTTGTTTGTTTTTTTACAGCTCGGTGAAACACTGGTTGTGGACTGTGTTTAACCCCTTGTGCTCTCCCTCTTCCACATACACTGTCTCCATCTTCCTTTGATTGGGGGGCTTGTTGGGGGCTGGTAAAGCATTGTAAACAACACTTTACTATAGCAGTAAAAGCATACTCTGGAGTGCCCCCTGCAGGTGGCCACTCGAGGCCTAATGGGAAATATGGCCCTGCTTTCAACAACACTCTACTTTCTACTACCTCTATCAACTGACTACCTTCTTTTTTGCATCAGAATAAGCTACTTTTACCACACTTTACAAAATGCGCCTGCATCTGTATCCCTAACTCACCACCTGCATCTGCTATTTCTCTTCGGAATCCCACTTGCACTTGGCATGCCACTCCACTCCTAACTGCCCAATCCCTCATCTGTCACATCCTTATACCCGACTGATAAGCTGCATAAAGCCCTTCCCCTAAACTGATCACTACAAAGTAAATTTATTAAGGTTTCTTATTAATTAATTGAGAACAATTTTGCTAACATGTTACTTCTGCTAGTATAAACAGAAACTAAAAACTAAATCATGCGCTACAGGTCTCAGCAAAAATATATTAAGTAGAACTGATATTTACAAATCGTAATTCGCTCAGAGCTTCATGGAAAATTTGATTTGACAAGAATCCGGTTGCAAACACATTTTCCCTGAAATTCTCAAAAAACTCACTGCCACTTACCTGCAAGCTGGCTCACGCAGCTGACAGGAGGAGGGGTAGTGGTAGAGGCGGAGTGGAGGTGGTCGCCATACTGTCACCTGTGCGAGCTGGCATCTGACACTACTAAGAACAGTGGCTGCCAGCCACCGGACTAGAGCGAGGGGGGAGTCTGCATGCAGGTAAGTTACTTACTCACCCCTTCATTGCTCAGCGTGGGTGTTCCACATTGCTCTGCAGCCGGACAGAGCACACAGATCCTCCATCTAGCATTGGGATTCCACCACTTTGCTAACCACCGCAGGAAGGCGAGGGGATCTGTGTCCTCTGCCTAGTTGCAGAGTGGGGAGCAGTAGGGGCAGACCCACACCAGAGGATAGCGAGGGAGGAGATGAGTTCCCAAAGTTGAGTTCTCGTAGAAATTTGTTAAATCTTCTGAATCAAATTGTTAACAAATTCACTCATCTCTACTGCCAACCTTCATTAGAAATGCTAAAAGTGGCAGCAGGTGGAACCTTATTAAATAGCACAGGTGGTATCCCTAGCCCAGCTGTTATAGTGAAATATAGTCGAGAATAATGTGGAACTGCTGCTGAAAAGGGAATGAAAGCGATGAGGTATTTCTTCAACTAAATGAGTATTGGTATATTGCAGATGAATTGCAATGATTTAAGAAATCAACTCTACTCCCAATATGATACATAATGATGCTGCGATATCAGTCAGCAGTTCAAAACATTTTAATGGTTTTAACATTAGGACTTGCATTATGTGAGCACAAAAACTTTCACTGGTCAAAGAGTAGAACAGAAGTGCTTCTAGGACCTGGAGAATTCCCATAGAAATATACCGGACAGCATAGAGAGGAACCTGCTTAAAAAATATGTATCTACAGTCACCCAGAACCCTAAAAATACAATTTAACACATATGAACCAATTGGTGCTTTTTATAACAACTACCATAAAATGGTCACTTTTTGACCCCCCTCCATCTTCTTATCACTCATCACATTTCCACAAAGTAAACCCTAAACTGACATGGTAACGTAGGGGGCACATTTTACGAGTAAGAGACAGTTTTATATGTTTATTAAGAATACTTAAGCAGAAGATATATACACTAGTTGCACTATTTCCTTTATATCCCAAAATACAGTTTTAATGGGTAGCACCTATCCTCCATACTGCATGGATTCCAAGATTTTCCATTCTGCTACCAGAAGCTAGATTCTGGGACTTGTTTTATTTAGTTTCTTACCAGTAATGAGGATTCCAGTAATCCTCATTCAGGAAGGGGACCCTTAAGTTCTCCCTATTCAAGAGGTGGAAGAACCAATTTGATATTCTTTTTTTTTCAAAACACACCATCCCACTGCATTTAGGCTGCACTAATTGCCTGGCTAAAAAGTCAGTCTTAGTCAGGTTGGAAAACTTGGAAGTGCTGCACCAAGGGGTTGATCTGTTCCAAAAGGTTTTTCATTTTATGTAGCCAACAGAGGAAGGGTGGTGGGAATGCCTTATTAGGACTTCCTCGATAAAGTGAATATGTCCCAGGAAGTATGGCCATTAGAGACTTTAGGGCATGTAGCAACAGCTAGGCCCCTATTTAACTCAACAGGCTAATCTAACTTTTTCCAGAAGAAGTTGGGATATTTCTGCAATTTTAGGGAGAGCTGGAGCCTCATTTCAAGAAACTATAAGCAGACAATTAACTATATATTAGGAGGTTTATATACGTATTGTTTTTGGAGGGGGACAGATTTAGTGATGGAGGTAGTTTGGTAGTGATGGAGGTAAAGGTAATGATGGAGCATGAACAATAATGAAGCAATAATGAACCAAACCAATGCTTGCTCTAAAATATAAAAATAAACAAAAATAAATACATTCAGATTTGGAAGTGTATATACATATAAAAGATATCAGTGCTAGCTTCTCATGGAGCTGCAGTAGCCAACTCTGATTTCATGCGTCATGGTTCAATCGTTGATTGAAAATATTGCCTCTTCAAACCTTTCCAGCAGCGCTAATAATTAACCAAAGTAGATATCTGGCAAGCTGATTTGCTACAATGGCCATCTGGATCTAATATACTCTATTATAGTGTTATTCATGCCACCAGATTAATATTTACAGTTTGATGATATGTAATGTAAACTGGTCCTTAGGATTCCCTTCAGGCAGAATATCAAAGCAAATGATCTTCCATCCTGTGATATACTTTCCTTTTTGATCAAATGTCCAAGAGGACTGTCCAAAAAAGGATACTCACCATTGATCTCCCAAAGCTCAGTCCAGTGCTCAGTTTGCTGATTTCTGAGGTCAGATACCCCAGCATCCTAGAATGCTCCTGCCACCTTCTATAAAGGGGGTGTACTGAGGCAATGTCACCTCTGTTAAAGTTGGTTATGATCCCAGTCATTGTGATGCATGGGCTGGCCACCATATCACCTGTAAACAGTGGACGGCGCCCAAGGAATCCCAGGGTGTTTGCCCCTACGTGAATAAAGCAGTCTTTTCAGACACAAACCATTCAACCATGTGGAAGTATTGATTTTCTTGATCATATGTTGTCAGCTCATATGACACTATCTAAATCTTGCAGAACAGGGTCTCTGTCGTCTAACCAAGCAGTGTTTCAGATGTCCTTTAAATAAATTATTTGGATTTAAAGTAATAAACATTAGTCACACCCTAAATAGTTACAGTAATAAGTGCTGCCAAGCATTCCCTCTTGCAGAACTCTTAATACAATAGCACATTTCTAAATTGCTGATGGAAAATGTCTTAATGTCAAACAGACTTTTTACTTGTGTTTTACATGCAATTCTATTACTTAAACTAGTAAGAAAGTTGCATATATATTTATATACATTTATCTAATATGAACAACACAGCACCACCATTAGAATTTCACCTTAGAGCCCTATGAATTTGGAAGGAATAGATCCCTTATTAAGCCACATCACAGATTACAGTACTGAAGAGCAGATGATTGGAACCTTCCTAGGATCACAAGTCAGTATAGGTCTATTGATTTCCTTTATTGATTTAATAAAATCAAGTTCAAATGAATTTATAATTTCACTTGAATATGTTGGTTTTGTGTGTATTGCTGATATTCAGCAAGACTGGAGATACTTGACTTTTTAACTTTGCGTTTAAGTCTTATACCCCAACTAATACCTGTTTGATGTTCGGACCAGATATTGTCACTCTATTATTAAAAAAGAACACTGCATAAATAAATGAACCGGGAGGGTGCACACCGCTGGGGATACAGGGAATGTGGCATCCCCATTGAATTCAATCAGAGCCCTTTGCCAAAGGACGTAAACACGGCAAAGGGCTTTGAATGGACGAGAGTCTGCACATGCACTGTTGGACTGAGGAGAGGTGAGTTTTACTGGGCAAACTGGGGGGTTTCAAACAGCAGGGCTGCCCTAGGAAAGTCAAATTACCGGATTTTGTTCCACTTTAAACTTTTAATCATATTAACATCTCAGTTTTTATATTTTTAATTTTTCACCACTATTTAAACAGGCTCCTAATATACATGTTAAAGGAGGATTAAACCCCTTTAAATTTAAGCCCTGACCATTTGGGCCCCAAGGGTATTCCAATTTGGGATTGTGAGGTGGCAGGGTAAAACCCCGGTTCAGCAGATACTCACCTCAAGGCTTGCTCTCATTGCACATCTGCAGCCCGAGTGTGGCTGTCCATACTCAGCTTGGCATGAGCTCTGCTTAGCTGCCCATCCAGCAGAGATGTCAGACTGTGGAGTTTGGTCTTCTTTAAATAACGGGAAAGGGGTGGTGAGTATAATGATGTGGATAATGCATATCTCCATGCTTCTACTACCTCTTGACATCTTTGATGCAGAAAGAATTTAGACCGGAGAGATACAGTAGCTTGGCTGGTTATGGGTAGCGACATTTAAAGCTGACCTAATAATCTATATATCTTTTTACATATCTCCTGTTATCCTTTACCTTAAAAGTTCCTGCACTCTTTTTATACATATCAAAAAACATGTCAGCAAAAAAAAAAATGTACCACTGGATAATCATTTTTTTCGTAAGCATGATGTACTAGCAGCTTAAATGAACCCAAATGTCTGTCATTTTACCACAGGTTCACTGTACAGTAACTGATTTTAATAATAATTAATATTAATATTGTCATCATTGCTGACCTGTCCGAAAATTCTGACCACGACTGGTTGCTCCTTTAAAGTGAACCCCTCTAAACATAAAAAATCCCCTCTAAATGACTCTATAGGGCTGGTTAAAAGCTCTGTCACCCCTCCCTAAGGAGGCCCATAATTAGGATGTTCAGCTCTATGTTGAGTTCAGGACTCTACTATAAATGTCATTATTATACTTTACAGTATCTACTGAGAGCAAGCAAAAAAGCCAGGAGAGAAAATTGGAGGCAAATTTAGACAATAGACATTAGAAATCTGTGTCAACCCAATAGCCAACTTTCTTAAGGCCAATTTGAAGTATTTTTTTTGCTGTTTACCTTACTATAGTAATTACTTTCATTAAATATCACTAACAGAAATATCATGAAATTTACCTTTCAATTGTTTGTTTTGCAGATATAATCACAATGAATTGCCCATCATCATTCCATTTGGCAATCTTGCTGGCACTGTGGGTAACATGTACTTCCGACAGATCTCAGGGAGTTAATACAAACAATAAAGAAACTCGTAGAAGAACAATATCCAATCGACAGCCAAGTGGGCATTCAAATGTATTTAGAAATCAGAGTCATGCTGTAAATAGAGACTTCATTAAAAGGACTCTGGCACAAACTATGTTAAAAGATGAGGCCCAAACAGCATCTAAGCAGTCTAACATACAGCAAAGGCCTGGAGTTAGACAACCCCTGGCTAAAATGATGAAAGATGACAGTGCAACGTTGGCCCGTTCTAGAACAGCCCGTTTTCCATCCACTTCCAATTCACCAAATGTACTTGCTAGTTTTGCTGGGAAAAACAGAGTTTGGATTATTTCTGCTCCCCATGCATCTGATGGCTATTATCGACTTATGATGAGTCTCCTCAAAAATGATGTATATTGTGAACTTGCAGAAAGACATATTCAACAGATTGTCATTTTTCATGAGGAAGGAGAGGAAGGAGGAAAAATAAGACGTATCACAAATGAGGGAAAAATATTAGAACAGCCACTGGACCCATCAGTTGTCCCTAAAATGATGGCTTCTCTAAAGCTGGAAAAGGGAAAGTTTGGTATGGTTCTTCTAAAAAAAACATTGCAAGTTGAGGAAAGGTATCCCTACCCTGTGCGTCTAGAAGCTATGTATGAAGTTGTCGACCAAAGTCCTATAAGGAAAATAGAAAAACTTAGGCAAAAAGGATTTGTACAGAAATGTAAAGCAGCTGGGGTTGAAGGACAGGTATCTGAAGAAGGGGAGAGTAGTAGTACGAGTAGTGGTACTAGTGGTAGCAGTGCAAGGGTGGTCAAACCTACTCAAGCCAGTGACAATGTTCAAGTCACAACAAGAAGGGAGGAGCCCAAGAGGAGGATAGTTCCTACAAGGGCACCAAGGATAAAAATTACAAGAAAGCCTATAATACCACCTACAAATTCACCTACACCCAAAGCTACAACATTGCCTCCTCCCACAAAGGCAACAACACGTATATTTACTACAACCACAAGGCCACCCACCACTCCACCTACTACACTTCCTACTACAACTCAAAAACCATGGACAACTAAGGTCTACACAACAGCTGAAACTCCCAGATTCCAAGCTGAAGTAACAACAAGAGCTCCAGCTGGCCGTCACTTTCCTGTGAGAACAGATAAACATAGAGATAGACAGCGTGTTCAGACAGGAAAGCACTTTGCTACCACAAGCAGAACAAACAAAGCAACGGCCCATGAGACCCATACAGATGCACCCGTTATTATAACTACCACAACAGAGCAGGAAGCTAAGGAAAACACAGGGCGTTTTGTGGATAACCGCACAGATAGAAAGGAACACAGTTCTCATGATATCACTCCAGGTCAAAGGAAGCCTACAAAACCCAAGACACCTAAAAAGAAGGCCGTGGAGAAAATTTTAAATAATGAATATGAAGACAAATATGACTCTGGAAAACCAACAACACCGCAGGTGGAAGAGGTCATAGAAGAAGCAAACATTCCACCTAAAAAAGGAAAAGAAATTAAAAAAGAGGACAAAACTGAGAAATTAGACAAGAAAAAGAAGAAAGCAGAAAAAGCAGAGAAACCCCCGAAGAAAGAAAAACAGGCAAAAAAAGATAAAGCTGAAAAAAAAGTTAAGCCAGAAAAAGATCGCAATAAAAAGAACAAAAAAGTCAGCAAGACCGAAGATGATATATACACAAAGCCGGTGAAGAAGACATTTACAGAGAGTCCACGAAGGTCCCTTCCAGCATTCTTGGAAAACTTTGAGGGAAAACGAAGATTGTTGGTAAGTGTTTGTTATAAATGGAAGCAATTAAATTGTGTACTACGAAGATTGGTACAAATGAACTGAAGTAAGTGTAAAACAATTGCACAGAGCACACGGCTTCTTGATTTTGTTAAAATTATAAAACCTGTTTAGTTTTCATGTGTAAGGCCTAAACTGGAACAACCCCTATTTTTCTCCTCGTTCCCCCAGAAAAATTCAGCTATGTGATTGGCCTCTGCGGTCATGTGGGTGCTGGCACTCAGCATTTTGTGAAAAATATATTTTGTGGAATAGCACAATATATATGTGGATTCTATGCTTCTGAACTGCATGGGAGCGGTCATCTTTCCACAGTTTTGACAGCCCTGCTTCTGAGAGAATCCAGTCCCGCAGTCAATATTACGCTAAATCTCTTTGACATAATGCTTCATCTCTGCCAAGAAGTATAAAGCCATCAGCTGTAATGACTCATCACTGCTCAGAAAGCTCCTAATGCATTGTATCAATATTGTAAACAACTGTTGCAATGCTCTGCAGCAGTAGAGGCCATTGACTTACATTGATAATTATTAATTTCATACACTACAGCAGCTTTTGATTCAATAGGAATAACGTCCGGGAATTTCTCTGTCCTGGGTATTGTTCCTCTCAGATGGGGCATCCTGATTTTCAGGCGTGTATCCCTCTGGTTTACTTTAAAAACTCACCTTCCTTGTTTTCCAACTGCGCAGGTGTGGCCGAAACTGAGTGCCCTGATTGGCTGAGTGGCACACTCAGTCAATCAGCACAGTCCATTTCTCTCATCTCCCTTTCAGCTCTGCTAGTGGCTAAGCATAGATACGCGCAGAGCTAGAGGCGAGCGGGGATGTGGACGCGGTGCAGAGGTGCAAAAGGCTCCAGGAATAGATAAGTGGAACGGGCACAAAGTGGCGTATCCCAATTTGGGATACCCCAGGGAATGGGGCTCGGATGGTCTTGGAGTCTTTTAGACCCCAGGGCCTCCGAAGTTTGACTTTCAATGTGTAAGTGAGTGTGTGATATGACAGACATGCTGATCCCTTTTCTGAGGCAAAACTTTCTGTTTGTTGTGTGCTGCTTATAGCAAAATTCGAAGCTGTTGACAGCTTGCATTGATGAGAGAAACAATACCACACAGGCACACTGCAGCCATGATGATGTTTATATCAATGCTGCCAGCAAGAGAAAGATTGTATCTCCTTCTAACATTCTGTGTAGAAACAGATAAAATATGTCACTGGCTGGTTGGGCTGATCATAAGCTCAGCTCTCTCCCATGCTCCCCCCCCCCCACATGCTCATGTGTAAGAAGGGCTCTGAGGTGTGATCCAAGATGGCCCGTCCCAGGTAATTTGGGAGTGCAAATATTCTACAACATTTGCATGGGATTAAGCCCTCTCCACAGCATAAGCCACTAATTGTCAAAGGGGGACTTTATTACATTTAAATGAGATGCTTAGATTTTTTTTTCTTGACTAAAGGTCCGCTTTAACACGCAATGCCGACAGCTTTCATTAGTTTCCATTCCTTCTGCCAGTCTCCACTCTCGCAACTTCCACGGTAAAGTGCTGAACTTACAGTAATTTAGTTTAAAATTGTGGGAAGTAAAATCCATCGTAAATCAGGCCACATTGTAAAAAATATCACTGCTTCACCCAAGGTCTCCTTGGCAACTTTCGGCATTAAAATGGACCTACCCTGAATTCCCAAATGAAATGTTCAGTACTTACCTGATACATGTGGTCCACTCATTTTTACTGAAAGACAAGCCCTTGTTGCTTTAGAGCTGCAGAGGTCAGGAGTGAGCCTTTCCTTTTGCAGACCATGGATGACTTAAAGTGGACCAAAACCCAGGATTTTGACTATCCTGGGTTTTGGTCCCCTGATCGGGTCACCTTGATCGGGGATGCCCCGCTGTGTGAAACCCGCCAGATCGCCGATGCCAAGTCAACTCTTTCCGGTGCTACGGCACATGCGTGGCCGCTCATGCAATCAGCGTGCTAGGAGCCATTACTGTGGCGTCATCTAAGCCTTCATCTAAGGCCAGCGGCTCAGAGCGTGCTGGCGGGTGCATCCCCCACTTCGCTCTAACAGGGAGCGTGCCCGCGCCAGCCATTCACAAATGCCTGGCACAGGCACATGCCCTGCTAGAGGGATAGTAAGGATGCTGCCATGGCTCGCGCATGCGCCGTTGGACTGGGAAACAAAGTAAGTGTATGGGGCGACCTGGGCGGTTTCACACAGCAGGGCATCCCGATTTTGGATGCCCTGGGGGGATGGAATCGATCGGCTTGGGTTTTGGTCCACTTTAAAGCAGAGGACCTCAAACCTCCTTCTCATGGGCTGAAACAGGCATTTTCAGCTCTGGGGGTTTGTGGTCCACAGGGGTATTTATACCTTGGAGGCAATGCCTCCCGGGTATTTCACTGATGCCACAGTGCATCATTGCTACACCAGAGGGCACCAGGGTGAGTATGTTAAATTTAGTTTTTTAGTTTTTTTTAATTTTCATTGGAACGAGGATAGTTATGTTATTTGTTTAACTATTTACACTACTTCTGAACTGGTATGCGGTCCCAAGAACCCCCTATATTAGTTCATAAAGTAGGGGGGGGGGCAAAAAGAAGCCTTCCTGGCATGTGGAAGGTGGCTTGCTGGAAGAGCCCAGTTCCCAATGGCATAGGCCTAGCCTTCTGTCAGATGTTATGCAGGTGGAGCATCGGACCTGTCCCAAAGGGCATAGGGGATGGCATTTATCCAAGGCCAAAGACTAGCCATTTGACCTCTGAGAAGCTGCAGTAGTTTTCTTGTCCCTTCTATTATTTCAACAAGTGAGCTGACATGCTTTTTTGTGCAGTTGCAAAGCTTCTAATTATGATAAATGTGACAGGGCTTATCCGAATCCACATACTTGAAGTCTAATTAAATGGCCCTTTAAATCAGAAAGGCCTTCTCTGTATATTACCACAAATATTGTAGATAATATTAATATATTTTTTACTTTTACTTTGCACACAGCTCATCACTACCCCCAAAGAAGACAACAACATGTACTCTCAGCAGCGAGATGAATATCTTGAGGCAGTCTGTGAAATGGCCATTCGAAAAATCTCAATTATCACCATTTCTGGTACTTTGACAAACAGCACTATGAAAATCGACCACTTTCAGTTAGGTAAGTGAATCCAAATAGCCATGTCTGTTTATTGTCATCGGGGCACTTTCTATGCTAAATAGCACTTAGGGTGAGGAAAAAATACCTCCCCCAACCCCACCATACAAGCCAATGTCACACCTGAAACCCAATAACTGTGCCAGTGCCCCCAATACCCAATAATTTATTTTCATTAATAATTGGATCCCTCTAAAATAGGGACTTTTCCTGTCTAACCCCCCCCCCCCCCCCCGCAGACTTCTTTCCATATCACCTCGGCTCTCTTCAGTCCTGTCCATATAACCTTTGCCAACTTCTTCATACCTCACCTCTACTGCTCTTAAGTCTTTTCCTGACATTTCTCCCCACCTAACTTCTATTAATCTCACCCATGTGACCTCACCTCTGCCCATTTCTTCACACCGCAGCTCTACTCATCCCAACTCTTTCCTCCACACCTCAGCCCACCTCAACTTTTCCTGTCTGACCCCCCTTCCCCCGCAGACTCCTTATCACCTTGGCTCTCTTCTATCCTGTCCACCTCACCTTTGTCCACTTCTTCTCACCTCACCTCTGCTGCTCTCACCGCTTTCCACCACACTTAAGCCCACCTTCCCACTGCCCACCTCTCCCCACCTAACCTCTGCTAATCTCACCTCTGCCCATTTCTTAACACCTCAGCTCTAATCATCCCACCTCTTTCTACTGTTTTTCCTCCGGCGGCCATGCTGATAGCAGCGCCGCCGGAGGGCATACATAGGACGTGCTCGCACACGCGCGCGAGCAGCCACCCGGCGTGGCCGGCGAACCAGCGGGACGGCGGAGACACCGCTGGAACGTGGCGCAGGTAAGCGAGTCGTGACACATATACAATGGTTTAAGGTTACAGCTTTCCACTGATCCCACAACGGGTGTATTGCCTTTTGCTTAATAAGTGATAAAAGCTTGTTTGGAACAGAGCGCTGACATAGAGGAGCAAGAGCAACTGCAACCCTGCGCTTCCTGAAATCTGTGGCATGCTCCCGCCACAATCTATCTGCTAAAAAAGTTCTATATATGCTGCTTCCCCAACCCCCCCAGAATGGAGGGATACTTCTGTTCAGTTCAGCATCTCTGTGGTCAAGAGTAAGAGTAGTTGCAGCTTCCTTCCTTGATCTCATGTATGCCCCTAGCATGACCATAATGCTGAGGTTTAGGTAATACTCACAAGTATTTGCTTGCTGGTGTCCTTTAGGAAATGACGGGGGTGCCTGTTAAAATCATTATGCATTACCCCTTGTTTTTTCAAGCCATATGGACTACTTAACATCATTTCTTATTAGACACGTTATTGTATTGTTGCCTTTAGAGAGTCAAATGCACTCTAATTGATTGTAACATCTCAATACACAAATAAATGAAGAGTGCTCGCCTAAAGACGACCATTATTAACATAGGTAAAGGTGAAGGTTTTGTGTATATTAGGTAGTATTAGTTGTCCATATTTATCCGCCATTTATTGGGTATATTACATTTATATGGGGGACTGAGGGCGCTCTCCTATTAACTGTCCCTGTGTCTGTTTATGTAGTTTTTAATTTGCACACTTTTATAAACAAAATTGATTTATTAGATTTATTATTGTTGTGGTGCAGGAGATTTTCTTCTTTTACCTTCACCTATGTTCATAATGGTTGCCTTTAGAGAGTGTTTATGTGTTGCAGAGGTATAATCATGACCTACTTGAGAACAGAGCGCAAAGTGAAAGTTTTTCTCCAGTATCATTCATTTGCAATTTGCACCAGTTTGAAATTTACTATCAGCATTGTTTCTGTTATGGGCAGCTTGATGGTCACTGGCGCAGGAACATACCGCTCATTTGTGATAGCAATATTTAAGGCAGATCAAGATCAAGTCAAAGGGTATCCAGCCCCCTGGCATCCTGGTTTTGGATACCCCATTTGCTCACCCTTGAAATATCTTTAAGAGTTCTAGAGAGGAGCAAGGAAGAGCCGATGCGTTGCTCCAAATCCAGTAGAAGACAAAGGATGTACCAGTTACTGAATCCAAAAGAAAAATGTGTTTAATATTCACGGTTAAAAACATAAGCCCATTGCTAAACCACACATCTAAGTAATCACAATGTATTTCGGTCATGTAGACTAATTTGGGATGCCTGGGGTTGGGAAATGCAGGGGTCCCAAGGGTGGCAGACTAGAGGCCCAGCAAGCTTCAGTCCCTATACTCCCTGTATCTGTCACATGGCTTATAGCCAAGATTCATGACTTTGATTCTAAGCTTTCGGCTTGTTTTGTCTCTGAAACTAGCAATATTGTTGACCCAAATCCTCTCTTGCAAATTTGCAAGAAGCACAAAACCTAACATTTTCACTATCCGAATATTTGTTATTTTTGCCTAGAGCACCCCGATTTGGGATGCCCTGTTAGATCACCTGTAAAGTCACCTTGCACAGAGCTCAGACAAAACAAGAAAAGCTGAAAGGACATTGTAGCACTGGTTGCAATCCCCGTCCCCATCTACTCCTCAGAACATACCATTGGCCAGGCTTCTCTGAATGGCTGGTGCGGGTACGCACAGAAAGAGGTGAGCGGGGATGCAGACGTGGTGCACACATGCACTGTGGAACCGGCGATTTGAGTAATTGTAAGTTTCACCTCCTGTGCTGTCCACTGTCATGGGGGTGGCATAACTGAGTGATTCAAGCACACTGTGTGCAATGCCTTAAAGTGAGCTCAGATTGTTTCTTGACCTGACCTGACACAAATTTCTGTGACCAGAGCAGACAGCATGGGACTGACAATGCATCAGATAAGCTGCCGGGTAAATGGTCTTAAAGTTTTGCTGGTCAATCCCTTTATCTTTCCCCGATGCTTGTAAAAACCTCTGTGTCAGGCTTGGGGGTCTTGTGGAATTATGAGATTATTTCCGACGTGAATATATTACATAACAAGGCAATTCTGCGTAATTCCCTTTTATGTGTGTGCACTTTACACCTACAAACAGGGCTGCCATCAGGTAGGACTCTTGCATGGGGCCCAGTCAATCAGGGGGATCCCTACTTACTGTATTCCACCTCTGTTCTGTTTATTGGGGCAGTACTGTGTAAAATTTTCTAACTCCTATAAAAAAGGATCTGCTGAAGCTACTTCACATTTCCATTTTTGGCATCAGTGCTGTGGCAGATACACACGTCCTGGCTGAGTCAGCCGCAGCACCATATTGTCAATCCATTGAGATTCACATCAGAATAAAAAGGGTCATGGGGGGCTTGCCACTGAGATTGTATGGGGTCCAAACTTTTCTAGTGCTGGCCCCTATTGCATAGCCTCATACTGTAAAGTGGCCGACCCATACCTGCTGCTTTCCATGGACTCACTGTGTGTTGTGCTACACAAGGTCATTATTCTTCTTGAAGCATTTGACATCATTTTCAAGAGCTTTCAATGCTTAATTGTTCAGAATAGCAATGAGTAAAGTACAAGGTCAGCATCTTCATATACCTAGAATAAAACCCTGATTTGTATGAAATCTGCTAATTGGTTTCCTAGAAATGAGGACAGGAAAATCTTATTTCCGCTCTGGTGCTTATAAAACTTTTTCTAAATATGTCCCCAGGCTTTTCTGATGCTGATTTTAAATCTACTGACCTACTGGCCCACTGGTTTCCTTTATTTGTTTGTAATAAGCACTAAGCTGCTAATTTCAGATTTGTTTTCTTAGACCAATTCTTTAAGGTGCTTATTATTTAGAGAATGTGCGCCAAACACCAGTAGACCAATGGTGTACAGTGGTGCACTTTGGCTCTTCTATTATGGCGCAAATTGAGCTTCTGAGTTTAATGACAAGTCCTTTCTGCTGCTAGAAGATGCATATTTGAGGCATCAGCAACTCAGAGGGTTTTGAATAACTAGCGGTGCGCTTTGGCTTTGGGTCATTGCTTCATTCAACCTTAAGAAATAGGCCAATGATAAAAGTCTATATAAATATGCTGGATGGTGAGAGGAGAGGTCACTTATAAATCCGGCATCAAAAAATATCCAGCCAGGCTTGTTTTTCTATCTTTTGATGAAAAGAAAAGGACATCTGGGGTGACAGGTGGTAGGGGTATTATTCCTACCATGAGAGAATAAACAATACGCTTGGCTGGAGTTTTATTCAGTTAAGGTGTATAAGTGACCCCTTCTATCATTAGCCAACATGTTTATATAGATTTTTTATATTAACAATTTTGTGATATTGCTCCTTTAATTTAGTTTGGCCACACCTGAATAGAGTAACTATTTGGGTTAAACTATTTGTCCATTTTTTTTAAATTTTGTTCTTTTACTTAAATCATCTTAAAAGCCACGTTGGCCGAAAAGCGCCAAACAGATCCCCTCCTCAGAAATCTTCAGATATTTGCAACTTTCGCATTTTGTCGGTAGCATTCTGAAGAGGGGATCCCCACCATACCGGCTTACCCCACTGGAGCAAGCATGTCTTCGCCAGCCGTTTGCAAAGGGGATGATCACATATATCTATGGGGCTTTGGTGCTTTGGGCTGACCCCCCGCGACATGGATACATGGAGAGGTGGGAGGCGGAGCTGGGGGCCCCAATTGAAGGGGAGGATTGGAGGAAAATTTGGAATAATGTGCGGAAAATGTTGCAAAATGTGTTAGCGACTGAAAACGCTTATAAAATAGTACTCCGTTGGTACTACACCTCGGCAAGACTCCATAAATGCTCTGCCTCACACTCCCCCAGATGCTACAGGTGATGTGGAGCAATCGGAGAGTACCTCCATGTTTGGTGGGGGTGCCCAGTGGTGCAGGGCTTATGGAATGAGGCGTACAAAGTGTTTTCTCACATCTTGGGTAGATCTCCTTCCCCTACTCCACTTGAAGCTTTATTATCATTGAAGCAGCAGCCCTATACGGGGGATGAGTGGAGTCTAGTAAAGCATCTATTGGTTGCCGTGCAACTAACAGTGGCAGCGAATTGGAAAGACCCCAGACTATTATGGCAGGAGGTAGAGGCGAGGATGGCGAACATAATGGTGAATGAACAAATGATGGCCTCCATCATGTCTAATAAGGAAAAGGCTGACCAGGTGGGGGAACCATGGAGAGAGTTCCAACGGAAAAAGTGTTAGGGGCTATTAGGTTTGATGGCACTAGGGAATAGGGTTAATGAGCACTGACCCAGCATGTCAGATGTTGTGTTGCATGTTCCGGGACGCCCCCTCCCTTCCATCCACCTTTATGGAGGGCCCTAACATCGTCGCCCCCCCTTTTTCCCCCTCCCTCCCCTTTTCCTCTCTTCCCTTTTCATTCTTTACCCTTTCTTCTCTTCCTTCCCCTCTTCCCTTCTTTCTGCTTGCTTTATTTCGTTCTATTTAAACAGGTAGTCCATCAAGGATGCCTTAAATTGCTATGTGTGGTTTAATGTATAATGAGTTTATAAAGTTAATTTGCATAACTCTACCGCAGTTCATCCCAAGAGGGTCCTCAGTAGAGCAAAAGCCCCCCCCCCCCCCCGGGGGGGTTCACCCGGAGCGGGTTCTAGTCACAGTGGTGCAGCCAGGCTGTTTAGAGTTAACAGAGACTCACATAGGATTATTAGAACTTGCACTTTAATAAGAATAAAGACAGCAATTATTTGACATTTATACTGCTTAGATTAAATAACACCAGTATGCTGTATTATTATCCGTTTTACTGGAACATGCTGTGATTATATACCATGTTGTAAACTCTAAATTTGCCCAATAAAAATATTGTAAAAGAAGAAGGCCACGTTGGCCAGCCCTGGAGTCCAAAAGACTCCCAGGCCATCGGCTAGCCTGCCCGCAGGCCACCAAAATCGGTGTACTCCGCTGCGAGGAACCCCTGGGGGTTGCCAGTAAACTCATCTTTACCGGTGGTTCCCATAATGCTGTCTTTCCCAGAGGCCCCAAGCTCCCTTTAGCTGTGGTGTCCTGTCGCTTCCAGCTATTCAGACCACTCCCCAGACTATAGGGAAAACAGATATGTGGCCATATCAGTCATGTCATTTATGTCATGTCAGGGTCAATTCATGTCAATCTTGAGATCAGCCAATCAGTGATCATAAATCTGCCAGCTGGTTGTGGCTTTGCAGTGGAAAAACTCTTTTTAAAAAAAGAAACAGACCACAGGCGAGCCTGCTGCACTATTGACTCAAGCAGTCAGTTAAATACTTTAGGGTCGATTCATGGCTGTGCGCAAATGCATTTGCACATATTTTTTTGGCTGCAGCATGATGCATGGTCATCAAAATGGGATGCACATTTGTTTTTGCACCAATATGAGCACTTGCGTTCGCCAGTGCACCTATTTGCAGCCAAAGTTTTCCGCTAGCGCCATTTTGGTGCACCAAACTGTCTAATTTAATTCTGAAAACACACAATGGCAGCGTTGGGAAAAAAATGATAAAAAGTTGTCAAAAATCACAAAAATAACGGTCCAAAAAACAAAAATGTGGATACTGGGCCCCAAAGTTTAGCAAACACAAAAATAACACAAACATTTTAGTTTATTATTATAATTTAGCATTAAAATGCAAACCAAACAGGGGAGGGAGGGTTAAAGAGAACATGTGAGACAAAACATTGGGCCCAAAAATGTTAAGGGTAAACAGAATATCTCCCCAAAAAAACATCCCCCCCAAAAAATGGAGAACACAGGTTCTCCAGAAAATACACTCTAAAATGGCGAATAGAGCTTCGCAAAAGACACAGAAGCTGGAGAGCTGTGGAGAAACCATAAAGGAAAGGGGAGAAACATGGAGGACCATCGTGAGCAGTTAAGCGCTTAGCTAGCTAAATGCACATAGAGCAGGGCCATTTGTGCTTCAAAACAGCAGATTTTCTATGCGGAAAGCGCAAGTTGGTCAAGAAAAGGCAATTTGCACTTCTCCCATGCGCACGTAGCCGTGAATCATATGCCTAGGTGCGTGCAGAATCATTTATGCACAGCATGAGCATTTTTGCTCACTGACCATGAATTGACCCTATTGTGTTCAAAATGACATTCTGCACATAAACAAGGCTAGTTTGTTTTTCATCTAAACCTGTGATTATTCGCAATGTTGTTTCAAGGTGTCAAGGTGTATAAGGTATGTGATCAACGCCTCTATGGCTGGTTTCAAGGGGTTTCTTTTGCAACTTCTTCAGTTTTGATCTGGTTTTCCTTGCAACAGCATTTTTTTCTATATCTGCCTTTTATAATTTTTGGGAGATCATTCTAAGATTATCTAGGTCTGCCCATCTCAGTTTGTGACATTTGCAAACCATCTCAAGTAAGAATCCACACCTACAAGTAGGTACAAGGATAAGGTTCAGTCATTTGGAAATGCCCAGTTATTTACAGTGTAATTGCCAGTATTTGTTCAGGTTTAGAACACATCACAGTTTACATAAAAGCCTTTAACTGCATGTTAAACAGCTGACTGTGGACATTAAAGGGACACTCCAGGCAATGTCAATAATAAGGTAGAAAGGAGCTCACCACAAGCCTGTCCTTTATGCCTCTCTTCCAGTGAGTTGTAAATGCTATGGCAGATCTCCGAAGTATGCTGTTCTTTCCTTTCCATTCCTCCATGGTCACTCAGCTGCCCTTGTCCCTTAGCGATCCCAGCAGAAGCAAGCCTGGATCACTCAGCTGCCCTTGTCCCTTAGCGATCCCAGCAGGAGCAAGCCTGGATCACTCAGCTGCCCTTGTCCCTTAGCGATCTCAGCAGGAGCAAGCCTGGATCACTCAGCTGCCCTTGTCCCTTAGCGATCTCAGCAGGAGCAAGCCTGGATCATTCAGCTGCCTTGTTCCTTAGCGATCCTTCAGGAGCAAGCCTGGATCATTCAGCTGCCCTTGTCCCTTAGCGATCCTTCAGGAGCAAGCCTGGATCACTCAGCTGCCCTTGTCCCTTAGCGATCCTTCAGGAGCAAGCCTGGATCACTCACCTGCCCTCGTCCCTTAGCGATCTCAGCAGGAGCAAGCCTGGATCATTCAGCTGCCTTGTTCCTTAGCGATCCTTCAGGAGCAAGCCTGGATCATTCAGCTGCCCTTGTCCCTTAGCGATCCTTCAGGAGCAAGCCTGGATCACTCAGCTGCCCTCGTCCCTTAGCGATCCTTCAGGAGCAAGCCTGGATCACTCAGCTGCCCTCATCCCTTATCGATCCCAGCAGGAGCAAGCCTGGATCATTCAGCTGCCCTCGTCCCTTAGCGATCCTTCAGGAGCAAGGCTGGATCACTCAGCTGCCCTTGTCCCTTAGAGATCCCAGCAGGAGCAAGCCTGGATCATTCAGCTGCCCTTGTCCCTTAGCGATCCTTCAGGAGCAAGCCTGGATCATTCAGCTGCCCTTGTCCCTTAGCGATCCTTCAGGAGCAAGCCTGGATCACTCAGCTGCCCTTGTCCCTTAGCGATCTCAGCAGGAGCAAGCCTGGATCATTCAGCTGCCCTTGTCCCTTAGAGATCCCAGCAGGAGCAAGCCTGGATCACTCAGCTGCCCTTGTCCCTTAGCGATCCCAGCAGGAGCAAGCCTGGATCACTCAGCTGCCCTTGTCCCTTAGCGATCCCAGCAGGAGCAAGCCTGGATAACTCAGCTGCCCACGTCCCTTAGCGATCCTTCAGCAGAAGCAAGCCTGGATCATTCAGCTGCCCTTGTCCCTTAGCGATCCTTCAGGAGCAAGCCTGGATCACTCAGCTGCCCTTGTCCCTTAGCGATCCTTCAGGAGCAACCCTGGATCATTCAGCTGCCCTTGTCCCTTAGAGAACCCAGCAGGAGCAAGCCTGGATCACTCAGCTGCCCTTGTCCCTTAGCGATCCCAGCAGGAGCAAGCCTGGATCACTCAGCTGCCCTTGTCCCTTAGCGATCCCAGCAGGAGCAAGCCTAGATCACTCAGCTGCCCTTGTCCCTTAGCGATACCAGTAGAAGCAAGCCTGGATCACTCAGCTGCCCTTGTCCCTTAGCGATCCCAGCAGGAGCAAGCCTGGATCACTCAGCTGCCCTCGTCCCTTAGCGATCCTTCAGCAGGAGCAAGCCTGGATCACTCAGCTGCCCTTGTCCCTTAGTGATCCCAGCAGGAGCAAGCCTGGATCACTCAGCTGCCCTTGTCCCTTAGCAATCCTTCAGGAGCAAGCCTGGATCATTCAGCTGCCCTTGTCCCTTAGAGATCCCAGCAGGTGCAAGCCTGGATCACTCAGCTGCCCTTGTCCCTTAGCGATCCCAGCAGGAGCAAGCCTGGATCACTCAGCTGCCCTTGTCCCTTAGCGATCCCAGCAGGAGCAAGCCTGGATCACTCAGCTGGCCTTGTCCCTTAGAGATCCTTCAGGAGCAAGCCTGGATCACTCAGCTGCCCTTGTGCCTTAGCGATCCTTCAGGAGCAAGCCTGGATCACTCAGCTGCCCTTGTCCCTTAGCGATCTCAGCAGGAGCAAGCCTGGATCATTCAGCTGCCCTTGTCCCTTAGAGATCCCAGCAGGAGCAAGCCTGGATCACTCAGCTGCCCTTGTCCCTTAGCGATCCCAGCAGGAGCAAGCCTGGATCATTCAGCTGCCCTTGTCCCTTAGCGATCCTTCAGGAGCAAGCCTGGATCACTCAGCTGCCCACGTCCCTTAGCGATCCTTCAGCAGAAGCAAGCCTGGATCATTCAGCTGCCCTTGTCCCTTAGCGATCCTTCAGGAGCAAGCCTGGATCACTCAGCTGCCCTTGTCCCTTAGCGATCCTTCAGGAGCAACCCTGGATCATTCAGCTGCCCTTGTCCCTTAGAGAACCCAGCAGGAGCAAGCCTGGATCACTCAGCTGCCCTTGTCCCTTAGCGATCCCAGCAGGAGCAAGCCTGGATCACTCAGCTGCCCTTGTCCCTTAGCGATCCCAGCAGGAGCAAGCCTAGATCACTCAGCTGCCCTTGTCCCTTAGCGATACCAGTAGAAGCAAGCCTGGATCACTCAGCTGCCCTTGTCCCTTAGCAATCCCAGCAGGAGCAAGCCTGGATCACTCAGCTGCCCTCGTCCCTTAGCGATCCTTCAGCAGGAGCAAGCCTGGATCACTCAGCTGCCCTTGTCCCTTAGTGATCCCAGCAGGAGCAAGCCTGGATCACTCAGCTGCCCTTGTCCCTTAGCAATCCTTCAGGAGCAAGCCTGGATCATTCAGCTGCCCTTGTCCCTTAGAGATCCCAGCAGGAGCAAGCCTGGATCACTCAGCTGCCCTTGTCCCTTAGCGATCCCAGCAGGAGCAAGCCTGGATCACTCAGCTGCCCTTGTCCCTTAGCAATCCCAGCAGGAGCAAGCCTGGATCACTCAGCTGTCCTTGTCCCTTAGCGATCTCAGCAGGAGCAAGCCTGGATCATTCAGCTGCCCTTGTCCCTTAGAGATCCCAGCAGGAGCAAGCCTGAATCACTCAGCTGTCCTTGTCCCTTAGCGATCCCAGCAGGAGCAAGCCTGGATCACTCAGCTGCCCTTGTCCCTTAGCGATCCCAGCAGGAACAAGCCTGGATCACTCAGCTGCCCACGTCCCTTAGCGATCCTTCAGCAGGAGCAAGCCTGGATCATTCAGCTGCCCTTGTCCCTTAGCGATCCTTCAGGAGCAAGCCTGGATCACTCAGCTGCCCTTGTCCCTTAGCGATCCTTCAGGAGCAACCCTGGATCATTCAGCTGCCCTTGTCCCTTAGAGAACCCAGCAGGAGCAAGCCTGGATCACTCAGCTGCCCTTGTCCCTTAGCGATCCCAGCAGGAGCAAGCCTGGATCACTCAGCTGCCCCTGTCCCTTAGAGATCCCAGCAGGAGCAAGCCTGGATCACTCAGCTGCCCTTGTCCCTTAGCGATCCCAGCAGGAGCAAGCCTGGATCACTGAGCTGCCCTTGTCCCTTAGCGATCCCAGCAGGAGCAAGCCTGGATCATTCAGCTGCCCTTGTCCCTTAGCGATCCTTCAGGAGCAAGCCTGGATCACTCAGCTGCCCTTGTCTCTTAGCGATCTCAGCAGGAGCAAGCCTGGATCATTCAGCTGCCCTTGTCCCTTAGAGATCCCAGCAGGAGCAAGCCTGGATCACTCAGCTGCCCTTGTCCCTTAGCGATCCCAGCAGGAGCAAGCCTGGATCACTCAGCTGCCCTTGTCCCTTAACGATCCCAGCAGGAGCAAGCCTGGATCACTCAGCTGCCCTTGTCCCTTAGCGATCCCAGCAGGAGCAAGCCTGGATCGCATGACCACTGTGGTTTGCCAAGTTTGCCCTTGCTGTCCCTTTAGCCAAATAATGTAGTCCTTTTAAAGCAGACCAACAGTCAAAAATGACTTAAACCAGACCAACACAACAAACAGTGCTCTTATGCGTCCATTCTCAGGTAAATTTAGATTGCTGCACATAAAAATTCATTCACATTTTTCTAACTCCTGCTGTAGTAAATTTCCGAATAAAATGTCAGCTCATGCATTTGCAGGCCACCAGCTAACAGGAAGTGCCGCTTGGCTTCCTGTTACTGTGCATTGTCAGTTATGTCAGTTGAATCAAGGCAGCGACATGGCTGAGATGCTGGAAAAGGAAGCCCAAAATTACCACTACCTTTGTATTGTATGTTAAAGCTCAGGAGTGTCCCTAGGCCCAGTAGTGTCCCTCAAATTGAATTGGCAGTAAAAGAAAAGCAAGCCTAAAAACAGGCTAAAAAACTGACAAACCTCCAGGTCTAGGAGAAGTGACTGATAAACGTAGAGGTCAGCTCAGCAAGCTGGAGCTGCAAGGAAAGTGCATTCCATTCTTCTCTCTTTCATCTACATAACCACAGGGGAACTATTAGGTTCATAGGCTGGTGATCACAAGCAGACATGCGCTTTCCTTACAGCACCAGAGGCCTGGGTTGCCACAGATCACATGCTTCAGTTGAACTTTTTCAGACTTAAGAATCCATTTAACTGCATTAAAATCTTTATTTTGTATATTATATATATTATGATAGCCCCCTTTAAAATGACTGAAATTAGTAGATTAAAATGTAAAACTTCGGGAAAAAATCTAAATCCTACAAATAATATCAGGTGATGACAAAATCTCACTTGTTTCTATACTGGGTGGTCTGAGAACCTAAGAAGAGAGAAGGTACTGTGTATCCATTCCGGGTGCACATCATTTGCTCAGACTGTTAAAAATATTTCTGAATATTCATGTTAGGTAAATTGTGGAGATTCAAGTTTGATGGAATAATTGACTAGCTTTTTTGAAACGTAATGTATATTAAACCATATGGCCACAAAACATGCAATGCTCTTAAATATGCTTAGTGACAGCTGTGGTTGGAGCCAATTACATTCTTAATCTTATCTCCCTTTCAGAGACAGCCAGCTTTTTTAGATCAGGGATTGTAACACTTCCAGTGGTTTTTGGTTGCTTGGGAGCCCACAAAGATATAATGAGGTCATTTGCATGGCTCCACAATAAGGCTTACTCAATAAGAAACATGGCAATTCAGTGACTCTTGGTCTCTATGAACCATGCTTTCTGTTTATTACTCCTTTGGCCTACCTTCATATTGACTCGTGTAGCAGGGAATGTGATAGAAAAGGGGACTGTGCAACACGTGCCTAGGCTAGGAAATAGCCATCTCTTTAGTTCTAGGGCACATTTACAGTAAACCATATTTCTGCCATTATCAAAGGAATTTTAGGATCCTAAGCAGACCTGAACAAATGAAGTCGGACAGCAGCAAGGTCTGATGGATTAGCATGTGTAACGTTTAGAGCCACTGTACCTAAATGGTTCTAGATTGCTTCCTGTCTGGGGTTACACACATCTCATACTTCTCTCATCAGGCTGCCATTTTAGATATAGACTACACTAGACACGACCAGATGTTCTGAGTCAAGCAGAGTTAACATAGGATCCTAAAAGGTAAAAAAAAAGATCAGACAAGTTTACGTTGCACAAAACAAAAAGATAAACAGGATGATAATTTAATTCCAAAAATTAAAAAAATAATCATTTTTCTTCAACAGACTAGATGACAAACCATGAATTCAGAATGCAAACCCTAATTATTTAGCTATTAATGACTAATGGCGTCATGTTTAAGATTTTTAATGGTGTAGAAATGTGTTGATTTTGAACTTCAGAACAGTTAGTAATAAGCCCAATGTGGTCAGGAACCTGCAACTCTTTAGGGGAAATCTGTTTCCTTAAAGATCAGAATAAAGGGGCACAAGATCTTTTACAGATGAAAGAAGAATTATCCCACCCCCTAATAATAGCTACAACACCTGCTGTTGTGTTTGTTTCTAGCCTGTGAGGCTTCTTGGTCTTTTCCCTGTGCTGTCTGTCTCTGGGTCTCCACCCACTCACATGTATTTATTTTCTCTGACTGTGTTCCCTATATATGCTTTGTTGGTTCATCATGTGAGTCTTGTGAGTATCCCACACATACATGTTACTCTGTTGGGCCTGAGGCCTTCTGATTACTGTGTTCGGTTTCTGACCTTCTGGTATCTGTAATTATGTGTTTTGTTGGGTTCCTGTTGTTAGGACCCGGTCCCTGGTTCCCACTATTTGGAGCTAGGCTGAAGAATTGAGCAGTCAAGAATGTGGAGGCAAAGCTTTGTTGTTTAAGTGTAATGCTGGACAGAATTTAATATTTTTCTGAAAGTTATTGTAAGAGTATATTATTGAATATCAAACAGGTTCTTGGCATTCCAGACTCTTCTATCCATATTTGTCATACTGTCTGGTTGTCCTTCCCTACCCCTATTGGGAGACCCAGGTGGTGTAACCTCTGCCTTTGCTGTCTGGAACTGTTTTCATGGCTTTAGAGCCACTATCATCTAAATTCTGTACCTGCATTTTCTTCTGAATATCTGATTTAGAAACACAAAGAATCCTAGAGAACTGAACATGTTCCATGGTAGGTGTGGTACATCTTATGGATATGTGTAGCTTAAGGGAATGCCTTGAACTCATCAGGTGGTCACCGCAAGCTTGGAGGTAGGCGGTAAAGACAACCGACAATTAGAAAAAAGGTAAACAATCTGCTTTGCATTTCTCGATTTAGCTCAAGCCGGCCCATAACCAAGGATGAGGCAGCTGTGTGGACACACAAAGTGCAAATCCTGTGTGTCAATAGTGTGTGCAAAGCAAGCAGGCCAATATAAGGCGCACATGACTGTAAACTTTCATTAGGAGGGCTAACATAGAATGTTCTTATTCCAGCATTCACGGTGTAAGGAGAATCTACATCTGGGAGCAATTAACCCGATCAGACCTGGATTACCACAAACAGCGAGTCTCAGCAAAAGCAGCTAGCTTTTGTTCATAACAGTGGCATATCCCTAATGCAGTGTGTACAGTGTCCAGTTGAGGGTGGTTTGCTGTACATTTACTGCACACGTTGGGGATTCAATTGGGAAAGTCCTCCTAGTCATTAGGGAGTTGTATTTGCTACATAGATTGTGCAGGGGTGAAAGGGCTGCAAGCAGAGAGAGAGCACAGAGTAGGTCAGGTAAGAGGAGTGACCAAACCATAATTCTGTTAGTGGCTGAAACAGAGTGTGTCATGATTCTGTGACTCATGAGGCAGGATATTTATCAGAGCAAGTGCAGGAAAGAGGCCCAAGCCTGAGCGTTCTTAGGTTGTATGACATCTTATGCTGGGACCGACATATGTTGGGGCAGTCACAGTGGTCATGGTAGGTTGGGCAAGGGGAGATATGTGAAATAAAAATAACAGAGGGAAGTCTGTTGTCTTCACTGGGCACCCATAACCACACCCTGCCCCCTGATGCTACTTTCGCATTATTTGGTGGTCTGGTAGCTTTCCAGTAGAACCCTGTCCTCAAGGCTTCCAACAAGTCATGTTTTGCAGACCTCCACACTGATGCACAGGTGAAGTCATTAGTGCTGAGGCAGAGCTATAAAACTAACTATGTGGAGATCCACAAAATATAACCTGTTGGTGGGCATTGAGGAGAGGGTTGGGGAATACTGCAATAGGAAACCCATACTAACTCCAGCCTTTTTTTCTAAGAAGAAACAGCAGAGCTTTGATACCTGGAAAAATAACTCATCAGGTCAATGCACAGTGGCAGAGGAATGCAAGAGAAGTGCATCTGACTCTGAAATCAGGATGCCCTGGGGGTGGGGATGTGAGCAGATCTTCAGTCATTTTTCACTGGAGGTCCACTTTAAATCGTGCCAAATGAACATGCACCACTTGTCACAGGCATTTGCACATGATGCATGAAAATGCACAGAACACAATCTGTAACATTTCAAGATATCTAGCCAGGGATTGGAATGAACAGCCATGCTTTCTACCACCTCAACAGCAGGAAGTGGATGAGTTCAGGATTATCAAGATAAGGATGTAGCAGAAGTGTTTCTTGTAGACACACAGATAGATATATAAGCAGTCATGGTGGAATGGAATTGAGCTTAGACCTGCTCTAGCATTTACAGCACACTGCAGGACATGGATGTGAGGCATATGGAACAGGCTTCAAGTAAGCTTCTTGCTGCTTTATAATTACCATTTCTTGGAATGTCCCTTTAAGAGATGTCAATTCCACCTCTGTCCATGATCTGTCCCTACAACGATTTGGCCTCAGCTTTCGTGCCCTCCCTTTGACTGGCTCAATGATATGTGTCAGGGCAGCCATGGGCTAGCCAGGGGTCGGTAATAAAAATTACATTGACCTATCAGCAGGAAATCCAAGTTTAATTTAAACAAACACCATATAGTTAAATGCGGTCCCAGCACACCGCACAAAAGGAACACAACCTGAAGGCACCACTCACCCCTCAACAATTAACTGATGACACCATCTATAATCAAAAAAACTTATATTTTAATTCATTGAACATTAAAAGACCATAATAGACATTACACAAACAAGCACATTAAAAAAAAATATAACAAACCCCAGCAGCAGGGATAAGTAAAAAAAACCCCATCAATACCCATATTCAATCTGATACAAAGCCAATACTGATCAAAAAAGTGCAATCGTGCATTTAAGACAAAAAGTGCTTATAGTGCAAAAATACAATACACAAGCTCAACAATGTAATACAAATAATTCTAAAGAAAATCCACCTCAGTGCAAGATGAAACAATAACCCCCCCCCCCCCCCCTTCTGGGACCAATCAATGCTCTTACCACCCACACGTTCCGTGACTTAATGTCACTTTCTCAAGGTGCTACCCTGTGCAGCCAACACTCACCTCCCCCACGCCTCCCCCTCACGCATGACGTCCCCGGCCGGCAGCCGCACAACACGCCGGAGGAGACAGGAAGCACAGCGCGATAACTCTGCCCCCTGACCTTATCCATACAATGACATGCTGTCCAGCATCACCTCCGCCGCCCCCCAAACCGCCCACAAGCCCGCCCCACACAACAACGCCGCATCGCAGCGCGTGTCTGTGAGCACGGACCCGCAGACAGAGGAGGCAGGCGGAGGCGAGGCCAACAACCCGGAATCCCAGTGAGCACAAACACCATGATGCTCACTGTGTGAACGTGTGGCTGCACAGGGGGCATTGATTACCCAAAAATGTACCAAAATATTCAGCATAGACAAAATACATATATTAAAATCCATATAAATCAGAAATAATGCGCATACATAATGAACAACATGATATACATAGGTGTCAACGAATCAACAAATCAAGCAACATAGTATATGGCTTCAATGAAGGATCATTCTGCATGAATGGGAAGACATTTAATCAAAAGGGTACTTGCTTTCTTATGTTATAGATCAATGATCAGCACCAACACTAATAAATAAATAAATAAACCAATAAATGCAATCCGAGTCCCACCCTGCCCGGCCCACACAGAAACAGACCCCACAACACAAAAAAAACAATATATATATATAAATTGATTTCACAATATAATCTAATAATCAATACCAACAGACCAAGTCAATACATATGCATATACCCCCCCACACAACCCCCCCCCAAAAAAAAAACCCCAACCCGCAAACCATATTGGTGTACAAAAAAAGAAAAAAAACACCAACAACTACAACAGTGATACAACAATAGTAACAACAATAATAAATGTGATACATAAAAACAACACAATCAAAGTATCCTTGCGACCGCCGATCAAATCGTCGACCGACCACAGACATCTTACTCCTCATCCGGATGCGATGTTCAAAGATACATATCACCCCAAACCGTGAGCACTAAAATTAAATCAAATCAAAAAACAAACATAAAAATGTGAACTAAATGTGCGAAAAATATATTTGAAAAAAAAAAAACCTTCATTCAAGCTCCTAAAAATTCCAAAAATAATAATAAAGGGGAGTAATGAAAAATGAATACTCATAATAGGTGATACATAATAACCTCATAAAGGGCCTATCTCCCCAAAAAGGGCTCAAAAGAAGCATCTTCATTGAGTCCCAGGGGTGCAATCATATTCAATCTATACATCCATTTGAGTTCATTCTGGAGTAGTCTACATTACATGTTACCTCCCCTAATGCCAAGTTGTATTCTCTCTAATGGAGTAACCTTTAGAGAAAGGGGGTGTCCACCATGAAATGTAAAAAGTGATCGGTCACCGGGGATATCATTTTGTTAAGATCCTTATCCCTTGCCACAAGCCTAATGTTGGAAAGGTGGGCCTGAATCCTGGTTTTGTCTCACCTATATATCCTAACTTGCAATTGCATTCCAATAGGTACACCATACCAATAGTTCTGCAATTTAATAAATCACGTATCTTGTACCTCTCCTTGGTAAATCGATTGGTGACTGAGTCTGTTTTAACAATATGGTGACAGATAGAACAATTGCCACAAGCAAAACTACCTCTAACCTTCTGTTTTTCCAACCACATCCCAGGTCTAACAAAATGGCTGCGACACAGGATATTCTTTAAATTCGGGGCCTTCCTAGCCGTCATACATACCTGCTCCCCAATAAATGTACTAATAGTTGGATCAGATTGCAAAATCCCCCAATGTCTGTTCAATATCCCACAAATTGATCCCCAATTGTTACTATACCGGGTCACAAACCTGATATCATCCTCCTTTTAACGTATTCTCGGATTGAGTAGATCACTGCGGGTCATGCCCGCCACCTGACGGTAGGTTCTGGTCACAAACTTTTTAGGGTAGCCCCGATCACAAAATCTTTTCACCAGACCCAGTGCCTGCTCATGAAAGTCCTCGTCATTAGAGCAATTCCTCTGAGCCCGGGTGAATTGACCTTTGGGAATGCCCATCCTCTGGTGTTTCAGATGGAAGCTCCCAAATGAAGGAGACTATTAACAGACATCTTTTTCCGGAATAACGTAGTAGAGATAGTGCCATCGCAATCCAAACTCAGCTTCAAATCCAAAAACTCAACCTGTGAGGTAGATATAGTGTATGTTCACAACGCCGGCCGGGGACGCCATGCATGAGGGAGAGGCGTGATTGCGGGGGCGCGACTTCTCACTTTAAGGTGAGTGTTGGCTGCACAGGCTAGCACCTTGAGAAAGTGACATCACGTCACGGAACGCGTGGGTGGTAAGAGCATTGATTGGTTCCAGCAGGAAAAGGGGGGGTTATTGTTTCATCTTGCACTGAGGTGGATTTTCTTTAGAATAATTTGTATTACATTGTTGAGCTTGTGTATTGTATTTTTGCACTATATGCACTTTTTGTCTTAAATGCACGATTGCACTTTTTTGATCAGTATTGGCTTTGTATCAGATTGAATATGGGTATTGATGGGGTTTTTTTTTACTTATCCCTGCTGTTGGGGTTTGTTATTTGTTTTGTAATGTGTTTGTTTGTGTAATGTCTATTATGGTTTTTTAATGTTCAATGAATTAAAATATAAGATATTTTGATTATAGATGGTGTCATCAGTTAATTGTTGAGGGGTGAGTAGCGCCTTCTGGTTGTGTTCCTTTTGTGCGGTGTGCTGGGACCGCATTTAGCTATATGGTGTTTGTTTAAAAAGACTTTTGGGACACTGAACTGGCACATTTTTTTCTCTCTGTTGGTTATTTGTGTTTGGTGGTGCTGGACTGATCGCACTCTGTGCAGATTGTATTTGAAATCCAAGGTTAAGGTAATACAATTTATTGGTTAACTTAATAGATTGGAAATACGAGCTTTTGAAGCAATTCAAGCTCCTTTTCAGGCATAATAGAGATCTGTAACTTAGACACATTGACCTATGAATGATGCTTCATGTAAAATTCTATACATAAAATTCCAAAAATAATTTTTATCTGCAAATATTTGAATTTATTATGAGTAGTAAAGAGTATGAGTATGAGTAGGACAGAACACTATAGAATGGTTTGGAGCTATATTTCAAAAGTATTATTTTATTGTACAAATGTATGCCAACGGCACAATGTGTATAAAACTGTAATGGAAGGAAAGTTTATTCATTGGCCAAAGCCACCGCTCAGATGACCACTGAAATCTAAGGCTAGGTGGTATAAAATACACTTTTTTGCTTTTCATTGCTGGGTTCATAAATTATCAGCCCATTATGACCTCCCTGACAGCAACATCTATGTATGTAAGGTACTCCTTTGAACTTAAAATTGGCGCAAGGCACTCCGTTTCCTTTGATCACCCAAATAAAGATTAAATTACTTGTATTCTTTATGTGACATTAATGACAGACTCCCACAGACAATTAAAACAGCATGAACCTAATTTGAAATAAGTAGATATCTTTCTGCTGGATATTCTTTGAATTACCATGCATGCCAAATGACCATTTTTTTCTTTTTTATAAATTAAATGAGAAAATACCCTATCATAGGTACAAGTGACTTTTTGGCAAAATAGCCTTAACTAATTGGAAACAAAAGCTATACTGGAAATTATAGAATGAAAGACGTACAAGTGACTTTTTGAGAAATATTATCATTTTTGTTTCTGGTGTGATTGAGGGCCACCATTAGTAATTTTCGGGTCCAATACGACCTCAATGTCATGGCCCCTCTAGGCCTCAACCTGATTTTGACATGAATTTTAGTGGATGTTTATAGAGGTGACAATGCTGTGGTCAGGGCAGCGCATGTCTGCCAGAACAATAATACCAGTAAGAAAAATGTCTGCTGACTTTAGCAGACCTCATCTGGACTCCCTGAAAACACAGGAGCAGGATAGAAGTCAAAGGGATGTCACCAGGGTTGACAGTTAGGCATCCCTGGGTGACCAAGCCCCATACAGGATTCCTGTACTGTCTTGATGAAAGTACTGATTAAATGCCACCTCCCTCTTGGGAAGTCAGACAATTAAACCAGAAGAAAGTGAATAGATTCTTGAATTGAGGGTTTGCTAGCGAAGCCAAGGGCAGAAGACCTTCAGTAGCAGTATGAGGAAAAGTTTGATTAGGCAAAACATTTTGATTGGAGAAAATGTGTTTATAATAACCACCTTTATATTTTGAAGTGCGGTCAAAGATACATATAACCCTTTTTGGTGGTGGATTCACAGAAGTTTTATCCAACACTGTTGGTGTTTTTACTCCGCTGGAAGGCATCATTACAGTTCCAATACTGGGACTGTATTTGATAGAGGAATTTGTTTATTTGCGTATGGTTTTTGGGACACAGCCTAGACTTCCCTAGCGTTTTGAGTATTATAAGATTTGTTGAATACTAATAATACAAATTTTAAATTCCCTGCGCGGAAAAATATTTTTGGGTGTTTAACACCATTAATTTATCAGATTCTTGACTTTACCTTCACATGGAAAGCTATTGGTTACAAGGAAGCCAAAAATAGATTTTTAGTAGGTTTATGAATTTTGGATGGATGCAGACTAAAATAAGAAGGGAACTTTTAGTAACATAAAATTATCAATTGACTGGTGATGATATAGATTTTTTTTCTAGTTTTCCTTTAAATTTTGTTACCAGGCTTAATCATAGCAAACCTGACCCCTTTTCTGTGATCTCTCCCCACCCCTTAAATAGATGTGAATGTGTGTTTTGTGTGTGTGTACAGCAATGCACACTGGAGGTGTTGTTATTAAGCTCCCGAGGACATCTGACTGTCGGTAAACTGGTAATTTGTGGTGTTTTACAAAAGGTGACTTATGTGAGTTTTTTTTAATCTAGAGAAACATTATTTATGCATTAAAATATTCTTGTGAGAGTGACGCATTTATTGTTTGGACCTTTTACTTTTATGGCAGTGGAATTTTGTAGGCTATAAAGCTGGACACAGAAAGGCTGTGTTGTCTGCCTCTTTTTAAGTTACTGTGTAACTAGCAGAATTGTGCCCATTCGCTGAGCAACAAAAACACAGGGAGCATGTGTTACAAGACAGGCTTATTCATATATCACTGACATACGCAGTAGCACTTTCTAGTTAACGCTAAATAGGACTTGCACTCTAATGTCCCCTGTCCTTGGTGGGCTTTAGGGTGGTAAGGTTTTTTTTCCCAACTCCTCTTTCCCGACACCCTACCGAGAGACCGCCTCCCCTTGACCTCATAGGGACAGGAAGTACCGGAGAAGTTTAAAAGTTCATTTAGTCTACTACTTCCTCTGTGTCTTTCCTGTCCCTATTAGAGAAAAGCAGAAAAGTCCTGGGTTCAGTAAAGTTTTTCTATTTTTTTTTTTTCTGTTGCCCAGGGGTTTTTTTCGATTATTTTTTCCTATTTTTATGGGTCGTTCGAACATGGACTTCCAAGCATTTTTTTTACTTATTTTTTTGTTTCTCAGGGGTTCTCCTTTCCAAAGGTCCTCAGGAAAGGGGTTTGGAAAGCAAACACATTATTTTTTCCTAAGAACCCCTGAGAGAATAGGGAGACTGAAGCCGGTCTAGAATGGTCTCTGGCCTCCATTCTCTCCAGGCTAATGCAGCCTCAGTCGGTTTCTGAGGGTTTTCTGCATAAAAAGCTTTTATTTTGGCTGCCTGTTGGTTTCGCTTCTAGCGGCGAATAAAAAAAACATGGAGCGTCCAACGCACTTTCGGTTCAGCGACACACAGATTACCTGCCGGCCGAGGAAAGGATGTGTTCCTTCTTCTCCGCCACCATGTTGGTGGTTCCGGGACTGCAGTGACTTGCGCTGTGCGTCACACGTCGCTTCTGGGTAGTTTCCGGATTGCGGCACCATCTTTAAAAGAAAAGCAGGCTGTATAGATCTTTGGAGGGCAGCTCTCTGTCCTAGAGGGGGCTCCGTTTTTTCCTCTGTTCCAGGGGGCCATGGCAGACCAAGCAAAGCCTTAGGTAGGTCGGGCAGTATTGTTTCTTGCAGGTGGGTGTGCATGAGGAATGGCCTAGTTACTGTTTTTTGTGTATACATTCACCTGCTGTGTAATGTATGCTTTGATGGCAGCTTTGTCCCTCTTTCTGTCTTTTTTAGGATGAGTCAGCCAAAAAGAAGTCAGATAGTAAATCAAATAAGCCATGCCCTAAGCCTAAACCTGCCCGATGTATAATAAATCTCTGCCATCCAGATCAAATAGACCCCTTTGTTCCCATTGCTCAGAAAAATTAGTCATTAGGGATGGATGATGGACACCTTTAAATGTATGCAAGGTTATTTTGCTTTGCAATCTAGTCATGGGTCATCACCTCCCTCCTCCATGTGCACCCACTTCCCCTCCTCCTCCAGGGCCTGTTATTCAGCAATTTTCTAGAAAAGGTCAGCCCCGGACATGGCTTCGGGGTCTGAAGAGGAGGGGGAGCTGGTGGACGAGGATTCAGCCCCTAGAGGAAGGTTTAAACTAACTTCAGAGGATTCTCTGGAACTGATAAAATTAAGGGGCTCTTAACCCTAAAGCTCCCAAAACTCTGGAGGATGATATGTATGTGGAGCTAGAAAGTAGACCTTCTCTTACCTTCCCTTTCAACCAGCATATAAAAGTCATTATTTTAGCAGAGTGAGAGCTAGCTGATAGAAAACACTTCATTCCAGTTTCATCAAAAACCCATTACCCGTCCCAAGGTAGATGCCTCGGTGTGTGTTCGCAGTTCTGCTCCTAAATCTAGCAGCCCAGGTATCAGAAAGAGCTTTGTCGGCATGGCTTTCTGATATGCAAAAGCAAATGGTCGAATGTTACGAAATATAGAACTTAGAGGAGTCCATTTATTATCTTTTCCCTGGCAGCAACATTTTTATTGGATGCATCTACTGAGGCTGTATGGTTAAAAGTCTATGAGGGTGACCTTACTGCTAAAAATAAGCTGAGTGGTATGCCTTTCAAGTGGTCTCTGCTGTTTGGATCAGGACCACAGGAGCTGCTTACAGGTGGCGGATAAAAGGTTACATTTCCTAAACCTCCTCCTAAAAAGAAATGTATTCCTAGGAAAAACTAAAGGATTATAGGATTGATCAAAGGCCCCACACAAACAACAGGAGATGGCAGGCACCAAAACAGAACAAGCAGAGAGAATACCTCTTTGCTGCAGCTCAACAGGTTATTTCTAAATTATCCAGCCTTACAATGAGGATCATCCAGTGGGAGGAACATTGTCCTGGTTTTTCCAGCAGTGGATTCAGGTTTTAGACAACAGGTGGCTACACAACCTGGTTTATCAGGTGTTCAAATTGGGATTCAAAGGCATTCCACCGAATCCTTCAGGTTGATCAATTCTCTGGACTTCATCATCAGGCATTAGTGGAGGCAGTACAATCTCTTTTTCAGGACATGGTAAATCTGCAAGTCCCCATGAAGGAACAGGGGTGAGGGTTTTATTCCACCCTTTTTTGTCACATATCTCACAGATTGATTTTGAATCTGAAAATTCTAAACAGATGCATTCTTTGCAATTCTTTGAAATTCAGGATGGAATCTTGTTATGACAACAATTCCTTTGCTGGAGAAGGTGTCAATAGACATTACGGACGCTTATTATCACATTCCTATTCACTAGGAATCTCAGATTCCTGAGAGCGGCTTTCTCCTGGAACGGTCAGATCTGCCACATTCAGTTTGTAGCCCTCCCCTTCAGGCTTTACTCAGCTCTGAGGGTCTTTACAAAATTGATGATAGAAGTGGCAGCTCACTTGAGAAGACATCCTGATTGTGGCAGTTTCTAAAAAGTTGTTGACCAGTTAGTTCTTCAAACCCTGAAATTTCTAGGGATTCAAATAGATATCAAGATCACAAATGTATTTTCTCCCACAAGAAAAGAAGAATTCCAGAGTTTTCAGCTGGCAGCAGTGTCTTCTATTCAGGAGGCAATGTTGATTCTTGGTTGCGTGACCACGAATGCCAGAGCCCAGGGTTGAGGAGGCCAAGTGTCTTCCCTTTCCTCAAATCAGGAGGAATTGTTTGTGATTTGGTATGTGGTAACATTGACCTTTCAGGGAAATGTTCGAGTCTTGATGGACAATGCAGTGTCTGTGGCTTATGTAAATCAACAAGGAGTTACTGTTACCCCGGGCCTGATTGCGATCACAATAAGGATATTTGCCTGGGCAGAAAATAATGTATTGTCCTTGAAGGGAAAATTGAATGTGCAGGCAGAGCCATCACATACTCCATCCAGGGGAATGGAGCCTGGACAAGAGAATTTTTCGAAAACTATGTCAGAAATGGGGAACCCCCATGGTAGATCCCTTTGCCTCACGAAGCAATGCAAATCTTCCCCAGTTCTTCTCTCTGAATCCTTGGAAGAATCCAATGGCAGTAGATGCATTAATCTAGGACTGGAGGGGGGGTGTTCGATTACGCCTTTCCACCCTTGATCCTAATATCCAGTCTCCTAAACAAGATCAGAAGGGACAGGGCAAAGGTGATGTTCATCTGCCCTTATAAGGCCAAAAAAAGCATGATTCCCAATCTTGAGTCAAGAAAATCCAGTTCTTCTGCCTTGCTGTCAGAATCTTCTCTTGCAGGGACCGATTCAGCATCCGCAAGTCAAAGAGTTGAGACTGAGGGCTTGGAGGTTGAATGGGAAGGGCTGGCAGCAGGAAGCCAGTAACATCCAACAATTTTTCAAGAGTGTGAAAGGCTTTTGGCCGTTTGAACAGGAATAATCATATTTCCTTCTCTCCCCTCATGTGCCTAACGTCTTGGAGTTCCTGCAAAAAGGTGTAGACATGGGACTTGTTTAGCTCATTAAGAGTACAATTGGCAGCCCTTAGTGCCTTTTTTTGGTATGTCCCTCTCTAAACTGCTATTGGTAATGTATTTTAATGAGAATGAGAGAATGGAAATAAAAAGCAGTAAGTCAGTTCCTCCTTGGAATCTTTCTTGAGTCTTAAAAGGGTTTCTTCTGCCTCCTTTTGAGTCTGTACAGTTACAGATCAGAGAATTAACCCTAAAGACTTTTTTGGGCTGCTATTTGCTCATCCAGAATAATTAGTGAAATTCAGGCCCTGTCCGCTAGACCAACATTCTTGAGAATCCTGGAAGACAGGATAGTGTTAAAAACTTTACCTGGTTTTCTCCCCAAAACGGTGTCCAAATTTCATAAGGATCAGGAAGTAATTCTGCCGTTCTTCTGTGACAAACCTAAAAATGAAAAGGAAGCTAAACTGGGCGGTGTAACGTTTCAAAATCTACTATCACTAGATGGATTAGGTTAACCATCACTGCTTATAAAAGTTCAGGTTACAACGAAAACGTCTTACCAGTAATAGTAATCCAGTACTTTTCTTTTAATGGACCAGGGAACTATGGTCTGGGTACGGGCAAAAGGAAAACAGTTGCCACCTACACATGCTGTGTGACAGCTGTTTTGGGGATCAGTTAGGTTCAAAGGGGGGCAGTCAGTGTGTTTTGTCCCTGGAAGGGGGGGACATAGCTATTTACAGATGTTAATGCTACATTTAATATTATATACTACCTACATTTTAGATATCTGGATGCCCAAAACTTATAGCCGGTTTAGACGGTCACAATGCAATGCGGTTGGGCCAGTTGGGCTAGTTGGGCTGCTGCTTTTAAACCGGACCAACACCCGTTATTACATTAAAGGGTGTTGGTCCCACTCTTTGCTGCTGAGAAGAAGCTCGAGGGGGGAATCCAGAACGCTGGAGCCCCCTCACACCTAAATGCATAGGACGCTTAAAACCCTCACCTTTCTTACGAGCCAGCACGGCTCGTAAGGAAGGTGAGTGTTTTAAGCATCCTGTGAAGTTAGGTGTGAGGGGGCTCCAGCGTTCTGGATGCCCCCCTCGAGCTTTTTCTCAGCAAGAGCGGGAACAACACCCGTTAATGTAATGTTGGTCCCTCAATACCTACCTCCCTAGACTGCCTCCAAGCTCTCATGTACCTGGCCCAACTGTACCTTCCTGCAAAGGAACCATAACCAATCACCTCTGTCCAGGATCCAGCACCATGGGTATCTTCTTAACCCAAGGGGGCATCCAATGTAGGGCTTGCGGTGGCTTCTGTCAACTCTCCGGCCGCCACAGGGAAGTGCCTTTTATGCCGGGTGTGAGATTATGTCATCTCCCTCAGCTGGTATAAAAGGCAGCTCCCGACAGTTGGAGCGAGAGCAAGATGTGATTGGCCGAAGCCGTCTGCAGGAGCTTCTGCCGACCACTTCCAGCTGTCAGACACAGCGGCTGCGATCAGAGCGGGACAGCAGGATCATGATGAAAGGAGGTAAGTAGAAAAAATAAAATTTCCTTTTTACATTTAACCTTTTATGAACTGGTAAGAGGTCCTTGAGACCGCTGTACCAGTTCACAAGGCAGAAGAGGCTGGCAAGTCACCTGCCAGAAAGCATATATAACCCACACGCCACTACCAGGGCCGCATGGCGTGCGGGGCAAGCTGTCACGAGTTCTTGGAATCTTGAGGGATGTTGGGATTTGGGCCTGGTGAACTCACCACACACTGCAGATATCTTTATTAAAGCAAGCACACTTCCAACTCAGCAACAGCAATTCAGCAAAGTACTTCAATTCAGCACAAGTACACAAACAGCAAACAGGCTCACAGGATCCCGGGGTGACTCTAGGGGCTGGGACTATACTACTTTGGTACCTTTGTGTGTTGGTCCTCAGTGTACTCCATTCTGCTCCTCCTAGGCCCACATGGATGTCTCTCTGTAAGTAGCTTTCTGTCTTACTCCAGCAGGCTCAGCAAACTGTAGCTCTTTCTCTCCTGTGTAGTAGTTCTTTCCTCTTTTAAAAGGGTTAGCAGGCTCCATTAGGTAGTGCATCTCCAAGGCTCTCTTTCTCTCAGTACTCCATCTCTACACAACTCAGTACAAGTGAAAACTGCACATTCTAGAAAGGTGTCTGTAACTTATAAACCCTCTGCTTATGATGTCACTTTTCCACAGCAGCCTCTAGTGGTTAACTTCGTCACTGCTGTTATGTAATATGCAGCTAGGCTGTTTTATACAGGGTTTCCTATGAGAGATTAGGTACCCCCAGTTTTTACCTGGGCCACACATGGTACTTGTATTTCATTTGAAAATGTCATAAAGCATTCCTTTCGGTTTGTTGTGTCTCCTGAGAAGGAAAGGGTTTCTACCGATACATATGTGGTACCATTGTATTCGAAAGGAAAGGGGCTATTACATGCAATATGGTTTTCTGGAGTAACTTACATTTTTTATTTAAAAAAGTGACAAAGTTTAAAACATATATATATATATATATATATTTTAACATTTTCTACCAAAAATATTAAGCCCAAACATGAAATTACCCACCCCTGCCATATTATATCTCCCTACAATACTAAAGCCTCAGCATCATCAAGCTGGTTATATCTAGCCTGGCCATGACTTAGCCCCATCCTTGAAGTGCACTTGTTGACCGGTTAGGGAGCACAACTGGGGGGGGGGGGTTCAGCAAGGCTGTCACGGGCTCTTTATGGGCTGGAAGAACCAGGAAAAATCCCAGGCCTGGTTTTTGGCCCGTCCACCTCTGAGTATAATGTAGAACCGCATCATTACAGAACTTACTCTCAGCCTTGTGTGAGGGATAAATAAGAAACGTTGTCAGCTCATTGGAGCTTGAATTTGAATTAAATTGAAATAAGGGAGCATTATTGAGACGGGGTTGAGAAAGAGACCCACTGCAAATTAAATACATTTTAAATAGTTTTAAAGTGGACCAACACCCAGGATTTTGACTATCCTGGGTATTGGTCCACTTCCCCGGGGCACCCCGATCGGGGGTGCCCCACTGTGTGAAACCCCCCAGAAAGCCCCCAAAACTCACCTCTCCCCGCTCCCACGTGGCCGCGCCGTCCAATCGGCGCCGACGGACAAGCTGATTGACAGCGACGTACAAGCAGCTTGCCCGTCGGCGCCTCCCGCGCGTCACTCTTGATGTGTGCGCGCCCGCGCCGGCCATTCAGAGACGGCCGGCGCGGGCGCGCGCACGTCTAGAGGAGCACGAGTGAGGCGGCGGAAGCAGCGGCTGGAGAGGTAAGGTTTTTCGGGGTGTTTGGGGGGTTTACACCCCGCGGGACATCCCGATCTCGGATGTCCCGCGGTGTATGAGGTGATCGGCCCGGTAATCTTATAGATTCCCGGGCCGATCACCTCAGGGTGTTGGTCCACTTTAATAGTTTTTACCTCAAAGTCCGGGGTAGCTTTAGAGTAATAGAGTAATTCACACTTTAGTGAATACCCCATATGGGTTTATTATTTGCTAATGCATGGAAAATGTTTCTTCCTAACAGAAAAACTGCTGGACCTCAGCTGGAGAACATTTTTTTGAATTTTGTGGTAAACAGCTTGCCAGCCAGTTGACATGAGGTGACAAGCATTCCCACATGAGGTGAACAGCTCACCTAGTTTTAGGGAACATGTCATCCATGTTATTTATAGGCTACTTCTTCAGGGTAAGATGTCCTTTAATCTCTTTTTGTTGAAAAAAAAACATCTGAATACAAGCTCGCATGCTATGGATCATCCTCCAGAGACCAAACTGACCTCTTGATCCATATTTTTTGCATGTGTATAAAGATTGGGTTACTCTGGGTTGCTTTATGCCTTTCCAGTGATCTGTTGTTCTAAAGACACTACATCAACAAATGCCTCACTGATTACATTACAAAAAGATTAACTAAAACATCAACTTACTTGAGGCAGCTGTTTAATATTACATAAGATATATATTTCCACAGCTAAGTAAAAACATTGCACAGTAATCTTTCAGGATTTGAGACATTCTCTCCCTGAGTATGAAATGGAAATGATCCTGTAACAGTTGGGGATGATGATACAGACATTGTACTTCAATGACTCTCAGTCTCATAAGCTAATTCTAGTCACTGAGGGAGTCTTAATCAGTCGCAGTGTTAGACGGTGGCATCATAGTCTGTTGTGTAGCTTCAGTCATTTGGCTTGTGCAGACTTGGCTTTGGTGTATAATCAACGTACTGATTTGGGGTTTTTCTAAACCAGTCGGTTTGATCTTATTTAGATACTCCAAATTGTAACAAGCTGTAACCACAGGCGGGGCTGACATCTGGACAATACAGGCATAAGAACCTTAGGCAACAGAATACAGAGAGAGACCAGATGCAGTTATGAATAAAGCTGGAGGCAGAGTATTTAGTATTGCGGTACAGCATGCTGCAAATATGTAAACAGAGCCATTAAAAACCATGGTCAGGACTGTCTCTGAGGTTTGACATTACAGGAGAGCTAGGCCGCAGCACTCTGCAGTCCCATAGGTGTGAGCCAGGCCTGTCAAATATGTGCTTTACTACTTACAAATATGTGCTTTACTTACTTACCGTGTACAGGCCCAGCCAAAAGCCTCATTGCTAAATTAAAAGTATTTAGTTTGTTTCTCCATCAGCAGGGAACTTTATCCCCAGCTTTCCCAAGTCAAATCATTTCATCCCACCTCCTTCTGCGATGGTGGTCACACTAAAGTCACACAGGGAGGGTGAGCAGTTGCAGTATTACTGCGCACTACAGATTATAAGGGTCAAAAGCAAAGGGGGACCAGTGACCATAGACGTTCACCCTAACTGTGAATGTCAGTCACTTGCTTGGCCGTCAAACCTTGGTCTTGTAGCCTCCCACATCCATATTCACAACTGCCAGATGGTACGTTTCCTTTCTGCAAGCACCACCACTACTATCTTCTATCAATATGTTTTTATTGAATAAAGGCATCTGTAGGTTAATCCGAATGTATTCACAGAAAGGGTTTATAAGACACACAATGTAATACACTTATACATATCTAAGTGCACGTAATCTGTGTCGCATGATCGTGTAGCAAAAAAGATAACATCCCATCTGGGCCCTATCCTATCCTTCGCGATTAAAAGTAAAATGAAAAATCGGTCCAAAAAGAAATATAATAATCACTAATACTACATAAATACTACAGACCCTATATACACCACTACTATCTTCATTCATGGTGCTGTATTTATCTTCATTCAAATGTCAGGAAGCACATTCTCAACCACTATTAGAATACTTTGACCCCACAGAGCCAGAGTATTAGAGCTCCCAGCCCTCATTTTTGTCTTTTCATCTATGCCTGTATTAAGATGTACAAAGGCACAGCATCCTCTAACGTTCACCTTGCAGACAGACAGTCTAAAGTAAGCCTACAGACAAAGACCTCATGCCCCTTTATACAGTATTTGTTTGTAGGTATTTAGCAGAAGCAGGGCATAGCTAGACCCTTGTCAGGCCCCATACCACATTTTTGTCTGCATTGCCCTTGTAAGCAAGATGATCATAGCACCAAGGACACCGATTCTGATTACAGGTTACTTAGGCATATTGTACTGAGGTGTGGGGGTAAAGTTCATGATTGACCTAATGCTTAGCCAATCCAAACATTCCACTGCGGCAGTTCAGCCAATGAATTGGTGCAGGGCCTATTTAAAAATTAACCACATGTCCAGGGTTTGGTGGGTCAGTCTTCTCATTACTGGGAAGCAAAGTGGTGCATTTAAGCATCCCCAGAGTTTTTGAGGGGACAGTGGCAAAAAATGCTTTAAAGTGGGATTCCGATCAGTTTAGTAAAGGGAGGCCCTGGGGGTAATATAAGGGTTTTTATGGGGAAGCGAGAAGGTACACACAATCAAAAATGCTGACCACAAAGTCTTAGAGGAGCAGGGGTACAGCAACTGTAGCACCAATTCTTGCATTTCATTTCATTTGCCTAAATCATGTTGATATCTGCTGCTGCCCATACACTTCTGATCACGAGGTTTGAGATTGAACGTGCTTCACAAATAAAGCAACTAATTTGGGTTTATTATAGAGTATTATAGTATTATTGTTGAGTTCTACAAACAATATTGTTGCGTATAACTTAAATATTTTATTATACTACCTATGCTAATACACGATAAATAGAGTTGTTACTGTATCTGGAGCACGTTGTCTAGTTGAAGAAATGTTCTGTGGCAAGAAACCAGAACACTGATGGAGGATTGTGGTTTGGCTGTACCTTTTGTAGTTTTACTGTTTTACTTTTATTATTGAAATGTTTTAGTAGCTCAGCTTTTACTAATTAGAGCAAGAAGTCTGGAAAAAATGTTGCCATATGTTTCTTTTCTATATATTGCATCTCTCTGTCTATTTATTACCTTAATTTTTACCTAATTATTTTATATATCTAACGCTATTCATTTACCTCTACCTATCTATCTGATTGATTAGGGGGGGGTGAGGTTGTTTCACACAGCAGGGCATCCCATGGCTCTGGAAGGGCTTTCACTCTGTCCTAGAATATTTCTAATATATATTAATTTGAGTCTAGGGTGGGATTAAGGGTGTTTTGGTTGGCTTTAAAATATATAATAATAAAGTTAAAGTGGACCATTTACCAGAATTTTCACTATCCTGGTGATTAGTTCTTGCCCCAGGGGAATGCCATGCTGTATTAAAGTCCCAAATCGGCCACTCCATTCACCTTTTTGTCATTCTCCGGCGCATGCACGGGTGCTCATCAAAGCAGCCCTTTATGCCGCGCATATTAAATGCATGGCATAATGCTGTTGTTTTGCATTCAGTGTAGGAATAGTGAGCAGGGGCAGCCACTCCCCTGTACCCGGCCTACTGTATCTTAAACCGGACCTTCAGTGTGATTTAATGAAAAGCCCAAACTCTTAAAAAACGGTTCCCCAGCATCTAAAATTAATATATTTTACGTTTTTAGTCACTAACTTAGGCCCTTATTCATCAAGCGATAGCGCCAGGTAGTGTCTGACGAGCGCCAGGTAGCGGCAGCTAACGGCGACTACCGACTCAAGTACGCCCGGCGGCGGTCACAATGACGCATTTATCAAGCAAAATGAGGCTAGCGCCGGCGAGAGCGACGGCTAGCGCGGCATTCATCATGAAGCCGCCTGGACCGAACAGCGCCGCTGCAAATTCCCTCACAGCGCCAGGTATGAGCTGTCGCTCCCTGGCGATGTCCAATGCATTTCAATGGAGCAATCTATAATTATTCATAATTAATTGTTTTTTTTTTTTATTTTTTTAATGTCAAAAAATCAGAGAACACTTCTGCAATGTTAGGATTTATTTTTAAGTAAAAAAAAAAAATATGTGCAGAATTGATCTAACAGGTCTGAGATTAATGTATTCATATAACAAAATGATTCTAAAAACATGTATAATGTTACATTCAAAAAATATGGTTGTTTAGGGGTTAAAAACTAGTTAATACACATCGCCGCCAGCGCTCTGGGGTTTAAACAAGGAATGGACAGCGACAGCACATTCGGAGCGTGATTTGTTGATGAATATGAAGCTAGCCGTTCGCTCTGGCCATTTGTTGTCAGGCGCTCACATACAACGCTGGACCTGTGAAACAGCGACCCCCCAGCCCGTATTCAACATTACCGCACACCGACTGAGTCGCTGTCATCAAGCTAATGCCGGCCAAGCACAGCGAATACTGGCTGGCGCTGAAAAAATCACGCTACAGTCGCTAATCTGTCGCTACCTGGCGCTATTAATGAATCGGCCTCTTATTATTCTTTCCCCCACTGGGCTGCAACTCTGTTCAGGAATTTAGGATACGGGCGCCGCCATCTTGACTCAGAAGCATCACACTTACTGAGGAGAGGAGAGTGGGATAAGGTACAGGGGGGCGGGTTATAGCTGTGCTTTGCTCAGACAGAGCAGAGCTGGGGTCAGGTAAAGGTCAGCAGTCCCAGAATGCAGAGCAGCACAGTCAGGAGGCACTTCCTGTTTGCAGGCTGCCTGATAAGATGGCGGCTTCCATAAGCCACCATCTTGGATGTTTAAAGGCTCATAACATGCAGTAGATGCAGGTAGGATGATTTTTAATGTGAGCAATCTGTATGTACAGGGTGTGGGAAACATATAAGATAGACTCTTATTCAGAGTGAAGGTCCGCTTTAATAGCTGGGTGTGGAAGCGGCCCTCGAAGTAATTCCACATCCATTGACCCAAACCTTTCCCACACCTAACCCCCATCGCTAGCCAGGAGCCCCCAACTTCTACATTTTGCCTGGGGCCACATTTTTCTAAAACTGGCCCTGTGTCCAACAAAGGTACAAGAGTGTTGATGACAGTGAAAATTTGTGTAAGAGCTGGACTAGTTCCATTGGCATAATTTCTCATGCTGCCTTATTGGAGTGGCAGCCAGCACGAGTGGCTAAGTATTCCACTACTCAGCCATAACTTTGTGACCACCAACACAAGTGCAGGAATTTATTTTTCCATCCCTAGAAGATATTGTGATGAATGTTTCTCCATTTATCTGTGGCTAGACAACAGGCAAACCCACTCCTCTCTGTTCTCCTTTCCTGATTGGGACTATAGGATCAATAGTGTGATTTTTTAATTGGGAATAATGGGTCACTAGAGTGAGAAGCAGGGATGCCAACCTCTCTGAACAGTTTTCTACTGTCAAAGCTCTAAAACGTTTCCAAAAGATTTAAGTGGTAAGTCCACTTCTGTGGACTTTCCTGTTATATCATAGAAACCTATTTTGGACAGTGGTAGAAGGATAAAGGCCCATTAGTGTCATAGGCACTAGAATTCTGGAACGATCATGAAAACAACACTGTGCCCTACAGACTTATTTCTTTTTTTATGAGGGTTCCACTTGCAGAACTTTGTATGTGGAAAAGCTGTAATATATTTATCCTAAAACTAACTTTGCTTTTTTTGTAAATACAGTGCCCGTCAGCAATGCCTGATTAAAGGGGGGGGGGGCAACTAGAATTCCGGCCCCAGGGTCCTCCACCACTTGATAACAAGGGCAGTGATTGAGCTACAGTACTTCTACACTACACTATACTTTCTGCCCAGGGGCCTCCACAGTCCTGCCTGTCAGGCTTCCCTCTTCCTGCTCACCTTCTACCCACTGGCTCACTGCTGGGAGAATACCATGTCACCATTTAAGATGGGGACCAGAAGTATGAGCTCGCACCCGTGGCAGATAATCAGGCAATACGGCAATGCTCCAATATGAGGTGCTGGCTGCCAATTATGTCTAACTAGTCCCTCTGCGAAAAGGAGAATTGGCACCAGCAATAGTCAGCAGGAATCTGGAAGGAATCTTTCAATTTAGTTCCCCCTTAATTCAGAACATCTTGATGCTATTTTAAGCCTACGAGAAAAAGTGGGACTATTGATGTGATGGAGGTCTAATGAAAGTCTAAGTGAGAAAAAATGATTCCTATTCATGACATGATAAATTACTTCCCTTTCCTGATTTCCTCCATTTGTCTCTTCAGTTTTCCTTTCTATCTCTTGGTCTTTCCCATTCTCTTCATTACACTTCCTCTTCCCATTTATCTCTATCATTTGTTCACTCGTGCCTCTCATGGTCCCATGTGGGTCTAAAAACATCTGTGGTCATCCTCACTAATTGCTAGCTTTTGTGTGAACTTTAAAGGACTTTTCTAAAGTGTATCATTTATTGTGCCAAAAGGATGTGCTCAAGGTGCTGAGCTGATCTAGTATCTTTATTTTTTTCCTATGTTAGCAAATGTGTGCTTTATGGAAGCAGTTGTCAATACCTTCAATGGGTTGCTATTGACAATGTACACCAAGAAGAAAGAAGAGGAAGCTCACACAACCTTACACACGCCCAGCAGCAGTGTTCTGTACAACTATCTGCAATCTGTTGCTATTGGCAATGTACACCAAGTCTGCACTTGGTGTACGTTGCCAATAGCAACAGATAAACTGCTTCCATAAAACACACATTTGCTAACATTAGAAACAAAGTTAAAACTGCTAGAACAGCTCAGTATCTTTTTTCCACACTTTAATATACACTTGTAAAAATTCAATTGAAAGTGGACTTACCCTCTAAACATGACTATACGGATGTATTCCTTACGCTGTATGAAGATAGACACCTGGGAACGTGTCCAAGTTCTATTATTATCTCTATAAACCCTACAGCATAACTTATTTTATTCCAGTTCTTACATCTTTGTTTTTTATAAACTGATGACAGCTTTATAGTTGGACTGGATGGATGCTATCCATAGATTTCTAAACAAACGATGAGTTATAGAATCTTCTCTGGCTCTTTCCATAGATTCACTGGTGAAGTATTTGGCCTCAAAAATTAGGGACATTTCTGTGCATTCCCTAGTGATCCCTATGGGTCCTTAGTAGCAAAGTACATTGTATATTACTGACCGGTGGCATGGTTGGATGGCTGACATTTTTTTGGTATGTCAGCACAGTAGCACTTTTACATCATGGGAAGAAAGTTGTGGCATGTAAGAAGGATAATTGGTCTATAGGCACACAGCTAAAAGCATCAGATCCAGAAGCAGAACTGCTGATCTAATGCCCAGAGTTCCTAAAAGGTTCTAGTGCAAACTTTAAAAGGATTTTGTATTTTAGCAATAAAGTAGAGGTCGCACCTATGATTGAGGTTAAGCCTGGTCTCATGTAGAAATAGTGTTACATCCATGATCATGTCATCAGTGACATCATAGAGTGTAAATCTGGTATCTTTTTAATGGCTATTATGCGTAAATGTTTGTTTAGTATGATATGCTTTTCCTTTACATAAATGCCCTTAACATTATGTATATATTTTATCATTGTTGGTATGATGTGGTGCTATATATAATATGCATGCATTTATGGAATATTATATCTGTTTATAGACATGTTTGTTGGACTACCTGTAGCATTTTGCTCACTAATTCACACCCCCAGCCCTTAGGGAATTTTTAGCCTCAAAGCCTGAAAGTCTGCAGTTTAAAAAAGCAGATAACAATTATCATTATTATTATTTATTTAAAAAGTACCATCATCTTCCATAGTGCTGTACAAAGTATTTATTACAGACAGGGAATGCAGAGTTCACAATTAATATTCTGAATACAAAATATAATAGGAGAGAGGTTACAGGGGTGCAGATGAACAGGAAGGATTACACACAGTCAATATAGACCTTTATGGCATGTGCCCTTTTTAGAATTGCTTAAGCCAGATTGTATGCTTGTATGAATCGGGGGGGGGGGGGGGAGTGTTGAGGGTGCCTTTGAAAGCTTGGAGGCTTGGAAGTGGCAGATTGGGCATTGGAGGACATTCCATTTGACATCATACTGCTTTCTGTTAGTGTTTTTATGAATATTGTGCAAAGGCTTTAATTAAAAGAAACACAGGGGCACTGGGCTGGGGAAAATAAGTAACAGCATAAACCTCCTATCTGGGTATAGGTGCACTTTAAGTCCGCAGTCCTTCCAGATATACATGGACGTCATACGCACCTTACAGGCCTGGATTCCATTTTTGGGGAGCAGCAGATCCCCCAGACAGCCAAAATAGACTTAAACTTAAATTATTTCATGTAAATTTAAAAACCTAATCAAGATCTGATTATACATTTAGTCAGGTAAGTTTAGTTAGTCAAGAAAAGAAATACACATCAACTAATCAACTAATTATACCTGGAGATGTAGACTGGCCACCGGGAACACGATTACTTCCTGATTACTTCCCAACTTAAAAAATCACATTCTGAACACATTTTAGTAACTATACCAATTGGAATGTTTTTGACACATTTGCCTCTTTGGTATACTTCAACACCTCAAAGTTAGAACTTCCTCGCTTCACATAAGAAATAAAAAGCTGATGATGATGTGATGGTGTCCTATTTTAGAGATACCCTTCCCACTCAGAGCAAAATTTGAGGTAGCATAGAGAGCAGCTGTTATTGTAGGATATACATATAAATGAATAAAAACGAAATCTTTACCACAACAAAACATATGAAACCTTATAACTAGTGAGACGTTTCCATCTGTATTGTAAACATGTCTAAAGTTTTTCTTAAATGCCTTCCCTTATAATTTGCTGTCTTTTTTCTTTGAAGACAATGAAAAGCCAATGAAAGTGATTGGAGATGATGATTTACTGGATCATGAACTTATTACAGAGTTGAGGAAAGAATATGGCATGACCTACAATGATTTTTTCATGGTCCTAACAGATTTGGACATGAGGGTTAAGGTAAGTTATCTTGCTCTTGATTCTTCAGTACTCAAATCACATGGGATTTTCTAATTACTGCGGCACAGGATCTCAAATCACTGTCCAACTGCAAAGAAGGTGTAAGAGTTGTAGGCACATTCACACCACTGACAATGTCTCTGTACCATAGTCAAAGCAGGTAGGTGTTTTTCCTGCAGACCCCCTTGTGTTGTGTATTTGTCTATATGTTTGTTCCCTCCATGGGCCTTTATGTTGGGGAAACAGGGAGGAGACCTAACCAGCACATGACTTCTTAAGATCCTCTGAGACTCACTGTTTTGCATGTAACAGACGAAGAGAATTGGGTATTCTTAAAAGCATATTGCTTCACTCTTCTACAGGCTCTTTACCAGTATCCTTCCTTAAAGTAGACCAAAACCCCCCAAAACAACTCAACCTAATTTGCTCTGCCACCCCAGGTGCATTACAGTTTGGATGTTCTCAATGCTGCTTGGTATTCCTGGTATACTGTAGTGATTTTAATTTTAGTCTTCCCCAAGGATGTCATTGTATGCTGTTGGTTTTTGACAGGATACCATTGTTCTAAACTAACTGTTTAAGCACCCCCCCCCATTGCAATCTAATGCTGGGAGCAATCAGAACCTTTTGAAAATAGTGCCAAAAAGAAGAGACAAAAGGAGATTTCATTTTCCTTTAATTTCCCCAGAATTTTGAAGCCAAAATTGTTTGTAAATATTTATATCCAACTCATTACCAGGACACTAAGGGAAGTTGATACAGGGTTTTTCTTTTTAAATGTAACCCTCCATAGGACATTGTTCATTCCACCTGAAGTCCACTGCCATCTCAAGAGTTTTGGATTGGTTTATCACCAAGTTATGTCTTGCACACTAGCTGACTAGGTTCGCTACTACTCTTTGATAGTCTTCCTTAGCACTGTTCTTGACAAGATCTATAATGGGTATGTCTTCAGCAAACGGGGGGGAATGTAAGACACTTATTCTGGACAAGCCAGCAAATTTTAGATCATAAACTGGCAGAATACACAGAATTCATTTTTTTCATGAAAAACTGGTTTAAAACATATTTTGGGGGTGCTCACAAAAATGAAGTCCGTCAATAAGTCTCATCAGAAGGGTAGAGGAAAAGTGTTGCTCTTTAAGGAGGAAAATCGGGAGGGGGGGGTGGTTAAAACCTTCCCCAAACTTCACCGGAACTGTTCTCCCCCCCCCCCCCCCTACGGTTTCAAAATTGGGGGGTATTTACTCACCTCACCAGGGGCTCCATCTTCTGAGTCCCTCGGATTCTAGCCGACCGCCCGACGAGCGGCGCAATCTTGCATCCCATCAGACACTGCGAAATGGGATGCAGTGAAGCCGTCCGAAATCCTGTAAAACTTTGAGGAGCTGCAAGATCAGCTTGGGACATTGAAGAGTATGGCTAAAGCTGTGATTTTCAGTTAGAGAAGGCTAAGCGGACAGTGGGGTGAGGATCGGGCCCTGAAGCGGTCGGATGTTGTCACAACAGGCAGCGGTGACATCTGAAAGGTAGGGGTCAATGGTGGGGGGGAATTTGCTACTCTAGATAGGGCACTGCAAACCCACAATGCAGTTGTCCTACCCAGCATGGACTGCTTTATTTTTAAATGGGATTGGTAGTTTTACATACAGATGTTTTAATATAGAGGGGGCTTCTTTCACCTTTAATTTTAAATACTGTACATTAGCTGCCTAATAGAGAGTCTCTACCATCATTTACAAACGAATAAATTACTGGCGTTAATCATATTTCTATGTAGATGGCATATATGATGAATACGCAGTATGTACACAGCACCCAACACAAGGAATAATAGAATTACCCATCACTCCTTGCAAGAAGCAGAGATACTTAAATCATCTCAGAAGTGTCTAAGGCACTCAGAAGCTTTGGGTGTGTAATTCCAAGAATTAAATTAAACTTACACAACCAAACACCATCCACTAGTGGATACTGTATGTGTTTTGAGCTTTTGGCTCTCATCAGCACTACAGCAGATATATTCGGCTGTATAGGGGGTGAGACTTGGTTAGTAGTACAACTACAGAGTCGCAAGCCACCATGTGAAGAGACCCATGTTAGCCTCATAGCCAAATACATCTGCCCTAGTGCTGATGAGAGCCAAAAAGCATATGCTCACTAGTGTTTGGCATTGCACACTCAGCGGCTTCTGAGTGAGTGCTTTGGGTGACTCTGAGATGTAGAGAGATGATTTGCATAGCCCTGCCCACTGCAAGGAGTGATGGGTAACTGTATTATTCCTTACTCTTTCTCTTTAACCTTGGAGTAAAAAGTCTTTTGGTCTCCTTAGCCACCCTATATTAAGGTCTCTCCACATGGTGGCTTGCTTTGCTTGACATGAAACTATAGTAATTTTGCATTTACATGCCATCAAGACATATAATCTTCTAGATATCAGTTTGTGCATCTCCTCAACATCTAATACCACTAGAAGCAAGAAATGAAGATTAGCTTTAGCTGTCCATGTGAGAGGTATGCTTTCACTTAGCACATACCGTGCCACAGATAGCATACCATCCATTTAATAAAAGCTTTACTTCTTGGACTGCAATAAAAAAAAAATCAAACATAAAATAAAAGTTGGCAGATAAAGAGGAATTCTTGTCAAAGGGCCAAACGTTTAGTTATTTACAAGGTCAGTCCACCCAACACACATTGAACAGCACAGTATATATTTACCAGCAGAGATAGCAACTTTATAAATGTCATGGAAGCAGAAAATAGCTTGAAAATGTCTGCTGCTGTACAGTGCTGAAAATTACAATGAATAATACAACCAAAGACCTATATTTTTTATCAAACGTTATACTGGCACTTGGCTTACCTCAAACGGAAGTACTAACTAAACAAATACAATACGGTCCCTAAACACCTTAAAGCTGAAATAGTGAACGGTTCTTTTAAAAGGTGCAGAGTCTCCTTGCCTCATTTAGGGTCTCTTTGTACTAGTTGATCAACACTGAACAATGATTGGAAAGCTTTCCCACCTTATTGCACACTCAAAAAATGTTAATCCCCTACTTTTTTTGGGAATGGGGATAAGACAGAGAAGTCCTTTCAGGTAAGGTGCCAACATTTCCCAACAAGATAAATGCGTTGTCTTCCTGATCAGAAATTCTCTGTATTGGAAGGCAGGGGCACAGAGGCAGCACTTCTCAGTGATAAAGCTCACAATGTGAGTTTTCTACCGCTCACTACTGCCTTTGTACTTTGCATTGCCTCTATACCTCAGGCTGTACAATTTAACAAGCAGGATGGAGTCCAGCTTTTACAATGTAGCAAGCCAGGCAGCGTTCCTCCCGGATACAACAGCACCATCTCTTGTTACATGCTGCACCCAGCTCATCGCTCTGTGCTAGGGATTAACTTCTGTATAATTTAGTTCCCCTGGAGGTATAGCCTAGGCAGATACTGTAAGTCTTCCAGTGATTGCTCTGCATTGTAGGAGTCTGCTGGTTAAAGAGGACCAAATGCCACTCTGGAGTTTAGAAGGGTGGGCAATCTTTACAGAAGCTGGATCTGGGACCTTGAGTGAAAAGTCCTTCACCCAATCGCATGCAGCAGTGTTACTGTCCTGGTCTTTCACTGAAGTCCAACTGTCACTGAAGTCCACAGCTGCCATGCAGAGTCCTGCCACTGTCTGCATCAGGGGTATTGCAATGATCAGGTCAGCTATTTTATTATTTTATGCTTTATGCTTGGACTTACTGTTTAAACAGCCTCGAGTTTAACCTTCACATTTGTACATCACATTTCCAATAAAAATAACTATACTATGCCTTATATAATAGAAGATTCCCATAAGTCTCTGGTTGTCAATTTGTGGTGTTTAGGCACTAGGAGGCCAGTTCTAGGTTTTAGGCACCTCTTAAGCAATAGATATTTGTGGATAATAAGTTGCAACACACAAAAAGAAAGTGGGTAATGCTTTTTAGTCATGCAGACATCATGATTTTTTATAGTAGGCGTGTAAAGGAGCCTTTATAAATAATGAATAGAGAAACAAGTCCATCCCCTAAACCTTACTGCGGTAGCCCACAGACTAGTTATCATTCCACAAATCCAGATGGCCCTACATAAAAAATCCTACTTAAAGAAAACTGATGTTGAATATGGGAGACAGAAAATAAAAGATAAAAAAATACATGTAATGAAAATTAAATAATATTACATATTTGGTGCTGGTACCTATGTAAGAGATTTTCAACTAAGTATGTTTGTATTTTTACTAAATATTTAACTATATTAATTGGTAATTACATTTATAGGGCTAGAAATAGAGGTAAACATGGGTGGTCCAACCATTTTTGTTTACATCATGGTTACATCATGTCAACTTCCATTTAGGTAACTGATTAACCACTTCCTTCCCAGTTTAATGAAATGTGTATGAAGAGCACAGTAATCTATGAATCTATGTGATTGCTTTTTTTCTAGCATAGCTACATCTAGTTTTTCTAGCAACAGCTAAAGATAAAAAAGAGACCATAGGTTGTCTCTGTTATGTAAATCATTTTGGTTTAGAGGCACCAGCCACTACTGAGCAGACATGGAGGGGGGGGGGGGGGGTCATGCTAAATATTTGGTAAATCCAGTGTGACTTCCAGTGTGCATAGCGGTGTGGATTGCAACCTGCAACCCGGTGAGCTTTTTAGCCTAAATCTTTCCCTAAAAACTCACCTGTACATGTGAGGCCACAGTTTTACAGTTTAGGTATATTAATTTTCCAGTGATGTAATAATACATTTTGTCAAGTTTGGAAATAACAGCACCCTAGGGGCTATGCTAAAGATTTCACAATTTTTTTCCACAAAGTGCTCTGCTACCTCGACTGGAAAGACCTTAAAGTTGACCCAAAGTAAGCATCCATTCACCCACCCACCCCCCTTCCATTGCTGGTAAGTCTGGCAATAAATACATATCTATTTTTTTTCTCCCACAGCTCTGTCTGGCTGGGGGCATTGAAAAGCCCACACACTACAGTGTCATATGCTTACTGTTTCACTACAGTGTCATATGCTTACTGTTTATAGAGGTTTCGCTGATTACCATTGTCTGGGGCTTGCCTTTGGTATGAAGCCATTGCTCAGGCAAACATTTAAAAATCCTTTCCTGCAGCTTTTCTACCCAAGTCTTGTTAGGTAGAGATTGTGTCCAGTGGTATTTCTTGTTACCAGCTATGAACGTAGAGATCAAGTCCAGCGGTATTCTCCACTTATCAGTGATCACCGTGAGCCCCCACTCCCACTCAGTCACAGTAAGTGTCCGTGCCCACTCCAGGCTGCCTAGTTGTAGAATATGTTGTTGGTGAGATAAGTATTGGGACATCCTGAAATAGATTAGGGATTGTTCGAAATTGTTTTACTTGTTACAAAAGTGCAAGGGCAAGACTGATTTATGGTTATTGTCAAATAGTCTGAAATATCGCAGCAAAAATAAAGAAATAACCAAAACCAAAGTAGGTTTACAAGTCTAATGAAGGAAACATGACATAATTTACACAATGGGCTGGTGATTCAACATGCCATTATTTAGCACAAATCAGACTATACAGAAGAAAACAATATAAAATCAAATATATGCAAAAGCCCCCCCCTCCAACATACACATCTTTCACCTTGTAGATTATTATTATGACTGAGTTCTCCTAGAGAGGAAATTAAACATAAGACTTAACATCAAGGGTAGATTTATTAATATAACATTAGCTTACAAATGTGTATATCATCACACATAATACTTACCATCTGTTCCAGTGTATTAATAATGCATATTAAGTTAGTTACACATTGATACGTGTAATATTTTACAGGGGATGGGTTTGCAACCAAATGGGCCATTTATTTTGGGGAATCAAGCTGAGTGTAGCTTCCCATAGGGATATAGATGGCAGCTGTCATGCCTTCTGTTACCGAATGCTTATAGCCTCTCTGTAGGCAAATGTAAAACAACTAGGAATGCTTGCGTTAAGTCCAGTGGTGCCAATCACTTAAAAAAGTGGTGCCAATCACTTAAAAAAAAGAATTTAAAAAACATATACTTACCAAGGTTATACTCCCCCATAATTTTGTGCTCCATGACTCACAGTGTTTGAGCCTGCATCTCACATGATTCTTTTCACTCAGAATAACTGGCTTTCTTTGCTCTTCTGTAGTGTCCTTGCACAGGGTGGCAAGAGAGGAGCAAGGGATGCTACATTTTATGAACAAAGAGCAGAGTACAAGTTTAAGGCTTTTCTTAGTCTAGAAATGGCTTGGACCTTAGGAAAAGTTTTCTTAGTTTTTTTCACTTGCCAGCAAATGCTCAGATAAAAACAAAGTTGTAGATACAATAGAAACATTTAGAACAAATAAGGCTTGATTCAGCGCTGGGTGAGATTGCATTCTCCCCCGTTTTTTGCCGCTCTTTCCCTCTCTCCTGATTCAGCAGATCTTTTGTATGGAGCAAGATTTTTGGGGAAAAAAAAATTTTTGCGAGAACTCACATGATCCAAAAGTGTAAACTTGTGTGATTCAGAAAGTGTGTTTTGCGGGGACTCTTGGACGAGGTCAGGATTTTGTGTGCAGGCATTGCACTGCAGATGAAAGCTTGCGAGAAGAGCCGACTAGCTGACATTTTCTCATTGATAAAGCCATGCAGTTATAGCTGGCTTGGTTTTTATCAGTGAAAAGTTCAGCTGGCAAAGGCATTATTTTTTTTTTTTATTGAATTTTGAAATGTAAAAAAAGTGTGCCCCCGCCCTGAGTCAATCAGCCCAGGCAACAGGCATAAGTGCTGGTAACCCAGGACTCAGAGGCCGTGCCAGCCTGCCCTGGCCCTTCCAGTATACCACCCCTTATGCCATTCGGTATGGGTTCTGAGCTCTCCAGGGAAATGCTGGGGAAAGTTAATTTTCTGTGGGGAGCGACCTTTTATGCAGAGAGGCAGCGCCTATCTGGAATCTCCCCCACGTAACTCCATACGTCACAAGAGGGGAGAGGGATGGGTGAGGGTTTCTCCAGAAAGCCCCAAAGATAAAGGGACAACCCAGGGTGGGGCATGGATCCCCGCCCGACCAGATGAAGACATTGCCCAGCGGGGGAGAGAGCAAAGAAGACGGGGACTGGTAAGTAGTGAAAATAAGAATACATTTATTTGGGTGTGGTGCTTTCTTTCTTCCACTTGGGGTGAACAGGTAAGGGGAACCCATACCAGTTCACAAGGTAGGGGGCCACCATGTCACCTTGCAGCACTGACAGGTGACATAGCGGTACCCCACCATTTACCCGCACCCCTATTTGGGAGGCTAGGAGTGCGGAAGAGCCTGGTGCGCATTGGTAGAGCCCCAAACCCATACAGAAGGGCATAAGGGCTGATATACCAGCAGAGCCAGGAACCGGCACACACAGTCTCTGAGTCCTGAGTTACCAGCCCTAATGCCTGGTGTCCAGGCTAGTTGGCTCATGGGAGGGGGACACGCTTTTTAAAAAAAAATGACATAACATACAACAACACAGTTGAAAAATCTCATATGGAAGTGAGAACTCTTTCACAGCCTTCTCGTGTGCTTCTCATTAATGCATGTGTCCTTGAATCAGTCGAAAGTGTGAGATTTCCCGCTCGTAAGATGGGTTCTGCTGGAATATGAGAAAACCTTGCCTGCTGCAGACTCGACCATATAGTGCCTTTTTTTGCTGTATGTGATCCTAGTGGGGAGACCCAAGAGACAGGAAGATTGAATCAATCAAATTACGCTTTTTTATTTTGTCACAGTCACTGTCAGCAGAAAGATATACTATAGGCGCTTAAATATCAATATTATATAAAAAGAACATTACAGATCATTCAACATAGGCCTGATAGTCCACAACAAAGTACACTACATTTAAAAAAGTCCACTACAACCTATTAAAAAGTCACAATGTTCACTATATCGAGCTAAGCTAATGTCCTGTACTAATGTGTGACCTATACCAGGCTACTTAATTAGGAAGTCTATATTTTATATATACTGTATAAAGTACAGTCCCATGTCCATCAAACATGGATTGTGATAGTGGGGTCCCAGTTGTTGTGTGTTAAGGGTTCAGGTGACCTCTGGGAAAGCTCCTCTTTATTCTTTATGTACTTGCTCTCAGAAAATGCTCTCCTGAACACAGTTGGGAGAAGAGCATGTTTTTGGGATAGTAGAGGACTTCTGTTTTCTTCTGCCCCATTTGTTGAAGATTGTCTGAAGGTCTGGGAGTGTCAGACTGGTGATGCATTTTGCTGTCCGCTCTACTTTTTGCAGAGTCAAAATACCCTGCTTACTCTCAATGATGGACGAGTAGAAGTATTTATTCAAAGTATTTTAATCCCCTTAGATGGAAAAGGCACTGGCAGCCTTTCTGTCTAGTCAGTCAACAGGCCCATAGATCCTGTTGATTGTGATGGTTCATTAGTTTAACTCCTTCTTAGTACTAAAGTCCACTTTTTCCGCTTTTGTCTTTGTGGTGTTGAGTTGGAGGTTATTCTCCTGACACCATTTTCCATTTTCATTTCATCCAGGTAGGCTTCATCATTATCATTTTTTACTTGGATGATCATTACTGTGTCATCCGTGAACTTGTCAATGGCGGTAAAGCTAGATGAGGATGAACAGTCATTGGTGTACATTTAGTATAGTAGGGGGTTTAGAATACATCCTTTAGTGGCCCCAGTGTTGACGATAATCAACAAATATCCATCAGACACAATTTCCGTTCCTGTTGTCCAGATGTTCTAGTGATATGTGCAGAAGGTGGTTTATGGTTTATGTGTTTTAAATGGTAGGCAAACTGTATTTTGTCAAGGGTGTCAGGAGATTTTTGATGAGCTTTTCAAAGCATTTCATCACTACTGATATCAGGGTCACTAGACAGTGTTCATTGAGGCAGCTTGGCTTTGGTTTTTTGGGGTACAGGCACAATAAGAGACTACTTTAAACAATAAGGAACATGTGCCAGGGAGAGGTTGAATATTTTTGGGAATTTGGTTGTTACACACATGCTTTCAAAACTCCCTTAACTCGGTTGCTTGACTAGTTTTCACACTTGTGAAGTCCTTCCTCACATGTTTTTGGTGACAGTGGTGGATATATTGTCATTTTTGCTGTGCCATGTGGTAACATCCTTCTTGTCTAATTGTGTGGGTTGATGTGGTATGTTCAGTTTTTTCTGCCAGAGACCAGTCATATTGGAACAGTTTGGGATGGGGTGCTTTGTAATCTGTCGTTGTCCTTTTCCACTGCCAGAGACTTCACCTCGAAGGAGTTAAGGCTCTAGCTTCTGAGGCTGACTGCAGACAGGGCATGAGGTCCATTCTCCCCTAAAGGGTAACAGAAAATAATTAATATTACAATTACTCCTAATACTTTCTTTCTTCTAATATATGACTGCTTTAAACAGCTGCTAGGTAAAAAGATGAATAATGTTCCTGCCAATACAACACAGACTCAAACTTGAGAAGTTGAGACCAGAAATGTTTATATTGTTAATCTTGGCCAGTGTAGTCTTTGTTCTGGCAAAACAAAGTGATTTCCAGTACAATGTATTGTACATTTGGCAAACTATAAATCAAACAACCATAGTTATTTGGCTCTGGATGTGGTCCCCATATCACAGTAGATCAGTTTTTAGAGTCAGTATTGGTAAACATAATCAGATTCTAGGTTCATGGTTTCTAAAACTAGAGAATCTTGTACAGATAATTTTTCATGCAGTGGATGTTAAAGAAGTAGACGCTAAAGCTATAAATAACTTTACTAAAAGAAAAGTAACACAATAATACTAATATTAATACGTAATAAGTAATAACAAAACAACAGTGTGTCAGAAATCGTCGCTTACCTGGGCCCCGTTCCAGCGCTGGTCGTGGGCGGCCGGGTGCGGCGGCTGTGTCTGCTCGGCGGCCGCGCCGGGCAGCGGCTGCTTCTGCCGGTGCGCGCGCGCCCCCTGCTGTCCCGGCCGGCGACCCCGGCTCACGTACACGTGCTCGCGCACGCGCGCGAGCACGTTCTGCTTATGTCCTCCGGCGGCGCTGCTCTCAGCGCGGCCGCCGGGGGAAAGTGATTAGCTCAGGTGGGGTGGGGGGAATGCCCTGCTGGGACAGGGCCAATGAGCCCTAGTATTGTTCCTTGGGCCAATGAGCCCAGCTAGAGTATAGTCAGGCCAATCCTGGCCTGGATCATAAGTGCACCAATCACTCTCACCCTTCTCTCTGTCTCTCCCTATAAAAGCAATTCCCCCTCAGTTGGGAATTGCCTGTGATAGCGCCTTGTACCTTGGTTTGACTCGTGTTATTCATTGATCTGATCACCGTTGCCGACCCCTGCCTGAACCGACTATTCTGATCTCTGTTGCCGACCTCTGCCTGAACCAACTATTCTGATCTCCGTTGCCGACCTCTGCCTGAACTGACTATTCTGATCTCCGTTGCCGACCTCTGCCTGAACCGACTATTCTGATCTCCGTTGCCGACCTCTGCCTGAACCGACCAATCTCGATCTGATCTCCGTTGCCGACCTCTGCCTTGTACCTAGACCTCGAGCTGTCTCACCCCTCTGTACCGCTGCGAACTCTGACTCCCCGTGTTAACCTCTGGCCTGTCTTTGGACTTCCACTACACTCGCTCTTAGCCATTGGTTCTTCAGACCTCTATACCTGTAAGCTCTCATCCTTTGAGCCATTGAAGTCCTGGGGGCAACCGATCCCGGGCAGGCGTATTCTGCGTCCCGGCAAGCGGGGGCTCCTACAGGTGAAGCTGGCTGCGGAGATTGGGGGTTGAGGGCTTACCTAGAGGGCTGGAGTTACCAGAGCGTGACATTATCACAGGCCCCAACATGGATGACCTGGTACAGCAGGTGCAAGCTATGGCCACAGCGATCAACCAGCTTGCTCAAAGAGTGGCCACCCAGGAGTCTCGTCAAGTGCCGACTTCCTCTGTACCACCTCATTTCTCCGAACCAAAGATTCCTTTGCCTGAAAAATTTTTTGGAGAGCGAGCAAAGTTTTCTAACTTCAAGAATTCATGTGAACTATATTTCAAGCTGAGGCCTGTCTCCTCTGGCACTGAGACCCAACGAGTAGGCTTAGTAATTTCTCTACTTCAAGGAGACCCGCAGTCCTGGGCCTTTAGTTTGCAGAGTCATGATATTGCCTTACAATCTGTAACTGCATTTTTCAACGCTATGAGCGTCCTATACGCGGACCCTGATTCACAGTCTACAGCAGAGAATAGGCTTTGGGCCTTAAAACAAGGGCGGAATTCGGCTGAAGATTACAGTGCTGAATTCCGCCGCTGGGCTATCGAAGCTAGATGGAACGATCCCGCTCTGTGTAGTCAGTTCAGGGTGGGGCTGTCGGAAAGCATCAAGGATGCTTTAGTCAATTTTCCTCCGCCAGCGGACCTAGATCAATTAATGCAGGTCTCCATTAAAATAGACCGACGTCTTAGAGAAAGGGCCAGGGAGAGAGTCAGGGCTCCCACGTCCTTCAGGCCAGTCCAAGGTCATAGGTCTCCGGCTCCCCATGGGGAAAGTACCTCATCATCTCCCCAGGAAGAACCTATGCAATTAGGGAGAACCCGCTTATCCCAGGAAGAGAAACAGCGTAGGCGATCCGAGGGGTTATGCCTGTATTGCGGGAATTCTGGTCATTTTGCAGGGTCATGTCCCAACAAGGGGAGACCGGCGGAAAACTTCCACACCCAGACCAGGTAGAGAGTACTGATCTGGGTGAGTCAGTTTGCAACTCTCGCCAAAATAAAATGCTAGTGCCTATTGACTTGTTTTGGGGTTCTTCTAAGCAAACAGTTTCCGCCTTTATCGACAGCGGTGCGGCGGGAAACTTTTTGGACAGGAGTATGATCTCCCTTTTAGGTATCCCTTTAGTTCAATGGGAAGGCCATCTAGGGGGGACCTATAAATACCAAGACCCCACCTCTTCGGTTAATTGTTGGCTCTTCACACTCTGAATTTTTAGAATTTTTGTCTTCGATTGTCCAGAAACTCCTGTGGTTTTGAGATACCCCTGGTTACAACTCCACAATCCGGTGTTAGATTGGCGGGTTGGGGAGTTGATTAAGTGGAGTGATCATTGCAAAAATCACTGCTTTACTACAGGCCTCAGAAGTGTGCAAGTTTTACCTCAGGGATTGCCATATGCAGACTGGGTTGATGTCTTCTCTGAACGTTCTGCCGATACTCTTCCTCCACATCGGTCTTATGACTGCCCTATTGACTTGCTTCCTGGCACGATTCCCCCGAGGGGGAAAATCTATAATCTTACTCTGCCTGAAGAGCAAGCAATGAGGGAGTACATTACCGAAAATTTAAGGAAGGGATTTATCCGCCCCTCTACCTCGCCTGCTGGGGCTGGATTCTTTTTCGTAGAGAAGTGCTTGTTTGAGGTCACCACAGTTCCCTTCCTAGGGTATATTATTACCAACCAGGCTTTGGAGATGGACGCGGGGAAAGTTTCGGCATTCCAGGATTGGGTTCAACCCAAGACCCTAAAAGAATTGCAACGTTTTTTAGGTTTTGCAAATTTTTACCGACGTTTCATCAAAGGCTTTTCTCATGTGGTAGCACCTCTTACCAACCTTACCCGCAAGGGGGCCTTTACTGCTAACTGGTCTCCCTCTGTCTGTGAGGCCTTCCTGACCTTGAAACGGGCTTTTACTTCGGCACCTGTGTTAATTCATCCAGATATTCATAAAGCCTTCATTATTGAAGTGGATGCTTCTGAGCTGGGAGTGGGTGCAGTTTTGTCACAATATTCTGGTAGCCCTGAGCGTCTTCATCCATGCGCTTATTTTTCACGTAAATTTAGTACCGTGGAGCAAAATTATGATGTCGGTAATAGGGAACTATTAGCTATTAAACTGGCGTTTGATGAATGGCGACACTGGTTGGAGGGTTCTTTACATCCTATAACTGTGTATACCGATCACAAAAATCTTGAATATATTGGTTCTGCCAAGAGGCTGAACTCTCGTCAGGCACGTTGGGCATTATTCTTCTCGCTCTTCAATTTTATTATTACTTTCAAGCCGGGTGTAAAAAATACTAAAGCTGATGCTCTATCTCGCATGTTCGGAGAATGTAAGGATCGAGGTGATTCTGGTGAACCAATCCTACCCACGGGTTGTGTGGTCGGGGCGCTACTTCCTGATCTCTCTAATACTTTGGCGCCGTTTCAAGATGAATCTCCTAGTGATGTACCCTTAGGTTGCCAGTTTGTCCCGCTGCACTTGCGTTCTGATGTAATTCGCGAATTCCACGATGCTAAAACTGCAGGTCATTTGGGTAATCGTAAGACGTTAATGCTTGCCCGTCGACATGTATGGTGGCCTACCATGAGACGCGATATTACTGCCTTTATCGACGCTTGTATTATTTGTGCCCGATGTAAAGGGGTTCACAAGGCTCCTAGTGGCGGTTTGGTTCCCCTTGAAATTCCTGCCGAACCATGGACTCATATTTCTATGGATTTTATTGTTGATTTGCCTCTCTCACAAGGTAACACTGTAATTTGGGTGGTCGTTGATCGTTTCAGTAAAATGGCACATTTCATTCCATTGACCAAGCTTCCGTCAGCTCCTGAGCTTTCGCGGCTATTTACTTTGCATGTTTTTCGTCTTCATGGTATTCCGTCGAATATAGTCTCCGATCGGGGTGTCCAATTTACTTCCCGTTTTTGGAGACATTTCTGTTCACGACTCGGAATACAGATCTCCCTTTCCTCTGCTTACCATCCCCAGTCTAATGGGCAGACGGAAAGAACTAATCAAACTTTGGAACAATACTTAAGATGTTATGTCTCTGATGCCCAAGAGCAATGGGCGGAATTTATCGATTTTGCTGAGTTCGCTTACAATAATGCACCTAGTGAGAGTACTAAAGTGTCTCCTTTCTTCTGTAATTTGGCTTCTTCCCTTTCAGGGACACCTTCCAATTTGCCGGCATTGGAAGAGTGGCTTCAAGAACGGAAGAATATCTGGACCCGCGTTCAGGAGATTCTCAAAGACACGGGCTTGAGATATAAGAGATTTGCTGATCGTCGCAGGTCGCAGGAACCAGCTCTGCAGGTGGGTGATCTAGTTTGGATCTCCACCAAAAATATTGCGCTCCGTCAACCCTCTAGTAAATTAGGTCCTAAGTTTATTGGACCTTATCCTATTATCAGGAAGTTGAATAACGTGTTTTTTAAAGTTCAACTCCCACCGACTATGAAAATACCCAATTCTTTCCACGTTTCGCTGTTAAAACCAGCTAAGAACACGCCTCCAGCTGGTCCTTCGCCGATTCTTGTTGATAATGAGCCAGAATATGAAGTGAATAGGATCTTAGATTCACGTAAAGTGCGCAATTCTTTACAATATCTGGTTGACTGGGTTGGCTATGGTCCGGAGGAAAGATGTTGGGTGGCAGCTAGAGATGTGCATGCCAGTGCCCTTGTGAAAAGGTTTCATTGTGACAATCCGGGAAAGCCTGGTAAGGGTCCGGAGGCCCCTCGTGAAGGGGGGGTAATGTCAGAAATCGTCGCTTACCTGGGCCCCGTTCAAGCGCTGGTCGTGGGCGGCCTGGTGCGGCGGCTGTGTCTGCTCGGCGGCCGCGCCGGGCAGCGGCCGCTTCTGCCGGCGCGCGCGCGCCCCCTGCTGTTCCGGCCGGCGGCCCCGGTTCCCGTACACGTGCTCGCTCACGCGCGCGAGCACGTTCTGCTTATGTCCTCCGGCGGCGCTGCTCTCAGGACAGGGCCAATGAGCCCTAGTATTGTTCCTTGGGCCAATGAGCCCAGCTAGAGTATAGTCAGGCCAATCCTGGCCTGGATCATAGGTGCACCAATCACTCTCACCCTTCTCTCTGTCTCTCCCTATAAAAGCAATTCCTCCTCAGTTGGGAATTGCCTGTGATAGCGCCTTGTACCTTGGTTTGACTCGTGTTATTCATTGATCTGATCACCGTTGCCGACCCCTGCCTGAACCGACTATTCTGATCTCTGTTGCCGACCTCTGCCTGAACCAACTATTCTGATCTCTGTTGCCGATCTCTGCCTGAACCGACTATTCTGATCTCCGTTGCCGACCTCTGCCTTGTACCTAGACCTTGAGCTGTCTCACCCCTCTGTACCGCTGCAAACTCTGACTCCCCGTGTTAACCTCTGGCCTGTCTTTGGACTTCCGCTACACTCGATCTTAGTCATTGGTTCTTCAGACCTCTATACCTGTAAGCTCTCATCCTTTGAGCCATTGAAGTCCTGGGGGCAACCGATCCCGGGCAGGCGTATTCTGCGTCCCGGCAAGCGGGGGCTCCTACAGGTGAAGCTGGCTGCGGAGATTGGGGGTTGAGGGCTTACCTAGAGGGCTGGAGTTACCAGAGCGTGACACAGTGGATGTTAAAGAAGTAGACGCTAAAGCTATAAATAACTTTACTAAAAGAAAAGTAACACAATAATACTAATAATAATAATTAATAAGTAATAACAAAACAACAAAAACTATAAGCCAAGTTCTGAATGGCACCCCTACCATGCAAAACTAAAATTCATTTTGTAGGATCCCTACATACCTTGATATCTTGCCGCTGGAAGGTTGACCACGGGGGGGGGGGGGGGGGCTGATACTCACCTATTCCAGGATCCTTCCATGGCGGCTATAGAAAGTCTATCAGGTGAGTCTGGAAGTGGTAGGTATCAGCAGCCCCTTTTCTCAAAACAGAGTATAGTATCTTGATTTATGATGCATTTAATCTTTATAGTGGTTTGCCCAACCTAGATAATTTTGATGTATTGGTTATATGAATAAAACCTCAACAGTTATGACCTGTTAAATGGCCAACAGCTAATATAACAACCAAATACATTTTTTTACATCACTTTATCTATCTACTTGCTGGGCTTATCCTTTTATCCTGTGTGTTTTATGATAGTAGTTTTTCCTACTTGCAATCTGTTGCTACTGGCAACTGCACACATCAGCGTAACTAACTGTGCCTGGGCCCTGGTGCGACCATACAATGCGGCCCCATCATGGCTCATACAATAACCTGACATTTTAATTCAGTTGGATACAACTAGACAACTAAATGCTGAAACAGCAGAGAAGAAAAAACACTTCTTTTTTCTGTGCAGTATATTATGCCATGATAACTCTATTAAATAAGGTTTAGTAGCAGCAACGACCTCATGGGGCCCGGTGCAGTCCCTACCTCTGCACTGCCCTGTTGTTACCCCCTGACTGTACATCAACTCTGTCTTAATATTACTCTGGACATCCACTTTAAAGTGGAACAAACCCCAAGATTTTGACCATCCCAGGGGAAGGCCAGCGGTCGGCCCTGGTAACTTTTAGATCAAAGGGCTGGCCACATTGTTTTACATTTTAAATATTGTGTTACCTATAATCCAGTTGGGGGCAAGAAAACATTTAGCTTCATACATTTTTTAAACGGGGAAAATGTTCAAATTGTATTGGTTGATTGTTATACATTTTATTATACTTATTATTATACTACCACCTGCAGAAGTGATTGATACATTGTAACAAAGGCTCTGACTGGAGAAAAGTATGGGCTTAGACCACTGTAGAAAGATTTAAAATATATTAAAAAAACAATCATTATTGGTCACTTGACAAAACCATATTCAACATATCTTCAGTTGATAGTGTTCATAGTATTCAATAGCCAACATGTTATAGTATTGTATAAAAATACACAAAACAGTATATCTATAGTATTGGCCTTTTTTTATTTTTTGCAGCAATACTATGAAGTTCCTATCGCTATGAAGTCAGTGTTTGACCTTGTTGATACCTTCCCATCAAGGATTAAAGAAATGGAGAAGCAAAAGAGAGATGGGATTACATGTAAGAGGGAAGACAAAACACGGTCACTGGAAAGTTTCCTTTCAAGGTAAGCTTAGACAAAACTATACTTTGGCCCTTATTTATCACGGGCTAGCGCCAGGTAGTGTCTGACGAGCGCCAGGTAGCGGCAGCTAACGGCGACTACCGACTCAAGTACGCCCGGCGGCGGTCACAATGACGCATTTATCAAGCAAAATGAGGCTAGCGCCGGCGAGAGCGACGGCTAGCGCGGCATTCATCATGAAGCCGCTTGGACCGAACAGCGCCGCTGCAAATTCCCTCACAGCGCCAGGTATGAGCTGTCGCTCCCTGGCGATGTCCAATGCATTTCAATGGAGCAATCTATAATTAATCATAATTAATTGGTATTAATTTTTTTTTTTTTAATGTCAAAAATTCGGAGACCACTTCTGCAATGTTAGGATTTATTTTTAAGTAAAAAAAAATTTAAAAAAAAATTTGTGCAGAATTGATCTAACAGGTCTGAGATTAATGTATTCATATTACAAAATGATTCTAAAAACATGTATAATGTTACATTCAAAAAATATGGTTGTTTAGGGGTTAAAAACTAGTTAATACCCATCGCTGCCAGCGCTCTGGGGTTTAAACAAGGAATGGACAGCGACAGCACATTCGGAGCGTGATTTGTTAATGAATATGAAGCTAGCCGTTCGCTCTGACCATTCGTTGTCAGGCGCTCACATACAACGCTGAACCTGTGAAACAGCGACCCCCCAGCCCGTATTCAACATTACCGCACACCGACTGAGTCGCTGTCATCAAGCTAACGCCGGCCAAGCACAGCGAATACTGGCTGGCGCTGAAAAAATCACGCTACAGTCGCTCATCTGGCGCTACCTGCCGCTATTAATGAATCGGCCTCTATGTAACCTTCATATCCCTAAAGCACCGTATGCTCTGGAAAAGGCCCCACTGGTGATACCGAGCCTCTTCATCAGTGACATTCAACCAAGCCCAAGATCCTTTTTCATAATCAGAATCATCTCCCAGTGTCAAGCATTAGAAAAAGAATTTTGATGTAACTAGACCAGACGTCTTATCATTGAAATTTAAAGGAGTGCAATGTACTTTCTGGGCTCTGATCCACTTTAAAGTGGATCAAAACCTACCATAAGATTCCCAGGCCGATCAATTCCCTCTCCACTGTGTGAAACCCCCCCGGGTCGCCCAACTCATCTTCTTTTCCAGTCCAACAGTGCATGTGCAAGCCGTGGCCGGATCCCCGCTATCCCTCTAGCAAGGCACGTGCCAGACATTTGTGAATGGCCAGCGCAGGCACACTTCCTGTTTGAGGGTGGATGTGGCTGCCAGTGCACTCATATCTTCTTGCATTAAACGAGCTCCTGAACGCAGGGTCTCGAGCAAATCTGAGCGTGCTGATTGGACAGGCGGCTGTGCATGCGTTGTAGGACCGGTAAGAGGTCAGTTTGTTTGGGCAACCTGGGGGGTTCACACAGAAATCGGGGGTGCCCAGGGGCAAGGGACAAAACCCAGGATAGTCAAAATCCTGGGTTTTGGTCCACTTTAAGCGGCACTCTGTTAAAAAACAAATGCTGGGTATATGAGGGGCCCAGTGTTTTGTGAAATGTTATTTTTAGCACACAATGTTGCATGAAAAGTTGCAAACAGCATCTCTCTTGAGCTTTTGTTCCACTGATCCAATATACAAATGCAGTTAATGACGCTAAAAAAATTAGTTTCATTTTAAATATTACACGATTATGGTGGGCAGAGAACTGAGTATATTTCAGGAAATGTTGTTATATTATATAATGACAATAATCATAATGAGGCTAGGTTTGCACTATGCATTATAGGTGAACTTACAGGCTGATTCATTACTAACGCCAGGTAGCGACAGATGAGCGTCTGTAGCGAGGATTTCAGAGAGACCGCTAGTAGTCGCTGTGCTCGGCCATGGTTCATTGGTCCTTATTTAACAAGGGATAGCGCCAGGTAGCGAATGGTGAGCGAACGGTAATGACGGTCACCGCCACGAGAACGCCGGCTCCCCTCCGCAATCACACATTTATCAAGCTGATCCTGCTTAGCGACTGACAGAGCGCCAGATAGCGAATCATTCATCATTATTCCAGCCTCACCCCACAGCGCCAGCGAGCGACCTTGAACAGCGACAGGTATGACCTCTCGCTACCTGGCGCTCTCCAATGCATTTCAATGGAGCAATCTTTAAATATTCATAATTAATTGCTATTAATGTTTTTTTTTTTTTTTCTTTTTAAATGTCAAAAATTCTGTGACCACTTCTGCAATGTTAGATATTTTTTTTAAGGTAAAAAAAAAAAAAATTGTGCAGAATTGATATTACAGGTCTGATATTAATGTATTCATATTACAAAATGTTTTGCAAAACTTGTTTTTTTTTTATCCAAAAATATGGTTGTTTGGGGGTTAAAAAACTACTTTTAACCCATCGCCGCCAGCGCTCTGGGGTTTAAACAAGCATTTCACAGCGCGAGAATTTTTTGAGCATGATTTGTTAATGAATATGCTGGGAGCCGTTCGCTATGGCCAGTCGCTATCATGCGCTCCCATACAGCGCGGAACCTGTCAAATAGCGACTCCTCACCCAATATTCAACATTAGTCGCTATCAACTACAGAACAACGGCCAAGCACAGCGACTACTAGCGGGCGCTCTGAAAATGCCGCTACTGTCGCTCATCTGTCGCTACCTGGTGCTATTAATGAATCGGCCTCATTGTTTCAGAGCGCCTCAGTCGCTGTCCGGCATTGTTGAATACGTTATGTGATTCGCAGTACAGCGCTGTATGGGAGCGAATGGTAGTGCCAGCTCAGTGCGACTGACTCACACCACATTCATCAAAAAAACAGCCTCAAACAGTTCCAGCTCTCAAAATCGGGTCGATGTAGCCCATAGCGCCAGAGGCTGCGTGATTAAAGTCTGATTTTGAACATGTATCCACTAGTAACAAAGCGAAAACATAGGGAATTACATTGTTATTACATTGTAACATGAACACTTTAATATCAGACATGTAAGAACAATTCTGCATAAAAATATTATTAATCAAAAAAGTTTTCAAAAATGTCATTTTCTAGGATACATGTCTGAAAGATTTGAGTTTAAAAAAAAAAAAAATTGGAATCAGGAAAGGGATTTAAGGATCGTCCATAGAAATATATTGGAGAGCGCCAGGTAGCGAGAGGTAAGACGTGGCGCTCTGCAAGGTTGAACGCCGGCACTGTACGCTGAGCCTGGGACAATGATGAATCGGACGCTACATGGCGTTGTTCCAGTCGCTCACCAGATTTGGCTTCATAAATGTGTAGTTGCGTGCCGTGTCCGGCGTTCACCTGCCGCTTACAAGGCACTTCCTAGCGCTATCCCTTCATAAATAAGGCCCTTGGACTAGACTATAGACTAGAATTGAAATCCATTTGGTCAGTTTGGTTGGTTGCAAAACATTTTGTTCCAGTCGCCCTGTATGGAAATTGAGAAGTGTGAAAGGGCTTATAGGTTATACATTGTAGGCTTTTTTTGCAATTCTCTGCATTTAAATGGAACACAAGAATGCAGAGCAATCCAGAAAGGTTCTTCTAAGATTGGGTGCTGCTGCTTCTTTTGCCACCGGTTGTTGCCAGTGCGGTGTCCACCCAATGCCACAGGATGCTGCCCACCTCTGATTTGCGTCCTCCCATTCCTCCAGGTGCCATCTGCCAGGGGACAGAAAACTATGGACACTGCACCTGCGTGTTTTCACAGTGTAAGCAGCACACAGCACAAAAGGTCATTTAGAGGCCGATTCATTAATAGCGGCAGGTAACGACAGTTGAGCGACTGTAGCGGCATTTTCAGAGCACCCGCTAGTAGTCGCTGTGCTTGGCCGTTGTTCGGTAGTTGATAGCGACTCAGTCGGTTTGCCGTAATGTTGAATATTGGGTGAGGAGTCGCTATTTGACAGGTTCCGTGCTGTATGGGAGCACATGATAGCGAATGGCCCTAGCGACCGGCTCCCACCATATTCATTACAAAATCACGCTCAAAAAATTCTCGCGCTGTAAAATGCATGTTTAAACCCCAGAGCGCTGGCGGCGATGGGTTAAAAGTAGTTTTTTAACCCCCAAACAACCATATTTTTGGAAACCAAAAAAAACTAGTTTTTAAAATAATTTTGTAATATGAATACATTAATATCAGACCTGTAATATCAATTCTGTACAATCTAAAATGGCAAAAGTGGTCACAGAATTTTTCACATTTAAAAAAAAAAAAAAAAAAAATTCATAACAATTAATTATAAATATTTAAAGATTGTTCCATTGAAATGCATTGGAGAGCGCCAGGTAGCAAGAGGTCATACCTGTCGCTGTTCAAGGTCGGACGCTGGCGCTGTGGGCTGAGGCTGGAATAATGATGAATGAGTGGCTATCTGGCGCTATCCCCGTCGCTAAGCTGGATCGGCTTGATAAATGTGTGATTGTGGTGAGGAGCCGGCGTTCTCGTGGCGGGGCCCGTCATTACCGGCCGCTCACCAGTCGCTACCTGTCGCTATTCCTTCATAAATAAGGGCCTGAGTCATTTTCTGTTGGTAACAATAAAAAAAGGTTAAAAAATAAAATATCTCTGGTTTGACTGTACAAAATGGAATTCAGGGATTGGTTACAGATGACCAAATTGTTCCACTTTGGAAGGAAATACTTCACTTCTCTCTGTATCTGTGCAGCAACAGATGGAACGTGTTACCTTCTCTAAGCTCAGCTGCCATATCAGACAAATCTGCTTCAGGCTGTCCTAGTCAATAACATTTCAGTTAGGCCACTTTAGGGTTCATTTGTGAGTGGAAGTGATCCACTTCATATATAAGGTAGCCAGACATAAGGATCAATTCAGCACCAGGTTAAAAGAGTATGCCTATTTATTTTAAGAGAAAGAGCCTTCTTTAAGAAGCATCAGCAACTTTTTTGGGGGGCCTCAGCGTCAGATTTAACAACTTAAAAAATGCTAACGCAAATGCTGGCTAGCTTCTTATTTAACTATAATGCCAAAAATATGGCACTGTGGTGGAAGTAGCACCAGATTAAACCTGGCTCTGTAGGTTAAGATCCCACAAAGCATAATGGGCAGAACTGGATTGAAGTGTTTTATGCTTTTAATTATATTAAAAACATTTCTATGTACAGAACTTGCATTGTTGAAACACAGGTACAAGATATCACAAAATCATTTTTGGGGGCGTGATTATAATTGATTTTAATGGCTTCTTTAATGTGTAATTTGGACACCAACAACCAAAGCATAGTCAAAACACACTGTAAATTTTGTCCCTAGCAGTGATTTCTTGTAACTGTAATGATGATATTCCGACCAGCGCCAGGAAAAATACAGCACCAAAGATTTCAAGGAGGAGAAATTTCCTAAATATGCTGAGGAGCGCCAGAAAAATGTCAGTACAAAGTTGCACTCACTGGCACAGGGATAATCAACAGTAGGGTCCAACAAGCACTGACAGCCAATAGCTAAATGCAACAATCGGGGAGGCCGATTCATTAACAGCGGCAGGTAGCGACAGATGAGCGACTGTAGCGGCATTTTCAGAGTGCCCGCTAGTAGTCGCTGTGCTTGGCCGTTGTTCGGTAGTTGATAGCGGCTCAGTCGGTTTGCCGTAATGTTGAATATTGGGTGAGGAGTCGCTATTTGACAGGTTCCGCGCTGTATGGGAGCGCATGATAGCGACTGGCCCTAGCGACCGGCTCCCACCATATTCATTAACAAATCACGCTCAAAAAATTCTTGCGCTGTGAAATGCATGTTTAAACCCCAGAGCGCTGGCGGCGATGGGTTAAAAGTAGTTTTTTAACCCCCAAACCACCATATTTTTGGAAACCAAAAAAAAACACATTTTTTAAATAATTTAGTAATATGAATACATTAATATCAGACCTGTAATATCAATTCTGCACAAATTTTTATTTTTTTTTGTTTACCTTAAAAAAAATATCTAACATTGCAGAAGTGGTCACAGAATTTTTCACATTTAAAAAAAACAAAAAACAAAAAAACAATAATTAATTATGATTATTTAAAGATTGCTCCATTGAAATGCATTGGAGAGCGCCAGGTAGCGAGAGGTCATACCTGTCGCTGTTCAAGGTCGGACGCTGGCGCTGTGGGGTGAGGCTGGAATAATGATGAATGATTCGCTATCTGGCGCTCTGTCAGTCGCTAAGCAGGATCGGCTTGATAAATGTGTGATTGCGGAGGGGAGCCGGCGTTCTCGTGGCGGTGAGCGTCATTACCGTTCGCTCACCATTCGCTACCTGGCGCTATCCCTTGTTAAATAAGGGCCTCAGTCGCTAAGCAGGATTGGCTTGATAAATGTGTGATTGTGGTGGGGAGCCGGCGTTCTCGTGGCGGGGCCCGTCATTACCGGCCGCTCACCTGTCGCTATTCCTTCATAAATAAGGGCCAAAGCTAATTAGTAGTGATCGTTGCAGCGGCTGCTAGCGCCAGTGTAGTACTCAGCACAGTGCCAGATTAGACGGGAATGCTGGCACTTCGAAGCTTGCGCTATAGCCACAAAACAGCTGCTAACAGACGCATATCATAAATTAGGCCAAATATTGCCTTTCGCTTCCATTGTATCCCTTGAGGATGATACAGCACCAGGTGGAAATGTGTTTTCCCCTGCAGTGAACCTTTTTAAACCTGTGACATTGTGCTGCAAATCTAGCTTAAAGCGGACCTTCACTCTGAATAAGAGTCTATCTTATATGTTTCCCACACCCTGTACATACAGATTGCTTACATTAAAAATCATCCTACCTGCATCTACTGCATATTATGAGCCTTTAAACATCCAAGATGGCGGCTCATGGAACATCAGGCAGCCTGCAAACCGGAAGTGTCTTCTGACTGTGCTGCTCTGCATTCTGGGACTGCTGACCTTTTCCTGACCCCAGCTCTTCTCTGTCTGAGCAAAGTAAAGCTAAAACCTGCCCCCCTGTACTTTATCCCGCTCTCCTCTCCTCAGTAAGTGTGATGCGTCTGAGTCAAGATGGCGGTGCCCATATCCTAAATTCCTGAACAGAGTTGCAGCCCAGTGGGGGAAAGAATAATAAGTAAGTGACTAAAAACTTGAAATATATTCATTTTAGATGCAGGGGGATAGTTTTTTTAAGGGTTTGGGCTTTTTAATAAATCATGGTGAAGGTCCGGTTTAAAGTGGACCGATCAGGGATGCCCCCCTGTGTGAAACCCCCCAGATTGCCCGAACAAACTCACCTCTCCCCGGTCCTACAGCACATGCGCAGCCTCTTGTCCATTCAGCGCGCTCGTCTAAGCCTTCGTCTAAGGTTAGCATATCCGCGCACGCTGGTGGCCGCTACCTTCTAACAGGGAGTGTGCCCGCACCAGCCATTCATGCACCCTGCTAAAGGGATAGTGGGGATGCAGCCGCTGCTCGTGCATGCGCCATTGGATGGGGAAGAAGGTGAGTTTTTGGGCGACCTGGGGGGTTTCACACAGCAGAGCATCCTGATTCTGGATGCCTCAGGGGGAGGGAATCAAGCAGCCCAGGAATTTTATATAGAATTTTATAGGGCACATGCCATAAAGCTGACTGTGTCCATTCCCCTTTGTCTCCACCCTTATCCTTCAGACTGTAAGCTCACAATAACAAGGAACTAGTCTATATATGTTATGAGTGAATATGCAAACCTTTTTTGTGCCTATAGCGCCATAATTTGTGTATTAACCCACTGATCTTGCTGAACAAAAAGCAGAATACATAAGGGAGACATCTGTAAAAAAAAAAACACTCACTCCAGCCATTCAGATAGGGCTGGTGCCAGTGCTCCCAGCAGCCCCAGGGATGCAGGAGATACTGACATGGGATGGCTGGAAAGGTAAGATTCCTGGAGAAGGGGACCCCTGGCCCTAGACCAGAAGGTGATGGCAAATCTTTTAGAGACTGAGTGCCCAAACTGTAACCCAAAGCTTTATTTAATCTTGTGCCAGGGGGGAGATAAAAAGAAAACAAAATGAGAATGAAAGAGAATGAAAGGTGATAGGTGCCCACGGAGAAGGCTCTGGACAGATCTGGACATCTGTAAAAATAGGTAAAACAAAGCCGGTAAAAGCACAGATCGCATGGTCATAGGGTACCAGAAACATTTTAGCCCAATTTTCTAAGCTGGACCACCACCTGTAAAACTGCCCCATCACATGTGCCGGTGGGGGGGCACAAATATACTTTATTGCATTTTTTTGTATGTCAACATTTAAAAGCTCACCGAGATTCAGGCTGCAATTCACACCCAAATGTGCACCCAGTTGAACTTTCTTCACTAAATCTTTAGTATGACCCCCATTGTCAGCACCTATGTTTGCTCCTGCATCCACTCAAAGCTGAAACCACGCCTCAATAATTTTCTTCTGGTCACGGCCATCTTGGAGCTCAAGGGAGGCTTCTCCCGTCCCAAACATCGCAGCCGTGGTGGACTTAACCCACAATGCACAGCGGCAGGAAACCCAGTGGCACTCCCTTTCTGCAGGCCACTGGCAGATCCATAGGATGCCATTGAGAGAAGAAAACAACCAGGGGGCGGAGGCTGAGTGGCTGGCCCCTGGCCCTGAAGGATACCAACGCACATAGCCAGCATGGGCCGCAGGCTCTTCAGCACCCCCTGAGCTTTGGGGATGCAGGTAATGGGACAGGCGGGTTACACACACAGCAGAAAAAAGGGTTTTTTTGACTTACCTTGTTCCATCACCAATTGCTGATTTCCACTGACAGTCATCTGACAGTTGGAAGTGATTAGTGGCAGCCGGGACTCTGATCCCTCGCCCTCCTTCTGAGATCACTCTCGGCTTCTGACACTCGCTTCTGCCGCTGGGAAGGGCCTTTTATATCGGCAAAGTGAGCTGACATCACTCACGCTCACTCACCAGTATAAAAGGCCCATCCCAGTGGCGGGAGTGAGTGTCAAAAGCTGGCACGTGGGGCTCTGCCCCGTTGAAGATTCCAAGGAGGATCAGAGGCCCCCTGGGGGAAAAGGAGACCCCCTGGCCTGGATCCTGGACGGAGGTGAGCTTTTCTTTCGGCCACCATCTGGGGGAAACTCAGCGGTTGTAAAGGCAGCTACCTAGATTTTATCTAGATGGCATTTAAAGTGGACCAACACCCAGGGGGGATCGGCCCGGGAATCTATAAGATTCCCGGACCGATCAGATCCCTCCCCGCGGGGCATCCGAAATCGGGATGTCCCGCGGGGAGGAACCCCCCAGGAGGCCCACAATCCTTACCTTACTGGCGATCCAACGGCGCATGCGCGAGACGCGGCCGCGTCTCTCGCTTCCCTCTAGCAGGGCGCGCTCCCGCGCCGGCCGTTTTGTGAATGGCCGGCGCAGGCACGCTCCCTGTTAGAGGGAAGCGAGAGACGCAGCCAATGACAGCGCTCTGGTATGCGCATCCAAGCGGCTTTGGACGCGCATACCAGAGCGGCTCTGAGCGCTGTCATTGGCCGGACGAGGTCACGTGGGAGCGGGGAGAGGTGAGTTTTTGCGGCGATCGGGGGGGTTTCACCCCGGGGGTGCCCCACCTAAGTGGACCAACACCCAGGATAGTCAAAATCCTGGGTGTTGGTCCACTTTAAAGGGTTAGTCTGGTTGCTAACATATGTTGGTTGGGAGTTACTATAGGATGGGGGGTAATTTGTCTAGCTGCTCTTAGAGCTATTTGGACTAGAGACTGTCCTGAGCTCAAACATTTTTGCCACACTTTATAATGATTACTAATGGACATGGATACTGGGCGATCATCTTGGGCTGCATGTGGTCAGCTGGGCCCCAAGGAATGCAGAGGTGGTGAGTACTGTATCAGGGTGCGGTGATCCAGGTTGTGATGCGGTTGGGGCAGCCCCAAGCTATTAGTGCAAGGAGCCCTTCATCTTTTTAGATTAAAGGTCCTCTTTAATTATATACTTTTTTTTGTTTAGTAACCATTTAAGTGAACTTTCTGCTTTCAGTAACCAAATAAGAAGTGAAAATATGATGCAAAATTGTTCTAAAGTGTCCAAAGTTTTCCAAAAACTAAACTGGAGTTGGTTCTTGGCTTTTATTATTTCTCAATCAGGCACTAAACCTATGATGTTCACCATTCCGGGCTTTGTCCCTTGCCCCTGGGGCATCATGATTTGCAATGTCCTGCTGTTTAAGACCGACTGGCTTGTTCGGTCTGCTTAACTCCTATGTCACATGTCCTCTTACGAGTATTCTATGCATTGCATATTAAGAGCATAGAACGCTGAATAAATGAAAACTTTATTTAATCTGGTGCCGGGGGAGATAAAAAGAAAATAAAATGAGAATGAAAGATGATAGGTGCCCACGGAGAGGGCTCTGAGTGCAGTCTCTGACACGTGTGCCATAGGTTCACCACCACTGCCCTAGACTCTAGGCCGGTGGTTGCTGCTCTTTAATAATTGTATTACCTAATTATTTTATTATAATATTTAATATAAAATAATTAAGAACATGATGATATTTTATTATAAGATAAGATTAAGAGGCCGATTTATTAATAGCGTCAGGTAGCGACAGATGAGCGACAGTAGCGTGATTTTCACAGCGCCCGCTAGTATTCGCTGTGCTTGGCCGTTGTTCGGCTGTTGACAGCGACTCAGTCGGTGTGCGGTAATGTTGAATACGGGGTTAGGAGTCGCTGTTTGACTGGGTCCGCGCTGTATGGGAGCGCCTGACAGCGAATGGTCATAGCGAACGGCTCCCAGCATATTCATTAACAAGTCACGCTCAAAAAATTCTCGCTCTGTGAAAAGCTTGTTTAAACCCCAGAGCGCTGGCGGCGATGGCTTAAAAGTAGTTTTTAACCCCCAAACATCCATATTTTTTTCTAAACATTTTTGTAATATGAATACATTAATATCAGACCTGTAATATCAATTCTGCACAATTTTTTTTTTTTTATTTTTTTTACCTTAAAAAAAAAAAATCTAACATTGCCGAAGTGGTCACAGAATTTTTGACATTAAAAAAAAAAAAAATTAAAATCAATTAATTATGAATATTTAAAGATTGCTCCATTGAAATGCATTGGAGAGCGCCAGGGAGCGACAGGTCATACCTGGCGCTGTGATGGGATTAGCAGCGGCGCTGTTCATTGCAGTCGGCTACATGATGAATCCCACGCTAGCTGACGCTCTCGCCGGCGCTAGCCTCATTTAGCGTGATAAATGCGTGATTGTGTCCGCAGCCTGGCGTTCTGGAGTCGGTAGCCGCCGATAGCTGGCGCTACCTGGCGCTAGTCAGACACTACCTGGCGCTAGCCCTTGATAAGTAAGGGCCTTAATAACTTATATTATTTACTATTTTTCTATTGTGCCAACAATAACTGTAACCATCTAGAATAAGTAAAGCCCTTGGCTTTCTGTATGGAATTGCTACAGAAATCTGGTCTGCAGTATATTTCACAGGCCACAGGGGAGATATTATTTCCTATATATGCTGACTTAATGTTCTAGAGTTTATTCACCATGTTTATATATATGTCTTTTGACATTTTAAATGCAACAATAAATGTTCATTTGAGATATTTTATGAGCTGCTACGATAGCTATGGATCCTGTCTTCAAATGAGAATGACAAGGGCAACCAATAAAAGTAAATTATGCTGCGACTCCTGCAGTCACTATTGTGTCAGTGACTAAGAAGTAGCCGTAAGTGGTTTATTTTTTAGATAATACGTCTCTGTGCTTTTGTGGGCTGTGTACTCATTCTGCGGTGTCACTCAATGCCCTAGACACCTCTCTGCATTGTTCTCCAAAGACATTGCAAGCCATATTCAATTATGTTACTCGGCAGGAATTTTTATTATATTAATGCTAACAATTATGTCTCAGTTTAATATAATGACATATGATACATATAATAAAGCAAGTTCAAAGGCAGAACTAAAAAAACATGTATGGAAAATGGGCATGTTTTTAGGTGCTCTATTTAGGCCCTTATTTAAGAAGGGATAGCGTCAGGTAATGGCTGGTTAATGACAGGTAGCGACAGGTAGCGACTGGTGAACGCCGGACACGGCACGCAATTACACATTTATCAAGCAGAATCTGTTTAGCGACTGGGGTAGCGTCTGAATCATCGTTTTCACAGCCTCAGCGAACAGCGCCAGCGTTCAGCCTTGCACAGCGCCAGGTATGACCTCTCGCTACCTGGCGCTCTCCCATACATTTCAATGGACGATCCTTTTCTTCTCTTTAAACGTTTTTTTTTTATCAAAAAAATCACAAATAATTCTGTGACCTCTTCTGGCATTGAAATAGCAGTTTTTTCATAATTTTTTAATTTTTTAAAATGACAGAAATGACATTACAGGTCTGGCATTAAAGAGTTCATGTTACAATGTTGTTACAATGTAATTCCATATGTTTTCGCTTTGTAACTAGTTGATAGATGCTGGAAAACAGACTTTAAACACACCGCCTCCTGCGCTCTGGGCTTCAGTGCCAGAGATTTGTGAGGCTGTTTTTTTGCTGAATATGGTGTGAGTCGGTCGCTATGAGCAGTCGCTAACATGCGCTCCCATACAGCGCGGTACTGGTCAAATGGCAACTCCTCACAATGTATTCAACATTACTGAACAGCGACTGAGTCGCTATAAAGTAGCGACCCACGGCCGAGCACTGCGACTACTAGTGGGCGCTCTGAAAATGCCTGCTACAGACGCTCATCTGTCGCTACCTGCCGCTAATGATGAATCAGCCTCCCCGTGTATACGGGGGTTCCCAATCTGTGTTAGAATGGGAGCCACACTCAGCACTGACCATTGGCCGGGAGCAAGATAGCTTGTAGAAGTCATACAACCATTATAGAAGAAGGAAACAACTATAAATGGTTATATGTGCTACCTAGCTGCTACAACATTATTAGGTATAGTACAAGTGAATATCCCAAGACACTAAAATACTTTTGGATAACCTAGCTTCAAAACTCAGATAAGTGGAGAGGCATGATGGCTTACCGCACTCGGCTCTCCTGTGTCTGACCTCTGCACATCCCATGAATGTATCAGATAAAGCCAGCATCCAGTTAAAACTTGTACTTTATTCCATTCAATATTTAAAAAGAGCCTTACAGGTGGCAAGTTTCAGTTCAATTTTCTATTTAAATATCGAATGGAAAAAGGTACAAGTTTTAACTGGATGTTGGCTTTATCTGATACATTGAAAAATATGGGTGGAATTCCCGGCCATGCAACAGGATCAATTGATGAAATGGGTGAGCTGATCTAAAATCTTTTCTACATCCCAGGAATGTGACACAAGTGTTACATACTGCACATGGCACCACTCGGGAGGGCTGGGGAACGGAGTGCAATACTGGAAGCCACCATGACAGGCAAGCTGGTGTGCTTCTCTGCCAGTCCTACTCTACATTAACCCCAGCATGACTCCATCAATGTACGGCCCTAGGCTTTATTTACCCATGTATGCTGGACCTTCTCAGGTGTTCTAGTCCAGTAGACGGCCCACGAGCAACACAACAGGGGTCTTTGAGACACAAGTGGCTCCCAAGCTACAGATTGGGGATACCTGATTTACACACTGGCCATAAGGCAGTGTTCCCCAATCCTCTCCTTGAGCCACCAACAGGTCATGTTTTGCAGATATCCACCCAGATGTACAGGTGAAGGTATTAGAGACCAGACAGCTACAGAGCCGCCTGTGTGGAGATCCACATGAACTGCTGGTGGCTCTCTAGGTGAGGGTTGGGGAACACTGACTAAGGGCACAGCCAGGCAAGAGACACAATATTTCTGTACCTCTTTCGTCTGCTGAGCAAATGACTCACATAATCTCAATGATGACATCATATTTTCCTGCTTCAGGCAAGCTCTAGCGTTTGAAGAAAACAAGGGCCTGATTTATTAATATTCCAACAGTGTGCCCTTTTTAACACCACTACTTACGCCATAGTACAAACAGTGCACTCACTTTTTGGTGCACTGTGTGTGGCGTAAAGTGGCTTTAGCATTAAATAAAGAGGCATAGTGCCTAACTAGTAACAAACAAAACAGACACAGAACAAAACAGAGGAGCACCAATGTTGTACCAGTGTGTACAGTCCATCAATATTTATTGGAAGTTTTTGAACTAGCGCAGTGTGGCTCAGATTGGCGCACACAAAACATACACTTCTGATGAAAAACCATAAATGACATTTCTGTTCTCCTCTTATGTCCCAAATGCTGTAGACAAAATTTGGTTTAAAAAAAACGATAAAATATTGCAGAATCATGCAGAATAATATAGCTATTATATCCTATGGGAGTAGCAAATTATGTGCCACAAAAAGCAGGCGCAGAGAAATGGCGAGTGTATGTGCACTCATGGATTAGTAAATGTCTGTTTAACACTTGCACTGACATGCGCTGATGTGAAAAACTTTTGCACACAAACCGGGGCATCATATGCTCAAACTGGTGTAAAATGCAGTGCTTTGATGAATCAGGCTCTAAGATTTTCTTTCTTTCAAAAATATTGATCCACATTTTCTGCATATAGCAGATCTGTATGAGCATATTTAGATTTCCTTATTGCCCAGGTATGAATGCAAGTGTTGGGTCATGGGCCGAGCATTTTCTAGGGGAGGGCAAACAGGGGGGTTACACTGGGCGCGAAGTTCATTATGGGCACCTTTATCCAAGTAAGCAATGTTTTTGCAGATGAGACAGGGCCACTGTTAGTGGTGCAGGCCAATAGCCAGGCCCCTCCATGGCCACATATTGCTCTCTGTGATGGGGAGGAGGCATTGTCTGCATCTAAGGAAGAGGTACAGCAAAATATTTGTACTTATATGTATAGGTATGGGACAGCATCAGCACCATGGCATGAGGGGGTAGAGTTTTTTTTATTTTCTGCACTGAGCTATGTTTTGCTTAGAAAATGCCTTAGTCATGGATTAAAGTATACAACGGTATGCAAGAAACTGCTGCTGGAGATGTTCCTGTTATTGCTCTCGATTTCCATAAACAAAGCCAGTTGCCGGTCATCAAGCAGTTCTGATTGGACAAGAGCCTGTGTATGAGCCATAGAACTGGGAAAAGGTGAGTCTGTATAGGTGAATTGGGGGGATTCACACAGCAGGGCATCCCAAATCACGATGCCCCAGGGGTAAGGAACCACAGGTTTTGTTCCTTTTAAAAAAAGTTTTTCTAAATTTCTAAAAGCCTTATCTCACTAAAGCTTTAAAAAACACTCTCCCTTTTAAAAATTATATACATTGACAGAAAAAAAATGGAAAATATCAAAAGGAGAGGGGTAGGCATCAGTGAAACATATACACTAGTAATGCTTGGCTCCATTTAGTACAGTTATTTAAATAGGCTCAATTATTACTTATTATTTTTTTTACATATATTCAATCTAAGGGGACCAATCGCTATAGAAAGTAAAAATAGCTCAGTTTTGGTTATAGTGTTTGTAGAAGGGGGATGTTTTAAATGTGGATTTCTGCAGATCTTGGGCCTCTGGTGGTAACCAGACATCCCCACGACCATGGGGAGGAGAGTCCCTTACTATCGAATTTCTGGGTCGTGATGGGTTAGTCGTTTTTAGCTCCCCAGTTGGTGAAGCATACCATATTGTTCTGCTGGGTTGATCTTTTGTTATTGCTCTGTGTTCGGTTGACTCCGTTCTCACTAAACCACTGAAGCTATAAAGGATTATAAAAATAAAACCCCACTTTGCATGTTTGCACAATAACTCCAGTGCTTTCACCCTTTTAGAAAAGAACTTAAAATAGTTTTTAAAACAAAAATACATTTTTGACTTTAACAGTCCAGATTTTTGTTCAATATTATCACACTAAATATTTAACAGCTTACAAAAAAGTTGCACATGTTTTAGAAGCATACACAATTGTCCAGGCCACATTAAAAAGCCTATAGAGTTTAATCCTCCAAATACACATATGGCATCCAGAAGTCCTGGGAAAAGGCCAATAGTGTGACTAGTATGCTGTGACAGAGCATCCATATTCATTTCATTTAGGCAGATTGTCTGATAGTTCTTAAAGTGGACCATCACCCTCCTGTAATCGGCCCGGGAATCTATAAGATTCCCGGGCCGATCACCTCCCTCCCCGCGGGACATCCGAGATCGGGATGTCCCGCGGTGAGGGACCCCCCCCAAAACCCCCCAAAAACTCACCTCGCCTCCCGCACGCTCCTCTAGACGTGCGCGCGCCCGCGCCGGCCGTTTGTGAATGGCCGGCGCGGGCGCGCGCCCTGTCAGAGCGACGTGTGGGAGGCGGCGACGGGCGCACTGTCTTGTCCGCCGCTTGTCCGTGAGCGTGGTGAGGTGAGTTTTTCGGGGTTCTGGGGGGTTTTACACAGCGGGACACCCCTAATCGGGGTGCCCCCCTGAAGTGGACCAAAACCCAGGATAGTCAAAATCCTGGGTGTTGGTCCACTTTAAGCAGTGATGAGGCTGATTGAAAATATTAGATAGTCCTCAGTTTTTCTGGACTAAACATTTACAACCAATCAATGTCAGACAGCAATTAAAGGACTATTGTAGCAACAACAAAAAAGTGGATTCTCAACTTTCATTCTGCATCAATTCTCTTAGGGTTCTAATATTTAAAGCCACGCTGTGGGCAAATGTTTTTTTTAACAAGATACTTACCTGCACATGCTAAGCCATTTTCTGCACATTCTTTTAATTAATCAATAAAGATGCTTGCTCAAGTTTGACCAGGAGCAGGGGCTTAGAACGGTCTGTTTTCTGCTTGCCACGCACAGCTGGACAGCATCAGCTCTGATGTCACAAGAGCTGGTGATGCTGATTGGCCAAGTTGAAGGACCCAGGCAGGGCTGCGCCTTGGGGCCTTGGGGCATGCGCCTTGGGGCCTCCACCCCTTGCCCTGCACAAAGGGGCCTCCACCAACCTTTGGGTTATGGTCTGGTCCAGGAGGCTTTTCAATCTTTGGTCTGACGGGCCACGGGGCCAGCAACAAAGCAAATCGGAGGCAGTGGGGGTTCCCGCTCCTGGGCAAGCCATTTTTTTGTTTTTGCAAACCTGCAGCCTAAGCCACCACAGGGCAGGATGAAGAGTCTAGAGAAGCAAAGCCACCATCAGCAACGCTACAGAGATAGGTGGGTGTAGAGCTGTTAATCGGCGGTCACTCACTGCACATAAGCCGCTGGCAGCTCAATGCAGGGGATTGTTTTCTGCTGGACGAGCTGGGCGACTACACTACCCCCTGTTAAAAATGGCAAAGCAGGAGCACCGCCAAAAGGGTGGCACTCGATCTGACGTTCCAGTAAGTAGGCGGGTGCCAGACAACCACCAGTCAGTTAACTGGCTGGACTATTATTTTAAAGGATAAAAGAAATTTGGGGCCTCCACCACACTTTGTATCCAGGGGCCTCCACCACACTTAGGCTGGCCCTGGACCCATTGGACAGTGGGAGAACAGGTAAGTCTATAGCTAAAATCTATTTTGCCTACAGTGTGGCTTTTGTACTTACTAGTTTGGGAGACCCAGGTCCTGGTCTCCAACATTGCCTCTTGCTGCCTCAAAGAGAGGGAATGCTCAAAGGCAATACTTGCCACGTCCCCTCTGTACACTGTGAAAGTAGCTGGGGTGGCATTACATATACTTAATTGTAGCACTACACTAATATATGACACCTATTATCGTTTTCTTTTCTACTCATGTGATTATACAAAAAGCTAAGGGCTTCTTTACTTTTGGCTTATTTGGCAATACGAAAAGATGTTTTAAAAATCAGAAGAATAAAACTGTATAATAATGAGTCATCACAAAAGAATCTGCCTTTGTACTGATAGGCAGCTGATCCCTTTTTCCATTTTTCTGTCTGTTTCTAATGATTAAATGAATAGCTGTGCTTCAGCCTCCATCTCTTATTTACACATTTCATCCTGTATGGGGAGGTGAGTACATAGCTCAGATGGGGGTTTACATAGCAGTTCCCCAACAGGGGGCTTCTCAAAGCGAGATGCCGCCATGAGAAACTGCTGTCCTGACCATAAGTCAATTCTGACAGGCTGTCCCTCACTGTAATAGCAGAATGGTACAATCACACCTGGCTGAATTTTTGTATTCATATTTATACAGATATTTATAATTAGTCCAATTTTTGTGATACTGCTCCTTTAACTGATAAGTTTTAAAGAAGCCTAACTGGATAGATCAGTTGTGTTAAATTATGAGTATAAAGCCCTGAGGAATGGATGCCAACTATGTGTCTACAAATCCCCTCCTAGATCCCCTCCAATCTGGTTTCCGCTCGTGTCACTCTACCGAAACTGAGCTCACCAAAGTCACCAATGATCTACTGACAGCCAAATCCAAAGGCCACAACTCTGCTCTCATTCTTCTCGACTTATCAACTGCTTTTGACACTGTCGACCATGCTCTGCTTCTCAATATTCTTTCTTCTCTTGGAATTCAAGGTCTCTCACTCTCTTGGCTCTCCTCCTATCTCTCTCACTGCACATTTAGTGTATCTTACTCAAACACCATTTCCTCTCCCCGGCCTCTGTCTGTTGGGTTACCACAAGGCTCAGTCCTAGGACCCCTACTTTTTTCAATATACACTTCTGGTCTCGGACAACTATAACCTCGCTAGACTTCCGATATCACTTTTATGCAGAAGACACTCAGATCTACCTCTCTGGCCTGAATCTCTCTTCTCTCCTCTCTCGCCTTCCTGACTGTCTAACAGCCATCTCTTCCTTCATGACATCTCGCTTCCTTAAACTGAACATGAACAAAACTGAACTGGTCATTTTCCCACCATCTCACTCCCCTCCCCTCTCTAACACCACAATCTCTATAATCACAAATAATCTTACAAAAACTGCAACTCATCAAGCTCGATGCCTGGGCTTCATTCTGGACTCCTCTCTCTCGTTCACACCTCACATTCACTCCCTAGCCACCTCCTGTTGTCTCCAACTCAGAAATATCTCCAGCATCCGTCCCTTCCTCTCACCTGTGACCACTAAAATGCTAGTGCACGCCCTGGTCATCTCCCGACTGGACTACTGCAACACCCTCCTCTGTGGTTTGCCAACAAACAGACTGGCAGCCCTCCAATCTATTCTAAACTCTGCTGCTCGCCTCATCCATCTCTCCTCTCGCTTCTCCAGTGCTGCCCCCCTCTGTCAATCCCTCCACTGGTTACCTGTCTCCCATTGAGCTCAGTTCAAACTTCTAACACTTACCTACAAAGCTCTCTCTAACCAGGCCCCTCCCTACATTTCATCTCTGATCCAGCATTACCAACCCAAGCGCAACCTCCGCGCTGCCTCTGACATTCTCCTGTCCTCCTCCTTGGTTACTTCCTCGCACTCCCGCCTTCAAGACTTCTCCCGTGCCTCCCCACTTCTCTGGAATGCACTTCCCCGCTCGATCTGCCACTCTCCATCACTCCAAGCCTTTTAAAGCGCCCTCAAAACTCACTTCTTCAGACAAGCATATGACCTGGCTTAAGCAACTCCTATAACCTTCAATGGCACATGCAGCCCTACACAAGCTCTACGACTTGTGACCCCGCCCCCTTTGTCTCCACCCCCATACTTTAGACTGTAAGCTCGCAAGGGCAGGGCTCTCCTCCCTACTGTCTCCTGTGCTCACAACACTTGGTTTTAACCTGTGGCATCTAATTTTGTATTGTTCTCTATACTATATGTTTACCCTGTCTGTGATCATACAATGTAAAGCGCTACGGAAGTTGATGGCGCTATATAAATAAACAATAATGATAATAATAATACAGGCCATTTTTATCACATGACAAAAACAAAACATTTTAACTAGTGATGAGTCAAAGCAAGTTCTATCTGGTTTGCAAGTCATCTGTCCAGATAGACCCCACAATAGCTTTGGCTCCCAGTACCATGTGAACTGGTACATGGGTTCCTTGGATCCCTTTCAAGTTCACAAATAGTTTAAAATAATATAATTTATATAGTAAAATATATATAGTAAAAAACAGCTTTATTGCATCTTGCTTCATCTGTCCCCTGCCGGCTGGCATCATCTCTGCAGGTCTGCTGGGTTGGGGGCTTCCTCCTGGTCCAGCGGCTGTACAGGTCCTTCTCAAAAAATTAGCATATAGTGCTAAAGTTCATTATTTTCCTTAATGAAATGATAAAAATTAAACTTTCATATTTTTGAGTTTCATTGCACACCAACTGAAATTTTTCGGGTCTTTTTTTGTTTTAATACTGATGATTTTGCTATACAGCTCATGAAAACCCCAAAATCCTATCTCAAAAAATTAGCATATTTCATCCGAAATAAAAAAAAAAGTCAACCTTCAAATAATTATGTTCAGTTATGCACTCAATACTTGGTCGGGAATCCTTTTGCAGAAATGACTGCTTCAATGCGGCGTGGCATGGAGGCAATCAGCCTGTGGCACTGCTGAGGTGTTATGGAGGCCCATGATGCTTCGATAGCGGCCTTAAGCTCATCCAGAGTGTTGGGTCTTGTGTCTCTCAACTTTATCTTCACAATATTCCACAGATTCTCTATGGGGTTCAGGTCAGGAGAGTTGGCAGACCAATTGAGCACAGTAATACCATGGTCAGTAAACCATTTACCAGTGGTTTTGGCACTGTGAGCAGGTGCCAGGTCGTGCTGAAAAATGCAAACTTCATCTCCATAAAGCTTTTCAGCCGATGGAGCATGAAGTGCTCCAAAATCTCCTGATAGCTAGCTGCATTGACCCTGCCCTATATAAAACAGTTGACCAACACCAGCAGCTGACATGGCACCCCAGACCATCACTGACTGTGGGTACTTGACACTGGACTTCAGGCATTTTGGCATTTCCTTCTCCCCAGTCTTCCTCCAGACTCTGGCACCTTGATTTCCGAATGACATGCAAAATTTGCTTTCATCAGAAAAAAGGAGCAACAGTCCAGTGCTGCTTCTCTGTAGCCCAGGTCTGGCGCTTCTGTCGCTGTTTCTGGTTCAAAAGTGGCTTGACCTGGGGAATGCGGCACCTGTAGCCCATTTCCTGCACATGCCTGTGCACGGTGGCTCTGGATGTTTCTACTCCAGACTCAGTCCACTGCTTCCGCAGGTCCCCCAAGGTCTGGAATCGGTCCTTCTCCACAATCTTCCTCAGGGTCCGGTCACCTCTTCTCGTTGTGCAGCGTTTTCTGCCACATTTTTTCCTTCCCACAGACTTCCCATTGAGGTGCCTTGATACAGCACTCTGGGAACAGCCTATTTGTTCAGAAATTTCTTTCTGGGTCTTACCCTCTTGCTTGAGGGTGTCAATGATGGCCTTCTGGACAGCAGTCAGGTCGGCAGTCTTACCCATGATGGCGGTTTTGAGTAATGAACCAGGCTGGGCTTTTTTAGAAGCCTCAGGAATCTTTTGCAGGTGTTTAGAGTTAATTAGTTGATTCAGATGATTAGGTTAATAGCTCATTTAGAGAACCTTTTCATGATATGCTAATTTTTTGAGATAGGATTTTGGGGTTTTCATGAGCTGTATGGCAAAATCATCAGTATTAAAACAAAAAAAGACCTGAAAAATGTCAGTTGGTGTGCAATGAATCTCAAATATATGAAAGTTTAATTTTTATCATTTCATTATGGAAAATAATGAACTTTAGCACTATATGCTAATTTTTTGAGAAGGACCTGTAATCTCCTTTATGTCACTGAGTGGCATCTGTAGGGAGGGGAGACAAAGATCTCCCCTTCTTCCTTGGCAGCCCACCAAGCTAGTGCCGAGTCCAGAGCCTTTTAAAGTAGGGGTGCACCGCATATCCTGATCTAAATGTGCTACACTGCCTAAAATAAGTACAACCAAACAAAGCTATAGGGTTCTGAGAGGTGTTATAATACCTCTACAAAGAAAAAGGTCAAAAAATATATATAAGAACCAAGAGCCCGGCAGCAAGGTCAGCACCACATCATATGGATCAGGGGATCAGCAAGGAGGACACCTACGTTCGCGGCCGCCCGTGCCGCTTCGTGGGGTGAAGGAAAACACCTCCTTGCTGATCCCCTGCTCCATATGATGTGGTGCTGACCTTGCTGCCTATATTTTTTGACCTTTTTCTTTGTGTATTAATTGATTGATATGGGTTCTCAAGTTGGTGATTTTGTATTCTTAAGTATCCATGACCAACAGGTTATCTAGTGTGTTTATTTTGAGAATTGTTCACAGTATATGCACATATTTTGTATATTCATTGCTTACGTTAATCAATTATTATTTATTTATTTATTCTTATTAGGGTCACTTTTATAAATTATTGGTAATGAATTTTTCATGTATTTTGTATTAATTATTTGGGATATAATATTTAGTAATTTGTACCACTAAGCACTGTCACTTTATGGTTGGTTGTTATGATTGGTTGGTATTTTTCAGTAGCTACTATAGATAAGTGTGCCGGCACGAGTAGTTAGTTGCTAGTTTGGCTTCACCACGCCAAATATTAGAGAGCTTCCCAGCTATTTTTTTGGCTGTATATTTTTCGCACTGGAAGTAATTGGGGAGACGCATTGTTTTTAACTTTGTCTTGTTAAGTGTTGTTTGTTGGATTATTCCTAATAAATCATGAAATTTGCTGTATTTTATAATTAAATTATTGCTGTTGGTATTTTTGGTGCTCCTGCCACTAGGGGGTAGAGGTATTATAACACCTCTCAGAACCCTATAGCTTTGTCCAGAACCTTTTACATCACAGAGGTGGTGCCTTTATGGAACCCCTCCCACAAGTGACTAAGGACATCACTGGAGAGATGGGACATACCTTGATATTCCATTCGGCTTTTCTTAGCCATCTTTTCTCAGTCTTAGCCAACGAGAGCTCTTGTCAGCTAAGGGCCGAAGTGGGCCAAGTATGCCGCTGCCTTCATCCTCCTTATGCTCGAGCTGCCTGGCATGGGCACAGAGCGCAGCCCGCACGTGCACCATTGAATCGGCGGTCAAGTTTTACCGCGCTCAAACAGCAATTTTGGATGCCCCGGGGAGTGAAGTACAAGCCAGGATATAAGACTCTAGGGTCACTTCAGGTCCTCTTTAATAGGCCAGCCCTTAAAGCGAATTCCATTCTCGATAGCATTTTTAAACGTTTCCATTATTGTGTGGCAAAATGATGTCTTCAATGTGCTGAGTTTATCTGTTATTTTTTTATTTTCTATTTGTTTGCAACTCTATGTTATAAAAGAAGCCAGCTTTCCATAACAACAATGTGTTTATCTTATCTATGTACACCAAAGTAGTGATTTCGAGTACATAGACTTCTTCACTCTAGCTTGTTAATCATCTGATTGGCTAAGGCATGGGTGACAGGTTTAACCCATTCTGCTGAAATTCAGTTTCTTCAATTTGGAAGGATCATAGTCTTGTGTTCCAGTTGCAAGGGTTAATGGCAAGGTTCTCAGCTGGATAAGTCATAAGGCTGCTAAAGAGTTCACCTGTTACAATGGAAGAATTGTGGGACTTGTAGTTCATTGTTTTTACTCAATGTCATAAAAACCACTCCCACTGTAGCAGAGTCCATAGGAATATGAGAATCATGGAAGCAGCATGCTGATAAGTAAATCACAGGTCCGGGGCACAATTCTAACACTAATGTTTATTTAACATAGAGAAAAAAAATAAGGCAGAACACCAAAAACATGCCAAAAAGGGAGTTTTCCATTAAGCCTTTCAGACTTCAGGGCCAGCCAAACATGGTTGGTCCTCTGTAATGCAGCATGCCCCTGTCAATGAAGGGATGCTTTTCACAGTGACTGGTGGGCTGAGCGGGCTTGATGTCATCCTGTGTAGAGGGGGGATAGCAACCAGTTCAGCCTGGTTGGCAGTTGCATTTGCCAACCACTGGGGGAAGGACTTCCCTACTACATCATCACAGAAGCCCCAACCTACAGTTTCGCCGGCTGCCATGCTGCAATCTGGCAGTGCAATCCAGGCTTGTTAACTAGCCTCTTAGGGAGCAAGTGTGCGGCCGTGCGCCTGGTTTAAAACACCCAAGACTGCCCCAGCCCTGTAACTCATAGATAATGGCATGGGAAGGGTGGAACAGGGCTCGCGGCCAGATGACACTGGGGACCAGAGTTTGACATTTGTGACATAGAGGAAGACTTATTTTTTGGTTTATTTTTAGTTTATTAGTTGGGTTTAGTTTATTTAGTTTGTAAATAGGGGTTCACATAGTGGTGGCTGGTGTGGGTGCTGCCAGCACTGGCAGGTGGAATGTTAGATAATTTGACCCGGATCTTGCCGGTATCCATGATGGGGCGAACCAAACTGGGCAAGATCCTGGTAGAATCTAGCTTCGGCCCCAATCCAAAGCCCATCACTAATTGTAACAGGGGTGTGTAGACAGAAACAATTACACGCTGATAACAGGATACAGCAGGGATAAAGGCCCTGGTCTTGCGAGTTTTCAGTCGAAAGTTCATGAAAGTTTGGGGGCTTGCGTGATTATAAAAGTATAGCGGGATAGCGTTCTCTGACTTCCTTTATCGCAGGCAGACGCTTTTCATAGTCACTGCCGGGATGAGCGGGCTTGATCTCATCCTGCGTAGAGGGAGATGGCAGCTAGCTCAGCCAGGTTGGCAGTTGCATTTGCCAACCACTGGGGAAAGTACTTCCCTACTTCATCATCATAGAGAAGGCGTTTAACATCAAAGCCCCAACCTGCAATTTTGCCGGCCAGTGCAATCTGTGCTTGTTAACTAGCCTCTTGGGGAGCAAGTCTGAGGCCGTGCGCCTGGTTTAAAAGTAACACCCAAGACCGCCCTAGCCCTGTCACTCATAGATGACAGCGTGGGAAGAGGGGAACAGGGCTCACGACCTGACACTGTGACCAGATTTGGCCCACGGGCCAGAGTTTGACATGTGTGACATAGAGGAAGACTTTTTTTGGTTTATTTTTAGTTTGTTGGTTTGGTTTAGTTTATTTCGTTTGTGAACAGGGGTCCATATAGTGGTGGCTGGTGTGGGTGCTGCCAGCACTGGCAGGTGGAATGCTGGATAATTTGAACTTGATCTTGTCGGTATCCATGATGGGGCGAACCAAACTGGCTACATCTTGGTTGAATCTAGCGCTGGCCCCAATCCCATCCCATGGGCCCAAGCCCATCACTAATTGTAACAGTGGTGTGTAGACAGAAACAATTACACACTGATAACAGGACACAGCAGGGATAAAGGACTTGCTCTTGCGAGTTTTTTCAATCGAAAGTTCATGAAAGTTTTGGGGCTTGCGTGATTATAAAAGTATAGCGGGATAGTGTTCTCTGACTTCCTTTATCGCAGGCAGAAGCTTTTCACAGTCACTGGTGGGATGAGCTTGATGTCATCCTGCATAGAGGGAGATGGCAGCTAGCTCAGCCAGGTTGGCAGTTGCATTTGCCAGCCACTGGGGAAAGTACTTCCCTACTTCATCATCATAGAGAAGGCGTTTAACATCAAAGCCCCAACCTGCAATTTTGCCGGCCAGTGCAATCTGTGCTTGTTAACTAGCCTCTTGGGGAGCAAGTCTGAGGCCGTGCGCCTGGTTTAAAAGTAACACCCAAGACCGCCCTAGCCCTGTCACTTATAGATGACAGCGTGGGAAGAGGGGAACAGGGCTCATGACCTGATGACACTGTGACCAGATTTGGCTCGCGGGCCAGAGTTTGACATGTGTGACATAGAGGAAGACTTTTTTTGGTTTATTTTTAGTTTGTTGGTTTGATTTAGTTTATTTAGGCCCTTATTTAACAAGGGATAGCGTCAGGTAGCGCCTGGTGAGCGACCGGTAATGACGGGCACCACCACGAGAACGCCGGCTCCCCACCACAATCACACATTTATCAAGTCGATCCTGCTTAGCGACTGAGATAGCGCCATATAGCCACTCATTCATCATTATTCCAGCCTCAGCCCACAGCGCCAGCGTCCGACCTTGAACAGCGACAGGTATGACCTCTCGCTACCTGGCGCTCTCCAATGCATTTCAATGGAACAATCTTTAAATATTCATAATTAATTCATATTAATGTTTTTTTTTTTTTTTTTTTAAATGTGAAAAATTCTGTGACCACTTCTGCCACGTTAGATATTTTTTTTAAGGTAAAAAAAAAAAAACAAAACTGTGCAGAATTGATATTACAGGTCTGATATTAATGTATTCATATTACAAAATGTAATTAAAAACTTTTTTCCAAAAATATGGTTGTTTGGGGGTTAAAAAAACTACTTTTAACCCATCGCCACCAGCGCTCTGGGGTTAAAACATGCATTTCACAGCGCGAGAATTTTTTGAGCCTGATTTGTTAATGAATATGCTGGGAGCCGGTAGCTATGGCCAGTCGCTATCATGCGCTCCCATACAGCGCGGAACCTGTCAAATAGCGACTCCTCACCCAATATTCAACATTACTGCACACCGACTGAGTCGCTGTCAACAACCGAACAATGGCCAAGCACAGCGACTACTAGCGGGCGCTGTGAAAATACTGCTACAGTCGCTCAACTGTCGCTACCTGGCGCTATTAATGAATCGGACTCTTAGTTTGTGAACAGGGGTCCATATAGTGGTGGCTGGTGTGGGTGCTGCCAGCACTGGCAGGTGGAATACTGGATAATTTGAACTGGATCTTGTCGGTATCCATGATGGGGCGAACCAAACTGGCTACATCTTGGTTGAATCTAGCGCTGGCCCCAATCCCATCCCATGGGCCCAAGCCCATCACTAATTGTAACAGTGGTGTGTAGACAGAAACAATTACACACTGATAACAGGACACAGCAGGGATAAAGGGCTTGCTCTTGCGAGTTTTCAATCAAAAGTTCATGAAAGTTTTGGGGCTTGCATGATTATAAAAGTATGAAGGTTAAAACATTTAAAGGCTGATTTTCTTGTATTCGGCCACCTGATAATAGCGCGCCGCAATTTTCTATTTTCTGCAGAAACTTTCCGATACATTTAAAGTGTTTTAGTCGCTGAGCGGGAACTGATTTCCCAGTATGTCACATAACTTATGTCTGTTGCTTCAATAGATTCCAAAAAGAACTTTCCAGTGTGCATCCAAAAGAAATTAGAGCGTTGCTATTCAGATTTAACAGAAGGGAAATTCAATTTAGAAATGAAGTGCTTTCAAAGCTGGTATTTAAAATAGAGAACAAAGATTTTTTTTCTATTGCTTCAGCCCTAGTTGGAAATCTGCTGTGAATGTATATAAAAAGAAGCAATCATTTCTTATAAAAAAAATGAAAGGAATGCTGTGCTCCTCTGTAGGGGAAAAGTTTCAGCTTACAGTTAGAGGAAAGATTTACTACATTTAGGTAAGTGGGTGAAATAGAATTACGTCAGCATGATCCAGATAGAAACCTAGTGACACATAAGCCCAGAGGCAATAATAATGCGAATAATGGAATAGAAATTGCCTGTTTGTCTGCTTGCTAAACACGGTGTGATTTGATATAATGAAATGCATACTTTTTGTGTACTTTGAGCCCATACGCCATTTAATACATGGGAAAAAGCTTCTCTGGGTACATGTTTTAAACCGGACCTTCACCCTGAATAAGAGCCTATCTTGTATGTTTCCCCCACCCTGTACATACAGATTGTCCACCTTTTGCACCTAGTGCATGTTCTGAGCCTTTAAACATCCAAAATGGCAGCCCATGGAATTTCAGGCTGCCTGTAGAAAGGAAGGGTCCTCTGACTTTGCCGCTCTGCATTCTGGGGTTGCTGTCCTTTTCCTGACCCCAGAACTGCGCTGTATGTGCAAAACACAGCTATAACCCGTGCACTTTCCCTCCTCTCCTCTATGTGTTTTATATGCAGGGACAGTGTGGTGGAGGCCCCTGGGCACAATATCTGGTGGACGCCCCAGATACAGTATTTTTTTCTTTAAAATATTAGTCCAGCCAAGTAACTGATTGGTGGTTGTCTGGCACCCGCCTACTTACTGGAACATTAGATCAAGTCCCTTGTTTCACCCTTGTGCAGGTGGGTGTGCTCGAGAACTCCTGCTTTGCCATTTTGGGTGGTGGGGGGTGGGGGTGTAGTCACCCAGCTGCTCAAGCAGAAAACAGTTCCCTGCATTGAGCTGCCAGCGGCTGTGCTTGGTGGCTTATGTGCAGTGAGCGACCACCGACTGACAGCTCTGCACCCAGCTATGCCTGTAGCTGACGGCAGCTTTGCTGCTCTAGACTCTCTGTCCTGCCCTGGGGTGGCTTTGGTTGCAGGGTTGCAAAAACAAAAAAAGGGTTGCCCAGACACGCAGGGGGGGCCCCACTGTCGCCGATAGCTTTGTTGCCTGCCCTGCAGACCATCAGGACAAAAACTGAAAAGCATCTTCCAGACCATAACTCAAAGGCTAGTGGAGCCCCCCTTTGCATGGCAAGTGGTGGAGGCCCTGGTCCTGTATGTATGTGATGCTTCTGAGGTAAGATGGCTGCACCCGTAGCCTGGAGTCCTGAACATTGTGTCCTGAACATCCTGAAAGTTGCAGCCCAGTAAGGTAAAGAATAATAAGCAAGCGAGTAGTTTAAAGGTTTGGGCTTTTCATTGAATGTCTCTAAAGGTTTGGTTTATTTCCTTTTTACACAACCTTCGAGAAAGGATTGATACACTTTGATGAGACCGAGACCGAGACCGAGGCAACCATCTGGAATTCTCAGGCCTCATACAGGAGCAATGTCTGGGCCACCTCATAACCAATGTGTGATAGCTTGGCCCCAAGTTTAACTGAGCCTCTGGCCCCAAGGCAACTAGGCTTACCTCAAAATATAGGCAGACCATAAAAAAACACAAAACTCCAGGGGCTAGGGGCCCAGCAATCACATTATATTTTATAGGAGCCAGACACAATATAGGCTGTATAGAGATGGGTCCCCTCTATAACCTATATGTGATGATTGGGGTCCTAGTTTGAACTGGACCTCTGTCCCCAAGGCAGCTAAGCTTACAATACCTTATTATTCAAGCCATAAGATAAACTGACAATGAGACTAGGGGCCCAGCCATCACATAGGTTATGAGGGGCCCTGACACAACAATTACTAGCATAGGGGAGGGGGCAGACACCTAATTTATCATCAGCGCCAGCAGCAATAGTGTGGCAGCCTGTGGGTTTTAGGGCCACCTGGCAAGGGGCCCTCTCTTCAAAGTTGCCCTTGGCCCTCATACTGGAGTCTTGGCTCTCCTGCCATGATGGCTGCCCTGGATGAGACAGGAGTAATTGGGGGTGTGGAAAAAATATTTTCTTATGCTTTTACAGAAAAATTAAAGAATAGCAATTTTGTGATTTTTGGGTGTGACAATGTTCACCAGTTAAATAATTAGGTTTTTTTGTATGTTTTAAAGATTCCGCTGGAGAAGACGACTGCTGATCATATCTGCTGCTAATGATGAAGAATGGGCCTATCAGCAGCAGCTGTATGCGCTAAATGGACAAGCTTGTAACATGGGTAAATATGATACATTTACATTTAATGATGTCATTTTATATAATGTGTATGAATTATTAATAATATATATATATATATAATTTATTAAAGGATACATTCAGTCAAACTACTCAAACTATTCTACATTTCCAAAGGTAACTCCACCCCAATTCAACATCTCAGTTTATGCTAGGTGCTAGTTGGATGCGTTATTCACTATACTGATGAGTTTTTAACTTTTGCTGCAGTGCAGCATATAGGTTGATGTTATTTTGGTCTGGCATTTCCCTAATAAGATTAAGGAATATTTGTGTCAGATTTGTTAAATCTGTTAAAAAGTTGTTCCTAAAATCTTCAAGTATATTACTCACCCCCCCTTTCATTTTAAACATATGGAAAAGGGGTCCATCGTTCTCACATTCATCACTGAGAGATGGTAAGCAGGCACACTTTCCACCGGCCCAACTTATCATTAAACAACCCACAAGCCAAACAGAAGGGTCTGCGAGTCACATACTCTATGGTACCCAAGCTACAGGCTAGGGATCCCTGTACTGGAATTATGTTAAAACGTCCATGTAGCCTGTGCAGTCCAGAATATCTAAAACATGAGTGATCCAGTGAGGGTCTTATGACTACCCTTCTAGAATTCTTGTTAATACTCTGTCACTAGCCTGTGATATAGCAACTCTGGCCTAGAAGTTATGTTTCTAACATGTTTCATTGATGGTGAAAGGATGAAAGGCAACATCAGAATCACTTTAACATTTAATGTGGTACAAGAAATTGCTTGGGGCAGGACATTGGATAGCTTCAGTTATTGGTCAGTCTAGACCGGCAAAGCTAGGGTGAGTTTGGTGTAGAAGATATTGTCCATGCAGAATCTTGACCTCAAGCCTAACATCTCTGAGATGAACGAGGACTGAGATCTAGACCCTCCTGTCCAACAATAATGTCTGTCCTAAAATGCTTTTTTCTGCATAAATGGGGCATACAATTCTAAGATCCTGAATGAAACTTTGACAGAAGGGTGGAAGTAGTTTGTACTGCAAAATAAGAGAGCAAACTGATGGCTATTGGTTTAGATTTATTGTGTCAGAGCCATTAATGTGTAAAGTAAGAATGATAAATGTGTCACGACTTAAAGTGTAGGCTTAGCTGTGTCAGAGCTATTTAAAATGTATAGTCCTTAGTATATAGGTTTGAAGAGGGTGTTAAAGAGTCAAAAATGACTGGACTCCCTTTTTAATATGCAGCAGTAGGGCAGCCCTGGCCATCTACCCCACTGTGTATCAGCGCTGTTAACCCAGCAAATGGGGCCACCCATATATTCACCTCTGACAAGCAGGCTATCGGATGTTGGAAAGCCTGATAGGCTACTCACGGTCACGTGGGATGTGCAACCTTGAAATGGTGAGTGTCTGGGAGGTCTCTTTCTCTGTTTTAGCAGCGCCAATGCACAGTGGGAAGCCCAATCTAGGCTGCCCCGCTGCTGAATATTAAAGAGGGAGTCCATTTTAGACCAGACTACCTCTTTAAAGTGGACCAAAACCTAGGATTTTGACTATCCTGGGTTTTGGTCCTTTCCTTTGGTGCCCCACTGTGTGAAACCACCCAGATCACCTAAGGCATCTCACCTCTTCCCGGTCCTATGGCACATGCGCGTCCGCTCGTCCAATCAGAGCACTCGAAGCAGCTGACGTCACGTCGGCTAACATTTTGTCTAGCTGGTGATGACCTGCTGTCTGCTGGACATTTTCACAATATAGCACAAAGATATTAATGATTTTTCTTGCTGTAATGCAACACAATCACATAGACGTGAACAAGACCTTATTTTATTTCTTTAACCCTCTAACAGCCCTAATAAAATAGAAAAAAACTTCCAAAACATCCATAAAATGTGTCTCGAATAACCAGAACAGCTCCACACAAAATCTGCCTGACAAAAAGTCCTGGTACACAGAGTGAGGGGGCCGTTATGGTCAGCAGTCTGCCCAACCAAAGCTTTGCCTCAAAAGGGCCAAACAGAGGCAAAACAGTTAGGGTTTAATCTGAACAGAAAGTCTAAAAGACTACATAACTGCCCTCAAATCGGGTCGTCGTTTAGGTTCCCGTGGATGGTGGTCAGAGCATTCTGTACAGTGGTGGCATCAGAGCTCTCTTCACTTTGTGTAATCTCCGCAGACCATTATGATTGCAGGGCACGCTGAGCAGAGATTTCTGCTGAATGCTGAGAGCATAGCCTTGTTTCAGACTTTTTGTATTTTTACAAACCGCATGACATCCCAAATGTCCTATTTTGAGTCAACCAGAAGTCTTTGCAGTTTTTTTTTGGTTCTCTTTAAGAGAGAGAGAGCACAGAGAAAACCAGGGAAAACCAAATGATACTGTTCATGTAAAAATACACCTCAGAGTTTTCCCACATGAGTCACTTGGCTGGAATACAGCTCTTTTTCATTAAAGGAACATTAGACTATGCTTTTATTTGCACTACTTTACGTGGAAGCAGGACCACTTCCCAGAATCGACTTTTTCTATTAGAAATTGATGAATAAGTTGCTGAGACATAAAAATACGCTAATATTCATAATACATTTACCGGTATCTATTTATTGCTATCGTGTTGACTATAAAAGCATAGTCATACTTGCCACTAACATGAAAGCGTATATCTCCATAAGAGGATTGTAGTCATCCTCTATGCTGACAACAGTGCAAGCAACACTGGTTAAGAAAACATCAGCAATAAGCAGTCTTCCACATCTGCCTTGGTGATAAGTAGGGATGAGCGAATCGATCCGGACGAACCCGGATTCGATCCGAATTTCAGGAAAAATTCGATTCGGATCGAACCCGAATTTCCCCGCGATTCGATCGCTCGAAGTTTTCCTTTAACATCCATTCATTTACATTACAGGCATTCTAAGATGGCGGACGGGACATGTCCAGACATGTAAGCTGGGGCAGTGTATGCTGGGACAGTCACATGCAGCCTATCAGCAGCCAGCAAGCCCGGTGACGTCACAGCGGTATTTAAGGCCGGCCATCTTGCTTTCATGCCTCATTTATCTATTGCATTCGTGAGAGACAGAACGCTGTGTAGCTGAGGGAGAGACAGTTAGACAGTTAGACAGGCAGGGACAGACAGGGACAGGCTGGAGACAGGCAGGAGACAGACAGGAGACAGACAGAAATTCAGCGGAAAACAGGGAAAGGAATGGAAAATCGGAGGCTGTCAGTTTTTTTTTTATTTTTCATCCAGCCTGACAGGCTTTGTTAGGTTAGCGTTTTCAGGCTGCTTATACTAACTAACTGTGCATATATACTGAACTGATCTTAAGTCTGCTGTGAGGCATCCCATTCTGTGACTAAAGCAGCCTCTGTTTAAGACCATATAAGCATTTGCTCTTATTATATTTGAAATTAGCCTGATAAAGACACTTTTGCTGGGCATAGCACTACTTGTCCCTGCCAGAGCATCCCATTCTGTGACTAAAGCAGCCTCTGTTTAAGACCATATTTGCTCTTATTATATTTGAAATTAGCCTGATAAAGACACTTTTGCTGGGCATAGTACTACTGGATCTTTTTTGGGGGCATCCCATTCTGTGACTAAAGCAGCCTCTGTTTAAGACCATATAAGCATTTGCTCTTATTATATTTGAAATTAGCCTGATAAAGACACTTTTGCTGGGCATAGCACTACTTGTCCCTGCCAGGGCATCCCATTCTGTGACTAAAGCAGCCTCTGTTTAAGACCATATAAGCATTTGCTCTTATTATATTTGAAATTAGGCCTGATAAAGACACTTTTGCTGGGCATAGCACTACTTGTCCCTGCCAGGGCATCCCATTCTGTGACTAAAGCAGCCTCTGTTTAAGACCATATAAGCATTTGCTCTTATTATATTTGAAATTAGCCTGATAAAGACACTTTTGCTGGGCATAGCACTACTTGTCCCTGCCAGGGCATCCCATTCTGTGACTAAAGCAGCCTCTGTTTAAGACCATATAAGCATTTGCTCTTATTATATTTGAAATTAGCCTGATAAAGACAGTTTTGCTGGGCATAGCACTACTTGTCCCTGCCAGAGCATCCCATTCTGTGACTAAAGCAGCCTCTGTTTAAGACCATATAAGCATTTGCTCTTATTATATTTGAAATTAGCCTGATAAAGACACTTTTGCTGGGCATAGTACTACTGGATCTTTTTTGGGGGCATCCCATTCTGTGACTAAAGCAGCCTCTGTTTAAGACCATATAAGCATTTGCTCTTATTATATTTGAAATTAGCCTGATAAAGACACTTTTGCTGGGCATAGCACTACTTGTCCCTGCCAGGGCATCCCATTCTGTGACTAAAGCAGCCTCTGTTTAAGACCATATAAGCATTTGCTCTTATTATATTTGAAATTAGGCCTGATAAAGACACTTTTGCTGGGCATAGTACTACTGGATCTTTTTTGGGGGCATCCCATTCTGTGACTAAAGCAGCCTCTGTTTAAGACCATATAAGCATTTGCTCTTATTATATTTGAAATTAGGCCTGATAAAGACACTTTTGCTGGGCATAGCACTACTTGTCCCTGCCAGGGCATCCCATTCTGTGACTAAAGCAGCCTCTGTTTAAGACCATATAAGCATTTGCTCTTATTATATTTGAAATTAGCCTGATAAAGACACTTTTGCTGGGCATAGCACTACTTGTCCCTGCCAGGGCATCCCATTCTGTGACTAAAGCAGCCTCTGTTTAAGACCATATAAGCATTTGCTCTTATTATATTTGAAATTAGCCTGATAAAGACACTTTTGCTGGGCATAGCACTACTTGTCCCTGCCAGGGCATCCCATTCTGTGACTAAAGCAGCCTCTGTTTAAGACCATATAAGCATTTGCTCTTATTATATTTGAAATTAGCCTGATAAAGACACTTTTGCTGGGCATAGTACTACTGGATCTTTTTTGGGGGCATCCCATTCTGTGACTAAAGCAGCCTCTGTTTAAGACCATATAAGCATTTGCTCTTATTATATTTGAAATTAGCCTGATAAAGACACTTTTGCTGGGCATAGCACTACTTGTCCCTGCCAGAGCATCCCATTCTGTGACTAAAGCAGCCTCTGTTTAAGACCATATAAGCATTTGCTCTTATTATATTTGAAATTAGCCTGATAAAGACACTTTTGCTGGGCATAGTACTACTGGATCTTTTTTGGGGGCATCCCATTCTGTGACTAAAGCAGCCTCTGTTTAAGACCATATAAGCATTTGCTCTTATTATATTTGAAATTAGCCTGATAAAGACACTTTTGCTGGGCATAGCACTACTTGTCCCTGCCAGGGCATCCCATTCTGTGACTAAAGCAGCCTCTGTTTAAGACCATATAAGCATTTGCTCTTATTATATTTGAAATTAGCCTGATAAAGACACTTTTGCTGGGCATAGTACTACTGGATCTTTTTTGGGGGCATCCCATTCTGTGACTAAAGCAGCCTCTGTTTAAGACCATATAAGCATTTGCTCTTATTATATTTGAAATTAGGCCTGATAAAGACACTTTTGCTGGGCATAGCACTACTTGTCCCTGCCAGGGCATCCCATTCTGTGACTAAAGCAGCCTCTGTTTAAGACCATATAAGCATTTGCTCTTATTATATTTGAAATTAGCCTGATAAAGACAGTTTTGCTGGGCATAGCACTACTTGTCCCTGCCAGGGCATCCCATTCTGTGACTAAAGCAGCCTCTGTTTAAGACCATATAAGCATTTGCTCTTATTATATTTGAAATTAGGCCTGATAAAGACACTTTTGCTGGGCATAGCACTACTTGTCCCTGCCAGGGCATCCCATTCTGTGACTAAAGCAGCCTCTGTTTAAGACCATATAAGCATTTGCTCTTATTATATTTGAAATTAGCCTGATAAATACACTTTTGCTGGGCATAGTACTACTGGATCTTTTTTGGGGGCATCCCATTCTGTGACTAAAGCAGCCTCTGTTTAAGACCATATAAGCATTTGCTCTTATTATATTTGAAATTAGCCTGATAAATACACTTTTGCTGGGCATAGTACTACTGGATCTTTTTTGGGGGCATCCCATTCTGTGACTAAAGCAGCCTCTGTTTAAGACCATATAAGCATTTGCTCTTATTATATTTGAAATTAGCCTGATAAAGACACTTTTGCTGGGCATAGCACTACTTGTCCCTGCCAGAGCATCCCATTCTGTGACTAAAGCAGCCTCTGTTTAAGACCATATAAGCATTTGCTCTTATTATATTTGAAATTAGCCTGATAAAGACACTTTTGCTGGGCATAGTACTACTGGATCTTTTTTGGGGGCATCCCATTCTGTGACTAAAGCAGCCTCTGTTTAAGACCATATAAGCATTTGCTCTTATTATATTTGAAATTAGTCTGATAAAGACACTTTTGCTGGGCATAGCACTACTTGTCCCTGCCAGGGCATCCCATTCTGTGACTAAAGCAGCCTCTGTTTAAGACCATATAAGCATTTGCTCTTATTATATTTGAAATTAGCCTGATAAAGACACTTTTGCTGGGCATAGTACTACTGGATCTTTTTTGGGGGCATCCCATTCTGTGACTAAAGCAGCCTCTGTTTAAGACCATATAAGCATTTGCTCTTATTATATTTGAAATTAGGCCTGATAAAGACACTTTTGCTGGGCATAGCACTACTTGTCCCTGCCAGGGCATCCCATTCTGTGACTAAAGCAGCCTCTGTTTAAGACCATATAAGCATTTGCTCTTATTATATTTGAAATTAGCCTGATAAATACACTTTTGCTGGGCATAGTACTACTGGATCTTTTTTGGGGGCATCCCATTCTGTGACTAAAGCAGCCTCTGTTTAAGACCATATAAGCATTTGCTCTTATTATATTTGAAATTAGCCTGATAAAGACACTTTTGCTGGGCATAGCACTACTTGTCCCTGCCAGGGCATCCCATTCTGTGACTAAAGCAGCCTCTGTTTAAGACCATATAAGCATTTGCTCCAGGGTGTGATTCATCCAATTTTTGGGCTCCTGAAGCCAACTCCGGTGTATATTTGGGCTCCTGCTGCTGCTGCTGCCAACTCCAGGGTGTGATTCATCCAATTTTTGGGCTCCTGAGGCCAACCCCAGGGTCTCTTTAATGTAATATTTGGGCTCCTGCTGCTGCTGCTGCTGTCAACTCCTGCCAACTCCAGGGTGTGATTCATCCAATTTTTGGGCTCCTGAAGCCAACTCCAGTGTATATTTGGGCTCCTGCTGCTGCTGCTGTCAACTCCTGCCAACTCCAGGGTGTGATTCATCCAATTTTTGGGCTCCTGAAGCCAACTCCAGTGTATATTTGGGCTCCTGCTGCTGCTACTGTCAACTCCTGCCAACTCCAGGGTGTGATTCATCCAATTTTTGGGCTCCTGAAGCCAACTCCAGTGTATATTTGGGCTCCTGCTGCTGCTGCTGCCAACTTCTGCCAACTCCAGGGTGTGATTCATCCAATTTTTGGGCTCCTGAAGCCAACTCCAGTGTATATTTGGGCTCCTGCTGCTGCTACTGTCAACTCCTGCCAACTCCAGGGTGTGATTCATCCAGTTTTTGGGCTCCTGAAGCCAACTCCAGTGTATATTTGGGCTCCTGCTGCTGCTACTGTCAACTCCTGCCAACTCCAGGGTGTGATTCATCCAATTTTTGGGCTCCTGAAGCCAACTCCAGTGTATATTTGGGCTCCTGCTGCTGCTGCTGCCAACTTCTGCCAACTCCAGGGTGTGATTCATCCAATTTTTGGGCTCCTGAAGCCAACTCCAGTGTATATTTGGGCTCCTGCTGCTGCTGCTGCCAACTCCAGGGTGTGATTCATCCAATTTTTGGGCTCCTGAGGCCAACCCCAGGGTCTCTTTAATGTAATATTTGGGCTCCTGCTGCTGCTGCTGCTGTCAACTCCTGCCAACTCCAGGGTGTGATTCATCCAATTTTTGGGCTCCTGAAGCCAACTCCAGTGTATATTTGGGCTCCTGCTGCTGCTGCTGCCAACTTCTGCCAACTCCAGGGTGTGATTCATCCAATTTTTGGGCTCCTGAAGCCAACTCCAGTGTATATTTGGGCTCCTGCTGCTGCTACGGTCAACTCCTGCCAACTCCAGGGTGTGATTCATCCAATTTTTGGGCTCCTGAAGCCAACTCCAGTGTATATTTGGGCTCCTGCTGCTGCTGCTGCCAACTTCTGCCAACTCCAGGGTGTGATTCATCCAATTTTTGGGCTCCTGAAGCCAACTCCAGTGTATATTTGGGCTCCTGCTGCTGCTGCTGCCAACTTCTGCCAACTCCAGGGTGTGATTCATCCAATTTTTGGGCTCCTGAAGCCAACTCCAGTGTATATTTGGGCTCCTGCTGCTGCTGCTGCCAGCTCCTGCCAACTCCAGGGTGTGATTCATCCAATTTTTGGGCTCCTGAAGCCAACTTCAGTGTATATTTGGGCTCCTGCTGCTGCTGCTGCCAACTCCAGGGTGTGATTCATCCAATTTTTGGGCTCCTGAGGCCAACCCCAGGGTCTCTTTAATGTAATATTTGGGCTCCTGCTGCTGCTACTGTCAACTCCTGCCAACTCCAGGGTGTGATTCATCCAATTTTTGGGCTCCTGAAGCCAACTCCAGTGTATATTTGGGCTCCTGCTGCTGCTGCTGCCAACTTCTGCCAACTCCAGGGTGTGATTCATCCAATTTTTGGGCTCCTGAAGCCAACTCCAGTGTATATTTGGGCTCCTGCTGCTGCTGCTGCCAACTCCAGGGTGTGTTTCATCCAATTTTTGGGCTCCTGAGGCCAACCCCAGGGTCTCTTTAATGTAATATTTGGGCTCCTGCTGCTGCTGCTGCTGCTGCTGTCAACTCCTGCCAACTCCAGGGTGTGATTCATCCAATTTTTGGGCTCCTGAAGCCAACTCCAGTGTATATTTGGTCTCCTGCTGCTGCTGCTGCCAACTCCAGGGTGTGATTCATCCAATTTTTGGGCTCCTGAGGCCAACCCCAGGGTCTCTTTAATGTAATATTTGGGCTCCTGCTGCTGCTGTCAACTCCTGCCAACTCCAGGGTGTGATTCATCCAATTTTTGGGCTCCTGAAGCCAACTCCAGTGTATATTTGGGCTCCTGCTGCTGCCAACTCCAGGGTGTGATTCATCCAATTTTTGGGCTCCTGAGGCCAACCCCAGGGTCTCTTTAATGTAATATTTGGGCTCCTGTTGCTGCTACTGTCAACTCCTGCCAACTCCAGGGTGTGATTCATCCAATTTTTGGGCTCCTGAAGCCAACTCCAGTGTATATTTGGGCTCCTGCTGCTGCCAACTTCTGCCAACTCCAGGGTGTGATTCATCCAATTTTTGGGCTCCTGAAGCCAACTCCAGTGTATATTTGGGCTCCTGCTGCTGCTGCTGCCAACTCCAGGGTGTGATTCATCCAATTTTTGGGCTCCTGAGGCCAACCCCAGGGTCTCTTTAATGTAATATTTGGGCTCCTGCTGCTGCTGCTGCTGTCAACTCCTGCCAACTCCAGGGTGTGATTCATCCAATTTTTGGGCTCCTGAAGCCAACTCCAGTGTATATTTGGGCTCCTGCTGCTGCTACTGTCAACTCCTGCCAACTCCAGGGTGTGATTCATCCAATTTTTGGGCTCCTGAAGCCAACTCCAGTGTATATTTGGGCTCCTGCTGCTGCCGTCAACTCCTGCCAACTCCAGGGTGTGATTCATCCAATTTTTGGGCTCCTGAAGCCAACTCCAGTGTATCTTTGGGCTCCTGCTGCTGCTACTGTCAACTCCTGCCAACTCCAGGGTGTGATTCATCCAATTTTTGGGCTCCTGAAGCCAACTCCAGTGTATATTTGGGCTCCTGCTGCTGCCAACTTCTGCCAACTCCAGGGTGTGATTCATCCAATTTTTGGGCTCCTGAAGCCAACTCCAGTGTATATTTGGGCTCCTGCTGCTGCTGCTGCCAACTCCAGGGTGTGATTCATCCAATTTTTGGGCTCCTGAGGCCAACTCCAGGGTCTCTTTAATGTAATATTTGGGCTCCTGCTGCTGCTGTCGACTCCTGCCAACTCCAGGGTGTGATTCATCCAATTTTTGGGCTCCTGAAGCCAACTCCAGTGTATATTTGGGCTCCTGCTGCTGCTGCTGCCAACTTCTGCCAACTCCAGGGTGTGATTCATCCAATTTTTGGGCTCCTGAAGCCAACTCCACTGTATATTTGGGCTCCTGCTGCTGCTGCTGCCAACTTCTGCCAACTCCAGGGTGTGATTCATCCAATTTTTGGGCTCCTGAAGCCAACTCCAGTGTATATTTGGGCTCCTGCTGCTGCTGCTGCCAGCTCCTGCCAACTCCAGGGTGTGATTCATCCAATTTTTGGGCTCCTGAGGCCAACCCCAGGGTCTCTTTAATGTAATATTTGGGCTCCTGCTGCTGCTGCTGCTGTCAACTCCTGCCAACTCCAGGGTGTGATTCATCCAATTTTTGGGCTCCTGAAGCCAACTCCAGTGTATATTTGGGCTCCTGCTGCTGCTACTGTCAACTCCTGCCAACTCCAGGGTGTGATTCATCCAATTTTTGGGCTCCTGAAGCCAACTCCAGTGTATATTTGGGCTCCTGCTGCTGCTGTCAACTCCTGCCAACTCCAGGGTGTGATTCATCCAATTTTTGGGCTCCTGAAGCCAACTCCAGTGTATCTTTGGGCTCCTGCTGCTGCTACTGTCAACTCCTGCCAACTCCAGGGTGTGATTCATCCAATTTTTGGGCTCCTGAAGCCAACTCCAGTGTATATTTGGGCTCCTGCTGCTGCTGCTGCCAACTTCTGCCAACTCCAGGGTGTGATTCATCCAATTTTTGGGCTCCTGAAGCCAACTCCAGTGTATATTTGGGCTCCTGCTGCTGCTGCTGCCAACTCCAGGGTGTGATTCATCCAATTTTTGGGCTCCTGAGGCCAACTCCAGGGTCTCTTTAATGTAATATTTGGGCTCCTGCTGCTGCTGCTGCTGCTGTCGACTCCTGCCAACTCCAGGGTGTGATTCATCCAATTTTTGGGCTCCTGAAGCCAACTCCAGTGTATATTTGGGCTCCTGCTGCTGCTGCTGCCAACTTCTGCCAACTCCAGGGTGTGATTCATCCAATTTTTGGGCTCCTGAAGCCAACTCCAGTGTATATTTGGGCTCCTGCTGCTGCTGCTGCCAACTTCTGCCAACTCCAGGGTGTGATTCATCCAATTTTTGGGCTCCTGAAGCCAACTCCAGTGTATATTTGGGCTCCTGCTGCTGCTGCTGCCAGCTCCTGCCAACTCCAGGGTGTAATTCATCCAATTTTTGGGCTCCTGAAGCCAACTCCAGTGTATATTTGGGCTCCTGCTGCTGCTGCTGCCAACTCCAGGGTGTGATTCATCCAATTTTTGGGCTCCTGAGGCCAACCCCAGGGTCTCTTTAATGTAATATTTGGGCTCCTGCTGCTGCTACTGTCAACTCCTGCCAACTCCAGGGTGTGATTCATCCAATTTTTGGGCTCCTGAAGCCAACTCCAGTGTATATTTGGGCTCCTGCTGCTGCTGCTGCCAACTTCTGCCAACTCCAGGGTGTGATTCATCCAATTTTTGGGCTCCTGAAGCCAACTCCAGTGTATATTTGGGCTCCTGCTGCTGCTGCTGCCAACTCCAGGGTGTGTTTCATCCAATTTTTGGGCTCCTGAGGCCAACCCCAGGGTCTCTTTAATGTAATATTTGGGCTCCTGCTGCTGCTGCTGCTGTCAACTCCTGCCAACTCCAGGGTGTGATTCATCCAATTTTTGGGCTCCTGAAGCCAACTCCAGTGTATATTTGGGCTCCTGCTGCTGCTGCTGCCAACTCCAGGGTGTGATTCATCCAATTTTTGGGCTCCTGAGGCCAACCCCAGGGTCTCTTTAATGTAATATTTGGGCTCCTGCTGCTGCTGCTGCTGTCAACTCCTGCCAACTCCAGGGTGTGATTCATCCAATTTTTGGGCTCCTGAAGCCAACTCCAGTGTATATTTGGGCTCCTGCTGCTGCTGCTGCCAACTCCAGGGTGTGATTCATCCAATTTTTGGGCTCCTGAGGCCAACCCCAGGGTCTCTTTAATGTAATATTTGGGCTCCTGCTGCTGTTGCTGCTGTCAACTCCTGCCAACTCCAGGGTGTGATTCATCCAATTTTTGGGCTCCTGAAGCCAACTCCAGTGTATATTTGGGCTCCTGCTGCTGCTGCTGCCAACTCCAGGGTGTGATTCATCCAATTTTTGGGCTCCTGAGGCCAACCCCAGGGTCTCTTTAATGTAATATTTGGGCTCCTGTTGCTGCTACTGTCAACTCCTGCCAACTCCAGGGTGTGATTCATCCAATTTTTGGGCTCCTGAAGCCAACTCCAGTGTATATTTGGGCTCCTGCTGCTGCCAACTTCTGCCAACTCCAGGGTGTGATTCATCCAATTTTTGGGCTCCTGAAGCCAACTCCAGTGTATATTTGGGCTCCTGCTGCTGCTGCTGCCAACTCCAGGGTGTGATTCATCCAATTTTTGGGCTCCTGAGGCCAACCCCAGGGTCTCTTTAATGTAATATTTGGGCTCCTGCTGCTGCTGCTGCTGTCAACTCCTGCCAACTCCAGGGTGTGATTCATCCAATTTTTGGGCTCCTGAAGCCAACTCCAGTGTATATTTGGGCTCCTGCTGCTGCTACTGTCAACTCCTGCCAACTCCAGGGTGTGATTCATCCAATTTTTGGGCTCCTGAAGCCAACTCCAGTGTATATTTGGGCTCCTGCTGCTGCTGTCAACTCCTGCCAACTCCAGGGTGTGATTCATCCAATTTTTGGGCTCCTGAAGCCAACTCCAGTGTATCTTTGGGCTCCTGCTGCTGCTACTGTCAACTCCTGCCAACTCCAGGGTGTGATTCATCCAATTTTTGGGCTCCTGAAGCCAACTCCAGTGTATATTTGGGCTCCTGCTGCTGCTGCTGCCAACTTCTGCCAACTCCAGGGTGTGATTCATCCAATTTTTGGGCTCCTGAAGCCAACTCCAGTGTATATTTGGGCTCCTGCTGCTGCTGCTGCCATTTCCAGGGTGTGATTCATCCAATTTTTGGGCTCCTGAGGCCAACTCCAGGGTCTCTTTAATGTAATATTTGGGCTCCTGCTGCTGCTGCTGCTGTCGACTCCTGCCAACTCCAGGGTGTGATTCATCCAATTTTTGGGCTCCTGAAGCCAACTCCAGTGTATATTTGGGCTCCTGCTGCTGCTGCTGCCAACTCCAGGGTGTGATTCATCCAATTTTTGGGCTCCTGAGGCCAACCCCAGGGTCTCTTTAATGTAATATTTGGGCTCCTGCCGCTGCTACTGTCAACTCCTGCCAACTCCAGGGTGTGATTCATCCAATTTTTGGGCTCCTGAAGCCAACTCCAGTGTATATTTGGGCTCCTGCTGCTGCTGCTGCCAACTTCTGCCAACTCCAGGGTGTGATTCATCCAATTTTTGGGCTCCTGAAGCCAACTCCAGTGTATATTTGGGCTCCTGCTGCTGCTGCTGCCAACTCCAGGGTGTGATTCATCCAATTTTTGGGCTCCTGAGGCCAACCCCAGGGTCTCTTTAATGTATTATTTGGGCTCCTGCTGCTGCTGCTGCTGTCAACTCCTGCCAACTCCAGGGTGTGATTCATCCAATTTTTGGGCTCCTGAAGCCAACTCCAGTGTATATTTGGGCTCCTGCTGCTGCTACTGTCAACTCCTGCCAACTCCAGGGTGTGATTCATCCAATTTTTGGGCTCCTGAAGCCAACTCCAGTGTATATTTGGGCTCCTGCTGCTGCTGTCAACTCCTGCCAACTCCAGGGTGTGATTCATCCAATTTTTGGGCTCCTGAAGCCAACTCCAGTGTATATTTGGGCTCCTGCTGCTGCTACTGTCAACTCCTGCCAACTCCAGGGTGTGATTCATCCAATTTTTGGGCTCCTGAAGCCAACTCCAGTGTACATTTGGGCTCCTGCTGCTGCTGCTGCCAACTCCAGGGTGTGATTCATCCAATTTTTGGGCTCCTGAGGCCAACCCCAGGGTCTCTTTAAAGTAATATTTGGGCTCCTGCTGCTGCTGCTGTCAACTCCTGCCAACTCCAGGGTGTGATTCATCCAATTTTTGGGCTCCTGCTGCTGCCAACTCCAGTGTCTCTTTAAAGCAATGTTTGGGCTCCTTCTGCCCCTCATAGTGATGCCACTTCAACTCTCTGCAATTGTGCCGCTCTGCGATTCTATTAGCGATGCCTCTGATCTGCATGTGATATTTCTTCAAAGTATTATTTAACTAACCCAGCACGCATCCTGTGCGTGTTACAGCAAGGCAGAATGGTTTACAACCCTATTGAGGCTCTAGGAGGCTCAGAAATAGCCGTTTTTAATAGCGATTCGTCGCGAATTTATTCGGGTCGAACCGATTTTTGTCGGAAAATTCGGCGAATCAGTCGAATCGAATTTTTCAAAAGTTCGCTCATCTCTAGTGATAAGCTTTTAGAGTATTGGGGCACACTTTTCTGGCATTTTTGTTTAAAACAGATCTAAGTTTAAAAAAGGTGTTAGGTTATCTTAACCCGCTCCACTCAAGACATCCAAAAAAAGGTAGAAGTTCCTGCACCATTCTCATGCCCCACGTGACCACAAGCGGCTGCTGTCATGCACCCACATAAGGATGCTCCTGGAGAAGGGGGTTAAGCAGTCATTTGAGGCTTCACATCCACTTTAAAGGCCAACTTAATGTAGGCTGATGATATTAGATTAGCTTAAGGATGTCAAGTCTTCTAATGATCTCCAACAGTGGAAAAGAGTTCCACACTGCCTTGCCTGATCCGGCTTGACAAATGAAAACCACATGTCTCCTTACAAAACAACCTAGTATTACCTTATGGTAGAGGACTAGCTGACACACAAGTCTAAAATGCTAACCTTTCCTTTTACTGCTTGTAAATCATTTAAGTCAGCAGCGTCAGACTCCTTTTCATAGAGGGCCACATCAGCATTCTGGTTGCCTTCAAAGGGCCAGTTAATAACAAACACAAAAAAAAATGAAAACATGGCCATTCAAATCTATGGTTGCAGATACAGAATTATTTTGCCCAGGACAGAAGCAGATAGGCACTGAAGTATTTTGAAATCAAAGTGCCACCAGCCATGAAAAAATATTGTATTATGGTGCATAAATATTCATCCCATCACATCCAGGTAGTGATAGTGGAAAAGCTGAACCCTCCAGCGGCCACCCCTTAAAATGGACCAAAACCCACCCTGTAGTCTATGAGACTCCAGGACAGGCTAACTCCCTCCTGCAGGGGCATCCAGTTCTGGGATGCCCTGCTCTATGAAACCCCCAAGCCGTTTGGAAATCTTGCGTTTTTCCCGAGCCCACATCGCAAGCGCGACTGTCACTGGTATCACTTGCCTCCCTTCTCAGCTGTGTGTGGCCCCGCCCACCACTGCTGAATGGCTGTGTGGGGCAGTGCACAGCCGAAGGGAGCTGAGTGATGCCTCCTTCCACTCACAAGTGCGGCTAGGATCCCAGCCAGAGGCTCTAGCCGCAGTGTGGGCTTGAGGAGAGGTAAGTGAACTTGGCGACCTGGGGGGGTTTACAAACTGAGGTAAACCCAGGGGGAAGGACCAAAACCTGGGATAGTGAAAATCCTTGGTCCACTCATGCACAACAGTATAGGACCTCTCTATAAAGGACCTAACGGACAGGCGGGGACGGGCAGATAATCAGAGTCAAATCTAATCTTTTCTTTTGTTTTTTATATGTACCCATAAATGGGGCTGCAATCCTATATAGAGAACCACCGGCCATAATAGAGCCGCGAATCAAAGTGCTGTCTGGTTACGTTATCCTCAAAATTGCAGAGAGTTAGCTTGAATATAAATAATCATCTATAATGACTTATCTATCTGGTTCCTGACGCATTATACATGCACTGATATTTGGTACCCTGCCCTATAGCTCTCTATTGGCTAAGGGGGTTATTTAAGGACCGAGAACACCAGGTAGTGCCACGTAGCGCCACGTAGCCTTGGGTAAACGCTGGGCAGTATGTGAAAGCCACATTTAAGAAAGTGAATCTGGTGAGCGTCTCTAACAGCGTCACGTAGCGTCACATATATTATTAGAGGCGGCTCAGCGTATAGCGCTGGCGCTCTAGGTTCAGCAGCGCCATGCAGTACCTTTCGCTCAGTGGCGCTCTCCCATACATTTCAATGGTGTTTCATTTGGTTGTGTATAAATAGCGTGTTGGCCAAGCAAACTATAACATTTTTGCCTCAAATCATTGTGTGTCCTCTCCTGCCCAGCAAAAAAACACTCCAGACATCACATTCATCAATGCTGGACTGTATAGTACAGCGTCGCTATTCCGCCCACTACGCTAGGTTATAGTGCCCGACACTCGCTTGCAGCGTCTATTAGCTGTCGCTCCAAGCACCGATACACAGGCGCACACATGGCAATACCTGGAGCTAGTATTAAATCAGCCTACCTGAGTAGCTGTCCATTTGTTGGCCACCTCCCTCTCCTTGATCTTATAGTTTCATCTGTTTGCTGCATTGATCAGTGCGGGTATAATGCGGCAGGAACCAGTTGCATAGAATATTATGGATGATTATTTATATTTAAGCTAACGCTGAGCACTTTTAGAATCTACATAACCAATACTTAATATAAAACGTCACTTTGAGTCAGCGCTATATTATGGCTGTCAGTTCTTTGTAAAAGGTTTGACTCTGATCATCTACCTACAATTTGTGTCCTTTTGCCAATTTCAAATCTATTTATAATCTTGTGTATAATGGATAACAAAGCCCTGCCCTCGATCCGTAAGGTTCTTTATACAGAGGTCCTGTACTTGTGTTGTGAGGCAAAATGAATAAGGGGGAATGCCTCGGAGGGTTCACCTTTTCCACTATGACTACCTGGATGGGATGGGATGAATTTGCTGGATTTTGATTTCACTTTCTTATTGGCTGAGCAGGAGGCCGCCATGCACTGTGCCTGACTATACCCGAAGATGATGGATTCTTTGGATGAGGGAGCTGCATGAATTCTTGGATTATACTGAAGTATTTTGCACAGGACAAATAAAGTTGCTTAAAGGAGCAGTATCGCGAAATTTGCATTAAAAAAGATAAATAATTAAACAGCCACACAATAGCTTCTAACATGTGTATAAATAATGTGGCGATAGAAAAAGGAAAAAATATCTGCCTTTCTTTTAAATTGTATAATGACAATGGCTCAGTCCATTTGCTGAATAGGGGGATCTGCTGGGTTGTATTTAGTGAGCTGCTTCATTTAGCCCACTGGTCTCCTAGCAACACTTTACCTCAGAGGCTGACACTGCAATCAGTGGTAACGGCTGTGTGTGTGTGAGGTGCTGCTTTTGTTATGAGACCAGGTGACTCAAATGTGTAAAATCTATACAAAATAAACTAAACTGACTGAAAATAACTGAAATTCTTCTTTTAATAACTGTGCAGGAAAATCTAAAGGTATTAAAGTGGAACAAAACCCTGAGTGGCCGACCCTGAAGTCTATAAGACCCAGCCATTGACCTTCCCCCTTGGGCATTCTAAATCAGGATGCCCACTGTGTGAAACGACCCCTGGATAACCACAGATCCCCCCATTTTTCTGGCGCGCTCACGCAGATAGTCATTTAGACAGGCCGGGCGGCCAGGAAGGTTACTGCTCAGGCTCCCCATCTGCGTGCAAACAGAGCTGATTGTATGAGAGCCCGCGCATGCACTGTGGGACAGGGAAAGGTACGTTTTCACAGGCGAACTTGGGGATTTCACATATCAGGGCATCCCAAGTCGGGATGCCTCTAAGGGCACAAATCAAAACTCCAGATAGTGAAAATCCTGGGTTGGGCTTTGCTCAAAGCACACAAAGCTGAAAGAAAGATCATATGGAAAAATGTGTTGAGAAAAGAGAGAGAAAATGATAAACTGAAAGATTCTGTCGCAGAGCCAACATGAAGGGAAAACTGTCAAAATCAGCTAAATGACTTCTAGAGCTTTTCTCTCTGTTTTAGATATATAAGTTCTGGCCAGGCAATGTTGCAATGTTGTTATCTTATGCTGGACGGCTGCCAGCACTGAACAGCTGATACTTTGTTACATTGTTTCCCCCTCTCCTCAGCATGGAACAGGCAAGAGTGTCGGGCCCCAACACTCAGCAGACATAAACATGAGCTATTAGTCTCCAGCTGCACAACACAGACATCATTTTTTTCTAAATGTGTAATTCTTACTCCAACACCTACCTACATTCAAAGTACCATTTAAATAGAAGTCACCAAGAAAAATTTGCGATTTGGTCCAGGATAGCCATAAAATGTTCTTGCCTAGACAGATGCATAATTATTTTTCAAAGGTCAGATGCAGACATGGAATTTTTTTGGCCAGGAAAGATGCAAACTCTGAATAATTTTGCCCAGGACAGATGCAAGCATTGGATAATTTTACCCAGAACAGATGCGAACACAGAATAATTTTGCATAGGACAGATGCAGATACTGAATAATTTTTCCCAGGAAAGATGCAAACACAGAATCATTTTGCCCACGATAAATGCAAACACAAAATAATTTTAACCAGAGCAGATGCATAGATTTTTATTCCAAGACAAATGCAGATGCTGAAAAAATTTGCCACATAATAATGACTTTGGCCAGGACAGATGCAGACGCAGAATTATTTTGCCAGGGTAGATGCAGACGCAGAATTATTTTGCCCAGGGCCCACTCCACTTACTACTAGTTAGCAATAATTCATGTAGTAGCCTCTGCTGTGGCAGTCAGTCAGTTGAGTGGGCTAGGCCGGCCCCACTTGTGTGGTGAGAGTTGGATGCACACAGACACAAAACAGTAGCAGACACTACGCTTTTCTCCCCCAGAGTGGGCCACATAAAAAGGCCTTGAAGGCTGCATCCGGCCCCCAGGCCTCGAGTTTGACATATGTGATTTAAGTAAAGGCTTTCTGGTCTCTTGCTTAGGCCTCTTCTTGATCTCCTTGGACTATTTGCTGCTTCTCCCAGTGCTCCTAGTTGGAAATTAATATACTCCTGCATGTTTGTACCACTTCCATGGGGCATCCCAATTGGGGATGCCCTGCTGTGTGAAAAACATTTTGCCTGGTCCTCATCTGCACATAGTCAATCATTGTTGCTGCATTCTGCAGCATTTCCACTCCCTCCGGTTGTAGGTATCTGTCAGCAGCCATTAAAGTCTGCCTGTCATGATTTGTGCACTTACTTGGGATGCTGACAGGGGGCCTTGCGTTGTGGAATCGCTAGATCAAGGGGAATATTAGTGTATTGGAGGGTGTCACAAACTGTAGCCCAGTCTTTTAGACTCTAAAACAAAGGTTTGGGTCTGCTCTAAAAGTGGCCATCTGGCGATTCTCTACTTTCTACTTGCAGCAGACCTGCTTTTGTCTGGCTAAATATTGCAGATACTACCTAACAACACGGAGCCCTTAATGCACCTTAGATACTTTAGTGTTACCCATTTTATTGTGAAAGTTTGTCAAATAAGATAGGTTTGCTTTAAATGTGATTTAATGGGCCTGTTAGTAGTTAATAATTAATAAACAGCCGAAATCATTAATTAAAATATTATGTTTCCCCTGGATTGGAGCCAATCATTAGCAGTGGGTCAGGCTCAAACAGTTATGCTGCTGTCACATTGACATTTCTCTTCTTGGCTACTGGCCCTACAGATGGTTATCTCAAGCCACATGTGTTGTCAAGACACATATTATTGCTGGAAAATGGAAAAGTACACTCTATTTTTTTTTTTCAAGGGGATATTCTGAACTGGTGGCACATACATCATTTTAGCAAAACAAGAATGAAATATAAAGCTCACAGACAGTAGTCTTAAAGCAACCTGCAGCAAAAATGTTGAACTGTGATAGAACAGAGGTTAATGCCCACAGTGATTCATGTCTTGATCTGCCACTCTCCAATGTGGCCTATCACGTGGCTGCATTCCCGGCTGAGGATAAGGTAAAGATTGCCCCCCGAGCCTGCCTGAATGCAGCTGGTCCCGGACCATTTACTCGTTAGCAGGTAAAGATATGTCACCCTCTTGGACAGCACTATAACAGCCTACACATATAGAGTGCCATCTGAACAACAACCAATAAACCGCTAATTTGATAGCCATTTAATGTAGGCCACATCATTGATTAATGTTGATGATGATTATGAAAATAAATGGGGCTAGAGCCTATGCCCCTCTAATTCAAAAAAATAATCAAAGTGTATAAATATAAAAATAATATGACAGTGTAAGCACCTTAGGTGCATTCACTGCTATATATTATGTATTAGTAAGGATTATTAAACCCAATCTACTTCCAACTGATAGTAGCCCTTGTGCACTACCAACCAATCCATATCAAGACTAGATGCCACTATTATGTATACACTTGTTGCCAATAGGGAATTTGGGGAATTTGGGTGCTGCCCAAGTTTGCCAGAGGGGCACATCCAGTTAGCATAGGGCTAGGTTTACTGACTTTCCTCCAAATGGTCTGGATGGTAATATTGCTTTGACTAACAGAGAAAGCAGCCGCACATTATTCAGTGTCAGGAAGTGGAGTACATGACATTGGACACCCTATTAGAAGCACTCTAAAACATGGTATAAAACTAAATGATGTTCATAAGAAGTCCAGGTGCCCTGATTTATTATAACATATATGGCATGACATGGGTGAAAGAGAACCTTCAGATACCTTAGAGCAATAACCTTTTGGCTGATATTTAATTTGACTTCCTCATTTCTCCATCCAACTTCCCCCCCTATCTTAATCTGTATTTTTTTTTTTTTTTTTTTATGCATAGACGGCGCCCGGGGAGCAGTTGGGGGGTTAGGTGCCTTGCTCAAGAGCACTTCAGTCATGTCCCAGGACCGGGATTCGACCCTGCAACCCTCCAGTTACAAGTCCGCTCCAATTACCTCTAGGCCACAACTGCCCCTGAGTTAGAGTTCTTAAACTCTAAATGAAAATTAAGTTACCCAAGATAGTGAATCATTACACATCCAGAAATCAATCCGGCTATGGCTTTATTGAGGTTCACATTCCTAGTCGCATCAACAAGATATTTAATTTAGGTAATATGTTCATATTAGTAACAAAGTGTACGTGCATTTAGCATTATGGACCATTTAAATATACTTGTTGCCTGGCCACCACTTACAGAATTACTGGCCAAGAACAAGGAGGAATAATGTGAAAACTCCCGTTGTGGATTGTAGTTGTAGATCAATGGAGCACTGTGTATGGTGAGATGAAAGGCTGCAAGTAGCAAGTAGCTAGCACTTAGAGTTCACCTCCTTCCTTTGTACAGGTTTCTTTTAGCATATTTTAACAAGCAGTACAATATACTTTGTTTTTAAAATACCACATATTTAGCTATGAGCTCAACTACAATGTATATATTGTATTTTGTATGTTTAGTACTTAAAATGTCCTGTTCATTCCAGGATTACGACACATGGCAATTTTGAAAATGGTTGGCATTGGTGTTGATGGTGGCGGTGTTTTGGAACTGTACCCAATTAATGGTAAGAATGTTGTGTGGCACATGTTGCACACATTTATATTCTGATTTTAAATGTTTGCATAAAATGTAACACCGAACTATGTAATACTATATGTAATAAATGTGTAAAAGCAACCCCCCCCAGCCATACCCCCAGCCAGTCAAGAACAAAAGCACCATCCCCCACAATGTGCATACTCCCACCTGCCAATGAACTTGAATGGACGAGCGGGAGCAGGCATGGCGCCAGGGGGATGCCACTTTGTGACCCCCCCAGTTGTTAAAATTGTAGCCAGCTCTGAGAATCAAGGAGAACTATAGAAGTAGAAGAATCCCTTAATATTCCACTTTAAATGTCTCTTCTTTTTCATTTCCAAACATTAAAGTAGCTTTCCACCTATATATGTTAAAAGTATTTCCTCCTACATCATCGGGGGAATTTGGAGGCTAGGCTATTCCCTTTTCCCAGTGTGCCTCCACGTGGATACTCACCCAGAGAAGGTGTCACTATCTGTGACCTGTATCCAGTGACCCAATACTATCTTGGGGTCCGTGGGCATGGAGATACATTCTAAAGCTTGCATCTGTGGCCTCAAAGGGAAGAAGGGTGGTCTTCATCATGCAGTGCCCCTCGTCAATACCTGGAACTCCCAGGTATTGAGCTCCAGATGGTATAAATATTAACTACATAATAACTATTAGGCAGTTCAGATACATTTTGTTAGTCAGTTAAATGCATTCGTACACACTTTATATCAGTACAAGTGTTTAACTAATATTGATGTTATTACAAATTGAGAAATTAGGACTCCAGTGGAAGTTTAACAGGCCACCAAGATACTGCAATACAGTCAATGGTCAACAGTCATTAACTTCAGGTTTCAGCTGTAGGACCCCTGGGTCAGCTAAGAGGATGTTTCCAGGGCTAGCGCTGGAGCAGCCCAGGCATGGGATGCTCAATAACTGCCATTCAAAGACTGGGTTATCAACCCAATAGCCGCTGGTGCTGTAGGAGAGTGATGACCTATAGTACAGTAGTAAAGACATGGTCAGACATGCAGTGGTCAGTAACGTCAAGGCAGAGATTTACAGCAGGCTTGGCAGAATATGTGGTCAGACATGGTCAGAATTACTCTGCAGAGTAGTGCACCGTGACAGGAGGAACATGGTCCTGTGGGAAATATATATGGCAGCGGGCAGCTTTCACTGAAGATTTTCTACAACCCAGTCCCGAGAGTGGACAATTATTTACACCCCCTGGTAACGAAGGCTTTTTCATTGGCTAAAGAGCTGCAGGAATACAGCAGAAATACCAGGTACAGTCAGATCTTATTTTTTTTGATAGTTTAGGGTCATAAGTAACTAGTTTCAAATGGTCTTATATAAACTCTTATATGTAGCACTTGACTGTATTTTTAGACTGAAAATGTTTTCTAATTGTGTTCCTTGTAGGAAGCTCCAGCGTTGATAGAGAAGATCTTTCATTTGGCTTGGTGAGAGATATAAGGAATTATTTCCAAATCAGTCCTGAATATTTCTCCATGCTCTTAGTTGGAAAAGATGGCAATGTGAAATCATGGTACCCATCGCCTATGTGGTCTATGGCGATTGTGTATGATCTAATTGACTCAATGCAGCTCAGACGTCAGGAGATGGCAATCCAGCAGTCACTTGGAATGCGCTGTCCTGAAGATGAATATGGAGGATATGGTTATCATGCCTACCCTCACCAGGGATATGAGGACGGCTATCAGGATGATCATCGACACCATGATGAAGGATATTACCATAGATATCATGACTAACTTTGATTAGTTCTCTATGACCAAAAGTTTTAATAAAAACTTTGAATGTGCAATGTTCACAGCTACAATATATGGCATTTCCTATTCATGTATGTCTTTAAGAAAATAGTTAGACCAAACACGCTTTGTAATTCTACATTTTGTTTTGGATATGGTAAAATATGATGGAATAGAGTTTTATTTTCTGTATTCCTTTCATAGGCATTTTTATATCTATTTATTTTAAAGTGAGCAGGTCACATTATGCAGTACATATTCATATTTTTGGTCAGCTAAAACATTTACATGTATAAACCATCACTATATTCTTTTGTTACAAATATTAGACAGCAAGGGGTGTATATTTGCTGCCATTGGTGTAGGTGCACGCATCCTTTTGCGCCCAAGACACCACTGCATCATATACGTATAAAGTAAAAGCGTGTTTACTCTTTTGAGTCTGTGAGCTGTCATGTATTTGTGCCATCACCCTGAGTAGGAGATTCTTTTGTAAACACAAAAAATGGAGCCTCCAGGTTTGTGGGCTTATGAGTGGGAGCACATTCTGCTGCATCATTCGAGCTGTCAGTGTTAAACAGATAAGTCATTTATTGAGCTCATCTATTTTGTATTCTTGCCATTTTCTTTGTGTAAAGAGTAGCTCTTGTCTCTGGCGAGGTTTTTATTTTACTCTTCATTTTACTGTAAGTTTTACTTAACTCCATCTAGTGCTGCCAGAATCCTCCATCACAACTGTAGCCAGTGGTTGGCACCTGCCATGTGAAGAAGCTTCACATAGTCAGAAAAAGTATAAGTTTCAAATGTGTGGTTATGTTTCAGGAAAAATGTAAGTATCCAACACACTAACATTTAAACTTTAAAAAAATGAAAGACTAGACTGGATTAAACGTTTACGGTTGTCAGATGTATTGTGGTTTAGTGTTAAGACTTGGAGGCCGATTCATTAATAGCGGCAGGTAGCGACAGTTGAGCGACTGTAGCAGTATTTTCACAGCGCCCGCTAGTAGTCGCTGTGCTTGACCATTGTTTGGTTGTTGATAGCGACTCAGTCGGTGTGCAGTTACGGGGTGACTAGTCGCTATTTGACAGGTTCCGCGCTGTATGGGAGCGCATGATAGCGACTGGTCAGAGCGACCGGCTCCCACCATATTCATCAAAAAATTACGCTCAAAAAATTCTTGCGCTGTGAAATGCATGTTTAAACCCCAGAGCGCTGGCGGCGATGTGTTAAAAGTAGTTTTTTAACCCCCAAACAACCATATTTTTGGAAACATTTTTTTTTTTACCTTAAAAAAATTATCTAACATGGCAGAAGTGGTCACAGAATTTTTCACATTTAAAAAAAAAAAAAAAACAATAACAATGAATTATGAATATTTAAAGATTGTTCCATTGAAATGCATTGGAGAGCGCCAGGTAGCGAGAGGTCATACCTGTCGCTGTTCAAGGTCGGACGCTGGCGCTGTGGGCTGAGGCTGGAATAATGATGAATGAGTCGCTATCTGGCGCTCTGTCAGTCGCTAAGCAGGATCGGCTTGATAAATGTGTGATTGTGGTGGGGAGCCGGCGTTCTCGTGGCGGTGCCCGTCATTACCGGTTGCTCACCAGTCGCTATTCCTTCATAAATAAGGGCCTTGGTTAAGGAATTCAAATTAAGACTTAAAAAAAATGTTGGTATTCAAAGCTTTAATTTTAAAAGCACCTGTACCAAACTTCAGCATCCAATTGTAACATACACCCATAGCGGAAAAAATAAAAACGAAAAAAAAAACTCAAAGACCAATAAATATTAGAGCCTCATTTATCAAGCACTTCTGCCAGACACTACAGTTTCAGTGCAAAATATGATTATACATTTTTCAGCATGTTGCTGCACTGCTAATGTTTTAGTAAATGTAGTAGTGTGAAAAAACATTATTTTATACTACTCTAATCTGCACCGATGTGGCACTGTCTGGCAGAAGTGCTTAATAAATCAGGCCCTTGGTATTGCTTTCAATAAAGTTTTAATTTAATAATATGCAAAGTTTTCACCACAACTGGTTTGCTCATGTGGCACAATTGATATGTATTTGGTTTCAATATTAGATTTAGGATTCTAGAAAGAATCACCAAGTTAACATTGTCTGCTTTATAATTATGTAATACAGAACAGTATTTAGAAATTTCAGTCAAATTTGCTTTTGAATTCTTAGGCCATTTTCACACTGGGGCGATTTCATAATGCTTGCTATCGTCGCACAATCACCAGTGAAACACTGCCCTGCAAGCAGTGTTTTTGCAGCTATGGTGTTTAGAGTCCCTTTTTTACCAATTTTTGGCTGACAGACTCGGGGAGGCTGATTTATTAATAGCGACATGTAGCGACAGTTGAGCCACTGTAGCGGTATTTTCACAGCGCCCGCTAGTAGTCGCTGTGCTTGGCCGTTGTTCGGTTGTTGACAGCGACTCAGTCGGTGTGGCGTAATGTTCAATACAAGGTTACTAGTCGCTATTTGACAGGTTCCGCAATGTATGGGTGCGCATGATAGCGACTGGTCAGAGCGACCGGCTTCCACCATATTCATCAAAAAATCCCGCTCAAAAAATTCAAGCGCTGTGAAATGCATGTTTAAACCCCAGAGCGCTGGCGGCGATGTGTTAAAAGTAGTTTTTTAACCCCCAAACCACCATATTTTTGGAAACCCCCCAAAAAAAGTATTTTATATAATTTAGTAATATGAATACATTAATATCAGACCTGTAATATCAATTCTGTACAATTTTTTTTTTATTTTTTTCCCCTTCAAAAGATTATCTAAAATGGCAGAAATGGTCACAGAATTTTTCACATTTAAAAAAAAAAAAGAAAAAACATTAATAACAATTAATTATTAATATTTAAAGATTGTTCCATTGAAATGCATTGGAGCGCGCCAAGTAGCGAGAGGTCATACCTGTCGCTGTTCAAGGTCGGACGCTGGCGCTGTGGGCTGAGGCTGGAATAATGATGAATGAGTGGCTATATGGCGCTATCTCAGTCGCTAAGCAGGATTGGCTTGATAAATGTGTGATTGTGGTGGGGAGCCGGCGTTCTCGTGGCGGGGTCCGTCATTACCGGCCGCTCACCAGTCGCTACCTGTCACTATTCCTTCATAAATAAGGGCCTAGGCCTAGTAACTGCAGGCAGAGCCCAGGTTTTGCAAAGGGAGCAAATGGAAGGTGAGAAAAACTAGGCTTGTAAAGGGGGGTTGTGCACAGGAAGAGGCTGGCATTGGCTTTCAGGATGGGTGTTGGATTACTTCAGCAATAGATTAGAACGAGGATAAAAAGACAGTAATGTAATTCCTGAAGTAATATGCTACAAGATATATTTCTTATTTATTCTTAGATTGCTGATAGAATAGATTCATGTTTGATGTAGGCTCAGTAAACAGATATGGATGGCACTTAAGTAGAATGTTCTCTATGTTTGATGTTATGTATATATTCTTTTTCACAAGGAATGTAGCAAATGTATTCAAAGTATCAAGAAGTCCTATTTTTTCCTTAGGTTACTAGTTAGTTGAATTGGAAAAAAAGCAGATCAGTGATTGGATTCAGTCACTGAGGCCACTTTCGCATGTTTTCAAAACCATCTGTGGCCTAAATCAAAATATGCCTCTCTGTCAAATTACCTGATCATTGCTGGTGCTCTTTACTACCGGTCACATCTTCCCTCACTGACCTCATCTAAGTCAGATTGCAAGTTCTGTACCTGACAGCACTGTAACCTTTTAGATAATTGCCTGATGTCCATTGTAGTGGACCCACTAGGGATCAGGTAAAGATTTTGAGTGGGTGTTAAATTTTGATTTAGGCCATAGGTGGCATTTAATAGTCGCCCAAAGGTTTTTGCATTCCTCGTTATCCCATATAGCAAGAAACCTAATTAGGAATGGGTCGTACTGAAACATTATTTATCAAATAATACATTTGGCAAAACTGTGCTTGTTTATGAAACTGGTCCTGATGTACATCTCACTAGAAAAAGAAAAATGTAACTGTAAGAAACTATGTATAATATAATAGGCAGCGAGGCCGTAAAACAATATACTGTAAGATAAAAAAACAGCATATGTATTATCTAGTTCCCCATTTTATTGGACTGTTATGTTCACAATGACCCTGTAAGAATTGAACATTGTAGCACCCTGTTAAGCAGAATGTGTGTAATAATGAGGATCATGTGCAATTAATAAATTTTTTTTATTTTTAAAACATACTTTTGTAATTGTTTTCATGCTAAAGTAGAACTAAAGTTTTTTGCACTGTATGTAATTGGCCTGTATTTAAAAATCTGTGGCAAAAAAACATTCTTACTTATTGCATACAACATTTTTTATATTTGAAAAACTTTTTGTCAATTGTGTACGCCTACTTTGTTCTCTACATCACTCATCTCTGGCTGATTTCTATTGCCCTTTCTTACATAAATACATCAATTTCTAAAGCTCTTTATGCCACTTTTGTAGTAATATGTCAGTTTTGCACATCATAGATGAAAGGAAGCTTTGTTGCTTGCCTTTGCTAAATCTTTCCAACATTGCATGATGCGTTTTAGTTTTACACTACATTTTTACACCATTTTTTATGTGCCGGATACCAGACCTAAAGTCATAGTATACTTTATTGTACCCAAATTGGAAAGGAAGGACCACTTGTACCAGGCCTAAAATCTTTAGGCTTTAGGTAAATTATTTGTACCGCACATTATGCCCTCTCTCTTTTTCATGCTCTATTCTCCCACTTTAGAAGTGATTTGGCAAACAGTGGTATATTCTGTATACACCACGGGATTTTATGGGGATGGATGGGAGTTTGAAACATGGCAAGACTGGGGCTAGTGGTAATATATGCACAGGTGGCATCAACAATCAGGTTGCCCCACCTCACACAGACTTGCTCTCATAGTGGACCAAATGGGTGTTGGTCCACTATAAATGGTTACACGAACAAAATAGACCACCATGTAAGGGATTGAGCGCCGTGTAAGTAATTTATAGGCGGTGTTTTCAAAAGCATAGTATGTGTGTGTCTCATTAATTACTGGAATACCTATTGGCATTTGATGTCTTGTTATAACATGACATCAAATACTTATTTTAGCCAGAAGCCAGAGTGTAGCGATAACACTTCCCGTATGTACATTAGAAGATATAAAGTAGAAACTAGGTGAGAGCACAAGAAAACATTGTGATCAGCTACTAGCCATGGTTTTTGCATGATACTCTGATCATCAATATATGTAGACAGGTGTAAAAACTTCTGTTATAGCTTAAAGTGGACCGTCACCCCCCCCCCCGTGATCGGCCCGTGAATCTATAAGATTCCCGGGCCGATCACCTCCCTCCCCGCGGGACATCCGAGATCGGGATGTCCCGCGGGGTGAAACACCCCCAAACACCCCAAACCCCCTTACCTTATCTACCTCCCTCGCGCTCCTCTAGGCGTGCGCGCGCCCGTGCCGGCCGTCTGTGAATGGGGAGGCGGCGGCGGAGGAGCCGCTTGTCCGGGACTGTCAGATTGCTTGTCCGTCGGCGCTGGGAGAGGTGAGTTTTTCGGGGTGATCGGGGGGGTTTCACACAGCGGGGCACCCCGATCGGGGGTGCCCCACCGAAGTGGACCAAGACCCAGGATAGTCAAAATCCTGGGTGTTGGTCCACTTTAAAAAAGATGACTTCATGGCTTAAAGTGCTTGTAAAGAACAAGTGATCCATGGGTACTATGCAGACAGGCTACAGTTACCCAACTGGTGGGTTTTATCCTTGGGAAAGAATAAGATCAGTATAGCACAGGCATGCTTAATCCATAGCCCATGTGGCTCCAGAGTTGCTTAATGTGGCCTCCAAACAGTGAAAGCGGGGCTAGGTGTAAGTAAAGGTGGAACACCTTATTGATGGTGTAATATGCAAAGATGTACATATTCACGTAGCTGTGGCAGAAGTGAGGGAGACAGAACTGCAGCATAACGGGAGTGGTAGTGGTACTTTGGAGGAACGTGGTGACATTGATTGGCAGTGGCATCCTAACGCAAGCCCAGATATAAATAAAGGAGGACAAATCTCTGGCACAAGTGTTTTAGTTTTTCTATATGAATTGAATGCTTATTAATGATGGGAGTAGACGGGTTGAGGGTTGGAGATATGGTTAAGATATGGGGCTTATGGTGGGGGGAGGTCTATATGGATACCCACTTATTCAGAAGTAAAGCAATGGGCTTGGGTATTGCTAGCATGTGGGGACAATTACATATGAATGTGGCGATGGTGGAAGGATGAAAAATGTAACATTATATTTAATATTGTTAGTGTTATTCTAGCATAAGTCGGGCTATTCCAAATAAAAAAAATATTTTTTTCATTTATATATAAAATTTACATCATTGTGGTCTGTGACCAGTTAACAAATCACTTACAATAACTGACTTGTGCTCTTCAAATGGTTGAGCACCCCTGGTATAGAGCGACCTTGAACTTGTAGATGCTTTATCAAACATTGTTAAATAATCTTATCAGATAGAGGTTCTTTAGGGATGACTTTACTAAATCTAGATTTCACTACAGCCAGGGTAGTTGTGGGACAGGTTTCCATCCTCCGGAAGGGGACTGAGACTCCGAAACAAGCTGCAGCATCACCAGCAGTTGCAAGGCAACCGAAGGTTTTACGGTGGTGTCTAATTGACCATTGTCAGTGGAGCAATGCCACAAAACATTCAGGGGCTGATCAATACATAGACCCAGGTTTATTTCCCTTATTTATTTTACCTTATTGTTCTGACGCCACACAATACATCGGATCGGATCTTTTTCATGCTCTATTCTCCCACTTTAGGAGTGATTTGGCAAACAGTGGTATATTCTGTATACACCACTGGATTTTATGGGGATGGATGGGAGTTTGAAACATGGCAAGACTGGGGCTAGTGGTAATATATACACAGGTGGCATCAACAATCAGGTTGCCCCACCTCACACAGACTTGCTCTCATAGTGGACCAAATGGGTGTTGGTCCACTATAAATGGTTACACGAACAAAATAGACCACCATGTAAGGGATTGAGCGCCGCGTAAGTAATTGTTTCCATATAGATATTTATAGGCGGTGTTTTCAAAAGCATAGTATGTGTGTGTCTCATTAATTACTGGAATACCTATTGGCATTTGATGTCTTGTTATAACATGACATCAAATACTTATTTTAGCCAGAAGCCAGAGTGTAGCGATAACACTTCCCGTATGTACATTAGAAGATATAAAGTAGAAACTAGGTGAGAGCACAAGAAAACATTGTGATCAGCTACTAGCCATGGTTTTTGCATGATACTCTGATCATCAATATATGTAGACAGGTGTAAAAACTTCTGTTATAGCTTAAAGTGGACCGTCACCCCCCCCCCGTGATCGGCCCGTGAATCTATAAGATTCCCGGGCCGATCACCTCCCTCCCCGCGGGACATCCGAGATCGGGATGTCCCGCGGGGTGAAACACCCCCAAACACCCCAAACCCCCTTACCTTATCTACCTCCCTCGCGCTCCTCTAGGCGTGCGCGCGCCCGTGCCGGCCGTCTGTGAATGGGGAGGCGGCGGCGGAGGAGCCGCTTGTCCGGGACTGTCAGATTGCTTGTCCGTCGGCGCTGGGAGAGGTGAGTTTTTCGGGGTGATCGGGGGGGTTTCACACAGCGGGGCACCCCGATCGGGGGTGCCCCACCGAAGTGGACCAAGACCCAGGATAGTCAAAATCCTGGGTGTTGGTCCACTTTAAAAAAAATGACTTCATGGCTTAAAGTGCTTGTAAAGAACAAGTGATCCATGGGTACTATGCAGACAGGCTACAGTTACCCAACTGGTGGGTTTTATCCTTGGGAAAGAATAAGATCAGTATAGCACAGGCATGCTTAATCCATAGCCCATGTGGCTCCAGAGTTGCTTAATGTGGCCTCCAAACAGTGAAAGCGGGGCTAGGTGTAAGTAAAGGTGGAACACCTTATTGATGGTGTAATATGCAAAGATGTACATATTCACGTAGCTGTGGCAGAAGTGAGGGAGACAGAACTGCAGCATAACGGGAGTGGTAGTGGTACTTTGGAGGAACGTGGTGACATTGATTGGCAGTGGCATCCTAACGCAAGCCCAGATATAAATAAAGGAGGACAAATCTCTGGCACAAGTGTTTTAGTTTTTCTATATGAATTGAATGCTTATTAATGATGGGAGTAGACGGGTTGAGGGTTGGAGATATGGTTAAGATATGGGGCTTATGGTGGGGGGAGGTCTATATGGATACCCACTTATTCAGAAGTAAAGCAATGGGCTTGGGTATTGCTAGCATGTGGGGACAATTACATATGAATGTGGCGATGGTGGAAGGATGAAAAATGTAACATTATATTTAATATTGTTAGTGTTATTCTAGCATAAGTCGGGCTATTCCAAATAAAAAAAATATTTTTTTCATTTATATATAAAATTTATATCATTGTGGTCTGTGACCAGTTAACAAATCACTTACAATAACTGACTTGTGCTCTTCAAATGGTTGAGCACCCCTGGTATAGAGCGACCTTGAACTTGTAGATGCTTTATCAAACATTGTTAAATAATCTTATCAGATAGAGGTTCTTTAGGGATGACTTTACTAAATCTAGATTTCACTACAGCCAGGGTAGTTGTGGGACAGGTTTCCATCCTCCGGAAGGGGACTGAGACTCCGAAACAAGCTGCAGCATCACCAGCAGTTGCAAGGCAACCGAAGGTTTTACGGTGGTGTCTAATTGACCATTGTCAGTGGAGCAATGCCACAAAACATTCAGGGGCTGATCAATACATAGACCCAGGTTTATTTCCCTTATTTATTTTACCTTATTGTTCTGACGCCACACAATACATCGGATGAGATAATTGGAGGGGGGTACTGGTTGGCTGACTCTAACCAGACAAACACAACAAAAAGTGCTCACATGCATCCCTCCCCAGGGCAATTCAGATTGCTGCACATAAAAATTAACTCCTGATGTGGTAAATTGTAAAAACAAAATGAAAGCTTGTTGATCTGCAGGCTGCCTAAAACAGGAAGTGCTTATTGGTTTCCTGTTACTGTACCTTGTCAGTTGAATCCAGGCAAAATGAAGGTCCAAAATAGTTGTTACCACTAGAAAATCAGTGGGGTAGCGTTTCAGGCTTGAGTGGATGGATGAGCAAATCTAAGTGCTGACAATGCTTTAGTATCATGCATGCAGATGGTGCAAGTGAGTTTTGGGGAATTTTCTTTTCCAGCTGTGCCAAGCCTGATTTAAGTCTTGATAAAAGTGTCCCTCGTAGCATTGAACGTTAAATACTGAGCAGTACTTGAGAGATATACGAAAATAGGTGGTACATCATGATAAAAATGTTGTGAATTCCTGGGGTATAGAATTTTGTAGCTGGTGTTTTTACATCTGAAAACAGTACATAACTGTGCACATATAACTCCAAACACATTACACTTTTGACATGGACAGATTATAGAAATCCTGATTAATTCATGGCCCAACATATGACAATGATCACTGCACCATATTGTAAGGAACATAGTTTGGCTTCAATCAGTCCACCAAAGTTTAAACACATCATGCTACTGAATGAAGGGTTGTCCTGGGAACCGTGGACACTCATAAACAAACAACGCATGCTTACAGAATGACTTCACAACGCTACACAAAGCACTGAGACATCTTGCATAGTTAAGTCTTTCATTTTGATCCATGTTTCTGTATAGATGATAATAGCATCATGCTACATTCATAATGGATCAGTTATGTACAAAAGCATTTGTGAAATAAAAAAAACACCCTCTCATATTGGTTATTTTGTCATTTTTTCTGGGGGACATAACATGCAAAGAAGACTTGTGCAATTTGGGTCAACAGGCTTAAAGGGTATGTCCACTTCTGATGGATTTTTTTTTAAGTGAATATTTTTTGAACCAAAGGATGTGCTCAAAGTACTGAGCTTAGCTAGTATTTTTTTTCCATATACACATTTTTCACAAATATTTTTGTCAATAATAAAAGCTGGCTACCTTTCTCAACAAGCCCTAACTAGAGGAAGGGCCATCTTGGGCTAAATACCAACCAATATACCAGACAAGGTAACAAAGGTACAGGTCAGGAGCGCCTTTGAAACAGTATATATAATGTTAATAATTTCCACCTAGCAGTCACTAGAGTGCCTTATCATGGAGCCACAACATACAGGACTTCAGAAACGCTAAATTTGATCAACTTAGAGATGCCCTAAACCACATTTACTGGAAAAATGTCCTCAAAAGCATGAACACTAAATAAGCAGACTATTAAAGAAATTCTTAATATTCATTGTGATTGATATATAGATATATAGGTTGGAACTAAGAGTAAAACTATGTGGCTAAACAAAAGTGTAAAGGGGGCAATAAACAAAAAAAGGCATTTAAACGCGCCGTGAATGTTTTACACACCTATAAAGAAAAAAACAACAATTAAGGGTGGCATAGCAGGAGACGAAAAGACTACCTGCAAAAGAGTAAATAAAAATTTCTATAGCTACATAAACCTTAAAAGATACAAACCTTAAAGTGTAGGCTTCCGGAGAAGCAAGAAGAGGGTGACAATAGAGGGGAATTCCGAAAAAGTCAATGTACTAAATCTCTTCTTTGCTTCCAGAGAAATAACCCAGACTCTCTATTAAATGTCCCCTGCTAAACCAAGGAAGGAGTGCAGCACCACCTTAAACAGATTAAAATAGACGAATCCCCGGGACCCGATGGCATTCATCTCTGTGTTTTAAGCAAATTAAGTACAGTAATAGACAAGCCATTATTTTTATATTTAAAAATTCCATAATGATAGGGACTGCTCCACAGGCTTGGTGCATAGCAAATGTGGTGCCAAGATACAAAAAGAGAACCTGGGAACTACAGAACAACTGTGCAAGTTGTTTTCTAAGAGAGGTTATCCTGGAGTATCTCAGTTAAAATGACCTTGTCGCTTCCAATTAGCATGGGTTTATAAGGAATTACTCCTGCCAGGTAAATCTGACTAGCTTTATGAGGAAGTAAGCTCAAGTCTGGATCAAGAAATGTAATGGGATGGCATATATCTTGACTTTTCTAAAGCATTTGATACTGGTAAAAAATGCTTGTGCTGGGGGGAAAACATATGTACACGGGTAATGGCTTAAAAAAAAAAAAGATTAGATCAACGTTACTAGTGGAGTACCAGAGGGGTCAGTGCTGGGCCCAATTTTCTCTCTCTCCCTCTATAATCAATGATATTAGGAATGGATTAAACAGTAAATATTAATATTTGCAGATAATACTAAGCTGTGTACAGTAATTAACTGGTGTTGAGGCCCTGGCGGCTTGTGATTCAATCCAGCAATCGGGTGAGTCGGACTGATGAACAAAAAACGAGTACTCATTTGTTTTGTATTTTGGGTGGTCAATCCTTCTAACAAAACAAGATAGATTATAGGACTTGTTGCTAGCCAACATGATTTACATATCATGTGGGTCCTTTAAAATTACTGTAGTTTGCCCTGCTCACAGACCTCTTTCAGGTTAGTTAAGTGATTGAGTGGTGTCCCCTTTCTCATTCTAATATTTCGGATGTGTGCAAGCACATGGGGCGGCTTTTGACCCTCCCCCTATGAGGGTCACTGGAGGTATGAGGCAACCTTGGGTAAGATAGCTCATATTTAATCTATTGCTTTGTTTAGTAAGTGCCGAATGTGGGGCTTTCATAGAGTAGGACTGCACCTACACAAAGAAACTTTGGTTTGGGATTGCAGCTTCCACATGCAAATTTGTGCCAACCATGATGTTTTTACCTAGATTTTAAAGGCTGGTTAACAGGGTTTGAGTGATGTGGCTCCTTTAAAGTGCAACAAAACTCACCCATGTCAGCACTGGAATATAAAAAGATACCCCTAGCCCTCACCTGGGGCAACCCAAATCGAGATGCCCCACTGTGTGAAACTCCCCTGGACGCAGATAAACACCTGCGCGTGCTCCATTGAAATGAAGAAGTGAAAAGCGGCATTATGGGGGTTTCACACAGGTGAATGGAAATAAACCAGGGAAAGTATAATTCGTGGATTTTCCGCTGTAGAAGTGGGTTTTGGTCTCTGCTCACATGCACCACCCAGTTTATAAATAGGTTAGATGGAGTCTACAAGCAAACTGGAGGGGGTTCCAATGATTTCTAGCAGTGATTCAGGTAATCCACTTCTGGCCTCTTCAGGAACTTCAGAACCACTTTCTGGCTTTAAACTGTACCAGAACCCCTAAACATCTATTTTGCTCCCCCATTCTAGATACATTACCATTTGCATATGTTTTGCCCTCAGTGCTGCTTGGTATTCCTGTTACAGTTATTTTTATTTTTCTACAGGTATGCTATTGTATGCTGTTGAATTCTGTCAGGATACCATTGTTCTAAACTCCTTGCAATCTTATGCTGGGAGCAGTTACAGACCACTGAACATGGTGCTAGAAGAAAAATAAGAGCCAAAAGAAGATTTAATTTCCCCTTAAACCGGACCTTCAGCATCATTTAATGAAAAGCCCAAACCCTTAAACTATTCCCCAGCATCTAAAATTAATATCTGTTACGTGTTAAATCACTTACTTATTAATATCCCACTCTGTGCTGCAACTCTGTTCAGGGCTCTAGGACAGCACCTCAGAAGCATCACATGCTGAGGAGAGGGGGGAAAAGGGCAGGGGGTGGGTTATAGCTGTGCTCTGCACAGACAGGGCTGAGCTGGGGGTCAGGAAAAGGGCAGCATTCCCAGGATGCAGAGTGGCACAGTCAGAAGACAGTTTGTGTCTGCAGGTAGCCTGAGACTCCATAGGCCGCCATCTTGGATGCTTAAAGGCTCAGAAAATGCAGTAGATGCAGGTAGGATGAACAGGGTGTAGGGAACATTCAGGGTGAAGGTCCAGTTTAATATTCCCCTTGAAGCCAAAATTGTTTGTGAGTATTTTTATCCAATTCATTACTAGGACACTGAGGGAAGTTGATACATCGTTTTTTTAAAAAGAAAATTTACCTTCCATAGCACATGGTTGGTCTACTTTAAGGTAACACCTTGTATTTACACTATTTATTATTGCTCTATCCTTGTAGCCGCTGTGCAAACAGTAAGAAGAAACAAGATGAAATGTTAAAATGATTTATTCATTGTAAAAATGTCCAGACAAGTATTGTGTGGTTAATGCTTAGGGTCACGGAGCGCTAGGCCTTTGGTCTCACCTATGACCATTTATCTATTCCTGATCATATGGAATTTTTTTTTTTAGGTAATATGCATAAGAATTTCAAGCCTTCCTTTGGATCAAGCCACAATCTTGGATCTACCTGAATAAAGCATATTTCGAGCATAGGGCCATTACTGATCACATGTGCATTGCATATTTAAAGAGGTCTTCTACTCACATACCCAAAACCTAGTTCCATTTTATAGACTTGACTTGTAACTTTTTGGGAAGACATGTAGCAGTATAAAGTTCCCATACATCATACAGGCTGATAACCTAATTCACAAAAAGCACCAAAATGCTTCTTTTCAGCAAGAATGGTCCTCAAAGGCATGAAAAATACAATTCTGTGAGTACTCACCTGTAGAATTGTTTTTACTATGCACAGCACGGCCCGTTTCATGTAGTCCTTACGTCTGGGTATTCTGCCACAAGGTGGCGGTGTACTGCAGAAGAATTGTGGCTCCTCCCGGCCTCATATAAAAACCGGAATCAACCACAGACCTCCAGTGTTGAAAAGCAGTTATACAAGACGCCGGGAGGTAATAAAGATAAAAAAGGTAAAAAGAACCCTCACAACTAACTTTGGAACAAATCACCATACAAAGGCAACTGAAGATAACGATAACAAGGGAGGGATGAAACAGGCCGTGCTGTGCATAGTAAAAACAATTCTACAGGTGAGTACTCACAGAATTGTATTTTTCCTAGTGCACAGCACGGCCTGTTTCATGTAGTCCTTACGTCTGGGACATCCAAAAGCAGTGTCCGTAAGGTAGGGTGGGATCCCCAAAGAGTAACAGCAGGCAGTTCAAACCACTACTGCCTGAAGTACCTTGCGGTCAAAAGCAGCATCAGCTGAGGCCTTAACATCAACCTTGTAAAACTTGAGAAAAGTATGAACAGAAGACAAAGTAGCGGCCTAGCAAACTTGTTCAACGGAAGCCTGGTGCTGAAAAGCCCAAGAGGCACCAACAGCCCGAGTGGAATGAGCAGTAATCCGGAAAGGAGGAACCTTCGCTTTAGCAGAATAGGCTTGTACCACTGCCTGACGTATCCACTTGCTAATAGTAGATTTAGCCGGAGGCAAACCCTTCCTAGGTCCCCCAGGAAAAACAAAAAGAGCATCAGATTACCTGAAAGACTCAGTAGCAACCAAGTAAAACTTCAATGCCCTGACAACATCCAGAGAATGAAGGGTCCGTTCCTTGGAATTAGCAGGGTTAGGACACAAGGAAGGTAAGACAATGTCCTGATTGAGATGAAAAACAGACACAACCTTAGGCAAGAAGCTTAAACCGAAACACCACCTTATCCTGATGCCGCTCAAAATAAGGAGGTTTAAAAGAAAGCACCGCCAGCTAAGAAACTCGCCTGATCGAAGTAATAGCCACCAAAAAGGCCACCTTAAGAGTCAGCATGGGCAACACAGCCCCACGGATAGACGGAGGACCCTGCAGAGCAGACAACACCAGATTCAAGTCCCAAACCGGTAGCATAGGTTTACGTGGCGGACGCACATCAGTAACTCCCTGGAAGAAAGTCTGAACCAGGCAGTAATTGGCAAAGGATCTTTGGAAAAAAAATTGCCAGAGCTGACACCTGTCCCTTGAGAGTACTAAGTTGAAGGCCCAAATCCAAACCATGTTGTAAAAACTCCAGAATCCTGGGGATAGAAAACACCCGACAAGGAAGAGATTTGTACTCACACCAGGCAATGTAAGCATGCCAGACCCTGTAGTATAGAAAAGATTACTTCTTCCCGAGCCCGAATCATGGTATTAACAACAGAGGCCGGCAACCCCTTGTCCATCAAGATGGAGGTTTCAGCAGCCAAGCCGTTAAAGCCAGCATTTGTAAATTGGGATGATCTGGATCCTTGGGCAAGACGTACCGATCTACTGCCAATTGCACGACGTCTGCGAACCACACCCTCCTTGGCCAACAGGGGGCCACCAGAATGGCTGGTACCCCCTCCTGGGCTATCTTGCGCAGCACCCTGCCCAGCAGAGGAAAGGTAGGGAACACATAGAAGAGCCGAAACTCTGTCCAAGGAATAACTAGAGCATCCGTGGCGAAGGCCAGAGGATCCTGATAAAGGGAGACAAATCTTGGAAGCTTGTGATTGTGGCGGGACACAAACAGGTCCACATCCGGCTGAACCCAGCAGTGACACAGGGAGTAAAATACCTTGTTAATATAAACACAGAGCAAGCTAGATTGAATAAAACAAAACAAAAGTCCCAATTTTTAATCCTTCAAAGGTGCTATAGTGCTCAATATAACTATGTCCCACGGTGCATGCACTCCACGCAAAATTGTGCAAAGGAATCCTCCACCAATCGTGCAAACTCTTACCAACTTTAAGTAGGCAATGCGCTTAAAATTGATTTTACACGGCGTTGTTGCCAATTCTGATGTAATCCACTTTTAAATAAATGCTTATCCAGCAATGCTTCCACACTTCAACCCTCCAGCATTTACAGATGTCACAAAGGTACTATTTCCATACAGCCCTCCGCTGTGCAATCTCTCTTTTCCAGGCAAAGCTCAGGGGGTGACATACATGGAGAAGCAGAAAGCCCAAAATAGTGTAATATTGCAACAACTATAACTTTAATAAAAAGATCAAAATCCACTCACAAGACAGGTAAAATAATCAGCATTGAGATACAGTTGTAATCTCACCGATCCTGGAATCAGACAATCCCCATTCGGTGCAATAAAAGGGCAATCCCATAAAAGTGAATAAAATGTCCAAAGGATTTCTTTAAAAACTCCAAAAAGCTCTGAAGAATCTACCGCTCGCCACCGCCGACGCGTTTCGTCGCCGCAAGGCAACTTTAACTAGGCTGGTGGCGCGGCAGAAAGTTTATACCAAAAAGTCCGGTCACATGATAAAAGGTCCTTCAGCAGTGTCACAAAAAGAAACAGATAAGTTATTTAGCTCAGCTGCGATTCCAACTTCCATGGCCAGGGGAAACAGGCTGTCGCTAACTGCCTGCTCCAACATCCTATCCCAAGCTATAAATACCAATCCCCCGCTGCCAGCTCAAAAGGAATCCCCATTGGAAACAAAGCAGTCCAAGCAAGCTGTGTGCTTGGACTGCTTTGTTTCCAATGGGGATTCCTTTTGTGCTGGCGGCGGGGGATTGGTATTTATAGCTTGGGATAGGATGTTGGAGCAGGCAGTTAGCGACAGCCTGTTTCCCCTGGCCATGGAAGTTGGAATCGCAGCTGAGCTAAATAACTTATCTGTTTCTTTTTGTGACACTGCTGAAGGACCTTTTATCATGTGACCGGACTTTTTGGTATAAACTTTCTGCCGCTCTGCCGCGCCACCAGCCTAGTTAAAGTTGCCTTGCGGCGACAAAACGCGTCGGCGGTGGCGAACGGTAGATTCTTCAGAGCTTTTTGGAGTTTTTAAAGAAATCCTTTGGACATTTTATTCACTTTTATGGGATCGCCCTTTTATTGGACCGAATGGGGATTGTCTGATTCCAGGATCGGTGAGATTACAACTGTATCTCAATGCTGATTATTTTACCTGTCTTGTGAGTGGATTTGGATCTTTTTATTAAAGTTATAGTTGTTGCAATATTACACTATTTTGGGCTTTCTGCTTCTCCATGTATGTCACCCCCTGAGCTTTGCCTGGAAAAGAGAGATTGCACAGCAGAGGGCTGTATGGAAATAGTACCTTTGTGACATCTGTAAATGCTGGAGGGTTGAAGTGTGGAAGCATTGCTGGATAAGCGTTTATTTAAAAGTGGATTACATCAGAATTGGCAACAACGCAGTGTAAAATCAATTTTAAGCGCATTGCCTACTTAAAGTTGGTAAGAGTTTGCACGATTGGTGGAGGATTCCTTTGCACAATTTTGCGTGGAGTGCATGCACCGTGGGACATAGTTATATTGAGCACTATAGCACCTTTGAAGGATTAAAAATTGGGACTTTTGTTTTGTTTTATTCAATCTAGCTTGCTCTGTGTTTATATTAACATTTTATTTGTTTTCTTTTTGGGGTTGAGGACATTTCACTTTGAGCATTATTTATCACATGTATTTATTGATTTTTTATTTGGGAAATTGCTAGCGCGGGCCTGTATACCAATAGTTCCACTGTTGTTATATCACTTTATTATTTTAAAATACCTTGTTGCTGAGGGACCATTCCCCCAGCCGAGACGTCCCCCTGCTCAGGGAGTCTACCTCCAGGTTCTCCACCCCTGGAATGTAGACCACCGAGATGCAAGGAACATTCTCTCCCATCCAAGACAGTATCAGAGACACTTCCTTGAGGGCTCGCTTGCTCCGAGTCCCCCCTGATGATTGATGTAGGCAACTGCGTTTGGTTGTCCGAGTGAATCTGGACAGCCCGACCCCGAAGGTGTGGGGTCAACTGGAGGAGAACCAACCTGATCGCCCGCAGCTCCAGAATGTTGATGGGTGCATGGGCCTCCTGGGGGCCCCACTGACCCTGAAATTTCAAAGACTTCCAAACTCCCCCCAACTGGTCAGACTGGCATCCGTGGTGACAATCTCCCAGCACGGCGGCAGAAAGGTCCTGCCCACTAAAAGATTCCTCGAATCCAGCCACCACGAGATGGCCAGAGGGGACAGAGCAAATTTCTGATCCAGGGACACAGGGTCCCGATCCCAAACTGACAAGTCAATGCAATTGAAGAGGCCTCATATGAAACTGAGCAAAGCGAACTGCCTCGAAGCAGGACACCATCAGACCCACTAACTGCATTCCCTGCCGAATGGAGGGATGAGGGCACAAGAGCAGAGCCCGTGCCTGCATCTGAAGACCCTCCACTTTCTGCTGAGGGAGAAATGCCTTGACCTGAGAGGTATCCAGAGTCATGCCCAGGAAGGACCTCGCCAGAGATGGAGACAGTGAAGACTTGGGATAGTTGATCACCCAGCCGAAGGACTCGAGAGTGGACGTCACCACCTGAGTATCCTTCTCGGCCTGAAGAAGAGACTAAGCAGCAATCAGAATGTCGTCCAGGTAAGGGAGGATGCGAATGCCCTGGTTCCTCAGAAGAGCCATAATGCCCGCCAGCACCTTGGTAAATACCCGAGGAACCGGCGTGATACCGAATGGTAAGGCTACCAACTGGTAATGCTGATCCTCCAGAGCAAAACTCAGGAATCTCTGATGACCTGGAAAGATTGGTACGTGAAGATAGGCATCCCTGATGTCCACAGTGGTCATGAAGTCGCCCGGCCGAAGGGTGCTGACAGCCGAGCGTAGAGTCTCCATGTGAAAGTGCTTGAACCGGAGAAACCTGTTGAGACCCTTCAAGTCCAGGATGGGCCTCAGAGAACAGTCCTTTTTGGGGATCATGAAAAGATTGGAGTAGTTCCCCTGACCCTGTTCCTAGTAAGGTACCAGACAGATGACTCCTGACTCCAACAGGCATTGAACCGCTAGGTGCAACCCCTGAGCAGACAGAGGATTTTGAGACATCCGGGTTTTGAGGAATCTTGGGGGTGGCCAGGCTGCAAACTCTATCTTGTAACCGGGGGACACCACCTCCTGAATTCACCGGTCCAAGACGCGGAGCCTCCAGACGTGAGCAAAGAGCCGAAGCCGTTCGCCCACCCGGGCGGGTGAGGGCGCCTCCTCATGCCTGAGGGGCCTTGGTAGGGGGTTTGGGCTTGGAACCCCAGGAGAGACCGGGACGCCCACGGGATCTGCCACGGCCCCAAGAATCTCTGTGGCTACCCGAGAAGAGAGAGCCACGACCTCCTCTGGGGGCACGAAAGGAGTGGAAGAAAGCAGAGGGCTCCCGAAAGGGCCGAGGCTGCTTCCTACGCTGAGGGAGCCTACCATCCTTGGCCAGAACATCCAGACGCTCACCAAAGAGACGAAGTCCCGTAAAAGGAAGTCCGGTGAGGGACTCCTTAGCTGCAGTGTCAGCCGCCCACTGACAGAGCGGCGCATAGCCACCAAGAGGGCCGAAGCCTTACCGCCCAGCCAGACGGCATCATCCATGGCATTCAGCCCAAAGGCAACAAAACCAGAGCAAAGCAAGAGGGCCCTATAACCCTCCCTCCTCCTACCAGCCATGGCGCCATCCGCGAGACGCTTGAGCTTCTTCTTAAGGGCAATAACCGTAATGGCTGCGGCACAAACCGGACGCAGGCCTGCCCCCACGAAGGTGAAGGCATGACAGGCCAGCTGATGCAAACGCCGGTCCGCGCTGTCACGCAGTATAGTAGTGTCAGGGGATGGCATGACTAAGTGTTAGCCAGTCCTAGAACAGGAGAGTCCACCTCAGGGGGGCACAACCAACGCTTGACCAGGTCAGCAGAAAAGGGATACCTTCTGTCCAAGTCCTTGGGCACCGTGGGCAATTTGTTAGGACGTTCCCACTCCTTGAGCACCATATCAGAGAAATGGCCCTGCTCCGGGAACTCCAAGCGTTGTTTGTCAGGGCGAAAGAGCTCACTCTGCCCCCACTTCACCACCGTAGGGGGGGCGATGTGAAATGTCTCAAATATATCCAAGAGACAAAGGAAGGTCCCACTCCTTCCAAAACACCCACTAAAATATATGGCATCACTACTTATTATGTAGTAAAAAATATATTTATTGATAACAAGGTCATATTATCTACATACACTAAGGACTGATTAAAAAACACTCAAGACAAAACATTGTCAATAAGGAAGGGAGAAAACACACATGAAGGGGCAGGAAGGGAGGTGGAGGGTACAATTAATATAATAAAAGTAACATTTTAACCCTTAAAAATCCCCCCAAAAATGGGGTCCCCCTTCCCGGGAAGGGGGACCCTATGTCATTTTTTTTAAATTAACCCTTTGTGTTCTGTCATCCAGCAGCTATAAAAGGCTTCCAGCAGGTGAGCAGAAGCCAGTGATCGCCGAGGGACACAGTGCTCCAGGGTGGATGGGAGGTAAGTATTAAAAAAATAAAATAAAATAAAATAAAATAATTTTTTCTTTTTGCGTGTGTGTTTTTTTTTTTTTACATTTAACCCATTGTGAACTGGTAAGGGGTCCATGAGCCCTATACCAGTTCACAAGGCTGGGGGAGGTGGCAAGTCACCTGTGACTAGCGGGTGACTTGCCATTAACCCCTGGCACCCCCATTACCTGCCTCCCCAAAGCCCGGGGGGGGGGGCAGAAGAGCCCGGGCCCACGGGCTTGTAGCCTGCAGGGCCAGGGGCCACAAAAGCTGGCCCCTGTGCCCTGTTTCTACAAGCCCTGCATAACGGGTCCCGGGCTGGTTACTTTGGGTAAGGGGGACCCCATGTCAATTTTTAACCCTTAAAAATCCCCCCAGGGAGGGGGGACCCTATGTCTTTTTTTTTTCCTCGATTTAACCCTTTGTAGTGTGGATGGTAGTTGTATTTTATTTTTAAATGTTATAGATTACTTGTTTCAGTTAGGGGGGTCTCCTGGGCAGGAACGGGGGGCTACCGATAAATATGTGGTACCGTTCTAATTGGTAGAAATGGGGCTTTCACATGCAATATGCTTTTCCTTAATAAAATACATTTTTTATTTAAAATAAAGGAGTCAATTTTCTAAAAATGTTTTTATTTATTTATTTTTTTTTTACTTAATAATATTGTAAAAAACAAAATAAAATTTACAAACAAGACATTTCATGTTAAAGCCTAAACTCTGCTGCAAAAAAATATATAATTTTCCTGAAAATTACACCAAAAATGGCGCAAAACATGGCGCAAAATGGGGAAAAATGACCTGTCAACAGAGGGTGACAAAATCTCAAGTAGGCTGGCAATTAAAAGGGTTAATAGTACCTCTGCATGTTGAGTATTGTTCTGTTCGGGAGACCTTGCGCTTTCAGACTTAGCTTTTTTTTTCTGGTTTGCATATTTATATTTTAGGAAAAGGTGTTTTTTATTCAGCTTTTTTATACATTTTTTAGGGAAACCCTGCGCAACCAAAGAATTCTTTGAGGAATTAATTCCAGAAAGATGAGCCCACTACAACAAGCTGGGTACGCTTAGTAAGCTTAACATGTGTATTTTCAGGGAATATATGGTTTATGGGGAATATTCCAAATGTAAAGGGTTGTTTTGGTTGAAAAATCGCAAGGTGTGCACTTTGTCTGCAGAACTGAAATTTTCAAGTAAAATTACCGTTATGCTCAGGCTTTACTTTGGGGTGTTTGGCAACTCTTCCCTTGACAGAACCTATGCATGTTGGGTGTTGTTCTGTTCGGGGAATGTTGCTTTTTCAGATTAAACTTGTTTTTTCTTGTTTGTATTTAGTTTTTTTTAGGAAAATGTGGCTTCGATTCTGCTTTTTTATCCTTTTTTTTGGGAAACTCTTTGCAACCAAAGAATACATTGAGGAATTACTTCCAGAAAACTATGGGCACATCAACATGCCTGGTACACCTAGAAAGCTTGAGGTGTGTACTTCCAGAGAATATATAGTTTGTTGGGGGTATTTCAAATGTAAAGGGTTGTTTTTCTGGTAAAACTGCAAGGTGCGCATAGCGCATATCACAGTTGTATTTTTTCAGAAAATCCCCTAAAGCACTATTTCAGTTTGGGGGAGTCTCTTGGGCAGGAAAGGGTGTCTACAAATACATATATGGTATCGCTGTAACCGGGAGAAATTGGGATTTCACACGCAATAAGATTTTATTGACAAACTTACATTTTTCATTACAAAAAAACACTAGAAATTGTAAAAAAATAATTTTTAAAATTTTTTTTTTCACATATTTCACCCAAAAATATTGAGAATACCATTAAAAATTACAAACAAGACATTTCATGTTAAAGCCCAGACAAAAAAAACAATATATCATTTTCCTGGGAAATCCTTTCAAAAATGACAGTTGAAGCGCAAAATAGTGACACATGGTTTGGCAACAGGGAGTGGCAAATGCTGCAGGTAGGCTGGCACTGAAAGGGTTAAAATGGAGGTTTTAGCAGCCACGTCGTCAAAGCCAGCGTTGGTAAATTGGGGTAAAGTAGTTGACCCTGAGCGAGCAGATTCGGCAGAAGGGGCAGATCGAACTGATCCACTGCCAGCCGAACGACGTCTGCGAACCAAACCTGCCTGGCCATCTTGGAGCCACCAGGATTGCTGGTGCCCCTTCTAGAGCCAGCTTGCGCACCACCATGCCCACCATAGGGAACGGAGGGAACAGGTACAGGAACCCCAGATCCCTCCAGCTCAGAGACATGGCATCCACTGCCAAAGCCAGAGGATCCTGCGAGAGAGACACAAATACCGGAAGCTTGTGACGAGAGGCAAAGAGATCCACCTCCGGAGTCCCCCACTTGTGGCAAAGTGATCGAAAAACCTTGGGATTGAGAGACCATTCCCCCTGGCGAGATGAGCACCTGCTCAGAGAGTCCGCTTCTGTGTTCTCCACTCCCGGAATGTACACCGCCGAGATGCATGGGACATTGCTCTCCGCCCAGGCAAGAATCAAGGACACTTCTCTGAGGGCACTCCTGCTGCGAGTCCCTCCCTGGTGATTGATGTAGGCGACCACCGTCCGATTGTCCGACCGAACTTGAACCGGTAAGCCCTGTAACTGAAGAGTCAAGTGAAACAGAACCAACCTGATGGCTCTCAGCTCCAAAACATTGATGGGGTCGTGAGCCTCCTGAGGCCCCCACAGTCCCTGAAACTGGAGATCCTTCCAGAAACCCCCCCAACCTGAAAGGCTGGCATCCGTGGTGACTGTCTCCCAACGAGGGGTCAGAAAAGATCTGCCCCTTATCAGATTGCTTGGTTCCATCCACCACCGAAGGGAATGCCGAACCCGGGGGGACATCAGAAAAGACTGATCCAACGACAGCAGACACCTGTCCCAAACCGCCAAAAGATGGAGCTGGAGCGTCCTTGTGTGAAACTGAGCAAAAGGGAAGCGCCTCGAAGGAAGCCACCATCAATCCCACCAGTCTCATTTCCAGCCGGATTGACGGACAAGGGTGGGACAGAAGAAGCTGAATCAATTCCTGAAGCAACAGAACCTTGGGACGAGGAAGGAACACCCTGGCCTGAGAAGTATCCAGAGACATTCCCAGAAATGACACCACCCTGGACGGGGAGAAGGAAGATTTGGGGTAGTTGATCATCCAGCCGAATCTCTCCAGAGTGGATACCACAGCTCTGGTGTCTAGCTCCGCTTGGCTGAGAGAGGATGCCATAATGAGAAGGTCGTCCAGATATGCCACGATGCGAATACCCTGGGCTCTGTAAAGGGCCATCACCCCTGCCAGCACCTTGGTGAAAACCCTTGGAGCCGAGGTAAGGCCGAACGGAAGGGCCACAAACTGAAAATGCCGATTTTCCACCACGAACCTGAGAAATCTCTGGTGTGCCAGGAAGATAGGAACATTCAGATAAGCATCCTTGATTTCTATGGACGTCATGAAGTCCCCCTGACGAAGTGAATTTATGGCTGAACGCAGAGTTTCCATGTGGAACTTCCTGGGACTGATAAACCTGTTGAGGGGCTTCAGATCCAGGATGGGACGAACGGAGCCGTCCTTCTTGGGCACCGTGAACAGATTGGAATAGTAGCCCAGGCCCCTTTCCGAGGAAGGCACCGGGCAAATGACAGCCATGTCCAGAAGATTCCTACTGCCGCTCGGAGCCCTTGCGCGGCCAGAGTATCCGAAGACACCCGAGACCTGAAGAATCTGGGAGGGGGCCAGATCTCGCTTGTAACCGGAAGACACCACTTCCAGAATCCATCTGTCTGAGACCTCCTGGTCCCAGACCTGGAAGAAGTGTCGCAGCCGCCCCCCCCACCCGCAAGGGTGAGGGCGCCCCCTCATTGCTGAGCTGGCTTGGCAGCGGGCTTGGGTTTAGAACCCCAGGTGTGACCTGGACGGGAACGTCCTCTGCCCCTGTTCCAGGAATCCCCTCTGGAGGAAGAAAAGGCCAATCCCCTGCCCGCTCTGGCCCCGCGAAAAGAAGGCTTAAAGGAGGCCACCCCCCGAAAGGGACGACGCTGCTTCTTTCGCTGAGGTAACTTGCCGCCTTTCGCGACCGAATCCAATTTTTCTCCAAAAAGCCGCAACCCCACGAAGGGAAGACCCGTAAGCGACTTCTTAGCCAAAAAATCAGCTGCCCACTGGCGCAACCAAACTGACCGTCGAATAGCCACCAGCAAAGCCGAAGTTCTACTACACATCACCATGGTGTCATCCAGAGCGGCTAGCACAAAGGACATGAACAATCGCACTGCTTAAGGGCAGTGAACTCATCACTAGCCGGACCAAGCCTGGAAGTAGTCAACAGGTCCCTAACAACCGACCTGGTAGCTACCGCCAAAAGCGCCGAAGCACAAACAGGCCGCACCGACACTGGCAAAACCGTGACAAGCCATCTGATCAATGCGCTTGTCCTCACCATCTTTTAGGGTGGTGGAGTCAGGAGAATGCAAAATAGAAGAATTAGACAACCCCAATACGGGGGCATCAACCTCGGGAGGGAACGACCAGCGCTTTACCGCGTCCACCGGAAAAGGATATTTCTTATCCCAACCCTGAGGAACACCCAGAAGCCGAGTAGGCCTCACCCATTCCTTAAGAATGATGCCATCAAAATGCTTTTGATTTGGGAATTCTAAGCGCGGCTTAGAAATCCCAAAGAACTCCCCCTTCTGCGGAGGAGCCTCCTCTGGAGGAGAAATAGCCAGAACCTTGAAAAGATGAGCCAGGACCTTAGGGGTATCCACGGCATCCCCCTGTCCCTGCTCGGTATCAGCGCCAACAAATTGCTGATCGTCAGAACCATCAGATTCCTCAAATAATTCCCCTTCCTCTAGCGGGGAATAATCAGACCAGTCAAGTGAATCAAACTCATCAAAATCAAAGGCCGGCGCGGCTGAAGACAAGTGCTTTCTCTTAGCCGTGGCCTTTCTGGCCACAGCGCTAGAAAATAATTTCTCAAGATTGGCCAATCTGGCACACACATCAGATTGCGACTCCCCACCCGTGACAACATCACTCGGGGTACGGATCAGGCTGGGTGGGGTAGGCGATGAGGCCAGCGGCGCTGACCCAGACGCCTGGGCCCCCGACTGCGCACATGGTATACAAAGTAATACATTATCCCCCGAAAGGGATGCCCCACAACCCACACACTTCCGGGATTGCCCCGAGGGGAGCCCAAGCCCGGTAGCCTGGGGAGCCTCCATATGGTGATTTTAATGGTAGTCGCAATGACCAAGGGAATTACGCTAATAAGCAACCCGGGATGCCCCTTTAAGTCCCACGTGGGAGGATTTATTGGGAGCCCTAATCAAACCCAGGGACCCTAGGACCGGGAGGACCCCTTAAAAATCCAATAAGAGTCCACCTGGAAGACATAAGGAAAAGGGCCAATCACACACACAACATGGCCCACACATAAACTGAGCAGTGTGACATTATAAAAATATATATAAATGCATAATAATAAAAAGCCATTCTGCAGATAATAGGATCAAGAACAGCATGGAACCCACAGGGCGCTTACAAGAATGGCGCCGTCCACAGACCGAGATGCAGAGCACAAGGCGAGGCAGAGAGCGAGATGAGGAAGAAGGAGGGCGGGCCGGCGCGGTTCGCACCCGTCCCCCGACATAACGCGGCTCCCGGCCAGTGGCCGTGCTCCGCAGCGGCGCCAGCAGCACGGGAGGCGGGCCGTAGGATTGCGCCGAGTGCCCGGCCCCGCCCTCCACATCACCGCACCTGAGGGGAAGAAGCTCCCCCAACGAAAGAAAAAAACGCATGTCCATGGCCAGCGCCGCAGCAACAGCCAGCGCCGGCCAAGGTGTAACATAAAGACACACACACTAATAAAACACAGTTTCAATAAAAACAATCAAACAATCAATCCTCAAGGGAAAAGCCCCCCCCCCCTCGTTTAGGGAGCAATGGGTGACCGGGAGAGGGTAAATCACACCAAAGGTGGAGGGGCAAGGGATGGGGCATCCCACTCCGGGATCACAAACCCGGGCAACCGCCTACCCCTTAGTATGAGTTCTCACAGTGAAGCATAGCTCCTAAGCACCGTAAGGTGCCATCTACCCTTGCCCGGACCAGCAGCCTAGGCTGGGAGGCAAGGGGAATTTTAATTAAAGTGAGTCCAGGCAGAAATAGACCAAGGGTTACCCCGGCTACCTGCAAGGAGGAGACATCCATCTTCTGACTTGCTCGCCGACTGCGAGATGAAAGACTGGGTAATGAGTGGGAGGTCCCAGGCATTTATGGACCGGGAGGGGCTTCCTTTTTTTCATGACATGTCTGCAAGATCGCCCTCTACAGATCGGTATAACCCAAGTGTAATGACTATTCTGAAGCGGGGTGTGTGACATACTTAGAATAATGGCGCCGAATAAGAACCTCGAGGGGCGGGCTGCGGGGGCATGACACGATACGCGTCATCCCCCGGCACCGCCCCCCCCCGAAGAGAGCGAAAACGCGCTCACATGACCCGCGACAGCGCCAAGTCCGCAACGCAAACACAGCAGAAGCATCGCCCGCCGCGAAGCGTGGTAGAACCGCGGCGGCGGCGGCGAGACGACGGCCGAATAACCGCCTGCCGCTGATACCCCCCCCGAACACCCGTCGGGGAGAGGGGGAGAATGAAGAGGGCAGCAGCGGGAGCAGCCCAGATGGGGCTGGATGGTACGGAGGAGGGGGCAGGGGACACCAAAGGGAAGGGAGACGGAACAAAACAAGGTGAGACTAGCTAGCAACACAAGTCCCCCAAACACAACTCACCCCCTACACATAGCAAAGGCAGGAATACCCAGACGTAAGGACTACATGAAACAGTCCGTGCTGTGCACTAGGAAAAAAAAAGTATCAGTGTCATATCTGCTGCAGATTGGGTGTATATTGGGGCAATGCTATATCACCATTTAGATTTATACAGAACTCAATGGATTCTTCTTTATGATGTTTCTAATATATAAAAAGGACAAGATCACAAAGCTTTAGCCTGAGGGGGAAAAATGAATTCAAAGTGAATTTCATTGCTTTATTTTTTTTTTTTTACACTGTTCATATTTTGCCATTTTCAAAGTACATTAATATATTCTGCAAAAAGTAGTGTACAAATGGCAGCTTGGCTAGTTTGCCTCTGAAAACTATCCAAGTAACAGTATTTTTCATCTATCAAACCATAATTACATTTATGTAATGGAAAATTCCCTGCATAGTAGATACAGTATCCTTTAGTAGGAACTAAGGCACTCATATAAAACATCATTGAGACCATGTTTATCAGTAATTCGATTCCAAACCAAACGTATTCCTCTGTCAAAGACTAACTAATTTTAGCTTTATGCGGTAGCTAGAAAGTTAGACCACATACCGTGTGCAGTTTTTAGATATATCATTTAACAAACTTTAAACTTTTGCAGTCCTGCTTCAAAGATGTAATAAACATGTCAGACTATCGTTTTTCTTTTTTTCCCGAATTCTGATTAGTACACACATTAAAGCTATTTGTTTCTGTAGGTCACAATATTCTCCTCACCCAACATTTGTTGCTGTCAGTTGCTAGTAATTTGAGGCCTGGTTTTCTGCTCAATAACTGGAACTTTGACTTGTGTCTACCCCATTATATTTGACTTGGGAATTTATTGGCTGGTGCAAAAAAAACAGGAAGTAAACTATGGCAGTTACACAAAGCAACCAGTTAGGTTTTACTTTTGGAATACACTGCAATCTCCAATTTTCTGTCCTAACCATCTACAATGCCAGCAAATATTTGGGTTGCTAGCTTATCCACAATGTTCTCTGACAAATGTACAAAGCCATACACAAGGTTTCACCATACTTCCAAAGTTTTACAACCAATATTGAACTAAATTCTTTTACACAAAGGTGTCTGGTTTCAAAATAATCAGCCCTACAATGACCCATCTCCAAAGAAGGCAAGATCTTTCCAGTGTAATGTGTACTAAACTAACTATTCCCTGCACTTCTATCTATTAACACCATCTGGAATAAAAAGCACAGAAATGTCTGCATTTTCTCCTATTAGAACAATGTCAAACACAGCAGAAGACTTGCAAGCCTTCTGCTTGTACCAAAAACATTTATTCAAAAAGTAGAACCCAATCAAACACTATCTAGTAAAGGTTATGCTGGGAAAAACGCTGGCAAATAAACAGTTTTATGCCAACTACAATTCATGTCTTTAGAAACTTTTTTTATTAAAGGGTTTTATAAAGTTCCTTCTTCAAGCTACATGTAGGCGTATTGTGTGCCAAGAAATAGTCTTTTCAAAATATTTTTTTTAGAAGATTTCTTCATCTGTCTCAGAGTCATCACTTGTTTTGGTGAGCTTTTCAAGTTCTTGACCATCCTAAAGAAAAATAAAAAAGTAAGTCAAATTATATAGTGCGACATCAGCCTTGCAGGCACTTAACCCACGTCGAAGGTGCAACGTTTTTATAGCTGATTAATTTATGGACTGTTCCAATACAATGCCCCCTAAAAGTCAAGTCAGTCTTTGTTTACCACTTACTCGTTCCCTTGTGTGACTGCCAATAATGAGCCTGCAGTGACCAATTGGGTTTGACAGGCAGGATTTTCACATTATTGGGCTGTAGCCATAAGAGGGGACATAGAAACAGTATTAGATGAATTTAGTTCCTCAAAGGGTAATTCCACTTCCGATGACATATTTAAAAGTTTCCATTATTGTGTGGCAAAACAATATCTTCAATGTGCTAAGCTGATCTGTTTTTTTTATTTTTCTATTTAAATCATTCAGAGGTCGATTCAGAGCCAGGTGAGAATTCTCACACCTTTTTGTCTACTTTGCGGCTGATTCAGAGCCAGATGAAAATTTACATCCGGTAGACAATGAGAGTCACTGGCAAATTTCTCAGAGTCTTGTGTTTGAGTAGCAAAAGGGTTACTGGAAAGGTTCTCAGCCTGATAGGTCATTAGGCTGTTTAGACTTAGCTAAAGCTGCTAAAGAGTTCACCTGTTACACTGAATGAAAAGCTGGACTTGTAGTCCATTGCTTTTACTCAAGGTCATAAAAACCACCCCCATTGTAGCAAAACAGAGCCCCAGGAAAACGAGATTAATGGAAACACCATGCTGATAAGTAAATCACAGGTCTGGATGCACAATCTTAACACAAATGGTTATTTTACAGTCCAAACGATTAAGCAATGCAGGGACAACTTGACAATGTGACCCTCTGTTTACAGGGCTGTACATTTACAGATGTGGGCACTCCGGGATTACCTAGCAGTCTAGAGTGCATCCTGATTTCAGATTCAGGCTGCAATACTTACATTCTTATAGTTTACGGCATCTCTGTCAAGCAGAACCAAAGGATGCCTAGGTTACCATTTACTAATTACATCAATATTGCTTTTTTATTTAAAATCATTCAACAGGCATAGAAAAATCACAAGAGGGTACTTAAGTTTTGCCCTGTGCAGCTAATCTGTGCTGGTTCAGCAATCATTAACTCATGTGCTGTCCAGGCCTCAAAACTCACTCACTGGCACTTTGGGGGGAGTGTCCCATCCCCCTGTCATCAGGAAAGGAAAAGGGCACTAAAATGTAGGGGTTGTGTCAGGCCTCGACACTCTTCCTCGGTTGCAAATGAATAGAGGCAGCGCTCTGAGTAATGGAGAGTCCCTACCCACCATCAAACCCAACCCCCCGGATGGTGTGGGCTTCAATATAGCAATCAGGTGAGTTACAGAGCTCAGGACTAGCATTGATCCGCTATGTTCTCTTGTTTATTTCTGTGACTGCTGAATCACTTAATTAACTGTATCTACAATGTCGGAAGTGGCGTTTTCAAAACGGCCAAGATTTTGACTATCCTGGGTTTTGGCCCTTTCCCCCAGGGCACGCCCCACTGTCTGAAACCCCCCAGATCGCCGAACGCAACTCACCTCTTCCTGGTCCTACGGCGCATGCACAGCCGCTCATCCAATCGGTGCACTAGAAGCCGCTAACATCACGCCGTCTAAGGCCATCGGCTCCAATCTTATAGATTCCCAGGCCGATCACGATAGGTTTTGGTCCACTTTAAATGTGTACCATTGTAAAGGTTTGCCCATAAAAAAACGAAACAATTGGTGTGCATTTCTGCGATAAATACAAACCATCGCACTGTGTGTAGTTTTTTACACCACCAGTGTTATAACACACTAGGGGCCTTATTTATGAAGTGCGCCGTTTAGCATCTTTCTGGTGGCTATAGCGCCAGTATCTTTGTCTTTTTTGGACTACAATGGCGCTAAAAGTCGCAGCGCTGGATGCTAACTAATTTGCTTTGATTGTTGCACTTGGTACGGGCTGGCCTGTGTCAGCGCCTGTAGGACCCCACTGCCGATTATGCCTAGTGCCAGCGAGAGTCACTTTGTAACGCCATCTTTTTGGGTGCTGGTCAGTGTTTCATCATTACAGTTACAAAAAAATCACTGCTGGGGCAAAAGAGGGCACACTCTACAGTGCGTCTAGGCTGTGTTTTAGTTGTCCAAATTACACATTTGTAACCAAGGAAAAAGATTAATGTCATGTGGAGACATCTAGGTCCTGCATTTCCAATATTGACAAGTCACAATGCAAGTACATATATGTGTAATATTAATTTTAAACAGAACACACTTCTGCCCATTGTGCTCTATAGGATCTTGACCTACAGCATCAGGTTTCAACTGGCAACACTTCAACAAGAGCACCCTGAGGCCAAAGAAGTGGCACTGTGACTTCAAAAATAAGGCTCTAGAAATGAAAATAGAAGGAAATTGTTCTCTATACTAAAAAAGTTTTCCCAAGCTCCTGGCTAAAAATGTGGATTTCCCTTGCTACTAAATGTTTAATATTATGGTGTAAAATTATTAATGCCAAGATGCTTAATTGAATCAAAGATCACAATAGCCTGTTAATTTCATTATTAAATGTAAACAAATTTCACTAGACTATGGTCCGTTACGGTTTTGAGTGGTTGGTTCTTTTCATGGAAGGGTACTAACCAATTTGTTAATGTCTAATTCTAAGTCATCTTTCTAAGGCTTGGAGTTGAAGGGGAAAAAAACCCAATAAATTACAACATTAAGAAACTGTGCAGTGTTATATACAGACTTACCCAAAACAAAGGTTTTAACAAATATGGAAGTTTTTCTACAATTATAATAGATGGTATACATACAAATATTTAGGTAGCTGGTTCTTTAAAGCAGACCTTCACTCTGAATAAGAGTCTATCTTATATGTTTCCCACACCATGTACATACAGATTGCTCACATTAAAAATCATCCTACCTGTATCCCACTGCACGTTATGAGCCTTTAAACATTCAAGATGGCAGCGCATGGGACATCAGGCAGCCTGCAAACAGGAAGTGCCTTTTGCTGACCCCAGCTCTGCTCTGTCTGAGCAAAGCACAGCTATAACCCGTCCCCCCTGTACTTTATCACGCTCTCCTCTCCTCAGTAAGTGTGATGCTTCTGAGTCAAGATGGCAGCGCCTGTATCCTAAAGTCCTGAACAGAGTTGCAGCCCAGTGGGGGAAAGAATAATAAGTAAGTGACTAAAAACGTAAAATATATTAATTCTAGATGCTGGGGAATCGTTTTTTAAGTGTCTGGGCTTTTCAATCATTTACAGTGAAGGTCCAGTTTAAGATCACATTTTGGATCTGGTGTGGAGCACTTACAGCCGTGAACAGAGGACAATATTGCTCTTTTAATCAAGGCTTTGAAGATATAAGGTAGAGCTGACTTTTTTTTCTACTTATTCTGCCACAACAAGCCAAAAATGAATGAACAGACGTAACTTCAACAGAATATACTTACTCCACCTGATCTCTGCCAAGCATTTCCATTTATACACTTTAGCTTTTCATGTTGAGTGGCACCTTTGGATTCAGTAATTCTGCTGGCGTTATAAATATATATAGAGAGAACAACCACGGGAGCTTCTAGAAAGAAATCCAGAGAGGGCTTGAAATTGAAAACAAAAAACGACACAATGGCAATTATAACCGTTGTCACTTGTGCTGTGAGGACATGAAACATATTGTCTCTGAATTTTAATATAAATGCCACCGTCAAACCTACAAACGCAGTTGCAAAGATGAGAGCAATTGAAAATCCATTATGGCCATAGAAAAATCCACAGGATTTTATTTTGCTAAACTGCTCTTTGTGAAAACACAACGTGAGGCCATTGAAAATGACGCCAAAGACATAAAGTTTGCTGTTTTGGATAAAAATGCTCTCGGAAATCTGGTCTGCATCTTTCAAAATTTTCTCATTGTAGATGTTTGCTAGAGCTGATATAATACATTGCAATAAAATCAGAAAGTGACCAAATCCAAGTGGCATGTTCTCCAAAGTAGACTCTAACACCGAAGTCCTGCTTTGCTGGCTTTCTGAACTGGAGGCTGTGGTATAAATACAACTGTTGGATGATGCCGAATGGAATATGTGGTGAACTTCATGAACTGAAACATCTTTATGGGTTCCATTTTGTGATGTAAGGCCCATGATTGAGAAGAAAAGGATTAGTAGAGATGCCCACTGTACGTAGGAAAGCCGTCGCCTACAAATAACAAAAAGAAAAGACTTGCTGATTTGACCAATTCTATTAGAATAAGACACACTATTAGAAAATGTGGTCCCTTATATGCTTTAAAAACTAAAAATCTCAGCCTAGCATCCTATTTTAAAGTGGCAAGTACTAAAAGTATATTACATTACAGGCAGTTTTAGCAATTTCAACAATATATCAAAATGCTTTTAAATATACAGTGGCTTACAAACACATCCTCCCCCATTAAGTTTTTCATGTTTTGCTACCACACAACCTAGAATGAAAAAAATTTGGCACCAACCACCCTCCCCTTGACGCCAGTTTCCCAGTCCCTGCTGCTGAAAAACATCTCCACAGCATGATGTTGCCACCACCATTTTTCACTGCTCTGAACGATGGTGAGACTCCAGCCATAAGCCTAGCAATTCATCCTTGCTTGCATCCTAGCCTTGTGTTTTCTGTCTGGAGTTGAAGCTGCCGGAAGTCTATTAGATGTCAGGTCTGACAATTTTTGAATGTGTTTATACAACTTATTGTCTGGCGAGTGCAATACAATAAATATGTGTAAAGCTATGACATTTTTATATATTTTGTTCCCAAAGAAATTGTAAAAATACAAACAAAAATCACACTGTATATAGGATGACCCCTTTTGTTTAGCCAGCATGGTTGGTTCCTTAATTGATATGCAGCATAGCGGGAGACCTCCCTTTGTTCTGAAGACTGGCTTGGCCTGAGTTTAGATTCATGTGTGCAATCACATTCAAATTAAGTTAGCCAGCAGAAAAGCACCTGTTATAGTGCAGGTGATCTCTGATTGGCTCAGATAAAACTATTTCAAATAAAACGAAGGGGTCAGCCTGTAAAAAATGAAAACAGCTGGCTAGTGAGAGACATAGGAGATTCGCTCGGAGCAGCTGAAGGACACACAGTCGTATTTTGAATGGAGAAGGACACAGACGTACGATGATGAAATTTGCTTTGGGATAGAGGGACCTGCTTTGTGAACTTAAATACAGCAGCCATCTTTTTTGGAGATTGGTTTGATGAGGTCTGCCAATTTCTGCCTGGATCAGATTAAACAGATGAGCAATCTATTTTAATATATGCTTTTGCCCTGTTAAGCTTTCTGTGTTATAACAGTGCTTGTAGCGTTTTTGTATTAGTACATTTTTTGCAAGCAAGGTATAAAAATTACTCTTTAAAGTGCACTATCTAGCTTTTCCTTAAAGTGGACCAACACTCAGGGGTGATCGGCCTGGGAATCTATAAGATTCCTGGGCCGATCACCTCACTCACCGCGGGACATCCGAGATCGGGATGTCCCGCGGGGTGAAACCCCCCCAAAAAAACCCAAACTCCTTACCTGATCCGCCGTCGCTTCCGCCGCCTCCCGCGCGCCCCTCTAGACGTGCGCACGCCCGCACCGCCCGTCTGTTAATGGCCGGCGCGGGCGCGCGCACGCCGAGAGTGACGCGCGGGAGGTGGCAGCGGACTCGCTGTCTTGGACGCCGCTGTCACCCGCTTGGACGTCGGCGGGGATTGGACGGCGCGGTCACGTGGGAGCAGGAAGAGGTGAGTTTTTTGGGGTTTCTGGGGGGTTTCAGAGAGCGGGACACCCCCGATCGGGGTGCCCTGCCGAAGTGGACCAAAACCCAGGATAGTCAAAATCCTGGGTGTTGGTCCACTTTAAAGTTACTGACAAATGAACTTATTAGACAACGTGGTGTAATTTTAGAGATATACATATATTTGAGCTTTTAAATTGCCTTATGCATTTAAGGGCTTTAAATATACTTGTGAATCTTAGCAAAATGACACCCAAGCAAAACAATGTGCTGTGAGAGCTTAGAAGCTTACTGCACTATGGGGTCTTTCCTTCCTTCGTTTACATGTATAAGAAGAAGAAGATTTTAAAATAAGAGGAAAATTCTGTGAGGCTAAAGAAGGATTTGGTGGAGTTCTTGCCTTTCATGGCTGCTTTATGAACACCCCAAAGAAATTATCTGGTATGCATTTATTATATTTGGTGGAGGATTCACAGATGAATTTGTTGAGCACAGTTGCTGTGTGATAACACTCCACGGGATAGAGGCATTACACCCTAAAATTGTATAGCGTTTACCTTGATGGACGAAAAATACCATTTTGTGAATACTCACCTGTAAAATGGGTATTATAAGTATGTCACACACCCCACTTCAAACATTAATAATTACACTAGGTTTAACACACCTCTAGGTGGCAGCATTGCAGAGAACTTCTCCAAAAAACTTCAACAGGCCCCTCCCGGTCCATACATACCTGGCACCTCCCAAGAACCTCCCAGTATTAGAACAGCAGTAAGACAAGGTACCAGAACCAACAATGCAACCCTCAACGTAAAGAACTAAACTTCACCAAATAAAGAGCCAGGATACCGAAAAGGGCGGGTGAAGTGGGGTGTGTGACATACTTATAATACCCATTTTACAGGTGAGTATTCACAAAATGGTATTATTCTAAGTATGTCACACACCCCACTTCAAACATTAATAATTACACTAGGGACATCCAACAGCAGTGTCCAGAAAAGGGTGGGTATCCGAACAGGCAATAACGCAGAAAAAACTCAAACCACTGCAGCCTGCAAAACCTTGCGGCCAAAAACAGCATCCGCTGAGGCCCGCACATCAACCTTATAGAACTTAGAAAAAGTATGAACAGAAGACCAAGTTGCAGCCTTACACACTTGTTCAACCGAAGCCTGGTGCTGAAAAGCCCAGGACGCACCAACCGCACGAGTAGAGTGAGCAGTAACTCGAAAAGGGGGATCCTTCCCCTTAGCCGAATAAGCACCAACAATGGCCTGACGAATCCATTTACTAATGGAAGATTTGGCCGGAGCCAAACCCTTCCTAGGCCCACATGGCACAACGAAAAAGGCATCAGTCTTACGAAAAGAAGACGTAGCACGTAGATAGTACCTGACACAACGTACCACATCCAAGCAGTGCAAAGCACTCTCCTTGACATTCTTAGGCTTAGGACACAAAGAAGGAAGAACAATGTCCTGGTTAAGATGAAAAGCAGAGACCACTTTAGGGAGAAAATCTGACTTGTAACGAAAAACCACTTTGTCCTGATGATCCTCAAAATAAGGAGCCTGAACAGACAAAGCTGCCAGCTCTGAAACACGCCGAACCGAAGTGATGGCCACCAGAAAGGCAACCTTCTGAGTAAGAATGGACAAAGCAACATCCCGCAAAGGCTCAAAAGGAGGAGCCTTAAGAGCAGAAAGAACCAAATTAAAATCCCACACTGGGAGCAAAGGCTTCCTAGGAGGCCGCACATGCGAAACCCCCTGGAAAAAAGTCTTGACCAAGGAATGACTAGCAAAAGATTTCTGGAAAAAAATAGACAAAGCAGAAACCTGCCCCTTCAAGGTACTCAGCTGAAGACCGGAGTCCAGCCCCGACTGAAGAAACTCCAAAATCCTAGACACAGAAAAGACCCGGCAAGGCAAAGACCTAGCCTCACACCAATCAATATAAGATCTCCAATACCTGAAATAGATGGAAGAAGATCTCTTCCTGGCACTAATAAGAGTCCTAATGACCGCATCCGAAAGACCCTCCTCCTTTAAGATGGAGGTTTCAGCAGCCAAGCCGTCAAAGCCAGCGTTTGTAAACTGGGGTAACAAAGTTGACCCTGAGTGAGAAGATCTGGCCGAAGCGGCAGATCGAACTGATCCACGGCCAGACGAACGATGTCCGCGAACCACACCCGCCTTGGCCACCTTGGAGCCACGAGAATGGCGGCCACTCCCTCCAGAACCAACTTCCGCAGAACCCTGCCGAGCATGGGAATCGGAGGAAACAGATAAAGAAACCCAAGGTCCCTCCAGCTCAGGGTCATGGCATCCACCGCCAGAGCCAGAGGGTCCCGGGACAGGGACACAAAGGACGGAAGCTTGTGATTGTGACGAGAAGCAAACAGATCCACCTCCGGCGTCCCCCACCGGAGACAAAGTGACCGAAACACCTGGGGATGGAGAGACCACTCCCCCCGACGGGACGCACACCGGCTCAGAAAATCCGTCTCTGTGTTTTCCACTCCCGGAATGTAAACTGCCGAGATGCAAGGGACATGAGTCTCCGCCCAGACCAAAATCAGAGACACCTCCCTGTGGGCACCCAGACTGCGAGTCCCTCCTTGGTGATTGATGTAAGCAACCGCCGTCTGATTGTCTGAGCGAACCTGAACCGGCAGACCTTGTAAATGATGCGTCAAGCGAGACAGAACCAACCTGATGGCTCGCAATTCCAGAACATTGATGGGCAAGTGGGCCTCCTGAGGGTCCCACTGCCCCTGAAACCGAAGATCCAAAAACCTCCCCAGCCTGACAAACTGGCATCCGTGGTGACAGTTTCCCAAAGCGGAGTCAGAAACGACCTGCCCTTCAGAAGGTTGTCCGAGACCAACCACCACAGAAGGGACTGCCGAACCCGAGGGGACAACCGGAAGGACCGATCCAACGACCCCGGACACCGGTTCCAAGACGCCAAAAGATGAAGTTGAAGAGTCCTCGTATGAAACTGAGCAAAGGGAACTGCCTCGAACGAGGCCACCATCAACCCCACCAGTCTCATCCCCAGACGAATGGACGGATGAGGATGGGAGAGGAGCAGCTGGACCAATTCCTGAATCAACAGAACCTTGGCCTGAGGAAGAAACACTCTGTGCTGGCAGGAGTCCAATGACATCCCCAGAAAGGTCACCACCCTGGCCGGAACCAGCGAGGACTTGGGGTAATTGATCACCCAGCCGAACCTCTCCAACATAGACACCACCGTGCTGGTGTCCCCCTCTGCTTGACTGAAGGAAGGAGCCATGATGAGAAGATCGTCCAGGTAAGGCACAATGCGAATCCCCTGAGCTCTGAGCAGGGCCATCACCCCCGCCAACACCTTGGTGAACACTCTCGGAGCAGAGGTGAGGCAGAACGGAAGAGCCACAAACTGAAAATGCCGATCCCCCACCACGAAACGAAAGGAACCGCTGATGAGCAGGAAAGATCGGCACGTGCAGGTACGCATCCTTGATGTCTATGGACGTCATAAAGTCCCCCTGCCGAAGCGAACCGATCGCAGACCGCAGGGTTTCCATGCGAAACTTCCGAGGACGAATAAACCTGTTGAGGAACTTCAAATCCAGAATAGGACGGAAGGACCTGTCCTTTTTGGGAACCGTGAAGAGATTGGAGTAAAACCCGCGCCCCACCTCTGAAGGAGGAACCGGGCAAATGACAGCTAAATCTAGAAGATTCCTTACTGCCGCCAGGAGCCCCTGCGCGGCCAAAGGATCCAAAGACACCCGAGACCTGAAGAACCTTGGAGGACGACGGGACTCGAACTCCAACTTGTAACCGGCCGAAACCACCTCCCGGATCCATCTGTCCAGGACCTCCTGGTCCCACACCCGGGAGAAAAGTTGCAACCGTCCCCCCACCCGAACGGGTGAGGGCGCCCCCTCATTGCTGGGTGGGCTTGGCAGCCGGCTTGGGCTTGGCACCCCAGACGCGAGTGGGGCGGCCACGGCCTCTGCCCCTATTCCAACTGGCGCCCCTGGGGGCCGAGGAGCCCGCACCTCTACCGGCTCCAACTCCCCGAAAGGACGGATTGAACGAGACCATCCCCCGAAAGGAACGGCGAAATTTCTTGCGCTGAGGTAACTTACCTCCCTTGGCAACAGAATCCAGCCTCTCACCAAAAAGCCTCAAACCCAAAAAGGGCAGAGCCGTGAGCGATCTTTTTGAATTAAAATCGGCCGTCCACTGTCTCAACCACACACAGCGCCGGATAGCCACCAGCAAGGCAGTAGCCCTGCCACACATCAGCATGGCATCCTCCTGAGCGGCCAGGATAAAAGACAAAAAAGCATCACAGCGCTTAAGCCCAAGGGACTCATCACTGGTGGGCTCGAGATCCACCCCCAAGTCCCTGACAATAGACCTGACAGCAAAAGACAACAGGGCCGAAGCACAGTGACGGGCAAGCTGATCAACCCGGCGATCCTCGCCGTCCCTGAGCGAAGTCGTGTCAGGGGAATGCACGACCGCCGTGTTGGACAGTCCCAGGACCGGAGTATCTACCTCAGGGGGAACAGACCAACGCTTCATCAATTCCGCCGGAAAGGGATACTTCCTATCCCAACTAGACGGCACACCAACAAGACGTGTAGGTTGCTCCCATTGCTTGAAAACAATTTCTTCAAAATGCTGTTGACTGGGAAACTCCAAACGCTGCTTGGACACCCCAAAAAGCTGACCCTTAGGCCTAGGAGCAACAACCGGAGGCTCCAAATCCAAAACCTCAAACATCTGGCTCAGAATGGTAGAGGAATCGAGAGGGAGGCCATCATCCTGATCCCCCTCAGAACCCAGCAACTGCTGAACATCAGAATCTTCTTCCTCAATGAGCTCACCTTCTTCACGGGGACGATCCGACCAATCCAGATCTCCCACCACTTCCTCATCTGAATCCGGCGGAGGCGGAGACAGATGCTTCCGCTTAGCTGAAACCTTCTGAGCGGCTATAGCAGAAAACCGCTTCTCAAGGCTGGTCAAGCGGGCACATACATCAGACTGCGAATCCCCGCCCAGGACAACGTCACACGGGGTCTGGAATAAACGAGGGGGAGAGGGAGATGGCGCGGCTGAAGAAGTGCTAGGCACCGGAGTACTGGACTGCCGTGCAATGTTCTGCTGTGTACAAGGGATACACAAAATGACATCATCTCCCTGGAGCGGAGTCCCACAACCCCCGCACACCTTGGATTGTCCCGAAGAACCATTCCCGGTATCTGTGGCAGCCTCCATGTGGTGAAATTTATGGTATTCGCAGAACCCAGGGATTTATGCGGTACGCGACCCGGGATGCCCCTTAATAACCTAACAATTGTCTAAGGATAGTCACAAGATCCTGACCCAGGGGAATAGCATAAGACCCTTATAAAAGTGTATAAAAATATAAATATATATATTGCAATGAAAAAACACCCCCCACAAGCCAGGTATATATATGACCGGGAGAGCCCTGCCAGACGGGATCCCAGGATCTGAAAGACACAAAGGGAGAGGGACAGGCGTCAATCCAGCACCATATATCAGCATAACATACAAAACCCCCCTTACACCACCCCCCCCCCTCATTAACCAGAGACACAGGAACTGGTTAATACAAAACCAGCACCTTAAAGATGCGCCGGAGCGAGGAGGAAGGAGGAGGAGGAGGAGAGGACGCAAACCGAGGGGCCATCGCAAGGAAACTAAAACGCCTACCTGAGAGAAAAACCGCGCAGCCAGGCACCGCAGAAGATGGCGGCCCGCACACAGCGCAGTGAAGGAGGAGAAGGCAAGCTCCGGGAGCCGAGAAGGCCCCGCCCCTCCGGGGCATCCAATCAGTGCGCGGCCCGCGCGCGCGACCCCGCCCCCCGGCAGCGCCAGTGTCTGCCGGCGGAGACCGCGCTCAGACCTCAAGGACGGGACCGGCGGAGCAACCCGCCGGTTCCCAGTGCGCACAAACACAGACCCACACACTGATAATCAGATCCCCCCCCCTGAGCTGACCGGACACGCAGGCTGCAAGCGCCGGACACGGCGCTCAGCCACAGGCGGGACCGCCCCCCCCGGCTCCTGAGGGGAGAGGACAGACACACAGACAGGGGGGACAGAGGGACACCCAGGCAAAACTTGAAATAAAGACAGTCACAGTAAAAATCACGAAAAGCCTCACAATGTAGCAGCGCAGCAGCCACACTCACACAGCATGTCACCGTCCCCAGCGCGCCCCACACCCCGGAATGTGAAATAACGATATCCCAGGGCTGGGCACATCCTGACCGCTAACCTCCTATTAAATGGGGCATCCCACATCCGGATCCCCACTCCGGGCATCCCGCTATGCCCCGCAATGAAGGGTCGAGCGGAGGAGCTAATCTCCTAGGCACCAATGGTGCCGGCTACATTTTTGCCCGGCCTACAGCCGAAGCTGGGAGGCTGCCATTAAATAGTATACTCTCAAACAAGAGCCGGGCAGAAATAGACAACGGGGGGGGGGGGGGGGGGGCGGGGGGGATACCCCGGCTACCTGCAAGCAGGAGACTTCTTTCTTCTGTCTTGTCGCCACCTTGCAGAGAACAACACTGGGAGGTTCTTGGGAGGTGCCAGGTATGTATGGACCGGGAGGGGCCTGTTGAAGTTTTTGGGAGAAGTTCTCTGCAATGCTGCCACCTAGAGGTGCGTTAACCCTAGTGTAATTATTAATGTTTGAAGTGGGGTGTGTGACATACTTAGAATAGTTCTATTTTGGTCTCATCTGACCACAACACCTTCCTTTATATACTTTGGGAGTCTCCCACATACACACCTTTTGGCAAACTTAAAACAAGCCTTCCAATTTTTGCCTGTAAGTAAACTTTTTTTTTTGCCACCCTTACATTAACCTCAGCTCTATGCAATGTAAGGCTTTTTGCGGTCACATGGACAGATACACCCAGTCCCTGCTTGTGAACTCTGCAGCTACTTCAAGGTTAACTGTAGTCTCTGTACTGCCTCTCTGATTAATGCCATCCGTGGCAGCCCTCCTCTTGGCAGCTTTGTTGCGGTACCATGTCCTGTACATTTGAGGATAATGGATTTGATGGTGCTTCAGAGGATGATCAAAGATTTGGCTATTTTTAAACCCATGCCAACTTTTAATTTTTTAATTTAAATTTTTATGTATATATTTTTCTCATTTCGCTTTACCCAATGTAACTATTTTGTGCAGATGCATTACACACAAATGAGATTATAAAAACATTTAAACACAGATTGTAAAGTAACAAAATATGAAAAAGCCAATTGGGGTGAATATTTTTGTAAGCCACTGTATTATATGATAGCTCATAGCAGGTGAAAAGGGATAAAATATGGCATTTCTCCAAAAAAAAACATAGGAGAGAAGTATAACCTATCCAAAACAGCAGGATGATGATGATGATCGAGTTGTTCCTGGAACTCAAACAAAGGATTACTCCTTAAATATCTTCTCAGGGAAAGCCACTGCGGCAGCTCAGGCATTCGGTGAACTCCAATCTCCGTTTTAAATTAACTGCAGATGAGTCACTATGGAAAACTGCTGATTTATTTTCATTTTTAGGCCCTGCTCACACCTGACAGTCTCACACTACAGCATAATACTCACATATGTAATCTGTGCTGTAAAGGAGTGCTCTACTTACCCAAACACTGAAGTCCTAAAGAAGTCCGTGGTGCAATGTACCCTGCAGAGCTGTGTAGTGGTTTGCCATAGATGCAACACAAAAATGCCCTACAGTCTATTGCAAAGGTGTTACAAAACCAAACCAGTATATTATGGCTTTCAGACCCTTAGACTGAAAATGAACTGTCTTAAAGAAGTACTCTTTGCAGCAGTGTGCGTGATCGTCACTGGTCCAAAAGCTCAACTCACTGCCAAATGGAAATAAAGGGATACTTTTCTTTCAGCAGAGTCATCAATGGGCCACAATACACATTATAGCGCTGCCTCCCCTCCCACTGAAATGTAGTATGATCTGATCCAAATCTTATGCGACATGCACGTTTCATTGTCGGGGTCCCTTCAGAAGTCAACTATTTTCGGAGACCCTGAAAAAATTAGTCAGCTGATGGAAGCAAGTTTTATAGGGTTTATCAAGGAATGAAAGCTTCCGCCCCCTGACAGTCGACATGGGTCAAGCAAAAAGCAAGCTACTTTAACACAGGGGTGCACAACCTTTATTATTAGACATGAAGATACGTCTCATGCATGCTTTAAAACCATCCTGTACCATAGGCAACTGAGGGACTTACATATCTGTGCCCAGGTTTAGGGTGAGCTCAGGCTACAAGCAAAAGCTATTGTGGCTGGCGATAGTGAAGCTTTTCTTGTTGTGGGCGGGGCATGCTCTCTCAATGTATGCCGAGAACAATGTATGACGAAAACTAGCGAAAAAAAACTCCCAATACTAATAAAAGGCATGTAAAGGGGACATCGGCCTATCAACCCCACTCCCCGTCTTTTTTTTTTTACTCTTCACTCGACTGTAGTTATTTCTTTATTGCCGGGCTTACCAGCAACAGAAGGGGGTGGGTTACATTAGTGTTCCAAGTCACAAATCTGCATCCCTCTCAGTGCCATCTTGCCATGAATCATTCACAAAATACATTCTAATAAAATGAGTCACTACATCATGAAGCCAGTCTGAGGAGCACATACTTGAGTATGATCCTGAAGAAAATTGCTGTGGTAATGATTACAAAGTTGGACAACAAAACAGCCATGGCCTAAAACAAAGCAAATACATACATGTATTAGATTAGGTGGTGAAATCCAGATCGGTCTTCCAAAAACTAAAACGTAATACACTAAATATCATGCTATAAATTCTGCATCATCCAGCAATTTAAGTACAAGAAATTTAGACTCGCTGCCCTCAATTGTCTTGGGGGGACTGACTGAATAATTAAAAGCCACCTCTGTGCTGTGCAATGAGATCCTTTGTCTATATTCCCTTAAAATCACCTGCAGGAGCTGGTGAGGTTTTCATGAACCCTCGACTTGCTGGTGTGCCTGCGCAATCCAGTATAGATTCAGCATAGGGCCCCTCTGTTACCGTGAATGGGGCATTTATTCCATTCAGTGTGACAGCAGTGGGGAACAGTGTTCTAGTCAGCCTAAAACAATGAACAGGCTTCAGAAGAATTGGATGCACATGTTGTAGGTCCCAGTCTATGAGACAGGCAAGTTCTAAACAGCTGGACACTGCTCTAGTATAGGCATTTATTTCTGACCTTAATGTAGATTTAGAGACCACCATAATAATGTAAATTAAGAAGAGGAGGGGGGCTTCATAGTCCAATTTTTTATCAACAGATGATTTATTTTCCTGCATAATTATAGCGAACTCTTATAAAATGTATCTAGGTACTTACTGGCTGAAGATAGGCTAAAACATAGAAAATTATAAGATTATCCAGAAAGTAAAGAAAAGCTGGCACTGCCCATTTCACATAGCGACAGAACTCCTTCAAAGTAAAGCACGTGGAGCATCTTAACTGGTGCTTCTCTAGATGGAAAAACAAAATGTATTTTTAATAGCAGGAGTATTTGTGCAACATGTTTTAATTGAGTTTAATTAGAATTTATACACAAGCTGAGAAACACAGAACATACAGAATACAGGCAGACATGGCAGCACAGTGTGTCAATAACAACCCTTCTGGGGCCATGACCCCCTCCCATGGAGCAAATAGTGAGGAGGAAAGGGATGAGGGAGAGCCCATCCCCAGGGCTGGGCCACCTGACAACCGGATGGACTCGACCAGTCCAGGGCTATATACGGAGTCACTGTAAGGAGATTAAGAAACCCCCTAAGCAGTGCCATGGTTCATCTCTTTACTTTTTGTATAACCTGACCCCCCGTACCTCTCCTTGAGGTCCCCACTGCCACAACTGCCCCATCTACCCCTTCTAAAGAAGATGGGAAAAAGAGGACGGGCAGGGTAAAGAGAAAGAATAGAGGAACAAACAAGTAGAAAAGACCAAGGATCCCGGTCCCCCACACCCCAGCCCCTCATCCCGCTGCCACCAGCACTGCTCCACTACCTTCTCCTCCACCTCACTCATTTTTCTCCATCCCACCCCCACTTAGTGGCCAGCTTCCAAAATGGCTCAAAAACCCATAGAGTCCCGCGAGACCTCCCATAATGTTCTGGAGTACCTCTGGGTCCCCCCCTCAACCCCTTCCAATGTCAGCTCCTCCATCCTCCTGCTACTCTCCAATAGCAGGAGTATTTGTAGAATACATATTGTTTTGGCAATAAAGAAATCCTGACCAACAGAATTGATGCACAAAGTATCACCCTATGAAATAATATTACATTTGTATTTGTTTAAGTTTATTCATTTGATTTGATTTATTTAAGAACATTTTCATTTTTTTTCTTCAAACAGGCTGCATGAGAATAAAGGCTTGGAATGTGCGGGCTTTGTAGGGGTGTGAATTGGCAAGAATCTGGCGATACAATACATATCACGAAACACGTATGACCAAACGATATATCCCAATATATCCAGATTCTGTCTCAAAGACGATATGTTGCGATTTTTTTGTGTTGTCAGACGATGGGAATAGATGGATAAACATACCCGACAGTAATGTGAGATCACGCTAATGGAGTAGAAGGTCATGCGGCGGAGTGGTGCGGCTGTCTGGGGGAATAAAGCTATTTTAGAAGCTTTGTGGTCATCACTTATAGCTGGGGTATCCCAGGACTGCTCAGGGAATAAATCATCTCATATATTAGCCTTCTTCTATAGTGTGGCAGCCTAATCAAAGAGTTACTAAAGTGCCATAAAAATGAAGCTTGTATGAAAATATGTTAACCTTCTTCCCAGTTTCCCACCTTCCCAGGTTCCCCCCACAAAAAAAACAGTGCAACATTTGGAGCAACGGGGCACCGCTGCCTCCAAAGCGTGGCCGGTTGCATAGCAACCAGAACCCCGCAGTCTCCTGAAGAGGAGAGGAATGGATGCAACGTCACCCAGCTGAGCAAATCTGCCCGACAACAAGTGACTCGCACACCAGGTGTCCTCTGATAGGCTTCTGGATGTCGTGAAGATTACACACTAGCCTAGACGGGGCTGTCAGTGCTCCGTCCGGGACGAAGTGTCAGCAGCCGCCACCCATCCCCGGAGGTGCTGGGAAGGAGCGACAATTGGGCAAAACAGAGAAAAAGAGGGATTAAGGTGAAATAAACAACTAGCAGAGGGAAACAGAGGCTACAGGAAGGACATGTGACCTGCTAGTGCAGCTTCCGGATCACTAGGCTCCACTAAGAAGCAGCTGCCGAGGTGAGGGGGCGTGGTTGAGGAGGGCGAGAGCTGGAGAGCAAGCTTTTCACCTGCCATAGTTTGTAAAAGATTGATTCAAACATATTTTGAATCGATACAAATATCGCCCTAATGAAATATCGCGATATTTGAGTGAATCGATTTTTTTCTGACACCCCTAGGGCTTTGTCAGGTAAGACTGCGAAATATGATTTACAGGAATGTATGCTTCCTTATTGTGTATAATAATATGTACTGACTATAATATCTGTGTTTTTACAGCGCAGTATTGTGAACTTCTGGGAGGTTGCCACTCATTAGGTTTAGCCTGTGTGGGCTGTTTACTGCTATTTTTGATTGTGTCATCCTTTGTATTTGCATTATCGTTTTGATCTTCTCTGTTGCAGTTTGCATATTACTTGAGATTTGTCTGACGGTTCTGTGCACTTTTATTCTGTACTTGTGGGCCTTGTTTTTTTTAACAGTGTTGTCATTTGGATTTTTGTACAGACAGAACCATTAATAAAATTGTGTATATAATTCAGTACTGGAGCTCAGTGGTGCTTATTTCCATATCCTGAGGGAGGGTTCCCCTTGCCGTGCAATTTTCTTAAATACAATATATGTATACAATAAGAGAAAGAGGCCTGCCCTTGTGAGCTTTCAGTAAGTAAAATTCATACATACTGTATGGATGATAAAATGTGGTTCCAAATAAAAACACATCAAGTCAAGCTGGCACTACACTGCATCTACAGCCTTATCATTATGACTACCTCAATCCTCTTAATACAAAATAGGAAATCAGGGAAGGTTAAATCACTGTGTAACCAACATAAACTCATTGTAGGCGTTTCATGGGAGATAACTATTCATCCAGTCATTACTATGTTATTGTTCCACTAACCAGGAGGCTGGAAACTAATCGAAGCGGTTCTGCCCCAATTCCATAACTATACAGCCCTACAGTAAACAGTAGTACCTCAAACAACCTGAAGGCCCCTGTGTAAAAAAAGGATAGAGAAGAGAAGACAAGGTGGAGGCTGATGCACCCTGAATACAAAAATTAGTTTTCTCAAGGACACTCCGCAATTTGGGTGGACACAGAATGTTAAGAGTACACCACCAATGAATCAACTAATAGTGCTTCCAAGTATAGGTCCACTTTACACAAATCTGTTTTAGACAAAATCAATAGGGTTGAAGATAAATGCAAAGTAATAAAAGTGTGAGCAGAAATAAGATACCATTATTATAAAGTGTATGATCTACAAAGAACTATTCGCTACAATGATAAAGCTAATCTTTCATTTTACCATTAACCTTCATAGCACGGATCTTTTTGTATTGATTTAGCATCACTTGAGCAAAACATAAATCACATTACAAATCTGCAGTCTGAAAAGAATATAAGTAAATGGCAGATAAAAAGCACATTATTGCAGAATGGATCCCATTCATTTAGAGTCACTTTGCACACTGTCCGCTAACAATGGAAAATGATGCCGACAACTTGCCTTTTAGAAGAACTCGCACAGCCATGATCATGCAGAACGACAGCTTGACAGCCTCCGCACACACATTAACTGTGGCTGGGGCATAGTCATAAGTGTTATCTGCAAAGGAAATAGAGAGTAATTGAACGCATTTCATGTATTGTTGGTATTATGGTTTCTTATTCAAGAGCACAGCTAGAATTTTCAGTGAAAAGCAATTCAGCATGCATACAACTTTAGAATACAATAGGCTTTTTACATGGAAGTTAATGTTCACAGGCTTTAATGCACATCCAATGAGAAGGGGTATCCTTGCTTTTAGCAAAGCATACAATCAGTTTGTTAAGCCAACATTGATATTATTGTACATTAGACACATGGTCTCTTCAGCTCAAAAGAAGAGAAAAAAAAAATCTGTTAGTCTTTTCTACGAGTCCTTCAGGACAGCTACTTGAAAGAGAGAGAGGCTCCTCCTTGTGGAGAGGAAACACAAAACTGGGACAAGTTTAAAAAACCCCACCCCTTTCTCCCAATCCTCAGTATTTTAAACATTGTATTTTAAACCATTGGGGAGGGTAGCTAGGGCTGTCCTAAATACCGGTAAGACTAACTGAAATTTCCTCCCTTCATCCTTCAGGACAGCCACTTGAGAAGATAAACAAGTAATTTAGGTCAAGGGCAGGATACTGATGGGTACTGAAGGACCTTTCTTCCAAATGCCTGTTGAGAACCTGACAGGTGGTCCATTCTATATTGTCTAAGAAAAGTATGTGCCTTGCAGATCTCTTACAAGGAAGCCTGATCTTTCTGCTGAGGAAGTGGAAACTACCCTAGTGGAATGTGCTGCAATGTAAGGAGGTGACGTGTCCATACATGTGTAAGCAAGGGAGTGGCCTATCTAATCCAAGAGGCAAAGGAGGAGTTGGAGGCGGCCATTCTCCTAGTTTTCCCATTAAATGAGATGAAGAGCATGTCCATCTTTCACCAAGTGTGTGTTTGTTCTAAGTAGAGCACCAGGACTCCTCTGACATCTAACAAATTTGACATATCCTCCTCATATTGCTGATTGTTCCTAAAGAATGGGAGAATAATGTCCTGAGACCTGTGAAAGGCAGAGGCAATTTTTAGCAGATACAAGGGTCTGGGTCTAAGGATGGCTCTGCCTGTAAGGATTGTACAGAATGGTTCTCAATGGAGAGGGCCTGCAGGTCACTGACCCTGCACGCTGAGGTAATTGCTAATAGGAAACTCATCTTTAAAGTTAGGATCCTATCTGGCACCTCTGTAAGTGGTTCAAAAGGTGACCTCATTAACTCCTTAAGAACCAATGTGAGGTCCCAGGTAGGACATTTTGATACCCGGAACGGTCTCTTCCTAGAAATATGAACAAAAAAAATCTGTTGATTAAGCTATATTTTCTTAATTTTAAGTTTTATCCAGAAACACAGAGAGATTGCCGAGGCCTGGGTCTTCCCCTCCTGTAGAAATTCCAGACACTAAATTCCATGAGGCTAAATTGTTCCTATCCAATCTGTTCGCCTCACAGAAACAAAACAAAATCTTTACCAGACCTTCAAGAAAATTCTTCTTGTGGATTATTTTCTGCTTTCTATTAGGGTTTCTATCACCCATGAAGAAAGTCCCCTTTTTTCATCTCAGGATCCAGGCAGTTAAAAATTCCATTCTGGATATTTTGGTACCAGATTGGACCCCGAGTAAACAAATCTGGTATTTGGAGTAGTGGGCAAGGACTGTCTCTGTTTATTAGGGCTACGAACCAACTTCTTTTTGGCCAGGCTGGTGCCTGGTCACTCTTTCCGCTGCGATTTTTCTTATTACCTGGGGTAGAAGTTGAGGGGGGGAGGGGGAGTCATAAGCTAGAGCGAAATTCCACTATGTGACAAGGCGTCCACCACCAGTGACCCATCTCCCCTGACACAGAAGAAAAATGTCTGACATTTCCTGTTCTGGGCTGCTGCAAACAGATCTATTTGAGGGTTCCCCCCATGTTAATGCTATCTGCCGAAAAACTTCCTAATCTAACACCCAATTCTGAGAGAGTCATGCTCAGAAAATCTGGTAAACACAGTAGAGGGCGGGTGTGACTGCTTGGAGTGGAATAGGTGGGAAAGTTCTACAGGTGAGAATCGTAGAATTGAATTTTCTCTCATATTCCACTCCAGGGCGCCACAATTACGAATGGGACGTCCAGTAGCAGTACCCTTATTTTAGGGTGGGATTACCAAAGTCAATAACTATATCCCCTGAGCCTGCAAGAGGAGACATCTGAACTGAAGGATTCACCACAGTCTCAAAAGTGTTATGGCCGAAGGCAGGATCCGCCAAGGCTTTTACATCTATCTTGTAAAACTTAGTAAAGGTGTGCACAGAGAACCAGGTTGCGGCTTTGCAAACCTGCTCTGCCGAGGCCTGATGCTGAAAAGCCCAAGAAAAGCAGACAGATCTGGCGGAATGGGCAGTAACATGAAAAGGAGGCTCCTTGCCTCTGCCTTGTCCCTAATGTACAAATAATCTGTCTTACAGAATTTTGAGAAGCTGAGATGTAATACTTAAGTGCCCTGACCACATCCAAGGAATGGAGAACTCTTTCCTTATCGTCGGAAGGATAGGGACACAAAGGAGGTAAAACTATCTTCTCATTAATGTGAAAGGAGGAAACCATCTTGGGCAGAATATCCAGCTTGAAGCGGAAGACCGTCTTGTCCCTGTGAAAACCAGATAAAGGAGAGCTGACTGGGCTGCTAACTCAGAACTGAAGGCCTGCTAAATCAGAACTGAAGTGATAGCCAGCAAAAAAAAAAAAGAAACAGGCTTCAGTGTCAGCAAGATCAATGATGCCTCCCCAAAGGTCTTAGAGGGAAGACCTTGTAAGACAGATAAGACCAAATTAAGATCCTAAGGAGGTAATAAGGTTTGAGAGACTCCCTGCATGAAAGTCTTAAAGTGGACCAACACCCAGGATTTTCACTATCCTGGGTGTTGGTCCACTTCCGCGGGGCACCCCCGATCGAAACCCCCAGAAAGCCCCAAAAAACTCACCTCCCCGCCGCCGGACAAGCTGAAGCCGCTGGAGGCCGCCTCTCGCGCGTCCCTCTTACAGGAAGCGGAACTGTTGGAACGGGGAGAAGGTAAGGTTTGTGGGCGTCCGGGGGGGGGGGGTTCACACAGCGTGGCATCCCGATTTCGGATGCCCCGCGGGGAAGGAGCTGATCGGCCGATCAGCGGTGGGTGTTGGTCCACTTTAATAAGATTATGGTTTGCAATGGAAAATATAGACAGGGCTGAACCGGACCTTTCAGGGTGCTAAATCTGCAGCTCCTCCTCGAGACCCAAACAAAATTTTCAAGATTCTGGAAAGAGAATATCTTCTACAGAAGACCCCCCTGCCTTCACACCAGGCAACAAATCCACTTCAAATTCTATAATATTTTCCAGAGGAAGTCTGCTTTCTTGCTTGAATCATGGTTTTAATGATCACGGAAAACAGGCCCTTTTCTGCCAGGATGCTGGTTTCAACAGTCAGGCCGTTAAAGCTAGCACTCGAGAACTGGGGTATAGCAGGGGCCTTGTGTGAGCAGATCTGGCCTACTGGGCAGGTGCCAAGGATCGCCCTATGCCATTCTTACTAGGTAGGCAAACCAACTCCTTCTTGGCCCTTATGGGGCAATCAGCGCAGTTGGAACTCTCTTGAGATTTACTTTTCTCAAATGGCACCCCAAGAGTCGTAGTGGAGGGAAGGCATACACCAGATATGCTGACCAGGGTGACGTCAGAGAGTCAACCATAATGCCAAAAAGAATACCTTGTCCTGGAGAAAAACCTTGGGACCTTCCGAATGAACCTGGAGGTCTATCTCCGGAGTCCCCCAATGGCTGCACAGATCCTGGATAATTTTGTGACAGAGAAAGACCACATTCCCCCTGATCCAGGGTCTGCCTGCTTAGAAAGTCGGCCAGAACATTTTCCACCCCAGGTATGTAGATGGCTGAAATGCAGGTGACATTGTCCCCTGCCTGAAGTCATACCCGGGATACTTTCCCTGAGAGCTAACCTGCTCTGGGTGCCCCCTTGATGGATGATTATGATCCAATGGATAGGACTGAAGGAACTTCCACCATGCTAAGGCTGGTCTTCCTGGACTGGACAGGGAGAAGGGAAGATCCATGAATGCCTGAGCCCTGTCCCTGTGTTATAAAAGTTCCGTCTGCAGGGGTCTCGTATGAAACTGGTTAAATAGGATTACCTACAAAGAGGAGACCATCTGACCTAACTGTCGCTTTGCATGTCGGTTGGATGTGCCATCGCTTGATAGTTTGGTCCTTACACTGTCCTGAAGTAAGGCACTCTTCTGCTTTGGAGGAAATACCTTGGCTTGCTCCTTATCTAAGATCATTCCTAGGAAGGATCTTCACCGTGAATAATACAAGAGGGATTTGGGATAATTTATTATCCACCCGAATATTTCTAGAGTGGCCAGAATTGTCTGGGTTTCGGAATGAGGTGAAGGGGTAACTACTCCCCTTTGAACTAGACCCCCCTCTACCACTGCCTGCAGTGCCTCTGCCTTCACTGGGTTCTGTGAAAGTCGTGATGGAAAATATATGCGAGGAGGCTAGCATCGATTTGAAGCCAGAGGATATGACCTCCTGGACTCAAGCATCCAACACCTGGTCCCTCCAAAGAGGGGCAAACAGCTGAAGATGCCCCCCCCCCCCCACGGAGCAGGGTGAGGGCATCCCTTCATGCCTGGGGAGGCTTAGGTTTGTTTCGCCAGAAAGGCTTGGACTTATTCTGAGACTTAGGGTTAATCCAGAAGTTATCCCTATGTCTTGAAAATGACGTGACCCTATGCCACCAAAAGGGGCGGGTATTAGACCTATGAAAAGAAGAATTAGGCTTCTTCTTTTGGGGTAAGCAAGTAGATTTACCAACAGTAGCCTTCCTAACAATGTCATCAAGACACTCCCCAAAAAACCCAATTATCTAGAAAGGGAAGCCCAGTAAAAGTCTTATTTGAAGCAATATCGGCAGACCATTGCTTTAACTATAGAGAGCAGCGCTGAGAAACCAGCAAGGCCAGACTTCTGGCTACATTATCTATTGCAGAAATGTATTCCTAAACACTTCTAAGTTGGACTACAGCAACTGGGAGATGGCCAGCTGGGAATAATAACCCTGTAACTGGACCATAGCCTGTTTAGTCCATATATCACCAGCCATGGCTGCCGGAAACCGGATCATCCACCTCTGGAAGAAAGGAACATTGCTTAAACAAGTGGGAAAAGGATACTTGAAATCCAAAATCCTAAGTATAGGAGAGCGCTTGTCAGGCTACTCCCATTCTGCCAAAACAAGGGTCCCACTGCCATTTTGGACTTTCATTTCCGGGCTTTTTAGCTGGAAACGCCCTCTGCCCTGAAAGTGGGAGTGGCTGGAGGACCATTCCAGCATGGTCTCTCCTGATGGCACCAGAAGCAATGTCAATGGTGTGTGCACGCAACCTGTGTAGTTAGTGTGGACCTGGAAGTTCCCTAACGCTCTGTTCCTGGACCTGTCACCTCCATCCTGCCCACAACTGGTAAACAAAGGTCGCCACCGATCCCATGGATAGCTAAAAGCATAGCATAATGCGGCCATGGACCGTGCTTTAACACAGTGTGGTATCCAGCTGAGCATCCTATAGTCTTATAGATTACACTTTAGATAGCCATTTCAAAAGTTTCCATTATCGTGTGGCAAAATGAGGTCAGCTTATCTGTTATGTATTTATTTTTATTTTTTTATATTGTTTTTTATTATAGTTTTCCATACCAACAATGTGTTTACCATAGCTATGTACCCCAAAGTGGTGGTTTCGAGTACATATCATAGACTTCCTCACTCTAGCGTGCTAATCAACTGATTAGCTAAGGCATGGCTGACAGGTTTAACCCATTCTGCTGAAATGTAACTTCTTCAGTTTGGAAGGATCACAGTCATGTGTTCTAGTAGCAAGGGTTAATGGCCGGGTTCTCAGTTGGATAGGTCATTAGGCTGCTTAGACTTAGCCAAAGCGGCTAAAGAGTTCATGCGTTACTTTGGAAGAATTGAGGGACTTGTAGTCCATTGTTTTTACTCAAGAGCATGAAAACCACTCCCACTGTAGCAAGAGAAAGCCCCAGGAATCATGGAAACAGTATGATGAGAAGTAAATCACAGGTATGGGGGCACAATCCTAAGGCAAATGATAAGAGGAAACACCAAAAACCTGCCAAAAAGAGTTCTCCTTTAACCTATTTATTCCCTCCCTGTATCAGTTATAATTCTCTATTACTAAATACTTGAGCGAGTCTGACATGTGTAAACTCTGACTTCATTTGCTCATGTCCTAGGTTGTGCTTAGATTTTTTTATGAACTTTCAGCCAATATAGCGATGTTATACTTTTAAGAAAGAACTTAATTAACGTGTCCAAGTTTTATATTGTTTTGGGTGTGCCGGCTACTTTTCCATTTTGCAGGAGGTTAAATGAGATGCCTTTATGTCTGTTACGGATTTTAACTAGGCTCAGAAGTACAGAACAGACAATTATATACATAATACAGACGTTTAATAATAATATAATACTCTAGTCCACACAACACCATCATTTACCAATTAGGTTATTCCACCCCAACCTAATGGTCCAGACATTACTAAATCATTATAAATAACCAACGACTCAGTAGACACCAGTTAAAATACACTTCTTAAATAAACTTTGGTGAAGCTGATGGGTGCTGTCTTCTGTTGTGACACAGTGCCATCTACTGGACATTCATCAGCATTACAAGAATAACCAAAAACGAATGCACACATGAAGAGAATTATACTGCTGAAGCATTATTTGTGAAGCAATACAAACACATACCACATTGAAACCGTTTTATATGGCAACCAGATTACCAGTTTCCTTAAAAATATTTAAAAATGACTGATTTTGGAAAAGACTTCATTTACAGTGTATGAAAAAAAAGTACACAAAAACAGAAAAAAAGGCTACATACTGTTAACATGACAAGAAGAATTATTTTCAAACTTTTTCTACATTCAGCGACATCCATAATCTGTACAATTCCAATGAAAAACAAACTGAAATCATTAAGAGATTACTCTTAAAGGGTAAGTCCACTTCCGATGGAATTTTTGAATGTGTAGATTTTTTGGTGCCAAAAGAATGTGCTCAAGGTGCTGAGCATTTTTTTTTATTTTTTTTTCTAAGGTTATCTAATGTGTGTTTTCTGGGAGCAGTTTTCAATCAGTTGCTACTGGCAACGTACACCAAGAAGAGAGAAGCGAGTCTTGTAAACACAGAACACTGCTGCTATGGCTGCTGATGAGGTGAGGGAGCTCACTCAACCTTAAATATGCGCAACAGCAGTGTTCTGTGCAACCATTTGCAATGTGTTGCTATTGGCAATGTACACCAAATCTCCAATTGGTGTACACTACCAATAGCAACAGATTAAAACTGCTTCCATAAATGCTAGATCAGCTCAGCGCCTTTAAAACATCATTTTGCTACACAACAATATACACTTTCAAAAATTCATTAGAAAGTGGACTTACTCTTTAATCGGTTCCAGTACTATTTTCCTGACATTGTCTTAGTTGCATTTTACAGCAAACGCAATAGTCGTAAATATCTTACACATCAAGGCATCTCAGTGTGGGAAGGTATGAGTCAGGAGAAAAGTACGAAAAACTCCAAGCCATTAGATATACCATGGAACACAGTGAATTGGGCACAACAGTGATCACTAAGAACTGGGTATCCTTCAAAAGATGATGAGAAGAAGAGAAGAAAATTGGTCCAGGAGGCTGCCCAGAGGCCTACAGCAACATTATAGGAGTTCCAGAAATTTCTGGCAAGGGCTAGTTCTGTACTACATGTGACAACAACCTCCCGAATTCTACATAGGTCTGGGCTGTGGGGTAGGGTGGCAAGATGGAAGCGTTTTCTTCCAAAGAAAATCCAATGCCGGCTGTGTTTTGCAAAACCCATCCGGGGAACAGAACAAAAGCCAGGAAAGTGAAAATCCCAGATTTTGTTCCACTTTAAGAAATCCTTTTACTGTCTGATGAGACCAAGATTGAACTTTTTGGTCATAATTTACAAAGATATATTTAGCACAAAACCAACACTGTGTATAACCAAAAGAACACCATACCCTGAAGCATGGGGGGAGGGGGGCAGAATTATGCTTTGGGGCCATTTTTCGGCAGCAGCCAAACTGGGGCTTTAATCAGATTGGGGGAAATTCTCAATGGTTGCAAATCTTGGCACCTTCAGGTGGCTACCAAGCTGAAGATGAAGAGGAATTTCAGAACAACAACTAAAAGCACAACTCAACATCATCAAAAGAATGGCTTCACCATTATAAAATGGATGTTTTGGAATGGCCCAGACAGAACCTAAATCCAACTGAAAATCAATAGCTTGACTTGCAGAGGGCTGTACACAGGATATGCCCTCACAATCATAAGGATGATTGCAAAGTCCAGATATACTAAAAACACTGAATGTTGTCATAAATTCAAAGGGGAATTGAAAAGTATTTATTAAGGATGCGCCTATCTATGCAGCCACACTGCATGACTTTTGTTTATTTTTCTGTCTCATCTTTCAACAGGTGTGTGTAGACTTTTTATATCCACTGTAGACCCAGGGCCTAACACTTAGAAGTTGCAGGTAGGCAGGAAATGGCAGGTATCTCAGAAGACTAGGAGATGACCTTATGCCTACATCACAACTAACTGATTTTGACAGGGCAAAAGCAATAAGACATGTAAAAACATTGGCTGTTGCTTGAGCAGGTTGAGCTAGTGTGCCTCCACTGGGGGAGGGATATAAAAAGCACATATCCAATCTAGATGGTGCGGCAAAAAAAAATAAAACAGGGGCACCAACAAGTTCCAGATCTTCTCTTGTATGCAAGCTAGAGAAGGGGAAAACAAAAGATAAAAACTTGCATTTGGTTTGCATATTTTCCGCATATTTGTGTGGTTTTCCCTTCTCAAACTAAAAACATCCTGGTAGAGAAATGGACTAAAGTGATGCAAAATATACAATAAAATATTTTTCTAGATATACCAAAACAGAAAAAAACCTTGCTAAGGCTGCTTTAACACCATTGCAATTCCGGGCCCATTGTGATTCGTTCACAATTGCTAAAAAAGAGCTTCTTGTAGTAACCTATGGACTCTCTCATATCTTGCCGTAACAGCACTTATGATCACACTCCATTGAATGGCGATCGTAATAGCCATCGCTTGCCATCGAAATGCAGACTGTGTAAAAGTAGTAGTAGTAGTACTTCTAGTTGTTCATCCTCTTTTTTTTTTTCTAACCTTCATTTGCTGAGAATTTCACCAGAAGAACGCGGCTTGATCCAAGAATAACAAAAGTGAAAGCGAGCAGAAAGGTGTGCAGTGTGCACAGCTTGACCCTCATGGTTGTCACGGCATCTCCACTTTTCTAGAATAAAAACATACACATAATATTAAACATTTTTTTTCACTAGATAAATGTTCAGTTATGTTAGATGTATATAATCCAGGCATTCCTGTAGACAACAAAAATACAATGTATAGTCATATAAACATTAATGTCCCTGTCCAGGCAAACGCTAACTTCCATCTAATCCCTCTTCGGAACAGCCATTTCAAAGAATCTAAAAATCTCAGATTATTTGTAAATATGTCATGTATTCTAAGCAATTTCTGGGTTATGGCTGAGCTGGAAAGGGCGTGTCATAGAGCAGCTATGTTGTGGTCAAACACAACTGCAAGACCACTGTGGCTTGCCAAGCTCACTCAAGTGCGATTGGCCATGTAGGACCCCACACCATTCATCACCCCTCCATTCACTGCAATAGAGCGGGCATGTCAAGACCTGGCACGCCCCCTCTACTGAGGTAAATGGGGGTGTGCCATAGTGCGTTTGACAAATGAGGCAGTACGTTCCATCGTCAGCTTCACCAAAGCTGCGGTTGAGTGTGCAGAGCAAGACTTGGATCAGGAAATCCGGTGAGCGGCGGGAGAGCAGCAATTGTCTGTAGGGGGTTATAATTATATTGCCTGTAGAATTACTAACTTACAACCTTCTTATACTTTCTGGAGGTTTAAAGTCACTATAAACTCAATGGCAATGAGCAGTAAGCAGCTTAGATGATGCCTGTTCCATGTGCTTCTCCACCATTTCCTGCAGTGCCAGGTAAAGCCTGTAGCAGGACTCCTAAGTTTGCCTTCCTTTCAATTTTATTTTTCCAGGACCAGCCACTGTCACTTGCTGCTCTCTATCAAAGGAAGCAACACATTGCTGTCTCTGACCACACCAGTGCAAGCATGCAACTCAAAAATGCGCCGTGACATGCCCTTTCCAACCACGGGCCAGAAGCAAAGAAATCATGTAAGCCTTGAATATATAAGGAATATACCTAATTATAGATTTTGAGATGATTTAAAAATGGTTCCCAGAGGGAATAAGGTGAGAAAAAAATGAGTAAAGGATGTTATGGCAAGTGGCTCATGTTCTTACTGGAGAACCTGGATATAAAAAAAAAAAAAACTTAAGTTAGGTACCTGGTAACTTATTTTCTAAACATCCGAAAGGGCAGCATACGCCTGAGACCTCTGGGCTCCTCCTACCAATCTGGAACACCTGACAGAATAAAATCTTGACTCCTCCTCCTATTCCCCAGTTGTTGTAGAGATCTGAAAGAGAAAAGAAACAGACCCACAACTCCAACATATAATCAATACTTAATCCAACTCCATATAAGAAAAAAAGGGAGGGAAGCTGGCGTATGCCCTTTCGGATGTTTAGAAAATAAGTTACCAGGTACCTAACTTAAGTTTTCTCAAAACATCCTTCGGGCAGCATACGCCTGAGAGATAGGCGAGTACTACCTCGTTGGGTGGGAAGAATAGAAAGGAGGATACCACTAGGACAGCAGATCTAATCAAGAGAGTTCAGCAAAAAAACACATCTCGCTGAGTACCAAGAGGCTGCAATAGCTCGCCTGTTTAGCCCAAGATGTAGCATCACTTCCTGTCAATAAGATGTGATACCATAAGCCTGAATTAAACTGGAAAAATAGGTACTTCCCAAATGTGTATAAGAATATAAAAGGAAGCTTCCTCAGCACTGGTAGAAGAATCATTCTTAGCATCTAAGAAAATCTGATGAGAGAAAAAAATAGCAAGGTTCCATGTATGGGTATAAGAAAGAACTAGACCAGAGTTAGGGTCAACCCAGGGCTAGAGATATCTTTAGTGTCTAGAGGCAGCCTAGAACTAGAGACAGCCCGTGGGCCCAAGACAGCCCCGGGCCCCCAGCCTAAGACCACACACAGCTAGAAAAAAAGCCCCGGACCTAGAGATGGCCCTGGGTTGGAGGCCCCATAGGGTTAAAAAAGGCCAGCCGGGGTTAAAAAAAAGGCCAGCCGGGGTTAAAGGCCAGCCGGGGTTAAAGGCCAGCCGGGGTTAGAGGTAATCCCAGGAAAAAAAGACCACCCAGACAAGAGGTGGCCTAGGGACCTAAATGGATAATCCCTCTAACTGTAAAGTGCATAGGCTAGAGTAGAATACTGTGCAAGGGCTGAGGTCCTAATTGCTGAAGCAAAACAAAAAAGTAGATCTGTTAGAAGACCATAGAATAGACCTACCAAACTGACTCCCTCAAAGAAGTCATACAGAAAAAAACCTGCCACCTGATGTAACATTCCTACAGAATGCAAAAAGACATTATTCAAATAGAACGTGTCCAAAGGCGGGCAACGAAAATGGTGGAAGGACTTAAACTTAAAACTTATCAGGAGAGACTTAAAGAACTTAATTTGTACAGTCTGGAGGAAAGAAGGGAGAGGGGGGACATGACTGAGACCTTTAAATATGTGAAAGGATTGAATAAGGTTCAGGAGGGAAGTGTTTTTAAGAAGAAGCTTAATGATAGAACAAGGGGGCACAACCTGAAGCTAGTCGGGGGGAAGATCAGGAGCAATGTTAGAAAATATTATTTTACAGAAAGAGTAGTAGATGCTTGGAACAAACTTCCAACAGAGGTAGTTGAAAAATCAACAGTCCCTGAATTTAAACATGCCTGGGATAAGCACACATCTATCCTAAGTTAAAGAGTACATACAGTATACACATAAGGGCAGACTAGATGGACCGTATGGTCTCCTTCTGCCATCAACCTTCTATGTCTATGTTTCTATGTAACATAGCTGAAGGAGACTCAGGCCCTCATTTAATACATAAAGGATTCCATGCGATCCCCATCCAGCGATGAAACTCGTTGCCCCTCGCTCCTCATTCCGGGAGCCGCAGGAACTACTCTGGACATGCACATCATAGTACTTAAAGCAAGTGACATTACCTCACCCGGAAGAGAGCAATGTCAACCATTCTAATACCCTCATGGCTATTGATATTGGAGGTGCCGAACCGGCACAAGGAATCATTATTTCCTGAAGGGCCAAAATCCTCTGGGAAAGGAAAAAAAGAGTCTGAAGAAGTTGTTGACTTCTTGACCATAAATCATTAACCAAGAGGGAATCCCAAAAGGTTTAAAATCCAACCGAGCTGAACACAGCTCTACACATGAGACTGGAACTCAAAGGCAGCAGATTGTTCAGGTCAGCCGCCACCGATCCCTCTCAGTCTCCGATATGTCTGAAGTCTATGCCCAAAAAATCTTTAGTAGAATTCTCAGACTGAAACCAGCATAAAGGGAACAAACAATATCCAGCCCTGTCTTTACTGCTAAAACAACCTAGGGGTTGTTAGAATCTGAAACAAGACAGAGCCCCAAGCTCATTGGAAACTGCCAGGCATTTCCCAGATCTGTTAAGATCATGAAAAAAACCTTGTGGAAGCATGCTTCTCCCTAATAAATGTCTAAAAACGATTCTAAATATCTGATTGAACATAGAGACAGATACTCTATAATCAGAATAAATCTCTCTCCAAAGCCTCCACCACCAGAAAGATTTCTGCTGGTGAAGGGAACTGGGATATTACTCGCCTGGCTTCTAAGGTTAGCAACTTCAGAATAACTTATCTTACCTCCAACCCACTGGTATAGGAGAGACCAAGAATCTGACTGAGGGGTACAAGTATTTTCTCCGTGAAACCCTCATTTAATGCCCCTGGAATGGAGAGGGCAACACAAAGTATTCAGGCACCAACCCAACATGGCATCATAGCTCAGTGGGTTTGGGCAAATAGATTCCAGACCGAGAGGACCCTTTTAAAAAGCCTTCTTCCCCACAGATAAGGTAGAGGAGGAAGGTACCCCCCCCCCCCCCGGGTTCTTTAGCTGCGTCCCCAAATGAAAGGAGCATCTTAAAAGAAGGAGCTCCAATGAGAATTCTCTTCAACAGACGGCCCAGATCAGGTGGAAAAATACCTACACTTATCGGCATATTCACAAATCCACCCAAAAAAGTAATATTCCCAAAAGAATATTGCACAAGGCTCACTCTGACCTAGAATCCTCAGTCCAGGATCTCAGAGAATGCTGTGAACTGAATATGTGACAGCTATGTTTTCTTGTTCCCCCCCCAAAAAAATCTCATGGCATTTGTCACGAACCGCCAAAGCTGAAGGAAGGATATAACAAAAAACCCCCGGACAAGTCCTATTCAACAGACAGTCCTTATATTGTAGAAGCAGAAGGTAAACTTCCCATCACACAATGAACGCCCATAGGTCTAAAATATTAAGATTCCACTTGCCAAACCAGTTAAGGTAGTGAATCAATATGCTTATTTAGGAGATAGCAAAAAGGCTAATCCTGCCCCCTAAAGAATTTGGCACAAGGATCTCCAACTTAGGGCAATTTCACCTGCCCAGGACCCAAATATTGACCGGGCCCGATACTGCCATAATCCGAACAGATGAAAGTAGCCGCACCAAGGGTGTCGTGAACATAGGTTAAGCAAAAATACTTCCGGAATAAGAAAGGGAATGAACGAGAAGAGTCAGTAGCCAAATCAGAATAAAGCCCAACCTAATTACACTTTGGGTCTGAATCCTTTGTCTCAAGGGTCGAAACAACATAAGGAAAGGTAAATGTCCCAGAGGGAATAGTACCTTCCTATGTTTAAAGCCATTAAACCGGCCTGACCCAATATAAATGTCATCCTTATGGTCTGCCAGGCTTCTGGTTATGAGGCACCAATGGATTTGCTTCCTGAGCCCGTCAAAATAGGGTAGGAGCTAAATCCCATATCACAATATTAACCCTTCATATCAAGAATAGAAGGGGAGGCCATAATATATATAACTCCAAAAACACTGTGCTGTCCCTTTAAGAAAAAAAACACACGTTTGGAAAAAAGGCAGGTAATTCCCAAGGGCGCTGGGATGTGACGTCAGCAGCCCTGGGAGAAAGAGACCTGGGATCTAAATTTTTGGGAACTTAAACCGGATCCAAAAGGATACTATAATAAAGAAAATATCTTTGCTGTTTATAAACTAAACAGCATTTTCCCACAGTAATGGCTGCCTGTGCATCTGCCAGAGTCCAACAGATTGAAGCTTAATGAGAGACAAACAAGCAGCATGTGTCTCTAATCACCGGGAGAGCAGGGCTGTAAGTGTGAAACCACTAAAGGTTGTCTGGAGGGGGGAGGGGTGCCCTTAATTTACCTTTAGCTCAGCACACCTGCCTCGTAATGTTGATAGCAAAATCAAACAGGCACATAGACTCATATCTTCCTTTCTGGGCAGTGTGTGCAGCCAATCCATCGGGATCTTTCGTCTGATCCCAAAAAGAAAAATTAGATCCCAAAAAAGAAATTCGAAGTATAGGGTCCGGTCACCCCGGCCTCTTCCTAGAACTCATCCTCAGAGGACAACATAACACTTACCCCCCTTTGATATAATCAAAGAATGGGGTTTGGCCAATAACCCCATAGGGTATCCCGGGCTCCAGGCAGAAGGATTGCCTTCGGGACCGAGAAATGGTAGGAGGAGCCCGAAGGTCTCAGGCGTATGCTGCCTGAAGGATGTTTTGAGAAAATCATGTTTTTGCATTTTGGCAGTCAGCGACTCATCGAATTTCTCATAGAATATAATCTAAAAGCGGAAATAGGGGCAATTTTTAGATCTAGCATTTTGCTAATGCAAACACTTAGGACCAAAATTGGTGCACGATATTACAGTCCCACCAGATGTGTGCTTGTGAGCCATGATCTGAATATCCTGGAAAGCATTGCAGCGGGTAGGAGGGAAGTGGCCTATGGATCTGAGCGGGGACTAAGTACCACCTGAAGAGCACCAAAGTTACATTCTAAAGCTGTAGTGCTATGCAAGCTTGTGAAGGTGATCCACCAGTTTTGCTTACTCAAATCCAATGAAAGTTCTGAACACCAGCTGGTAATGTAAAAATGTGAACCGTTCAAGGAGCTTGTCTGTAGCACATTATAGAGCAGAGATGCACAACCTGTGGCTCGCAGCATCCTCAGGTGCCGCCCTTTGGAATCCCATCCATATATTTCATAATATTTGTAAAGCTGAGATTGCTTTGCCCGCAGTGCACGTGGCTTGCCACTGTAGAGCTAACTCCTGAAACAGGGCCCACCTCAGCTTTTTTTCTGATCCCCTCACCTCTACTTCTACTAAGCTCTTCCTGTCTCAACTCTGCTTAGCTTGTCACATCACCTCACCCTTATATACCTCTATCCACCTCATCTATGCTTGCATCATCTCTTCTAACCTCTGCCAACCTCTTCTCTTTTTGCCTCATCTATTCCCACCTCACCCTTTTCCAACTCATCCCAGCACAATTCTTCCCGACTCATCTCTTCTTGCCTCTCCTAACCTCTGATAAATTCCTCCCACCTCATATCTGTCTACCTCTACCCACCTCTTACCACTTCTGCTCACCTCACCTTTTTCTACTTTACACCTTGCCGACTTCTTCATTCCACCTTACCTCTGCATATAAATTAGATATAATGTTTTAAGCTTGGAGCTTTCCTGTAGTAAACGTTTTTCTCTGCTTCTATTGTATTGCAGCCCCTTGCAGTGAAACAATAAGACGATGCGGCCCCTGGACCAAAAAAAGGTTGTGCACCCTTGTTATAGAGCATTAAAATGATGCCCTTCCCTGCTAGGTCTGAGGTGCATACCTTCTCAAATGGAGACAACTGGTATGAAGCCCACACTTTTTTACAGCTAGACGCTACATAATACGCTATTTGAAGAAAGCAAAAGAATTCCCTTGGTGGGATATAATTCTGAAAATTAGGTTGAGCAAAGCTTAAAAGGACATGTAGAGGAGACTCGTGAGTCAATGCCTTTCGATTCGTCAGGCCTGGGGGAAACTCCAGGTTTCCTATAAAAATCAGCAAAGAGTTATGGGGAGATATAATCCTAGCTTGGCATATTACAGAAACCCTAAACTGACAATTTGTGCTGGAGTATAGGGTTGGCTAGAATTAAGGCGCATCCGCAGTAGATTAGAGATAAGAATAGGGGAACAGCTATAGGCCTTAGAGATCCACCCATAGAGGCCATACAGTCTTAGCATGGAAAGCAGCTAGATGACATGCACGATAGTATTGATTATATATTGAACTTCCAGGGAACCAGGTCCTTAACCCCCCAACATTGTACTGCGAGAAATCCTGGTAAATTTATATGCCCAGATAAAATAAATAACCGCTATCTGAAGCCCAATCAAAGTGCTTGTATGGACTTGGATTAAGATACTTTAGTTTGGGCAACCAGGGCATCTTTAGGTTATACTAAAGGCAAGCCAGTTGTTGTCCTATTGTCACAGGCTACTCGCTGCACTGTCCAAAACTACAATCTGTTTTCAAAAAGACACTGTAAATTATTACAACATTGGAGAATCGAAGAAAAAAAAAACGGAGAAACAGTGGGTGTGGCAACAGCGATGTGATGTAAGCACACTGATGAGCGAGAGAGGAGAGCGGGGTTATAGAGCTGCAGAGAGAGGCAGCCAATCAGGACGTCTGGGCAGGGAGTGGGTGGTCTTTCCATTTTTGATCTCCCAGTGGGGACTGAAAGCTGAAGTGATTTTACTCACTAAGAAGATAGACTGAGGAGGAAGCAAAGCACTGTAGCCACTCAATAAAATGTAAGCTACTGATAATTATTTTTTAATTCTTGACTTGCCAAACACTTTAAGGGCAGCTATTTTGCCAAGCAAGGAAATATTCTATTTAGACCAGGGGGCAAGGATGCTTCACAATGGGAGGATAGTTAGCACAGTATAAATGACAAGTCTGTGCTAATTAAATGTAAACCCATAAATTAAATCTTTAGAGAAAAATATTTAGCTGGATTAACCTGGAGTCCCGAAAGCTGCTTACATTTACACAGCAAAAGGCCTAAAGTTAGGGGAGAGAGATTAGTAGTTTGGTGATGACCACCATGCCACTGTGTGGTCCAATCTCCTAATTGAATATTGATATAAAGCTATTGGCTGGAATCTTGGCCACACTTGGCCTCTGAGCCTTCTAGCATGTGGAGTGTTGGGATTATTATTAGAATGGTACCACCTGTATTTGGACCATCTTAAGTGATCAGGTAAGTTGTGGAGTGCCAGACCTGCAGTGGCCAGTGCTGAATCAATTTAATATTGCCCCCCTTTCCCACCCTGAAAAGTTGGAAGGAATGCGCTTACAGTAATGTCTTTGAACAGTGAAAGCTGTGCGGGCAGGGCCCCCAATAGTATCCCCCCCCCCCCAGGCAGGGCCCCCAGTAGTACCCCCCCCCACCCTAGGCAGGGCCCCCAGTAGTACCCCCCCACCCTAGGCAGGGCCCCCAGTAGTAACACACAGCTGTGTAAGGAAGGTGGTGTGCGCATGAGCTTGGATGCATTCTGGAAAGCTCCATCACAACACACAGAAACACAGCGCCCGCAGCGGCATGGAATGAACCACAGGCTTCCATGGACACAGCTCTTCTGTAAAGTTGAGGTGTCCGGGCGGTGTGTTTACCTGTACTACAAGCCGGACTCACCTGCACAACAGCTGGTGGAAGAACCACGTCACCGGATACCATGCGCTCATATCACAACACACCTCCACCCAGGTAGCCACCTGGAAACTTCCTCACTGTGACGTCACGCGTTCCAAACCTCACTTCCATATCGCTCCCCACCTACACCTACTGGAGGAAGCGTCTTGTGTACATAGCAAGCGTTCGGCGAGCTGTAGCTCCGCCCCCAGCAGTGCGCAGACTCCACTTCCGGTAGTGTCTCTCCCATGTGACAGGCAGTGGGCTGGGGCGGCAGAGCGGAGTGTCGAGCAGTCAGCTGCAGGTGAGGCGGGTTGTCATGGTGACAGGCGTTGCCAGCTGCCCCCCCATACTTCCTCACTCGCTAACAGCTGTTTGTTGTCCCCACAGAGACCCCCGCTGCCGCCATGCAGAACGTTATTAACACGGTGAAGGGCAAGGCGCTGGAGGTGGCCGAGTACTGGACCCCTGTGCTAAAGGTATGTGCGCCGCCCCCACCCATGGGTGCTGCTACAGTGCCCATACATTGCCCCCCTCATCCTGTCCAACTATAGCCTTATATACCCCCCCCCCCCCCATATGTTGCACAGATAACACAACCAGGTTGTAAAGTGTATGAGGATCAGGGGAGGGCAGGCGGGTAAATGCCCAGGACCCCATCCCAGTTGGTGCATCCTGGCCTGCATACATTCCTTGTGCCCTGAACAGTGTCTGGGTGGAGAATAGGCAGATGAATAGGGAGAGTTAATATTGCTGTGTGGGAGTGGCTAGTTAATGATGCTGTACAGTGACTAACACACTAGGATCAGGGGTTCCTATCCTCCAGTCTGCTGCACCCTGTCGGGGGGGGGGGGGGGGGGGAAGGGGCAGTCATGATGGCTTCCTTGGTTTGCTGTGGCATGCTGCCGTGCCCCCTCCTGTCTCCTCAGCCTGCTGCTACAATAAAGATCAGAGCCACACAGGTGCTCACCTCTTCCGGTAACCTATCTATGGAAGCCATGGAGCAACCTGTCTGCTCGTATGGCTAGCGGTTGAACAGTTTTTTGCTCGCCCACCGCCCGCCCTGATAGGCAACTCAGAAGAGGTGAGTATTTGGGGGGCTCCATTCTTTATTTTAGAAGCGGTGATGCGCAGTGGGGCATCTTGCCCCAGGCCGCCTTGTTGCTGCATATTAAACCGGACCTTCACCATGATTTAATGAAAAACCCAAACTCTTATAAAACGATTCCCCAGCATCTAAAATGAATATATTTTAAGTTTTTAGTCACTAACTTATTATTCTTTCCCCCACTGGGCCGCAACTCTGTCCAGGAATTTAGGATACGGGCGCCGCCATCTTGACTCAGAAGCATCACACTTACTGAGGAGAGGAGAGCGGGATATAGTACAGGGGGGCGGGTTATAGCTGTGCTTTGCTCAGACAGAGCAGAGCTGGGGTCAGGTAAAGGTCAGCAGTCCCAGAATGCAGAGCAGCACAGTCAGGAGGCACTTCCTGTTTGCAGGCTGCCTGATAAGATGGCGGCTTCCATAAGCCGCCATCTTGGATGTTTAAAGGCTCATAACATGCAGTAGATGCAGGTAGGATGATTTTTAATGTGGACAATCTGTATGTACAGGGTGTGGGAAACATATAAGATAGACTCTTATTCAGAGTGAAGGACCGCTTTAAAGAGGGAGACAATATTCTCCTTTAGACTGCTTCTCTCCTGCACTCAGTTTTCAGTGCTTATGTTTAAAGGGATATTTCCGGGAAAATCAATTGTTAGATGCTTTTGGCACTGTCCTAAAAACTCCATTTTTAAATTGAAGAAATGGCTGAGATATTGAGGTTTACAGTTTTACTGCATGATTTCTCTTTCGAAGCAAGTGGGCGTGGCCCTTGGAGCTGAGAAGCATAATGGATGGGATCTGTAAGTTGTAGGCACTGGGAAAGAGTGCACTTGTTCGGAGGAGGCAGCAGAGGCCAGCTTGGCACTGCCCCTCCATAGCAATGAAAGGAGTAGGCGTGGTATAGGAGTCAGTCTAATCCCCCCCCCCCCCCCCCCCCCAATGTCTGCCTGATGCTGGAATGGAGTTGCTTGTTCTGCCTCATAGGTAAGAATGAAGATGACGTCGTTGCAGGGGACAAATTACGTGTAGGAACTTTATTTTATTGCCTGGAGTCGTGTGAAGTAGGAAATCTGAAGTCATTACAGAACGTGACTCGACTCATCAGTTCCAGACAGATCCACTAACTCAACTTCCCATGCAGGTAGCCTGCCATGTAATATAGAGTCTTGTACTATGGAAAGAGGTGGTATTGCTTTTAGGCGCTTTTTGTCAGTTCTTACAATGTATGGGTAATTGGCTAGTTATGAGTAGGTTGTCTTTACATACACTAGGTTGGGGGGGCAGTGGTTTTATCCCTCTGCAAAATGTTCATGTTATTGTGACCACTCTGACGAAAGTAGTCACACCAGGACCACCGCATTAGGACAGCACAGGCGAACTATACTTTGCGCCACTCGCTCCTTTTGAGCTTTACTTACTGATCTTTCATGTCAGTGTAGTGCCAGTGAAAGTTATCCTCTCCAACTACATTGCAAAAAAAGTGAGGTCTTTAAACCTTCCAACAAGTTTTTTCTTCTGTTCTACTTTGAAGCTCAAATCCAGGAACTCTTCAGCTGTCCTCAATCCCCTTAGTTTGCAGAAATAGGGAAGGAAGTGGCTAGTTGCCATGCATGACACTTCACAATCCCATGAACTTCAGTATGAGCCACGTCACTGTCTCTGTAAATGCGGTTGGAGGTACAATTTTGAAAATTTCTGGAAACGCCCTACAATGAAAAGTCATTGGAATATTCTAGATTTTGAATTTAGGTTGTTGTTGATACTGTCAGCCATTTGGTCTTTATAAACATGTGTGACCATCTTTTTACACTTGGATAAGCGAGGGCTTAAAGAGGACCAAAACCCGGGCCAATGGATACCCCTCCCCCAGGTCGCCCCATACACTTACCTTGTTTTCTGGTCCAACGGCGCAGGCGTGAGCCGCGGGTACACTCCCTGTTGGAGGGAAGCGGGGGATGCGGCTGCCAGCACGCTTAGAGCCACTGGCATTAGACGATATGACATCAGCTGCTCCGAATGCGCCAATTGGACGGGTGCCTGCACATGTGCCGTAGGACCGGTAAGAGGTGAGCATCTGCGATCTGGGGGGTTTCACACAGTGCGGCACCCCTATCGGGGTGCCCCAGGGGAATCCTGGGTTTTGGTCCACTTTAAAGTGGACCAACACCGAGAGGTGATCGGCCTGGAAATCTATAAGATTCCCGGGCCGATCGCCTCCCACCCCGCGGGACATCCGAGATCGGGATGTCCCGCGGGGTGAAACCCCCCAAACACCTTACCTGATCTTCCTCGCGCCCCTGTAGGCGTGCTCGCGCCCGCGCCGGCCGTCTGCGAATGGCCGGCGGGGGCGCGCGCGCGCCGAAAGTGACGCGAGGGAGGCGGCGGCGGCGGCAGCCGCTTGGACGTTCCTGATCCCCGCCTGGACGTTGGCGGGGATTGGACCGTCCAGTCACGTGGGAGCGGGGACAGGTAAGATTTTGGGGCTTTCTGGGGGGTTTCACACAGCGGGGCACCCCCGATCGGGGTGCCCCGCCGAAGTGGACCAAAACCCAGGATAGTCAAAATCCTGGGTGTTGGTCCACTTTAAAGAGGAAGTCCAAGCATAAATGGTTTGTATCACTATTGGTTTGTTTCACTATTTCCACTTTTCAAAGTGGAACAAAATCCTGTGTAGCTGTCCCTCCCCCTTGTATATGTGTAATACCCCCCCCCCCCCCCCCCCTCTCAGGTAAACGTAAAACTTTTTGAAAGCCCAAAAATTTGACCTTTCTGCAGGGGCCTTTCTCTATACACACACACATATCAATACTGTGGCAAGAAGGTTAGCTGTGTCTGTCAGCACAGGATCCATAGCGTGGAGCAGATACCAGGAGATAGGTCAGTAAAGCAGGAGAGACATGGATGGGGACGTAGCAGGGCAGCAGCCCAGCAGCAGGACCTCTACCTACTCCTTTGTGCAAAGAGGAGCAGTGTTTGAGCCCTGCAAAATGACCTCCAGCAGGCCACTGATATCCACGTGTCTGCTCAAACTGTCCAAAACAGACTTAATAAGTGTGGTTTGAGGGCCAGATGTCCACAAGTTAGAGCAATTGTCATTTGCCAGAGAAAACCAAGATTGACAGATTCACAGCGCCCTGTGCCCTTCATGGCTGAGAGCAGGTTTACACTAAGCACATGTGACAGTCTGGAGACACAGTGGAGAATGTACTGCTGCATAGAACGTTTCTTCAGCATGACTAGTTTGGCAGTGGGTGGTGAGTAATGATGTGGGGAGGCATTTCACTGGTGGGCCACACAGTCCTCCATGTGCTAGTCAGAGGTACCCTGACTGATATTAGGTACTGGGATGAGATCCTCAGACCCATTGTGAGAGCATATGCAGGTGCAGAGTGCCCTGGGATCCTTATGATGCATAACAATGCTTGGTCTCATGTGGCTGAAGCGTTTCAGCAAGTCCTGCATGCTGAAGGCATTGATTCTATGGACTGGCTTGCCCATTCCCCAGACCTGAATCTAATCTGAGCACATCTGGGACATCATGTATCATTCCATCCACTAACGCAATGTTGCACCAGTCTGTGCAAGAGGTAACAGATGTTTAATCCACTGCCTCATCAGGAGCATGCCCAGGCATTGTAGGGAGGTCATACAGGCATGTGGAGGCCACACATACTACTGAGCCTCATTTCCTTGTTATGAGGCATTTCCACTGAAGTTGGATCAGCCTGTAATTTGATTTTCCACTTTCCTTCATTCATCAAAATCCAGACCTCTATGGGATATTTATTTTTATATACAGTGACCATTTTTAATGTTTTATTGTTCTCAACGCATTCCATTATGTAATGCATAAAGATTTCCAACCGGATTATTTCAGTCATTGAGATCTAGGATGTGATATATTAGTGTTCCCTATTTTTTTTTTAGCAGTGTATATGTAGGCAGTAGATAGTTCTGCTATTGGCTTTTCTGCAAGTTTGCTCTCAAAGTTGATGAGCCTGCTTGGGACCACTGTACCGAATCTGCAAACAGAAAGAGACAGATCAGGTGGAACAAAAGTGTTACTTATGATTAACTGGCTCCTAGCTACACCTTTACTCATCTCACTCAAAATCATGAAAAAATATGTATACTATGTAAACTGTGTCTTAAAAAGGAACAAAACCCACCCTGGAGTCAGGGGTGCCTTGCCGTATGAAACCCCCCAGGTCGCCAGAAAGCTCAACTTCAGCGGCCGCATCCCCACTATACCTTTAGCAGGGTGCGTGTCTGCGCCAGGCATTTGTAAATTGCCGGTGTGCGCACGCTCCCTGTTAGAGGGTAGCGGGGGATGTGGCCGCCAGCACGTTCGGATTAGACAAACTTCTGGAAGGGGCTGGAGCAGATCAGAGCGCACTGATCGGACTAGCGCCCGCGCATGCGTCACAGTACCGTGAAAAGGGTAAGTTTGTTCGGGCAACCTGGGGGGGGGGGGTTTACACAGTGGGGCAAGGACCAAAATCCTGGGTTTTGGTCCACTTTAAAGTGGACCAACACCCAGGGGTGATCGGCCCGGGAATCTATAAGATTCCCGGGCCGATCACCCCCCACCCCGCGGGACATCCGAGATCGGGATGTCCCGCGGGGTGAAACCCCCCCCAAACACCCCAACTCACCTACCTTATCCTCCCTCGCGCCCCTGTAGGCGTGCGCGCCTCCGCGCCGGCCGTCTGCGAATGGCCGGCGCGGGGGCGCGCGCGTTCAAAGTGACGCGAGGGAGGCGGCGGCGGCCGCCGCCGCTTAGACGCTCAAGGTCTTACCTTGTACGTCGGCGCTGGGAGCGGGGAGAGGTGAGTTGTTCGGGGGGTTCGGGGGGGTTTCACACAGCGGGGCACCCCGATCGGGGGTGCCCCACCGAAGTGGACCAAGACCCAGGATAGTCAAAATCCTGGGTGTTGGTCCACTTTAAAGAAGAAAAAAAAATTTTGGGTCACCTAAAACGCTAATTTAGTGGAAAATTTATGGGTATCAGTGGGACCAAAGGTGTCGTTCAGCAATGTCAGTGATGGCTCTTTGAGCTCTTTGATTCTGTATACATACAGAACTTTTTGTGCTCACTACAGACAGGAAGTAACACTAAATCTCCACATGTCATCAACGGATAGTTTAGCGGGAAGTTGCTCGTCCAATCAGAGCCATTTACTGTGATGTCATTCGGCAAACTGACTGTTTTCAGTGAGGAGCGCAAGCGGCTACATCCCCTGCATCTTTGGGCTGTGGGCACAGTCCCACCCCAGCCACTCAGTCTGCTGGGGATGTAGCATTTTGCCATTGAAGCACATCAAAGCCATTTGCCGAATGACATAGTCACAGCAAACTGCACTGATTGGACAAGAGCCCTTGCATGCGCTTTTAAACCGGGTAAGTTATTAGGGGAGATCTGGGGGGGGGGTTCACAAAGAGGGCATCCCAAAACGGGATGCCATCGGTGTAGTCAGAATCCCTAATTTTCAAGAGGAAGTACTGATTTTAAACCCCAGCTGTATCCCAAATTTTAGACTTTTGGATAGAGTGGGAAGGTGTTCGATCAACTACAGTTTTCCCTCAACTGTCTCTAGCCTATTTCTCCAGACATCTTCACCTCCTGCAGGAAGCATATTTGAGAGATAGATCAAGTTTAATATAGACAAAGGTCAAAAGCCCCTCATCCTGGGGCACATCCCCTGTTGTTGACCCTCGCCTTTCTATGAATGATGCCTGGTCAACTCGCTCCTTAGAAACTCTGGTTCTCGCCTTCAGGGGTGTGAGATGCAAACACAGTTAATTTCTACAATGTCTTACAGGGGGGGCGGAGGGTTTGACTATGCCCCAGCTGCGTCTGGAGGCGGGGGTGGGGCAGGAGCCCGGATTGATTCTATGTCTGCACTACCTATTGTCTTATACTTGTATTGTTTCTTTATATTTGAAAATCTTAATAAACAAGAGATTAAACTAAAAGCCCCTCATCCTCACTTATGTTTGTGTTTCCAAGCCGGAAGCATAGGAGAAACGGTCTTTCCCGACTTAGGTCCCATGTTGGGAAGATAACGAAGATATGCTAGGTCAGAGTAGGCAGCCTCCACCTCCTGGCTGGGTGCAGTGGAGTCCCAGTAGTCTTTGATTCTAGTCTTCTGTGGATAAACGTAACATTCACCATAAAGTGTAGGTACACACCTATGAGATGTCTACAGAATCTTTAGAGGATTCTACAGAAGAGAAGGCTTTTGATGAAAATCTATAGGCTGCCATTCAATGGCATTTTTGTGCTCATTGTTTGCCAAAATGATATCCTCAATTTGCTAATCTTGCATATCGGGGATCTCACCCCAATATAAGGGCTGATTTAGCACCATGAGTATTTTTCTCTATTTTTGTGAGAAAAAACATTTTACAATTATTTTTTTCCTTTGCAATGTGCAATTCAGCACCAGAGGCTTAACTGGCTGACCGGGTACAAATAATATTGGCTGTGTGTTGAGTGTGTTTTTTATATGATATTTTCGGTAAGCATAATAAAAACCGGGAACTCTACTCGGTTGAAATATCACCACACGATTAGATTTTTTTCCTTTTTTCTTTCCTCACATATGCCCACTGTTAATCAATGGTGGAAAAAACGCTATTGAGGGCGATAAGAGGCTTGGCAAAAGAATCAAGGTGGAGATTTTAAGAGTGGTTGGAGCTCACATTGAAGCGAACCTACATACAACTGATTGAAATCGGAAAGCCTGTGTATATGGGTTGGCTGGTATATGCATATTGCTGGTGGTTCTGGATTCACAAGTTTAATGAAGGTTAATACACCTGTGTGGTGCACAGATTTTTGTCTCTAAAGTGGACTTTTAATTCTTTTAAGTAAACGTGTAATACTATATACAAAATTGTTTAGTAGCGTGGGGTCAGCCACAGTTGATAATGAGGCTTGAATATTGAATAAATGGAGCTGAATTAAACTTAAAAAGTTATTAAAACTTTATTAAAAATAAGGAAAAATAATTACAAAAATGATTTTATCACAAAAAAATGAGAAAAACATACTCTCCCGCTGCTGATTGCTTTTTAGTAGAGAAAACTGGCATTAACTTTCATTGTCTAACTTGGGGCTGATTCAGAGCCATGTAAAAATGTACACCTGGTAGACGAGTGAATGGCAGTTTTCTCTCCTAAGAAAGAAGTAAGAATTCTCACCAGGTCCTGAATCGATCCCATAGTTTATGCATTGGAACATTTTAAAATGTGTAGTACATCCACCCTAAATTACACTTGCAGCAGTTTTATAGATGATTCATCCATATTTATAGAAGTGTTTTCCTTTCACAGGAGTCCAAGTTCAAGGAGACTGGTGTTATTACCCCTGAGGAGGTAAGAGAAATAATTCATGTGATCTTTCTCTATGTTTCGTGTATGGTTTGTTAACTTTTTCACTTCTCTGCACCCTCTGTGTTTGCAGTGCAGCCACAATGTAGTGAAAATGCTGCGCAATATTTTCAGTAGGCCGGTTCAGATATCTGCCCTATGCTGCACATTGCAATGCAGTACATGCTTGCATTACATTAGTGACACAAGGGGGTCTTTCGCCATCTACTTTCTGCCTCTTTCTTCTAGGAAGGCCACTACCTACCCTGCACCTCTCCTTTGCTTGCTAGGAAGGCAGACCGACAGTGTTAACATTGTGTCCTCACCAGTCTGCTTAGCCCAAGTGGGCAGGAAAGTACATTTAAAGTAATGTGAAGTAAAATTCCTCCTACCTAGCAGACCAAACACTGCTTCTAAATGACTCCAGGGTTGGCTGTTCACTGTCCACTTGGAGGTCCCCTATAAAAGTTCTGAGAAGACGCATGATAGGCTTCCTCTCAGAACATTTAAAGGGGGACCTGTACCCAAACTCACAGCCCCCAGTGAATGATTCTACTGGAAATGGCAGGAAACGCCACACCACACACACCTCTCCTCCTGCTGCAGTGTTCCTTGCCGTTTCTGGTCCATGAATAAAGAGGTTTCACACACTGTGGGGCAGGGGATGAGGTATTTAAGTGCAGAGGGGCACTTACCATATTTTTTGCCCTATAAGACACACCTGCTAATAGCACACACCTAGGATTTGGAGGAGGAAAATAAATATTCTGAACAAAATGTGCTAAAACACCATCCCCCCAAGAACCAAATGGGCAAGGTGCAGAATCCCCCCATTACAGGCAGTGTGGCATTCTCCCTCCTCATTCCCATAGGCAGGGTGGCAAACCACCCTCTCATTCCCATAGGCAGGGTGGCAATCCCCCCTCTCATTCCCATAGGCAGTGTGGCAATCCCCCCAATCCCATTCCCCATATGCAGTGTGGCATTCCCCCCTCTCATTCCCATAGGCAGTGTGGCAATCCCCCCTCTCATTCCCATAGGCAGTGTGGCAATCCCCCCTCTCATTCCCATAGGCAGTGTGGCAATCCCCCTCTCATTCCCATAGGCAGTGTGGCATTCCCCCTCTCATTCCCATAGGCAGTGTGGCATTCCCCCTCTCATTCCCATAGGCAGTGTGGCATTCCCCCTCTCATTCCCATAGGCAGTGTGGCAATCCCTCCTTTCGTTCCCATAGGCAGTGTGGCAATCCCTCCTTTCGTTCCCATAGGCAGTGTGGCAATCCCTCCTTTCGTTCCCATAGGCAGTGTGGCAATCCCTCCTTTCGATCCCATAGGCAGTGTGGCAATCCCTCCTTTCGATCCCATAGGCAGTGTGGCAATCCCTCCTTTCCTTCCCATAGGCAGTGTGGCAATCCCTCCTTTCCTTCCCATAGGCAGTGTGGCAATCCCTCCTTTCCTTCCCATAGGCAGTGTGGCAATCCCTCCTTTCCTTCCCATAGGCAGTGTTGCAATCCCTCCTTTCCTTCCCATAGGCAGTGTGGCAATCCCTCCTTTCCTTCCCATAGGCAGTGTGGCAATCCCTCCTTTCCTTCCCATAGGCAGTGTGGCAGTCCCTCCTTTCCTTCCCATAGGCAGTGTGGCAGTCCCTCCTCTCGTTCCCATAGGCAGTGTGGCATTTCCCATTCCCATGGGCAGTGTGGTATTCTACCCCCTCCCATTACCAATAAAGGTAGTGTGGCATTCCCCCCTCTCATTCCCTATATAGGTAGTGTGGCATTCGGGGGGAATGTCCATAGGCAAAAGGAAAATAAAAAGTAAACTCACCTTTCCATCCTACTCGCGCGCTGGCCAGGCCGCCACAGCCACAGAAGGCCAGAAGATGGAGAATCGGCAGACGTGCAGGGCAGCCGATCCCTGCACGCTGCCTCCGCCATTCACGCTGTCCCTGCCATCCTTGCTGTATCTGCTGCCGCCGCTTCTTCTCCGTGACACCTGCACGCACAGAGGAAACACCCAGCTCTGTACAGCGGTTGGGTGTGGCCGATGCTCAAGCATCAGCCACGCCCACACGCTTTACAGAGCCGGGTGTTTTTTTACCAACTTTTGGGGAAAAATAAGTGCTTCTTATAAGGTGGAAAAATTGTAATAGGTTGGAGGCCCCCCTTCAAACAATCCTGCTATAAAGGTTGGCCCACAATGTTGTCCCCATTTTTAATTTTGTCCCTACCTTATATTTGAGTTTGATACCCCTGGTGTAATGCATCAGGCATGAGGTTAATTTGTAATAAAATGATGCCTGAGTTTACCATTCCTTTTAAATAGTTTAACCACTGGGAGTTACGGTTTTCATAAGTGAGTAACCATAATTTTTTTTCCTTCAGTTCCTTATTGCCGGCGATCATATTGTTCATCACTGTCCTACCTGGCAATGGTAAGTGCATTTAAATTTAGAGAATGAATATCAGCAAATTTGTCTATAATGTCTCCCAGTAATGCACCTTGAATAATTTATTACCATTAATTCTCTTGGCTGGCCTTTTTTTGGGGCTCATTTCACCTTTGTTCATCTCGGCCCTCCTTTTTCCACTTCACCCTTGCCTAACTTACCCCTGTCCTCCTCTTACCACTTTATTTCTACCCACCTCTGCCTGTCCCACTACTCTTCACACTTAACATCTGCCCACCTCTTCCCGCTGCACCTCACCCCTTCACTTTCTACCCTACATCTACCCACCTTTTCCCATTTTGCCACTGCCCACTTCACCTCTTCCTACCCCACCTTTGCCTACTTTTTCCTGCCTTGCCTCACCTCTGATTGCCTCGCTTCTACACACCTCCCACGTTTTCTCAACTTACTTGTGCCAACCTCTGCTCACCTCAACTCCTGCCTATTTCTGGGCATGCCTTTTCACCTCTTCTTGGCTTGGCTTACCTCTACCAACCCCATGTGCCACTTTGAGGTTACAGCTCTCCTGCAGTTATCTGTTTTGTGTGCACTCCCTTGAAGAACAATAAGGCAATGCAGCCCTGACTAAAAAAGGCACCCTGTGATTGTTACTAACAGTGAAAACCAAAGGGTTGGTCTGTCATAGTTAAAGTGATTCAGCAAGCACAAAAGAATACAGAACATTTTGTCCCATGCAGCTGACTGGTGGCAGTCCGGCGATAAATTACCTGATCACTGGATCTGAGCCACAGCATCCCACGGCATCGGGCCTGATCATGGGTTCGTGTTTGATGGTGGGTCAGGTTTGCAACTCGCCATCAATCATAGGCACACTGCTACTCCCTCACCGTTCATTGCAGAGGAAGTAGTGGTCTGAGACCTGATCTATCCCCCCTCCATTCACTACAATGGCAACACCCCTGTGACTGATAGAGGGGGGCGTGGTCCAGCACGGAAGCGCTGATGAATGGAGTTTAAGCCCCCAGACAGCACAGGATCATGATCAGGTGAGTTGCTGATCACTGGACTAGGCGGGCGAAAAAGGTAAGTACCCTTTTGGTTGTTTTTGTTTGCTAAATGACATTTAATCGAAACAGAACCCGGGATTTTCATTATTCTGGGTTTGTTTTCCTTGCCCCAGGGGCATCCTGATTAAGGATGCTTCACTGTGTGAAAACCTCGAGATCCCCCATTTAAACTTACCTTTCCCCAGTCGAGCAGTGCGTGCATGAGCTAATGTCCAATCGGCATATTAATGATCAACATATAGCTCTGTTTACACATAGAGCCCAGCAATCGCTCCAGACCGCAGCCTTTGAATGGCTTGGGGCAGGAATACACCTCAGCCTAGAGATACTGTGGATGCGGCAGGTATTATTTACAGTACATCGCCACGGGAGCCAGGGCAAAGGTAAGCTTTGCGGCGGCCGGGGGAGGGGGGTTCACAAAGTGGGGCATCCCAATTTGCCGCAGGGGAAAGCCAGCGGCGGGCCCTGGTATCTTTTAGACATTTAGAGATGTGAACCCTGTACACACAGAATGCTACTTCTATGGCTGCTGCCTAGATGAGCTCACTCACCCTTACACATGCCCAGCAGCAGTGGGTTTTTTTTTTTGTGTACAAGACTCTTTTCTCAAGATCTTTTTGTAGATTATGGTGTACAGTTGTTCATAGCAATAGAATTCCTTTTTTAAAACACATTTGCTAACATAATAAAAACAATCAGGACATCATTTTGGCACAAAAAATATACTCTTTCCAAAATGCCATTGAAAGTGGACTACGCCTTTTAAAAAGGACCATCGAAGTTCCCCATCTTTGGGGCATCCTGAACAGGAATGCCCTGCTGTGTGAAACCCAGTGATCCCCCAGTATACTTGCGTAGCCTGCAATCCTACAGTGCATGTGTGGGCAGCAGTGCATGTTCTGTTCAGCTTTTTAGCTGTTCTGATGTCCGATCAGCTTAGTAAAAAGAAATGGAGCACAAGTGGCTGATTGGCTGGCAACCCGCACATGCGTTTTGGGATCGCTGGAAAGGTGTTTTTTTTTTTATAGCAATCCCTCAAGATACCTGGGGCCATCCCAAATTGGATATACCTAGGAGAGTGAAAATCCCAGGTGTTTCTCTTTAAATAAATACATGTATAGGTGTAGTATATTCTTTATATCTTGATTATACTGCATATCAATATATCCTCTTTTGTTTTGAAATGCTTTTCACGTAGTGAGGTGACTGCGCTGTGTCGGCGGCTTGTGTGCTGAAACATTAGTGTGAACTTTGGCTAACTCAAAGCAGATGCAATTGGTGATCAGATGAACTAAATATTTTAATAGTCCCTTTTTTCTTTATGCTTTGTAGCTCATTTACGATGGGGTTATTAAAGTTGGGAAGAGCTTTTTGCCATTTTTTAGCTATCAGGTACTACATTTTGGTTAGCACTCCTCCTGGAAGAAACCTTTAATCGGACCTTCAGCATCATTTATTGAAAAGCCCAAACCCTTAAAAAAACTATTCCCCAGCATCTAAAATTAATATATTTTACATTTTTAGTTACTTTTTATTCTTTCACCCACTGGGCTGCTGCTCTGTTCAGGACTCTAGGATAGGGGCGCCACAATCTTGCCTCGGAAGCATCACATAGGAGGAAAGGAGGAAGAATTACAGGGGTGGTGGGTTATAGCTGTGCTCCGCAGAAACAGAGCAGAGCTGGGGTCAGGAAAGGGACAACAATCCCAGCGGCATAGCCAGAAGACACTTCCTGTGTGCAGGCAGCCTGACACTCCATGGGCCGCCATCTTGGATGTTTAAAGACTCCTAAAATGCAGTAGATGCAGGTAGGATGATTTTAATGTGGGCAATCTGTATATACAGGTTGGGGGAAACGGATACAATAGGCTGTTATTCAGGGTGAAGGTCCCGTTTAAGCACTAATAAACTCTCCCCCCAACAGTTAGGCAGTGCATCCTCATTGCACACACCTGGCATCCCTCGATGTGTGCACGTGCCCGCTGGCCCAGCGACTTGAATGACTGCTGGTAAACGCAGGGGATGGCGAGTCTGTGCGGCCACCACCAGGAAGGCCTGGGGGGAACACCGTCCCACACTAAATGAGCACCAAAGGGGCAGTTAGTCAGTGAATTCAGTGTCCTCTACACACGCAATTAAATGCAAGAATTAAAGAACCTCTCTAGGCTAAAGGTAAAACCAAAGCACATTTACCTTACCTGCCTGACATTAATTTCTCAGAGAGGTACAGTTGACATATTATCTCCTGTTTTGAGCAAAGTCTTGCAGTTTTATTTTTTGTCTCTATGACTCACAGACGTGGATTGTTGAATTTAAGGGGGCAGAGAACCCAGAAACCCTTCCCCAGCTCCCCCTACCCATCCTCCTTGCCCAATATCAGCTTGGTGGTGGCCTGGATTAAAAAATAAAGTGTGTGTTTTTTTTTCCCGTCCCCGGGCAATGGTCACATGGCATTTTGAAGATCGCCAATTGGCTGATCTAAAAAATGTCGGCTGACTTGTCCAGCCCACTGGCTGCATCTCCATTTTCCATATAGACTGGGAAGTTCACCCTCCCTCAGCCTATCTGAATGGCTGGGCGCAGGAGCGTGCCTCCACCAGCGAAAAGCCAGGGATGAGGGCGAAGACAGTGCCATGGGAGCTGTCAGTAAAGGTGGGTTTATCAGCAACCCTGGGGTTTTCACACAATGGGCCATCCCGGCTAGTGCCACGTTGGTTTTTAATCCGCATTAAGCCTGTCAATGGGGAGGGGCACCGTTTACTGTCTGCTATCACCAGTTTCTTACTTATTATACTTCCAGCATAACATTACTATAGGGCCATGAAGCTTTATTTTTCCGTGCTGGTGGTCACGTGGCTAAACTGTGAACAAGTACGGGTGTTTGGTCACCAGTGGCGCATGCCCAGGCAGTTGTTCAACAAAGGTGAAAAAAGGGAATCAGATTTTGAAAGAAAGATGAAGACCAATAATAGTGTCATTTTGGGTTAGGGGTTGACCTTTCTTTAGGCAGAATTAAATATAATGAATGTTTATTTAAGGCATGGATGCACAACCTGTGGCCCGGGGGCTGCATGTGGCCCGCACTGCCCTCACTTGCAGTTCCCAGCACCCCTAAGGAGTTAGCGAGCAGAGCTTTCCTTGCAGTTCAAGTGGCTGACCAATAGAGAGCAGCGTGTCTCACGCTCCCTGCCTTACCTTTGCCCACTACTTAGCTCCTTAGCACCTTTTTTTGCGGCCACTTTATGTGGAACAATACGACAATGTGGCCCCTAGACCAAAAAAGTGCACCCCTGCTTTTAAAGGTGTTGGTGTCCTGACATGCTAAAAAGTGACCCATGGATCTGCGCCTCCCAATTATCTAGATATACACTCTATTGGAAAATAATGGCAGATACCTGGATTAAATTGCTTGTAGCAACCATGCGTTTTCTCTATTGTTCCATCTTGTAGAGAGTATTGTCTAAATCCAAACCTTGTGATTATGGTGTCACTGTGTTTTAAGATTCTTTGACTTAAAATATCTTGGTGGCAATGTTCTATTACAGTTTATTTAACACTCACACTGGTGTTTGACAATAGTATGATGATGCACTTGGCCACAAAGGGAGGCTAGCATAGCACCACACCCTGCTTTCCTGTTTCTCCTGGATTTCTGTCTCTGCAGTCAGACTTGCCTCTATGGAGCTTATGGAGGACCTATACCTTTTTTTATGTTTCTGCCTTTGTACTGATATCCTAGAAGTAGACTTCTCTAAAGTGGTTTAGGGTCCCAGTAGCTTTCCTAAAGTAGCTGAATGATTAGGTGTGCCTAATATGAAAAATTCTATTTACGCATGCTAGATAGTAAGAGAAGGGGTAAATAAAATCCCCACCGTGCTGGTAGGAATAAAATCCAGGGGTGATTTTTTGATTCACTTTACAGGGATGATCTGCGCCATTCTGATACTTGTCTCTTAAGCAAGCCTGGGGGGAGGCAACATCATACAACACTCTAAATGTCTGCCTAAAGCATTGTATGATGGATACAAACATCTGAATTGTAATATCAAAAAGGCAAAACTTCCCTATGAATGTTATTCTAAACCCCTGATTCTTCTTCCTTCCATTAAAGATTTTGACTACCCCAGGGCATCTGTGTGACCCCCCCCCCCCCCCAGGTTGCCCACTTAAACTCACCTTTCCCGTCCTATGGCACATGCAAGGCCTCTTGTCCAAGCAGCACGCTTAACTTGACTGTTCTGTCGTAAAACCGTTGAATCCAACGCTCCACTCATCCATCCCCCCCCAATTCCAGTATCTCCCTTCTCCCACACCCCTCCGATTCCCGACTCTCTCAGAAAGAAATTGCATATTCAACCTTGTTTACAGCCTGACACGGATAGTATTTGTGTGATGATGGGCTCCACTGGTTCCTCTGAGAGTATGAATACAAGCTCCATAGTCTATTGATGTACGGCCAAATATGTAATTACCACCATTTGACTTGACTGTGGGTTGTTGAGGAAAACAGGCTGGCGACTTGGTCAATGTATTCAATTGTGAGATTACATATGCTGTTCTCCCCACTACCGCCTCCCTATCCCATCCCATCCTTGCTTTCTGTACCCCTTATGTCTATGTTTTGATAAACCAATAAAACTTGATTATACTAAATCTCACCGGCTCCAGCTGAGTCTAGCTGAGCATGCTGGGTGCATGTCCGAGCTGGCCACTCCCATATGCCTGGCCCGTGCCCTGCAAAGGGTATTGCAGGCAGCGACCGCTTCTCGCCCACGTGCCATTAGATCTGGGAGACCTGGGATGCCCCCGGTGGAGGGAGAGCCTGCAACTCCAGGATGGGCTTTGGTCCACTTTAAAAGAAAGGAACAGGCTTGACTGGGTTTTTATTGAGGATATATACGTAAACCCCTGCCCCGGGTTGCTATATAGCATATTTATATGGATTTTTTAATTGGAATATTTTTGCTCTTTTAATCAGCATGTAATCGTGCTTCATTACCCCCACGTGACCATGGATGGACTTTGCATCACCCTGCTACATAGAAACAGAAGGTCCATAGGTTTATCTTTCAAACCTCTATTGGAGACCTTGGTTTCTGTCCTATTACAGGAACTACAACAGAATATGGATATGGCAAATCGACAGTACACTATTGGTGCCTGCAGACATCCTCTGCTATGTCTGATGACCTATGTACCTTACCTAAGACTTTACAAATTAAAGTATTAGTCCCTTCCACCCTCAGCTGAAGTGTTATGAGACTCTTCGAGAGACCCCCCTCACTCTGGATCACTTTCTGCAAAATTCATTTCAAGTAGTGAGAGGGGTCCAATCTGCTTTGATCGAGTAGGCAGACTCTTATTGCTCACCTGTCCTTTGGTTGGGCAGCTGGGCTTTTCTTGGATGGCACCTAGGTATGATGATCTGCATGGGACTGGCTTGCCAAATTCTGTATTCTTAGTATACAGTACGTCCTGCTCCAGATCAGATTCTTTACTCTTGGGTATTACTCCGCCAGATGGCGCTGGACTGCAGAGACCGCGAAATTGGCTCCTCCCGGCCCCTCAAATACCCAGGACCTCCCACAAATCCCCAGAATTTCTCTGCAGTCTGGACTGCGAAGGACAAGAAGATGTCTCTCTCTTCTCGCAGGTGAGCAGGGCTATTAGCCTGCGGCCCTGTAGGACTATTCCCACCCGTTCCATTATTAATGTGCCTCCCAGCTTTGGCTGCGCTGGTGCGGATGATGGTAGGCAGCACCACTGTCAGGTGCTTAGAAGCGCTGCTCCACCACAATCCCCCACCAAAGGGTAGGCGGTATAGGCATATGGTGAGCCTTTTATGGGATGCCCCTCCCGCACTATTGCCCCTCTCTATCGGTGGGCCCTACGTTAAGTGGCCGCTGTCCTCCCTCGCTCTCCCTTGTAGCTCTCGGGGGGGGGGGGGGGGGTGCGTTGGTGCTTCACTTGGTGTGCTTGTTGCTTTTAGTTCAGTCTCCGCACTGACTTGGTTGCACTGGTTGCGGTTTGAATATGCCGCCGCACGCTTCCACTGTGTTCCCGCGGTTGGCGGCGGCATTACCTCAGGCGCTGCTGCGCCTTCATTGGCTGCTTGTCACGTATGCTGCTTCGTGCTCTTCGGGGGGGCGGGGCCTGTGGATGGTTATTGGTGATTCTCCACTGTCTCCGCGGCCCGCCCCTCAAGGTATACTCGGCGCAATTTTTTCTGGATTCTGTCTGCTGCGTGGCTGGCGCATACCTACCGCGGTAATACCATGGTTCGTAAGGCCTCTGCTAAGAGGCGGCATTTGATGCCTGATGTCACGCTTTTCCCTATGGAGGCTGAAGAGTTCTTTGAACTGTCCGGTTATACCCCCTTGGAGGAAGGGGAGTTGTTCTTCATGTCTCAGACCCGTGGATTCAGGAGGTAGTGTCCTCCGGTTACAAGATAGTGTGATGATGGGCCGCCCCCAAGATTCATCAGATCCCGGATGTCTCAGGACCCCATGTCAGCTAAGGCTTTAATTCTGGCGGTGCAAAGCCTTCTGGAGCTGGGGGTCATCAGCAGAAGGTGGACAGTCTGCTAGCGCAGTTTCAGTTCCTGCTATCTTGCCCTCATCCCTCCATCAGGCAGGGAATGCAGCTGGTGGGCCTGATGGTATCGTGCTTCGAGGCGGTCCCTTATGCACAGTTTCACATGAGGCCTCTGCAACTCCACCTCTTGTCAGTATGGGACAAGGATCCTGCGTCCCTGGACCAGGTCCTTGTTCTGTCCCCCCTAGCCAGGAGGTCCCTCTCGTGGTGGCTGGACTCCAGGAACCTGTTGGCGGGCAGATCCTTTCTGGCCCCCTGCTGGAAGACGGTCACCACGGATACCAGCCTGACAGGTTGGGGGGGCTTCTGGAAGTCCCTACAATTCCAAGGGCGCTGGGGCCCTCAGGAGGCCCACACGCCCATCAACATTCTTGAATTGAGGGCGATGAGGTTGGTTCTGGCTCACATGACCCAACACCTTCGGGGCCTGCCTGTTCAGGTACGCTCGGACAACCAGACGGCGGTTGCCTACATCAATCATCAGGGAGGGACCCGGAGCAAGGGGGCCCTCAAGGAAGCATCTCTGATCCTGTCCTGGGCGGAGGACAATGTTCCCTGCATCTCAGCTGTGTACATTCCGGGGGTGGAGAATCTGCAGGCAGACTCTCTGAGCAGGGGGACCCTCTCGCCTGGGAGAATGGTCCCTCTGCAACAGGGTGTTTCAATCTCTGTGTCACCGTTGGGGTCAACCAGATGTGGATCTGTATGCGTCCCAGCTTTTGTCTCCCTGTCCCAGGATCTTCTGGCCTTGGCCACAGATGCTCTAGCAATGTCATGGCAGGATTTTCAGCTGTATGTCTTTCCCCTGTTCCCCCTGTTGGGCAGGGTTCTGCGCAAGATAGCTCAGGAAGGGCCAGCTATCCTGGTGGCTCCCAGGTGGCCAAGAAGAGTGTGGTTCGCAGACGTAGTGCAGCTGGCAGTAGATCAGTACGCTCTGTCCAGGGTTCCAGACCTGCTCACTCAGGGACATCTACGCCATCCCAATTTACAAACTCTTGCTTTGACGGTTTGGCTGCTGAAACCTCCATCTTGATGGAAAAGGGTCTGTCTGCCTCTGTTGTTGACACCATGATCAAGGCTAGGAAGAAGTCTTCTTCTTCTATTTACTATAGGGTTTGGCGTGCCTACATTGACTGGTGTGAGTCTAGATCTCTTCCCTGTTGTGTGTTCTCTATTCCCAGGATCCTGGAGTTCCTCCAACATGGTTTGGATCTGGGGCTTCAACTCAGTACTCTGAAGGGTCATGTCTCTGCCCTGGCTGTTTTCTTCCAGAGGTCTTTTGCTCAGCATTCTCTGATCAGGACTTTTTTCCAGGGGGTTACTCATATGTGTCCCCCTCGTAAGCCTATGTTGCCTGTCTGGGATTTGAACTTGGTCCTGTCTGCCTTGCAGGGTGCTCCCTTTGAACCTGTGCGGGAGGCTGCTTTGGCCATTCTTACTCTCAAGGTTGTCTTCTTGGTGGCTATCACTTCTGTTAGGCGTGTTTCTGAGTTGGCGGCGCTTTCCATCCAGCCCCCCTACTTTGAGAGACACCAGGAACGGTGGTGTTTTGCTTCAAGCCAGATTTTCTGCCTAAGGTTGTGTCTGCCTTTCATCTGAATCAGGACATTCTACCTTCCTTGTGCCCTAATCCTAGTAACGCTAAGGAGAGGGGTTTTGCATTCCTTGGATGTGGTTAGGAGTCTGAAGTACTATCTGGTGGCTACTGCACCTTTCAGAAAAACTGATGCTCTTTTTGTGGTCCCTTCTGGTCCTAGGAAGGGTCTGGCTCCTACTATCAGCAAATAGATCCGTCAGGCTGTGATTCAGGCCTACACTGCTAAGGGGAAGAATCCTCTCTTTCTACTCATGCTATTGGGGCCTCTTGGGCTTTTCAGCACCAGGCTTCTGTTGAACAAGTTTGCAAGGCCGCTACTTGGTCTTCTGTTCATACCTTTTCAAAGTTTTACAAGGTTGATGTTAGGGCCTCAGCTGTCGCTGCTTTTGGCCGCAAGGTTCTGCAGGCGGCAGTGGTCTGACCTGTCTGCTGTTACCTTTTTTGGGGATCGCACCCTACTTTACGGACACTGCTATTGGATGTCCCAAGAATCTTATCTGGAGCGGGACGTACTGTATACTAAGAATAATACTATTCTGTGATTACTCACCTGTAGAATTGTTATTATGAGTATACAGTACGTCCTGCTCCACCCCACCCTTTGTTCATTATCCTTGGATCCCCTGTATGGTGATTGTTATCAATGTTTGATAGTTGCTAGTTGGTTCTGTTATCATTCTCCCGGCTTCTTGTTTAACTGCTTTTCAAAACTGGGGATTTGTGGGAGGTCCCTGTTATTTGAGGGGCCGGGAGGAGCCAATTTCGCGGTCTCTGCAGTCCAGCGCCATCTGGCGGAGTAATACCCAAGAGTAAAGAATCTTATCTGGAGCAGGACGTACTGTATACTCATAATAACAATTCTACAGGTGAGTAATCACAGAATTGTATTTTTTCATCTTCCATAAAGTTGTATGCCTCCTGGCTATAGTCTCCAATAATTCACCTGTATTATCTTCAAGTGGCCTCTCCTGCCCCTCAGGGTGGGAATAGATTTTACAGTATATGACTCAAATCCTCTTATAACACTCTGTGTAATCCTGTGTTTCTTATGGTTTCTTAGGGCGGCAGGTGAAGATTTAAAAGTAAAACCCTACTTGCCTAAAGAAAAACAGTTCCTGGTGACAAAAAATGGTAAGTCTCTGCAAGATAAAAACCATGCATTTGGAAAATGTCTTGGGCTTTACTGTAAATGCAGCAGAAAAATGCCAGTAAATTACTGACTGATCCATGTATCTGATAAAAGTGCTGGCATTGTTTAGGTCCCATTCAATGTGTGTTTTAAGGGACTTTGGGGTGTCAATGTGTGTGGGTCTGCATTTAGGGTCAATGTCTACATTCATGTATACAGGCAATTGCCCGGTTATTACTGTCATTTTGCAAGCCTCTACTCCTTACTACTCACATTTTACAGCTATTTGTTTGATTTGTTTGAAGCCATTGATTTCAATGGGGTTCGGGTCAAGTTTGCATCCCCTGGCCAGACTTTTGTTCAAAGTTCGGCCACACTTGGTGAACCCAAATTTTTAGGGGTTCACTCATCACTACTAATGGTGCATGCGTGGGCTCTCCTCCATTTAGCACTGAATGCCACGCATATTAATAGGGATGCTGCCGTGTGATTTCCTACGATTGTAAGTATAGCGGCAATCAAAGGGGGTTTCAAATGTTTAGATTCCAGGGCCACCTTAAAAAGTGATTACTTTAAAAATTAGGTGAGCAGCCAGCAATAGAAAAGAGCATAATTTCTGGTGTTTTTCCCAGGCACTGAAAGGGTTACAATTTTGGCTGGCTCTGCTGGTTACACTGACTGGCCTCTCTTCTTGCTGAGCTGTGACACACACACACACACACACACAGCACACACCTTTACTATTAATATCTGGTCTGACTGCCACTAGAGGGCAGCAGAGTGCACAGCCACCCTGCTATGTACACACAATAATAACCCCAAGCTCTGTGGATGTGGTGCTGCTGTGGGGTTAGGATCTTTGTAGATATGGATGATACCTGATACGGAAATAGCAGGAAGGCATTAGGTCTGCTTTAATTGGTGCTGGGTCCTTCACATCTTCTGCCTACCTGAGTGTCCGACCACTAAACACAGCTATAGATATTGGTGAATGTACTGAGGTTTGTAATGGTTGGCATTGGAAACAAAGATTCACATTTTCATAAACTGCAAAAGCCTGATACAGAGGTGGGCATGCTAACATACTTTATACAGTGGGGCAAAGTAAGCTGCGGTTGCATATTGTGTTTCATTGCAGATTTATTAGGCAGCAGTCACTCAGTACAGAAACTAGTTACTAAAATGAGGTATGCTAAAATTGAACAAAGGGGGGTGGGAGCAGCTCAATCACTATTTATACAAAATTATCAACATTATTATTCAGGGCCTGGGAACTAATTTACCGCCCAGTTTAACCCTCTCATCAACTAAATATCAAGCAACAAACATGTCTAGCTATGTGGAAAGACAGAGATTTGGTTGCATATATCTGCAGATACATGTGGAAGCCACACTGCCCCGGCAAGGCACTCTGTGTTTAGTGTGGTCCCTACTCTTAATTCTGAGTCCCCAAAGTTGGGACATGCAATGCAGACAAATATCTGAGAGCTACTCACCTGGGAAGCAACCAGCCTCCCTTTAGAACACTTCACAGGGAGAAATCCTGCATTGCATGTCCCAACTTTGGGGACTCAGAATTAAGAGTAGGGACCACACTAAACACAGAGTGCCTTGCCGGGGCAGTGTGGCTTCCACATGTATCTGCAGATATATGCAACCAAATCTCTGTCTTTCCACATAGCTAGACATGTTTGTTGCTTGATATTTAGTTGATGAGAGGGTTAAACTGGGCGGTAAATTAGTTCCCAGGCCCTGAATAATAATAATAATTTTGTATAAATAATAGTGATTGAGCTGCTCCCACCCCCCTTTATTCGTATGCTAAAATTATTTGCAATCGAACACGCCATTTCCCCTGTGACATTCGGAATCATAGGCAACCTAGTCATGTGGGTATTTCTTTTTGCCAGTGCCATGTTATAAAAGGTGTAAACAGATGGAGTATTCCGATGAGCAAGAAGCTATTATAGAAGAGGATGATGGAGATGGTGGCTGGGTTGACACATTTCATCATGCAGGTATGTTTTCGTTTTAGGTGTTTTATACATCTTTTAATAAAAAAACTTGGTTGTCCAGGCTATAATAAAAAGCTCTATATTCTCATTTTGACATCTACAGGTGATCATCCTAGTCTGACAGCACCTTAACTGATCTCCAGATCGAGGCCCGGAACGATAGTAAGTCACAACGGCATGTTGCCCCCACCACCATTCACAGGGTCGATAGCACACCCCCTTCATTCATTGCAATAGAGGGGGCTTGTCAAGGCTCCCTCCATTGCAGTAAATGAAGTGATGGCTGGTGGGGGTCTTCCTGCCTTCATGGAGTCAGATGTGACTGTTCGGAACAGGGAGCTGCCAGTACTCAATCTGGTGATCAGGTAAGATACAAAGTGGTGGATTAGAAACTGTCATCTGCAGGGAATAAAAGGTCATTATGGTGTTTTTTTGTGGCATATTCTAGACAATGAATTTTTTTTTAAACTGATCATGCAACACACGGTTTGTTTGTACGTTTTTGTACAAATCCACCATTGTGTTGAAATCTGATCCTTCACCTTACAATCTATACCCATCTGTCCACATTATACATAGACCTTCAAATCACAGTAAAGAACGGTACTTTGGCAGATCCACTAAAGTTTTTATAATGCCTGCAATGTGCCACATCCATAGCTTGCATTTTTGTGAAAATGATTTGAACTGTTGTGTAAGAAAGTGATTTTCTGTCAATTACATATTTAAGGCACCTTATTGCAAAAGTAAAAAAAAAAAAAAAAAAAGTGAAATATTTTAGTGTAATATTGTTACTTTCAGCTTGTAGGTGTAGGTTGCAACCCCCAGGCTCACAAGGCACTGTGTTTGGATAGTAATATCCTTGCCATACTCGCTCCCAAAACCTGATAATTTTTATATATGCCACATACTAAACAATACATTTATTAAAAAAAAATAATAAATATATATAATATTAAATACTATACCTCTGCTTTCCCGGAATCACAAGACCAGATTCCATCCAATATGCGCAAAGCCTCATAAAGAAATTGTTGGGATGATATGTATCGTGTGGAGCAATAAAACAACACTGGAATATTTTGGAAATTGAAATCTGAAAAAATTGCCATACATTGCTCTATGGCAGTAATGCTTTGGGTCTGCTTGACCTCCTCTGGCACTGGAAAACTGCAGTTTGTGGTGGGCAACTTGAGTTTTATCAAGTTTCCAGAAATTTATTAGAAAATGTTATGTCTTCTGTGCGAAAGCGGAGGCTTGGGCATTACTGGACCTTCTGATCGGACAGTGATCTCAAGCGTACCACTAAGGCTTGGTTTCCTAAAAACTCTTGAAGGATAACAGGTATCGGACTTGACTAGGAGCTGAAGCTGATATCTACGCATTGGGGTTGCAGCAGGACATAACAATGGGTTTTGTTACACCTAAAAACCCACATCAGATAAGCATCTATTCTAAGTATACAGCACGTCCTGTTCCAGAAGATATTCCTTACTCTTGGGTTATACATCCAGTAGATGGCGCTGGACTTCAGAGACAGAAAAGTGTCTCCTCCCGGCCCCATATATACCAGGGACCTCCCACAAATTCCCCAGTTCTTCTCTGCAGTCTGGGCTGCGATGACTAGAAGATGGCTCTCTCTACTCGCAGGTGAGCGGGGCTATTAGCCTGCGGCCCTGTAGGACTATTCCCACCCGTTTCCTTTTACTGCCTCCCAGCTTAGGCTGCACTGGTTCGGGTGAAGGTAGGCAGCACCGCTGTCAGGTGCTAAGGAGCGCTGCTCCAACCGCAGTCCCCACCAAAGGGTAGGCGGTACAGGCCCATGGTGAGCGTTATGGGATGCCCCTCCCGCGTCTTATGCCCCCTGTTCCCGCAGTTGGCTCCCTTTAGGCTAGCTGTCTCTTCCCCTTCACTCTCCCTGGTAGATCTCGGGGGGGGGGGGGGGCATGTCTTGACTATATTATTTACGTGATGATCCCTTTTGAATTGGCTGCACTGGTTTCTTTTGCCGCTGCCGCCCCTCGAGGTATGTGCGGGCGACATTTTAGTTCTGCGTGTGTCTGGCGTCTCCCTATTGCGGTCCGTAAGTGCCCCTGCGGGCTGAATTTTTTTGTATTTCTCTGTACTGCATATTGCTTATGGGATCTTTTTGCTTATGTCTTGCAGGCGGGTCAAACTTTTGTGGTTTCTCCCGGTCCTATCCCCTCTATTTAGTGTTAACTCTTATTGGAGGGCTATTGTATTCCCTTACCTCCCGCTTCCCTAGCGGGTTATTGGGGCATCCCGGGTTGCTATTATTAGCGTTAATCCCTATTGGCCTGTTGTGCCGTGATAATCACCATATGGAGGCTTCTCAGGATAATGTGATCGGGGTCCCTTCGGGACAAGCCCGGCTGTGTATTGCGTGTGGGGTATCCCCTGTCAGTGATGACGTCGGGGTTTGTGTACCCTGCTCCCAGCAGGTACTTGCGCTGCAGTCTGGGTTACCTGCGGCTGGGCCTAGTGCTGTGCCCCCTCTGGCTTCACCTACCCCCCCCCACGCTTACACCTGACTCCCAGTGAGGTGCATACCAGTGGGGAGTCTCAATCTGATTTGGCTGCCCGGGTAGCCAGCATTGAAAGGCATATTGCCGGGTCTGGTCCGCGTAAGGCTCCTTCTAAGCAGCGGCATCTGGCACCCGGTGTTACTCTCTTTCCAATGGAAGTTGAGGAGTTTTTTGATATTTCTGGATATACCCCCTGGAAGAGGGGAAATTATTTTCTAATTCAGAATCATCTGAGGATCAGCCTAGGGGTTATGCTGAGTCTGGGTCTGACCCATGGGCTTCAGATGATACTGACAGACTTCTGGCTCACATTTTTGAAGTGCTCTGTATCTCTCCTCCTGCCGTGGCCCCGCGGCAGCAGGGGGAGCTGTTTCATACTGTTAAACCACGCTTGGAGTTTCCTGAACAAACTCATATTAATAATCTGGTGCTCAAAGAGTGGGAACGGCCTAGCAGCTTCCCGGGGTACCAAAGAGTTGGGATAAGAGGTATCCCTTTCCCACTGAGATGGTTAAACGTTGGTCATGTCCTCCCGAGGTAGATGCACCAGCTCTGGGGTTGTCTAACACATCCGTCATGCATTCCCCTGACTCTACTGCACTGAGGGATGGGGAGGACAGGCACATTGATCAGCTGGCTTGCCATGCGGTGGGGACCACGCTCTGTCCGGTCTGTGCCTCTGCCATTACGGCTGTTGCTATTAAAAGCCTGCTCAGGGGTCTGTTAGGTGGGGCTCCTGATGATGCAGGTTGTGAAGAGTATAGAGCTCCTCTTCATTGTGAGGAATTTGTTGCATATGTTCTCTCTGCCTTGGATGATACCATTAGAATGTGTGGCAGGGCATCTGCCTTGTTGGTGGCGATACGCCGCTCGGTCTGGCTGCGCCAGTGGACAGCTGACAACGCTGCTAAGAAGGCTCTCGCTGGGTTTCCCTTCAAGGGGCTGCGCCTCTTTGGTGAACGTCTGGACTTGTTTGCTAAGGGAGGCAAGTTACCTCAGCGTAGAAGGCAGCCCCGGTCCTTTCGGGGTTCAGGTACCTTTTCTCCTTCCTTCAGGGGCTCCAGAATTGGACGGGGAGCTTCCTTTGGTGGAGCCCGTGGAGATTTTTGGGCAGGGCAGAGGACATGGCCGCCCTGGCCCCCCCTGGGGTTCCAAGACTAAGTCCTCCCCCAAGCCCCCTCAGGCATAATGGGGCACCATCACCCATCCGGGTGGTGGGACTGCTTCGGCTCTTGGCTCATGTCTGGAGGCGTCATGTCTCAGACCGGTGGATTCAGGAGGTAGTGTCCTCCGGTTACAAAATAGAGTTTGCAGCCTGGCCGCTCCCAAGATTCATCAAATCCCGGTTAGCTCAAAACCCCCTGTCAGCTCAGGGTCTGTCCCTGGGTGTCCAAGGCCTTCTGGAACTGGGTGTCTTCTGCCGGGTGCCCTTGAGGGAAAGGGGAAATGGCTATTATTCCAATCTTCTCATTGTTCCCAAGAAAGATGGGTCCATCAGACCCATCCTGGATTTGAAGCACCTCAACAAATTTGTCAGATTCAGACACTTTCGCATGGAGACTCTGCGCTCAGCTGTGACTTTCCTACGCCCAGGGGACTTCACGACCTCTGTAGACATCAAGGATGCTTACCTTCACGTACCTATCTTTCCAGGTCATCGGAGATTCCTCAGGTTCGCTCTGGAGGATCAGCACTACCAATTTGTGGCCTTGCCCCTTCTGCCTCACCTCGGCTCCCAGGGTATTCACCAAGGTGCTAGCAGGAGTGATGGCTCTGCTCAGATCTCAGGGCATTCGCGTTCTTCCCTACTTGGACGACATGCTTATCGCTGCTCAGTCCTTCCATCAGGCAGAGCTGGACATTCAGCGGGTGGTGTCCACACTAGAGTCATTCGGCTGGGTGATCAACCACCCTAATCTTCCCTGTCTCCTTCCATGGTGAAGTCCTTTCTGGGCATGATTCTGGATTCATCTCAGGTCAAGATCTTTCTTCCTCAGCAGAAGGTGGAGAGTCTTCAAGAGAAAGCTCGGCTCCTTCTGTCTTGTCCTCTTCCATCCATCAGGCAGGGTATGCAGCTGGTGGGCCTGATGGTGTGCTGCTTCGAGGCGGTTCCATATGCTTAGTTTCACATGAGGCCTCTTCAGCTTCACCTCTTGTCAGTATGGGATCGGGACCCTGTGTCCTTGGATCAGGTGTTTGTCCTGTCCCCTCTGGTCAGGCAGTCTCTATCATGGTGGCTGGACTCAAAGAAACTGCTGGGGGGCAGATCCTTTCTGGCCCCCTGCTGGGAGACTGTCACCACAGACACCTGTCTTGACAGGTTGGGGGGGCTTTTGGAAATCCCTGAAATTCCAGGGTCAGTGGGGCCCTCAGGGGGCCCCACTGACCCTATCAAAATTCTGGAATTGAGGGCGATCAGGTTGGTTCTCGCCCACTTAACCCCACACCTGCGGGGTCGGGCTGTTCAGGTCCGCTCGGACAACCAGACAGCGGTTGCCTACATCAATCATCAGGGAGGGACCCGGAGCAAGAGGGCCCTCAAGGAACTGTCCCTGATTCTGTCCTGGGCGGAGGAGAATGTTCCCTGCATCTCAGCTGTGTACATCCCGGGGGTGGAGAATCTGGAGGCAGACTCTCTGAGCAGGGGGACCTCTCGTCTGGGAGAATGGTCCCTCAGCAGCAGTGTGTTTCGCTCCCTGTGCCACCGCTGGGGTCAGCCGGATGTGGATCTGTTTGCGTCCCGTCACAATCACAAGCTTCCAGTCTTTGTCTCTCTGTCCCAGGATCCTCTGGCCTTAACCATGGATGCCCTGGCAATGTCTTGAACGAGGTTTCAGCTCCTGTATGTGTTTACCCTGCTGGGCAGGGTGCTGTGCAAGATAGCTCAGGAAAGGGTGCCAGCCATACTGGTGGCCCCCTGTTGGCCAAGAAGAGTGTGGGTCGCAAACCTCGTGCAGCTGACAGTAGATCAGTACGCCCTGCCCTGGGTTCCAGATCTGCTCACTCAGGGGCACCTACGCCACCCCAATTTACAAACGCTGGCTTTGACGGCCTGGCTGTTAAAACCTCCATCTTGATGGAAAAAGGGCTGCCTGCCTCGGTTGTAAATACCATGATCAGGGCTAGGAAAAGGTCCTCTTCTTCCATCTACTACAGGGTTTGGCATACTTACATTGACTGGTGCGAGTCTAACTCTCTTCCCTGTCGTGTTTTCTATTCCTAGGATCCTGGAGTTTCTGCAACATGGTTTGGATCTGGGTCTTCAGCTCAGTACTCTGAAAGGTCATGTTTCTGCCTTGGCCATTTTTTTCCAAAGATCCTTTGCTCAGCATCCCCTGATCAAGATCTTCTTCCAGGGGGTTTTTCGCGTGCGCCCCCCACGTAAGCCTATTTTACCAGTCTGGGACTTGAACTTGGTCTTATCTGCCCTGCAGGGGTCTCCCTTTGAGCCCTTACAAGGGGCCCCTTTGTCCATTCTTACGCTTAAGGTGGTCTTTTTGGTGGCTATCACTTCTGTTAGGCATGTTTCTGAGTTGATGGCACTTTCCATCAAGCCTCCTTATTTTGAGAGACACCAGGATAAGGTGGTGTTTAGTTTTAAGCCAGATTTTCTGCCTTTCATCTCAATCAGGACATTGTTTTGCCTTTTCTGTGTCCTAATCCTAGTAACCCTAAGGAGAGGGTTTTACATTCCTTGGATGTGGTCAGGACTCTGAAGTTCTATTTGGTGGCTACTGAATCCTTCAGGAAGACTGATGCTCTTTTTGTGCTCCCGTCTGGACCTAAGAAGGGTCTGGCTCCGGCTAAGTCTACTATCAGCAAGTGGATACGTCAGTCTGTGATACTCTGCTAAGGGGAAGGAGCCTCCCTTCCGCCTTACTGCTCATTCTACTTGTGCTATTGGTGCCTCTTGGGCTTTTCAGCACCAAGCTTCTGTTGAACAAGTTTGCAAGGCCGCCACTTGGTCTTCTGTTCATACTTTTTCTAAGTTTTACAAGGTTGATGTTAAGGCTTCAGCTGATGCTGCTTTTGGTCGCAAAGTTCTGCAGGCGGCAGTGGTTTAAACTGTCTGCTGTTACTTTTGAGGATCCCACCCTACCTTAGGGACACTGCTATTGGATGTCCCAAGAGTAAGGAATATCTTCTGGAACAGGATGTGCTGTATACTTAGAATAATACAATTCTGTGATTACTCACCTGTAGAATTGGTATTCTATGTATACAGCACGTCCTGTTCCACCCCACCCTTGTTATCATCATTTTTAGTTACCCCCTTATGGTGATTGTTAAATTTTTTATAATGGTTATAGTTCTCCCGGTTCCATTTTAACTGCTTTTCAATACTGGGGAATTTGTGGGAGGTCCCTGGTATATATTGGGCCGGGAGGAGCCACTTTTCTGTCTCAGTAGGCGCAGTCCAGCTCCATCTACTGGATGTATAACCCAAGAGTAAGGAATATCTTCTGGAACAGGACGTGCTGTATACATAGAATACCAATTCTACAGGTGAGTAATCACAGAATTGTATTTTTATTTAAAGTGTTTTATTGAATTTTGCTAAAGTGATCCTATACCCAGAAAGGAAGCTTATGTCCTCAACTTTTATCCCCAGCCCAGTGCCCAAAAATAGCCTGTTTCTTTTTTGAATAAAGCCTTTGCCCAATATTCATAAAAACGCTATCAGGAAGCAATTGAATGGGGAATGTTTGGATCCCTGGCTGTGCAGCAGCACCCTCTGGTGCACTCCATTGATTGTTCCCCACAGTCCAGTATTATCTGTTCTAATAACTGCAATAAATCTGAAATCACTACAAGCTTAACCCTTTTACTGCCAGCTACGTAAAATTCACGTAGCTGCCTCTCCTGTCCTTAAACGACAGCTATGTAAATTTTACGTACCTGGCTTTCCCCTCTGCTAGCTGGCAAAAAAAGACACTCACCTGACCCCTCGTTTGATTCAGCCGGGTCTCCTCTTCAAGATGGTGGGCTCCGGTCGTCAGTCGGACCTCCTCCGGCTGCAGGGGATTTATTTTAATAAAATACTTTTGTGTGTCTATGAGACCCCTATACCAGCTCACAAGGCTCTGGGTCTGGCAAGTCACCTGCGGCTAGTGGGTGACTTGCCATTAACCCCCAGCCCCCCATTACCTGCCTCCCCAACGGCCGGGGGGGGGGCAGAAGGGCCCGGGCCACTTAGTGGCTATGTGGGCTAGTAGCCTGCAGGGCCAGGGGCCACCAACGCTGGCCCCTGCGCCCTGTTCTACAAGCCCCCATAGCTGGCCCGGGTCGGTAACGCTGGATAGGGGGGACCCTACGTCATTTTTGGGGGGGATTTTTAAGGGGGGGACACTGTCAATTTTTTTATTTTAATTAACCGCTTATGTCCTGTTACACAGCAGGTATAAAATGCTTCCAGCATTTGTGGTGTGGTGTGTTTGTGTTTTTTTTTTACATTTAAAGTGGACCAACACCCAGGACTTTGACTATCCTGGTTATTGGTCCTTTCCCCCGGGGCATCCTGATCGGGGATGCCCCGCTCTGTGAAACACCCTCGATCGCCCACAATGACCCCATGTCATTTGTTAAGGTTAACCCTTGAAATTAAAAAAAAATTGGGGATTACCCCCCCCCCCCCCCTTGGAAGGGGAACCCCATGCCAATTTTTTCTTGATTTAACCCTTTATAGTGTGGATTGTAGTTGTATTTTATTTTTACATGTTATAAAGTGTTCTTTTCAGTTTGAGGGGGTCCTCTGAACAGTAACGGGGGGGTTACCGATACATATGTGGTACCATTGTAATCGGGAGAAATGGGGCTTTCACATGCAATATGGTTTTCTTTAAAAAAAAAAAGGTTTTATTTGAAATAAAGGAGACAATTTTCTAAAAAAAATATTTTTTTTATTTTGTTTTTAATTTACTCAAAAATATTCTAAAAAACTGTAAAAAAATTACAAACAAGACATTTCATGTTAAAGCCTAAACTCTGCCGCAAAAATAAAATATATCATTTTCCTGGAAATACCTGCAAAAATCACAGTTAAGCATAGCGCAAAATGGTTAAAAATGACCTGTCAAGAGAGGGTGACAAAATCTCAAGTAGGCTGGCAGTTAAAAGGGTTAAAAGTACCTATGCATGTTGGGTATCGTTCTGCTCGGGGAACCTTGCGCTTTTAGATTTAGCTTGTTTTTTCTTGTTTGCATATTGATATTTTAGGAAAACTCATTTTTTATTCTGCTTTATTATACATTTTTTAAGGAAACCCTGTGCGACCAAAGAATTCTTTGAGGGATTACTTTCAGAAAGATGGGCCCACTACAACATGCTGGGTGCGCTTAGAAAGCTTATCATGTGTACATTCAAGGAATGTATGGTGTTTGGGGGGTATTCCAAATGTAAAGGGTTGTTTTGGTAGAAAAAGCGCAAGGTGCACACTTTGTCTGCAGAGCTGAAATTTTCAAGCAAAATTACCATTGTGCACATGCTTTACTTTTTGGTGTGTTTGGCAACTCTTCTTTCGACAGTAGCTATGCATGTTGGGTATCGTTCTGTTCGGGGGATGTTGCTTTTTCTTGTTTTTTCTTGTTTGCATATAGTTTTTTTTAGGAAAATGTGGCTTTGATCCTGCTTTTTTTTATCCTTTTTTAGGGAAGCTCTGTGTAACCAAAGAATACATTGAGGGAGAACTTCCAGAAAACTGTGGCAACAAGCCTGGTACGCCTAGAAAGCTTGAAGTGTGTATTTCCAGAGAATATATAGTTTGTTGGGGGTATTTCAAATGTAAAGGGTTGTTTTTATTTAAAAACTGCAAGGTGCACATAGCACTTAGCATAGCTGTATTTGATCTAAAAATCTCTTAAAGTGCTGTTTCAGTTTGGGGGAGTCTCCTGGGCAGGAAAGGGTGTCTACCAATACATATGTGGTACCGTTGTAACCGGGAGAAATTGGGATTTCACACGCAATAAGATTTTATTGACAAACTTACATTTTTTATTACAAACAAACACTACAAATTGTAAAAAATAGATTTTTTTATTTTTTTGCACGTATTTCACCCCAAACTATTAAGAATACACTTGACAAATGACAAACAAGACATTTTATGTTAAAGCCCAGACTCTGCTGAAAAAAACAATATATAATTTTCCTGGGAATTCCCTGGAAATCCCCTCAAAAATCACAGTTGAACATGCATAGTGCAAAATAGTGAAAAATGGTCTGGCAACAAAGCGTGACAAAAACTCCAGGTAGGCTGGCACTTAAAGGGTTAAACTGCTACAATACACCTCATGTGGCAGTTTAGCCAATAAAACTGAATGTATTATCCCTGTAAAGCGTCAGGGAGCCAAACGGACGCAATTCGAATCATTATACTGCACCCTCTTAGTGTTATGAATTTTGGGCAAAGGCTTGAGTAAAAAAGAAATACAGTTGTTTTGGGGCAATGGGCTGGGAATAAATGGCGTCAACATAAACGTCCTTTCTAGGTATAATATCACTTTAAGTAATGTTTTGATACATGTTCTATCATTAGGTGACTTGTTTTTTTTTTATATTCTTATTTTTTTTTAGGTGTGGGCAACCTAACTGAAGCAGTTAAAGAAATAACTCTTGAATCTCAGGTATGTATGTGAGGTTTTTTCTTATGCTTTAATATTTGGTCCTTTTAAAGGTCCCAATCGGGGTGTGAAACCCCCCAGATCGCCAAAGGTAACTCACCTCTTCCCAATCCTACGGTGCATGTGTGGCTGCTCGTCCAATCAGCACGCTCGGAGCCGCTGACCTCACGTTGTCTAAGCCTTTGTCTAAGGCCAGCGGCTCTGAGCATGCGCCGTTGGACGGGGAAGCAAGGTAAGTGTATGGAGCAACCTAGGGGGTTTTACACCGAGGGAAATATCTTATAGATTCCCGGGCTGATCACCCTTTTTACCTTGATATTTTTTTTGTTCTGTGATGCTGCTTGTTTTAGTAACCTGACCAGGTCTGCAGGGAAAAGCAATACTTTAAAAACTTTTATTGTGTAGTAAATATGCATATGGGGAACAAAACCGCCTGGCCCTGAAATCTAAAAGATTCCAGGGCCGGCTGCTGTCCTTCCCTTGGGGCATCCGGAATTTGCATACCCCGCTGAGTGAAACCCCCCTGGGTGTCGGTAATCACTCACCTTTCTCTGGGGCAACAGCACCTACGCTGGCTCTCGTCCAATCAGAGATGCCCGCTAAACTGACTTCATTCGGCAAGGCGCCTCTGTTGTGAATGGGGAGTGAGAGCGGCCACATCCCCTGGCCGTGTGCGCGCTCCTGTCCCAGCCTCTGATTAGTGTGAATGTGGAGTGAGAGCGGCTGCAGATCTGCTCGCCGAATTACGTCAGAGGTCAGCTCCGATTAGTGCACTGGTGCTGTTGGACCCAGAAGAGGTGGGTCTGCCCATGCAGATCTGGGGGGCTCCACACAGTGGGGTATCCCTAATCTGGATGTCCCGGGGTGCGGAACAAATTTTGGGAAAGTAAAAATCCCATGTTTTGTTCCACTTTAAGCCACCAGCAGTGGTTCTATCTTTCGAGTACATCCAGCATTCTTATTGGTTGCTTTTAGCAGTTTCTTTGATTCCTCTCCAATTTACTTTGCTTTCTGTGTTTTCTGACGCTGGTTGATTTTGGCATTTTACACATTTAGTTGGTACAACTGAGAGGTTTACTGTCCACTCATAGCTCATGTGTTGCTTGATTGGTCATCATATTGTCCCAATCTTCCAATATGCTAACTAACCTTTTTTATTTTTATTTACCCCTGTAAGGATTCTGGGAAAGCTATTGGCAGTGTAGCTAGCAATGATGACGACGATGATGAAGGGGAAGCAGCAGATATGGAAGGTAGTTTTCACCTCAGTATTCTTCTGCTAAGATGTTTTTTTCAGTTCAACTTCAAACTGACTTGTTTCACAAGGTGGTTTTCAAGCATGCAATGTCAATATAGTTTGGTTTTAATGTGGTTTTCAAGCATGCACTGGCAATATAGTAATCCATTTGTCTTTTAATACACGTGGCAACCACTGCGACCTAGGTACACCTAATCAATCATTTCAATATTTTGTTTAGTGAGGCAGAACCATATATCAAATAGCTGGACTCAGATTGCCCCAAGTTGCTTTCAACTAGTTTGCTTTATGTATGACCATCTTTAAACAGAAAGGGGAATTTCCCGACAGACCTCAGATGAAGTACTGCCTTAGGGGGCTTGAGACTCCCTGCTTACTTTCACCTGGTTCCGCATTGGTTATTGCCCTCCGGCAGCCCCCAGTGTCTGAAGCTGGGTGCCACTCTTTGGCCTTCCGGCCTGTAGGTTGGCATATGGGCTGTACAAGGCCAAATCAAGGGAGTGCATTATACTGTATGGGCATCCTATCTAAGATTGTACAGCACCTGAGATACCGAAAATAAGAGCCATAGTCTTACTTTATTTTAGAATAAGGCATGAGATAATTAAAGTACACCAAAACCCAGGATTTAATCTATCCTGGGTTTTTATCCTTAGTCTGATCGTGGATGCCCCGCTGTGTGAACCCCCCCCCCCCCCCCCCCCAGGTCACAGCGGGATTCCCCGCTGTGGCTTTCACACAGCACGGAATCACGATTTTGGTTGCCCTGGGGGAGGGAATCGATCTGCCCGGGAATCATGTAGATCCAGCTGGGTTTTGACCCACTTTAATGCTAGAGATTTCTGAATTCAAAAAGCTAGTTGGATGACTAGCCAAATGAAAAATACAGTCCGGCCAGTTCCTTTGATTGAATTCTACATGTGACAAAGTGTTTTCAGAATTTCATATAGGTAGCAGGGGACATTCAGATTGCTGGAGCACCCCCCACCCACAACTGGCTATCGGGGGTCACATGGTCTGGAGTCTCTTCTACTTTTCTGGACTCAATCTCAACTACGTGGACTCCAACCAGTAATTTGGGGAGGGGGGGGATGTGTGAAATCTGGATGCCCCTAGCAACTTTCACAATGTGGTTCAACACCCACCCATGTCTGGGGATACAGCCCCATACACTCCTGGTTGCAGAGCACTTTTATATGCACGGCAAATGGCTCTGATTGGAAAGACAAGTTTTTCTAAGGGGTTTTGAACAAACCCCTTGATAGTCAAAATCCCGGGTCTCTCATTTTTCCTTTCATAGGTTTCCTCTTCTAATATGCCTTTAAAGGTGTTTTCATTGTGTGAATTGGAACATCTGCATATTCTGCATGCTACGCATATATTTGTAAATGGTTTATTTTTTTTCTCTTTTTACCAGAATATGAAGAAAGTGGATTACTTGAAAATGATGACGTAAGCATTAGAATGTTTAAATACTTTCATACAGAAAATATGAATCCTGCTGTAATTGTGAAAACAAATCCACATTTAGAGGAATAGGGTTTGAAGAAACAAGCTAATGTACTGCTTTCCGTGAGCTTACTAGTTTAAAATAGTCAGAATATATTCAAAATATTGTTTTAAAAATATCTATCCCTCCACTGACCTAACCCATTATAAAACCGAGATAGAAATTCTGTGCTTCAAAACTAATCAAATTAAAATTAATAAAGGATTAAAGGATTTATATGCAAAGATAATTGTATACTTCTTATTCCCAACAATTCTATTCAAAAAAAAAAATATATATATATATATATATATATATATATATATATATATATATATTTTGCCTGGTAAAGGGAGGATGCATTTGCCACTGTTGTACGGAAGGAAGCACTTCTAGGATTCCACCATTCTGCATCCTTCCCACCATTACTTAGGGGGGAAATGACTTTTCTCAGCAAGAACTTTGGTGAGCTGCAGCCTGACAGCAGTGAATAAAAGGTTTGTGCCTGTTATATTGTGCATTTATTGAACAAAGCACTGCTTTGTAAAGTCACAGGTTTGATTGGAAATTTTAAGGGTAATATGTGGAATAATCTATGAAAATGGTGTTCCTAAAATCCAGGTGATGGTGGGAACCTTAAAGTGGACCAATCGTCGAACCGACATATTTACAACACTAACACACACACACACCACTGTGAATTAGACCGTTGAGAACTTAAACCTAAACCTTTAGTCTCCTTAAAGTGGACCATCACCCTCGGGTGATCGGCCCGGGAATCTATAAGATTCCCGGGCCGATCACCTCCCTCCCCGCGGGACATCCGAGATCGGGATGTCCCGCGGGGTGAAACCCCCCCCAAACCCCCTTACCTTAGTTTCGGCGGCGGCCGGCCGCCGCCGCCTCCCTCGCGCCCCTCTAGGCGTGCGCGTCAAGAGGGACGCGCGGGAGGCGGCGGCGGAGGAGCCACGGACAAGCGGCTGTCAAATCGCTTGTCCGTCGGCGCTGGGAGCGGGGAGAGGTGAGTTTTTCTTGGGGTTCGGGGGGGTTTCACACAGCGGGGCACCCCGATAGGGGGTGCCCCACCGAAGTGGACCAAGACCCAGGATAGTCAAAATCCTGGGTGTTGGTCCACTTTAATCTTGCAACTTTGTCCTCCAGCTTCTGGATTCCTGGTCTGCAGAATCCGCAGGTATTGCAGTCCGTATTCCCCAGCAATAGTCAATCACTATTCTTGGTGTGCCACACACCCCGCTTCACCTTTAATATTCTTCACTTATTGGGTTAACTCACCGCCAGGTGACGCTGTGCAGAGAGGAAGTCTTGTAACGAGCCCCCTTCCGGCCTATATATACCTGGTACCTCCCATTTATCACCAGTATTTTTTGTCTTGACGACAAGACAGAAGATTGAAGTCTCCTGCTTACAGGTAGCCGGCACCCCCTTTTGGTCTATTTCTGCCCGGTTTTGATTGTTTATACCTTTTATGGTGGATTGGAAGCCTCCCAGCCTAGGCTGCTCACTGGGCAATTGGTAGACGGCACTATAGGTGCCTAGGAGCTTATCTCCTCCGCTCGACCCCCTCTTTTGGGGGCAATGCGGCTATCCAGCATTGTGATCCGGAAATGGGATGCCCCTGTCCCGAGGGTCCCCTTAGCCCCTTACTCTCCCGTTACGGTCCCTTCTCCCTTCACTATGGGGGGGGGGGGGGTTAGAGGGTTGTGTATTGTGTGTGTGTATTTCACTGTATGACTTTTTATAACATGTGTGTTTTACTTTTATGCACTTAGCAGACTGCACCGCAAGTGTGCACTCGGTCTGATTGTCCTCCTATCTTTTCTCTTAAAAAGGCTTTCCTTGGGCAGGTCTTGCAAGATAAGTACTGGCCGGCTTGGCCAGCGTTTAGGTCTGCTTTAGGGGGCAGCTGGGGCTTGGCCGCGCTGATTGCAGGCTGGCTTGCTGCCTGAGCCTTTGCTATAGCAGCCTCCCTCCCCCCTCCCCCGCTGGTCTCCTTGCTGTTCGCCGGCGCATTGTCAGCGTCTTTCCTTCCCTCCCTCCTCCTCCCCCCTCCTCCTGCTTTTGTGTTTGGTCCCGTTGTAGTGGCTCATCTGGTAGTAATCCCTTGATGAATGGGCGCACTGATCGGGCTTGAGGAGGGCGGGCTCCGGTGACGTGGAAACGGGGGCGTGGCACCGGCGGCAGCGTCATGTGACCGGCCCCAGCCTCACTTCCTTCCTTCCTGGCTTAAAGGAAGTCACGTGGGGGGAGCTCGCTGCCACACTTGGTTTTGTTTACTTCTGGCTCCTACTGCTATTGCTGCTGCTGCTGGCTGCTGCGTCGTCCATACTATTGCTGCGGCCGCCCTCGGTTCCTTGCAGGTAAGCGGCCCCACCTTGTGTGGGGCCGTTGAGTGTCTTTTTAAAAACTATATTGTTTATAGTGTTTTTAGACATGGGGGGGAGAGATCTATGAGGGCAAGGGTTTTTTCCTTTTTTTATTTAAAGGCACCTTGGTGCCATGCATTAGTATGTCTGCATGTTGCCACATGTTTGGGGATCTGACTGTTGGTTTTTTCTTCCCCTACAGATCCCGGGAACCCCTGATTAAAGCGGCCTCCCGGCTCTATATTGCTTGGCTAGTCTTACTTTTTTAAAAAATAAAAGGAAAGGAAAATTGGGACATTATATATATAGATTATTAAGGGGATCTTCTTTTTGAATTAAATCCTCCCTTCCGGGACATTTACAACAAGGGGGCATCCCGGGTCGGCTTATGCCTTTAAAACCCAAAAGAATTGCGAATACCATAAATCACCATATGGAGGCTTCCGTTATTACCGGAAATGGTTCTTCTGGGCCATCTAGGGGGTGCGCAAGATGTGGGACTCCGCTCCCAGATGATGATGTCTTTGTATACATTCCTTGTGCAAGGCAGAGTATTGCGCGTCAGTCCGTCGCTTCGGCTGCTGGCCCGTCGCATCTTCCATCATCTCCTACCTCTCCCTCCCTGTTCCGGACCCCGCATGACACTGTCAAGAGTGGGGATTCGCAATCCGAGGTGGCGGCGCGATTGGCCAGCCTCCGGAAAATAGTGCCCGTTAAAGCAGGGTCAAAAGCCACTGCAAAACGGAAGCACCTGACTCCGATACCTTCGGCTTCACAGGATGAGGTGTGTGAGCCTGTGGAATGGTCCGATGGCTCCCCGGACGAGGGAGAATTCCTGTTGGAGTCAGATGAGCCTGCAGATCAGCTTGAGGCTGATGCTATTGGCGATTGGTCGGCGGGTGTTTCCCTTGACACCCCCTCCATTCTGGCTCAGATGTTTGAAATTCTGAATTTAGATCCGCCTGAGGCTGTCACCCGGCCAAAGGGCCAGTTGTTTAAAGAGCCTCAGTCGCGTTGGGTTTTTCCCAGACAACACCACTTTGAGAGGGTGGTCCTTAAGGAATGGGAACATCCCACGCGGTTATCTGGAATCCCTTCCAGTTGGGAAAAGCGTTATCCTTTTCCGTCAGAATTGGTGAAACTCTGGTCCGTCCCTCCTGACGTCGATACCCCTGTGCTAGGGCTCTCCAGCACGGCTATGGTACAGTCTGCTGAGACCACTGTCCCTAAAGATGGGGAGGATCGTCGGATTGACCAGTACGCTCGCCATGGTTTTATTTATGCTGGGTCAACGATGCGCCCGGTGTGTGCTTCGGCCCTTCTTCTATTGGCGGTTAGGTCTGTAATTCAGGAGCTGTATGAGGATCTAGATCCCACTTGTAAAGAGTTTACTGCGCTCAAGCAGTGTGAATCTTTTATTTCCTATGTTCTATCCGCTCAGGACAATGCGCTGGCTATGAGTAGCAAGACAGCTGCAATGCTGGTGGCTATTCGTCGGTCAGTATGGCTGCGTCAGTGGTCGGCGGACTCAGCTTCTAAAAGGGTGCTCACAGCTCTCCCCTTTTTGGGCTTGCGTCTGTTTGGTGAGAAAATTGATTCAGTCGCAAAGGGTGGTAAGATGCCACAACGCAAGAGGCCTCGTCGTCCCTTTAAGGGGGCAAGTGCTGGTAGGCCTTCATTTCGGGGATTCAGAGCGGGTAGGGGGGCTTCCTTTCCCGCTACCAGAGGTGCAGGTTGGACTCAGGGGAGGGGCCGTGGCCGTCCCGCCCAGTCCTGGGGCACCAAGCCCAAGCCTGCTGGTAAACCCGCTCAGCAATGAGGGGCTGCCCTCACCCGTGCTGGTGGGGGGAGGATTACGACACTTCTCCCAGCTTTGGGACCAGGAGATTCCGGACAGATGGATCCGGGAGGTAGTGTCGTCCGGTTACAAACTGGAATTCGACTCTCGCCCTCCTTCACGGTTCTTTCGGTCTCGGGTGCCCATCGATCCTTTGGCCGCACAGGGGCTCCTGGCGTTGGTAAAGAATCTGTTAGAGATGGCGGTCATCCGGCCGGTACCGCGCTTAGAGATGGGCCTCGGGTTTTATTCCAATCTTTTCGCAGTCCCCAAGAAAGACGGGTCAGTCCGTCCCGTCCTGGACCTGAAATTACTCAACAGGTTCATCCGTGTTCGGAAGTTTCGCATGGAAACCTTGCGTACGGCCGTCGGTTCCCTTCGGCAAGGGGACTTCATGACGTCCATAGACATCAAGGATGCTTATCTTCATGTTCCCATCTGCCACGCTCATCAACGTTTTCTTCGATTCGTGATGGAAAATCAGCATTATCAATTCGTGGCACTTCCGTTTTGGCCTTACCTCAGCTCCAAGAGTGTTCACCAAGGTGCTGGCAGGGGTCATGGCCATTTTCAGATCTCGGGGCATTCGTGTCGTACCTTATTTGGACGACCTTCTCATCATGGCTCCGTCGCTCAATCAATTGGAGACAGACACCAGGTTGGTGGTCTCCACGCTGGAAAGCTTTGGTTGGGTGATCAACTTCCCCAAGTCCTCCCTCGCTCCGGCCAGGGTGGTGTCCTTTCTGGGGATACAGTTGGACTCTCTTCAACACAGAGTGTTTCTCCCCCAGTCCAAAATTCATCTGATTCAAGAGTTGGCTCGGGTCCTACTTTCCAATCCTCGGCCATCCATCCATCTGGGGATGAGGCTGATAGGGTTGATGGTCGCCTCTTTCGAGGCAGTTCCTTTTGCTCAATTTTACACGAGGACGCTTCAGCTTTATCTGTTGGCGTCCTGGGACCGGCAGCCTCGGTCGCTGGATCAGCCCTTCCAGTTGTCCTCCCGGGTCCGGCAGTCCCTCCAGTGGTGGTTGGTCTCGACCAATCTTGTGAAGGGCAGGTCTTTCCTGACCCCTCTTTGGGAAATTGTCACCACGGACGCCAGTCTGTCGGGTTGGGGCGGATTTTGGAAGGAGCTGCAGTTCCAGGGGCAGTGGGGACCTCAAGAGGCCCACTTACCCATCAATGTTCTGGAACTGAGAGCCATCCGTCGGGTCCTTGCTCTCCTGACTCAGCACGTTCTGGGCCTTCCGGTCCAGGTGCGTTCAGACAATCGAACAGCGGTTGCTTACATCAATCATCAGGGAGGGACTCGCAGTCTGAGTGCTCTCAGAGAGGTGTCCCTGATCCTGACCTGGGCAGAGGCCCATGTTCCTTGTCTCTCGGCGGTATACATTCCAGGAGTGGAGAACCAGGAAGCGGACCGGTTGAGCAGGGGCTCTCCCCGTCTGGGAGAATGGGCTCTCCATCCTCAGGTGTTTCGCTCACTCTGTCTCCGATGGGGGACACCAGAGGTGGACCTGTTTGCCTCTCGTCACAATCACAGGCTCCCGAACCCGAAGCGTGTCGCTTTCCCAGGATCCTCTGGCTCTGGCAGTGGACGCCATGTCCCTGAGCTGGGGGGATCTGGGATTTCTATACCTGTTTCCTCCGATACCCATGCTGGGCAGGGTGCTTCGGAAGTTGGCTCTGGAAAAGGTGTCCGCCGTTCTCGTGGCCCCAAGGTGGCCAAGGCGAGTGTGGTTCGCAGACATCGTTCGGCTGGCAGTGGACCAGTTCTGATCAGTGCCCGGAAGAGGTCTTCTTCGATCATCTACTATAGGACTTGGAAAGCCTACATCACTTGGTGTGAGATGAGATCTTTTCCTTGTAGGGTCTTTTCGGTCTCCAGGATTCTGGAGTTTTTACAATCTGGGCTGGACTCTGGTCTTCAGCTAAGTACATTGAAAGGGCAAGTTTCTGCCTTATCTATCTTTTTTCAGAAGCGTGTTGCGCTTCAGCCTTTAGTTAAAACTTTTTTTCCAGGGGGTTACGCATGTGCGGCCTCCCAGGAAACCATTACTCCCGGTTTGGGATTTGAATTTGGTTCTTTCTGCTCTTCAGGCTCCTCCTTTTGAGCCTTTGCAAGATATTGCTTTGTCTACCCTGACTCAGAAGATTGTCTTCTTGGTAGCGATCACTTCGGTCCGGCGTGTCTTGGAATTGGCGGCCTTGTCTATCCAGGCGCCTTACTTTGAGAGGCATCAGGATAAAGTGGTCTTTCGGTTCAAGCCAGACTTTCTTCCTAAGGTTGTTTCTGCTTTTCATTTGAACCAAGATATTGTTCTTCCCTCCTTGTGTCCTAATCCTAAGAATGACAAAGAGAGGGTTTTGCATTGTTTGGATGTAGTACGCTGTGTTAAGTACTACTTGATTATCACGTCTCCTTTTCGTAAGACGGATTCCTTTTTTGTTGTGCCCTATGGGCCTAAGAAGGGTTTGGCACCAGCCAAATCTGCCATTAGCAAGTGGATACGTCAGGCCGTTACTGCGGCCTATTCTGCTAAGGGGAAAGTTCCCCCTTTTCGTATCACTGCTCATTCTACTCGCGCCATTGGGGCGTCTTGGGCTTTTCAGCACCAAGCTTCTGTTGAACAAGTTTGTAAGGCCGCCACTTGGTCTTCTGTTCATACTTTTTCTAAGTTCTACAAAGTGGATGTGCGGGCCTCAGCAGGTGCTGTTTTTGGCCGCAAAGTTCTGCAGACTGCAGTCATTTAAGTTATGCTTCACCTGGCTTTGAGATGCCCATCCCTTGTGGACACTGCTTTTGGATGTCCCAATAAGTGAAGAATATTAAAGGTGAAGCGGGGTGTGTGGCACACCAAGAATACCATTTTGTGAGTACTCACCTGAAAAATGGATATTGTTGGTGTGCCACACACCCCGCTTCACTCCCACCCTTTTCGGTATTTCCGAATCCTTTATATGGTGAAGCTTTTATTTATATTGATTTATTTTGAGGTTACCGTTAATTTACTGGTACCTTGTCTTTCTGCTTTTAATATACTGGTGATAAATGGGAGGTACCAGGTATATATAGGCCGGAAGGGGGCTCGTTACAAGACTTCCTCTCTGCACAGCGTCACCTGGCGGTGAGTTAACCCAATAAGTGAAGAATATTAAAGGTGAAGCGGGGTGTGTGGCACACCAACAATATCCATTTTTCAGGTGAGTACTCACAAAATGGTATTTTTTCCTAATTGTGTATGGCACCAGATGGCAGTTAAGATGACCAACTGAAACCAGGTTGGTCACAGTCAGTCACGTGATTGCAATCCTCTGTAAATGAGGACATGGTTAAGAGTAAATAGACATGGTTATCAGTAAATATATCTGCTCGATAGGATATGTTTCAGGCAGTGAGGGGGAGGGGTTGCGTCATACTGCAGCATGGTTGTCTTGTATTTAAATCAAGGCTAAAGGCAAGTCTGCCAATTCTTAGCACTTGTATGGATGGCAATCACGCGATCACTGGTGACCAATTGGGTTTGTCCTGTAAGCTTGCACATCACACCTGAGTAAGTGTTAAGCATTGGCCTACTTGAATTTAGTTCCTCTTTTTAAAGAGGCACCCCTGGGCTTATTGCTATGCTGAATATGACTCCTCCTGGATTAGGATGCCCACATTGTTCCCTTTAAGCTGCAACATTTTGCATGTGACTGCCCGCAAACATTAATCCTCAGTGGTTTAGAACTGTAACTATGGATGTATTTACAGGGGTATAATTAACAGGCTGATTTATTACTAACGCCAGGTACCGGCCTCTGTACAGCAGCACTAAGAGCGACCGCTAGTGGTCGCTGTGATCGGCTGTGAGGCGCTATTACAGAGCTCCTCAGTCGCTGTAGTAACATTGCCAGCATTGATGAATTTGATGTGTGATTCGCTAGTACAGAGCTATATGAGAGCGAACGGTAGCGACTAGTCAGTGCGAGCGACTCAAACCATATTCATCCAAAAAAACTGCCTCAAACAGCGCTGGCGCTCAAAATTGTGTCCTTTAGCCCATATCCACTAGTAACAAAGCGAAAACATATGGAATTACATTGTTATTACATTGTGACATTAACACTTTAATACCAGACCTGTAATGACAATTCTGCATAAAAATATAAAAAATCAAAAATGTATTTAAATAGGCCAGGAGAGGTCACACAATGATTTAATACAAAACAAAAAAAAATATTAAAAGAAAACCCTGTTTAAAGAAAAGTCACTTCCATTGAAATGTATGGGAGAGCGTCAGGTAGCGACAGGTAATACCAGGCGCTCTGAAAGCCACAGCGCCGCCGGGATCCTCTGAGCCGTCTGTGATGATGAATCGGTCACTACGTGTCGCTGTAAGAAGCTCTCACCAGAATCGCCTTCATAAATGTGGTATTGCGTGCCGCTGCCGGCGTTTACCTGTCGCTTACAAGGCACTACCTGTCGCTATCCCTTGATGAATAAAGCCCTAAATGTGCTGAACTGTCTTTCCCTCTGCATTCAAAGGCAAGCCCTTCCATTGCTTGATCAAGTGTTGGGGCCCCTCGTCACTGGTTGACCAGTGACCTTTGCTCCAGACTTCCAGTAAAAAGAAGTGCTGGCGCTGAATCGGATAGTTCCAGAGAAGGACGAAAGTCTTTTGTCCTTTGAGGAACAGAGGAGCTTGACCAACAGGAACGGGCTTATTTTTTAGGGCATATGTCTGCCTTCTATCTGCCTGTACCAAATTTGCTGTTCTTTCTGTTAAAATAGGCAACCGTGGACACAACCAAAATCACAGAAGCCTGCAAACCAAAAGCCGATGTTGGAGGTGAAGATGCCATCTTACAGACCAGAACATATGACCTGTACATCACATATGACAAGTATTATCAGACACCTAGACTTTGGTTGTTTGGTTATGATGAGGTATGTCCAAAGCCTGTTTTTCGGTCTGTCCCTTTTTTATAAAGGCCAGCCATTAAAGTGGACATCCAGTGTAGAAAAGAACAAATATATTCTGAATGTATAAAGCAAGTATGCTTGCCCTTGAAATGCTGTCATTTAGTGAGCAGTAGTCAGGCCTGGCCCTCTATTGCAATGAATGGGTGGCACTGTGTGACCAGCATGATCCGGAGGAAGCTGCATAGCCGCTCGCTGTTGGTCATGGAACAGGGAGCGCCCCCTCCAACCGCTGCCCATGGTGGACAGGGCTGCAGCTGCTTTGCCGGAGGGAAGGTGAGTGCCTGTTTATTGTTTTTTGGAATTTTTGAGTTTAGTAACCCAATCCCACAGTCAAAATTGCCCCAGTCAGTGCACAAGGGCAGGGTTTATTACCCTCTCCACAACCAGGGGAATCCACAGGGTGGGTTTTCTAGATGCTGGCCTAGCCCTCCTGAGTTAGAGGATATTTTCAAATACTGGATTGGTAGCTTGCAGTAAAGTGTTGCTGTCTGTCAAGTCTCTCTTTCTTATTGCCACATATGTTGCAAAATATAAACTTGCTTAATTTTGAACTAAACAGCAATATGTAACTTTAGTTTCCCTCTTAGTTCCTCTACAGCTAAACTTCATAACCTAACCTACATATTGCATAACTATTATATAATTTGTTAATATGTATATGCTAATTATTAAATCATTTATTAAAGATAATTTTGTCGTCAGCCATCTGACAGAGAGCTCTGGAATAATGTGTCTGCTGACCAGGAAATCTAATTTTATGGCTCAAGATACACAGCAGTCCAGTAAGGGGAAGGGGCAACATTGACCTTTTTTGTGGACATGCACTTTAAGCCTTTACTTGCCAGCTACCGGTAACCATTAGGTCCCAGCCACACAATTTGTGGGACTGGCATTTCTCCTCTTCGTTGCTAAAATATAAAAAAAAAAAAAAAAGCTTACCTCCGTCCAGGTTCTGGGGGGGGGGGGGGGGAGGTCTCATTCCCTAGCAGGCCTCTGATCCTTGTGCAGGTAGCTTCAGCAAAACAGAGAACACAGATTCTCTGTCCCACGATGGGCTCACGTCAGCTCACTTCCTGCAGCAAGGAGGGGCTTTTTATACCCATGGAGCGAGCAGACTCGGTGGGAGTGAGCGACAGTTGTGTGTTTGTTTTTTTTTGCACTTAACTCTTTGTGAAGCGTGTTACTTACCGAAACCCCCACCCCATTACCTGCATCCCCAACAGGGGGTTAAGGAAGAGCCCGGTGCCTATGTGGCCCAGTAGCCTTTAGGACCAAATGTGGTTCCTGGCTGGGTGGGACCATTTGCAGTTAGTTGTATTTTCTTTGAAAATCTCAAAAACTTTTAGTTTGGGGGTCTCCTGGACAGGAACAGGTGTCTACCAATAATATGTGGTACCGTTGTAATCGGGTCTTTTTCATGCAGTATGGTTTTCTTGAAAAATGTCTAGAACTTCATTTCTATTAAAAAAAAAAAAAAATCTACAAAATGTTAAAAAGTAGCATTTTCCCCACATATTTCAACATAAGATATTAGAAAACATTGAAAAAATAACAAGCAAGACATTTCATGGTAAAGCCCAAACTCCGCTGAAAAAAAAATAATTTTCCTGCAAAAAACAGTTAATCATATATAGTACAAAATGTTTAAAAATTGCTTGGCATGTCATGAAAACAACTCTAGGTAGGCTGGCACTGAAAGGGTTAAAGAAGACCAATACCTGGGAATATCGCAGTCAACCCCCCCCCCCCCCCCGGTTTTAGTCCACTTTACCTGGCCATCCAGGTTTGGCATGCCCTTGTGTGTGAAGCCGTCCTGTTCACCCAGTAACTTGCCTTGATCCCCACGGATCAAGGCCATGCATATTAATGCACTACAATGAACAAACATTGAATTCTTTGCCCTCTGGCTACGCGCACCCACCACCAGCCATTCAAGTATGCCTGGCGCGGGTGCACACAGAGAATGGAGGGGTGTAGTAAATGCCGCAGCTGGCCGCACATTCACTGTGGGATCGAGGGGGGTATACAGGGAACTGAAGGGGGGTTTCACACTGCAGGGCATCCCAAAACCTATTTTTTCCTTTATAGGTAAACTAAATTAATTGATATGGTCGGCACTCCACACGACAAAAATGTACAATATATAGGGTGCTGCCTGCCAAGGATTCTATCCTCCAACAATCCCAAACATGAAACAATATAAACATATAGGTAGGCGCACACCAAATTGATGATTTGCAAAAGATTTGTATTTTTAGAAAAAAATCACACAAAAAAATGCACAAACAATTGATTATATATACATATATATACACACAATAATCAAGTATATAGGGTGTCCTTCATATCCACAGGTGAAGAGCATTCATATGGACAGAATCCAAATATGTTTATCATAGGAGACAGTCTTGCACCAGAATGTTGGAAGGAATTATAAGAATAGCTATCTGGCCGTGTTACAAGAGATCTATAATCTGGTGTCCACACTAACATCCCAGGATTGATAACATACAGGATTAATAATGCACTAGCAGGGCTAGCAGCAAGAAAAGGCGTTGCTTATTCACAGAGATATAAACAGATATCATGTACACATGTAATACAGTATATGGTCCCACTGTACAGCTCATTGAAAAATGACAAAAAGATAAGAAGCATTGGACCTCAAAAGGATCCCATCAATACTTAGACAAATATGCAATTATGCACTAGCAGAACTAAGTCACATCATAGTCATAACATGAATAAGAGAAATGATCGCTCAAGCGTATAGAATTACCGACGTTTCACGGCCGTAGGCCGTTTCATCAGGGCAGCGATATTATGCATGTAACCTGCGCGCGCTTTTATAGTCCTAGCCTCCCCCCCTGGCCGGCCAGTGCGTGATCGTCGTGAGCGGCATTTCCTGTATCCGCTCACGACGTCACATCCGGTGAGGACGTCCCAGCAGGAGAACGCAGCGCTGGCGGGCGGAAGCGACGTCATCCCCAGCCAGCCAGCAACGTACTGGATGGCAGAGGTGGCGCACACCCTCACGCACGTGCACTTTATAGGTAAACTGAAATAATATATTAATTTAAACCCATTTATATATACACTGTATAATACTGACCTGTAGCTGTAGACTGATACATCTAAGCTGGTTATGATTTTAATAACTTTTTATGTGAAACTGTGTTTTTAAGCAACGAAAACCATTGACAGTAGAAAACATGTATGAAGACATTAGCCAAGACCATGTGAAGAAAACTGTGACCATTGAGAACCATCCTCACCTCCCACCTCCACCAATGTGCTCTGTACACCCCTGCAGGTATTGTTTTGTTATTTTAGATGTAGGTATTCATGATCTGGCAAACCTTTATGTAAAACTGCAGTAGCTGCATGTCTACTGGTGACCATTACTTGTGCAGACACCCTGATCACATATAGGATTAAAGTGATACTGCAGGCAAAGGTAATTGTTACACCATTGCGTCAGACTACATTTGGCCCTATCCTAAACTGTTTTCCATTTTTAAATTGAAGCAGAAATGGCTGAGATATCAGGTTACAGGTTCACCCGATGACATTCTATTTTTCATCCTGTCCCCGATTCGGCTCAGCAGAGCGCAACAGGATGGTTGGTCCCTCCTCCTGCCCCTCCTCCAGATTCATCACATTGCTGGCAGCGCAGAGAGCAAATTATTGTGCAGCATCACAGATCCAAGGGCCACGCCCAATTTTTTCAGAAGAAAAATCATAAGCTGAACCTGTAAACCTCTATTTCTTTCAGCACTCATCGTGAATGGCTGTCAAAAGGGCTTAAAACAGCTATTCATCTCTTTTAGAAGCCAATATGCATAGCAGTAACACAAGTATCTGTTTTTGATAAAAGTATAAATATTGAAGCCGCTGTGGGGCAAAGATCTGCCCAGAAAAGACATGTAACTGGCTGCTTAGGTCACCCTACTGTTGCTCTGGGGCCAAATGGCTTGGTTATCATTCGTGTTAAGGAGATATGACCATGTCCAGAGGTCGCGTTCACTCCTAATTTTGTGTAATATACAGGTACATTTTCTCTAACGTGCACCTTGAAGCCATTACTGCACACATACACCTCCAAAAAATGACCTGTAGCAATGTCTCCTGTCCGAGCACCACTGGCATTTGTTACAATGTGTTATATGTTCTGCTAAGCTAATGTAAACAAATTCATACATTGTAACATTTGGGAACAAATTGTTACATCTCACAGAAAAAAGGATGCATGTCTTTTAACGTGAACTTTGCATGGAGTCTGCATTTTTTGTTGACCATTTTATATCTACAATAATGTCTGATTATAAAGATATAGTCTTATACTGAATAAGTCTATCTCTATATAATCAGACATCATGTTCTTAGAACTTTCCAGTGCAACCCCTCTTCTGCATATACAAATGGTAAGCACAGAAATACAGAGCCTTTATTTTATAGGCTGTAGAAGTCATATGCATATCTAGTATAACATTCAACGCTTTCCAGTGACGTCCCTCTTCTACACATAGAGGGATGTCACTGGAAAGCTTTGTATGTTATATACGACTTATACAGCCTATGAAGACTCTGTATCTCTGAGCTCACCATTTGTATATGCAGAAGAGGGGTTGCACTGGAAGGTTCTAAGAACATGTCTGACTATATATAGACTATCTCTGTGTAGTCAGACTCGGACATGTTTTCAGAGGTTTCCAGTGACACTCCTCTTCTGCAAGCTGTTGACACAGCTGCTTACAGCTTACCCCATGCTAGTTGGTTCAGCAGAACTCTGTATTCTAAGTATGTCACACACCCCACTTCAAGATATCCATAACATGTGGGTAATACCGACCTGAAGTGGGCGTTCCTGCAGAGATGATAGCAAAAAAGAAAGCCCCTCCCTGATCCATAAATACCTGGGACCTCCCACTCATTACCCAGTTTTCCATCTCTGCAGACGGCGAGCAAGTCAGAAGATGATGGCTCCTCCTTGCACAGGGGGATTTCAGGTAGCCGGGATGACTCCCGGCCCACTATTCATTTATTTCCGTTTGGACCTTTTTTTCCCCAGAAATCCATATGCCTCCCAGCCTCGGCTGAGGGTCCAGGCGAGGGTATATCGGCACCTTAGGTGCTCAGGAGCTATGCTCCACCGTGAGACCCTATATGAGAGGGTAGGCGGTTGCTCCGGGTTGGTGACCCCGGTTTGGGATGCCCTGTCCCTTAATTAACATTCAGTGGCCCTCCCAGGATCCCCTTTCCACAGGTGGGGTTGGGGAGTGTGGGTCCCTTCTTTATTTAATCCCTAACATGTTCCGTTCTGGGTGTTGTGTAGTGTCTCTTTAATTGTATTCACCGCCGCAGCCGTTTTACAGGGCCTGTGCGGTGCTGGACCTGTCTTTTTTTCCCCCCATCTTCCCTCAGCTGGTGTTTTCACTTTTATAATGGCGGAGGTATTTACCTCACGCCATGTATACTGTCCTTCTAGAGGGGGGGGGGGGGGCGGGTCCGGACCGTCGGCGGGGCCAGGGCTCGTCCCTCCTGTTTCACATGTTTGATACTCTGAGGAGATTCACTGTGTATGTGTGTGTGGCCGTGTCTTATACTGAGCCGGGCGCGGCGGACGCACTTTACACTGCGGCGCCGGCCGGCTCTTGGCGCCTTTTTCTCTGAGGAGATTCTCCTCACGCTTGACTGGGGGGGCGGGGCCGGTGTGGCGGCGCGTCACCGCTGCCCGCCCCCATCCTTCTCTGGCGCCGCTGCGGAGCTCTGCCTGTGTGAGAGAGGGGAAGGGGGGCGTTGCTCGGCGTCCCGCGCTGACCACGCCCCCTTCTCCCCTTCTGGCTGCAAGCTCCGGTGGATTCCCTCACGGTCGGCATTACTTGCTGTCGGTTCTGTAAGTGGCCTCTGGCCATCCCCTCTTCTCATCCTCTGTATGTAAGAGTGTCTGTTGCCTTCATTAGTCTTATTAGCCCTTCTTTTCTGTCTTCCAGGTGGTGGTTCAGGAGGTTCTCCAGTAGCATTTAGGGGGTCTCTCCCGATCCTTAATCACTGGGTTCATTATTGTCCATAAATCCTCCCACTCGGGACATTAAAGGGGCATCCCGGGTTGTCTAGTGGCGTAATTCCCTGGGTCATTGCGACTATTCCTATAAAAGTTCACCTTATGGAGGCATCCCCGGATACTGGGCTCGGGGCCCCCTCGGGGCATCCCCGAAAGTGTATGTTGTGTGGGGTATCCATTTCTGGGGACGATGTACTTCTGTGTATTCCATGTGCACAGCAGACTATTACGCGGCAGTCCGAACCCCAGGCGTCTGGGTCTGCACCGCCGGTCGCTTCATCTCCTCCTCCCACCTTGACACGCACCCCGTGTGACGTTGTCATGGGCCGGGAGCTGCAATCTGAGATGTGCGCCAGATTGGCTAACCTTGAAAAAATTATCTCCAGCTCGGTTGCCCGTAAGGCCCCGACTAAGAGAAAGTATTTGTCGCCGGCTCCGCTGGTGGAGGACCAGGAGGATGTTAATAATCTGGATTGGTCTGATTATTCCCCGCTAGAGGAAGGGGAAGTTTATGAGGATTCTGATATTTCGGACGATGAGCAGTCCTTTGGTGCTGATGCTGAGCTTGGTGACTTGGGGAGATCCTCCGATGCTCCTCACGCTCTGGCTCTGATGTTAGAGGTTCTGAATATTTCTCCTCCTGAGGAGGTGTCACAGCAGAAGGGTGAATTGTTTGAGGAATCCAGGCCGCGCTTGGAATTCCCTACACAACGGCATTTTGACAAAATTATTGCTAAGGAATGGGACAGGCCGGCTCGGCTCCCTGGCATCCCTCAGGGGTGGGATAGGAAATATCCCTTTCCTTCGGAGGCGATTAAGCGCTGGGCATCTCCCCCCGAGGTGGATGCCCCGGTGTTGGGGTTGTCCAATTCCTCGGTTTTAAATAGACCTGATTGTTCCATTCTCAAGGATGGAGAGGATAAACGTATTGACCAGATGGCTTGTCATGGTTTCGCTAGCGTTGGGTCAGCCATGCGGCCCGTTTGCGCCTCGGCTCTAATGGTGTTGGCTGCCAGGTCCGTGGTCAGGGACCTGTTGACTTCTTCCGGGCTGCGTCCTGGTAGTGCTGAGTTCCTTAGCCTTAAGCGGTGTGAGTTGTTTTTATGCTTTGTGTTGACAGCCTTGGATGACACTTTGATGATGTGTGGTAGGACATCGGCTCTGCTGGTCACTATTCGGCGCTCGGTTTGCGCCAGTGGGCGGCAGATTTTATGTCCAAGAAGTCGCTAACGGCTCTGCCTTTTGTTGGATTATGGCTTTTTGGAGAGACATTGGACTCCGTTACCAAGGGTGGTAGGTTACCCCAACGCAAGAAACAACGCCGCCCCTTTCGAGGGGCGCCTTCCTTTACCCCCTTCTTTCGTGGGGCCAGATCTGGCAGGGGATTTGCATTCCCCTCTTCCAGAGGAGATTCTGGGAGCAGGGGCAGAGGACGTGCCCGTCCAGGATACAGTTGGGGCTCTAAGCCCAAGCCGGCTGCCAAGCCGGCTCAGCAATGAGGGGGCGCCCTCACCCACGCGGGTGGGGGGACGGCTGCGACACTTCTCCCAGATCTGGGATCAAGAGGTCTCGGACAGATGGATCCGGGAAGTGGTGTCTTCCGGTTACAAGCTGGAGTTCGAGCTCCGCCCCCCTTCCAGATTTTTCAGGTCTCGGATGCCTTCGGAACCCCTAGCGGCGCAGGGGCTCCTGTTGGCAGTACAGAACCTTCTGGATATGGCTGTCATTTGCCCAGTGCCCCCTTCGGATCAGGGCAGGGGTTTTTATTCCAATCTGTTCACGGTACCCAAGAAGGACGGATCGGTCCGACCCATCTTGGATCTGAAGTTTCTTAACAGGTTCATCCAGCCACGGAAATTCCGCATGGAAACGCTACGTTCGGCCATTCACTCTCTTCGTCAGGGAGACTTTCTGACGTCCATAGACATCAAGGATGCTTATCTACACGTTCCAATTTTTCCAGCACACCAGAGGTTTCTCAGGTTCGTGGTGGAGGATCGGCATTTTCAGTTTGTAGCACTCCCTTTCGGTCTCACCTCGGCTCCTCGGGTGTTCACCAAGGTGCTAGCGGGGGTGATGGCTCTGCTAAGGGTTCAGGGTATCCGCATTGTGCCCTATTTGGACGATCTTCTGATCATGGCCTCTTCTTTCAACCAAGCGGAGTTGGACACCAGAGTGGTGGTGTCCACCCTGGAGAGGTTCGGTTGGGTGGTCAACCACCCCAAGTCTTCTCTCTCTCCGTCCAGAGTAGTGACCTTTCTGGGAATGTCTCTGGACACTTCGCAGGCCAGGGTATTTCTGCCCCAGGCCAAGATTCTTTTGATTCAGGAATTAGCTCGGCTTCTCTTGTCGGCCCCTCGTCCGGCCATCCGGCTAGGGATGAGGCTGGTGGGGTTAATGGTGGCCTCATTCGAGGCAGTTCCCTTTGCGCAGTTTCATACAAGGACGCTTCAGCTTCATCTGTTGAAGGTTTGGGACAAGTCTCCTCTATCGTTGGATCAGTCCTTCCTGATGACTCCCCGAGTTCGTCGATCCCTGCAATGGTGGCTGGGGTCGGTCAATCTGTTGAAGGGCAGATCTTTTCTGGCTCCGTGTTGGGAAACAGTCACCACGGATGCCAGTCTGTCAGGTTGGGGGGGTGTTTGGAAGGACCTCCAGTTTCAGGGTCTGTGGGGCCCGCAGGAGGCTCACGAGCCCATCAATGTTCTGGAGTTGAGAGCCATCAGGTTGGTTCTGTTTCGCTTGACTCATCAGTTGCGAGGCCTGCCAGTTCAGGTCCGGTCGGACAACAGGACGGCGGTTGCTTACATCAATCACCAGGGGGGGACTCGCAGCAGGAGTGCCCTCAGGGAAGTGTCTTTGATTCTGGACTGGGCGGAGAGTCACGTCCCGTGTATCTCAGCAGTCTACATTCCGGGAGTGGAGAACACTGACGCGGACTTGCTGAGCAGAGCCTCCTCTCGTCAGGGGGCGTGGTCTCTCAGTCCCACGGTGTTTCGTTCGATATGTCTCAGGTGGGGGTTCCCAGCGGTGGACCTCTTTGCCTCTCGTCACAATCACAAGCTTCCAGCCTTTGTGTCTCTCTCGCAGGATCCTCTGGCTCTGGCAGTGGATGCCATGTCTCTGAACTGGAGGGATCTGGGGTTTCTTTACCTGTTCCCTCCGTTTCCAATGGTAGCCAGAGTGGTGCGCAAGCTGACTCTGGAGGGCGCGTCGGCGATTCTGGTGGCACCAAGGTGGCCAAGGCAGGTTTGGTTCGCAGACCTGGTAAGACTGGCAGAGGATCAGTTCGTTCTGCCTCTACTGCCGGACCTGCTCACCCAGGGTCGGCTGCGCTATCCCAATTTACCTTCACTGGCTTTGACGGCGTGGCTGCTGAAACCGCCATCTTGAAGGAAGAAGTTCTTTCTGACGCGGTGGTTCAGACTCTTATTAGCGCCAGGAAGCGCTCTTCCTCTACTATTTACTATAGGACTTGGAGGTCCTATATTGACTGGTGTGAAAGTAGGTCTTTCTCTTGTCGGGAGTTCTCCATTTCCAGAATCCTGGAGTTTCTTCAACATGGTCTGGATCTGGGGCTTCAACTTAGTACCTTGAAGGGGCAGGTTTCTGCCCTGGCAGTGTTCTTTCAAAGGTCCTTTGCACTTCATCCCTTAGTCAAGACCTTTTTCCAAGGAGTTACGCATGTACGGCCTCCTAGGAAGCCTTTTGTTCCAGTTTGGGATTTGAACCTGGTTCTTTCTGCTCTTCAGGGTCCTCCGTTTGAGCCCTTGAATGAGGTTGCTTTGTCTTCTCTTACTCAAAGGGTGGCCTTTTTGGTGGCTATCACTTCAGTTCGGCGTGTTTCTGAGTTGGCAGCTTTTATCCATTAAAGCTCCGTACTTCGAAAGGCATCAGGATAAGGTTGTCTTTCGTTTCAAGATGGATTTTCTTCCTAAGGTGGTCTCTGCTTTTCATCTGAATCAGGACATTGTTCTGCCTTCTCTATGTCCTAATCCCAGCAACGACAAGGAAAGGGCGCTGCATTCCTTGGATGTGGTTCGTGTTGTGAAATATTATCTGGTGGTTACGTCTTCCTTTCGTAAGACTGATGCTTTTTTTGTGGTGCCTTTTGGGCCTAGGAAAGGTTTGGCTCCTGCCAAATCTTCCATTAGTAAATGGATTAGTCAGGCCATCATTGGGGCCTATTCTGCCAAGGGGAGGAGTCCCCCTTTTCGTGTTACTGCTCATTCTACTCGTGCGGTTGGAGCGTCCTGGGCTTTCCAGCACCAGGCCTCTGTTGAGCAAGTTTGTAAGGCCGCTACTTGGTCCTCTGTTCACACTTTTTCCAAGTTTTACAAGGTTGATGTTCGGGCCTCAGCGGATGCTGTTTTTGGCCGCAAAGTTCTGCAAGCTGTTGTGGTTTAAGTTGTGCATTGTTGCCTTTTTTTGGATCCCCGCCCTTTTTATGGACACTGCTATTGGATGTCCCACATGTTATGGATATCTTGAAGCGGGGTGTGTGACATACTTAGAATAATACCATTTTGTGAAATACTCACCTGTAAAATGGGTATTATAAGTATGTCACACACCCCGCTTCACCCGCCCTTCTTGTATTCTGGATCCTTTATTTTGTGAACTTTGCGTTGTTATGACTTATATTTGCCTCTTCCTGGTCCCTTACCTTACTGCTTCTATATACTGGGTAATGAGTGGGAGGTCCCAGGTATTTATGGATCAGGGAGGGGCTTTCTTTTTTGCTATCATCTCTGCAGGAACGCCCTCTTCAGGTCGGTATTACCCACATGTTATGGATATCTTGAAGCGGGGTGTGTGACATACTTATAATACCCATTTTACAGGTGAGTATTTCACAAAATGGTATTTTTCAGGGTCCCCTGGTTTGGATTTACAGTCTGCCATAGAGATACATGCAGAGCTGATGACTGATCCTAGCAAGAGAGGTCCAGGACAAGAGAATTGCCTTGGCCTGTTAGAATATATAAAGCAGCCTGAATGAATGATGCCATATTCACACCACCCCTTATCACTTTAAAGACACCACTAAACATTAATCATTTTTCAAAACCACATTTATTGATCCTTTTAAAAACCAGACCAACAGTAGAGGGCAGTATACAATTGTGTATAGTCCCTGAGAATAATATATATGATAAAATATATTGAGCGTATATATTATAGTTATACAAGATAGAGGTGATTTCACTGGCAACACCACAGTTTTATATTAAATAACTAAAGATATATCTATACACCATTTCATACCCTATAAAGTGCTAGTGCAATCAACAATCACCTCAAAAAAAAAAAAAAATTACCATCATGTTGCATTGTCGGTGTTTCTACACGACTCGCGACTCCTGACGCTTCTCACCAACTTGCTTTCTTCTGCTGACCCTTTTCACGGTCCCCTGGTTTGAATTTACAATTTAAAGATACATACAGAGCTGATGACTGATCCTAGCAAGAGAGTTCCAGCACAAGAGAGTTGCCTTGGCTTGTTAGAAAATATAAAGCAGCCTGAATGAAAGATTCCACCCCTGATAGCCAGCAATGGGAGAGAAGGAAGCGGCTAAATTAACCCTTTGTCTGGAATGTCCCTTTAAAACATAATGTGCTCAACCCCCCCCCCAAGGGCCACCAACAGGACAGGTTTTACAGATCTCCACACAGTCACACTCTATACTCTCTATAGATCTGTCTGAGCACTAATCGTTCCACCTGTGCATCAGTATGGAGATCTGCAAAACCTGGCCTGTTGGTGGCCCTTGAGGTGGAGGGTTGAACACATGAGCTTTAAAACTGTCATTATGGTGTAAAATAAAAAAAAAAAACCTTCTGTAGCCCTGCAAAGAGCAAGGCTGGACAGCCACAACCTCCCTGCTTGTTGTGTCCTGCAACCTGATGGTTGAAGCATAACCGAGGGAGCAGGTATGAAATGATTGTGCAGCCACCCAGGACACTGTAGGAATCTGGGTATTTTTGAGAAGCTACAGTAGGTGAGTTTTTTTTTTTTAATGTGACGGTTGGGGTCGGGAATTATTTTCACTTTAGGGTCTTTTTGGCTGAAGTTGGATCTTGAAGCCACCTTGGGATTTCTTATAAAATAATTCTGGGTTCTAGAGGGTAACCTGGAATAGGCTTTGTGACCTAATCATCGTGACCTAATCATCGTGACCTAACCTAAACTTTTTGTTTTTTTTTCTCTTTTAGGCATGCAGAGGTTATGAAGAAAATCATTGAGACTGTTGCAGAAGGTGGTGGAGAGCTGGGGGTGCACATGTATCCTTCATGATGCTGTTGTGGGTTTTGTTCTATAGCGCTATTAATGAAAATGTTTTTTCATCCAAATGCTTCTTTTCTGGAGCAGCAAAGGCAGAAATTATGATTTGCATGACGATTACTTGCAGGTAACTAGTGTGGCCATGAAGTACTTCTTTGTAAGTGACATTATTAGGCCTCTTTCTGCAGTTTTATTCTATGAATACTGCTTCTGTAAGGAAAGGATAGAGATGAGGTTGCCACCAAAGTAGTGGCCACAAATTTAGTAGCCATTCATTTAAAGCCCATCCTGAAAAATAGTTCTTAGGTTAAAGTAATGGTTAATGATTTTATTTGTCTGTCTGCGGCCCAGTTAGGGAAATCATTGAATATAAAAACCATTAAAGTAGCTATAGCACCATAAATGTTCTAATAATACAACAGTGCATAAATATAGCAAGAGCAGGGCTCGCTTTATATCGAGCATAAGAAAACACTGGGCGTGTTTTCTTATGCTCTAGGAATGACAGGTTCCTGGCATCTGCAGCAAAGAGCCAGCGTGGGACTGACATTGCATCAGGTAATCTGTCAGGCTATTGATTTTAAAGTGGACCAACACCCAGGGGGGATCGGCCCGGAAATCTATAAGATTCCCGGACCGATCAGATCCCTCCCCGCGGGGCATCCGAAATCGGGATGTCCCGCGGGGAGGAACCCCCCAGGAGGCCCACAATCCTTACCTTACCGGCGATCCAACGGCGCATGCGCGAGACGTGGCCGCGTCTCTCGCTTCCCTCTAGCAGGGCGCGCTCCCGCGCCGGCCGTTTTGTGAATGGCCGGCGCAGGTGCGCTCCCTGTTAGAGGGAAGCGAGAGACGCAGCCAAAGACAGCGCTCTGGTATGCGCGTCCAAGCGGCTTTGGACGCGCATACCAGAGCTGCTCTGAGCGCTGTCATTGGCCGGACGAGGTCACGTGGGAGCGGGGAGAGGTGAGTTTTTGCGGCGATCGGGGGGGTTTCAGACAGGGGCACCCCGATCGGGGGGGTTTCCCGATCGGGGTGCCCCACCTAAGTGGACCAACACCCAGGATAGTCAAAATCCTGGGTGTTGGTCCACTTTAACGTTTGGCTGGGCAATCCCTTCAACTTTACTTTCACTGGCAGTTTTGTCGATCATTGGTTGCATTTTTATTTGCAACTCTCTCCAGAGCTTGTTTAGTGGGGCAAAGGCAGAATGTTTATAATATGGGGCTATGCTGTTGGCTAAGTAGGTGCTATGTGCTCTAGATACTCTAGACAGCTCAATAGATCGCAGCGGCCCTTGTGTCCTGATTTGGGATGCCCACATTCTCAATACACTGCGACCAGAAAAACTCACCTATTACACGTGGATCTGGGTCTGATAGGGGACACAGGAAATGGCTACAACAGATATACACCCACCATCTAGAGGTGTGTGTGTCATGGACATGTGCATTTCCTCTGTCCCCTTCTGGCTCCATCTGGAATAAGTTTGTTTCTCCTCTCTGGGGGTGGGGGGGGGTTGCTCAAAAGGTGAGCATCTGGTCTGCTCTCACAAAAAGTGCGTCTCTTACCTAGAAGGCTCAGGATAATGGGCTTTAGTGCATGCAGAAGCACATTGGTCCCTATTGGGATCCGTAGGTTGATAGATTTGATTCCCAGGAAAAATAGGGACATTTATGGGTTTTTTAAGGTGAAAAGAGGATTTACCATTCATTCAGAGATTTCTAAATGTTTTTTTCTTTTTTTAGAGCATCATATTTGGTGAGGGGGATACTTTAATATCAAACCCCTGATTTATTTAAAGCTTTTATGTGTTGAAATTGGTGCTGCTCATGTATGGGGGTGCGGGTGCATCTCAACTGTTGATACCCACACCCCAGAAGTGGCATCTTCCCGGAGAGGTGGGTTCCGGGCCCTGGGTTGTGGGGGAATGTGCTCAGGGGCATCACCAATCAGGATCCATCCCCCGACATGAGCAGCAGTCCTGCACCCTGTAGCCATGTCATTTAAAATACCTGAGAAGAAGAGCAAGGATTGGCTGTGCCTTATTTATGATTTATAAATGGTTAATGTCATACTCCTGACTGATGAATAGTGGTTTACAAAGAGTTTCCAGTTTCAGCTTGCTTTCCTTAACAGTGACTCAACAGGTACCTCCTTATTTTTCTAAAATTTGTACAGGCTGTCATTCCCACAATAGAATATGACTATACACGGCATTTTACAATGTAACTGCAACCCTCCTCCTCCAATACCCACAGAAGCCCATTTTTAATGACAGCTACATGAACTTCTTTTCTCTCATATACAACACATTCATTTGATTAAATTTCTGCATTTAAATGGTGGAACCCAGTCTCTTATTTTCTTTGCTCAGTGGCGTGTAGCTTCATTGGCTCCAATGGTGCTACTCAAGAATCAGTTGATTTACCCAAGTCTGATTTTCATTAGTACAAACTTCTCCTAAAGCTGATTAAAACAATGTGTGTACAGTTTTTTGTGCAGTTTACATGTTTGTAACACTACTTTATGTGACTTCCCACCCACACAACTCAGGTAGTGCCTGAGATAATTAGAAAATGGTACTTGGTATAGATGGGGGACAATGTAATCAATGGGTTTGAAACATTAACATACTTATGTACCCTGCAGTGCACCTCTAATGAGGCGGCTACCACAAATGGCAGAAGAGGAAGGGGCAGCCGGCTGTGGAGGAATAGGTAGCGGTGTGACACTAAACAAAGTATTGTTGGACTTGGGAAAGGCGCTGCTGCACTCGCAGACACTGCAGTGCCATTATTTATTAAAACGTATTTGGAGAAGGCATTGTCTGCTGCTTAATTGAAGGGGTTAATGCACTCCGAAAACTGTTTGGTAACAGGGTGCTCGGCCCAGGACAATCTCAAGTCCTTATACAAATCAGTATCAAAGGGAAAAGGGTCTGCGCTCCATAAAAGTCCATCCTTTATTCAGTTATAGTTAAAAGCATCTCCATACACAACAGCCACTAAAACGGTAATAACCAGACCCAGGCAGAAAAGGTTCAAGATCCTCTGATGCGTTTTGGACACAGTGGGTCCTTAATCATAGATTTCACTGTGTTGTGCTGGTGCTTTTGGCCCCCTGTCTCCCAAAGACCTGCACATGGATCATTTCGTAACTGCCAGGCTGGGAGGGGCAGACCGATTGGGTGTGTAAAAAAAATTGCCCAAGGCAGCCTGAAACCAAAATTCCTGCTCAGAAAATGCAATGGGGGTGTTTTTTATATACTATATAATAAGAAAAGCTTACATTTTTCAGATTTTTTTTTTCCACAGGGGATCTCCAGACAAAACTTGTTGGAGGTCCTTCAAGCCTCAGACTAGGGGTACTCCCAGTTTTGACTAGTGGTTCTCTTTAAAGTGGGCCAACACCCAGGGGTGATCGGCCCGGGAATCTATAAGATTCCCGGGCCGATCACCTCACACACCGCGGGACATCCGAGATCGGGATGTCCCGCGGGGTGTAACCCCCCCGAACACCCCGAAAAACCTTACCTCTTCAGACGCTGCTTCCGCCGCCGCCGCCTCACTCGCGCTCCTCCAGACATGCCCGCGCCGGCCGTCTCTGAATGGCCGGCGCGGGCGCGCACACGTCAAGAGTGACGCGCGGGAGGCGGCGGCGGGCGCGATCCCTTGTCCGCCGACGGACGTCACTTGTCCGTCGGCGGGCATTGGACAGCGCAGTCACGTGGGATCGTGAAGAGGTGAGTTTTCGGGTGTTTGGGGGGGTTTTGGGCAGCGGGGCACCCCCGATCGGGGTGCCCCAGGGAAGTGGACCAATACCCAGATGAAGATGTAGTCTGGTGTCATTTTTGGGGCACTTCTAGCAACTGTTTGCTATTAACCACATGTGGCCCTCAACCATCTGATGTGGCCCCTGGCCTTCTGTGGAAAAATTGAGAGTTGAAAATAGAATGAACATGTAAAACTGAACTGGTTAGATGCGGATGGGTGAATGCACAGTGAGTGACTATAGGAGTGGGCATTGGCAAATAGAGGTAACAGCGGTGACATTGATTGTACAACACCACCCCTGGATGAAATATTCGACAGGATAATTTGATAAAATAAGTATACAGTACGTCCTGCTCCAGATAGAATACTTACACTTAAACAGATGGCGCTGCACTGCAGAGACATGTAAAACAGGCTCCTCCCGGCCCCTCAAATACCCGGGGACCTCCCACAAATCCCCAGATTTCTCTGCAGTGCTTACTGCGAAGACATGAAATTATCACTCTGTCGCAGGTGAGCGGGGCTATTAAAGCCTGCGGCCCTGTTGGACTATTCCCACCCGTCCTTCGTGTGATATGCCTCCCAGCCTGGGCTGCGCTGGTCGGGTGAAGGTAGGCGGCACCATGAGTGCTTAAGGAGCCCTGCTCCACCGCAGTCCCCCACCAAAGGGTAGGCGGTATAGGCTGATGGTGAGCCTTTATGGGATGCCCCTCCCACAACCTCATGCTGATGCTGAAAAGACATGAGTCTGCGTACCCTGTGCTGAGCAAGCGCTGGTTTTGCAATCTGGCCTGCCAGTGGCTGCACCTCGTTTCACTTCACCTTCTCCCCCAAGCTTAAATCTCACTCCTGCTGAGTTGCATACAAGTGGGGATTCTCAGCCTGATGTGTCTTCTGGACTACCTACTGCTGAGCAAATTATTGAGAGGTCCTTAGTGCGTAAGGGACCTGGTAAAAAGCGGCACCTGACGCCTTATGATACTGTTCTCCTTATGGGATCTCAGGAGTTTATGAATCTGTGTGGCTATACCCCTTCTGATGAAGGAGAGCTCTTTTCTGACTCAGGCTCATCTGATGAGAGACCAAGGGGTCATGACTATTCTGGCTCTGACCCCTGGGCCCCGGATGACACTGACAGATTATTGACCCAGATCTTTGAGGTTCTGTCTATCTCTCTCCCTGGTGAGGCTCCCAGACAAAGAGGGGAGCGCTTCCATACAGCAACATCACGTTTGGAATTCCTAGAGCAGGCACATTTCCATTCCCTTGTGCTCAAGGAATGGGAGTGCCCCAGTAAACTTCCCGGGGTCCCAAGGGATTGGGATAGGAAGTATCCCTTTCCACCTGAGGTGGTTAAATGTTGGTCATTCCCCCCCGAGGTGGATGTCCCGATAATAGGGCTATCTAATACCCCTGTCATACGTCCCCCTGATTCTACTACCCTGCGGGATGCTGAGGACCGGCGCATTGACCTGCTGGCCTCCCACACCTTTGCATGTGCGGGGACGGCGCTGCGCCCGGTCTGTGCCTCTGCCATTACTGCTGTGGCCACTAGAACCCTCATCAGAAATATGCTCGATAGTGCCTCTGATGATCTCCCCTGTGAGGTGTTTAATGCACTCTCCAGTTGTGATGTGTTTATAAATTTTGTTCTAGTAGCATTGGATGACACCATCAGAATGTGTGCAAGAACTTCTGCCCTCGTGGTGGCTATACGTCGCTTGGTCTGGCTGCGACAGTGGGGTGCTGACAATGCTGCAAAGAAGGCCCTTACTGGGATCCCCTTTAAGGGGCTACGTCTGTTTGGGGCCCGCCTAGACCTGTTTGGTAAGAGAGGTAAGTTGCCCCAGCGCAGACGGCTGCCTCGGGCCCTTCGGGGCCAGGGCCCCCCTTCCACCCCCCCACCATGGTGTTAAACAGGAAACAGGGGTGTCATTCGCGGGGGCTCGCTCAGCTCCCTGTCCCAGGAGCAGAAGACTACACCCTGGCTCTTCTGGGGGGGCTATGCCCAAATCCTCTTCCAAGTCCCCTCAAGCATGATGGAGCGCCCTCACCCGTCTGGGTGAGGAGACGGCTGTGGCACCTTGCTTAAGTCTGGAGGCATCACGCCTCAGACCGGTGGATTTAGGAGGTAGTGTCCTCCGGCTACAAGATGGTGTTTGCTGTGCGGCCTTCCCTAAGATTATCTGGTCCCGGGTACTCCTGGTCCCTGCTTCTGCTCAGGTGCTGGCGCAGGCCGTGCAAGGTCTGCTGGGTCTGGGGGTCATTTGCAGATGTCCCTCATCAGACGGCAAGGGACCCTACACCAACCCTTTCATAGTTCCCCCAAAAAGATGGGTCAGTCTGGCCCATTCTCGATTTACAGATCTTCAGCAAATTGTCAAGTACATGCGCTTTCCTCATGGAAACTCTGCGCTCGGCCATCTGCTTCTTGCACCCCGGGGGCTTCATGCCGTCCGTGGATATCAATGTGGCTTCCTTTCACATCCTTGTGTTTTCAGGACACCAAGATTCCTCAGATTCACGCTGGAAGATCAACACTGCCAATTTATGGCCGTGCCATCTGGCCTCTCTTCAGCTCCCGAAGTGCTCACCAAGGTGCTGGCGAGGGTGATGTCTCTGATGAGGCCAAGGGGCATCCGCCTGCTGCCACTACTTGGACGTTCTCATCACTTCCCAGTCTCTACATCTGGCAAAGTTGGATACTAAGCTGGTGGTGTCCATTCTGGAGTCATCTGGAGGGGTGATCAGCCACCCCAAGTCCTCACTGTCCCCTTCCTTGGTAACTTCATTCCTAGGAATGAATCTGGACACAGTTCAGGCAAGGATATTCCTTCCTCAGAAGAAGGTGGACAATCTGCTTGCACAAGTTCAGTTCCTCCTAGCTGTCTCTGTCCCTTCACCAGGCAGGGGATGCAGCTGGTGGGCCTGATGGTGGCGTGCTTTGGAACGGCCCATGTGCTCAGTCCCTCTTGGGGACTTCTCCTATTGCAACTTCTCCTATTGTCTGAATGGGACAAGGACCCAGCATCCCTGGACAGGGTCTGTGTGTCTTCCCCCCTGGTGAGGAGGTCCCTCTTGTAGTGGATGGACTCAGGGAATCTATTGGGGGGCGGAACCTGATTGCTCCTTCCTGGGAGACGGTCACCACGGATGCCAGTCTATCAGGTTGGGGGGTTCTTATGGAAGTCCCTGCGGTTCCAGGGGAGGTGGGGCCCTTAGGAGGCCCATTCACCTATCAATGTCTTGAAGCTGGGAGCGATCAGGTTAGTTCTGGCTTGCTTGACTACTCATATTCAGGGCCTGCCTGTTCAGGGGCGCACGGTCACTCTAATGGCAGTTGCCTACATCAGTCTTCATGGAGGGACCCGGAGCAAGAGGGCCCTCCAGGAAGTTTCTCTGATCCTGATCTGGGTGGAGACCAATGTTCCCTGCATTTCAGCGGTATACATTCCGGGGGAGGGGGGTCCCTCCGCAACAGGGTGTTCCAATCTCTGTATCACCGTTGGGGCCAACCGGATGTGGATCTGTTTGCGTTCCGTCACAATCACAAGTTCCAGGCCTTTGTCTCCCTGTCCCAGGATCCTCTGGCCGTGATCACGGTTGCCTCAGTAATGTCATGGCTGGACATTCAGTTTTTGTATGTCCTTTCTCCATTCCCCTTGCAAGGCAGGGTTCTGCGCAAGATTACTCTGGAAGAGGTGCCAGTGATTCTGGTGGCCAAGAAGAGTGTGGTCCGCAGACATGGTGCAGATGGCAGCAGATCAGTGCTTTCTGCCTGGAGTGCCAGTTCTGCTCACTTAGGGCCTCTTACGCCATTCCAATTACAAACTCTGGCTTTGACGGTCTGGCTGCTGAAACCTCCATCTTGATGGAGAAAGGTTTGTCTTCCTCGATGGTTGAGTCCATGGTGAAGGCTAGGAAGATGACTACTTCTTCTTCCTTTTGTTATAAGGTGTGGCGTACCTACATTGACTGGTGCGAGTCTTCAGCTCTTCCCTGTTGGGTGTTCTCAGTTCCCAGGGTTCTGGGATTTTACTGCATGGGTTGGAGTTGGGTCTCTAACTCAGTACCTTGAAGGGTCAGGTTTTATCCTGTCTGTCTTCTTTCAGGAGTCTTTTGTTCAGCACTCTTTGATTAAGACTGCTTTTAGGGGGTCACTCGTGTGCGTTCCCCACGACAACCTATGGTCCCTGTTTTGGGATTTGGAATTGGTCTTGCCGGCCTTGCAGGGTGCTCCCTTTGTACCTTTGCAGGATGCTGCCTTGGCCATTCTTACGCTCAAGGTTGTGTTTCTGGTGGCTATCACTTCTGTCAGGCGTGTGTCTGAGTTGGCGGCGCTGTCCATTCAGCCCCCCTACTATGAGAGGCACTAGGACAAGGTGTTGTTTCGTTTCAAACCTGATTTTCTGCCTATAGCTAGTGTCTGTCTTTCTTTTGAATCAGGATATTGTTCTTCCTTTTTTTGTGCCCTAACCCTAGCAATGCTAAGGAGAGAGTTTTTGCACTCTTTGGATGTGGTTAGGTGTCTGAAGTACTATCTGGTGGCTTCTGCACCTTTCAGGAAAATTGATGCTTTTTTGTGGTCCCTTCTGGTCCAAGGAAGGGTTTGGCTCCTGCCAAGTCTACTATCAGCAAGTGGATTCGTCAGGCTGTGATTCAGGCCTACTCTGCTAAGGGGAAGAATCCTCCCTTCGCCTTACTGCTCATTCTGCTCGTGCTATTGGTGCCTTTTGGACCTTCCAGCACCAGGCTTCTGTTGAACAAGTTTGCAAGGCCGCTACTTGGTCTTCTGTTCATACCTTTTCAAAGTTTTACAAGGTTGATGTTAGGGCCTCAGCTGTTGCTGTTTTTGGTTGTAAGGTTTTGCAGGCGGCAGTGGTTTAAACTGTCTGCTGTTACCTTCTTTGTTGGGGATCCCACCCTACTTATGGACACTGCTATTGGATGTCCCAAGTGTAAGTATTCTATCTGGAGCTGGACGTACTGTATACTTAGAATAATACAATTTTGTGAAATACTCAACTGTAGAATTGGTATTATAAGTATACAGTACGTCCTGCTCCACCCCACCCTGGTTATTTTGCATTATTGTAGATCCCCTGTATGGTGATTGTTATCATTGTTATAGTTACCAGTCTTTGGTTGTTAAATTCTCCCGGCTTCTTTTTTACTGCTTTTCAATGCTGGGGATTTGTGGGAGGTCCCCGGGTATTTGAAGGGCCGGGAGGAGCCTGTTTTACATGTCTCTGCAGTGCAGCGCCATCTGGCAGAGGATAACCCAAGTGTAAGTAATCTATCTGGAGCAGGACGTACTGTATACTTATAATACCAATTCTACAGGTGAGTATTTCACAGAATTGTATTTTTTCTATAATAATTGTACACTTAAAATGGGTGGAAGCTTAGATGGGTTGAGTATTGGGGACATGGTTAAGATATGCGACCGATGGGGGGCTATAAATAAGAGACCCATATATTCAGAGAGATAAGCCAATCGCCATGTGTATTGCTAGCATGTGGGGATTGTTATTCATGAATGTAGAGGTGTAGTGGTGTTTGTGATGATAGTAGGTATCCTAATCCCATTATGCTATTCCAAATGAAAAAATCTATTCATTGTGCCCAGCGACCAGGTTCCAAATCATTTATAGTGGACCAGCAGTCAAACATGACTTAAACTAGATCAGCACAAACAGTGCTCATATGTATCCCTCCCCACGGCAATGTACCTTTTTCTGACTCTGGCTGTAGCAAATTTTAAAAACAAAATGGCGGCTTATGCATTGCAGGCCGCTTGCTAACAGGAAGTGCTGCTGGGCTTCCTGTTACTGCTTATTGTCAGTTGAATCCAGGCAGTAGCATGGCTGAGATGCTGGGAGAGGAAGCTCCAAAATGGCCGCTTCATTTCTTTTCCAACTGTTCCATCATTTCATCTTTACAGGAACGTGCAGTTTTGTTGTATATCACACATTTATCGGTTTGTATTTTATTCTTGAACATATTCTTTATTTTGCATTTGAATGGTGTGCCTATGTAAATCATGTATATTATCCCAGACAAATAAAACAATGGCCTGGAGATTTACTTTAAAGCTTTGAAGAAAACAAGTGTCTTGTCTGTTGTGTCATAGAAAGCAGATTCCCCCTTTCCAATGCCTAACCTGAAAAATGGAGCTGGTTAAAGTGAACCTGTAACCATATACAATTTGTTAATATAAACTGACCAGATGTCCCACTTTCGGTGGGCCAGTCCCACTTTGGGGCATGTTGTCCCAAAACTCTCAGGACACCTAAAATCTCACTTTGCTGACATGGCAAAAACATTAAACGCCCTTATCCGTGATGAAGGAATGCACGCCTCATGATTCTCATGAAGAATAAGACCTTATATGATCACTGCTGGGGTGTGGGTCTGCTTTAACTGCTTTATGTCTAATAACTGTGTGTTGCATTTCTGAATAATGCTCATTGCTTCAGACCTGTTAACTAGGACATCTGGCAGTAGGAGGAAGTGCAACCATGACTTTGCTTGTTTTACTCTTGCATAAAGGAGAAGTTGGTCAATCTTAAATATAATTCACATTTTCTTTTCGTGTAAGAATTTTTACATTTTACACAAAGTGGTCGATTCAAAGCCAGGTGAGATTTCTCGCCCTTTTTAGGATAGAAAATTGCCATTGTCTACCAGGTGTAAAAGTTCACATGGATCTGAATCGGCCCCAATGTAGACAATGAAAGTCAATGTCAGTATTCTCTTCTAAAAATCGAATGAGAATTTTCACCTGGCTCTGAATCAACCACAAGGTGTCTGAATCTTCTTTTCCCATCTAGGATGTCTGGTAATAAATAAATGCACAAAAAACAACCGTTTTTGCCTTTTTTTTTATTTTTCCTTCTGTAGGTATTCAGTTGCCTGATGTGGTGCGGCCCCACTTTTGGCTGTGAGGAAGGTGCCTACTTTTCGGGCAGCATCCTGGTGAGCAACAACCCCTTCAGTGCCACAATCCTTCTCCCTTCATACAACCTGGCTCTCAATTGCTCTGTCCTGGTCTGTGGCCAGCTCTTACCCCCTATAATTAAGGCCAGACTTCTGGTACAAAGTCTTCTGCACTCTGGTGATGGGCAGTCACCTAGGTTCCAATTCCTGGGCATACTTTCATGCATTTTTCCTTGCTTTGACGGAAGCATTATCAGCAGGTGGGAAAGAGGGGGGTAACTGGACAGACTTTTTGGTGCAGCTAGGCCGCCCCTGAGTGGTAACTAGATAATCTGTTTGCCATGACAAGTTATTATTCTAAGTGTGCCATACACTCCGCTTCGGTCTTCATGACATCTGGGTAATCTGCAGGGCGAACTTCTGCAGAGATGAATATGCAAAAAAGAAAGCCCCTCCCGGTCCATATATACCTGGGACCTCCCACCAATTCCCCAGTTCCTTCTCTGCAGGGAAGGCGACAAGACAGAAGACTCGCGCCCGGCCTTCTATTGTCCCTATTACTGCCAGGACCCTTCTAAATTGCCCTATATTGAGCCTCCCAGCTTAGGCTGCGGGTCCTGGTGAAGGTAGGAGCACCCTATGGGTGCAGCAGGAGCACTGCACCACCATGAGACCTCACTATGGGGTAGGCGGTTATCCAGGTTTCTTGGTGATCCTGGTGTGGGATGCCCCGTCCCTCTAGGCTTATGGCCGGCTTCTGGCAGGGTTCCCCCCCTTCTGGGGCCCTTATTCCCCTCCGGGGGGGGGGGGTTGCCTGGCCTGGCCGATATTTCGTTTTCCCCAGTTTGTGTCCCTGTGTGCTGAGTGTTTTTACTGTGTGTGTGTGAATGTCAGACTGCCTTTACTGGCATACCAGGGACTAGTGGCAGCCTGGGGGAGCTTCTCCCCCTCAGGCTGCGTTTGGGAAGGGGGCGGGGCCAGGCTCTCGGTGTGGCTGCGGTAGCCCCGCCCCCTTCTTTGACGCGATTGCTGTGCTCGTTTCTAGGGGTCACGCGTTGCTGGGAGGCGGGCGTGGCCTCGGCAAACGCGCGTTCTGCGCTGGCCATCCCTCCCCCCTGCTCTTCCTCCTCATGCATGAGGCTTCGTGGGGGCCATCTTCTTGAGCAGGCCGCATAGCAGATCGGTGTGGTAAGAGCCCGATGGCCACTTCCTTAGCTTGTGTGTGTGGGGGCCCCCACTGGTCTAAAGCATGTGTGTGTGTTAATTACACTGTCTGGCTGGGATATGGTATATGTATGTGTGTATGTATGTGATATATATATATATACGGTATATATATATATATATATATATATATATATATATATATATATACACATATTGTGTGGCTGCAAGATCAAATGCTGTGGTCTTTTACAATGTAAGGTTATGGCCACTTTTACACAGCTCTGCACTTATGTTGCTTGTTTTGTGTGTTACAGGTTGCCCGGTATATGTGCATATTAAGGGGTCCCTCCTGGGGTCCCTAGTGTAAAATTGTCCACCTAAAATCCTCCCACCGGGACTTTTAAGGGGCATCCCGGGTAGCTTATGCATAATTCCCTGCGGTCTTGCGACTGACCACAAAAATTCACCATATGGAGGCTCCGCAGGATACTTGGCTCGGGATCCCTCTGGGACAATCCGGGCCATGTGTGGGGTGCGGGGTATCCCTTACGGGGGTGAATGTGCTGATCTGTATACCATGCGCACAAAAGGCCATAACGTGGCAGTCTGGTACCCAGCCTTCTGGGTCTGCTCCTCCTGCTTCATCGCCTTCCCCTCCCCACCTTATCCGTACCCCAAGTGACATTGGTACCAGTGGGGAGTCGCTTTCTGATGTTTGGGCAAGGTTGGCCGGCATCGAGAAAATTATTGCTAGCACGGTGGGCAAGAAGGCCCAGGCTAAAAGGAGACATTTGTCGTCGGCCCAGCCATTGTGGGATGTTGACGACGAGTCTGCTGATTTGTCCGATTATTCCCCATTAGAGGAGGGGGAATTGTATCAGGATTCAGAGACTGACTTTGTTCAGTCTGGGAATTCCAATGTCGGGTAGGCGCTGGGGGATACCGTAGATACGGCCACTGTTTTGTCACATTTATTGGAGGTGTTGGATATTGAACCGCCTGAGGCGCCCCCTCTTAAGAAGGGGGAATTTTTTGGGGCCTGCAAGCCCCGTCTGGAATTCCCTACCCAGGGTCATTTTGATGCGCTGATCCTTAGAGAATGGGAGAGGCCCAGTCAGCTTCCTGGTGTGCCTCAGGGATGGGATAAGAAATATCCTTTTCCAGGGGAGGCGGTTAAGCGCGGGTCTTCTCCTCCCGAGGTCGACGCGCCTGTTTTAGGTTTGACCAACTCTTCTGTGCGGAACACCCCTGACGCCACTTCCCTTAAGGATGGCGAGGATAAGCGCCTTGATCAGATGGCGTGTCACGCATTTGCCAGGGTGGGCTCGGCCCTGCGGCCTGTTTGTGCATCTGCCCTGGTGTCGCTTGCTACCAGGTCTCTTATCAGGGACTGGCTGAATAACGCTCAGTTTGATCCAGCCTGCGCTGAGTTCGCTATCCTTAAGAAATGCGAATTGTTCATGGATTTTGTCATGGCTGCGATGGAAGACTCTATTGTCGTGTGTAGTAGGACTTCAACCTTACTGGTGGCTATGAGCAGATTGGTCTGGCTCTGCCAGTGGACAGCGGACGTTGGGGCCAAGAAGTCGCTCACAGCTCTTCCCTTCTTGGGTTCACGGCTGTTTGGAGATAAATTGGATGCTGTTGCTAAAGGAGGTAAGTTACCTCAGCGGAGGAAACAGCGCCGACCCTTTCGGGAGGCGGGTTCGTTCACTCCTTCCTTTCGAGGGGCCAAAGCGACTAGGGGTTTGGCCTTCTCAGGTGTCAGGGGCTCGTCCTGGAACAGAGGCAGAGGTCAGGGACCGTCCTGTGCCTGCCTGGGGTCCCAAGCCTGCCGTTAAACCGGCTCAGCAATGAAGGGGCGCCCTCACCCGCAAGGGTGGGGGGACGGCTGTGGCTCTTCTTCCAGGTCTGGGCCCGGGAGGTCACAGACAATTGGATCTTGGAAGTGGTCTCCTCTGGGTACAAACTGGAGTTCGAGTACTGGCCGCCCCCAAGATTCTTAAGGTCTCGGGTGCCCTCAGGCTGCACAGGGGCTCCTGTTAGCAGTAAAAAACCTTCTGGACATGGGGGTTATATGCCCGGTGCCTCTGTCGGAGACAGGCAGGGGTTTCTACTCCAACCTTTTCACGGTTCCCAAAAAGGAGTGTTTGGTGAGATCCATTCTAGCTTTCAAGGTTCTCAACAGATTTATCAGAGACAAAAAGTTCCGCATGGAGACTCTGCGCTCGGCTATCAATTCCCTTCGCCAAGGGGATTTTATGACATCCATAGACATCAAGGATGCATATCTGCATGTTCCAATTCTTCAGGCACATCAGAGATTCCTCCAGTTTGCGGTGGAGGATCAACATTATTAGTTTGTAGCTCTTCCCTTCGGTCTGACCTCGGCACCGAGGGTCTTCACCAAGGTTTTGGCGGGCATAATGGCTCTGCTCAGATCTCAGGGCATTCGCATTGTGCCTTATCTGGACGATCTGTTGATATCTATAGCTTCTTCCCTCCATCAGGCGGAGCTGGACACCCACCAGGTGGTGTCGACCCTGGAAAGGTTCGGGTGGGTGATCAACCGCACCAAGTCGTCTCTCTCCCCGTCGTGTGATTTCATTTCTGGGCATGAATCTGGATACCATTCGGGCCAGAGTGTTTCTGCCCCAGTCCAAGGAGATTCAGGGCCTGATCCGCCTTCTTCTGGACAGTCCTTGTCCCTCTATCCGACAGGGGATGAAACTGGTGGGTTTGATGGTATCCTCCTTCGAGGCGGTGCCATTTGCACAGTTTCACATGAGATCTCTTGAACTTCACCTATTGACGTATTGGGACAGGTGCCCTCAGTCATTGGATCAACCTTTCAGGATGTCTCCCAGGGTTCGGCAGTCCTTTCGGTGGTGGCTGGACTCGAGCAATCTGGTGAAGGGCAGATCCTTTCTGATCCCTTGTTGGGAGACGGTTACCACGGATGCCAGCCTGTCGGGCTGCGGAGGTTATTGGAAGAGTCATCAGTTCAGCAGGGTGTGGGGTCCCCAGGAGGCTCACACCCCCATCAATGTCTTGGAGCTCAGAGCCGTTCGACTGGTTCTGGCTCGGCTGACCCCACATTTACGGGGTCTTCCGGTTCAGGTTCGTTCGGGCAACCGAACGGCAGTGGCTTACATAAATCACCAAGGAGGGACTCGCAGCAGGAGTGCCCTCAGGGAAGTCTTTCTGATCCTGCACTGGGCGGAGAGCAATGTTCCTTGCCTTTCGGCAGTCTACATTCCGGGAGTGGAAAGCACGGAGGCGGATTCCCTGAGCAGGGGATCCTCTCGCCACGGAGAGTGGTCTCTCAATCCCGAGGTTTTTCTGGATCTTTGCCGCAAGTGGGTGACTCCGGAGGTGGATCTCTTTGCCTCGAGGCACAATCACAAACTTCCGGCCTTTGTGTCTCTTTCTCAGGATCCTCTGTCTCTGGCAGTGGATGCCTTGTCACTGGCTTGGAAGGAGTTGGGATTTCTGTACCTGTTTCCACCCGTCTCCATGCTGGGCAAGGTAGTTCGCAAACTGGTTCTAGAAGGGGCACCAGCGATTCTGGTGGCTCCAAGGTGGCCAAGAAGGGTTTGGTACGCAGACGTCGTAAGGATGGCCGTAGACCAGTACCGGCTTCCCTTGTTGCCGGACCTGCTATCTCAGGGTCATCTACTTTACCCCAATTTACAAACGCTAGCTTTGACGGCTTGGCTGCTGAAACCTTCATCTTGAAGGAGGAAGGTTTGTCTGAGGCTGTTGTTCAGACCCTGATTAGGGCTAGGAAGCGGTCCTCTTCTGGCATTTATTATAGGACTTGGAGGTCCTATATTGATTGGTGTGAGGCCAGGGCCTTGCAGGGTTTTTTCTATACCCCGGATTTTGGAGTTTCTTCAGCATAATCTGGATCTTGGGTTCCAGCTTAGTTCTTTGAAAGGACAGGTTTCTGCTCTGTCCGTTTTCTTCCAGAGGTCTTTTGCTTTACACCCACTGGTTAAGACCTTTTTTTCAAGGGGTGGCGCATGTGCGGCCCCCTCGGAAGGCTGTAGTTCCTGTTTGGGATTTGAATTTGGTTCTTTCGGCTCTGCAGGTTCCTCCTTTTGAGCCGCTGCAGGATATTGCTCTTTCGGTTCTCACTCAGAAGGTTGCCTTCTTGGTGGCTATTACCGCTGTTCGGCGTGTCTGAGTTGGCGGCCCTGTCGATTCAGGCCCCTTACTTTGAGAGACACCAGGATAAGGTGGTTTTTCGTTTTAAGCCGAATTTCTTTCCTAAGGTGGTGTCTGCTTTCCACCTCAATCAGGATATTGTTCTCCCTTCCTTGTGTCCTAAGCCTAACAATGACAAGGAGAGGGTTCTGCACAATTTGGACGTTGTTCGCTGTGTGAAGTACTATTTGGTGACTACTTCTTCCTTCCGCAGGACGGATGCTTTTTTTCGTGGTGCCCTGCGGGCCCAGGAAAGGTTTGCCACCTGCTAAGTCTACGATTAGCAAATGGATTCGTCAGGCCATTGTTGGGGCCTATTCTGCTAAGGGGAGGACTCCTCCTTTTAGGGTCACTGCGCACTCTACTCGTGCGGTCGGTGCGTCCTGGGCTTTTCAGCACCAGGCTTCTGTTGAACAAGTTTGTAAGGCTGCTACTTGGCCGTCTGTTCATACTTTTTCCAAGTTTTACAAGGTTGATGTGTGGGCTTCAGCGGATGCTGTTTTTGGCCGCAAGGTTCTGCAAGCTGCAGTGGTTTGAGTTGGTATATTCTTTACTGTTTCTGGTTCCCACCCATGACGGACACTGCTATTGGATGTCCCAGATGTCATGAAGACCGAAGTGGAGTGTATGGCACACTTGGAACAATACCGTTTTGTGAGTACTCACCTTTAGAACGGGTATTATGAGTGTGCCATACACTCCACTTCGCCCCACCCCTTTTTTTTCAGGTATTCTGGGGCTTTTATATGGTGAACCATTGGTTTTGATTGTTACGGTTATATTTGGTTCTTCCTGGTCCCTTTACTGCTTTTATACACTGGGGAATTGGTGGGAGGTCCCAGGTATATATGGACCAGGAGGGGCTTTCTTTTTTGCATATTCATCTCTGCAGAAGTTTGCCCTCTACTGGAGATTACCCAGATGTCATGAAGACCGAAGTGGAGTGTATGGCACACTCATAATACCCGTTTTAAAGGTGAGTACTCACAAAACGGTATTTTTTTACTTGTATTGTCCGCGCTCGCGTTTTGTACGCCGCTCCGCGGCTGGCGGCGACATTCGCCTCGTGTTGCTGAGATGTAATTGCCGCTGGGGGGTCATGTGGAGCGCGATTCGCGCTCTTGGGGGGGGGAGGGTCCCGAAGATGACGCTTTTTGCGTCCTACCGCCACTGCCTGCCCCTCAAGGTCCTTGCGGGAGCCATTTTGTTTAAGTTTGTCTTCTCCTGACCTGCGGTACTGCGGCGCGCTGCTGACCTGCCTGGTTGTGCGATCGGCTTCTTGGTCCGTGAGTCCCCTTCGGGGTTGTGTTGTGCTCTTGTCACCACATTATGGGAATGTTATGTGTGGTTTTCTTATGTCTTTCAGGCAGGATTAACGTGACTGTGGTTTCTCCTGGCCCTATTCCCTTTTGCATCTCCCACCTTCCCTAGCGGGTTTTGGGGCATCCCATGTGGCTCTTGTTAGCATTAACCCTATACTGGCCAGTGTGCCCACTCTAATCACCATATGGAGGCTTCCGGGGATAATGTGCTTGGGGTTCCTTCAGGACAAGCCCAGCTGTGTGTTGCGTGTGGGGTATCCCCTGTTAGTGACGGTGTTGGGTATGTGTGCCCTGCGCCCTGAAGGTACTTGCGCTGCAGTCTGGGTTGCCTGCTACGCTGCCCAGCTCTGCTCCCCCTTCTACATCACCTACCCCCCGTGCCTGCATTTGACCCCTAGTGAGGGACATGCTAGTGGGGAATCAAACTGTGACTTGTCCTTGCGGGTGGCCAGCCTGGAAAGCCGCATCCACCTCGGGGGAAACGACTAGCGCTTAACCACATCAGCAGGAAATGGATACCTCCTGTCCCAACTTTTAGGCACCGCGGGCAATCTGCTAGGACGTTCCCACTCTTTAAGCACCAAATTATTGAAGTGGCTCTGCTCAGGGAACTCCAAGCGTTAACAGTGTGAAAAAGCTCACCCTGCTGCCTTTTAGCCGGGACAGGAAGTGTAATACACAGTACTTTAAAAATGTGAGACAACAGCCTGTCCAAATCCTCAGGAGACCATGGGTCTTCTCCAAAAGGAGATCCAGTACCACCATAAACCTCCTGCTGCTCCTCAGAGAAAAGTTCCCCCTCTTCTAGGGAGTACAGGCCAGGGAAAGAAAACTGTCCCTCATCCTCCTCAGGAAAAAGGTAAACAGCAGGAGTTAAATGCTGCTTCTTGCCAGAAGCCTTACGGGGGACCGGCCCAGCCATATGCCATGATTCTGAGTGCTCTGAGGAGCAGCAAGAGTTGAGACAGGAGGTATCCATTTCCTGCTGATGTGGTTAAGCGCTGGTCGTGTCCCCCCGAGGTGGATGCTCCCGTGCTTGGGTTGTCCTCAGTCATGCATTCCCCTGACACTTCTACTCTGAGAGATGGTGAGGACCGGCGTGTTGATCAGCTGGCCTGTCACGCATTTGCTTGTGCAGGGACTGAGCTGCGCCCTGTGTGCGCTTCTGCCATCACTGCTCTTGCTCTTAAAGGGTTACTCAAGTGCCTTCTGGATAATGCCTCGGATGCCAGTAAGGGGGAGGAGTATAGATCCCTCCTGCTTTGCTATGAATTTGTGGCATTTATTCTTTCTGCTATGGATGATGCGGTCAGGATGTGTGGTATGACTTCTGCCCTTTTGGTGGCTATACGTACACAGCTCTCTTTGGCTGCGTCAGTGGGCGGCTGATAATGCTGCTAAGAAGGCTCTCACTAGCTTCCCCTTGACTGGGCTACGGCTCTTTGGGGAGCGTCTGAATCTGTTTGCCAAGGCTGGTAGGCTGCCTCAACGCAGGAGGCAGCCGCGGGCCTTTCGGGGGGCTGGTTCTTCCCTCCCCTCCTTCCGTGCTCCCAGGTCCGGTCGGGGTGCACCATTTGTGGGGGCACGTAGAGACCCTTGGGGCTGGGGTAGAGGCCGTGGTCGCCCCGGTCTCTCATGGGGTCCCAAGTCCAAATCTTCCCCCAAGCCCCCTCAGGCATGAGGAGGCGCCCTCACCCATTCGGGTGGGGGGACGGTTGCTGCTCTTTGCTTACGTTTGGAGACTGCACGTCTCATACCAGTGGATTCAGGAGATGGTGTCCTCCGGGTACAAGATAGAGTTTGCAACCTGGCCGCCCCCAAGATTCATCAGATCCCGGATGGTTCAAGATCCCTTGTCAGTTCAGGGCTTGCGGTCCAAAGCCTTTTGGATTTGGGGGTCATTTGCCTGGTGCCCTTTCAGGAAAGGGGCAGAGGTTTCTATTCCAATCTGTTATTTATCCGGTTCAAGCATTTTCGCATGGAGACCCTGCGCTCGGTGGTCAGTACCTTGCGTCTGGGCGACTTCATGACTTCTGTGGACATCAAAGATGCTTACCTTCATGTTCCTATCTTTCCAGGTCATCAGAGATTTCTCAGGTTCGCTCTGGAGGATCAGCACTACCAATTTGTGGCCTTACCTTTCGGTCTTACCTCAGCCCCTCGGGTCTTCACCAAGGTGCTGGCGGGGGTGATGGCTCTGTTGAGATCTCAGGGCATTCGCATCCTTCCTTATCTGGACGACATTCTGATTGCGTCTCAGTCCTTCCATCAAGTCGAGCTGGATACCCAGATGGTGGTCGCCACGGTCTTCGGTTGGGTGATCAACTACCCCAAGTCTTCTCTGTCTCCGTCCTTGGTGACGTCCTTTCTGTGCATGACTCTGGATACCTCTCAGGTCAAGGTTTTTCTGCCTCAGCAGAAGGTGGAGGGCCTGCAGATGCAGGCACGGTCTCTGATTTCTTGTCCTCATCCCTCCATTCGGCAGGGGATGCAGCTGGTGGGCCTGGTGTCATGCTTCGAGGCGGTTCCTCAGTTTCACATGAGACCTCTTCAGTTGCGCCTCTTGTCAGTTTAGGATTGGGACCCTGTGTCCCTGGATCAGACCTTTGTTCTGTCCCCTCTGGTCAGTCAGTCCCTCTCGTGGTGGCTGGACTCAAGGAATCTCCTAGTAGGCAGGACCTTTCTGCCTCCTTGCTGGGTCACCACAGATGCCAGTCTGACAGGTTGGGGGGGCTTTTGGAAGTCTCTGAAGTTCCAGGGTCAGTGGGGTCCTCAGGAGGCCCATGCCCCCATCAACATTCTGGAACTACGGGCGATAAGGTTGGTTCTTTCCCAGTTGACCCCACACCTTCGGGGTCGGGCTGTTCAGATCCGCTCAGACAACTGGACGGCGTTGCCTACATCAATCATCAGGGAGGGACTCGGAGCAAGCAAGCCCTCAAGGAAGTGTCCCTGATACTGTCCTGGGCAGAGGAGAACGGCATATTGGCAGTTTACATCCCGGGAGTGGAGAACCTGGAGGGAGACTCCCTGAGCAGGGGGATGTCTCGGCTGGGGGAGTAGTCCCTCAGCGTAAGGGTGTTTCACTCTCTGTGCCACCGCTGGGGTCTGCCGGATGTGGACCTGTTTGCTTCACATCACAATCACAGACTTCCATTCTTCGTCTCTCTGTCTCAGGATCCTCTGGCCTTTGCCACGGATGCGCTGGCAATGCCTTGGAGGGGTTTTCGGCTCCTCTATGTGTTCCCTCCGTTTCCTCTGTTGGGCAGGGTGCTGCGCAAGGTAGCCCAGGAAGGGGTGCCAACCATTCTGGTGGCACCCCTGTTGGCCAAGAAGGGTGTGGTTCGCAGACATCGTGCAGTTGGCAGTAGATCAGTACGTTCTGCCCAAGGATCCAGATTTGCTCACTCAGGGGCAGCTGTGCCATCCCAATTTACAAACGCTGGCTTCAACGGCTTGGCTGCTGAGACCTCCATCTTGATGGAAAAGGTTTGCCTGCCTCTGTTGTTGATACCATGATTAGGGCTAGGAAGAAGTCCTCGTCCTTTATCTACTACAGGGTCTGGCATGCTTACATTGCCTGGTGTCCAAATCTCTTCCATGTCGGGTGTTTTCTGTTCCCAGGATTCTGGAATTCTTGCAACATGGTTTGGATTTGGGCCTTCAACTTCGTACCCTCAAAGGTCATGTTTCAGCTCTGGCAATTTTTTTCCAAAGATCTTTTGCCAGTCACCGTTTGGTTAAGACTTTTTTTCCAGGGGGTTTCTCATGTGCGTCCGCCACGTAAACCTTTGTTACCAGTTTGGGATTTGAATCTGGTATTATCTGCTCGTCCTTTTGAGCCTCTCCGTGAGGCTGCTTTGCCCATTTTGACTCTCAAGGTAGCCTTTTTGGTGGCTATTGTCAGGCGTGCTTCTGAGTTGGCGGCGCTTCCATTAAACCTCCTTATTTTGAGCGACAGCAGGACAAGATGGTGTTTCGGTTTAAACCAGATTTCTTGCCTATGGTTGAGTCTGCTTTTCATCTCAATCAGGACATTAGGCTCGATTCAGAGAGACACAAAAAAACTTTCGGTTTGGTGCCGACGTCGTAACATTTTCAAAATTTCCCGCTCTCGTATGAGCGTTCGAGCGATTCTATGCATGCATTGAAAACCTTGTGTAAAGTTTCCGTCCGTTCGTACGGCAGATTACGAATTACGCGGATGTCATTTTCCATCCAGACTTTTCCGTTTCATTTCCACATGTTACAACGTAGGCTTTCGTTTTTGCCCTTTTCCCATCGTATCCTCCAACGAATCCTTTACGTTTCCCGATAGATTCTGTTTCCATTTTACCAAAAATAAACGTCCAGACGGAATCCTTACGATCTTGCGCCTGCGCACTACAAACTTAAGTCATGAAAGTGCTCGCCTACATATTTGCCACCCTCACTTCTACTACAATGTTTAGCTAAACCACTTAGCACTCCATCCTCCATCTTCCCTTTTGGACCCTTAAAGCTCACCCAAACCACTTATCACTATCCTCCATCTTCCCTTTTGGACCCTTAAAGCACACCCAAACCACTTATCGGTCATGTGAATATTCATCTTTAAATATTTCTGTGCCTATTAGTTTTGTGTTAATGTAGTTTGTTAATGAAATGACAATGTAACTTTTTAAAAATAATTACCAGCATCAAATATGCATTTTTAAAAAATGTGTTAAATTTCAACTTTTTACAACTATAAATAATTAAATACATAGCAATGGCAGGCCACTGAACATTATTCTTCATCTGTGGTCCCCAACGAGTTGCACAGCTCCTGCATCTCGCCCACCAACTGAAGGAACCCTGACACTCAGTTGTGCCACTCTGGCACGTGTGGTCCCTGTAAATTACAATTTTGGGATAACCTTGTTGGGGTCATACTGCAGTGCCCCCCCCCCCCCCGTATGGTCCAAACACCTAAATCTGGACTTCATAAGCCAGAGGGCCCTCGCCACCACGGCCCGGGTTTTGCATAGTGCCCGATTAGAGAACCCCTGGCCCGCATTCTGCAGGCAAAGAACGGGCATTAGGAGCAAGGGCGAGCAGCACATCTTGCAGTTCCTGCAACCAAATATAAAATAATTACACAAAGCAAAGGTAACCGACTAAAACACTAACTCCTACAACACATTAAAATTCAAGTTCAACAATTCAAATATAATTCACAAAGGACATAAGTCTTAAAAAATATAGCAATTATGTGGATGTGTGGAAAAATACATTTTTACATGCTAAAGACTAATTTAGGTCAGCATTAAAATGCATCTATAAGGCATACATGAAATGTATTGATTCAGGTATGCATTGCTATACAATTTATGGCCTCGGCCATGCTGATACATGCAATGCCTTGGTGCTAAAGGCGCGCAGACTCCTCCACATAGCCGCAAAACATGTTCAAAAATAGCAATCCGAGTCCTCAGAGGTGTCGGAAGTGGTTTTACAATTATACGAATTTATAGGGTGGTGAGCCGTCGGCAAACAGCTCTCTGAATGTGACGTAAACCATCCCAGCAACGGAAGTTTTCTGAAGGAACGAAAATTTTCCAATTTTGTTTGGAAATGTTCCGAATTGCTTTCGCTAATCGAAAGCGCATATACGCATTCTCCCGAACGTTCGTGCGAGTGAAAAATGTACGAAAAAAAGCAAAAAAATGACAAACACCCACCAAAACTTTCACAGACAGCTACGAAAGTCCTGACGAATGTTTCTTTGAATCAAGCCTATTGTCTTGCCTTCCTTGTGTCCTAATCCTGCTAATTCCAAGGAGAGGACTCTGCATTCTTTGGATATGGTCAGGGTTCTGAGTTTTACTTGGTAGCTACGGAATCTTTCAGGAAGACTGATGCTCTTTTTGTTCTTCCTTCTGGCCCTAGGAAGGGTTTGCCTCCGGCTAAGTCCGTTATCAGCAAGTGGATTCGTCAGGCAGTGGTGCAAGCCTATTCTGCTAAGGGGAAGGAACCTCCCTTCCACCTTACTACTCATTCCACTTGTGCTATTGGGGCCTCTTGGGCCTTTCAGCACCAGGCTTCTGTTGAACAAGTTTGTAAGGCCGCAACTTGGTCTTCTGTTCATAAGTTTTACAAGGTTGATGTTAGGGCCTCAGCTGATGCTGCTTTTGGCCGCAAAGTTCTTCAGGCGGCAGTGGTTTAAACTGCCCGCTGTTGTTCTTGGGGATCCCACCCTACTTTATGGACACTGCTTTTGGACGTCCCAAGCGTAAAGAATATTTATGAAACAGGACGTGCTGTATACTTGGAAAAATACAATTCTGTGAGTACTCGCCTGTAGAATTGATTTTGTAGTATTTCCTGTTTTACACCCTCCCTTGTTATCACTTTTCTTGGTTACTTCTGTATGGTGATTTGTTCAAACGTTTGGTTGGGGTTCCCCTTATTTTTATTCTCCCGGCTAACACTGGGAATTTGTGGGAGATTTCTGTCCTTTTATAGGGCTGGGAGACACCACAAGTCTCTTCTGCAGTTCACTGCGCCACCTTGTGGCGGATATCCCAAGCGTAAAGAATAACAGGACGTGCTGTATACTACAATATCAATTCTACAGGTGAGTACTCACGGAATTGTATTATTTTAAAGTGTGTTCTGTTTACAGCTCTAAGCCAGGGTAGAAGACTGGATGTGTAGGAATGTGCTTCAGTAAGGGGGGGGGGGAGTCTTTCTAGTTGGGCAAGTCCAGCTTCAGAGCAGCACCAAGGTAAAGGTAAGCTTGCTAAGAGAAGGACCACCTGGCTGATCTCACAGGATACGAGATCAATTTTAGCTGGATCACACTAGATTGGCTTTTTCTTTACATCAGGGCAGTCCAAGCAGGGCTTTTGTATGGGACACATCCATAAAGGGGGCCCAGCTTCGGCCCTGATAGCAGACCCACAGCTACTTTGCCTGCACTCCCAGTTCATCAGATAAATCATGAAACCTGGGTGGCAGCCTGAACTCTTTTCAAGCCCCAGTAACTCACTCATCCACTTCCTCTCAAAGACCCAATCAGGACCTGTAAGGAAAGAGGCCCAGAAATGTATGTTGTTGCCCCTGGACTTCGGGTGCTGCCTTGTTTAAGTTAATCAAGCTGCTCTTTTCTTTGCAGGTTATTGTTGTTCCCTTCTAATTGTGGCTTGTGATTCTACTATGCTCTTCTTTTTGCCCAAGGGGGCTGGCAATAGTGCATGCTGTGTAAAGTGGTCCTGAGGCAGAAGGGGTCAATTTCTTTAATGTCTTGGTATTTCTTTGATGCAATGCTTTTTTTCTGCCACCTAAAAATCATACATTCCATATTTATATATTAGGCAGACAAAGTAAAAATATTCGCAAAGAGGAGCACGTACCTTGTGTACTTAAAAGATACAACTTGTACTAAGTAAGCAGTACTGTTTGTTCTTTCATGCAAAAGGTTAATGATTAATTGGCAGGGGAGGTTTCTGTGATTCCGCAGAATGGATCCAAGTAAGACCTGTACCAGCAAGGTGATTCACTTTCACCATGATGCATCACTCTTATCTTGGAGTACACATTCTACTGCCAAAGCTGGCAACTGGAGAAAAACAAGCCTGCACCTTTTTTGATATTATAGATGTATATATATCTTTATTTTATAAAGACTTATTAAAAAAAATGTCTTTCTACATTTTTAATGCATAGCCACATATAATGTCGAAGGAATGCTCTGTTTTTATAAAACCGTTTTTAAAAAATGTTGCCCAACTCTCATCCTTTTGATTGTATATCAAATAAGAGCAGGAACAAGCAAGCAGACATTACTCTTAGGTAGTGATGAGTGAACCCAAACCACAAGTACGTGTCCCCGAACCCAACACAGACTTCAGCTAGAGGTCTGTGGTTGGGTTCGACTGAACCCAAAAAGCTGGTGATTGGCTGCTAAGTTTTTTAGCCCATAACAACCATAGCCATTGTCGAACTGTGATTGGCCACTGGGCATGTGACCCCACTATTTAACCCTTCTAGTGCCAGCTACGTGACTCTCACGTAGCTGCCTCTCCAACCGTTAAGTGCCAGCTACGTGAGAGTCACGTAGCTGACTTTAGAGCCCCATAAAAAAAAAGTAAAAAAGATACAGACTTACCTGACCCCTCATTTGAAAGTGATTCTGTACAAGAATCAAGTAGTAGATTTTCGCCCCCGGGCTTCTGATCTTCAGGAGGGGGCCCGGAATAGGCCCCCCAACTGTGGCAAGCGGGTGACTTGCCATAACCCCCAGCCCCCAATTACCTGCCTCCCCAACGGCCAGGGGGGGGGCAGAAGGGCCCGGGCCACGTGGCTATGTGGGCTAGTAGCCTGCAGGGCCAGGGGCCACCAACGCTGGCCCCTGCGCCCTGCTCTACAAGCCCCCATAGCCGGGTCGGTAATGCTGGGTAAGGGGGACCCTACGTCATTTTTTGGGGGGATTTTAAGGGTTTTTAACCCTTACAATTCCCCCTAAAAAATGAGGTCCCCCTCCCCCCCCCCCCCCCCACGGGAGGGGGGACCCTATGTCATTTTTTTTTTAAGTTAACCCCTTACAACTGTGCAATCATATTGCATAGTTGTATTCTATCTGAAATCTCCTAAACTGCTGTTTCAGTTTGGGGAGTTTCCTAGACAGGAAATGGTGTCTACCAATACATATGTGGTACCGTTGTAACCGGGAGAAATAGGGCTTTCACACGCAATAATATTTTATTAACAAACTTACATTTTTTATTAGAAAAAAACACTACAAATTGTAAAAAATAGTTTTTTGGGTTTTTTTTTGCACATATTTCACCCAAAAGTATTGAGAATACACTAAAAAAAGGCCAAACAAGACATTTCATGTTGAAGCCCAGACTCTGCTGAAAAAAACAATATATAATTTTCCTGGAAAATCCGAAATCCCTTCAAAAATCCAGGTTGAACACGTGTAGCGCAAAAACGTGAAAAGTAGTCCAGCAACAGAGTGTGACAAAAAATCTCGGTAGGCTGGCACTCAAAGGGTTAAGAGGCAGGGTCACTTGTCCCAGTGATCTCACAGCTCGGTAGGTTAGACAGGGAGAGGCTATAGCTGCAATGAGTGACAGTTAGGAGCATAGAAACCTTTAATAATTGTCCTTTAGAGCAGTAGGGAGAGTAGGCTCACAACTGAGGAACATAGAAACATCTGCTAATTGTCCTTTTCAGGGCACTGTAAGTAGGGACTGGAGGCTTATATATTGAGGGACTGTATACACCACCGCATCCACCTTATTTTATATTTGTTTTTAATGTATTTAACTATTACATTATTTTGTAATTTATTTTAATTAATTAATTTAGTTATTTTAAGTACTTTGTGTCAAACGCAAGGCCCGGGGGCTTGATGCGGCCCTCCAAGCTTTTAACATGGCCCTCTGACAGGTACCAGACAGTGGTGGCTATGGGGCACCCCTTCTAACTGGCCCGGTCACTCCAAGGCTTCTGACTCAGGCAGCATGTTTTTGTGTGAGTTGCTGCCGAGTGACTGTGTCTGTAACCATACACTTATTAACCAGCCTTTTGAAGGCGACCAGAATGCTGATGTGGCCCTCGGTGAAAATGAGTTTGACACCACTGTCATAAGGCAATCTGCCTTTGGTTGACCAATGGAGCATTAGAGTGGATTGTGAATCTCCACTGGTCTATTCAATGGTGATTCACAGGACGTGGAACTTTCTCTCTCATTCACTTGAGGGCAGAGACATTTTTTTTTTAAAGTTTCTTTTTATTTGCAGTTCAACAAACATCAAACACAAATACCAGTCACATATCACATTGAGGTGCTACAGGCACCCAGTTCAGTAGCATAGTTTCAATAAACATTTAGACACGACAACCATTCACTCAACACATAAACATTCTGGACTCGGATATCTAGTTAACTATTCACCGGGATGGAAGGACCAGTCGGAGAGCCACATCTCCAGGATGCTTCTCTCGTCTCCCTAATGCCACTTTAACTCGCTCAATAACTCAACCTACCATAGGTGAGCAGCCTCGCCCCTTTAAGTAGACCTTTTCCCTCCCTAATCGTCCTCTGAGGCGGTGTCTTGACTCTGCAGCCAGGGACCCCATATCTTCTCAAACTTATCAGGCACCCCCCGAGCTGTGTATGTCAGTTTGTACATAGTGAGTTTCTGGTTAATTAGAGCCCTCCACGCCTGTACGGATGGTTTGGCCGGATGTTTCCAATTAAGCAGAACACATTTCCTGGCATAAAAGAGCAGCAGTCTAAATAATGATTTCAGCGGCCTCGACAGCAACTGTGATTCGACCACCCCCAGAAGACATAAGGAAATCGAGCCGGTGATCCGAGTGCCCACCACTCCACCAATCAAATCCATCACCTCTCCCCAATATCTCACCAGAACCTCGCAGGACCAAGTCACATGTTCCCATGTACCAGTCTCCTTCTCACACCTGGGACATAAATCACTAGCCAGTAATCCTATCTTATGCAGCCGTATCGGCGTGATGTAGGCTTGATGTATCCACTTGGTCTGGATAAATCTGTCTCTGGCTTCTATGACCGATGAGTGTAAGTTAACTAAGATTTCTTCCCAGTCATCCCAGTCTAAGGTTTGGTCCAGGGTCCGCCACCTGCTTTCAACCTTCCCCCTGGGGGATTCCAGCCCAGCAACCAGGCACCTGTACAATGTAGAGACAGGTTTCCCCAAGTCCGTCCCTCTCACTGCACTCTCCACCAGAGACACCGAAAAATTCGGACTGTCCCTGTGGAATTGAGTTTGCAGAGCGTGCCTGAGTTGCAGGTAGCGAAAGAAGTCCCGGTGGGAAATTCGAAAGGTCTCCCTGATTTGGTCGAGGGCAGAGACATCCCAAAGAAATTCCAAAGGGAAGCTAAAACAAGGCTGCAGTTTAACTAGAAACAAATGATACAGTCCTAGCCAATCAGCGACTGGTGGTGAGAAGATGAAGGGAAATTTAGACTTCTTAACAAATATTAAACCTTATCTATTACTAAACAAAGGTAAAACATATAGTGTGGGCTAATTGGTGTACATATTTGTGGGGGTCTGCGGAATACCTAGCCTAGCACATGGTCTGTTCTTGAGAACAGTGTTGTGAAACAAAAGGGCTCTGACACAAACCCAGGATACAAAATTGCCTAAACATTAGGCCAGTGTTCAGCAACCCTATCCTCGAGAGTGACCAACAGGTCATATTTTGTGGATCTCCAGACAGGTGGCTTTTGAGGGCGTCACCTGTGCATATGTGTGGGGATCTGCAAAACATGGCCTGTTGGTGACTCTCCAGTAGAGGGTTGGGGAACACTGCACAAGGCAAAACTAATCAAATGATTCAAATTAAATTCAGTCAGGTGACATAGTTGTGCATAGGTTGTGCATGTTGTCATATGTATAACCAGTTAATGACTAGCATTTTTAAAGTGGGCCAAAACCCAGGATTTTCACTGCATACTCATCTGCTCAGCCAATCAGCTTCTATGAAATCCTAGCTGCATACATCGCCTGCACATGGCATCACTCACATCCTTTGGTTAGCCACTGCCAAGAACAGATTCAGGGCGGGCAGGGCTGTGCACAGCCAAGAAGGGATGCGAGTGAAGCTGCCGCTGGCATGCGCTCGGTGGAGAATTGCAGACAAGTGGGGGGTTTCACACACAAGGGCATCCCAGTTCGCAATAACCCGGGGAGAGGGAAACAGCCGGCCCTGCAGTTTGTTTTGGTTTACTTTAAACATCTATTTGTCACTTTCTGTACACACATTCATCATATACGATATAAAGAAGCTCATAAGCCAGTCTATTTTGCCAAATTAGTAATCGGACTGAACAAGCCTCTTATGTGTTTATGTAACCAGGCTCCTCCTCAAAACCTCAAAACCAACACATTTTCCTTGCCTGTGATGACTAGGTCCCTGGTCTCCAAAGCTCAAAATAATACTTTCCTTGGTGGCAACTAGAGCTGAGCGAACTTTCTAAAAACTCAATTTGGACAATTTGACAAATTTCTCCAAGGAACTTGGGTTTGTCCTAATCGAACTTTTAGGAATTGCTCATCTCTACATAAAAAGAAACTCACCTCCTCAGCATGACTTGTCAGCGGCTGGTGGGCAGGTAGGACCCAGCCGGCATATCGGTGGGCTACCACCCGGCCGGCTTCTCAGGCAGGCAGGCTGCCTCCAGCTGGCTTCTCTGCACATGGGTGGGGGGGGGGGGGGCTGCCTACAGCAGGCTTCTTAGGTAGCAGGTGGTTGTGTGGGGTCTTAGTGGACAGTTCCACCAGCTTCCTAGAGGGTGCTCTTTGGCTCCCTATGTGTGAGGTCACTGTGAGTGACGTCATGCATTAGAAGCCGGGGATCGCTGATCGGGCTGCAGAGCAAGGAGTGGCATAGGTTACAAAGTTGCAGGTGTTTTTTTCTTTCCTATTTCAGGGAAAAATTGAATCAAAAATTTGGCATGAATCTGAATTTCTTTGGGATTCATGCCAAATTTTAGATTTTCCCCTGAAATTCTAAGCGAATTCTGCTTCAATTAGTTTGGTTTTCTCAATCCCTGTTAGTATTTTCTTCCTTACTATTGGTCTTCATAGCCTTGGGCATCTATATACTGTACACCTCCTAGTGGGGTGTTTTTATTCTTAGTATACAGTACGTCCTGCTCCAAATAGATTACTTACATGTGGGTATTACTCCGCCAGATGGCGCTGGACTGCAGAGACATCGAAAAATAGGCTCCTCCCGGCCCCTCAAATACCCGGGGACCTCCCACAAATCCCCAGAATTTCTCTGCAGTCTGGACTGCGAAGGACGAGAAATGGCTCTCTACTCGCAGGTGAGCGCGGCTATTAGCCTGCGGCCCTGTAGGACTCTTCCCACCCGTTCCATTAGTAATATGCCTCCCAGCCTTGGCTGCGCTGTGCGGGTGAAGGTAGGCAGCACCGCTGTTAGGTGTTTAGGAGCGCTGCTCCACCGCAATCCCCCACCAAAGGGTAGGAGGTTCAGGCTTATGGTGAGCCTCTATGGGATGCCCCTCCCGCACTACTGTCCCTTGCCCCTGCCTATCGGTGGGTCCTATTTAAGTGGCCGCTGTTCCCCCGCATTCTCCTGATAGTCTTCGGGGGGAAAAGAGGGGGGGTGTGTGTAACTGTGTATGCTATGCATTCTGTGTTTTACACTTTATCATTCATTGTTTCTGCCTTGCGTCAGCTGTCACGCTGGCTTGCTTTCCTTTTACTGTCTTTCAAATTTGCCGCCGCCGCGCGCCCTTTATGTCACACTATGGTCCGTGCTTGGTGGCAGCTTTACCTCAGGCGCTGGTGCGCCGTCATTGGCTGCTTGGCACGTCCTGGCTTTGCGCTCTTCGGGTGGGGCGGGGCCCGTCTATGGCGCGCTCCGCGTCATCGCCGATACCGGCCCGCCCCTCGAGGTATACTGACGCATCTTTAACTTGCTTGGTTGGCCCATGCGCGTCGGACCTCTACCTAGCGAGGTCCGTAGGTGCCCTCGCGGCCAGCTTTATAATCTTCCTTTCATTACTGTGTGCTTATGGTCTTTTCTCCTTATGTCTTTCAGGCTGGGCGAACCCTTTGGCTTCTCCTGGCCCTTTATTAGTTATATAAATTGTAGGTCTTGTGTAATACTCCCTCTTCACTAGCGGGTTATTGGGGCATCCGGGGTTGCTATATAGCGTTATTCCCTATCGGCGTATAGCGCCGCTATAATCACCATATGGAGGCATCCCAGGATAATGTGACCGGGGTCCCTTCGGGACAAGACCGGCTGTGTGTAGTGTGTGGGCAGCCTCATGCTGACGCTGACAAGGCGAGGGTCTGTGTACCCTGTGCTGAGCAGGTGCTTGCATTGCAATCTGGCCTGCCAGTGGCTGCACCTCGTTTCACTTCACCTACTCTCCCAAGCTTAACTTTTTAACCGCCAGCCTACCTTGAGATTTTGTCACCCTTTGTTGCCAGACCATTTGCACTATTTTGCGCTCCCCATGTTCAACTGTGATTTTTGAAGGGATTTCCAGGGATTCCTCAGGAAAGTAATATATTGTTTTTTTTCATCAGAGCCTGGGCTTTAACATGAAATGTCTTGTTTGTCATTTTCTAAGTGTATTCTCAATATTTTGGGGTGAAAATTGTGCAAAAAAATTAAAAAAAAATCTATTTTTTACAATTTGTAGTGTTTTTTGTAATAAAAAATGTAAGTTTGTCAATAAAATCTTATTGTGTGTGAAACCCCAATTTCTCCCGGTTACAGCGGTACCACATATGTATAAGTAGACACCCTTTCCTGCCCAGGAGACTCCCCCAAACTGAAACAACGCTTTAGGAGATTTTCAGATAAAATACAACTATGCTATGCAATATGCGCACCTTGCAGTTTTTCAAGAAAAACAACCCTTTACATTTGAAATACCCCCAACAAACTATATATTCTCTGGGAGTACACACCTCAGGCTTTCTAGGCGTACCAGGCTTGTTGACATAGGTGCAGTTTTCTGGAAGTAATCCCTCAATGTATTCTTTGGTTGCACAGGGTTTCCCTAAAAATGAATAAAAAAGCAGAATCAAAACCACATTTTCCTAAAAAAAACTATATGCAAACCAGAAAAAAACTGAAAATCTGAAAAAGCAACATCCCCCAAACAGAACAATACCCAACATGCATAGGTTCTGTCAAGGAGAGAGTTGCAAAACACACCAAAGTAAAGCATGCGCATAATGGTAATTTTACTTCAAAATTTCAGCTCTGCAGACAAAGTGCGCACCTTGTGCTTTTTCTACCAGAACAACCCTTTATATTTGGAATATCCCAGATAAACCATATATTCCCTGAAAGTACACATGTTAAGCTTTCTAAGCGTACCCAGCTTGTTGTAGTGGGCTCATCTTTCTGGAAGTAATATCTCGATGAATTCTTAGGTTACACAGGGTTTCACAAAAAAATGTATAAAAAAGCAGAATAAAAAAACAACTTTTCCTATCAATATGCCAATAAGAAAAAACAAGCTAAATCTGAAAGCGCAAGGTCCCCCGAGCAGAACAATACCCAACATGCATAGATACCTGTTTAACTGCCAGCCTACTTGAGATTTTGTCACCCTCTGCTGACAGGTCATTTTTCACCATGTTGCGTGATGTTTAACTGTGATTTTTGCAGGAATTTCCAAGAAAATTGCATATTTTCTTTTTGTGGCAGAGTTTAGACTTTAACATGAAATGTCTTGTTTGTATTTTTATTATTAAGTAAATAAGTAAATATATATATATATATATATATATATTTTTTTTTTTTTTTTTTTTTTAAATTGTCTCCTTTATTTTAACAAAAACTTTTATTTTATTAAAGAAAACCATATTGCATGTGAAAGCCCCATTTCTCCCGATTACAATGATACCACATAAGTATCGGTAGCCCCCCGTTCCTGTCCAGGTGATCCCCTAAACTGGAAAGAGCACTTTATAACATTTACAAATAAAAATACAACTACTATCCACATAATAAAGGGTTAAATAAAAAAAATTGGTGTGGGGTCCCCCTTCACAGGGGGGGGGGGGGGACACTATTTCTTGGGGGAATATAAGGGTTTTTTTGGGAGGCAGGTAATGGGGGGTCTCGGGGTTAATGGCAAGTCAGCCACTAGCCGCAGGTGACTTGCCAGACCCAGAGCCTTGTGAACTGGTATAGGGGTCTCATAGATCTCTTACCAGTTCACAAAGGGTTAAAAGTAAAAATAAACACACACAGAGACACACTTTAAAAATAACTTTATTAAAAAAATATTTTTTTTTAATTTTTTTTTAATACTCCCATCCATCCCTGTGTCCCACGCTGATCACTTAGGCTTCTGCTCTCCTGCTGCTGCTGGAAGCCTTTTATACCTACTGGGTTACAGGTAACATAGGGTTAATTTAAAAAAAAAATGACGTGAGGTCCCCCCTACCCAGCGTAACCAGCCTGTGACCAGCTATGGGGGCTTGTAGAACAGGGCGCAGGGGCCAGCTTTAGTGGCCCCTGGCCCTGCCGGCTACAAGCCGTCATAGCCTAGGGCCACGGCTCTTCTGCCCCCCCCTGGGCTTTGGGGAGGCAGGTAATTTGGGTGGCCAGGGGTTAATGGCAAGTCACCCGCTAGTTGCAGGTGACTTGCCAGACCCCCGAGCCTTGTGAACTGGTATAGGGGTCACATGGACCCCTATCACATGGTCTCTGGCGGACCCGGCCGGATCGAACGAGGGGTCAGGTAAGTGACTTTTTTTAAAACTTTTTTTACTGTTAGTGGGGAAAGTCAGGCACGTAAAATTTACGTGGCTGGCGGTTAACTGCAGGGGAGGCAGTCACGTAAATTTTACGTGGCTGGTGGGTTAAGCCTCACTCCTACTGAGTTGCATACTAGTGGGGATTCTCAGCCTGATGTGTCTTCTAGACTGGCTGGTGTTGAGAAGTTAATTGCTAATACCTTGGCGTGTAAGGCCCCTGCTAAAAAGCGGCACTTAACGCCTAATGTCACTATTTTCCCTATGGAAACTGAGGAGTTTTGGAATCTTTGTGGCTATACCCCTTCTGATGAAGGGGAGCTTTTTTCTGACTCATCTCAACTCATCTGGCTCATCTGATGAGAGACCAAGGGGTCATGACGATTCTGGCTCTGACCCCTGGGCCCCGGATGACACTGACAGATTATTGACCCAGATTTTTGAGGTTCTGTCCATCTCTCTCCCTGTTGCGGCTCCCAGGCAAAGGGGGGAGCTTTTCCATACAGCAAAATCACGTTTGGAATTTCCCGAGCAGGCCCATTTCCATAACCTTGTGCTCAAGGAATGGGAGTGCCCCAGTAAACTTCCCGGGGTCCCTAAAAGTTGGGATAGGAAGTATCCCTTTCCTGCTGATGTGGTAAAGTGTGGGTCATCCCCCCCCCCCCCCCCCGAGGTGGATGCCCCGGTCCTAGGTCATGCATTCACCTGACTCTACTACCCTACGGGATGCTGAGGACCGGCGCATTGACCAGCTGGCATCCCACGCCTTTGCATGTGCGGGGACGGCGCTGCGCCCGGTCTGTGCCTCTGCCATCACTGCTGTGGCCACTAGAACCCTTATCAGAAATATACTTGGCAGTGCCCCTGATGATTTGCCTTGTGAGGTGTTCAATGCACTTTCCAGTTGTGATGTGTTTGTAGATTTTGTCCTCTTTGCCATGGATGACACCATCAGAATATGTGCCAGAACATCTGCCCTTGTGGTGGCTATACGCCGCTCGGTTTGGCTGCGCCAGTGGGCTGCTGACAACGCTGCCAACAAGGCCCTCACTGGTTTTCCCTTTAAAGGACTGCGCCTGTTTGGGGACCGCCTGGACCTTTTTGCTAAGGGAGGCAGGTTACCCCAGTGCAGACGGCAATGGAGGCTTCTGGGGATAGTGAGCTAGGGACCCCCTCTGGACGGGTGAAGCTCTGCCCCATGTGCAGTACCAGCCCTCTGGGCGGACTCAGCATGGTTTGTGTCACTTGCGCCAGGAGCGTATTTTTGGAGCATGATAGGGCAGGCATATCTGCCCCTAGCCCTTTATTGTCTGCGGCCTCCCCAGCGCCCCCGCTACTGCATTCAGCCCTCAGCGAGGGGGAAGCCAGCAAAGGATCCCAAGTTGATTTGGTACACCAGGTGGCCAGCCTTGAGAGACAGCTATCTCGCTCGGCTCCTGGGAAGGCCACGAGTAAGAAGCAGCACATCGAGCCCGGTTACTCTGATTTTGCTGCTGCTGAAGATCTTTTTGGAGGCCTGGGCTCCATGGAGGAAGGCGAGTTGTTTAAGGATTCCTTTTCCACAGGGGATCACTCGCCCGGCTATGACAACGAGCCTGGCTCTTCCTCGGGCGAGGATATGTGGCTTCCTGATGATACAGAGAACTTGCTGACTTCTGTGTTTGAGACGTTGCATATTCTCTCCTAAAGCTGCTAAGAGGAAGCAGGGTGATTTATTCCGGCCTGAGCGACAGCGGCTTGTCTTCCCTGAGCAGGCCCATTTTTCCAATATGGTTTTCAAGGAATGGGAAAGGCCTAATAAACTTCATCTGTGCCTAAGGGCCTGGACAGGCGGTATCCCTTCCCGGAGGAGCTGGTCCACCTCTGGTCCCGTCTCCCCGATGTGGATTCCCCCGTGTCGGGGTTATCCAACACTACGGTTATGCCTTCACCCGATACTGCTTCCTTGCGCGATCCAGCTGACAGGTGTATGGATCAACTGGCTTGTCATGCATTCACCTTTGCTGGTGCTTGGTTTCGCCCCATGTGTGCTGCGGCTATTGATTCATTAGCCATCAGGATTAGGTGAGACACCTTGTAGATATTGCTAAGTCTCGCAAGCGGGCAGAGGAGTATAAAGACCTCAAAGCTTGTGTGGATTTTATTGCCTTTGTTGTCTCCACTATGAACGATGGTGTCCAGCTCAGCGCCAGGGTTTCGGCCCTGCTTGTTGCGCTCCGTCACTCTCTCTGGCTGCGGCAATGGTCGGCTGATGCTTCGGCCAAGAAGTCGCTCACTAGTGTCCCCTTTGTGGGGCACAGGTTATTCGGGGAGTGTCTGGACATCCTGGTTAAGGATGGGAGGCTCCCTCAGCGACAGAAGCCTGCGCGGCCATTTCAGGGTTCCTCTGCCTATTGCTCCTTTCGTGGAGGAAGAGGTGCTTCCTTTTCAGGGGGCCGCAGAGATTCCTGGGGACGAGGTAGGTCCGAGGAAGAGCTGGCAGTCAGGCCGCCCCGAAGATTTCTTCAGTCTCGCATGTCCCAGAATCCTGTGATCGCACAAGGCCTGAGAATGGCCGTACAGCACCTCCTGCAGCTAGGTGTGATTTGCCCAGTACCTCTTCAGGAGCAGGGTCAGGGGCTTTACTCCAACCTGTTCACGGTTCCCAAAAAAGATGGAACGTTAAGACCTATCTTGGACCTGAAAGGTCTCAACAGGTTTGTAAAAGTCTGGCATTTCCGCATGGAAACCTTACCGTCAGCGGTGAGTTTGCTTCGGCCCGGTGACTCCTTGACCACGGTGGACATCAGGGATGCCTATTTACACGTCCCGATATTCCAGGGACACCAGAGGTTTCTGAGATTTGCTCTGGAGGACCAGCATTATCAATTTGTGGCTGCCATTCGGGATATCTTTAGCCCCCCGGGTTTTCACCAAGGTGCTGGCTGGCATCATGGCTATCCTGAGGAATCAGGGTGTTTGTGTGCTGCCTTATCTGGACGATTTGCTGATTGCAGCTCAGTCCCTTCAGCAGGCCGAGAGCGACTCGCAGACGGTGTTATCCACTCTCAAGGAGTTTGGTTGGGTTATCAACTACCCCAAGTCTTCGATCACTCCCTCAACGGTGAAGTCCTTCCTGGGCATGACCCTAGACACCTCTCAGGTCAAGTTGTTCCTGCCACAGCAGAATATGGTGGGGCTTCAGACGCAGGTGCAAGCCTTACTGTCTTGTCAATGGCCCTCAATTCATCTGGGGATGCAGCTGGTGGGCCTGATGGTGTCCTGCTTCGAAGCAGTGCCTTTCGCTCAGTTCCACATTAGACCTCTTCAATTGAACCTGCTGACCGTCTGGGATCGGATGCCGGAGTCTCTGGAACAGGAATTTTCTCTGTCCCCTCTGGCCAGACAGTTCCTCTTGTGGTGGCTGAACCCCAGGAACCTGTTGGTGGGCAAGTCTTTTCTGACTCCCCGGTGGGAGATAGTTACCACGGATGCCAGTCTGGGGAGGCGTCTGGCAGACGCAGAAGTTCCAAGGTCAATGGGGTCCACAGGAGAACCACTTGCCCATAAATCTCCTGGAGCTGAGAGCGATCCTGTTGGTGCTTCTTCAACTGACTCCCTAGCTAAGGGGCCGTGCGGTGCAGGTTCGCTCGGACAATCGGACGGCGGTCGCCTACATTAATCACCAGGGCGGGACTCGGAGCAAGCGAGCCCTCAATGAGGTGACCCAGATTCTGACTTGGGCAGAGGAGAATGTTTCCTGCATCTCGGCGGTTTACATCCCCGGGGTAGAAAATCAGGAGGCAGACTCCCTGAGCAGGGGGGCCTCTTGTCTGGGGGAATGGTATCTCAGCAACAAGATCTTTCACGCTCTGTGTCTCCACTGGGGTCAGCCGGATGTGGACCTGTTTGCGTCCAGACACAATCACAAGCTCCCAAGGTTCGTCTCCCTGTCAAGAGATCCGCTGGCCTTTGCCACAGACGCTCTGGCAATTCCTTGGACGGAGTTCAGGCTGCTTTATGCATTTCCTCCGTTTCCACTCCTGGGCTGAGTGCTGTGCAAGATAGCCCAGGAGGGGGTCCCAACCATCCTGGTGTTGCTGGCCGAGAAGGAGTTGGTTTGCGGACATAGTTCAGATGTCAGTCGATCGATACGTCATGTAGTAAACATAAGCAAACAATAACCAGCTCACCCTCAGACCCAAACAGCACGGACCTCAGGATCTCCTGAAAAAACTCCCCAAATCGTTTACAGTTGCAATGTCCAGCTTGAGAATGGTTAAAACTTAGCTTTTACTTCATAGCTTAAAATGAGGATAATTCCAAATGTAAACACACAGCCATCAAACGTCTTGTATGTCAGAAAGTGCTCCCCTCCACCATTGGGACCAGGTAACGCGTTTCAGGCTGTTACTAGACCTTAGTCATACTAAGGGCTAGTAACAGCCTGAAACGCGTTTTCAGCCTGAAACGTTTCTCAAGCTGGACATTGCAACTGTAAACGATCGATACGTCATGCCCGACGACCCAGGTCTTCTCACTCAGGGGTCGCTGCGGCACCCCAATTTACAGACGCTGGCTTTGATGGCCTGGCTATTGAAACCTCAATCTTGACAGAGAAGGGGCTGTCTGCCACAGTGGTGCAGACCATGATTCAGGTGCGGAAGAAGTCTTCTTCCATGATTTACTACAGAGTTTGGCATGCCTACATTGCTTGGTGTGAATTCAAGAGTTTCCCTTGTCGCACCTTCTCTGTCTCTAGGATTTTGGAGTTTTTGCAACATGGTTTGGACTTGGGTCTGCAGCTGAGCACCCTTAAGGGCCAGGTCTCGGCCTTGGCTATTTTTTTCCAGAGATCTTTTGCTAATCATAGATTGATTTAGACCTTCTTCCAGGGTGTTACCCATGTACGTCCACCGCCTAAGCCCGTGTTACCGGTGTGGGACTTGAATTTGGTGCTTTCTGCTCTCCAGGGGCCTCCTTTTGAGCCATTGTGCGATGCTGTCTTACCTATTTTGACCCTCACGGTGGTCTGTTTGGTAGCGATAACTTCTGTAGGTCGCGTGTGGGAGCTGGCCGTGCTTTGTATGAAGCCTCCCTAATTTGAGCTTCTTAAGGATAAGGTTCTCCCTTTCACCTTAATGAGGAAGTTGTCTTACCTTCCTTGTGTCCAGCTCCGGCTAATTCCAAGGAACGGACCCTCCATGCTCTGGATGTGGTCAGGGCCGTTAAGTATTACCTGTCTGCGACGGAATCCTTCTAGGAAGGGCTTGCCACCAGCTAAGTCCACTCTTAGTAAGTGGATCAGACAGGCGGTGGTGCAAGTATATTCAGCCAAGGGAAAGGAACCCCCTTTTCGGATCACAGCTCATTCTACCAGAGCTATTGGTGCCTCTTGGGCTTTTCAGCACCAGGCATCAGTTGAACGAGTTTGTAAGGCCGCCACTTGGTCTTCAGTTCATACCTTTACCAAGTTTTACAAGGTTGATGTTAGGGCCTCAGCTGATGCTGTCTTTAGCCGAAAGGTGCTTCAGGCGGTAGTGAAATGAACTACTTGCTGTTCCACACTGGGGATCCCGCCCTTATGGACACTGCTTTTGGATGTCCCACATGTAAGTATTGTGGGACGACCTGCACTAGATATAGTGAAAAATACAATTCTGTGAAACTCACCTGTAGAATTGTTTTTGAATATATCCAGTCCAGGTCGTCCCACCCCTCCCCATTATCTCTGTTGCCTGTTATGGTGATTACCATTTTATATTTGGATGTTGTCCTTCAGTTTTTTGTTGGAGAGAGTACATGCTGGAGCTATGTGATGTAACATGGTTTCTTGGCCTCCCGGCCTGTCTCTTTTCTTACTGCTTTTTGATCACTGGGGATTTTTGTGAGACACCTCATTTTATAGGGGGCCAGGAGGAGCTACAGCTTTGGATCTTGCAGTAAACTGCACCACCTGGTGGTGGAATACCCACATGTAAGTATTGTGGGACGACCTGGAGTTTCACAGAATTTTATTTTTGGAACCCCGTAACCTTGTTGGAAGGGGGGCAATATGGAGTTACACCTTTGCACAGGACATGTATGTTTTTAATTATATGAATTAAATGTTCAGTTTTAAAGGGACCTGGTGAGCTGGATTTACACAACAACACCGTTTAGTGAGTTGGTAGGGAAGTTTTTTTTTTTATTTAATGAGATCCTAGAGATCCTGTCATCAGGATGTTCAAAGGCCATTTATTGGTTTGAGGACCCCTAGTTCACTACAGTTGAAGGGGGGAACACCAATTAGGTGCCACAAACAATGGGCCTTGTAATTTGTGGCCTAAGATAAAAAGCAGAAAGGAAGTTTGCCTTTGGGTGATGTGAGACTATGGAGAAATGTCAAAAGGAAGGTACCAACATGTTACAAAAAATAGCTCTGTACATTACTGCTCTGTAAAAGCTTCTGTTATAGCTCACTGTGAGAAGCTAGGCTTGCTTTAAGTATGTTGGGCAATAGTTTCCATCTCAGCTCTGCACGCGAGAACTTGAAAAACTCGCTTATACCGAGAAAGTGGTGTTTGTATGTGATTAATAGTTCATCAAGCGCAAATGCTGTCTGCCAGAGGTACACAGTACTTCCATGTGACAGAAATGTATACTCATATCCGCAATGTATGGCTCTGAGGCGTGACTAACCATGTCATTTTAGCAATGAGAACCTCTAGCACAGGTCTATGTTAGATAAAACCAATGGATGCAAATCTTTTTTAAAGTGGACCAAAACCCACCACAACCTATAAGATTCCCAGGCCGATCAATTCCCTCCCCCATCCAAAATCAGGATGCCCCGCTGTGTGAAAACCCCCAATTCGCCCCGTACACTTGTCTTGCGTCCCGGTCCAACGGCATATGTGCAAACCTGCACCAGACATTTGTGATCCCTGTTAGAGGGAAGTGGCCTCCGAGTGTGCTGATCGCCCGTGCATGCACCATATGACCCGGAAGAGGTGAGTTGGGCTTGGTTATCTTGGTGGTTTCACACAGCTGGACACCCCGGGGAAAGGACCAATTCCCAGGATAGTGTGTAATGTTAAAAGTCTATATAAACACATAAGCTGATGAAAGGTGGGGTCCCCTATACACCTAAACTGAATAAAACATCCAGCAAGTGATTTCATTTCCTGGTAGGAATAAAATCCAGGGGTGACAGAACCTTGTTTTGGTCTCCTTTTCTATTCTATATACCTTTCTTCTCCTCTCTTCCGCATTCCCTCTTTTCCTCCCTTTTTTTCTTCTGTCGTCTCTCTCACTTTATTCACATTCTCTTCATCTTTTTTTGGTTTTCCACATCCCCCTCATCTTTCTTGCATATCCACATTCCCTCCATCTTTCTAGCGTAACCACATTCTTGCTATGTTTCTCACTTTTCCATATTCCATCCATCTTTCTTTTACTTTCCCTCAATCTCCTTTGGTCATTCTTTCTCTCTGTCATTGTCTGAGTGTGAATGCATGTGTGTCTTTGAGGGTGCCATCTTCTAATATTGCATAGGGTATCTCCTAACCTATGGCTGGGCCTTGCTTTATTTATCATTTCCCCCAGGCCTCTGTCACACTTTTAAGGGTTTATTCATCAAGGGATAGCGGCAGGTAGTATCTTGTATGCGTCAGGCAGCGCCTGGCGAATGCCGGGCACTGTACGCAATACCACATTTATCAAAGCGATTCCGGTGAGTTACTCTATCAGCACCATGTAGCGACCGATTCATCATTACAGACGGCTCAGCATATAGCGCCGGTGCTCTGGCTTCCAGAGCGCCAGGAATTACCTGTTGCTATCTGTCGCTCTGCCATAGATTTCAGTGGATGTTCCTTTTCTTCTGTTTAAACTGGGTTTTTTGTTTTTCACAAATTTCTTCCTCTCAAATCATTGTGTGACCTCTCCTGGCCTAGAAAAAGTCATTTTTGAAAACGTTTTTGATTTTTTATATTTTTATGCAGAATTGTCATTACAGGCCTGGTATTAAAGTATTAATGTCAACAAGAGAGACAACAAAAAACTTCAGTTTTAGTGCCGATCTGTTTTTTTTGTGAAATGTTTCCGTTCTCGTATGAGTGTACGAGCGATTCTATGCATGCATTGAAAACCTTCTGTAAAGTTTCCGTCCGTTCGTACGGCAGATTACGAATAAGAGGATGTCATTTTCCATCCAGACTTTTCCATTTCATTTTCACATGTTACAAAGTAGGCTTTCGTTTTTGCCCTTTTCCTATCATATACTCCAATGAATCCTTTACATTTCCAGTTCGATTCTGTTTCCCTTTTCAATAAATAATCGTACAGACGGAAATCCTTACGATCTTGCGCCTGCGCACTACAAACTTAACTCATTAAAGTGCTCGCCTACATATTTGCCACCCTCACTTCTACTACAATGTTTAGCTAAATCACTTAGCACTGTCCTCCATCTTCCCTTTTTGACCCTTAAAGCTCACCCAAACCACTTAGCACTATCCTCCATCTTCCCTTTTGGACCCTTAAAGCTCACCCAAACCACTTAGCACTATCCTCCATCTTCCCTTTTGGACCCTTAAAGCTCACCCAAACCACTTCTCATTTAGGTTCTTCTTCCATTTTAGCCCCCTAAAACTTACCCAAATCACTTCTCGGTCATGTGAATATTCATCTTTAAATATTTCTGGGCCCATTAGTTTTGTGTTAATGTATTTTGTAAATGAAATCAGAATGTAACATTTTTTTTTATTCCATCATAAAATATAAAATTTTAAACAATTTTGAAAATTTCAAATTTTAACAACTATAAAAAACAAAATACATAGCAATGGCAGGCCACAGAACATTATCCTTCATCTGTGGTCCCCAACGAGTTGCGCAGCTCCTGCATCTCGCCCACCAACTGAAGGACCCTGACACTCAGTTGTGCCACTCTGGCACGTGTGGTCCCTGTTAAAAAACATAAATTAAAATATTGGTATAACCTTGTTGGGGTCATACTGCAGTGCCCCCCCCCCCCCCCCGTATGGTCCAAACACCTAACTCTGGACTTCAAAAGCCAGAGGACCCTCGCCACCACGGGCTGGGTTTTGCATAGTGCCCGATTAGAGAACCCCTGGCTCGCATTCTGCAGGCAAAGAACGGGCATCAGGAGCAAGGGCGAGTGGCACATCTTGCAGTTCCTGCAACCAAATATAAAATAATTACACAAAGCAAAGGTAACCAACTAAAACAATAACTCCTACAACAAATTAAGTTCAACAATCCAAATATAGTTCACAAAGGATATAAGTCTAAAAAAAGATAGCAATTATATGGATGTGTGGAAAAATAAAGGTTTACATGCTAAGGACTAATTTAGGTCAGCATTAAAATGCTTCTATAAGGCATACATGAAATGTATTAATTCAGGTATGCATTGCTATACAATTTATGGCCTCGGCCATGCTGATACATGCAATGCCTTGGTGCTAAAGGCGCGCAGACTCCTCCAGATAGCCGCAAAACATGTTCAACAATAGCAATCCGAGCCCTCAAAGGTCCCGTAAGTGGATCGTAAATGAAACGGATTTATAGGGTGATGATCCGTCGGAAATCAGCTCTCTGAATCAGACGGAAGCTCTCTGAATCAACGGAAGTTATCTGAACGAACGGAAAATTTCCGTTTTTGTTTGGAAAATCATCCGAACTAACGGAAATGTTCCGATTTGCTTCTCTTCATCGAAAGCGCATTCCCGAACGTTCGTACGATTGAAAAATGAACGAAAAAATGCAAAAAAAGAGACTAACACCCACCCAAACTTTCACAGACAGCTACGGAAGTCCGGACAAATGTGTCTTTGAATCGAGGTATATGTGTCTGTTTTTTTGTTGAATATGGTGAGTCGCTGAGAGTCGGTCGCACTGAGCTGGTGCTACCTTTTGCTCGCTGCAGCGCTGTACTGGTGTTAGAACGCCCAACATACACCTCATTCATCAATGCATGCCAAGTTACTACAGCGACTGAGGCGCTCTGTTACAGCGCCCGATAGCCGATCACAGCGTCTACTAGCAGTCGCTCTAAGCGCCTCTGTACAGACTCTCATCTGCCGATACCTGACGCTAGAAATTATTCAGCCTGCAAGTCTCTTCTTCATAATCCTGCCTCTATTTCCAGCTTCTTATACCACCATCTAGTGGTCAATTCCTACTGTGGGTAGAGACCAGTGGGTGCTCTTTTGAAGAGGTTGGCAAGGGACCAGCTGCATATTATATATCATCACCATCATCATCAGTAGTTTTGCCATGATGACATGGCTTTCTTTACGTATAGAGAAAGACAAGAATGTACAACAAATGACCAACCTTTATGCTAGCCTTTCCAGATAACAAATCCCATTGGTTGGTTATATGTTGTACACGCATGTCTTTTTATTTTTTCAATTAATTGTTCTGGCAAAATGCATCAAAAATATTTTTCAAGTGTTTTTAAAATTACAATTGGAATCCATTGTGATTCAGCAATTTTTATGACTATTATGTAATGACAATAGAATGGATGTAATATTTAGAGGGTGCCCTTTGTTACCATCATTCCTAGAATCTAAATGGGAATAATAAAATATTGACATGTTAACAAATATGGAGCGAAAGTCCACTTTCTATGGCATTTCTAAAAATGTCCATTATTATGTGCCAAAATGATGCTCTCAAGGGACTTAACATATGTTATTTTTATTTTTTGTATGTATTTCTGTGTTTTAAAAAGTAAGATTTTTTCTCTCTAGCAACAATGTGTTTATGTGAGCAACTGTACACCAAAATGGTGTGCTTGGTGTACAGAGCAGAAACTTCCTGATTCTAGCTTGATAATCATCTGATGGCTGCGGCAAAGATGATGCTCAACATTGCGAAGCTCACAGCTTTAACCCCTCCTGCTGTAATTCAGCCTCTTTAGATGTGAGGAGCACAGTCCTGTGTTCCAGTAGCTACTTTTGCCTGATTCTTCCTTTGCGGGGGGGGGGGGCTCGCCCTGGTCAGTGGAAGGATTCTGGGATTTGCAGTAAGCAGCTCAACTAAATGGCTTAACGCAAGGGCACTAAGGCCACTCCCACTTTACACAGGAATAAAGAAAACATGACAACATCCCGTCCTAGGTAGTTAAGAACCCCTTGCTATTTACTGTTTGGAGACTCTGACACACCCTTCCTAGGGAAAGTAACCTGAGCTCACATTCCTCTCTGCTTCTATCGCTAGGGGGGAATTTGGACCTTAGTGTAGGAAATACGGCAACCATATATACAGAACCTGGTAGGCCTCAGGCATTACCTCAATATCAGCCTTAGTCAACAAGAACCACAAGAAAGTACTGTCTCATGAAATGGCTTCACAACTATACCCTATATTAACAACACAAACCTTTGCCTTTTTACAAGCTACTTCCTATATTAAAAAAAAAATTTAAAAATTATCGCAGAGTGATTGGTCTAATGACCTTCTGGAAACCACTCCGCCTGAAAAGCGATGATTTTCTACCAAACAGGCTAGTGTTGGAAAACCTAAAAACGGGAATGCCCAGATGGCCAAAACACTTCCCAAATTTGACCTTCAATCAAATTTCACAATCATACAACTAGTCTTGGTCTGCTTTGTCGGCGTTCTCGTGTAGAAAGATGCTACTGAAGCAATATCATTATAATTGTATCTCTCCACTGAAACCAGACCAACACCCATTTTTACTTTAACGGGTGTTGGTCCCACTATTTGGTGATCGAAAAAGCTCAGGGGGGCATCCAGAATGCTGATTCCCCCCTCACAGTTAACAGTACTTTACTCGTAATACTCACATTCATTAGGGGGACATTCTGGATGCCCCCCAAGCTTTTTGAGATCAGCAAACAGCGGGACCAACACCCATTAAAGTAAAAACCTAGTGTTGGTCCGATTTAATTCCTTCCAGATGGGTCTGACTCATCCCAGTGTCTGAAATGTGTTGCAGAATCGGCCGATTTCCACCATGGGTTATGGAAATGCCCTGTAATTAAAAGATTTTGGAGGAGAGTAGCCCAATACTGTCTGCTGTGGGGTCCCCTCCCTTGCCCTCCACCAATGTAACATTTGTTTGGGATTGGGATTGAGCTCTTTTGGAAATATCAATACTTCTATTGCATTCTTCTTAGATCCTGGATAATGGGATACACTGTCAGGACAACATTTAACAATAAGGCACCAAAATAGAAGTGTTGTCAATATACTTACATTCCGTCAATTCTTATTGTATACGTAATATACCAGACCCCAATAAATCAATATCCCTGTTATGCATAAATGGTTTGGCACCATATTTAGCTTTAACAGGGCTGGATTAAGTGTGATGTAGGCCCCCCCTTACAGTCATTTTCCCCATTTTTCCCCAACTGGTTTGCAAACCATAGTGTCTAAATCTAGAAAAACAATAAATGTATATAGCATGATATATTAGGCCACATTTCAGTAAGATATTAAACATGGTACATTGTAAGACTGATATGCCGCCAACCTGATCTGCCTCACTTTATTGGCTTCATACGTAGAAAAATGCTGCAAAATATAGCAGACAAGCCATACAGACCACCTAGATGGTACCTGAGAGATAAGTAATAAAATGGAACATGGTACATTCTTTATATCAATCAAGGTGAGAATTTCACCCTCCATGAGCCATTCTGGCTTATTACAATGAATACATTTTAATGTACATCTGAACAGAACACATGTGGCAGCTGAACCTCCCCTAATCAGTGGTCTGCAGGTCTTCTATGTGTGCAGCAGTGTCTGGATTCCTAACTGGGCAAAGCTCTGAGTGGAAAATGAAGGTATCTGCTTAATCTGACGCTCTTAGAGGCTAGAGGTGGTAGGTTAATGTGGAGCAGGGCCCTTCCTGGCTAATTTGGCAGATTAGGTTTGGATCCACTTTAAGGTCAGGAGCACATCTAAAGCTGGTCCAAACATACCCATGCAATACAAAATTAATCCAACCTACACCCTCATCAGAATCACTTCATTTGCCAAGTATATATATAAATGCATACCATGAATTTGCTTAGGCGTGAGGCAGTGGGGATGTTTGACGGCAGACTAGCTTCAGGTTGTGCCCCTAGTTCTATCATATAGGGGTTTATTCATCAAGGTCTAGCGCCAACTAGGGACTGGTGAACGCTGGGCGCTGTACACTATACCATATTTATCAAAGCGACTCTGGTGAGCGACTGGAACAGTGTCATGTAGCGTACGATTCATCATTACAGGTGGCTCAGTGTATAGTGCCAGCGCTACCGCTCGTTCTCCCATACATTTCGATGGACGTCTCTTCAGATCCCTTTTACTGATTCTATTTTTTTTTTATATCAAATAATTGTGTTACATCTCTCATGGGCACGAAAAAGTCATTTTAGCAAACCTTTTTTTTTTTTTTTACATTTTTATGCAGAATTGTCATTACAGGTCTGGCACTAAAGTGTTAATGTTACAGTGTTATAACAATGTAATGTCATGTGTTTTCGCTTTGTTACTGGTGGATATGTGTTCAAAAACAAACTTTAATCACACAGTGTCTGGCGCTATAGGCTATAGCGAACCAATTTTGAGCGCCGATGCTGTGTGATGGTGATTTTTAGATGAATATGATGTGAGTCGCTAAGAGTCGGTCGCTCTGAGCAGTCGCTACTTTTCGCTCCTTATAGCGTAATACTGGTGTTATAGCGACCAACGTACATCTCATTCATCAATGCCGGCCAGCGTACTATAGCGACTGAGGCGCTCAGTTACAACGTCCGATAGCCGCTTACAGCGACTACTAGCGGTGGCTCTAAGCGCTGCACTACAGACGCTCATCTGGCACCTCCTGCAGTTATTAATGAATCAGCCTCCACGTTTCTCCTTAAAAACACTTCACTCCTTATTCAATCCTTTCACATATTTAAGGGTCTCAATCATGTCCCCCCCTCTCCCTCGTTTCCTCTAGACCAGGGGTACTCAACCACTTCTTGTGAAGGTCCATTTACAGACATTTGGTGAGAGGTGAAGGTCCGAGCAGGGGGCTTTCGTGGGAGATGGAAAGGGGGGGGGGGCAAAACTGGGAGGACAGAAATGGATGGAGCAGAGAGACAGGGATGAATGAGGCAAAGAGACAGAGAAAGAAAGTTTGTGTGTACCTTGCAATGGCACTTCCCGGGGGCCACTTAAAGGGGACAGCAGCAACATAGAAGCAACAGGTTGCAAGGCTATCAGGGTAGGGGTCCAGAAATCTGGTGCCAAGGTTCGCATTTGGACCCTGATCCGCCAGTTGAGTACGGCTGCTCTAGACTGTACAAATTAGGTTCTTTGTCACTCCTCATAAGTTTTTAGTTTAAGTCCTTCTACTTCCATTTTTGTTGCCCACCTTTGGACCCGTTCTATTTCAATAATGTCTTTTTGCAGGTTCTAATTGGAAGTGCCTTGAATCTGCAGCCAGAGGGTAGTATTCTACTGTATAGCTGATGTAAATTTTCAGTATAAAAATCATTTCTGTACTGGAACATAAAAGTACATTAAATTGGCCATCTTTCCTTTACAAGTACTTTGCAGATTTGTGCATATTTAAATAACAATAAAAACAAAGTGCAGCATATAGAGATTAGGATGTGCTGACCCTGCTTTCATCACCTTCTTCACCCTTATCAAACCTTTTTTAATTAAAAAACAAACATGCAACTAGATGGAGTTTCTAATTCTAAGCTCCTTTGAGGCACAGTTATTAATTGTAAATGCTGATGCATATGTCAGCACTATAACAGAATTCATTCATTCTTAAATGGTTAAAAATGAAATCCTTCTGTATAGTTATCTTTTTAATTCCATTTCCTCCTGTTTTTCTGGTGTATCTATCACCACGCCCTATTGCTCATTATTTTCCCAGATTTTGCATAAACGTTTACAGAAAATATTTCAATAAGTTGACCTCATAAAGTGAATATTTGACCCTTCCAGGAACATCCAGTAAATTGGCAGCAGTGGATAACTGGCAGCCCCGGTAACCCAGACACTGACTTGTGTTTGACTCCCAAGGAGTGATGTAGTAAATGTGAGCTGGCAGGAGGCAATGACAGGCAATATCATCATCAGTCTGTTTGCTGATCTACATGGGGGAGAGTCCCTCCAGGTTCCTCTTACTGAGAGCAGCGTGCAGTCCTGGGTGGGTGTGGGTGGCTCATCTCTGGTCATGATGTCAATGCCTGGAACAAGAGGTCAGTCTTATTGATTGCTGCACAGAGAGAAGAGACACACAGAGAGTTTTGGCCACTCCAGTTTGCATGGCATAAAGAGAATCAGGATGGATCCAAAGCACTGGGAGCACTCCATTTCTGTTGTCCTGCTTGTGCTGGCCACACTTGGCCACTTCACCCCGGCTGTCAGTGGACTTGTCAGGGAATACTATATAGCTGCTGAGACAATCGACTGGGATTACAGCAATGGGAAGAATCAGAGGTAAGTGCTTCAGATGATCAGATCTAGCCAATAATGATCAGATCTGATAGCTGTGAATTATTTCCGAACGTTGTGGAGTCAGGCTGGGTTGAACAGTTTTGACTGGAGAGACCTGGGCAGCTGCTGGCCCACCTCATCCCCTCTGGGCAGCCCCTATGCAGGATGCATGGCCATGCAGTAACTGGACTAGGGACATTGGGAGAGACTTTCTTTCATTCTGTCAGTCCTTCTATTCTTTGTTTTTTCTCTTTCCTTCTATTCCTTTCTTTTCATCTATTCTTCTTTCATCTGTTCATTCTGCCATTCATTTTTTTCCTTCTATTATTTGTCAGTCCTCTTCTTTGGCCCTTATTCATCAAGCGATAGCGCCAGGTAGTGTCTGACGAGCGCCAGGTAGCGGCAGCTAACGGCGACTACCGACTTAAGTACGCCCGGCGGCGGTCACAATGACGCATTTATCAAGCAAAATGAGGCTAGCGCCAGCGAGAGCGGCGGCTAGCGCGGCATTCATCATGAAGCCGCCTGGACCGAACAGCGCCGCTGCAAATTCCCTCACAGCGCCAGGTATGAGCTGTCGCTCCCTGGCGATGTCCAATGCATTTCAATGGAGCAATCTATAATTAATCATAATTAATTGGTATTATTTTTTTTTTATATTTTTTTAATGTCAAAAAATCGGAGACCACTTCTGCAATGTTAGGATTTATTTTTAAGTCAAAAAAAAAATAAAAAAATATGTGCAGAATTGATCTAACAGGTCTGAGATTAATGTATTCATATTACAAAATGATTCTAAAACATGTATAATGTTAAATTCCAAAAATATGGTTGTTTAGGGGTTAAAAACTAGTTAATACCCATCGCCGCCAGCGCTCTGGGGTTTAAACAAGGAATGGACAGCGACAGCACATTCGGAGCGTGATTTGTTGATGAATATGAAGCTAGCCGTTCGCTCTGGCCATTCGTTGTCAGGCGCTCACATACAACGCTGGACCTGTGAAACAGCGACCCCTAAGCCCGTATTCAACATTACCGCACACCGACTGAGTCGCTGTCATCAAGCTAACGCCGGCCAAGCACAGCGAATACTGGCTGGCGCTGAAAAAATCACGCTACAGTCGCTCATCTGTCGCTACCTGGCGCTATTGATGAATCGGCCTCTTAGTTTCCTTCTTTCTCTTACTTTTCTTTCATCTATTGATTCTTTCTTTAATCTGTTCATTCTGCCATTTCTTCTCTTCCTTTTTTCTTCCCTTTCTTTCTTTTATTCTTTCTTTCTTTCCTTCTCTTCTTTTTTCTGCCATTTTTTCTATATAAATTCCTGCTTTCTTTTTTGCCATTCTTTTATACTTTCTATGTTTCTGTCATTCATTCTGTTTGTATGTTCTTGCTTTCTTTGCTTTTATTTTTTTATATTTCTTTATTTCCATCTATTCTTTGTTTCTGGCGTTAATCTATTCTTTTTGTATTTTGCTTTCATCTTTCCTGCTTCCTTCTTTTTTGTAAATTGCCTTTCTCTCTTTCTTTCTGTTCTTTAATTTCTTCTATCCTTTCTTTCTTTTTGTCATTTCTTCTAGAACATCCAGAAACTAATGTTGTCTCAATTTATTTAATAGCTGGGGGGCATCTGGACAGCGTTCATCTTTGATCAGCAAACATCTAAGTAAAAGAAACTTTCCTTCAGAAACAGACTTAAAGACTCCAGGGCCAGGCAGCTTGAACAGTAACTACAAGATCCACTTACCTTACCACAGGACCCGCACCAGCGATCGGCCTCCTGCAGCCGCAATCTGTGAAGCAGGGAGCTGCACTTCCAGGTTGGGGCTGACGGGTGGACGTGGCCTTTGTACGCCCGGCTCCCATTGAAAACAATGGCATCTCTGTACATGGAAGTTACAGGAGTACAGTGTACCCAGCCTGCTCCATTTCATGTGCTATATACTATTGGGTTATTTAAGAAACGCTAGCGCCAGGTAGTGCCACATAGTGGAACATAGCGTCGGGTGAACTGGGCACTATATGTGAAAACCACATTTACTAAAGTCAATCTAGTGAGCGCCTCTAACAGCGCCATGTAGCGTCACATGTATTACTAGAGGCAGCTCAGCGTATAGCGCTAGCGCTCTAGGTTCAGCAGCGTCATGTAGTACCTGTCGCTCAATAAAGCTCTCTTATACATTCCAATGGTGTTTCATTTGGTTGTGTTTAAATAGCGTGTCGGCCAAGTAAACTGTAACATTTTTGGCATTGTGTGTCCTTTCCTGCCCAGCAACCAAACACTTTTATTTATTATTTTTATAATGCAGAATTGTATTTGCAGGCCAGCTATTGCAGTGTCATTGTTACAGTGTTCAAACAATGTCATTCCATATGTTTTCACTCTGGTGCTGGTGGATATGTGTTGAGAAACAGACTTTCATCACACAGAGCTCGTCACTAGAGCGCCCAGCTTTAGAGCACCGATGCTGTATGTAGTTTTTTCTTGAATACAGGCTTCAGTGCCGAGGGCCGGACGCACTTAACTGCCGCTACCTATTGCTCGCTGCAGCATTTTCCTGTTGTTAGATGTAGCATAGAGTTTTGGGCGCTTTGACCTCGGGACACCACCTAGTGCTCACAATGGGCTCTGCAGTGATTCAGGGCCCTTTTACAGCGCCCTCCAGACATCACATTTATCACTGCTGGACGGGATACTACAGCGCCACTTGTCCGGCTGCTAAGCTAGGTTATAGTGCCCAACACCCGCTTACAGTGTCTACCAGCAGACACTCTAAGCGCCGCTACACAGACGCTCACATGGCGATACGTGGCGCTAGTGTTGCATCAGCCTTTAGGTCTATATATTTATATATATAGCTGTTTATGAGGTTTGTTGAAGGAGTTTGCAGAAAGCATATGCACACTCTTAGCAATTGTGTGTGTGTTTTATGCCTTCTCATTCACCATTTTACTATTTGTTTACTGCGGCCTCTTCACTATCCCAAATCTAATAAGTGGAATGTCTCCTAATGAATTTATTAAGACACAGACATCATTGAATATCCACATTTAGGGCAGCTCAGAAAGTCTTCTCCAGCCCCTATTATTCCCATTCCAATTGTCTTTCTGTAATTCCACTCTGTAGTGGCTAAATGGAAGAAACCCTTTGATTGAGAGACAGCAATAGGCAGGGGAAGCAGCATGGTGCCCACTTATCCTGTTGCTATACTCTGTCTAAAGGCATTTATATCCAGCTTTTGGATTTTGGATGACAAGCATTGATCTTTGAAGGAGATGCACTTTAAACTCAGGTAAAAGCTGAGCGGCCCAGAGAGCAGTATTTTGCTGAATCAGTATTGTTTATTTTAATATGTGGAGAGCACACAATGGGGGCCATGCTAATTATTTAGTGAAGTAAGTGTAACTCTAGGTGCACATTTGGGTGTGAATTGCAGTCTGTATCTCGATGAGCTTTTTAATTTTAACATACATTTTAACATACAAAAAATGATGTTTGTTTTTTTGCCCAAAAATCACCTGCACATGCTATGGGGCATTTTTAGAGAGGTGCGTCATTATTCAAATAATGTAAGCATAGGTTTGGAAACCACAGCACCCTATGGGCTATGCAGAAAAACATGGCAAATTGTTTAGCATGTCCATAGGGTGCTGTTGTATCCAAACTTCCAAAAAATATCCTTACTTTATTGGAAAATGTATGTAGCTCATCTGTAATAATGTGGTACAAGTGATTTGTTTGGGAAACAATTGAGCAATCTTTTTTATAAGAACCTTATAACAGACCTCCAGTCAATAAAATAAAGTTTAGTAAATTGCTCCCCTAAACCCCCTCCTCTAATGATCAGGGCTTAAGCAGTTTCAAAGGGCTTCATGCAGATCTTCATGCAGATGTTATGCAATAGTGTGAACTCCTCCTGAATTACACAGGAGTAGCCATCTTACTACACAACTGACAGCCCTGCTTATACATAAGCATGAGGGGGGAGCTGTGCCAGCAACAGCCCTCACCAAACTGAGAGAGATATATGCCCCAGAAACATAGAGCATTTTGCCTATTGTCATGCTACACAAACAGAAACACACACACACACACACACACACACACTAAACAGCTGTGTGTGTGGGAGAGAGGAAGGCCGTTACAATGTACCTTGGACAGACACAGAGCATTCAGACAGTGGAAATAATCTATCTAGATATTCTCTGCTGTGAGCAGAGCAATGATGAGTCATTACAGCTGATGGCTTTCTATGGCCCTTATTTAACAAGGGATAGCGACAGGTAGCGCCTGGTGAGCGACCGGTAATGACGGGCACCGCCACGAGAACGCCGGCTCCCCACCACAATCACACATTTATCAAGCCGATCCTGCTTAGCGACTGAGATAGCGCCAGATAGCGACTCATTCATCATTATTCCAGCCTCACCCCACAGCGCCAGCGTCCGACCTTGAACAGCGACAGGTAGGACCTCTCGCTACCTGGTGCTCTCCAATGCATTTCAATGGAACAATCTTTAAATATTCATAATTAATTCATATTAATGTTGTTTTTTTGTTTTTTTGTTTTTTTTAAATGTGAAAAATTCGGTGACCACTTCTGCCAGGTTAGATATTTTTTTAAGGTAAAAAAAAAAAAAATAATAACTTTGTGCAGAATTGATATTACAGGTCTGATATTAATGTATTCATATTACAAAATGTAATTAAAAACTGGTTTCCAAAAATATGGTTGTTTGGGGGTTAAAAAACTACTTTTAACCCATCGCCGCCAGCGCTCTGGGGTTTAAACAAGCATTTCACAGCGCGAGAATTTTTTGAGCGTGATTTGTTAATGAATATGGTGGGAGCCGGTCGCTATGGCCAGTTGCTATCATGCGCTCCTATACAGCGCGGAACCTGTCAAATAGCGACTCCTCACCCAATATTCAACATTACTGCAAACCGACTGAGTCGTTATCAACTACCGAACAACGGCCAAGCACAGCGACTACTAGCGGGCGCTGTGAAAATACTGCTACAGTCGCTCAACTGTCGCTACCTGCCGCTATTACTGAATCGGCCTCCCCATCTCACTAGAAATAAGGGATGACTGCACAGTGATATGAGGCAATTTTGACTGTGGGACTGGGTTTTTTCTCAACCAGGGCTCTAATGTGTGTTTCAAGATGGATGCTCCTATGTAGTTTGTAAGCATAGAATCTGCATGATGTTCCTTAATATCTGTATGGGGTTAAACCCTCTCAAATAGCTAATGTCATTGATTTCGAGAGGGGGGCTTTGGGGGAGCTATTTACTAAGCTTTGATTTGTTGACTGGAGGTCCGCTTTAACAGAGAGCAATAGGTTACTGGTAAAATGTTGTTGAGTCACCGAATATCAATACAGCTGATATTACAGTAAGAATTTCCTGATGCTATGAGCACTTTTTTCAGCTGGGGCAGTTCACACTTTAGCCACAGTGTGAATCACTGACATAGAGAATGTAGACTTTGTTTTGTAGACCTGTATTAGGATTATCTTCATTCTTTCCATGGATGAATATCTTGCATGATACAGAAAGAGTATTGTACACTGTGCGGGAGAGGAATGTGCTGATGAGCATTTCCAAATGAGTTTGCATGAACCACCGTTATAAACAAAGCCAAAGCGTGAAAGTCTGTCAAAGAGTTCATATTTTGAGCTGTACGTGTGAAACTCTTTCATGTAAGCAGCCAAATAGGAATGAAATAGAAAGAGCTTACTGTATGAGCCTTGAAATGCCCCTTTTCATTTTTGCACCAGGGACCCATCGCATGAAGGGCCTAATTTATCAAGCACTTCTGCCAGGCAATGCCATAACGGTGCAAATTAGAATGGTGTCTTCATGTTGTTGCACTGCTAATGTTTTAGTGAATGTGCTTCTTGCACTGAAGAAACATGGGCCAGTGTATAAAAAATATATAAATTATATTTTGCACTACTACAATTTGCAGCAATGTGGCACTGTCTGGCAGAAGTGCTTGATAAATCTGGCCCTTAGTTACACCACTGTGTGCAAGCTTGTAGTGTGGGGTAGTCTGAATAACGGAATAAAACACACCACACCAAATAAATAAGAACCAATTTAGAATTTAACGGTTAAATATTAGGCAAAGTATTGAACACAATAGTTGGTGTATATAGCCACTGGATTAAGGCAATAAATGACTGTAGAAGAATCTAGTATAATTTCTACTTGAAGAATATGTGGGGGGGGGGGGGGGGGGGCATCTCAAACAAATGATAAACTTGTGTCTAGGTCACTTTATCATATATGGCTATTTGGATAACTTTAAAACACACTGTTTGCTCTGTGTAATTCAAACAATCTATCAATACACACACAATCTATTTAAAATGTAAGATGAACTCTATATAATAAACTTCAGGTAATTATGCTCTAAATTTGTAACTATGCTGTAAATAGTGAGGAGAACTGAGAAAAGTTCACTTATCCTTAGACCAAACGATCTTGGTGGAAAATGTCCTGTTATTTCTGACTAAAATGATGCTGTTTCTTTAAATATTTTCCGGATATTTCTTTCTTCGAGCGGTCACGGCCTCAAAAACTCTCCTAAATAAAATAAAATGACACGTAACTTACAATTTCCCCTAACACTTTGTACTGATCATACTATGGCATCCTGGCCAAAGGGCACCTTGGCAATCTAGGCAAAGCTATGCTTTATACGGATCCTTATTGAAAATCAACTGATACGTTCTGCCTATATTGTCTATTGATTTTTCAGTGTCTATTACCTGAATAACTAAAGGGTAAATGAACATATATGAGGCGTATTTTCTGAGCAACCTATGGGTAAGAAAAAATGAAGCAACCAGTTTGTTTCAGCCTGATATGGTCTTATAGTGCTCTGAAGGCAGCACTCAGCTGAATAGACTGGTTGGTAACATGGGATCTAGCTGGAATTCAGCTAGGGGCCTTATTCATGAAGGGATAGCGTCAGGTAGCGCCTGGTAAATGACAGGTAGCGTCAGGTGAACGCTGGACACGGCACGCAATTACACATTTATCAAGCAGATTCTGTTGAGCGAATGGGATAACGCCATGTAGCGTCTGATTCATCATTATCCCAGCCTGGCGTTCAGCCTTGCAGAGCGCCACGTATTACCTCTCTCTACCTGTCGCTCTCCCATACATTTCAATGAACGTTCTTTTATTTCTCTTTAAACAGGGTTTACAATGTTGTGACCTCTCCTGGCATAGAAAAAGCCATTTTTGAAAATATTTTTCATGTTTTATATATTTCTGCAGAATTGACATTACAGGTCTGGCATTAATGTGTTCATGTTACAGTGTTATTACAATGTAATTCCATATGTTTTCGCTTTGTTACTGGTGGATACATGTTAAAAACAACCTTTAATCACACAGCCTCCAGCGCTCTGGGCTACAGCGAAGCATTTTTGAGCACCGGAGGTGTGTGAGGCTGTTTTTTTTTTATGAATATGTTGTGAGTCGGTCACACTGACCAGTCGCCAACATGCTCTCCCATACAGCGCTGTACTGGTTATATAGCGACTCCCCACAATGTATTCATCATTGTTGCACAGCCACTGAGTCGCTATAAACTAGCGACCCACGGCCGAGCACAGCGACTACTAGCGGGCGCTTTGAAATGCCTGCTACAGACGCTCATCTGTCGCTACCTGGCGTTGGTGATGAATCAGCCTGCCCGTGTTTTCTACTTTGCTGGAACAGTCATAAATGTCAGGCTGACCCCATCTTTTTTCTTTTAGTCATGCAGTTAGGGCAGATAACTTTTTAAAACCCACCTGAGTTCAGGCAATTTACTAATATAAAATTTACTATATAAAATATATAGACCTGAATCCAGGTAAGTATGGACTGTTTTTGCTTTACCACATTTATATCTGGTCTGTCCTATGTATTTTCATAGACCTGACAGTGGACCAGAACCCAGGATTTTGACTATCCTGGGTTTTGCTCCCTGCCCCCTGGCACCCCGTTCGTGGATGCCCTGCTGTGTGAACCACCCCCCCCCCCCCCCAGGATGCCCGATCTGACTTTCCCTTCCCCGGCCCTGCGGCACATGCACTGCCTCTCGTCCAGTTACCGTGCTTGGAACCGCAACTGCCCCTTCATCTAAGCTTGTCTAAGTTGAGCGGCCACATCCCCTGCTACCCTCTAACAGGGAGCATGCCCGCACTAGCCATTCACAAATGCCTGCAGCGGGTATGCACCCTGCTAAAAAGCTAGCAGGGATGCGCCCGCCGCTCGTGCATGCACTGTTGGACCAGGAAACAAAAGAAATGGGCTCATGGGACATAACCCAGAAACCCAAAAGCAGGAGCACCAATTCAATCAATTAAGAATAAAATACCATTTAATGAGAATCACATGAATCCAAACAATACATGAACACACAATACAAACACATTAAAAATACTGTGTATCCCCAAAATACATCCAGTGCTGTATACACAGCAACGAATATCTGGGTAACTCCTATATTATCAATACGTGTAAATTTAGTCTAAAATTTATGAATTTTAATTTTTGTGCCGGCACAAAAACGCCCACCTCCTCTGCCCCTTAAAGAGGGGAGAAAAAATATAAGAGGAGGGGGGGGGGGGGGAAGGGAAATAAAAGAGAAACCCCTACTAGCTATTAATATATATTAAAGTGACAATGCTTATTGAGTATAACAACAATAACCATAAATGTTATATAATCTCACAAACAATTATTCAATACATCAATGTGTACACAAAAACCTATAATACAAGTGAATATATAGATATATAGAGGTAATATAAACAGTGTGAACAAAATAAGCAGTGTTTTGAAGCAGTGCTTAGGGTGTAAGCAGCGGCGGAAGTGACGTCAGATCAAACCGGAAAACGCAGCTATGATTGATTTATTCACTGACCAAACATGTCAATCCTTTACATGGAGGGGGCGGACCTATATTCAGCCGAGCCAAAATAAGCCCAAAACCCCAAAGTCACCAAAACTGCTACATTACGGGGTTATATCTGACACCCCAACACACATTAAAAAGAGCACGCCGCGCCATAATGCACGTCCCACCCGGGCGGCGGCCATGCCCACCCTACCCGCGAGCGCCCACCCCCGGCCAAACAGAGCTAATCCATGCTCTCTGCCCGGGTACCGGCGCGCGCGAGAGGGCGCACAGGGCACCCCGCATCGAGGGGCGCAAGCCGGTTATCTGCTGTAAAGCTGCATCCATATCCAGATAGGGTAAAACAGCATATCTGGATCCATGTAAATTCCTAAATATATATAAGTATATTCAATACATCAAGAATTTTCTTTCAAATAAATTAACAACCTTAATCAAGATTGACCTACTCTATCAAATAATACCCTGTTGACTAATCCTCTCAGTCTCTATTGTATGCCATCAAATCAACAGATAGCAAATATACATGCAACAGCAATGTATTTAAGGGGGGAGGAAAGAGAGGGAGGAGGGGGGGGGGAAAAGGGAAAGAAAAAAGAGAGGGAAAAAAGGGGGGGGAAGAAAAGAAAGGGAGGGAGGGAAAAAGGAAAGGAAAGAAAGAAAAAAGGGGGGGGGGAAAGAAGGAAAGGAAAGGAAATGGGGAAACAGGGGGAAGGGGAGGAGAAAAGGGGGAAGGACTGTCATGCTGCTTATACATATTGTCAATATCAGAGGCTCATGAAATCTATTAAAGGCACAAACACAAACAGCCATTGAAGATCAAATGTAGCATGGGCATAGATCAGAAACAATTTATTGCTTCTTGGGTACGATCTTTTATATTCATCGGTTGTAGTTATCATGTTGTTAGTCCCCCAGAGAGTTCAGTATCTCCCAGGGGGAAGAATCACAACCTGGGGTTTCTTCTAGACTTCGAATCCCATTTCCTGTAAACAAACTATCCACTTCGTGTCATCTCCAAATCCTCGCCAATACCAGCGGGGATAGTGTAATACCTGTGTGAAAAATAATAATAATGAAAATGATAAATAAAAAGAGCAAATAAATATAAAGTTGATACAAAAAACACACTGCAACCATGTGAAACTCGTGAAAACCCCTTGCAGTAAGAACTGCGTGATAAAACCCCCAACATACCAAACCCGCATAAAAACAACCACCCCCCACGTGCACCCGTCTCCCCACGCATATACACGGTCTCACACAGAGACAAGTGTCATGCACAGAGACACGCGTGCACATGGACAACAATAAACTAAACTCCCTAATCAATAACGTGAATGAAACTAAATGACCCGACCTCTCAGCCCAGCTCACAATGCCGGGGTAATCTCGGGAAAAAAGAGGAGCCAAACTAAAAATGCACTCCATGTGACACCCATTAGTGACCACAGTCTCGGGCACTCACACTGCTAGAAGAAGATCTTCACAAAATCCCCCATCATAATCAATTTCCACCCTTTCTTTACCGAACATCACAGGGGTAGGAAAACTAATTCCTCCTCTCCAACAACAGTTAATTCATCCCAAAAACGGGGTAAAGGCCCAGTCCTCGTTTAGGCCTTTAGGGCTCCGAGTATCAAGTAAAAAGACCCATCTCAATTCTCTTTGTTGGAGACGGCGCTTCAGATCCCCACCTCGTGGGCCAATAGATACCCTCTCTATGCCCACAACTTTCAAAGTTTTGGGGTCCCCCCCGTGTTTATCTAAAAAATGTGCTGCCACTGGGGAGATATTCTTACCCAATTCCTTATCCCGGCTGGCCAGCCGGATATTGGACAAATGGGCTTGAATCCGGGTCTTCAATGCGTTTTGTGTCTCTCCTACGTAGGCACGTGGGCACCCACACCACAATAGATAAATTACGGATCGTGTCCTGCAATTGATAAAAGAATTGATTTTAAACTTCTTACCAGTCTGTAGATTAAAGAAATGTTGAGTTTTATCCACATGTGCACAAATAGAACAATTCGCACAAGGGACACAGCCCAAATTGTTATTCTTTTGTAGCCTCTATTACCTCTATATATCTATATATTCACTTGTATTATAGGTTTTTGTGTACACATTGATGTATTGAATAATTGTTTGTGAGATTATATAACATTTATGGTTATTGTTGTTATACTCAATAAGCATTGTCACTTTAATATATATTAATAGCTAGTAGGGGTTTCTCTTTTATTTCCCTTCCCCCCCCCCCCTCCTCTTATATTTTTTCTCCCCTCTTTAAGGGGCAGAGGAGGTGGGCGTTTTTGTGCCGGCACAAAAATTAAAATTCATAAATTTTAGACTAAATTTACACGTATTGATAATATAGGAGTTACCCAGATATTTGTTGCTGTGTATACAGCACTGGATGTATTTTGGGGATACACAGTATTTTTAATGTGTTTGTATTGTGTGTTCATGTATTGTTTGGATTCATGTGATTCTCATTAAATGGTATTTTATTCTTAATTGATTGAATTGGTGCTCCTGCTTTTGGGTTTCTGGGTTATGTCCCATGAGCCCATTTCTTTTGTTATATATGTGTACTCTGCAGTGTAGCACAGTAATGTAGATTGTGTGCTGTGCACCACTTTGCTATATGTTGGACCAGGAAACAAGGTGAGTTTCTGGGCGATCTGGGGGTTTTCACATAGCGGGGTGCCCCAGAGGGAGGGAATCTAGCGGCCCTGGAAACTTAAAGTGGGCCAACACCCAGGGGGGATCGGCCCGGGAATCTATAAGATTCCCGGGCCGATCAGATTCCTCCCCGCGGGGCATCCAAAATCGGGATGCCCCGTGGGGTGAAACCCCCCAGGACGCCCAGAAACCTTACCTTATCCCCGTTCCAGCAGCGCATGCACGGGCCGCGGCTGCATCTCGCGCTTCCCTCTAGCAGGGCGCGCACCCGCGCCTGGCGTTTGTGAATGACCGGCGCGGGCGCGCTCCCTATTAGAAGGAAGCGCGAGACGCGGCCTCCAGCGCGCTCAGAGCTGCTGTGGTTGTCCGTCGCTTGTCCGTACATACCACAGCGGCTCTGAGCGCTCTGATTGGACGAGCGCTCGCGTAGGAGCAGGGTGAGGGTTTCACGCAGCGGGTTTTCACCCCCGATCGGGATGCCCCGCGGAAGTGGACCAAAACCCAGGAGAGTGAAAATCCTGGGTGTTGGTCCACTTTAAAGATCTTAAAGATTCCAGATACCAGCATAATAGCTGTGATATTTTAAATGCATACATTAATCGTTGAGTGTTGGGGTTGGTAAAGTAAGAGGTAAAAGCCACTTTAAATGAACTACTATTTTCTTTTCTTATGTTCGATGTATAAGAAATAGGTTATAGCACACCTAATAAAGAACTTAGAGGTAATGGGTGCTATCCAATCCCCAGGCTGTTCCCACTCTAGCCTGATATAAAACACTATGGACTAAACATGGAAAGGATGAACACCAACAGTGTGGTGTGCACCCTTTCCATGTTTAGTCCATACTTTTCTTATGTTCATAAATGCATGTTTTATGGAAGCAATCTGTTGCTATTGGCAACATACACGAAGAATAGAGAAATGAGCCCTGTACACTGCTATTGCTGCTGTAGTGCTGCTGTAGTGAGGGAGTTTCCTTACTCAGTCCTAGCAGCAGTGTTCTGTGTTTACAGGGATCACTACTTTCTTATTGTAGATCTTGGTGTAAGAAAAAAAATAGTAATAGTAATAGTAATCGAAGTATAAATATGCCATAATTAAGAGAAACCTGCTTTTTTAACCCTGCAGTCATTCCACCTTCCCTCTAGCTAAGCCAAAATTGGGTGTTAAAATAATAAAATAACTCATGTGAACCACAATCCTCCTCTGAATAGCAGCTGTGGACCAATTGGTATGCCCCGCAGTGTAATACCCCCCAGTTAACCAACTGCAACTCCCCTTTTGACGCTCCAACGGCTCATGTGCGGGCTCTCATCTGGAAAGGTGAGTATTTACGGGCTCCCTGAGGGGGTTCACACTGCAAGGCATCCCAATTTGGGATGCCTCAGGGAAAATCCAAGGGCCGGCCCTGGAATCTTTTAGGTTCCAGTCTGGCCTCTGGTGGGGTTGTTACGCTCCAAATATTTTTTTTTCCTGCATAGCCCATAAGGTGCAGTTATTTCCAAACTTTCCAAAAATTATCCTTACCTCATTGGATTTCAATCTAATCCAATCTCTTCTATGGCTATCCACTGTGTCTATCCTGTAATACATTCCTCTGAATGTTGGTCTAGCTGCTATGACGTTTGGACTTTGTACAGCGTCCCTCTAGACACATTTGCTGTCTAATCCCAGCCAGCGTAGTACAGACCAAAAAATACAGGGCAGTATGTCAGACAAATCCATTTTTACAGCGGAAAATCATATTACCACAGGAATTTTCAAGTCATTGATATTTTTGTTGCCCTGCAACCTCAAAACTTTACTTTAGGGTCACTTCAAGAAGAAACTTTGCCTCATTGCCCTTGTCACAGAAAGGAATATTTTTTTCTCTTCCTCCAGCGCCTCCTCCCCCAAATATTGACCACAAATACAATCCTGTGGCTTGTGTCAGTTTGAAACACCCTTTGTTAGTGGTAGGCTAGAATGGAGCTCTCCACACCCTCTGTCAATCCCAGCTAACTCCAAGGCAATTCACACACAGTGTGCTTGTATGCCTCAGCCCTACCGCTACCGATCACAGAGCAAGTTAGGAACATGAGGTAAAATGTGTTTTAAAATTACTTTAGCAATATAGCTTTGTTTTCAAAGAGGAAAAAATAAGAACATGACCAAGTGTAGCCCTACACAATAGGGATATTTATGACTATGGACTATGATTTTATTGATGGATCCAGGAGATAAAATCTGAAGCTAGTTGGAGGAATGTTCAGGAGCAATGTCAGAAAATACTATTTTACTGAAGGAATACTAGATACTTGGAGCAAACTCCTAGAGGTTAAACATGCCTGGGGTAAGCATACATATATCCTACAATATAGGGAATTATGCATGAAGACATAAAGGCAGACAAGGTGGACCATGTAGTCTTCTTCTGTCAGTCTATATTTCTATATTGCAGTAGGCTGCACAGGTAGACCTATGAAAAAAGAATATATTACCATATGGGTGGCATTAGAAGAAGTGATGCCACAGAACACATTTCACAGGCTTCCAAACATTGGAAACATTAGAGAGAAGTACATCAGGGATTAACAACAGGCTGAAAGATCCAGTTTATAGAACAAATCAAACAAGGATCAGATTGAATGCACAATGTTAAGCTGTTAAGACAATGTTCTATATAGGGTTGAGGTTCATTAATCATGGTTGGGTAACATTGTTTATAACAAGAATATATGGGTTTATTCCAGCAGTAAAGCTAGTATTGTGTGGCTGCTTTTCAACCCTTTTGTTTCTCTGTTAATTCAGTTGTGTTGTCCCCTAGATAAGGCTCAGGTTACCCTTCAAGTATTATATTGTCTCTATTGTATTCCCGCTGGCGGATGGCTGAACCCCTTCCCTTCTGCCCTGCCTAACTATGTGGGGCTGGGCATTGGGTGACAAGGGTTAATATCTGAGTGCTGCCCTGCAATTGGACTGGGCCGCTGAAGGTTAATTGGACTTCCTGTGCAAAAAGGAGGGGTGGGCAGGCCTGTGGCTGATCGCTGTCTGGGCATGCCTACCAGCTGTGTAACACGCTTAGTTCCAGGTGTGGTTTCGCCACCGGGAAGTGGCTTTTGGCGGGGTCTGGCTGCTGCCCCTGCCAACCCCTTCCTCCCATCCTGGGTGCTGTAATTTGTCTCCAGACGAGCTGCATAAAACAGCGTCATCATCATTTTGACCAGGCCAGCTTCACCCATTGGTCCTACTTCAGCATCCTCTTCCAATTGTGGGTCATGATGCTCCTCTCTCTGATTGGGCCAGGTACCCGGGGCAGGACAGGAAGTGATTTTAAGTCATATTTGTATTGCATATGACTTATGGGGGGAGGAAATACCCCCGAAACGCATCATGGTGACTGGGCTCATTGTAAAACTGACGGATGTCTTATATTTGAAGAAATAAAAGCACTCATTTCACTGGATTATTTGTAGCCGGAAACAATTCTCCTTTATGTTCCTATGTTTGTTTCCGTTTCCAAGCAGAAACCCTCTTAACGTATTGCATTGCAGGCAATAAAACCTTCTGCATTTAGCAAAATAAAAGTTTCATATAATCTACTTTACAAAGGATGTTATTTCATTTTTCCATTCTCTTCCAGTTACTTTTCCTTTTTCCTTCTCTCCCGCGTGTCTGTGTAAACTCAGTAGTTCCTGTCATGGGTTTTTAGGGATGGAAATGTGGTGAAATAAGATAAGGACAATACAGATGTTATTGCTGTGGACAAAAGATGGCAGTCAGATACACTTCACACATTTCAGTACAGGAATACACTTTAATTAAACAAGTGTGTATATCTATACAGCTTTAGTCAGGTACAGAAGTGCCACTTTCAAGTCTTGTCTGGCTTACATTCACCTTATTCACCCCAGGATTCGTCCATCAAGGGGCAAGTTAATGGCAATTGCCAAGATGATTGTCAGGGATCCCAGTTTGAGACCCCACAAATATTGGATGACCTGTGAGATTGAAAGGCAAGGCTCAGTAATTTGATCAAAGTAAAATGAAAGTTAAAGGGACTGTCCAGGCAAAGGAAGTTTCCTTGTATTCAGTGATATCTTCCTCCCAGCTCCTGATCTCTCTTTTCAGGGGTTGTTGAACATCCCTCGTTGAACAGCAGTGAATGAATCTGAGCAGTGTGGTCAGGAGCTTCTCTGGCTTTAAAAAAGAAAAGGTCAGACAATGACTCTGTCATAAACTCTGACACAAACATGAGATAACATATTAGCACCCATAGTTAACTTTGGCTTGGTCACTTTAACTATAGTCCTGAGAGATCCACAGCAGAAAAAAGGGGGCACACAATGACAATCAAAACAAACATGGTACATAAGAACTAAGCAATCAACCCTATCAGAAATCCTCATACACAGAATCAAAGGCAGCCCAAGCAATAAAGGCTTGCTCCTATTAAAGTCATATTGCCTCAAGGCATAGACCTGCGGTTGTGTAGGCCTAGTAGTAGCATAGGGTGGCAGCTGAGGTGCTGTTGATTGTAGTAGCATAAGCAGTGCTGATAGACTAGGCAGAGGGACAGAAGACCTGTGGTGGTTGTGTAGGGCTGACAATAGCGAGCAAGCCCCCAAAAAAGATCCCATTTTTATGGAGGTAGCAGCAGGATAGGCATCTTGACAACTTAGCTGAAGAAGACCAACCAATGGCTCCATTTTTACAGGCCTTGATAAATGTACCCATTCTGTGAATCGGGGGGGAGACGTGTGGTTGTGTAGGCCCAAGTAGTAGCAGAGGGTGGCAGCTGAGGTGCTGTTGGTGGTAGTAGTGGCATTAGCAGTACTGAAAGACTAGGTAGAGGGACAGGAGACCTGTGATGGTATTATAGGGCTGGCAGTAGTGGGCAAGCCCCCAAAAAATAATCCCATTTTTACAGCGGTAGCAGCGAGACTGGCACCTTGACAACTTAGTTGAAGAAGACCAAACAATGGCTTTTTTTACAAGCCTTGATAAATGTACCCATTTTGTGAATCACAGCATAGACATGCAGTTGTGTAGGCCTAGTAGTAGCAGAGGGTGGCAGCTGAGGTGCTGTTGGTGGTAGTAGCATTAGCAGTACTGAAAGACTAGGCAGAGGGACAGGGGACCTTTGGTGATTGTGTAGGGCTGGAGTTAGTAGACGGCAGCAGGGGTGCTGGTGGTGGTAGCTAGGGATGAGCGAATCGATCCGGACGAACCCGGATTCGATCCGAATTTCAGGAAAAATTCGATTCGGATCGAATCCGAATTTCCCCGCGATTCGATCGCTCGAAGTTTTCCTTTAACATCCATTCATTTACATTACAGGCATTCTAAGATGGCGGACGGGACATGTCCAGACATCAACCCCGCGCCAGTGCAAGCTGGGACAGTCACATGCAGCCTATCAGCAGCCAGCAAGCCCGGTGACGTCACAGCGATATTTAAGGCCGGCCATCTTGCTTTCCAGCATCATTTCTCTATTGCATTCGTGAGAGACAGAACGCTGTGTAGCTGAGGGAGAGACAGACAGTTAGACGGGCAGGGACAGACAGGGACAGGCTGGAGACAGGCAGGAGACAGACAGGAGACAGACAGAAAGTAAGCGAAAAACAGGGAAAGGAAGGGAAAATCGGAGGCTGTCAGTTTTTTTTTTTTTTTTCATCCAGCCTGCTTTGTTAGCGTTTTCAGGCTGCTTACACTAACTAACAGTGCATATATACTGAACTGATCTTAAGTCTGCTGTGAGGCATCCCATTCTGTGACTACACCAGCCTCTATTTAATAGCATAATAACCATTTGCACTTATTCTCATAGAAATCAGGCCTGATAAAGACACTTTTGCTGGGCATAGTACTACTGGATATTTTTTGGGGGCATCCCATTCTGTGACTAAAGCAGCCTCTGTTTAAGACCATATAAGCATTTGCTCTTATCATATTTGAAATTAGCCTGATAAAGACACTTTTGCTGGGCATAGTACTACTGGATATTTTTTGGGGGTATCCCATTCTGTGACAACACCAGCCTCTATTTAATAGCATAATAACCATTTGCACTTATTCTCATAGAAATCAGGCCTGATAAAGACACTTTTGCTGGGCATAGTACTACTGGATATTTTTTGGGGGCATCCCATTCTGTGACTAAAGCAGCCTCTGTTTAAGACCATATAAGCATTTGCTCTTATCATATTTGAAATTAGCCTGATAAAGACACTTTTGCTGGGCATAGTACTACTGGATATTTTTTGGGGGCATCCCATTCTGTGACTAAAGCAGCCTCTGTTTAAGACCATATAAGCATTTGCTCTTATCATATTTGAAATTAGCCTGATAAAGACACTTTTGCTGGGCATAGTACTACTGGATATTTTTTGGGGGCATCCCATTCTGTGACTAAAGCAGCCTCTATTTAATAGCATAATAACCATTTGCACTTATTCTCATAGAAATCAGGCCTGATAAAGACACTTTTGCTGGGCATAGTACTACTGGATATTTTTTGGGGGCATCCCATTCTGTGACTAAAGCAGCCTCTGTTTAAGACCATATAAGCATTTGCTCTTATCATATTTGAAATTAGCCTGATAAAGACACTTTTGCTGGGCATAGTACTACTGGATATTTTTGGGGGGCATCCCATTCTGTGACTAAAGCAGCCTCTGTTTAAGACCATATAAGCATTTGCTCTTATCATATTTGAAATTAGCCTGATAAAGACACTTTTGCTGGGCATAGTACTACTGGATATTTTTTGGGGGCATCCCATTCTGTGACTAAAGCAGCCTCTGTTTAAGACCATATAAGCATTTGCTCTTATCATATTTGAAATTAGCCTGATAAAGACACTTTTGCTGGGCATAGTACTACTGGATATTTTTTGGGGGCATCCCATTCTGTGACTAAAGCAGCCTCTGTTTAAGACCATATAAGCATTTGCTCTTATCATATTTTAAATTAGCCTGATAAAGACACTTTTGCTGGGCATAGTACTACTGGATATTTTTTGGGGGCATCCCATTCTGTGACAACACCAGCCTCTATTTAATAGCATAATAACCATTTGCACTTATTCTCATAGAAATCAGGCCTGATAAAGACACTTTTGCTGGGCATAGTACTACTGGATATTTTTTGGGGGCATCCCATTCTGTGACTAAAGCAGCCTCTGTTTAAGACCATATAAGCATTTGCTCTTATCATATTTGAAATTAGCCTGATAAAGACACTTTTGCTGGGCATAGTACTACTGGATATTTTTTGGGGGCATCCCATTCTGTGACTAAAGCAGCCTCTGTTTAAGACCATATAAGCATTTGCTCTTATCATATTTGAAATTAGCCTGATAAAGACACTTTTGCTGGGCATAGTACTACTGGATATTTTTTGGGGGCATCCCATTCTGTGACTAAAGCAGCCTCTGTTTAAGACCATATAAGCATTTGCTCTTATCATATTTGAAATTAGCCTGATAAAGACACTTTTGCTGGGCATAGTACTACTGGATATTTTTTGGGGGCATCCCATTCTGTGACTAAAGCAGCCTCTATTTAATAGCATAATAACCATTTGCACTTATTCTCATAGAAATCAGGCCTGATAAAGACACTTTTGCTGGGCATAGTACTACTGGATATTTTTGGGGGGCATCCCATTCTGTGACTAAAGCAGCCTCTGTTTAAGACCATATAAGCATTTGCTCTTATCATATTTGAAATTAGCCTGATAAAGACACTTTTGCTGGGCATAGTACTACTGGATATTTTTGGGGGGCATCCCATTCTGTGACAACACCAGCCTCTATTTAATAGCATAATAACCATTTGCACTTATTCTCATAGAAATCAGGCCTGATAAAGACACTTTTGCTGGGCATAGTACTACTGGATATTTTTTGGGGGCATCCCATTCTGTGACTAAAGCAGCCTCTGTTTAAGACCATATAAGCATTTGCTCTTATCATATTTGAAATTAGCCTGATAAAGACACTTTTGCTGGGCATAGTACTACTGGATATTTTTTGGGGGCATCCCATTCTGTGACTAAAGCAGCCTCTGTTTAAGACCATATAAGCATTTGCTCTTATAATATTTGAAATTAGCCTGATAAAGACACTTTTGCTGGGCATAGTACTACTGGATATTTTTTGGGGGCATCCCATTCTGTGACTAAAGCAGCCTCTATTTAATAGCATAATAACCATTTGCACTTATTCTCATAGAAATCAGGCCTGATAAAGACACTTTTGCTGGGCATAGTACTACTGGATATTTTTGGGGGGCATCCCATTCTGTGACTAAAGCAGCCTCTGTTTAAGACCATATAAGCATTTGCTCTTATCATATTTGAAATTAGCCTGATAAAGACACTTTTGCTGGGCATAGTACTACTGGATATTTTTTGGGGGCATCCCATTCTGTGACAACACCAGCCTCTATTTAATAGCATAATAACCATTTGCACTTATTCTCATAGAAATCAGGCCTGATAAAGACACTTTTGCTGGGCATAGTACTACTGGATATTTTTTGGGGGCATCCCATTCTGTGACTAAAGCAGCCTCTGTTTAAGACCATATAAGCATTTGCTCTTATCATATTTGAAATTAGCCTGATAAAGACACTTTTGCTGGGCATAGTACTACTGGATATTTTTTGGGGGCATCCCATTCTGTGACTAAAGCAGCCTCTGTTTAAGACCATATAAGCATTTGCTCTTATCATATTTGAAATTAGCCTGATAAAGACACTTTTGCTGGGCATAGTACTACTGGATATTTTTTGGGGGCATCCCATTCTGTGACTAAAGCAGCCTCTGTTTAAGACCATATAAGCATTTGCTCTTATCATATTTGAAATTAGCCTGATAAAGACACTTTTGCTGGGCATAGTACTACTGGATATTTTTTGGGGGCATCCCATTCTGTGACAACACCAGCCTCTATTTAATAGCATAATAACCATTTGCACTTATTCTCATAGAAATCAGGCCTGATAAAGACACTTTTGCTGGGCATAGTACTACTGGATATTTTTTGGGGGCATCCCATTCTGTGACTAAAGCAGCCTCTGTTTAAGACCATATAAGCATTTGCTCTTATCATATTTGAAATTAGCCTGATAAAGACACTTTTGCTGGGCATAGTACTACTGGATATTTTTTGGGGGCATCCCATTCTGTGACTAAAGCAGCCTCTGTTTAAGACCATATAAGCATTTGCTCTTATCATATTTGAAATTAGCCTGATAAAGACACTTTTGCTGGGCATAGTACTACTGGATATTTTTTGGGGGCATCCCATTCTGTGACTAAAGCAGCCTCTGTTTAAGACCATATAAGCATTTGCTCTTATCATATTTGAAATTAGCCTGATAAAGACACTTTTGCTGGGCATAGTACTACTGGATATTTTTTGGGGGCATCCCATTCTGTGACTAAAGCAGCCTCTGTTTAAGACCATATAAGCATTTGCTCTTATCATATTTGAAATTAGGCCTGATAAAGACACTTTTGCTGGGCATAGGCTTACTGCTGCCTGCCAGGTGCACTTCTGTTGAGGCATCCCATTCTGTAACATAGCATACCCCTCTTTATTTACACTAAGCAGATCTCTTATTTACACTAAGCAGGCCTGTTGGAGGCTGAGTGTTACTGCTCACTTTTGGTGTGCATTATATTCTGTTTCATATAGACCCACCGCTGCCCGGGGGATCTTAAAATATCACCTACTACCACGCCAGTTAGACTATGTCGGGCAGACAAGTGCCTGGAAGTGAAAAGAGGAGTGGCAGAGGCCAAGATTCCGCAGGCAGAGCTCGCATCAGACTGGGGGCCAGTAGCAGCAGGAGTCACGCTGAGAGACCTAATCTGCCAGTATCTGCTAGCGGTCGGGTCTCCACCAGTAACGCATCTGCCGTGGTAGATTGGTTGACGCGCTCATCAACAACATCATCACAACTTACGTCTGAGACCCCCAGTCTAGGGTCGGTAGGTTCCTCTGACACAACCCTGAGTTGGCATGCCCCGAGAGCAGTCCCTGTCCTCCCATTGCCTCTGTCCTACGCCGTTCCCTCCCCCAGCGACGTATCCTATGCTTTGGGTTCAGCTCCACTCTTTAGTGAGGAGGACCATCAGATAGAGGACAGTCAGCAGCTACTGCCCAGCCAAGAAATGGAGGTGGCTTCTCTAGCTAGGCAGACAAATAGTGATGTGGACAGTGTCGTGGGTGCTGCGAGCGTTCCAGCTCCTGCGCCAGACACTGTTGACGAATCCACGAACATCAGTGACGTACAGCCACAACTCGGTGATGATGATGATGATGACGATGAAGCCGATCGCACTTGGGAGCCGGGTGATGAAGGGGCTTCATCGTCATCATCAGGAGAAGAGGGGCGCAGGTTGCCCCGGAGTCAGCAGCTGAGGCAGCAAGGTGGTAGCAGTCAGCATGGGGGCACAATTCCAAAGGCTGGAGCCGGCCGGGGCCGGGGCCGGGGCCGGGGTAGAGCACCTGCTGTGCGGCAGTCTACCTTATCGGGAGGTAGTGGAGCAGGGGTTCCTGGAGTTGGCAACAGCAGCAGTGAATCAGTGAGGCCAGGGGGTGGGAAAAGTAGCTACTCGGCAGTGTGGCAGTTTTTCCTGAGGCATCCGCAGGAGGGTAACATGGCCACATGCAAGATATGTAGGCAAAAGGTGAAGCGTGGCCAGGGTCCAAATGTTGGCACCACGGCCCTGCGTCAACATATGATGCGTCACCATAAAACGACCTGGGAGAACCGAGGCTCCCAAGGGGTGGTCCAGTCTGCTTCCTCACCAAGTGAGCTCCCAATTTCTGCCAGCCAAGGCTCCAGCACCTCAGCCGAAGGCAGCTGTGCGTCATACCCATCCTCTGTCGCTCCTGCTCCTCCTCCTCCAAGTCATGCATCCCGCCAGCAATCCATCAGCGAAGCCATGTCCAAGAGACAGCAGTATGCGCCCACTCATCCTACGGCGCAGAAGCTGAATGTGCTCCTGTCCAAGTTGCTGGTGCTGCAGTCGCTCCCTTTTCAGGTGGTGGAATCTGCACCTTTCAGAGAACTGATGGCTTGTGCCGAGCCGAGGTGGAGAGTCCCAAGCCGTCATTTCTTTGCCAAGAAGGCAGTACCAGCGCTGCACACTTTTGTTGAACAGAAGGTGGGCCAGTCCTTGAGCCTGTCGGTGTGTAGCAAAATACATGGCAGCGCCGACATCTGGAGCTGTAACTACGGTCAGGGGCAGTACATGTCGTTTACGGCCCACTGGGTGAATGTGGTCCCTTTGCAGCAGCAACTTGGACAGGTCACGCCGCTTCGGCCTCCGCGCTCTCTGCCCATTGGGCCTGTGACACCGTGCGACTCGGCCTCCTCATCCTCCGCCATCTCCTCACCCTCCACTGTAGGCTCAAGTCTCAGTGCCCCTCCAGTCTACCATGTGTGCAGGGCACGGAGGTGTCACGCAGTGCTTCACATGGTTTGTCTTGGCGAACGGAGTCACACAGGGGAGGAACTGCTTAAATGTATTCATCAGGAAATCCAAACATGGCTTACTCCGAGAAAACTTAAAATGGGAATCATGGTTACCGACAATGGGAAGAACATTTTGTCTGCGCTGCGCCAAGGAAGCCTGACCCATGCCCCCTGCATGGCTCACGTCTTCAATCTGGTTGTCAAGCGGTTTCTGAAGTGTTCCCCCCATCTGCAGGACATCCTAACAACTTCAAGGAAACTTTGCATGCACTTCAGCCACTCCTACACCGCCAAACACACCCTTCTTGAGCTACAGCGTCAGAATGGTATCCCCCAACATAGTCTGATTTGCGATGTTTCCACCCGTTGGAATTCCACCCTTCACATGTTGGACCGATTATATGAACAGAGAAAAGCCATCACGGATTTCCTGATGATCCAAGCAGATAGGGGGACTCCCCTGTGTAACTTCAATGTCAACCAGTGGCAGCTCATACGTGACACCTGCCGTTTGCTCAGGCCCTTTGAGGAAGCCACTTTATTTGTCAGTCGGCAGGATTACGGGATGAACGACGTGATTCCACTGCTTCATGTACTACAGCACATGTTGGAAACCATGGCTGGTCAGGGCACTGGAGACATGGCGTTTACATCTTACGGCCACATGAACCCCGTTGGAGCTGAACTGGAGGAGGAGGAGGAAGAGGAGGAGGAGGAGTTGCCCAGCGAAACACAGTTTAGGCTTGGCGAAATGGCTGGTTTATCTAGTCAGCGGACAGGAGAGGAGGAGCAGGAGCAGCCAGAGGAGCTAGAGGTTTTTGAGGAAGGCGAGACAGAGGACCCGGGCACACCGTGGCAGTATGCAGTGGAGATGGAGACAGGTAGTCCATCCGAGTCACTTGCGCAAATGGCACGAAGCATGCTCACGTGCTTGCGTAGTGACCCCAGAATTGTTTCCATCTGTCGGCGGGATGACTTCTGGCTGTCCACCTTATTGGACCCTCGCTTCCGGCACAAAATGGGGGCATTTTTTAAACCCACCGAGAGGGAGGACAAACTCAACTACTACAAAGACATTCTACGTAGGCAGTTGGCCGATGCCTATCTGCGCCATGGTCCATACTCTCGCAGGTCTGACTCGAGGGGACCTCTGCGCTCACCTTCCACTGCCATGGCCGCTGGGGGGGTTGGCAGGAGCAGCAGCAGCAGCTCCATCAGCAGCAGCAGCCTCAGTCTTCAGTCGCTAATGAGTAGCTTTCTACACCCGCATAGTGAGGCTACTCATGAGCAGCAGGAAGACCTGGAGCAGGACCTCAACCAGCAGGTCATGTCATACTTTGACATGACCATGCCAACACACCTTGAGGATCCGCTGGACTTCTGGGCAGCCAAACTTGATTTGTGGCCGCAACTAGCAGAGTTTGCCCTGGAAAAGCTGTCCTGCCCGGCAAGTAGCGTGCCATCTGAGCGGGTGTTTAGTGCGGCGGGGGCCATAGTTACGGCGAGGAGAACTCGTCTGTCAACTAAAAATGTGGAGAGACTCACCTTTGTCAAAATGAATCAGGGATGGATCAGCCAGGATTTCCACCCACCAATGCCTGATGCATGCGACTAGATTCAGCATGGTGCCACGTTTTACACTTTCCAAATGGTGCAAAACATATTTATGTCTTTAGGCCATTTTTTGGGCTCCTGCTGCTGCTGCTGCCAACTCCAGGGTGTGATTCATCCAATTTTTGGGCTCCTGAGGCCAACCCCAGGGTCTCTTTAATGTAATATTTGGGCTCCTGCTGCTGCTACTGTCAACTCCTGCCAACTCCAGGGTGTGATTCATCCAATTTTTGGGCTCCTGAAGCCAACTCCAGTGTATATTTGGGCTCCTGCTGCTGCTGCTGCCAACTCCAGAGTGTGATTCATCCAATTTTTGGGCTCCTGAAGCCAACTCCAGTGTATATTTGGGCTCCTGCTGCTGCTGCTGCCAACTCCAGGGTGTGATTCATCCAATTTTTGGGCTCCTGAGGCCAACCCCAGGGTCTCTTTAATGTAATATTTGGGCTCCTGCTGCTGCTGTCAACTCCTGCCAACTGCAGGGTGTGATTCATCCAATTTTTGGGCTCCTGAAGCCAACTCCAGTGTATATTTGGGCTCCTGCTGCTGCTGCTGCCAACTTCTGCCAACTCCAGGGTGTGATTCATCCAATTTTTGGGCTCCTGAGGCCAACCCCAGGGTCTCTTTAATGTAATATTTGGGCTCCTGCTGCTGCTGTCAACTCCTGCCAACTGCAGGGTGTGATTCATCCAATTTTTGGGCTCCTGAAGCCAACTCCAGTGTATATTTGGGCTCCTGCTGCTGCTACTGTCAACTCCTGCCAACTCCAGGGTGTGATTCATCCAATTTTTGGGCTCCTGAAGCCAACTCCAGTGTATATTTGGGCTCCTGCTGCTGCTGCTGCCAACTTCTGCCAACTCCAGGGTGTGATTCATCCAATTTTTGGGCTCCTGAAGCCAACTCCAGTGTATATTTGGGCTCCTGCTGCTGCTGCTGCCAACTCCAGGGTGTGATTCATCCAATTTTTGGGCTCCTGAGGCCAACCCCAGGGTCTCTTTAATGTAATATTTGGGCTCCTGCTGCTGCTACTGTCAACTCCTGCCAACTCCAGGGTGTGATTCATCCAATTTTTGGGCTCCTGAAGCCAACTCCAGTGTATATTTGGGCTCCTGCTGCTGCTGCTGCCAACTCCAGGGTGTGATTCATCCAATTTTTGGGCTCCTGAGGCCAACCCCAGGGTCTCTTTAATGTAATATTTGGGCTCCTGCTGCTGCTGTCAACTCCTGCCAACTGCAGGGTGTGAATCATCCAATTTTTGGGCTCCTGAAGCCAACTCCAGTGTATATTTGGGCTCCTGCTGCTGCTACTGTCAACTCCTGCCAACTCCAGGGTGTGATTCATCCAATTTTTGGGCTCCTGAAGCCAACTCCAGTGTATATTTGGGCTCCTGCTGCTGCTACTGTCAACTCCTGCCAACTCCAGGGTGTGATTCATCCAATTTTTGGGCTCCTGAAGCCAACTCCAGTGTATATTTGGGCTCCTGCTGCTGCTACTGTCAACTCCTGCCAACTCCAGGGTGTGATTCATCCAATTTTTGGGCTCCTGAAGCCAACTCCAGTGTATATTTGGGCTCCTGCTGCTGCTGCTGCTGCCAACTTCTGCCAACTCCAGGGTGTGATTCATCCAATTTTTGGGCTCCTGAAGCCAACTCCAGTGTATATTTGGGCTCCTGCTGCTGCTGCTGCTGCTGTCAACTCCTGCCAACTGCAGGGTGTGATTCATCCAATTTTTGGGCTCCTGAAGCCAACTCCAGTGTATATTTGGGCTCCTGCTGCTGCTGCTGCCAACTCCAGGGTGTGATTCATCCAATTTTTGGGCTCCTGAGGCCAACCCCAGGGTCTCTTTAATGTAATATTTGGGCTCCTGCTGCTGCTGTCAACTCCTGCCAACTGCAGGGTGTGATTCATCCAATTTTTGGGCTACTGAAGCCAACTCCAGTGTATATTTGGGCTCCTGCTGCTGCTGCTGCCAACTTCTGCCAACTCCAGGGTGTGATTCATCCAATTTTTGGGCTCCTGAGGCCAACCCCAGGGTCTCTTTAATGTAATATTTGGGCTCCTGCTGCTGCTGTCAACTCCTGCCAACTGCAGGGTGTGATTCATCCAATTTTTGGGCTCCTGAAGCCAACTCCAGTGTATATTTGGGCTCCTGCTGCTGCTACTGTCAACTCCTGCCAACTCCAGGGTGTGATTCATCCAATTTTTGGGCTCCTGAAGCCAACTCCAGTGTATATTTGGGCTCCTGCTGCTGCTACTGTCAACTCCTGCCAACTCCAGGGTGTGATTCATCCAATTTTTGGGCTCCTGAAGCCAACTCCAGTGTATATTTGGGCTCCTGTTGCTGCTACTGTCAACTCCTGCCAACTCCAGGGTGTGATTCATCCAATTTTTGGGCTCCTGAAGCCAACTCCAGTGTATATTTGGGCTCCTGCTGCTGCTACTGTCAACTCCTGCCAACTCCAGGGTGTGATTCATCCAATTTTTGGGCTCCTGAAGCCAACTCCAGTGTACATTTGGGCTCCTGCTGCTGCTGCTGCTGTCAACTCCTGCCAACTGCAGGGTGTGATTCATCCAATTTTTGGGCTCCTGAAGCCAACTCCAGTGTATATTTGGGCTCCTGCTGCTGCTGCCAACTTCTGCCAACTCCAGGGTGTGATTCATCCAATTTTTGGGCTCCTGAAGCCAACTCCAGTGTATATTTGGGCTCCTGCTGCTGCTGCTGCTGTCAACTCCTGCCAACTGCAGGGTGTGATTCATCCAATTTTTGGGCTCCTGAAGCCAACTCCAGTGTATATTTGGGCTCCTGCTGCTGCTGCTGCCAACTCCAGGGTGTGATTCATCCAATTTTTGGGCTCCTGAAGCCAACTCCAGTGTATATTTGGGCTCCTGCTGCTGCTGCTGCTGTCAACTCCTGCCAACTCCAGGGTGTGATTCATCCAATTTTTGGGCTCCTGAAGCCAACTCCAGTGTATATTTGGGCTCCTGCTGCTGCTGCTGCCAACTCCAGGGTGTGATTCATCCAATTTTTGGGCTCCTGAGGCCAACCCCAGGGTCTCTTTAATGTAATATTTGGGCTCCTGCTGCTGCTGTCAACTCCTGCCAACTGCAGGGTGTGATTCATCCAATTTTTGGGCTCCTGAAGCCAACCCCAGGGTCTCTTTAATGTAATATTTGGGCTCCTGCTGCTGCTACTGTCAACTCCTGCCAACTCCAGGGTGTGATTCATCCAATTTTTGGGCTCCTGAAGCCAACTCCAGTGTATATTTGGGCTCCTGCTGCTGCTGCTGCCAACTTCTGCCAACTCCAGGGTGTGATTTATCCAATTTTTGGGATCCTGAAGCCAACTCCAGTGTATATTTGGGCTCCTGCTGCTGCTGCTGCCAACTCCAGGGTGTGATTCATCCAATTTTTGGGCTCCTGAGGCCAACCCCAGGGTCTCTTTAATGTAATATTTGGGCTCCTGCTGCTGCTACTGTCAACTCCTGCCAACTCCAGGGTGTGATTCATCCAATTTTTGGGCTCCTGAAGCCAACTCCAGTGTATATTTGGGCTCCTGCTGCTGCTGCTGCCAACTCCAGGGTGTGATTCATCCAATTTTTGGGCTCCTGAGGCCAACCCCAGGGTCTCTTTAATGTAATATTTGGGCTCCTGCTGCTGCTGTCAACTCCTGCCAACTGCAGGGTGTGATTCATGCAATTTTTGGGCTCCTGAAGCCAACTCCAGTGTATATTTGGGCTCCTGCTGCTGCTACTGTCAACTCCTGCCAACTCCAGGGTGTGATTCATCCAATTTTTGGGCTCCTGAAGCCAACTCCAGTGTATATTTGGGCTCCTGCTGCTGCTACTGTCAACTCCTGCCAACTCCAGGGTGTGATTCATCCAATTTTTGGGCTCCTGAAGCCAACTCCAGTGTATATTTGGGCTCCTGCTGCTGCTACTGTCAACTCCTGCCAACTCCAGGGTGTGATTCATCCAATTTTTGGGCTCCTGAAGCCAACTCCAGTGTATATTTGGGCTCCTGCTGCTGCTGCTGCCAACTTCTGCCAACTCCAGGGTGTGATTCATCCAATTTTTGGGCTCCTGAAGCCAACTCCAGTGTATATTTGGGCTCCTGCTGCTGCTGCTGCTGTCAACTCCTGCCAACTGCAGGGTGTGATTCATCCAATTTTTGGGCTCCTGAAGCCAACTCCAGTGTATATTTGGGCTCCTGCTGCTGCCAACTCCAGGGTGTGATTCATCCAATTTTTGGGCTCCTGAAGCCAACTCCAGTGTATATTTGGGCTCCTGCTGCTGCTGCTGCTGTCAACTCCTGCCAACTCCAGGGTGTGATTCATCCAATTTTTGGGCTCCTGAAGCCAACTCCAGTGTATATTTGGGCTCCTGCTGCTGCTGCTGCCAACTTCTGCCAACTCCAGGGTGTGATTCATCCAATTTTTGGGCTCCTGAAGCCAACTCCAGTGTATATTTGGGCTCCTGCTGCTGCTGCTGCTGCCAACTTCTGCCAACTCCAGGGTGTGATTCATCCAATTTTTGGGCTCCTGAAGCCAACTCCAGTGTATATTTGGGCTCCTGCTGCTGCCAACTCCAGGGTGTGATTCATCCAATTTTTGGGCTCCTGAAGCCAACTCCAGTGTATATTTGGGCTCCTGCTGCTGCTGCTGCTGTCAACTCCTGCCAACTCCAGGGTGTGATTCATCCAATTTTTGGGCTCCTGAAGCCAGCTCCAGTGTATATTTGGGCTCCTGCTGCTGCTGCTGCCAACTTCTGCCAACTCCAGGGTGTGATTCATCCAATTTTTGGGCTCCTGAAGCCAACTCCAGTGTATATTTGGGCTCCTGCTGCTGCTGCTGCCAACTTCTGCCAACTCCAGGGTGTGATTCATCCAATTTTTGGGCTCCTGAAGCCAACTCCAGTGTATATTTGGGCTCCTGCTGCTGCCAACTCCAGGGTGTGATTCATCCAATTTTTGGGCTCCTGAGGCCAACCCCAGGGTCTCTTTAATGTAATATTTGGGCTCCTGCTGCTGCTGCTGCTGTCAACTCCTGCCAACTCCAGGGTGTGATTCATCCAATTTTTGGGCTCCTGCTGCTGCCAACTCCAGTGTCTCTTTAAAGCAATGTTTGGGCTCCTTCTGCCCCTCATAGTGATGCCACTTCAACTCTCTGCAATTGTGCCGCTCTGCGATTCTATTAGCGATGCCTCTGATCTGCATGTGATATTTATTCAAAGTATTATTTAACTAACCCAGCACGCATCCTGTGCGTGTTACAGCAAGGCAGAATGGTTTACAACCCTATTGAGGCTCTAGGAGGCTCAGAAATAGCCGTTTTTAATAGCGATTCGTCGCGAATTTATTCGGGTCGAAACGATTTTTGACGGAAAATTCGGCGAATCAGTCGAATCGAATTTTTCAAAAGTTCGCTCACCTCTAGTGGTAGCATTAGCAGAGGCCTAGATTTTAAAGACTTGGTTAAAGGACAGAAGACCTCAGGTTGTTGTGTAGGCCTTGTGTAGGCCTGGCACTGGCCATAGCTGATAAGCACTCAAAAATGATCCCATTTTTAGAAGGGTAGCAACAGGATTGTCTTCCTGGAAATTGACGAAGGGCATTTCGATTGTCCTACACAGCTTTGTGATACCGCTCAGGTTCCTATGTAGAGTAGTTCCTAGTCCTAGATTTGTGCCCTGGCTACGGCTAACTTTTTGCTTGCAGATCTGGCACTACTCTAGGTTTTGTTCTCCAGGGAAGGTATGAAAGAATTGCCACACAGCAGGGTACCATAAATAAGAAGATCTAGAATGTCCACCACCACCTGATTTTGCTCCTCCTCTGGCAGGCTTTTTTTCTGGAGTCTGCAAAAGACTCAGTGACGCTGTCACCTGCTCCTGAGTTTACCATACTATCATACTCCTGATCCCCGCCACTTACCGGTTCTTATGTTTCATCATGGTCTACTTGCTGTCCCACACCACAACCACCTTCATAAGTGCCAGTGTGTCCATGTCTACCACCACTCCCACTGCCACAGCTTGTGTCTCGGACACCGCTTCCACCTCCACAACACACGCAAAAGGCTGACTGTCTGACTGTGCTGCTGAGAAAAGCTGGCACCACACTAGGGGGGCAGTAAAGAGAGAGATGATGGAAGAGATAGGCTACTTTTACTGTGACTTGTAGCTGTAGGGGAGGAAGAATCCGCTGAAACCTGGCTCAAAGTCATTGCACCAGAGTCTTCCTCCTCCTGAGATGAGCCAGAGCGAGTCAATCAGTCCACAATGGATGCACTGTCCCACTGGAGGAAATGGACAACACTGCCTTGCTGATAATTCTACTACTACCATGTACATTACTGCTGCTGCTACTACTACTACTAGCAGTGGCGGGCCTGGGCAAATGGCTGGTGTTACTGTTACTGGACCAGGGCACATGACTGCTGACCACAGTGTTGGTACTGGCAACAACATCCTTATCCTTAGTGGAAAAAGGAATTGCAGGGATGTGTTTTCCTCTACCTCCGTCATTTTCCACCCCTTCCTTTCCCAGACATTTTATTTAGCATTTAAAAAAAAAAATATTTGGAGCAGCGCACACACTAAAATAACACACTTGCTCAGCCCAGCTAAAACAGACAAATGTGCCCTAAAGAATAGCTTGGCAGGTGAAATTTTTTTTCTTAATCTGTATTAAACAAGAAACAGGGTGTGCCCCTCAAAAAAAATCTTTGCCAAGTAAAAAAGATTTTTTTTAACTGTATTAAACACTGGGGCCCTGTGTACCATAAGTAACCCAATGCAATGACAGAGGCCATCTTAACCAGATGTGGCCAAAAAATAAAAAACCCTCACTGCAGTTTTCAGACTTTACAATGACCAGCAGATCCCAATGCAGGCAGATGCAGTTTTTCTGTGCAGCACACCCCCTCAGCATCCCACTGTTCCCACCTTTCCTGTCCCTTCTTTTCTCCTATGCTGTGGTTCAAAATGCCCTAAACTGTCCCTGCTCTAAGAGCAATGCTCTCTCTGCAACAACCAGCTTGATAATGGTGGATAGTTGGCGCATTAAGTGACTGTCTCCTGCAGTAGGTCCTCCTGATTGGCCCAGCTACCTTGACCTCTTAAGCTGCGATCATGTGATCCTGTCTCTCTTCTTCCCCTTGGCTGGTTGAGACCTGTGGGGTGGGGGCGGTGAAATCCTGGCAGGTTCATCTTCCTCGTTTCGCCGCAAACCATGTGAAGTTCGGGTTCACAGCACACTGTAATTTTCTTGAAATTTGGTTCAAAATCGAGTTCTACCGGTTCAGTTCACTCATCTCTAGTCACATGCTCTAGGAATATTTGGTCCATATACGATGTTGGTGATTGAGCCAATGCTCAGAAGTCCATGCATTCCACTCCCGCCATTCAATCAAACAGTCAGAGCAGTTGTAAACCACCCAGACATCCAGCATTCTGCATTTGGTGGGACAGTGTTCCCGGTGTCAGCAAAGTGGAACAGTTATGTGCCCCCAGAGTTATCGGAGGGACAGTGGGCCTCAAAGTATGACTGTCCCACTGAAAGTGGGACAACAGTTTACCAACGGGTGATATTATGCGGATCTCCACATAGCTGCCTCTATAGCTCTGCTGCTGCACTAATTACATCACCTGTGCATCTGCAAAACCTGACCTGTTGGTGGCTCTCAAGGAGAAGATTGGGGCCACTGGGCCAGGGGCATGGCTAGGGAGGGCACTTGCCTCGGGTGCAGGTCAGGGGGCGCCAAAGGTGGGTCTAAGCACAGATGGGGCGCCAGAAAGCCTAGCTACTCCTCGGCACTTGGCCAGAGATTATTCCTCCCCTCTGCTTTTTCAGTGTTTTGGCCGGCTTCCCTGGCTCGACCCACAATGCATTTATCTTGAGGAGTTACAATTTATACACCCATTTTGAGTGTGGCGAGCTGACTAGTAGTTGGCTTGTGGGTTTGTTTATTGGTGGAGTGGATCTGCGTGCTTATTGATTATATTGCATTTGCAATTTGTTTTTCTTTTGTTATGTGCCCCCTTTTGTAATTGGTCCAAGTTTATTGTGTTAACCAATTGCACTTCCTGCCCTCCTCTTTAAATGTCCCTTTCTCCCTTTTGCAGTTAGTCCCAATGCTTAGTCTTACCTTTTCCTTGTTTGGCCCTACTCTTTTGTAATACTACAAAAATTATATTATTTGGTCTAGGCTGTTTTAATGTCGTGTTGCCTGTTAGTAATTTAATTTCCATTTTCAGGTTATCCCTTGCTGCCCTGGCACCCTTTTAAAGGCCTCAGACACCTGACCAGGAGGCTCATAATGGGGCCCACCACCACACATGGGCTGTAGTTGAGGCTAGATTTCACTGTCTGGACCACACAGGGGGTGCCTTTCAATACAAGCCAGACAAGGTTGTGCAAATTATTATGGCGTGCATCAGCCTTCATAATTTTGCTTTGAGCGAGAGAGTGGCAGCATATTTGGAGGAAACAACCCCTGCTTGTGGTCCAGAGATTCTGGGACATCTGTATGCTTGCACCCAGAGCCGTGTGGCCCAAAGCAATTGGCAGCATTTGGTGGACAGCTCATTTTCTTGAATTTCTTTTTTTTGGACCACTTATGCCATTTTTGATTAATTATATCCCTTGCCTTGTCTGGGTGTGATTAAATAACAGGTTTTTGCTATTTATTCTCTAATTACTTGTTAATTGTCGCATGTTTATGGTCACAACTGTGGATGGAGGTCAACAGAAAATTAATACATAAAAATGTGCCTATCCAGCGTAAGTCCAGCATGGCGGGTTAGGGGGATGTAGCATGGCTTTGGGTGTTTGCAGCCTGCTGTGCCTTAAGCCTCTCCAGCCTTTGAAGGGCAACCTGGTTGGCCTCCACCAGAGCCCCAACCAGCATCTCCACCTGCTGGTGGTAAAGCTACTGCTGCTCCACAGCCACTGCAGTCAGGCCATGGAGCCAGCCAGCCATGGAACAAACTGGTGGCCCGACGCACAATTTTTAAAATATATATTGACATTTTGCCAAAATGTGGTGCTATTGGCCCGCCAGTTTGCCTCCATGATTTGGCACCATCTTACCAAAGACAGGTGACGCCTGGCTGCAGGCTGGGGCTCCATCCTGGGTGCTCTGTGGAACATTTGGGGCTGCAGGAAGGAGTGGTGATGGCCAGTATCCATGGCGCCAGCAGCTGGTGGAGGTGTCCAGATGATATTTGGGGTCTCATGCAGATGTTCAGAGTGCCCTTCCCCCAACTCATTCATTTTATCCAGCCATCTGTGTGGTGAAAGTTCAACATTAGTTGGTCTGTTGATGGCTGTTCATGTGGGAACCAAAGTTGGTGGGTGGCATGTTTGGTTGGCCTACTCCCCCCTATGCCAAGCTACAATTTGCTAACAAGTCTTAACACTGGTGGGCACATGCCGCCTGTCGGTGTCAATGGTGCCCGACACCCCCTGGTAGGTAGGGTGGAGCATCCCCAACACCCGCTCCTCAGCTTGGATAAATTGTAAAGTTTTGTTGAGGCCCCCACCATTTTTCAAGCTAGATTCAAAGGGTTGCTTTAGTGAGTTTGCCAGTGTTTTCTGTACAAGCAGCTCTCTGGTTATTCAGCACTTACCCCGTCTGGTGCTGAGTCTCCACCGAACCACCATTTTCAGCTTATTGCACTTTTTCTTGGCCTGGGCACCATCCTTGGGTTCTGGCCCTGCCCTGTCATGTTGTGGGCAATCTTCAACCATAACTGCTCCTGCAACACTTTGGGTGTTGAGCGAGACCAGGACCCAGACAATTGATAATTTTTGGCAACACCATCCAGCAGAACCTCCAGCTCTAAACCGGCCACTCAATTTGTCCCTTTTTAGTTTGTGCCCAAGGTGAGTGGCCGATGCTGTGGTCTGCTGGGTGGTGTCTTGACGGAAGAGGGAGTCACTATGGCCACTCCCATGCCCAGAACTGATGAATTCCAGGCTACTGGCCTGGTAAAGAGCAGGCCTGGCTGTAGCAACGCTGCTCAGTCTTTGGCTCCCGTGTTGGCTTCACATGGGGCTCCTCTGTGGACACAGCAGTGGGGCCCACACTGGGGTCTGTCCTGGGGTCTGCATAGTGCTTCAGGTTGGTCCATGGTGGACTATGCCAGGAGCCCTGGTTTTCTGACTCCTGCTGCTGATGCCTTGATCTGCTGCGGGTGACCCACTCAGAGTGGCTAGTGTGGGTATCAGCAGGGCAGTGCCTATGGGATAAAAGTCGGGATCTGTGGTTGGGGCTGGGGCTGGGGTACCTTGGCCTGGTGCTGCCAGTTCCTCAGCCATGCCTGTGTTACTGGCTCTGGGGTCTGTGGTGGCGCCTATGCCATGGCAAGAAAATATGATCCTCAGCTGTGTTCTTTTATACCTAATTGAGTGGGAAATTGTATTGGAAACAATTTCATTTATTTAACAGCCCCTCAAATGTGCAAGCAACCTATAGGCTACATGTGTGTATGGACGCAAGCACACTTCCGGTATCCACCAGGGCGCATCTGCGCTTGTGCGCCTCAGCGCAGGAGTGCGTTATACAGACGACCAACATGGCACCCCACGTGTTCACCCGTGAGCAGCAGAAGGACATTATGATGGTAAGTCACACTTTCATGCCATTCGCATGGGTGCCGCATTACACCCCTGCATGACACCCCTGCATGACACCCCTGCATGACACCCCTGCCAAGGTGCAAACCTTCAGAGAAGGCACATGGCGCTACAGTAATGGTGGAGGCGGGGCCTTCCAAAGTTACAGGCCCACAGAACTTTGCTGCCACTGTCACATAGACCACTCTGGCATGTTTGTATGTGGGGTGCCTAAATGATTAATGTTTGACATTTCTATGCAATTCGCTACTATTGTGGCTGAAGTCAGCAAGCCCTATCTGACAGTAGTAGCGGAGTGGAGAGTTAGGCGCGCCTTTTGGCCTATGTGTGTCTGCACTTGCAATTCGCTACTATTGTGGAATAGGTCAGCATTGGCATCACTAGCGTATACAAGGCTTGTATACTGATCTCAGTAATCGTGAAATTGCGGAAGCTTATATCATTCACAGCCATGTTCCAGGAAAAGTTCATTCATGCGTAATTTGCTTTGCGTACACATAGGATTTAGCAGAGCATTTACGGGATTTGCAGCCAAATTAGTCTCTGAAACCGAGTTTTTACTTGTTTCGGATGTGACTTGCTGTGGAGCCCATTGTTCTCTGTGTGTCCCTCCATGGCTAGATTAGAATAGTACCAATTATATTTTTGGGGGGCATTGATGGTCACTGTATGCTTGCACACACATATGAATTTTTCCTCGGCATTTAACCCATCCATGCAGTGAGTGTACACATGCCTGGCATGGTGGACTGCCTTAATTATGGTGCCGGGGGGGTTAGGTGCCTTGCTCAAGAGCACTTCATTGATGTCCCATGGGCGGGATACAAACCTGCAACCCTCTGGTCACAAGGTCGCTTGCTTACCCATAAGCCACGTCGACTGGATATGGAGCCTGCTTATGTAGTCTCTTTAAAGTGAACCTGTCACCAGAAAGGTTCAAGGCGGCAGTTTACATATGGCAACTGCAAGTCCATTTGCCTTGTTTTATTTCTACAAGAGATACTTTAATACTACTAATAACCTAGGTTCTGTGACCTGGGGGGGGGGGGGGTGAATCCTGATGCTGCAGGTCGGTGTTTGCGTCAAATGATTGTCAGAAATACTTGTAGATCTTTTGCTCTATTTTTAATATTTAGATATGCTAATTTTCATGATGAGCACAGTGTGAATAAAATATAAATAATTGCGAAACTAGAGACAAAAAGGCAACAAACATCAACTTTTAAATATAAATGTGAAACTATTTCTTTATATATATAGATGTTAATTGATTTTATTTGAATAAAATGAATTAACCATGTGTCTTGAAGACATATGTTTAATAACATCTACCAATCTTAGCCGCTTACCAACTTCAAAGGATAAGTGTATTAGGTCATCCACACTCTGTGTCTTCCACCATTAATTTTAGGATTTCCATGTCACATTACTCTGCTCAAGTATCCATGAAAATGTTTCAGATAAAAAGGCATAGAGCAGTATTGCCAAATTTTTAAACTGCTCCTTTGAATTCAGTCTGTACTTCAGCATGCTCCTCAAATATGTGTCTATGTATACTTCTGCTGACCCACAAGTGGCCACTGGTCACTGGCCCATCAGGGAGGGTTACAGCAGAGATACATGTGGCATCGGCGAAGGTTACAGCAGAGATACATGTGGCATCAGGGAGGGTTACAGCAGAGATACGTGTGGCATCAGGGTAGGGTGCAGTAGAGATACGTGTGGCATCAGGGTGGTTTACAGAAGAGATACGTGTGGCATCAGGGTGGGATGTAGTAGAGATGCATGTGACAGCAGGGTGGGTTGCAGTAAAGATACATCAGACATCAGGGTGGGTTGCAGTAAAGATATATGTGGCATCAGAGAGGGTTGCAGTAAAGATACATGAGACATCAGGGTGGGTTGCAGTAAAGAACTATGACACATCAAGGTGGGTTGCACATGTGGATACATGTGGCATTAAGGTAGGATGCAGCAGAGGTACAGTTTAACTCAGTTTACACTTTTAATTTCTATACAGTAAATGTGCTGCTAGATCTATATCTACATGTGTATATCTTCACTGGTATGCGATAGCCAGCCAGGCACCATGTTTGGAGTTGCTTGTTATAAAGGTGGATATGCATACTTATGTTTAACTTTGTGGATGGACACTCCTGGAGGTGTCTGCAACATGGAAAATGATTTAGCTTTACTGGATAACTAGAGCTTTACTGTGGAAACTAGAGTTTAATGTCTCTAAATGTAAAATCATGCACTTGGGTATCCCTGCTCTGAGTAACGTATGGGCAGCACTGTGTTAACCAGGACCTCGGAGGAGAGAGATTTAGGGATACTGATTACTGATAGCTGCAAGATGAGTGGACAGTGTAGCCAGGCAGTGGGAAAAGCAAGCAGGATGCTCGGCTGCATAGCTCAAGGCATCACCAGTAGGAAGAGGGAGGTTGTGATGCCGCTGTATAAAGCCCTGGTAAGGCCACAGCTAGAATACTGTGTTCAGTTCTGGAGACCTTACCTGCAAAAAGACATTATTCAAACAGAACGTGTCCAAAGGTGGGCAACAAAAATGGTAGAAGGACTTAAACGTAAAACCAGGAGAACCTTTAAAAATCAGGAGAGACTTAAAGAGCTTAATTCGTTCAGTCTGGAGGAAAGAAGAGAGAGGGGGGACATGATTGAGACCTTTAAATATGTGAAAGGATTGAATAAGATTCAGGAGGGAAGTGTTTTTAAGAAGAAGCTTAATGATAGAACAAGGGGGCACAACCTGAAGCTAGTCGGGGGAAAGATCAGGAGCAATGTTAGAAAATATTATTTTACAGAAAGAGTAGTAGATGCTTGGAACAAATTTCCAGCAGAGGTAGTTGAAAAATCGTTAGTAAGTGAATTTAAACATTTCTGGGATAAACACACATCGATCCTAAGATAAAGTGTACATACAGTATACACATAAGGGCAGACTAGATGGAGCGTATGGTCTCCTTCTGCCATCAAACTTCTATGTTTCTATGTGGCTGGGGGCAGCCCACTATAACCATGGGGCAAAGAGCTGCTTTTACGACAGGTGCTGCAGGGTGTCCTGCAGGCCAAAGGAAACGGTGGTGGCGGTTAAGCAGCTTTAAAGGTAAAATCCACTTTCATGGACTTTCCTAGCAGACCTCAGACCAGCCTCCCATGTACAGATGCACCCAAGTCTATGGGAGTGCTCTGTACTGAGTCTGCACTCAACCATTGTGCTGATTCCCAAACCGGCGCTGTGGGTGGGAGATGTGTGTATTTGGAGCAGGTGGTAGATAAGTGAGGGATCTCATGCCTCAGGGCATAACTGGTCTGAAGTCTGGAGAGAAAATCAACAAAAGTGAACTTTCCCTTTAAAGCTGCTGTTTCGTTATGTAGCCATTTAACGCCCTATTGTGTGTACTAGCTTTGGACTTGACTGTACTATGGCTGTACTATGACTTGGCTGTCTATTGTGTGTAGCTTTGGATGCCTAAAAAGGCATCTAGATGTACAATTCTCACCAGAACCAAAAAGCAGGGTTCCCTGTCATTGTTCTTACAAGAAATTGGGGTGGGCATAAAAAAGAGGATAAGGCTCTGGTTCGCCAAAGTTTGGGTTTTACTGGTCCCTGAAAATCATGCTGCAGAGCTTTTAGTAGATTTCACTTACTTAGTATGTAATTTGACTGATGTGAGTGTTTTGACACACAGCAAAGGAACCCAATAAGACTCAGTGGGTACCATTTATACATACATCAGACTTGAATGAGGGACAGTTAGCAAGTTAGGACAGTCCCTGCTTATGTAGTATGCTAGTGGCAGGGCTGAGGTGGCTAGTCCACCCTGGCCTGTGCCCATGGCCCACAAGACCAGAAGATGATGCTTTAGGAACTGCCTCCTCCCCCCAACCTATGACTCTTTTGACTGATCCACATTATTTTGTGTGTTTTTTTCAGTTCTGAATATGTGTTTAAGAAAATTGTTTACAAAGAATATGAACAAGGTTTTCAAAAGGCAAAACACAGCTCGAAGCTAACAGGTAAGGTTATTCTCATATTTCCTTGCATCCCTTTGGTGTTAACATTTAAAATAGGTGCTTTACGCTTGATTACCAAATGAACTTCTTATTTTGATACCAAGCTCTTTAGCCTTATATTCTAGGACATATATCAGTGTCAGTGCAGTACAAGCAGGGCACTTTGGTCTCTTTGCCCCCCATATTAAACCTAACATGGATCTCCCCACAACTGTGTTTTGGTACTCAGCAAGCCTAAAAAACGTGGCCACAACTAAAAGGTGTTTGGCTGTGTAATTGTAAGCTAATCCTTGACATATCCTTAGCTTTCTGAGTGCCTTGGATGGCACCGAGATGTAAAAAGATTATTTGCATGGCCCCGCCTACTGCTAGGAAATACTCTCCATTCTAGGAATGCACCTCTTTTCCTAGTCATACTAAAATAGATTAGGCGAGAGGGCCCTGTCCTTAATGGCTAACAATCTAAAGGATAAGGAGTGAAAACAAAAGGTAGGTTTGTACTAAATATGATGGCAGGCGATCAGATGTGGTTGGGGCTGTCACTTATTTAGGCCCATCTGTGGGTTTTTTGAGGGTACACTTAAAGGCTTGAAGGCATGAGGAGTTGCAAATTGTATAGGGGTAGGGCATGTGCACTCAACACTCCTCTTTAATGGCCACCAACAGGTCAAGTTTTATAGATCTCCACTATGATGCCACAGGAGTAGTAATTACTCTCTTTAGCTCAGTCTGAGCACAGATGACTTGGACCTGGAGATCTTGCCGGTGGTTGTCCTTGAGGAGGAGGTTTGAGCAAGTGTTGGGTAGGGCATTCTAGAGTAATGGGGGTGCACGCATGAAGTCCTAAATGCAGAAGTAGGTGATTAGGTTTGAGGACAGGAGGACAATTTAGTTAAAATGACAGGACAAATGGATACGGTATGAGCTGTGACAGGGCTCCAATTACAGAGACACCAACCTGACCCATTCCTGCAAGGCAATTTTTCTCCAGTCCTGCACTTCACAATGACCATTTCCCTCAACATCCCTGGATAATTAAACTCATGTTCAACTCAGTTAATTGGCTGAGCAAAGATGGGCTAAGTCCAAGACTGGATAAAAATCACCCTGCAGTAATGAGTCAGGTTGCCGAATCCGCATTTATTTTCTGCACCAGGACCTGGTCACCTCTGTCTATTTCATATATGATGTACTGCATGGGTGCACTCTTCTTTCACCCTATTGCATGGGTGGCTTCCCTATATGTATAAGAACAACTATACACCAGATCACATAAGTATGCAAGTGGAGCATGTACATGCATGCACATATACTGTAACTTAGTATAGCACCTATAAAAGTGCAGTGGAAGATTGTAACCTGGGTTAGCGGCAATGGAGGAGGCTGGTATTGAACGTGCTTAATCATGCAGTTTATTATTAACCACAAATGTGTGTAATTTTAGCACTAGTTATTTTATAGATCAGAATAAAATAGCCGTATCACAAGAATGCAATGTATTGTTTCTTTGGTAAAACTTGTGTGTAACTATTTTAAGCCAGCAATCTTCTTACAGCTGAATTTCCTGCTGCTGAAATCCTGTGGCCTTTGTTGTTACACATCCCCTGCTGCTAAAGAATTCTCTGGTGAGGGCCTTGTGCTCACAGAGTAAAAGGCATGAAACTGTTTATTACAGGCTCTTATATATGAAGGTTGGATGCAGTTACTCTGGGAACTTGTTTCAATAAAAGAGGGCTTATGGAATCCCACTGTAAAACAATAACAGCTGGAAAATTCCAGGGCCACCATAGATAGCAACAAATAGTAGAAGTAATCCTGTTTGTAAACTAAAGGATGATAATAAAAGCCTCCAGCAGTCAGACGCTCATTATCAATCAAGAAGATCCTCCAGTTTGTTGGACAAATCTTCTTCAAGTTAGCGCAGGCCAGTGGAGAGCTGCAGCTAGAAACTAGCCTGGGAGTTTACAATCCCCAGCCAGCCCATGGCCAGCTTTAACATCCCTGTTGAACCCCTCCAGTGTACCCTCCAGTGTGCTTCAAAGCTGAGGCTATAGCAATGCCAGGACAGATAATGGGAGGAGTGGATATGGACACTCCTAACATTATGATACTAAATAGTATTGCAGGGGCAGATACTGTGGCAGGGGTGGGTATGAGCTGAGGTTTCTTAGTTGGGATGGGTACAGTGCGACTTGGGGAGTGACTAGGGAGTGGAAGGGGGCTTAAATGCAGCAGTTCAGCCATCCCCAAATCTGTGCAGCCCACTAGGAAATCTCCCAGGTCAAATTATATCCAGTCTGACCCTGCCTCAGGCCACAGTTGGACAGACACTGAAAGATCAACTATTGTTCTTTGGGGAATAATCAACACTCAGCCTGATCTTTGTTCTGTGTAAATAGGGAATAAAAAATAAGGATAAAATAATAACAGAATAGGCTTATTAAGGTTTTCCCCTGCCAAAGCAATTCAATCAGTATCTATGGGACTGTGAGAACCAACCTGTTATTTTTTTTAGAAATGCAATCGAAGTTTCTTTGGTAAACTTACATAAAGTTCAACATACCGTAATCATTTGGTATGGAAGATGGGATTGCGAAAACTATACCCCTTTAACTTTTCTACATTTTTTTTATTGCTACAACCACAAACGTAAATTTATTTCATTGAGATTTTATGTGAAAGAGCAACACAAAGTATGTAAAGAAAATGATACTTGCTTTTCTAAACAATTTAAAAATGAAAAATTGAAACGTCTGGCTCCCATATGTATTCACAGACCATTTTATATAGGACCACCTTTAGCTGCAATTACAGCTGCAAGTCTGTAGATATATGTCTCTACCAACTTTGCATATCTAGAGGCTGATTTTTTTTCATGTTTGTGGCTGTACTGTTTTAAAGATATATGAATACTTTTTTGAAGAACTGTATATACATAGGAAGGAACTACCGGTAGTAATCCTATGTCGATATTAGGCCTGTAGGCCTCACATTGAAATGTGCCAAATACCTGATTCCCTCACTGGAAGAAAATGATATAGGGAAATTGGAGATGTGAAAAAGGAGGTGCAAAGAGGGGGAACTAGATTAGAAAATGAGATTGCTGGACTTTTCTACAATGAAAAGTTAGAGACAAGTTGAAGTGATTCAGCAACAAATAAAACAAAAGGGTACTTACCTTTTGCACCCCACCACTGATCGGTGCTAGTCTGCCAATCATTAACTCACCCGAACGCTGGATCTGAGCCTGTGCCACAGCCCACAAATCCGTACTGTTCTCAGCCAGAATATGGGATCAGGATTGATGGCGTGCCGGGCAGGCAACTCACCATAAGTCAAAGGCATGCTGTCACACCCTCTCTATTCATTGCAATATAGATGGTATGCTGAGGCCTGACACACCCCCTCCATTGTAGTGAATGGAGTAAGCATGGCTGCACTCCTGTTACTGATGCCGGGGGGGGCAAGAGTCAGCACAGAAGCGCCGATGAATGGCGTTCAGGCCTATGACAACGGGGGAAGCGAGGACTGTGGCGGGGGCTCGTATCGCAAACTTCAGAAGATTCTTAGGATAGCATAGGACATCAGTTGGGAGAGTATTAGTGAGCCTTTTGTGGGAGATATTTGTGCTAGAACCAGCCTAGATGTTGCCCTGGCTAAGAGACTAGAGGCTATATGTAAAAACACGTTTTCATTCTCTCTGTGTTTCTTTATGAAGCGCTTCCCTGATGGTAGCAAATAGTATAGGCCATTGTCAGGATGAATGTGATCCTTCAAAAGTCCCATCGTCTTTGCCCAGCATTGCTTGCTTTGGAGAACTGCAGATTAGGGAGTTCTGTTTGGATTGTACATTCAGTAGATTTTACCCAGCTTTGCAGAGACTGCCTAACCTGCTTGGTACTGTTCTTGTACCAGATGTAACACACCCCGTCAGAATACTCCATGTTGCAGGTGTAGACATTGATGGTAGTTTGAAGTCCTTTAAAGGGACACCAAAGTTAAGCCATTGCTTCATCTTACACATGTTTTACAGCAAATGACAGCCAAGAGGGCAAGACCATCAGCAACCATTCAGGTGTGATGTGCAAGCCTACTGGCAGTCAAATGATTGGCAGTCATGCAATGAATGAGGAAGTTGGGCAACTTAACTATAGTACCACTTTTAGCATCTGGGTTGGTAGAGATGCTACCGAGCATTTTTTTTTACCATAGTGTTAATGTGGTAGAACAATGAAAAGTTGCTTGAAATCAATCTCTCTACTACAGCCACAATAGTCACCTTTGCCAGGCTCACCCATGCTGGGAGTGTTGAGGGACGGGTGTGGCCATGTGATCATATTTAGATTGTGGTCGCAAAGCAATAGAACTGAAAGGAGGGGCAAACTTTAGATACCTGCTACAGCAGCTATTGCAAGCTGCAGGAAATGGCTTATTATTGTCACTGTCTATAGTGTCCCTTTAAGGGTTACTTCTGCTTGCCACTGTTTTTGACAAACTTAAACAGCTTGAAACCTTAGCCCTTTACTACTTATGGGACAAAAAATAATAATAATACAATTAGACATTAGACAACATTAGACATTAATAATATCACTATCAGAATATATTTTAAAGTGGTAATAATTTGTGATAAAGTAAACTTTAATACATGCAAAACACCCTTCAAAGCAAATTATTCCTCACCAGAAGCCCCCTTAAAGTGGACCAAAACCCAGGGTGATCAATTCCCTCCCCCCGGGGCATCCAAAATCGGGATGTCCTGCTGTGTGAAACCCCCCAGGTCGCCCCATAGACTTACCTTCTTTTCTGGTCCAACGGTGATGCGTGAGCTGCGGATGTATCCCCGCTATCCCTCTAGCAGGATGAGTGCCCGCGCCAGGCATTTGTGAATGACTGGCTCGGGCTTGTTCCCTGTTAGAGGGCAGCAGAGGATGCCGCTGTCAGCGAGCTTGGAGCCGCTTTCCTTAGATGAATGGATCTCAGTGGATCCCAGCACGCTGATTGGATGAGCGGCTGTGCATGCCCCATAGGACCAGGAAGAGGTGAGTTTGTTACGGCAACCAGTGGGGAAGAAAGGTAGAAGATGGGTAAGAAAGAGAGCAAGAATGCACGCGTTGACAAACCACCCTTAGCCATTACTATTGAACTTCTTAAAGTCTCAACACAACCCCAGATTGGTCATATAATCCAGCCATGGCTTCCAAGTCTTCTAGAATTTCATATCTATGTCTATCCAAATAACTTTTCGTTGACCATAGTTCCATTGATTCTATTGTTGCCTTCACTAGCTTAAGCCAACCTTTGGTGGCTTTGGTCTATTCAAGATATTAAAAAAGTAGGTGACCAGTTTCCTGTTCCTGGAAACTAAGGTTCTGCACATCCTCTTTTCTTTGGGGCAGTCCTAAAATATATAAAGCAGGAACCCCGTTCCACCACAGTCACTGATGTGCAGCCCTGTTGCTTCCAGACTATAATCGGCTACTTTCTCAGGGGAAAGTAACATCCAAATAGGAGTTTATATCCATTCTACAAAGTCCAAATATTAATAGACCACTTGGCTATAGTGGTGACTATGTCTGTCCAATTAGCCAAGATAAGGCTCTCATCATAATCAATTTCCTAGTTCCAACTTCCCCAAAGTGAATGATAGAATCAAGTACAAATAAACAAGATATGTCACGTTTTTAAGGTGGACCCTAGGCACCTCTTCTTAAAGTCCGCCAGGGACATTAGATCCTAGTAGCCCTCGATTCTATAAGTTCAAATCACATTAGGCAATAATCTCCCTGTCAATGATACACACAATAGAATTATTGTCATTAGTGGCACTACATCAAATTGACTGTTTCACTCTTATTTTCTCAGGTATTTTGGGTCCCACTTTACGAGCAGAAGTTGGAGATGTTTTGAAGGTTCATTTTAAGAACAAGGCAACAAAACCTCTTACAATTCATCCACAGGGAATTGCATATGGAAAAACGTCTGAAGGTATTGTTTTGACTTCATTCTAAAAACCCTTAACGACTATATATTCTTATCTATAACATCATTTCTACAGGTGTAGGACCCCTATGGTTCTCCACTAGTAACCAGGGGTGTAACTTTATCGGACGAATGTAAAAAAAAAAAAATACTTACACTTCCGTCGACATAAACACATAGAGATAGACAAAAAAAAAAGCACACAAACATACATGTGATCGAAAGATATGTCCCCTTACATCAATGTGAGCATAAAGCTGGCTAATTAGGCTAAGTGGACCAAAAGTGGACCAAAACTCACAAAACCCATTGTGAAATATATTTGACCAGCGCCCCTGTCGATACTCCCTTCTTAGGGTATAGAACTAGAAATGGATGTTTTTGCTTTTGGAATTGTCTTGGAACACTTTTTTGTTGCTGCCCCTTGCTGTGAGATGCCAGGCGATCAGTCATTGCATAGGTGTGGCAATGACGTAATTGCTGCACACAATGTAACAATGAATGGAGGAGGTGGAGCTTTACAGCTAAAACAGGTGCCATTATCTGGGATTAGAATGAAGCAGAGGCAGCGAAGATTGGCAAAATGTACTTCTCATAGGGGGAGCAATTCAGGGGATGCTAGTTAAAAATGTGGGCCTTGGTCCGCTTTAACCCATTGTCAGGACTGTCCTCTAATCCCTCAGTGAATTTAGATAACCCAGTATGAAACTTCAAATTTGGGCAGCAAATGAGGTGATTGAAGGCATAAGTACATAAGGCCCCAAGCAGAATTTCTTGTCTCCCATGTAAATCCCATATATACATATACAGTAGTGACCTACTGGCTTATGGTAGGGGAGGCATTGCAAAGTGAAGAAGAGGAGCTTGAATTTTAGGTTAACTGAAGAGACTAGTGATTGGGGGGGGGGGGGTGACACAAGATGCAAGTTCATGAGTATCACGTAAATACCAAGGAAATTATATACAATTTCCACCTCCCATTCTTATTTCCTCAGCTTCACCAGGGGTCTTACCAATGGACAAGCCTCTGCTAGGCACTGAAAGATTCCACTAGCTAACTCTAACAGAATTAAACCTAGTGCCTGAGGCTAACAAGCTTATGCAGATCAAGACAGCATTGGTGACAGCTCAGTGTCTCCTCTACCTCCATTATAAACGCTCACATTTAACCCTTAGGGGATTATTTAATGTGTAGAGGGTTCCCATGTGAAAAGGTGTTTCATCTCATACTGAGAGCTCTCTAACTCATGGTACAAACTCTGGCACAAAATATACCACAGGTATGTACTTCAAAAGGAAACTTCTGCACCTCATCCTGTGAACTTCTCAACCTCAAAACTCAATAAATTGTTTCATTTTATATTTTGTATGTTGAAGAAGAAAACTTTATATAAATAATGTTAAACAGTCACAAAGTCCAGACAGCTCAGAAACCCCCAGCCCTTGTGCTGGCTCAGAAACACAGATGGATCTCTGCAAATCCTAAACAAGTATTCTGTATCAGGTGTCCAGCTCACCAAAACCATAAAACGTAACATTTAATATTTCTATTAAAAAACATACATGTCCTGTGTGAGGTGTAGTCCCGTCTCGGCCCTCTCAAAAGGTGACGCGTTTCGGGGTAAGATACACCTTAATCATAGCTTCATACCTTTATATAAATAATGGCCAGAAAATCGAAACCTAAGACTGATATTTGATATTTACGATTACATTAAAACCGAACCAACAGCCTTTACAAGTTGAAAGAAATACTCCCTAAAACTCATTTGCCCCATTTGCATGCATGGTACTGAGTCATTTTCAGCACTTACATTTGCTCCTGTATCCACTCAAAGCTGAAACACAACCTCACAAATTTTATCCTGGTAGCAGCCATTTTGGACCTTTTCCCAGCATTCCAGTCATGCTGCTGCCAGGTTTTTACCGACATATTCCACAATGCATAGCAGAAGGAAACCCAGCAGCACTTCCTGTTTACAAGCTACTGGCAGCTCCACAGGACACCATTGGGGGGGGGGGGGGGACTGACCATGGCAGAAATTAAAAGAAGATGAATTCATGTTTAAGTCCAGCAATCTGAATTGCACTTGGCATGGATGCATATGAGTACTCTTTCTCATAAGGGTGTTGGTCTAGTTTAAATCCTCAAGCAAACCTTAAGTCTAAAACACTTTGGAAGCCGGTTCCTTTAAGAGAAGGCTCCAGGTTTATGAGGGCCCTTGAATAATAAACTCCCAATGGGCCATGTCACAACTCCTTTTAAATAATTGATTTGTGTGAATCAGCCATTGCCACCTCAGCATTGTCTAATTGGTGTCCCATTGCGAGGTAATAAAAGATGCAACAAACACTAGAAATATTAACTTTCTAACTAAGCAAGTAGGTGCATATTTCTCCCAAGTCCCCAAATTAATTGGCAGGGGACAAGTGGATTTTTCCTTTCGTTCCCAAATATTAGTAAGCAGATTGTAACCCCCCAGCCACTCCCGAGACCATAAATGAATATGCAGAGCACAAGCAGATTCCACTGCTCATCCCAAATAAAATGATGCAAATGGATTCCCCCAACCCAACAATTAATTTGCAGAATGCAAGCAGGTCCCTTGGCCAAAGTGCATAGTTAGGGTCTGAAATGTGGATTTAACATGCCATACTTCTGTAGTCATTAACAGCTTATTTCAAACCCACATCTCCCACCCCATGGCTGCATTTTCCACCCCCATATCTCCCAGTGGGCTCGCCTTGAACACTGAAAAACATTTACCAACCCTTCAAGTTGCACCTGCCCTGGCTTGTACAATGCTGACATTGGGTATGCCTCCTTCCTCCAGGGTATCCCAATGTAAATGGGCTAAATTACTGGATCTGTTCCCCAGTGGCCTATCAGGTTTGCCAGACATGTGCACACAGCTTACCTGGTTCACCAATGTAGAGCGCACTGTTCTTTGCCTAAGCAGCTTACAGCACCTCTGCTCCCCCCTGCAAAAAAAGTAGCTGCAGATGTGCGCTTGCATGTAATCACGTGTAGTGTCCTTTCTTGCAATGTGTGTCTAGCTTAAGTACATTAGGAGTTGTCCTTTTAGAGTTTTTTTTGCTCTGTATATACTTACCTATTAGGTAATTTGAGAGTGATAGCACACCATACACCATACACCATACACCATACACCATACACCATACACCATACACCATACACCATACACCATACATACATACATACATACATACATACATACATACATAAAAGTCTATTTCCACATTAGAATATGCCACACTTACCCGCTAAAAGGTGGAGAGCAACTTCATGGGAAAGGTCAGGCAAATGCTGAATTATGTGAATATTTGCATGCAGGAACATTTTCGCATGCAAATATATTTGCCAATATACAGAGGCATGTTTGCACTTGATCCCCAAAAAAAGGTGCTGAATTGCAAAACTGAAAAATAACATGCAAAAAATACCATTTTGTGAATACTCACCTTGTAAAATGGGTATTATAAGTATGTCACACACCCCGCTTCAAGATATTCATAACCTGTGGGTATATTGACCTGAAGAGGGCGATCTGCAGAGATGATTGGAGGAAAGTAAGCCCCTCTCGGTCCATAAATACCTGGGACCTCCCACTCACTCCCCAGTATAAAGAAAGCAGTAAGGTAAGGGACCAGGAAGAGCCAAACATAAGTCATAACAACGCAAAGTTCACAAAATGAAGGATCCAGAATAAAAAAGGGCGGGTTGAAGCGGGGTGTGTGACATACTTATAATACCCATTTTACAAGGTGAGTATTCACAAAATGGTATTATTCTAAGTATGTCACACACCCCGCTTCAAGATATTCATAACCTGTGGGACATCCAAAAGCAGTGTCCATAAGGGGTGGGGATCCAAAACAAGGTATAAAGCACAACTTAAACTACTGCAGCCTGCAGAACTTTGCGGCCAAAAACAGCATCCGCTGAGGCCCGAACATCAACCTTGTAAAACTTTGAAAAAGTGTGAACAGAAGACCAGGTAGCGGCCTTGCAAACTTGCTCAACAGAGGCCTGGTGCTGAAAAGCCCAGGAAGCCCCAACCGCACGAGTAGAATGAGCTGTAACACGAAAGGGAGGATCTCTCCCCTTAGCAGAATAGGCCCCGACAATGGCCTGACAAATCCACCTGCTGATGGTAGACTTTGTGGGTGCTAGACCCTTCTTGGGCCCAAATGGCACCACGAAAAATGCATCAGTCTTGCGAAAGGCAGACGTTACCACCAAATAATACTTCACAACCCGAACCACATCCAAAGAATGCAGGGCCCTCTCCTTGTCATTGCTGGGTTTGGGACACAGAGAGGGCAGAACAATATCCTGATTCAAATGAAAGGACGAAACCACCTTAGCTACTGAGTCCAATTTTTCTCCAAAAAGCCTTAGACCAACAAAGGGAAGAGACGTCAGAGACTTTTTAGACCCAAAATCGGCTGCCTGCGAGCCGCTGCCCGGCTAGATAGAGACAGGGCGCAACAATGTTGCAAGTAAAAGTTACATTAAAACATACACACATACAACAAATAGCAGTGTAACCAAATCAATGAGGGATTACTCCTATACGTTCCTCAGAATCTAAGAAAGGAGGGCCCCCAGCCTAACTATGAGGGAGGAGGTAAATGAGGGAAATTTTTGAGGTAAAATTTTTAAGGACAGGGCATCCCAAACCGGGGTCACCAACCCGGCATAACCGCCTACCCTCTAAATAGGGTCTCGCGGCGGAGCCTAGCTCCTAAGCACGTGTGTGCTAAAATATCATCACCCGGACCGCAGTCAAAACTGAGGAGGCATGTGAATATTAAATATATTAAATAGGGATAATAAGTCCGAGCGGGAATAAAATAATATAGGCCGGGGGTAGACCCGGCTACCTTGGAAAACCCCTCTTGCAAGGAGGAGAGATCATCTTCTGCTTGCTCGCCGTCCTGCAGAGATGAAGACTGGGGAGTGAGTGGGAGGTCCCAGGTATTTATGGACCGGGAGGGGCTTACTTTCCTCCAATCATCTCTGCAGATCGCCCTCTTCAGGTCAGTATACCCACTGGTTATGAATATCTTGAAGCGGGGTGTGTGACATACTTAGAATATGCATGCTCTCGCAAAAGCAGTGCAGAATTCAAATTCTCACAGTTTTGAATCGGCCCTTTTGTCAGGTCCACTCTTGTATAATCTTTGACCTTAGCATTAACATGAAACCCTAAAATATTGTAACTTACCCTATATGAGACGGATACTGGTAGGAAAATGTCAAAATTTGCCAGGCCTAATTACAAGTACACCATGGGTTGCTCCTGAATCGCCCATGCCTTCTATAAAACCAGCATGGTTCATAGTACATATTCTTACTCCTGTCTATGAAAGCAGCTATTGCTGTATTACCATGGTTTTAAAGAGTTCTTATATTTCTTAGGGGCAAAATATGCTGATGGCACCCGTCCCAAGGAAAAGCTGGATGATTCGGTGTTACCGGGCCAAACATACCTATATAGCTGGGATATTACCGAAACCATGGGACCTACAAATGATGACCCTGATTGTCTCACCAGTATTTACTACTCAACAGATAATATGGTGCAAGATGTAAACTCTGGATTAATTGGTTCATTGCTGATTTGTAAAACAGGTAAGATGATAGATTACAAGATGAAACCAAGAGGTGAAACCAAAAAGGGGCCCTGTTTTGATACTATTTTTTTTAATTTTGCATTTATACCACTAATGAAATAACATAAATGGCTTTGACATGACTTTTTCTCTATTTCACAATCGTTCATGCACATAATGTAATAAAATGAAGACAATATCAGACCTGAATCAATAAAATACTGTATATATTTTGTAATTAAAGGGACTTTCTTGGGCAAGAAATAAAATAGCTATACTTACCTTTTGTACGGCGCAGCTCCACCTTCATGCCCACTGCTGGTTAACTTACCAGATCTTAGATCTTAAAATAAAAGCTTAGATCATGGCAAACACCTCTTTGAAAATGAAGTAATGATTAGGGATACACAAACCTGTAGAAGTCCGGCCGAACTTGCCACAAAAACTCGGTTTGTGTTCCCCGAACTTCATTGAAGTCAAACTTGGGGGCCCAAAAATGTCTGTAAAATGGAGGTAGCAAGGACTAGAGGGCTGCAAATCAGAGGGGGGGCGGGGCGAGACACCAGGGCAATTGCCCTTGATTGCCCTGCACAATATGGGGTAGGGAAAGCACTCAAAATAAAAACAGAAAACAAAAAAAAAGAAGAAGATGGGGTTGGGCAAGCTTTTTTACTTGGAGAGAACTAGTAAGGGGACCCCTATACCAGTTCACAATGTTCAGGTGCCGGAATGCCACCTACCGGGCTCGGCGGGAGCCATGTTGGCAAAATTACACAAGAGATTGTGTAAAATTACAAGAGCCCGATGCCCATTGGTGTGGGCATGGGTTTCTTCCAGGGGTGCCAGAGTGCATAAGGGCTTGTAACTTGCAGGGACACAGGTTGTCAAACAGTCTCTGAGCCCTGGGTTACAAGTCCTTATGCTTGGTGCCTGAGCTGGTAGCTTTTGGGGGGAGCACGTTTTTTTTTTAATGTAAGGAACATTAAAAAAAAAAAACAAGATCCCTGCTGTCACTTTCCCAGCTTCAATGAGTGCTGCTTAAGTGGCATTCAATAAAACAAGGGAAAGTGACAAAAAAAAAATCAGTCAAACATTTTTCTGTTAGATAAAAAAGGAAAAAGTATCTGATAAAAAATGCCAAAATATTACCCAAAAATATTTTAAAGAATGAATCCGAAGGCAGTTTCAATGTTACATTGCATGCCTGTAATAGCACCATTCATTAAACACTGAAAACTGAAGAATACCTTTAAAAGATAAAAATTCCGGCTATTCTTCTTTAGATAAAAATTGTATCCAACAGTTGTATCCAGTGCATCCAAAAAATGCCAAAGAAATTACCAAAAAATATTAAAAAAATAAAGTCTCTGGTTTTGAAACCCCTTCATAGCAGACTGCGTGACAGAGCCCCCATGTTGCAGAACAACCGCCATCATCCCTACAGCAGAATGAATGGCAGAACAATCCCTGTCATCTTCAAAACAGACTTTGACAGTGCACCCCTATCATCCCATAGCAGAATGTGACAGAGCCCCCCATCATCTTCCATAGCAGATTGCGACAGAGCCCCCCATCTTTTCCCATAGCAAATTGTGAAAAAGCACCCCATCTTTTCTTATAGCAGACTGTGAGTGAGCCCCCCATCATCTTTCATAGCAGATTGCGACAGAGCCCCCCATCTTCTCCCATAGCAGATTGTGAAAAAGCACCCCATCTTTTCTCATAGCAGACTGTGAGTGAGCCACCCCATCTTCTTTTATAGCAGAGTGCGACAGAGCCCCACCCCATCTTCTCCCATAGCAGATTGTGAAAAAGCACCCCATCTTTTCTCATAGCAGACTGTGAGTGAGCCCCCCATCATCTTTCATAGCAGAGTGCGACAGAGCCCCACCCCATCTTCTCCCATAGCAGACTGTGAGTGAGCCCCCCATCATCTGTCATAGCAGAGTGCGACAGAGCCCCACCCCATCTTCTCCCATAGCAGATTGTGAAAAAGCACCCCATCTTTTCTCATAGCAGACTGTGAGCGAGCCCCCATCATCTTCCATAGCAGAGTGCGACAGAGCCCCCCCATCTTCTCCCATAGCAGACTGTGAGAGAGCCCCCCATCATCCTATAACAGACTGTGACAAGGCACCCCCATCATCTTCCATAGCAGACTGTGACAGTGCCCCCCATATTCCCCCATAGCAGACTGTGGCAGTGCCCCCCATATTCTCCCATAGCAGACTGTGACAAAGTCCCCCATCTTCCATAGCAGACTGTGACAGTGCCCCCCATATTCTCCCATAGCAGACTGACAGAGCCCCCCATCTTCCATAGCAGACTGTGACAGAGCCCCCATCTTCCATAGCAGACTGTGACAGTGCCCCCCATATTCTCACATAATAGACTGTGACAGAGCCCCCCCATCTTCCATAGCAGACTGTGACAGTGCCCCCCATATTCCCTCATAGCAGACTGCGACAGAGCCCCCCCCATCTTCCATAGCAGACTGTGACAGAGCCCCCCATTTTCTATAGTAGCTTGCTGTCCACGTTGGGAGCTGTCATCCCAGTTTGCAGCCATCCCCCGTTGTGGTTGGGGGCGGGGGGCAGCAAGATAGTCGGCTTGCTGGCCGACCTGATTGGCTGTGGGAAGGGTAGAAAAAGCTCGAACGCCGAACCCCGGCACAGACTTCTGTCTGTAGTCAGTGTTCGGGACCCAAACTCGCAAAATTCGGTACAAAGCCAAACTTTGTGGTTCAGGTTCGCTTATACCCTAGTGATGATGTTTTTGCAATGTTTATTATTCATCCAGGTCAACATATATATGTAGCAATAAGGCAATGTAGCGGGCCAGGCACACGCTCTAGGGAGCGAGGGGGGGGGTTCTTGGACCTAGGGTAGGGCATCCCATGTCGGTGTGGCATGTGTGGGTGGAGGTGCACTTACTGGCTTCAGACGTCTCTGGGATCCAGCGATGACACTCTTAGGTGAACTCAACATGGTCTTTATTAGTCGGCTTCCTTCCATGGCAAAACAGCAAACAGTTCAGTACAGCATGGTCCACAGGTTACAGCATACAGTCAGTTCCAATGGCTTTCTCCATGGCTGTCTCTCAGATCCTCCACTACATTGACTTGCATCCCCTCATGACAAGCTCCAACTCAAGAACCCTCTAGAAGGGATGGTCTCTCCCTTATATAACCTTGGTATTGTTGCTATCCCAACTAATGTTGCGAGTCCCAACCAATGGCAGGGCAGTTAATGTTGCCAATGCCACCTGGCTGGGTCTCTATTTAACAACCTAAAGGGGAACGCCAGACCATTAAAGTACTGGTTAGGTCCATTCCTTAGGCAATACTGCCATCATGTGGATTCATGATGCAATGATCCCAAGAAATGCATCCAACAGGTTTAACTACTCTATTTAAGGGTTCTATCACTATCAGGGCCTATTCCTCTGACAGGGCTCTAACTATTTCTACTTTTAGTGTTGCCCAAGGTTTCCACCCGTCACATCAAGACAGTTAGACTTGCTGTATTTCTCTTAAAGTGGACTGAAACCGAGCCGGATCCATTCCCTCCCCCCGGGGCATCCAAAATCAGGATGCCCTGCTGTGTGAAACCCCCCAGGTCACCCGCTACACTTACCTTACTTCCCAGTCCAACGACGCATTTGCGGACCGCGAATGCATCCCCGCTATTCCTCTAGCAGGGCATGTGCCCACGCCGGCCATTTGTGAATGTTAGAGGGAAGCGTGTGATGCGGCCACCAGCGTGCTCAGAGCCACTGTGCTAAGACTTCGGTTTAGACGTCCATAGCTCAGCGGCTCCGAGCTCGCTGATTGGACTGTGCATGCGCCGTAGGACCGTGGTGAGGTGAGTTGATTTGGGAGATCTGGAGGTTTTCACATAGCGGGGCACCCTCAATCGGGGTGCCTCGGGGGAAGGACCAAGGGGTGATTGGGAGGGGATTCTGCACACTCCCTGTTAAGGGGGATTGCGGAGGATTCTGCAAGCTGCCTGTTATAGGATGATTGGGACAGAGGGCTTCTCACACTGCCTGTTATAGGGATATTGGGGGGATTCTGCCCACTGCCTGTTATAGGGTGATTGGGGAGTACACAGTACCTGTTATAGGGGATTAAGAGGGTTCTGCACACTGCCTGTTATAGGGTGATGGGGGGGTTCTGCCATTTGTTGTTTTTGAGTTCTTGGGCGAGGGGTATTTTAACCAGCCATTTGATTTGGCTATTTTTTCTTCCCCTGCACCCTAGGTGCGTCTTATGGTGATGAATGTCTTATAGTGTGAAAATATTGTAGTTCTCTTTATTTATTATGACAGATATGTAATGATGTATTATATACTTCTTACAGAAGTTCTGAATTCCTGAGACGGTGTGCTAGTTACATATATTAGCAAAATCTAAATGTATGTTTCTCATTCCTTCTGCTTTTAGGAAGCCTAAGAGATGATGGAAGTCAAAGGAACTTTAACAAAGACTTTATTTTGTTTTTTGCCATATTTGATGAAAGTAAAAGCTGGCGAGCATTACCATCACCAAAACTAAAGCCAATAATGTATACAATTAATGGCTACGTACAAGGAACTGGACCAGGTATGGGTTAATAAATTGCAGAGTGAAAATTCTCTGGCTTTCATTTTAATGATATATAAAGATTTTGCTGATCACATTAAGGAAGCCATATTATCCTGTGCTGAGTTAGGTGATGGGATAATAAATAGAATTGCTCTCACACTGTCCCAATGTGTTCATCAGTGTGTTCCCCTCAGCGCTCCCACAGTAGGGGAGATGCTGATCTTTGTAGCCCACACTGGGAGAGCCAGGGGAAGGCACTGGTGGTGGGAGATGAGTTTACCCCCCTAGGGAGTGGGGAGCACTTACGAAGAGACTTTAGGGGCTCTTTAAACCAGGCCTTCACCCTGAATAAGAGTATATCTGGTATCTTTCCCCCACTCTGTACATACAGATTACCTTTTCCTTACCCCAGCTCTGCTCTGTCTGTGCAGAGCACAACTACAACCCCCCCTGCACTTTTAACCCCCCTCTTCTCAATATGTGATGATTCTGAGGCAAGATGGCGGCGCCCATATCCTAGATTATTCTTTTTAGATGCTAGAGAATATTTTTTAAAGGGTTTGGGCTTTTCATTTAATGATGCTCTCTTCCTGCTGGCACCATCTTGGAGTCACTGTTTCTTGCCGGTTATGTTCCCAATTATCAGTGAAGAAGATAGGGGCCGGCTCCTGATGTGAAGCAGTCACTCAGTTCCAGTCAAAAAAGCATCAGATACAAAATATGAAATTTCTATGAAGTCTAAATGAAGTGTGAAATGAAACTTTTTTGCAGGCATATGCTCAAGGCCCCAAAAATGATTACGGAAGACTTTTACTATCCCACCCTCCCAGGGTCCCTAATTATTAGTGTATTATGTGGTTCCCTCCACAAATACAAAAAAAAACTCAAAGGGGAACCTATCCCAGATCCAAAGAATAATATGGAGAGTGTGGATGGATGTCCCCAAACTCCCAAATAATAGGCAGAGCACCCCCCACTCCAGACCCACAACTGAAAAACAGCAGCCATAGCTATCCCTATGGCAGTGCCTGTGATGCCTGCCTGTTCCATGCTCTATTCACTGTAATGGGTCATCTGTCAGTTTGCTTGCAAGCAGTGGACAGACTGGCTTAGCATGACATGAAAACATGACCCCTAAACTGGTAGGGCCCAAAAAAAGCTGCTGCAGGGAAGAGAAGGGGGGTAGTTTTTTTGCCTAGACATGGACATAGGTAAAACCTTATTGTCCCTAAATACCATGGTTTGTGTGCACATTAATAAGATGTAATGTACAATTCTCTTTCAGATTTCAAAACCTGTGTGGATGACCGGATCAGTTGGCATATATTAGGAATGAGCTCCAAACCAGAATTCTTCTCAGTTCATTTCTTTGGCCAGACCTTGCAACAAAATGAACATAGACTCTCTGTCATACGTCTTGTTAGCTCCTCGTCCATTACAGCAAACATGACTGTCACTCAGAGTGGAAGATGGGCAATAACCTCTTTTAATGAAAAACATATTGAAGGTCGGTATTCTTTAGCCTAAATTGGTGAAAGGGCAGAGGAAATACAAAGATTTGTAATTGATAATGCAACATGCTATTGGAATACTTGCCATTTCTCATTTTAAAGAAAGCAGTCACCAAAAGGGCTCAGGATTACAGTTGGAGGCTTTTTGTAAAACTTATCAAGTAGACACCTATCAAAATCAGTAGGGGGGGCCTGACTTATTCCTGAAAAAGTTGTGATATTTATGAAAAAGTCAAAGAAGGTGGGGCCTTTTGAGCAAAATATAAGCAGAAATATTAATGATGCATAAGGTTTATATATGTGTTGTGTGATGATTGCATCAGCATAAATGCAAAAAAGCAATGAACCGGCAATTCGGGTACAGCAGACCCAGGTCCCTTTTAAAAAAAATACATGTTCAGCTCGGTGGTCTGAGAGTAGAAGTTGACATGGGTGATAAGTGTAAATTTTGGAGGAGTCACAGAGTGACAGTGTTATACTACTGCTTGGGCCCACCAAAATCCACCCTCAATAGTTGCAGTAACATCCCCTTTCATTGTTGTGTTTTAGAAGCACCTACCTTCCTTTAATGGGATCCCACGGGATAGTGGTGACTACCTGGTTCCCTGAAATACCACAGCAAATTTGCCCAAGTGTGTGGTGCATGTGGAGAGCCCCCATGCTTTTAATCTCACAATGTTGTCATTTAAAAAGAGGAGAGTTGGTATATTTGTGGTGTGTTCCGCTGGTAGACACAGTGATAGTGTGCTTTGAATCTTTGGGAATAATGTTAATTCGCCATCAAAAATTATTATCACCAACAATGTGTTAGAATTATACAAAGGAGGGAGCATTGCAGAACACACAGAGCCCACAAAAATGGGAGCATCAAACATTAAGTACCTCTAAAGAATGAATTTATCCTTGAAACAAATAAAGATGTTGAAGTCTGAGCCTTGACCATGTTAACCTTTTTTTGTGTTTTCATGCTACTGGAAGAAGTTGGTTGATGGTTAGACCCTGTGAGTAATGGCCCATTTCTATGAACAGATAAGTTGACCTTTCGTTGAGCAAGCAAACTAATGTATAACTCGTACCCAATATGGAAAACTAGTGACCCCCATCACATACAGGGAATTGCACTCTCCAAATGAGGAGATCAAAGGACATAGTCATGGACTAATTTCGTAATATAGGCTAAATGCAAATGGGTTGTGCTTCTTTTAAAAGCAGAAACCTAAGCAGAGGCATAAACCAACGGCTTAAATTTTCTTTTGTCTTGGTTAATTGTATAGTATGTGTTACCAGGCTTCGTTTTGTCTTCCCCTGAATGAGAAATGTAATTAATTTCCAGTAGTTTAACCTTTTTTTATATTTATATAAACTTTGCAATGTGTGTAGCAATAGGATAGTAAGCTTGTTTCCTTTACTTTGGTTACCATTAAAACTTTGCATTTTCCCAATAAATGTTATACGGGGAGAGCTAAACAGTTTTTGTCATTTTTTAACAGTTGGAATGGAAGCTTATTTAGATGTCCAGCAATGTTCTGAGAAAGTACGTTCTGGTAAAAGACAATCTGTTTTTCAAACAAGATACATCAAGCGATGGGAAAATTATATAGCTGCTGTAGAAGAAGACTGGGACTATTCCAACAAAAATTCAGACAACCCAGAAACGTAAGCTTACTTTAAGCCAATCAGAAATAAGTCATGGTGATTGTAGACCTCAAGGGGGTGATGATAGGAACATTTCAACAGCAGAAGATGTCAATTCTTCTAGTGTGAGTCTAGTGTTACATAGTTACATAGAGGGTAGCAGAGGATGCGGTCGTCAGTGCGCCAGGAGCCGCCTGCCTTAGACGTAGGCTTAGACGACGTGACATCAGCGGATCCGAGTGCGCTGATTGGATGAGCGGCCATGCATGCACCATAGGACTGGCGAAGAGGTGAGTTAGTTTCAGCGACCTGGGGGGTTTCATACAGTGGGGCACCCCCTGATCGGGGTGCCCTGGGGGCAAGAACCAAAACCCAGGATAGTCAAAATCCTGGGGTTTGGTCCACTTTAATATGGTTGAAAAAAAATTATATACTGTATGTCCATCAAGTTCAACCAAGGGACAGGGTTGAGGAAAATTATTTTTTTATTATTTGCGGATAACAGCTAACAGTAAAAAACACATCTAATCCCTTTTTGGAGCTGTCAGCTCTTGATACTACAACGGGCTTCTGTGGGAGGCTGTTCTACAGATTTCTACAGTAGTTCTTATAGTAAAGAAGGATTGTCACCTCTGCAGATTGAATCTATACTTTTCCCGAACTTGATTTTTATAATAAATACAAAACTGATTTGAAAGGCAAAACTTCATGCAAAATGGTTATTTTGTGCATTTTGTACAGTTTTCGCTAACTGACACTCCATATGTATCACCAAGGTGGTACTTGCGATAATTAGGAAATATAAATTGACTTAACAAAAAAAGCTGGTCTAGTGTGAAGAAAGAGGGTGCCATATCACACACTCAGATGGAAAACATAAAAAAAGGCACATATTAAGATAAAAGAACAATGTACTAAAGCACCCCTGTAAATCTGGTAAAACCCCTAGTAAATACAGCCTTCATTAATATTACTTCCATAGTGCCATGCCTACAGTTATATTGTGACCCAGCATAACTGCTGTCTAGAGCATAGAGGAGATCTGTGAGATTTCCTAGTGGGCTGCACTGCTTTGCACCTGGCTGTGCCTTAATTCACTCTCGCCTGTCGGTACACTGCTGCGCTTAACACCTCCTCCACGTCTTACCTCCTGAGTCTCCTCCTTTACCCAGGACTCATTGTACACCCTCCGCCAAAAAAACCCAGCCCATGTTCTGCCCCTACAGTGATATAACCTCAGGAACATGACCATGAGGAGTGGGGCACACTAACTGACTAACTGGGAAGCATTGAATACACACTATAACCATTTAAGGTCTTGTGTAGGGAAAGGGCTGTTCCCAGAATAACTAGGAAGCGCATTGAGGGCAGGACTCATTGGGGATGTCACGGGTTGGCCAGTATTCTGGGCTGATTTTTGGCCCCAGTCTGCTCCAAACAAATATTATAATGAATGTATATCTTATATAATAAAAAAAAAAAAAAAACAACGCGTAGACGTAGGGGCAGTGGGCTGGTGGTCGTTTCTTTATGTAAGTTACTTCTTTCACGTTTGTGGATCTGTGTTTCATTATCCTTCCCGGCTGGTTCTCTGATTAGGCGGACAGGCACTAGCATGGTTAGGTTAGCGTTGTAGTTTATTAGGGTAGCACTTGCACTTTGATTGATGTTTAAATAAGGCAACACGGTTGTTTTTCAAGTCATGATTATTTATATGCACTAGAGCACTTTATCTTGCAGGATCAGCTAGTTATTATTAGTAATGTTATATTCATTGTAATAATTGTTATATGAATTTGACCTTCCACCTGCCCCCTGCCCCTTCATTGTGGGTTTCTTCTCCCTTCCTTATTGACAATGTTGTGTCCTTAATGTTTTTTTAATTAGTCTTCAGTGTATGTAGTGTATGTAGTTTAGTTTGACATTGATGTTTACTAATAAAAATAATTAATTTTTATTGAACAATAATTAGTAGTGGTACCATATATTTTGGGAGGAGTGGGACCTTCCTTGTTTTTTTTTCTATACAGTAGTATCACCCCTTGGTGTGCACACTACATTCAGATTAAATTTTTGGGGGTGGTGCAGTCTCATTTTGGTTTCTTATAGTAATATATCTTATATAATGATATAGATATAAAGATATGGCAAGTGAGGCAGAAGTAGTGTATTTCTAGCTGGAAAATAAATGCATTCAAAGCAATATAAGTGTACAATGAATTACTAAATTACTAAAGTTGTCCAGGCTAAGTATAAATACAAATCATTGTTGGCTTAACTGTCATGCAGAGGATTCTTTCTGGTTTGCTACTGATTAAAGCTGTTAAGATTTAAATGAATAAAGGGGGGTGAGAGTAGCTCAATCACTATTATTTATACAAAATTATTATTATTATTCAGGGCCTGGGAACTAATTTACCGCCCAGTTTAACCCTCTCATCAACTAAATATCAAGCAACAAACATGTCTAGCTATGTGGAAAGACAGAGATTTGGTTGCATATATCTGCAGATACATGTGGAAGCCACACCGCCCCGCCAAGGCACTCTGTGTTTAGTGTGGTCCCTACTCTTAATTTTGAGTCCCCAACATTGGGACATGCAATGTAGACAAATATTTGAGAGCTACTCACCTGGGAAGCTGCCAGCCTCCCTTTAGAACACTTCACAGGGAGAGATCCATATTGACTGAATCCCTCCCTGCTTGTACTCATGGCAATTCAAATGAATAAAGGGGGTGGGAGCAGCTCAATCACTATTATTAATACAAAATTATTATTATTATTCAGGACCTGGGAACTTTACTGGGACCAAACCAGTTTAACCCTCTCATCATCTAAATATCAAGCACCCCCCTTTATTCATTTGAATTGCCATGAGCACAAGCAGGGAGGGATTCAGTCAATATGGATTTCTCCCTGTGAAGTGTTCTAAAGGGAGGCTGGCAGCTTCCCAGGTGAGTAGCTCTCAAATATTTGACTGCATTGCATGTCCCAATGTTGGGGACTCAAAATTAAAAGTAGGAACCACACTAAACACAGAGTGCCTTGCTGGGGCAGTGTGGCTTCCACGTGTATCTGCAGATATATGCAACCAAATCTCTGTCTTTCCACATAGCTAGACATGTTTGTTGCTTGATATTTAGATGATGAGAGGGTTAAACTGGGCAGTAAATTGGTTCCCAGGCCCTGAATAATAATAATAATTTTGTATAAATAATAGTGATTGAGCTGCTCCCACCCCCCTTCATTCTGTTAAGATTTAGCCCATTACCTGTAGCACAGCCCCTGGATTTTAATCATACATGACCATCTTTTGACCACCCCAGCACTGAGATGTGGATCTACCTCCCTTCCTCATGCTTCAGAAGGTGTGCCAATGCTTGTGTGTGCAGAGTAGGATAGCTGCACTTGCTTTGCTTGTTTGTATTTCCCCTGCTTCGTTGTATAGGTACACCTTTCAGTGCTAAAAAAGATGGTCAAAAATAAAATTCAGATGCTGGGCTACAGAAAGGGGGATGAAATTCAGAAATAACAGCTTTATTCAGCGGCATACCGCTATGAATCTTTTCCATGGCAGGTATGATATAACAGATGAAAGATTTGCATTCACATTTTGCCTAGGCAATCTCTTTCGTGTTATATGGATGTTTGTTTTTTATAATCAATAAAATGAAAATGAGGTGGAACCTCATAAGTGGAACTTACCTTTGTCATTTTAATCCACAAAAACTATAGAAGTGAGAATGTCCTAATAGTATTCAGCACAGATTATGCTGATATGATAAAAATTAGAAAAAATGAAAATGTATGTGAATTGCATCATTTTGTTTTTAAGATCTTCCTGCCACCAGACATTTAAGAAAGTTGTCTATAAGCAATATACTGACAGTTCATTTAAAACTCAAACTGACCCTGAAAGATCCAAAAAAGAACTTGGATTAATTGGGCCTGTCATCCGAGCTCAGGTCAAAGACACAGTAATGGTATGTAACAGATTCTATGGTATACAATTAAATGTTTAAAATATTTTGCAACCATTTTTATCAAGATTGCAAGTGTAATGTGGTCATGGGGCCCCCATTCTGAACATGTAGAACATACCTTGATGGTGCTATAGCAGTAGAACTTAGGCCAACCACCCATTTCTTCCTAGCAACTACCACCCAATGTAGAACAGTTGCTAAGTACAGGGGAGTGATCTAGAAGACCAAGGGTAAGATTTTCCTAGCAACTGATAATCCCCAAAAGTCATCTAAAGTATAGCATTTACAGTTAGAGCCTCATATGGAGGCAGATGGAATGGTCACAGGGTCTTCCTCAGTCTTAATTCTTGGAGCATCCAGTAAAGAGCAAAGCAATGGCTATAAAATGTGGAGGTTCAGAGACACAGGACAGAGAATATTAAAGGAGCACTATCGCGAAGTTGTATAATATTGAAAAAACGTATAAACACGTTGGCTAATGAAAGGAAGGGTCACTTATACACCTGAACTGAATAAAGCTCCAGCCAAGCTTGGTGTTTATTCTCTCATGTTAGGAATAAAATCCAGGGGTGACAGGTTTAGTGTATCGGGGTGACAGAGCCTGTCACACCAAATGTCCTCGTCCTTCCATTAAAAGAATGAAACAAGCCTGGCTGGATATTTCTTGATGCTGGACGTATAAGTGACCCCCTCCTTCCGCTATCCAGCATATTTATATGGATTTTTATCATTGGGCCATTTTTTGGCAATAGTGCTCCTTTAGGTATGGTTCAAGGAAAAAGCCAGACCCATCCAAGTGTCAATTCATTAGATGGCAGGAAAAGGATGCAATAAACAGGCTCAGCAGCATCATGACTATGCGTAAAGAAAAATGTTGGTTGGAAATGACCGGACAGCTACCCCGCTGTGCATTGGCACTACTAGAGAACGAAGCTGTCCAGAAAAACTTTGGTTCGAAATGACAATATTTCATTACCCTAATGTGCGTCGGCACCACTAGAAAAAAGGGCCACCCAGACACTCGCCTCCTGTCCCATTGCACATTTCATGTCACTGCGAGCAGCCTATCAGGCGGTCATGCACTTCTGTACGACCGGCGGCCATGCAAGCCCGATAGGCTGCTCCACAGCTGCTTGTATGGCATAGCGATCAAACTGCTGCTAATGCTAGTGGCAGTGGTGTAAGCTTCTGTGTCCATATTTTCTGTTTACATGTGTTAGTCAAGTAGTGCTTTGTTGAAAGTTGTGATTTAAAACCAAAGCTGGCTCCAGCATTGAGAGGAAGCTCTGGCAACAAATGCTTGTGTTTGCAGGGGAGGATAGCTGCTTCTTGCTTTACTTTCCTGTATTTCCCTGCTTGTATAGGTCCACCATTCAGTGCTAAAAATTAAAGGTGGATAGTCACCTCCACTGCCCCTTATGATGAGATGTTGATCAGGATCAAGGCCATTTCTGTGTGACCACCGGCCATGCGCACCTGAGGCTCCATGTGGAAGGATCCTGGAAAAGGTGAGTATACGTGCTGCAACATTCTCTAGTTTAGCATTGCCGATGCACAATGGGTGAGTTCCATCCTCACTGCTCCGGAGCTGCATATTAAACAGGGAGTCCGGTCATTTCTGACTCCTCGCCATCAGGCTGTCAAACTTTGAGGGTTATTTAAGAACGGCTAGCATCAGGTAGTGCTTCGCAGCAGCAGGCAGTGTCTGGTGAACGCTGGGCGCTGTACGCAAAACCACATTTAAGAAAGCAAGCCATGTAGCGTCACATGGATTACCAGAGGCGGTTCAGCGTATAGCGCCGGTGCTGTATGTTCCGCAGCGCCATGTAGTACCTGTCGCTCAGTTTCGCTCTCACATTTCAATGGGGTTTCATTTGTTTGTGTTTAAATAGGCAGTTTGGCAATTAAAATTATTATTTTTTGCTCAAATCACTGTGTCCTCTCCTGGCTGCAAACAAACACTTTTATACATTTTTTTGACTTTTTATATTTATACAGAATTGTCACTACAGGTCTGGCACTAAAGTGTTATTGTCACAGTGTTAAAACAGTGTCATTCCTTGTGTTTTGGCTTTGTTACTGATGTATATGTTTTCAAAAACAGACTATGCTAGAGCGCCAATGCTGTGTGTGTAGTTTTTGTTAAATATGGTATGGAGCGCCGAGTGCTGGACGCACTGAGCTGGCACTACCTGTCGCTGGCTGCAACATTATACTCTTGTTAGAGCGCCCAACACACATCATATTCATCAATGCCAGCCAGGTTACTACAGCGACCGCAAAGCTAGGTTACAGCGCCCAATACCCACTTACAGCGCCTACTAGCGGTTGCTCTAAGCGCCACTATACAGACGTTCATCTGGCAATACCTGGCGCTAGTAGTGAATCAGCCTCTTTCTGCTGATATCTGTCACTTTCAACTGACTCAGCTCTGTTTTCATGATTTAATGGTAGTCGTCCTTTACAGTTAAATAATATGGATACTCTGCTGAAAATGCAGAGGTAGCACACATAATGTTTTTTTTTGCTTATGCCTTCAGTGGGATAAATGCCTAACAATGTTTGTATATGTTCCAGGTTGTTTTTAAAAATATGGCTAGCCACCCCCATAACATATATCCCCATGGGGTCTCATTACAGAGGGCCTTTAAAGGCTATGCACCAGATCTAAAAGGTTTGTATTTTACTTATATCCTATTGTATCCATGGTATAATGTGATTTATTTTGTCGCAATTTGTTTTTGCTTTTTTTTAGTTTTTAGATGGGTAAAAGGTTTAGGTGCGCTTTTAGTTATTTACTGCTGTAAATTATTGTGTTTATTATGTACACTCAATTGATTGATTGTATATTCAGCATTTCGAGAGCATGACATCCCTTCTTATCACAATTTATGCGTACAACAGCTCTTACAGGATAGTTTTTGAAAAGAAATCTGTAAGTTGTTGCATTGTGGGTTTGTTTTTGTTTGGGGGTGATCTCTTCATTGGTACATTGGATACTAATCCCTTTTTTTTTTGTTAGGTGAGGAGCTACAGAATAGCACAGTCATGCCAGGAGACACTGTCACATACTACTGGACTGTTCTTGACAATGATGAGCCCACAAAGTATGATCCACAGTGTTTAACAAGAATATATCACAGTACTGTTAACATTGTGAAGGATATGGCGTCTGGGCTCCTGGGTACTCTTCTTATTTGCAAGTCCATGGCATTAAACACAAGAGGCCTACAGGTAATTCCGTGAGTGAATTCATTTTCATTAAAGTTTGACAAAACAGTAAAGGTTTGTCTCTACGTCAACAAGGTAAATGCATGCCCCTACTTAATAAACACCCTTTCTCTTAAAAGCCTGCTTGCATGGCATAGCCATCAAATTGCTGCTAATGCTACCGGTAGAGCCAATGCCTGTGTCCATATCTGTTTGTGTACATATGTTAGCCATGTAGTGCTTGGTTGAAAGTCGTGATTCATAACCAAGGGCCGTAACAGATTCTCTGGATAAGAAAGTCTCTGTGGGTCTATTCGCTGTGTGCCACGTCATCCTTTGCTCCTTCTTTTGCTGCTAATCACCTTTAGTCTTTACTGCCTTATCCACTGTCACTAATTATGGTCAATTTGACATTGACACATTCTCGCACAGTTTCCAGTGCAAGATTCTAACTTTTGTGTCTCGCGCGATTCAGCAGGCATCTTTTAATGAGCAATGTAAAAATAAAAATTACTATAATCTACTAATTTAATAGTATATTGTTAAAGGGCAAATGTAAACAGAAGACTATATTCACACCTATCTGCCAACAATGTACCTAAATAGCTAAGGTGTTTTCTGGGCTGCGGCTCATTTCTTCATGAAAAGGAACCCTTGAATTCCTAATTAGGTTGGACACAGATGAGACATTCAAATACACATTACACACGGTCATTGGATGTTATTTGTGGAGAGCATTGTAACTCCTGAAATATGACAGTTATGACTATATTAATGAGAGAGTCTTATTCGGGATTATAAGACCTTTCATTTCATATCAAACATGACATATATGTAGATGTATATGTATGCCAGAGACTGATAATCCATATAATATCAGACTCTGTATGATATGTATTTGGTGTTTGGGTTCATTTAACTAAGAAATAATGGGAATTATGCATTTCTTGGTTACAATATGATAACATGCATATTGTGGGAGGTATATTACTTTACAGAATATTTATCTAATCTCACAGATGCGGGTTGCTAGCAGTGCAATGCAGACACACCCAGGAGGCTGGGAATGCTGGCCAAAGCCTTAGTATTCAGTAGATACTGTGCTGGTGAATTTATACATCTTAGCGTGTGTGGTGTATAATTTCTCACACAATAGATTGTATTTGCAAGTATTTGAAGAAAATATTTCTTGGGATATTTCACTGGATGTGTGAGGAGACCCTCAGCGACAATTGGTTTGTATCAGATTGATGGTCGCTGAGCTGATATGATTATTAGTATTTGCAATATTTATAATATTAATCTCTAATAGAAATATTGGCAGTAAATATTAATTTAAATCATATTTCCCCTCTTTCATATGGAATTATGTGATTATTTAAAAAAAGAAAAACAAACATAATAACGTTAAGATGTATTAGAGTCATAACATATATGTTAGGCAGAAATACTAAATTAAATACACTATGAGCCTTATTTATGAAGTGCGCCATTTAGTGTCCATTTGCAGGCATACTCCATATTTTTGAGCGCCAGCATCTATTTATATATTGATGATGTTATTGTTACAGTTTGGCGCTGCAAGCCACAACGCCCGATGTTAAATAATCAGCTTGGATTGGCGCACTAGGTATTGGCCATCCTGATCAGCGCCTGTTGGACCCTTATATCGATTATAACAGCGCCAGTGAGCGACACTCTGTACCGCCGTCTTTTAGGTGCTGCATACCATATTTATTCATTTTTTGCCATGCTGAAGAGATTGGCACTGTATATAACAGGTGCTGGTCAGTGTTTCTCCATTACAATTATCATTGCTGGGGACAAAGAGGACAAACATTACAGTGCGTTTATGCAAAGATTGCCATCCACAGATCCCATAGACATACATGCAAGCTCAGGCAATAAGAACACGGCACAGAGCGCTCACCTCTGATGTAGTCACTATCCAGAATAATAAAGTGCCAGCCATAGTGCATGAGCAATGAAATCATCCTTACTTTATTGTAGTCCTTTTAAAAAGCCATCACAGCATGCAGAGCAGTAAAAAGCATAGCAAGAGCAGACCCTTCGTCAACGCGTTTCGAGCCAGGGCTCTTAATCATGACAGTGCGTTTAGGCTGCGTTTTAGTTTGCTCCTAAGGACACATTGTTAAGAAGCCATGATAAAGGATTTTACAGGAAAAAAAAAAAATGACATTTGTTGACACCCGAGTCCTGTGTTTCCATTATCGACAAGCCACCAAAGCAAGTCCTGTACAAATAAATGTGTTTTATAGGCAAGAAACACTTCAGTACTTTTCTGTCCATTGTGCGCTTTGGGATCTAAACCTACAGTTCTACTGGAAACTGGCGCAGCTTTGAGAAGAGCGCCGATCACATCAATCTATATGGCGCTAGTGATTAATTAGACGAAGGCTGGCGGCCGCATCGGCGCTACCTGTTTTTTGTTTGTTAAATCAGACACTGAGTGCTGCTGAGGCTCAAATATTGGAGCTGAGTGGCATTGACTGGCGCTGGCCCTTGATAAATTACACTCCCCATTCAATTTTGACAAATCAGTATGTGAAACAATTGATCTACAAAGAATGGTAGGCAGGACAAAAGAGGGGCAGTCAGCTGATCCTTTGGAGCTGCAGAAGTCACACGAGCATGCTATGTAACGAGAAAGCTCATGCAAGAGTATTTCTCAAGTAGACAAAAACTATGAAAATCCAGAGCCAGCTGATTCCCTCAGCCCCGGATTGTCCCTGCTCTCTGAAGCTCCCTCTCAGTCAAACGCTGTTCTTACCTTTCAAACGAGCCAATGACGCATGCACGTCCGGTGGTGGCATCACTTGCATCCCTTTCCGGCTGTGCGTGGCCACGTCTTCGGCGACTCAATGGTGGCCACGCGCAGCCGAAGGATGCAAGTGTTACCATGCACTGAACATACATTATTCAGCTTCTCAAGCCACACATTAATATGCGCGGCCAGGAAAGCTGAATGAAGGAGAGCTGTGACTGCACAGTGGGCTCGAGGAAAGGTAGAAAAAGTGAAAGAAAAGCAGGCGATCTGGGAGGTTTCACACAGCGGGAAATCCAATCCAATTTGGGGCACCCCAGGAGAACAGATCAGAACCCAGGATAGTGAAAATCACGGGTTTTGCTCCACTATACAGCTGCTGGTCATTTCTTGATAAATTGGGCTTGGAGATCGATGACTGATCTGGATTATTTTATTCCATTCATAATGTGAAACAGTTCTGAATTGATCTTAAAGTGGATGTCCAGTCACCAGGTAACCCTGGTTAGTTTTACTGTGCAATACCTCCATGTCTAATCGTGCCAGGAAAAAAATGTTTTATTCCATTTTCAGGAAAAAGCAGATGAAGAGCAGATTGCTATGTTTGCAGTTTTTGATGAGAACAAAAGTTGGTACTACGAGACAAACAAGCTAAAAACCTGCAGCTGGATGCTTACTAAGGACCCAACTTATTTCTACAATTCTTATGTTATCAACAGTAAGTTTTCAGAAATGTTTATTTTATATCATTTCATGATATACCTAATACTTCATTGTAACGGGGAGGCCGATTCATTAATAGCGCCAGGTAGCGACAGATGAGCGCCAGTAGCGTGATTTTCACAGCGCCCGCTAGTATTCGCTGTGCTTGGCCGTTGTTCGCTTGTTGACAGCGACTCAGTCGGTGTGCGGTAATGTTGAATACGGGGTTAGGAGTCGCTGTTTCACAGGTTCCGCGCTGTATGGGTGCGCCTGACAGCGAATGGCCAGAGCGAATGGCTCCCAGCATATTCATTAACAAATCACGCTCAAAAAATTCTCGCGCTGTGAAATGCTTGTTTAAACCCCAGAGCGCTGGCAGCGATGGCTTAAAAGTAGTTTTTAACCCCCAAACAACCATATTTTTTGATTAAAAAATTAAACAAGTTTTTCTAAACATTTTGTAATATGAATACATTAATATCAGACCTGTAATATCAATTCTGCACCAATTTTTTTTTTTTTTTTTTTAACCTTAAAAAAAATATCTAACATTGCTGTAGTGGTCACAGAATTTTTGACAGTTTAAAAAAAAAAAAAAAAAAAAAACTTAAAATCAATTAATTATGAATATTTAAAGATTGCTCCATTGAAATGCATTGGAGAGCGCCAGGTAGCGAGAGGTCATACCTGGCGCTGTGATGGGATTAGCAGCGGCGCTGTTCGTTGCAGTCGGCTACATGATGAATCCCGCGCTAGCTGACGCTCTCGCCGGCGCTAGCCTCATTTAGCGTGATAAATGCGTGATTGTGTCCGCCGCCTGGCGTTCTGGAGTTGGTAGCCGCCGATAGCTGGCGCTACCTGGCGCTAGTCAGACACTACCTGGCGCTAGCCCTTGATAAATAAGGCCCTAAGTAATTATGCCACAACGCTTGATTCTTAGTGGGCCTATCAAAAATGGAGCAAAGAGCAGGATACAAAGTAAAGTAATACACAGCAGGCTAACCTTCACTTTATTCATGTTAATCATTAACAGTTTAAAGGGAATAGCAATTTTAAGGCAGCAAGGAGCTCATCTGAAGCCTGTCCCATATGTCTATGCACCTTTTGCTGCAGCGTGCTGTAGATGCTGTATCGGGTCGCCAAAGCCTCCTTTACTTCCAAATGTGGTCGCACAGCTACCCCTTTCCCCTCAGCGCTCCCAGTGCATGCAAGCCCCCCAAGCCATAGCTTGTCAGGCTGGAAGCATTGAGGAACGAGGGTGGCTGTGCAGAGAAATACAAAGATAAGATGAGGCAAAATTGGAGACTTGCTACAGCATCTACAGCATGCTGCAGGAAATGGAGGCAAGGCACAATGGGACAGGCTTTAGATTAGCTGTTTACTGCCTCTGGGCCCTTTAACTGGAAAGTACTGACTAATTTTCTAGTGTTCTTTTTTCACAACGCATTGTACATTACCAGACCTTTAAAGTCCCAGTCCAGGCACACACTAACTTCCCCCGCCTTAATCACAATTGGGAGCAGTGTAAAGGGAGCCATTTCAAAACATCTCAAAATCTCTGATTATATGTTAATGCCTTATGTATTCTAAGTGAATCCTCTTCCCTTGCTCTAATTTCTGGGTTGTGGTTGAGCTGGGAAGGGCATGTTATGTTGCAGCTTTATTAGTCATGAGCAGATTCTGCTGTGGTCAGAGCCAGCTGTGGAAAAACTGAGGCTTGCCATGTTCACTCACACTGAGAGCACCAAAGGACAGAGTGGCCTGTGCTGCAGAAAATGGAGATGAGGCACATAGGACAGGCATCACATAAGCTGCTTGCTGACTTACTGTTTCTGTTGGGTTTACAGTTAATTTGATATAGTCTCTTTAATAAGTATCTAAAAAGTGAGCTTAGATTTTTTTAGCCTAGGTTCTGTGTACACCTCTGAGAAATATGGGCAATATTCACTGCATATTTTATATATCATGTGGAGGTATGAAAAACAAATTCCAAGTTGAGTTTACTACTCGGAAAACATAAGGATAGTGGACAGCATTTAACCCGTGACTTGCACAGCAGTGGATATCCGGGGTCACAGTCACCATCATCTCTAATCCATTAAACGCAATACACTCTAAACTGGGGGGGGGGTCATTTCTCTGGAGAGGCTTCAAGTACAGTTTGTCATGCAAATGCCATTATTATATGCACCAAGATATAAAGAAAGTTCCATTTAAAATTTTTGTTTCTTTCAGCTATAAATGGAAATAACTTTGAAAAGGCAATTCTTGGATTTTGCCATAACCATGTGGTTCAATGGCATGTTTCAAGTATCGGAATTTGGGATGAAACACTTACATTACAGCTTAGCGGTCACACCTTTTCCTACAGAGGAGGGAATGGGGCCTTAGTTAGTCTGTTTCCAATGACTAGTGAAAGCATTATAACAGAAATGAACAATCAAGGTAAGAAACCCTAAACTGCTAATATCTGTGATTCTGTGAAAATAAATACAATAAGATGTCACCGATTATTGTCTATTATCTATGTTGATGTTTATTACTATTTATTATAGTTTGTAATCCCTGAACTGAGTATGATAAAAATGCGTAGCAATTCATGGCATTAGCGTATTCTGTAATAAAGTCTGATATTATATTAAACATACTTTTGTTGTTAGAATATATCAAATATTAGGCTCGATTCAGTACTGTGCGAGTTTGGTTTCAATGCAACGTGTATAAACTCACATGCAGAAAATATGTGTTGGGTGAATCAGAGAACCACCCAGATATTTTCTGGATGTGCATAATGGTGAGAGTATGTTCTGACTCGAATCACATGATGCAATTTCAGTGAAAAAGATAAGCAGTACATTTTCTTTTTCTTTTTTGTTTAAATTAAAAGAATGGGGACATCCAGCCTCCCAGACCCAATCAGCAGGGGCAACAGGCATAGCAACTCAGAACCCAAGGCTCATCAGTGGCAAGGAAGATGATGGCCCTTTATATATAAAATAAATAGAAATAAATAGATAGAAAGGTCTAATGTTCTTTTTAATTGCAAACTTTTTACCTCAAAAAAATAAAGCTTGGCTAGCTCAAAAATCTTCAAGAGGGGCAGTTCTTCAGGTGAGGTGCAAACATTTTCCAATGAGGCATCAACCTTTTAAACAGGTTATGGGGTATAGGCGTTTTAATGAACTGCCACCCCTCCAAAGCCATTCCTGTAAGTGGTGCCCAAAAAGTCCAGAATAGAACCGAAAAAGTTCATAACAGAAAAAAAAATAGGTGTCACAGGGAACAAAAAAGAGTGTCACTGGCAGAGAAGGTCACACCCCTACAGGGTTTCCTATTAGGTATAGGCATTTTTATGCATATCCACCAAAAGTCATTACTGTAAATGGTGATCATAGAGGAATTTCATAACGAAAAAAAATATCACTGCTAGTGATGAGCGAACCCATAGAAATTCAGGTTCGGAAAAAGTTTGGTTTGGATCCCCAAACTTAACTCAAACCCCACCAGATATGCGCTGGAAGAAGCTTTCCCAAATACTTTCTATGATCTGGGGCTGCAAGCTGCAAAAAAACACCCAGGTAGCCCTACTGGGAGTTAAGCCAATTAGCAGCTCTAGGTTTCACAGAATACCGACCCAGCACATTTTGACTGCTGCTAAGCTAACTCATAGTATAAAAAGGTTGGGGATCCCTGATATAATGTGTGAAAACATGTTGATGTAGGGAACTTCTATTATTTAATTATTCTGAATTTTATTTTTTATATTGTTTATTTTCCTCTGCAACCTTTATTATTTTTTTTCCTTTCCTTTCCATCCCTCCTCTGCCTTATTTCCCCCTGGTGCAAGCAGGCACCAGGGTTTGCAGTGTAATCTTGGGCGTGAGGCAAGACCAAGTGGAGGCAATGATAGATTATATGGCACACAGTGCTTCAAGTTTCATGGGGTTGTCTTCAACCCACTCCCTTTCTGCCAAAAGTGCAGAGCCCTCCACTTCACCCCCCTTCAAATCAGAGAGGCCAACTCAGCCGCGGAGCAGTCACTAATGCTCTATCATGATAGTCCGAGCTGGGATTCCATGGGCCATCCACCTGTCCCTGCCCCAGTTGCAGACATAGAGTTCCCAGATGCCCAACATCTTGTGTTGGAGGATGAGGTCATGGACCATCGCAGGACATTTATGATGAGGATGAAAGTGCTGACTGCTGGGGCTTTCTGCAACTTGGATGCTGAGAAGGAGGCTATTGGGGAGGAGTGGGTGGTCCGAGGGGTGATGACGAAGTATTAGACCCAACATGGACTTGAAGCAATCAGAGTTCAGAGTACCAGGTAGTGGCCACGCAACCCCAGGCAGCCAGTGAAGAGGGAGAAGGGTGCAAACAATCAGCGGTCAGTAAATTGCTACTACTGCCCAGCACGACCAGAGACTGATGGCAAAGCTGGCTCAAAGGATCTCACTGGCATGGCATTTTTTCAAGCAGTGCACTGATGACAAGACTCGGTTCATTTGCATGTTATGCCAACAGTCCCTGAACGAGGGAAAGCTGTGATTAATTTCTGCTCCACATCCATGGCCAGGCACCTGCTGAAACTACTGTGGCCGAAAGACCACATAATGCACAGAAGTTGTGGACTGGCATTGTTGCTGAACCTTAAGCCTGATTGTTGGAACCTAGTAGCATCCTTGGGCCAAACTGAGTTGACACACATCCGTTGCCTGGCACACGTGCTGAACTTGTTTGTTTCAAGCTTCCTAACCAATTTGCCGATGTGTAAGCACTTTTGGCATTCACATCCTGCTGCTGCTCGCCTATCTTCACTCCAGAGGAACTTTGGCCTTCCCATCCACCGTCTCATAGGTGATTTGCCAACCAGGTGGAATTCCACTTTACATATGTTAGAGGGGGGTGTAAGCAGCAGCAAGCAAAAGTGAAATTCCAGCTACAAAATGTCCAGGTGCGTCAAAGTGCAGACCAAAAGCACTTCACCACCAGTGAGTGGGCCTTCATAAGGGACATTTTTGCCATGCTGCAGTGCTTCAAATAGGTCACCAATATGGTCAGCACTGATAATGCCATCAGCGTTACTATCCCATTCTTTGCCTGCTAAAAGAAAACACTTTAGGCCACGACGAAGGATGTAATGCTGCCACAGAAGGAAGCAGAGGAGGACATGGAAGGCATGTTTACACAGGTGTCATTCCACGCGTGGCTTACAGGACGGGTTGATAGACTGACAGTGGACAGCCAAGGGACAGTTTTGGAGGTTTTGGATAAGGACTTTACCTCACAGCAGGGTGGCACCCAGCACAGCTCATGGCATCACTAGAGCGTGGCTGGGGGGATGCAGAGAAGGAGACACCTCCAACCGAGGACAGCGTCTCCTTGACTCAGGACAGCCTAGCTCACATGAGCCAATATATGCTCCAGTGCCTGCAGAATGAACAGAGAGTTATCCACATAGTTGCCAGTGCCGATTAATGGGTGTCCACCCTGCTAGATCCCTGCTATAAGTATAACATTACACCCTTAATTCCACCACAGAAGCGTAGGAAAAAAAGGAGAATATACAAACCCATTATGGTGGAGGCACTACTGGCGGAGTTCCCAAATGATATTGAGGGCTCAGTGGGGGAACGAGGATGAGAAGGAGGAAGACACGGGTCATTTGCACGCTTGCCACCAGTCACTGCAGCTAGGGAAAAGTCTGATTAATCTATGCACCGCGTCCATTACCAGGGACCAGCAAAGCAAACTGAAAAACATTGTTATTATTATTGTATTGATTCCACTACTGGAGCGTGATAGAAAAGAGTACAAATGGAACCTGAAAGGGACTACTGATGGAGTTGCCAATGCAGCAGGGGCACTATCGCTACCTCAGAAGGGAGGGTAGGCATGGCCACAATGTGGGACACGTTATTCAATTCTCCACCACATCTGCCACCATCGGGTACCGGTGTACCAGGAGGCAGACTTTGACTCACATGGTGGATGAGAATCTGTTGATGTGTCTACTGGTACTGAGTGTTGGGTTCTCCATTGTTGAATTTCTGGGTCAGTAAATTGAACACGTGGTAAGAGCTTGCCCTCTATGTCTTGGAAATGCTGGTTGACAAGAGGATCCACCTATTCACAGCCAACGTGGAGATCCTTACATGCCAGCACCTGAGCGAGTGGTTGAAGTATTGGCTATCTCCACCTACACCACCCACATCCACTTTGCTTCTTCCACCTACACCGCCACATCCACCTCTCCCCTGAACCTCTGACACCTGTTAAAAATTATTTTATACATTTTTAAGTTATTTTTTATTTATTTATGTATGTTTTTAATTTTTGCGAGGGAAGGTGTCTTTTCCTCCCCTCACATCTCCTGCCACTGCTTCTGCAGCTGCCATATTCTTCCACCACAGCCTACTGCCACCAAGTCCTGGGATGCCTACATAAACAACTTTGTGGATGGCAGGGTGTGTACGGACGCCACCATCTACAACCTGGGCCCCCCACATGGGGTGTTTAAGGGAGAATTACCTTTTTTGCAGGTTTTTGGTGTTCTGCCTTATTGTTCTCCTCTTTTGGAATGTAAAATAATCATTTGTATTAGGATTGTGTCCCTATATCTGTAATCACACATCACATCACACTTTACATGCTATTTACTTTAACCCTTAAAATTCCCCAAAAAATTGGTTCCCTTCCCCAGAAGGGGGGACCCAATGTCGTCTTTTTTTTAAATTCACCCCTTATATTTATAGTGTGGATAGTAGTTGCATTTTATTTGTAAATGTTATAAAGTGCTCTTTTCATTTGGGGGGGGGGGGGGGGGGCTCCTGGGCAAGACTGGGGGGCTACAGATACATATGTGGTACTGTTGTAATCGGGAGAAATGGGGCTTTCACATGCAATATGGTTTTCATTAATAAAACAAGTGTTTTATTTAAAATAAAGGAGACAATTGTCTAAAAAATATTTTTTTATTTTTTGTTTTTTTACGCAAAAATATTTTTTAAAAAGTAGAAAAATTACAAACAAGACATTTCATAATAAAGCCTAAACAAAATATATATATATCATTTTCCTGGAAATTCCGGCAAAAATTAGGGTTAAACATGGTGCAAAATGGGGAAATATAACCTGTCAACAGAGGGTGACAAAATTTCAAGTAGGCTGGCAATTAAAAGGGTTAATAGTACCTATGCATGTTGGGTATTTATGTGCATGCTTTATTTTGTGGTGTTTGGCAACTCTTCCCTTAAAAGTAGCTATGCATTCTGGGTATTGTTCTGTTCGGAGGATGTTGCTTTTTCAGAATTGACTTGTTTTTTCTTGTTTAAATATAGTTTTTTTTTTGAAACTGTGGCTTTGATTCTTCCTTTTTTTTAGGGAAACTGTGCAACCAAAGACTTGATTGAGGGATTACTTCCAGAAAACTTCGCCCACATAAAAAAGCCTGGTATGCCTAGAAATCTTGAGGCGTGTACTTCCAGAGAATATATCATTTGTGGGGGGTATTTCAAATGTAAAGGGTTGTTTTTCTGGAAAAACTGCAAGGTGAGTATAGCACATATCACAGTTGTATTTTTTCTGAAAATCCCCTAAAGCTCTGTTTCAGTTTGGGGGAGTCTCCTGGGCAGGAAAGTGTGTTGACCTATACATATGTGGTACCGCTGTAACCGGGAGAAATTGGGGTCTCACATGCAATAAGATTTTATTGATAAACGTTTTTTATTACAAAAAAACACTAAAAATTGCAAAAAATAGATTTTTTTGCACATATTTCCCCTTAAAAGTATTGAGAATACACTAAAAAATAGCCATACAAGACATTGCATGTTGAAGCCCACAATATATATATATATTTTTTTTTTTCTGGGAAATCCCTTCAAAAATCAAGGTTGAACATGTGTAGCACAAAATAGTGAAACGTGGTCTGGCACTTAAAGGGTTAAGGTCTACCATTCTTAATTAATTGCAAGATAATAAATCAAGCTATTAAATTAGTAATAAAAGAAAACTATTATAAGCCATACAGAATTTTAAAGAATAAAATAAAAAGAAGCTATATATGGCCAAGTCTTAAAGGGGTGGGAGTTGGCTTTACAACATAAGAAAACAAAACATAGGAGAACACCAATTTGCACAGAGAGGAATGAAACTAACACAATAAGGGGGCTAAGACCTCCTGGGCTAATAGTGTCCAAATTGTAAATCCACTGGCTCTCACGCTTAGAAATTTCACTTAACATATTAGAGCCATGCCAATTTCTTTCTAGTCTATCCAATGCAATAAAAGACATTGCGCCAGGGTTGCATGAATGGACTTCCTTAAAATGAGTGGAGAGTCTGTGTACCTCAAACCCTCTTTTAATGTTATAAATATGCTCCCTTATTCTAATTTTCAATTCACGAGATGTCCACCCTACATACAGTAAATTACAAGTGCACCATATAAGTTACACAACAAACTTAGAACCACACGTGATGAATTTGAATATTTTGTAAGTCCTCCCTGTCCGAGGGTCCTTAAAGGACTTCACAAGTTTTTCAACCGGCAAGCATGTCCTACAGCCGGAGAATGTCCCACATCTGTAAGATGTTGATGCGGTGAGGCCACGCCCAACGCGTTTCGTCGCTCAGGACTTTGTCATGCTATGACAAAGTCCTGAGCGACGAAACGCGTTGGGCGTGGCCTCACCGCATCAACAGACGTCTCCATCTGAGCTACTGAGCGCGCTGGATTTTAATCGCGTCTCCCACGGCCGAGGGAGCGCGGCTTTTAAGGTTCCTCTGCAGTTTCTAATTAGGAGAATTGAAAGGCAACGCTGTTCTTGCTTTGTATATCACATTTGGATGTGAATACCTACGCTATTTTAATTCTGCTATGCAGTAAGCACAATAAATCTTATGCACTTTAACTTGTTAAATGGAGTTACGCTATGTGCAATGTTTTTTGCTTTCTTCCTCACTCCTTACTAAAATCTATGTGGTAATCATATACGGAGGCATTTGCTGTTGAAGATACCGTTGCTATTATAAAAGGAAATCGGTCTGAGGAGAGTGTTTTTGAATTTACAAGTTTTACCTAAAGAAGCTATTGGTACGTGCATTTAAAGGTCTGGTGTTGGGACACACTGTTTGACTGAAGAGCACAGCTGGTGGAATTTACATTAGAGCTATAAAGACTGAAGATATAATTTTGATTCATTGTTACTAATCCCGCGGAGTCTTGCTATTTATTTAGCCATATTGTTTTCTATTGCTATATGCTAGTGACCCCCTTATTGTGTTTAATTCCTCTCTGTGCAAATTGGTGTTCTCCTATGTGTTGTTTCTTATGTTTTAAAGCCAACTCCCACCTCTTTAAGATTTGGCCATATATGGTTTCTTTTTATTTTATTTTTAACATTCTGTATGGCTTATAATAGTTTTCTTTTATTACTAATTTAATAGCTTGATTTATTATCGTGCAAATAATTAAGAATGGTAGACCTTAAATATATATATCTTTTATGTCAGTTTTATTAGGAGTCTTCTTTCTTTTCATTTGTTTTAAACTGTATTTGGGGTTAAATGAACCCTTCTTGTTAACTGTAATTGCTGGTTAAAGATATGCTATGTGTATTATCTACCTAAGGCATGGGCGCAATAGGGTTAATCTCCCGATTGTAACAGCCATGTCTGTAAAGTGTTTCTTCTCTGCGTATTGCCGGACTAAGAGAGTTTGGTAATGTATTTTAACTTATTTTATTTTGTAAGAACCTATGATTTGTTGATAGCAGGAAGGTTTTGAATTACCAATTCATGGCAGTCTGGAGCAGTGAGAGTTGGCTATGAGCATTTTTATTGGACAAGTGTATGCTTATTTGATTTTTGTGAGTGTTTTATTGGCATTTTAATAAAAGGGGGACAGTTGTTTAGAAGAATTGCACTACTGGTCTGTGTATTTTACTTTACATGCCAAACCCTGTGAGAACCATAGATGATTTATAAGTTATCTGGACCATTCTCTGCGTTGGATTAAATGCAGTGGCCTGGCGAATTGTCTGAGAGCAATTGGTCTACAATTGGTTTAAAGTTGGCAAATTATTTACCAGCATCTGGTAAGAGTTTATTTCTGGTGTAGGGCACAGTGTCTATGTTCGTGGATGCGTGTACTGTGGAATCACTATCTGGTCTATTGAAAAATTTGACTTGAAAATTGGAGCTCTGTGCTTATGATTGGATTTTACAGATGAGTTGTATTCAGTACCCAGTAAATGCTATGCAGATGAGCTCAGATGAGTTGTATTTTTTCCCCAATAAATGCTATGCAGATGGGCACGGACGAGTTGCATTAAATTCCCAGTGAATGCTATGCACTTTTTCCAGATAGGTTTTTTCTTGTTTTTGCCTGTCTACATTTTTTCTGAAGCATGTAGGCATGGCCCTTAGAGCTGTAATAATGAGCATAATGGGTGGTGCAGTGCTGGGAGCAAGAGCACTTGCTAGGAGGAGGCTGGGTGGGTCTGAAGGAGGGAGGGGTTAGCTGGGTTTGAATGTCTTCTCTGAGAGTGCCATTCAAGCCATCAATACAGAGGGGGGCATGGTCTGAACTAGCTCCTCTAGCTAGTATCGGCAGTAGAGCAGGGTGGCAGTAGAGGGGTAGATCAGGGCCCCGTGCTGGTAGGAGGCACAGTGCTGAAGGAATGCTTGACCTTTTGCCTGAAAAATCTCTTAAAAGCAAAATTCCAGGCATAAAAATGATTAAATTGCTCCCCTAAATCCCCCTCTTTCGCAATCAGTGATCTAAGCTATTTACGTGAGTTTAACTATGCAGATGTTGTGGAAAAGCATGCAGACATTGTGCTTCTGAAATTGTAATGACTCAACATTGCTTAGAAAGCTCCTAGAAACTTTGTAGGCAATGTTTCAATGGAGTGCGGCAGCCACACTAAATAGTTACATAGCTTTGCATATGCTCAACATTCCTCTCCTGCACACTGCTCGCCCATCTCTGTTCTTCCTGGGTCGGGTGGCATCTCAGATGTGGAGTGTACAAACAGGATGCTGTCCTTGTCCTCTTTTCTTTATTATTTTTCAATGTTTTTTTACCTTGAGAAGCTGGTAGAAGAAAAATGGCAGGCTGAGATGAAGCTTTGAGTTACTAGTGTTCACAGATCATTATGCTGCCAGGCAGCCCTGGCCATGCATGTGGCCCACTCCCCCTCACACTGACCAGCTGTTGATTTAGTGTGTATGTTTGTAGCATGACACCGATGCTGCCCGTTTTTTCTGGCATATATATCTCTCCCAGTTTGGTGTGGGATGTGTGTAGGAAAACTCCAAACTTTGCTGCTGCCTATATACTCACAGCTGCCTATGCAGAAACAGAATCACACAGGCACACTGCAGCCAGCGGGGGACTTTCTTTTGATCAATCCAGCCAGCTAGAGAGAGATTTGATCTCCTTCTAACATTCTGTGTGGAAATAGATAAAATCTCTCTCTGGCTTGATGGGCTGATCACAATCTGTTTTCTGGAAAAGGCAGACTGTCAGCAGGGGCTCTCCCCACATACAGCATCTGCAAATATATTACGCAATATTTGCATTGGCTTAAGCTCTATCAAACAGCATATGCCACTGATCCACTGATCATCAGAAGGGTACTTTAGTGAAGCAATTGACCAAAATTAATTTTTGTTGACTGAGGTCCACTGAAAACCCCATGCAGCTGCAACTGGGAAGTTATACAAGTGAGGGCCAGAAGGTTTCTATTGAGGGAGATATTTTATACAGAAACTTTGGAAATAACAGCAGCCTTGGGGAACTCAGATAGACACATTGGTTTAAATTCCTCATTGGCCGCTGTTTTTCCAAGTAAAATTAATCAGTAAGCTGGTCATAATAAATGCCTTTGCTGTAACCAGCCCTTTTAGTAATTAAATGTCACTGTTTGTTCGAAAAGGTGGGGGGGGGGGGGGGGTAATATCGTATGTAACATTCTATGTAACAGACATATGTTTTTGCAGGCATTTGGATATTTGGGACTCTCAACTTTAAAGAAAAGCCTGGCATGAAAGTTAGATTCAGGGATGCCAAATGTATTTCTAGTGAAGACTATGATCAGTTCAAAAATGATTACTTTGAGTTTGACTATGATGATGATGATGATACTAATGATGTTACTATAGAAGTCAGGAATAATGAAGATGAAAGCTCTGAAATTGATATTGTTACCCCAGATGAGGAGGAGGACTACAGTGAAAATTTAGCTTCAATATTTCATATTCGTTCACTGAAAAACAATACAAATTCTACAGAGGAAGCATTTAACCTAGCTGATTTAGTAGATGATAAATATGGAACACATGATATGGAAGATCAGTACACTCATACAACAGTGCCAGCCACAGAATTTGTTAACTCTGTAACTGTCATCCCTAAACATACCAAAGTAATATTGAATGAAACAAAAGAAGTCTATTTACTTAGTCAGAACAGCACGAATACAGAGGACCAGGAAAACATATTAGAAACAAATGACACAACATATTTTCAAGAAGCTGAACATAGTAAGGAGGAGCAAGATAGCTCTGATCAAACCGAAGAAATAATGAATGCAACAAAAGAAATCCACTTAGCTTCAAAGAACATCTCGGGTACTGAGGGCCAGGAAAACATAATAGATGATGAAAATGAGGTCACAAAATATTTTCAAGAAGCTGAAAATGGTAGAGAGGAGCAAGACATCTCTGGTCAATCTGAAGATATATTTAATGAAACAAAAGAAATGAATTTACTTATAGAGAACAGCACAGGTACTACCGACCAGGAAAACATAATAGAAGCAAATGGGGAAAATGAGGTCACAACATATTTTCAAGCAGCTGAAAATGTTAAAGAGGAGCAAGACATCTCTGATCAAACTAAAGATATATTTAATGAATCTAAAGAAGTTGATTTAATTACACAGAATAGTACAGGTACGACAGGGCAGGAAAACATAATAGAAACAAATAGAAAAAATGAGGTCACAAAATATTTTCAGGACATAGAGGAAAATGAGAGGACAAACATTTCAGAGGTTGTGCAGCATATTAGTGTGGTAAAAAGAGACTTGGAAAAGGCTGCAAATGGGACTGTTTTGGATTTTGACTTAAGTGATACAAAACAAAAAAATAAATCAAAAGACGCTGTTCTGGATAAAGTCTCCACTACTCCATTGACAGAAGATGCATTACAGTTTATAGAAAAAGAAGAGGAAGAATATCTGGAGCTGACATCTAAGGCTGCGGAGGAGAAAATATTTACGACTCCTTCGAATACTATAGAAAACATTTATGACTACCGTGATAAGGAAACTGAAGATATGTTGGGGTATGTACATTTTAATATTGAATATGTTAACAAAATGTGTATATATTTGTGTATAGTGTGATAGAGTGGTTTTCTTACAGTTCCTCTGTGACCAAAACTGACCATCTGAAAAAAACTGTATATATATATATATATATATATATATAAAAGCCACCTATTACATGGTTAATATGTCTGCTTTTAATGTATTCATGAGTCATGTGCTGAAGCCTCCAACTACGATCCCCAGTGTAGTGACAGATTTAGTATAAAGTACATTATTTCTCACCCAATCCACTCCAGACCATCAGCATTCAGAAATAAATAGGGAAGTCTTGAGGGCAGGCGTGGACTGCAAGACAGAACGGTGTGGCTCCTCTCGGCCTCTATATACCTCTGGCTGCACCTCCACAATCCAGTTTCATTCTTGCAGTTGGACTGGACTGTGAAGGTGTACCTGGATTTATTTTCTTCTAAATTCATTTATTTTTTCTTTGTTCCATATGATTTTTACTTGGTAAGCGGGGCCATTTGACCCTGTCTGTCTTCCAGGCCTCTATATCCCACAGATACAATTGTCCCATTATGCCTCCTCAGCTATGCTGTTTAAGAGGATCAGGATGGTAGGGGCAAGAGCCAGGGTCTTGGAGTGATATGGGGTGTCACTTTTATTTTTATAAAGTGGTCACACTTGTGCTGCAGTTCCGTCTTAAGGAAAGTCAGCCGCGGGTTTTTGTCTGGTGAGCCTGCAGGGGGAATCAGGAGGAATCATTTTCCTCTTTACTTGCTTTCCCATAGTGTATTATGTTAGTGTTTGGCACTTTAAGGATTTGAAATTCACACCTTTCTTTTGGGAGTGAGGGCTCAATCGAGGCTAGGCGGCAGGAAGTGGTAGATGCTTCCTCTGTGTATGCTACGAGGTGAAATTTATAAAGCTGGTGTTGGGCAGAATAGGAGGCTCATCCGCTGCAGTGTGCATCTCGGGTCTCGCTAGCAGTGTGCATCCCTTCATTTTTCCCACTGGCTGGAGGCTGCTTCCTGAGCCGCGCCTCTGCCGCTTCGGGGCTCACTGCAGGTATCTTTGTCAGCTGGCTGCCTGGATAGGGGGCTGCTTGTTTTTCTACGGTTCCTTAGTTTCAGCGACTGGCTACCTTGGAGCGGGACGGCTTCCCCGGCTGCGCTGCCGCTGCTTCGGGTCTTGCTGCGGTTGGGCCAGCTATCTGACTATGGTATTGGGGCCGCTTCCGAGTTGCTGGGGCCTGCTCGCCGCCAGGTTACACAGATGCAGCCAAAAGGTTTTTCTTATAAGATATATATATATATATATATATATATCATTATTATTACTATTTTATTATTTTTCTTTTGTTTTTTAGATTGTAAAAAAGAAAAAAGGAGGAAAGCAATAATTGTATGATTCACCCCTTAAAGGTATTGGGGTCGGTCCTATTCTTGAGTCTTAGGCCCTTAGGGACATTTTTGTGTTGTTTCACCATGATGGAGGCATCTGGGGTCATCGGTTCTGATACCTTAACAGACAGGATCATCCCATTATGCACTATAATATGCACTATTGGACCTGTTGGTGTCTTTTGCACAGTTTTACACAAAACCCCTGCAAATGGAATTATTTTCGGTTTGGGATTGAAACCCAGAAACTCTGGATCACCCCTTTTGCATGACACAATCAACAAGGCAGTCCCTAACCTATTGACTGAATCCTCAGCCTCGTCAGATGGGAAAATCCTTTCTTCCGGTACAGTGGAAGACAAAAATGGGGGGGGGGGGGGGGGGGGTAAAAAATGATCCAGGGACAATGGGGACCAGGAGAGAGTAGACTTCCCATAAATATCCTGGAACTGAGAGTGATTCTACTGTCTCTCACACAATGGACACCCAAGCTGAGAGGTCATTCCGTCAGGATTCAAACAGACAATCTGACAGTGGTGTCATATATCAACCACCGGGGGGGCACCAAAAGCAGGAAAGTTCTCAAGAGGTGAGCAGGTTCTTACTCTGGGCAGAGAAGCATGTTTCGTTCATCCTCAGGGAGAACGGTCCCTCAGTCAGAGGGTTTTTCAGTTCCTTTGCAGGTGCTGGGGGTTCCCAGAGGTAGATCTTTTTGTTTGTGTCCCGGTCCAGGGATCCTCTAGCAATAGCAAGGGATGCATTGACTATTCAGTGGTCAGCATTCAAGCTTCTCTATGCCTTCTCTCTGATTTCACTCCCCTCCCACGAGCGGGAATCCTAACTATTCTGGTGGCTCCTCAGTGGCCAAGGATAAGCTGGTTTTTAGAGATAGAAGTCGACCCTTGCAGGTTGCCCGATGATCCAGATTTTCTCACACAGGTCATTTACGAGTTCTGGCTTTTGAAGCCTTCATCCTGGAGAAGACCATGATCCTTAATCCAGACCATGATTCAGGCCAGGAAGCACATTTCATCAAGGATTTACTACAGAGTTTGGCGAGTATTATTGCTTGGTGTGAATCTAGAAGCTTTGCTTGTAGATATTCTTTCTGTTTCCAGAATATTGGAATTCTTGCAGAAAGGTCTTAATGAAGGTCTTCAATTGAGCACTTTAAAGGGAAAGATATCTGCTTTATTTATATTTTTTCAGAAACCCATTGCTGAGAATAAATTATTAGGACTTTTTTTACAGGGGGTCTCCCATGTGAGTCCTCCCCGTATGACTCTTCTGTCTGTCTGGGACCTGAACTTACTTTTATCAGCTATTCAGGGCCCCCCCCTTCATTGAACTGCAGGGTCCTTCATTGAACTGCTGGCAGAAGCATCACTAAGTTTAATGACACTTAAGGTCATTTTTTGTGGCAATTACCTTGGTACTGTGGGTTTCTGCATTAGCAGCTTTATCAATTAAGCTGCCTTATTTATTGTTACATAAGGACAAGGCTTCTGTTTTAAACAGGTTTTTTTTTCCTCCTAAAGTGGTCTCCCCTTTTCATCTTAATAAAAAGGTGGTTTTGTCCCCCTTATGAATTGCTTCAGTTACCGATTCTCTGAATGTAATGGGAGCATTAAAATATTTTATTTCTGCTACACTAGCGTTTCATAAGTCAGTCTCCTTATTTATTATAGCTGAGGCGCCAAGGAAGAATCTTCAACCAGCTAAGTCTACCATCAGCCAATAGATTAGAAAAGCGGTAATAAGAGCCTATATCTCCAAGGGGAAGAATCCTCCTTTTTAGGTTACAATTCATTTTACACAAGCTATTGGAACTTCCTGGGCTTTTCAGCATCAGGTCTCAGTAGAACAGGTCTTCAGTTCATATATTTACCAAATTTTATAAGGTAGATGTCAAAGCCTTAGCAGATGCGCCCTTGGTAGGAAGGTATTACAGACAGCAGTAAGCTGTAATTTTTGGGATCCCACCCTGAAGTAAGGGCACTGCTTTTGGACGTCCCATTTATTACTGAATGCTGATGGCCTGGAGTGGATTGGGAGAGAAAATTCAACTCTGTGATACTCACCTGTAAAATTGTTTTCTCTTCCATACCCACTCCAGGCCATCAGACCCTCCTTTTCTGCTAGGTTACAATATCTATTCTTAAATTTGTAAGTAGTAGTCAGCAACAAAAAAAAAAGGAAAATACATAGATAGATATACATAAACTGAGAAGGGTAGAGAGTAACTTATTCTGCTTTTCCTTGTCTCCAACAAAGATATGAGGCATCTTAGGATGCTTTATCCTCCCGGGCGGGGGGGGGGGGGGGGGGGGTACTGCTTTTCAATTACTGCATTGTGGAGGTGCAGCCACAAGTATATAGAGGCCACACCATTCTGTCTTGCAGTCCACACGAGAGTTAACCTATTCGTTACTGAATGCTAATGACCTAGAGTGGATATGGAAGAGAAAACATTTCTACAGGTGAGTATCACAGATTTTCTTTTTTTTTTGCCCCATAACACACACCTGCTCATAAGATCCACCCAGGTTTTGAATACTCTGAATCAAATTGTGTGCTAAAATACCCCCTTCTAATCACCCCATTATAGACAGCGGGCAGAATCCTGCCAATCACCCCATTACAGAGCCCGCAATATAGGTAGTAACTGGCATCCCACATTACAGGCAGTGTGAAGCATCCCAGTTACAGACAGTGTGCAGCATACCCCCCAAATAATAACTTACATTCTTACCGACGTCCGCCGCCGCTGCCCGCAGCCTCTGCCTCCCGTCACCTCTGCCACTGCACACACAATTTCCCAGCACGCTGCTTCCATCCCATAGGTGGTTATGTTCAATGGATGCTGGTTCTATACAGGCCATGCCCACCTACAGCCTGAAACCAGCATGCCGGGAACATGTGTGTAGCACTGGAGGTCATGGCAGGGGCCAGGGGCAACAAATGCTGGTAATAAGTGTGTGTATGTGTATATATCTCAGCGGGAGACAGGCTGCTGTAGTAGCTGCAGTCCAGCAGCATGGGAGCACCGGGAATGTAGGTTTTTTTTTTCTAAAATTCTCCGCATAAGGTTTTCTCCTCACTTTGAGAGGAAAGTGCATTTTATGGGGTGGAAAATATGGTATGTAAAAGGCAAAAATAGAAAAAAAATGTATACCGTATTTTCGGCCTAACAGAAGCACTTATCTTGCCCAAAAGTGGGGGGGAAACGTCAATGCGTCTTATTGGGAGAATGTAAAAAGAAAAAACTTCCAGCTCCCACACCTCAGCAGACATCTCCTGTGGACATAAAAGCTGTCGCCCCCGCAGCCTCCGTAGCCGCTGCTGCCTGCCGCCCCAAGTTCCTAGGGACCGAGTTCTGGCAACCAGGTCGGGCTTGGCCTATGACTCCTGCCAGCGTCCAATGACATACTGAATACTGCTGCTGGGAATGTGTAGTGTAGCATGGGTTTCCTCACCTCAGAATCAGCCATAGCAGCAGTGTTCTGTGTGTACAGGGCTCACTTCTTTCTTCTTGGTATACAGACTTGGTATACATTGCTAATTGCAACATATTGCAGGCAGTGAACTGCTTCCATAAAGCCCACATTTTCTAACATAGGAAAAAATTTAAAAATACTAGATACACTCAGCACATTGGAGGACATCTTTTTGGAACAAAAAAAAAATACAATTTCAAAAATACCATCGAAAGTGAACTTTCCCTTTAAAGTGGACCATCACCCTCGGGTGATCGGCCCGGGAATCTATAAGATTCCCGGGCCGATCACCTCCCCAACCCCCTTTGAAACCCCCCCAAAACCCCCAAACCCCCTCACCTTAGCTTCGGCGGCAGCCGGCCACCACCGCCTCCCTCGCGCCCCTCTAGGCGTGCGCGCGCCCGCGCCGGCCGTCTGTGAAGGGCCGGCGCGGGCGCGCGCGATCGTCAAGAGGGACGCGCGGGAGGCGGCGGCGGAGGAGCCACGGACAAGCGGCTGTCAAATCGCTTGTCCGTCGGCGCGGGGAGAGGTGAGTTTTTCGGGTGTTTGGGGGGGGTTTCACACAGCGGAGCACCCCGATCGGGGGTGCCCCACCGAAGTGGACCAAGACCCAGGATAGTCAAAATCCTGGGTGTTGGTCCACTTTAAGTAAAAATATTAATTGAAAAATAATACCATTTAGCATCTAACTTGATAGATTGAAGAGGCAAGTTTAGGCAAACATTTTCTAAACCATAAGCAAACCGTTTTCAAAGGCTTGCCTGTTGCATGCTCCATTCACAAAATTGCAGGAAGACCAGGGATGAGTGGCAGGGTGGTGAGGTGAGATACTATTTTTTATTTTTGCCTACAGATGCCCCGTAAAAAGAAAAACTTTGACAAAAAAGCCAAAATAGAACCCTCACCAAAGAAGTGCCCAGATTAATTTTCAAAAAGAAAGCTGTTTATAGGGAAATTATGTTGGATGTGCCATATTTGATCATTTTACTAAACTGCTTCAAGGTCCTCAGTCCCACTTCTGCACCCCTTAGCAGCAAAATATCCACATGATGTATGATAAAGATCCCTCTCTTGCAAAGGATCCATTGCAGGACGGGGGAGGGGGGGCAGGGGGCACCCAGCATTGGCCATTGTATGTGGGGGAATATGGTCGCATTACAATAAACTTCTTTACCAGCGCTCTTTAAAATTGCTGCTGAGCAAAAAACCCAGGAGTGTCAGAAGCTTTGTCCTTCCTGTGTACACAGCTGTAGAGCTCTAGGATGCCCTTTAGTGGCAGCCGGTGAAAATGCAGGAACGTGCAAGGACTTTGCACATTCATGTCTGCCGGCAAGTGCCATCTCGTCCAGCAGGTCTGGGGGAGAAGTTTACTGGAATGCAGCCAGCGTACCCCACATATAGTGGATTATGCAGCATCTGGATGATGCAGGGGTGCTTCCCACATGTCACAAGTTTAAACTGAGCCTCCATTGTATTTAGTGCCATTTTAAGGAACAGGGGATTCATTTTTGTTGATACCTGTCCTTAAACTAGGATAGAGGGTGATTTAAAACATTCAAAAATCCAAACAATGCCCAGACGTAAGAAATATTGCCTTGTATAATGTCATTGTGGTTGTTTATTTGTGCTAAAAGCATTGAAATTAAAGGGTTAAGAAATCTGAGGTCAAAGAAAATGATGCAGAGTTTCAAAGTCCAGTAAACAAGCCAAGGCCTGACGGAAAGCCAAGGTCATAATGTGGGCTAATCCATAGGGTAAGCTGGGTCAATCATGAGTAATCTAAAGTTCAAACACAGAGGCAGGTTCCAAAGAACAAACAATATAGCATAGTAATCTTCTGGTGCCATATTGTCACCAGAGATTAACTTATAAAGAAAGCATGCATTCTGATTGGTTCCTGCAGTCAGCTGGTATAATTAATGCATGTGCAGCAATTAGCACAGCTAAGATGTATTTTGTGCATGCACTCTGTTGCCAGTATTCTGCTTTGGTAAATCAGCCGTTTTATATATATATATATATATTTATATATATATATATATATATATATATAATATATATATTGTACAATATGTCCTTTAGATAGAATTAAATTAAAGTGCAAAGGCTCTTAACTTGCATGTTACTGTTGACATTCAAAATCCTTCTTTGGTTACAAATATATTCCTTTGTACATAGTTGGCTGGTTACACATTTTGTTTATCTGAAGTAATTCTTGTCAGCATCCATGAGTGCTTCATGTGTTTATTATCTGTCTTTAAACCCACAGGACTCATATATTTGAAGATATAATGAAAGCCATACTACACCAGGGTCAAAATAATGAAACCAATACAACAAACCTTGTATTAACATTAGCTGAAGAAGAAAATGCCAAAGCCAATGAATGTAATCAGACATGTTTATCTTCAATAGAAAAGACACAACAAAACACACAAAATGAGAAAAAACAAAAGCGAAAAATTATTTATGTTAGAAAAATGGAAAAATTTCAAACTGCCGATAGCGGAAACAGCAGTATCAGATACAGAAAGCAAATAAAGCCAATAGGAAAAATCAAAGAAAAACGAACTGCCAATAGTGGATATAACACATTAAATATGTCTAACGGAACATGGCCAGGAAATAAATATGTGTCTTCAAATACCTCTTTGGACGATGGAAACATAACTCTGTCTCCCAGAGGATTCAATCCCAGAGGACTTAATCCTAGAGGTCATTACACAAGAATAAAAGAAGTTATGATAGGAATACCCAGGGATGGTGGTGATGGGGAGTATGACGAGCATGATCCAAATTCAGAGTTCTTTGATGAGACTGAGGAAACACCAAAACTCATGATTGCATTTGAAGAGCCATACAAAATAATCACAGATGATGATAAAAACCGTTACACCAACCCTGACAGGATTATACAACATTTTCTGCGAAGCTCAAAAGGGACGCAAAGAATTTACTATATTGCAGCTGAAGAGGTGCAGTGGGATTACTCTGGACAAACTATAAGGTGCAAATTTGTATTTGTTGTTTTTGTATTTTGATGTTTCAATGGTTTTTATGCAATAAATCTCTGTTAAGGAATATAATATATATATATATATATATATATATATATATATATATATATATATATATTAGGCAATTGTGAGATTTCCAATATGTGCCTTGTCTAGAGCAGGGGTCCCCAACCAAAGATACTAGTACCACTGGTGGTACTCAAGACGCTGAGATATGAAGCATTGCAGACAAGATACTGCCGACTTTGCTGCCAGAATATTTAGCAACATTGGGTCAGGTGGAGTAAATATGGTGTAGGTCTGTTTTGAAGCAGACCTTCAGCCTCCAGGGGCATACTGTATTGGATGGTACTTGAGATAGCTGTAACATGGTAACTGGTATTCTATTCTGAAAGCCCTGGTCTAGAGTAAATACTTGTTTAACCTTTTTTTCTAAATACATTTTCATTATATTTTTCTAAAAGGTATAATATCAATGAGAAACCAGTTACTGAAAGTAGAGAGACCGTGTACAAAAAAGTTATATTTCGTCGATATCTTGATGGCACTTTCACAAAGCCTGATGTAAATGGTGAATATGAAGAGCACCTTGGTATTCTGGGACCTGTAATCAGAGCTGAGGTTGAGGATGTTATCCAGGTAAAAAACTATACTTATGCTCAGCTTTTCTAGCAAATCTGACTTTGTAGCAACAATTAGATGTATGGCCAGAGGAGGGCCTCCAGATACACCATGCTCAAACAGGTGTATGGTCAGGACTAATATATTAAAAACCCTTACCCTTTAAGGCACCTTTATTATTGATTTTAAAACTTGACTATGATTTTATTTTGAAAATATACCTTCCATTGGAGCTAGATTACTTCTGTAGGGTCATCCATAAGAGTTGACATTCCACTAAAGTGGTGTTGGAAAAGGAAATGGAAATGAATGCAGTCAGGTCTATTTTTTCTAGGATCTTTATATCCTTTTAGTCATCTCACTAAATATAGATTTACCGCTTATTTATAAATTATGTGAATTTAGAAAAAGGGTCTAGGGTGGAAGAATGTGAATATAGTATAGGTCTTTTCATAACAAGCATTGCCATTTTTGTAATTCCAAAGTAGTGTTTTTCATTTTTTTTCATAGGTGACTTTCAAAAACTTAGCAACAAGACCATATTCTATTCATGCCCATGGAGTTTCCTATGAAAAGTCTTCAGAAGGATATAGCTATGCTGATGAAACAGAAGACTGGTTAAAAACTGATGACATTGTAAAGCCTGGAGAAACCTATGTTTATGTATGGTATGCTACAAAACAATCTGGACCTGAGCCAGAAGGTTCAGCCTGCAGAACATGGGCCTATCATTCTGGAGTTAACATTGTAAGATATCAGTCTTTTGAGACTCACACTAACACTTTTCTAAAGACCATTTTATGCTTAGGATTACTTATATGGGATTAACCACATTATAGCAAAGCATCTTCTATAGACCAAGAAAAAACGTCAAATCATTTTGGCTTAGCCCCTGTAGTTTAAACATGCATAATAAAAAGGACTACAGGGCCATACCACCAACAGATTACCCAGGACCTGATCTGTTCATACTGACCACTGCCCTAAAATGATCTTACCATCATATGTCTATATCAAACTAATGATAGCACAGTGACAAATGATGGTACAATTCAGGTTCAGTCATACAACAGCTTTGAAAATTGCCCTTAGGTCTAGGTCAGCTTTACCTCCCTCCCCCCTCCCCCAAGACATCCTATCCTCAATGCTTTAGTTTAGCACCACAGTTGTGTAGAGGGGGGTCATACCCACCCAGTCACATTTTCTCCCTCTACAATAGTTAAGCTTCAATACCATCAATTGTAGAGTAGTAATTTCCATTACTGCCTATGATCTGTCCCCACAATGCTATAGCCTTAGAGCTCAGCAGGGTCATGCATGAAGTGAACATGGGCTGGTGAAATCCCAGGCTGTTTTTTTGCCTGGGTCCATCACTGCTTAGGTGACAGTAAAGGGCACCCCCCACCACCACACACGGGTTAGATAGAGTAAAATAAAAAAAACACTTGGTCTTGGCTTTCTCTTGCTCCCATTCCAGGCATGTGGTCATATGGGCTGCTGGGTATCTTGAGTGACAGTCCCACCACCCAATGACAGTGGCAGTGATGCTGTAGTAAATGGGCGATGGGACTGTTACTCACAATCTCCTTCGGTGGCGGCCATTTATGAGATCCCACAGCAAGACCTGCACATATGAGCCACAGGGTTTTCACAAGCAAATTACAGCTAAAGCTTGCTTTTATAGCATTTTGTAGCATAGGCTTTTTATCAATTTAAGTAAAAATGATATTGAAGTATTTTATCTTTTCATGCTCCAACTGTTTTTATCTTTTCTCATATGGTTTTTTTAAAGGAAAAGGACATTCATTCTGGCCTTATTGGTCCATTGTTGATTTGCAGAAATGGAACACTTGACAAACAAAACTACAGGCCAGTAGATGCTCGTGAATTTATTTTGCTGTTTATGACGTTTGAGGAAGAAAAAAGCTGGTACTTTGACAAGTCTAAAAAAACATGTAAAGATATAGCAGAAAAGCCATCAGAGACAAAGAAATGTCATATATATCATGGTATGTGTATGTAAACTCTGGTGAGAACTTCAGTCTAGTTTGGCCAGGTGAGGGACACATGTACTAAAAAACTAAAACCCATTTCTTTACAATTTGGAATACATTATCACACAGAGGAAGCACAGCGCTGTTTTCTAAAACAAGTGGACTACTCACTATCAAATTCACTCCACAGGAAATAAACTTATTAATTCAATTTAACCTTCTTTTTGTCTGTAAAAATAAGTTGGGGGGGGGGACTGAACTTGCCAGCCCAGCCCTCTTCCTTCTAGTTATGTAGAAGAAGGTGAGAGGCCACCAAGATGGCTACTGTCATGCAGATATACATTAAGAGAATACTCTTCTGCAAATACCTTGAGGAAACCAAAAGGCAGTGGAAGAGCACAGGTATAAATTGCATGTGTATAGCCAAAAGCTGAACATGACACCATAGGTTACCAAAATGGTCCTCAAAAAAATATCTGGGTCCCTTTGCTAGTAGTGGCTCCCCCGGGCAAGCATCAGGGGACCACACAGGCTTAGACCGAGCCACCGGTTGATCCTCCTGTGGATGGACCCCGCATGCAGACCTGCCCGGCCCAAGCTATGAATAGAGGAGGTGTCAGCAAGAACTGGAGGGTGGCAGTGGGGAAGGCAACAATGACCAGATGATAATCAGTGGCAGTAGAGAAAGTGGTGAGAACTACAGGACGATCTGGGCAGCATAAAAGGTGAAAAAGGCCAGAGCATGTTTGGCAGCAGCCCCAATGGTGGCGAGGATGATCAGTGGCATTAGAGGTCAGCAGCAGAAACAGATTCCTAAGTTGCAGCAGAGCTGAAAGTTGGTGTGAGGTCATGTGGCATAACTCAAAGAGGCCCACCTATTCTCTCTCACCAAAGGGTCCACATAAACCTGGAGCCAATTTAAAAAAATCTGCATATACGTAGCCAGCTTTACATAAGTAGTCAGTTAGTGGATAACAGTCTGTCTTAGAAACTGGGAGGCTGATTCATCATTAGCGGCAGGTAGCGTCTGTAGCAGGCATTTTCAGAGCGCCCGCTAGTAGTCGCAGTGCTCGGCCGTGGGTCGCTACTTTATAGCGACTCAGTCGCTGTTCAGTAATGCTGAATACATTGTGAGGAGTTGCTATTTGACCAGTACAGCGCTGTATGGGAGCGCATGTTAGCGACTGCTCATAGCGACCGACTCACACCATATTCAGCAAAAAAACAGCCTCACAAATCTCTGGCGCTGAAAAATACTTGTTTGAAGCCCAGAGCGCAGGAGGCGGTGTGTTTAAAGTCTGTTTTCAAGCATCTATCAACTAGTAACAAAGCGAAAACATATGGAATTACATTGTAACAACATTGTAACATGAACACTTTAATGCCAGACCTGTAATGTCACATAAAAAATGAAAAAATTATGAAAAAACTGCTTTTTTCAATGCCAGAAGAGGTCAAAGAATTATTTGTGATTTTTTGGAAAAAACAAACAAAAACCCGGTTTAAAGAGAAGTAAAGGATCGTCCATTGAAATGTATGGGAGAGCGCCAGGTAGCGAGAGGTCATACCTGGCGCTGTGCAAAGCTGAACGCTGGCGCTGTTCGCTGAGGCTGGGAAAATGATGAATCAGATGCTACATGACGCTGTGTCCGGCGTTCACCAGTCGCTACCTGTCACTACCTCTCATTAACCAGCCACTACCTGACGCTATCCCTTCTTAAATAAGGGCCTAAGTTCTTACAACTCCTATGACAACAGGCTGTGCCCAAGAACTGTAGGGAATTAAACAGGAAGTCCAAGGTTTTGCAACCCCGATTTGGGTGTTAAAATAATAAAACAAAATAATAAAAAAATAAAACTCGCCTCAATCCTCCCTCTATGCTGGCCGGAGGGCTGGGCTCTGTATTAGCTGTATTAAATCCTGTTTCTTTAATACACTCTCCTTGCGAAATCATCTGTATACCTAGAAGTTCTTGGACAGACATAAATGTCTTTTTCCACAATACAAATGCCAATTTGTTTTCATTAGTTTCTAATATTATCTTTGCACAAGTCTTGATAAATCTGCTCCACATGTCTTGTTTCTTTCAGCAATAAATGGAATCATCTACAACCTGCAAGGCCTACAAATGTACCAGGACGAGTTGGTGCGATGGCATCTGCTAAACATGGGAAGTCCCAAAGATTCACACGTGATTCATTTTCATGGGCAAACTGTCACAGAAAGCATAAAGGCTGAACATCGCCTTGCAGTCTATCCTCTTATAGCAGGTATACAAATGTATTTTTAATCAGTTTTTGTCTCCATTGTTTCTGTTAATGTATCTTCAATTTTCTTTCCTTATACAAAGTACATGCTGTGGCACACCTTAAAGGAGCACTATCACGAAAAATGGCCCAGTGATAAAAATCCATATAAATATGCTGGATGGCGGGAGGAGGGGTCATTTATACACCTGATATCAAGAAATATCCAGCTAGGCTTGTTTTTTTTTTTATTTTAAAGAACAGAAGAGGAAATCAGGGGTCTAACACCCCTGAGAGACTAAACCTGTCACCCCTAGATTTTATTCCCACCATGAGATATTAAACCACAAGCTTGTTGGGAGTTTTATTCAGTTTTGGTGTATAAGTGACCCCCTCCTCTCATTAGCTAATATGTTTATAAGGGTTTTTATTATTACACCATTTTCGCGATAGTTCTCCTTTAATGTTTGCCAAAGGGGGAGTCATACATTCCAATAGTCAAAGAGGACCTCCACTCTAAAAGTATAAAACTAACATTTTAACCCCTTGCACTGATTGTGCGCCTTAATAGGGGACACTAGAGTGTGGTGATTTTGGTGTTCCTTTAAAGTGGACCTGAAATCCACAGTCCAGTTTAAAACGTAACCCTTTCACCTCACTACTGCTAGGGAATTAGTGGTTAGTAGAAAGCTTACCTTCTAACTGCAATCCTCCTTCCTACAGGCCAGGAGCAAAGCAAGTCATGCTCAGTATTCTATATTATTCAGTGTACCTTCAATCACTGCAGCAGCAGGGTTGCAGTGATAATGGTTCTAGTAATGGTCCTAGCAATGAACAATGGTCCTAGTGCTCCAGCAGCTGGTTTACAGGGCCCTGCGTCTGCCATGAATGCAAAAGGATTACAGCAATCTTGTAACTCTTTTCACTCCACTCCCCAAACCGGGATTAGTTGAGGGGAATGGATGTTAGATTAGCTGTGTGTTCTCCATGGTGTTGGTGAAAGTGCAGTACCCCCATGCATGGCACTTTACCTGCATGCAGATAAATGCGCAGTATTTTGCTATAGACATGCAAACTACCATGCAGCACATACATGAGTGAAATACAGTACATTGAGCTGCAAGGCAATAGAATTCTATGTCATGTACTGACCTGCGCTGCCATGGTTTACATAGTGGTTAAATTGGACCAAAACCCATGGTCGACGGCTCCGGAATCTATAAGATTCCAGGGCCGCTTGATTCACTACCCCGAGATTTCTGAATCGGGATGCCCCTCAGGTCGCCTGGAAACTCACCTTCTTCCCCAGTCCAATGGCGCATGCGCAAGCAGTGGCCGCATCCTTCAGCGCATCTGTGAATGCCTGGAGCGCACATGCTCTCTGTTAGAGGGTAGCGGGGAATGCGGCTGGCAGCATGACGAGCTCTTAGACGAAGGGGGCGGGAGCGGATCCGAGAGCGCTGATTGGCCGGGAGGCCGTGCAGGCGCTGTAGGACTGGGGAAGGGAAGTCAGATCAGGCACCCTGGAGATTTCACACAGCGGGGCACCCCCAATCGGTTGGTTTTGGTCCACTTTACACACACCACTGGGTACAGGGTTTCTGTTTTTCTTAAGTTACAAAAACACAAACAAAAAAAAACCCTTCTCTAGTGACTTTTTATTTAATTATATTTTCCTAAAGGTTCCTTTGCAACTGTTGAAATGAAACCATCTAGTGCTGGTTTTTGGCAGCTTGATACTGAGGTAGCGGAATACCAGCAAGCAGGGATGCAAACAATATTTCATATTGCAGAGCCAGGTAAGCAAAAACACACACAAAGAAAAAATACAAAAATTGGTCCTTCTCTATGGCTGAGAGACTTTTGCAAGTGATTGAGACCAACATGATCCTTCCCAAGTAGAAGTCTTGTCTAATGCTTTTTAAATGACCTTAAAGTTTCTACATCAAAACACCCCTTCTGTGCATTTTTTACCCCCCGCTTGTTCCCAGCTATTTTCTTATTACAGTACATGTTAACGCTGTGTTAAAAAGCTGAACAGCAAAATATCCTGGTCTGTTTTATCTATAAATAGGAATGGGTTTGATGGCAAGTCTGGTTTTCTATTCATTGCAATAGAGGGAGTGTGCCAAAGCTTGACAAGCCCCTCCCCCATTGTAGTGAACAGGGAGGTTGTGGCCTTGCCCCTGTGACTGATGGCGGAGGGCGTGGTCCGGCACGGAAGCATCGGTGGATGGAGTTTGAGGCACCGGACTGCGAATGAAGCAAGGTCTGTGGCGCAGACTCAATTTCAGCAATCAGGTGAATTGCTGATTGTCAGACTACCACTGATCAGTGACAGGAGGACAAAAGGTAAGTACCCTTTTTTTTGTCTCCTGAATTACTAGATTAGGTCTTTATGAAAAAACAGTTATTTCTGGGTTTGAGCACCTCCAATAGGTTATTGCAGATTTATAATAAAAAATGAATAGATTACATCCACTTACCTTCAGCCTGGCCTACCATAAACTAGTCTGGCATTCAGGAAAACACAAGTCCTTCTGGTCACCGTCTTTGGATCAACACATCTCCTTCTCCGGAAATGGTATGCCGCCAGCATGTAAAATAAGCAAAGAGGGTGACAGTTGCACTCTTACCATGCAGCCAGTGGGTGCCAAGGCTCGCAGTGTGTAAAATATTTGAAGCTAAATCAGAATCCTCCTTTGCACAATCTATTTTACTATTCACATTTTTTTTTCAATTTTCTAAATACAATTTGTGATAAACTGTCTCTTCTAGGCTTATGCACGTTTCATCTCTACAATTCAGTGATGTCATCAGAGCCTCTTAATGGACTTCAGAGATGAAATGTGCATCAGCCTTTCCACTTCAATACAGTATGAGGCTCTAATGACGTCACTTGAATACAGAGATGAAAAGTGCGTCAGTCTAAAATGGAAGTTTTCTCCTGTGGACATATTTGAGGGGTATATTGGTTTATGTGTTAATTATATTGAAAGAAGTGACTTATAACCTTGAGCCCCGCATAGTTGGAGATTTTTAAAATGACTTTTGATCTATTTAGACTTGATGGAGTTTGAAAATAAATATATTTGTAATATAATATAATAGATTCCGCATGGATATATTAGGATTTACAAAAATTACTGGCAAAACAATCAAAAAGCATTGTGGATAAAAAAACAATGTTGGTTGGGTAGGAGAAAGCCAACACATGTTTCTGGAAAAAAAAATCTTTACACTTAACTTAATTAATAATCTAATTAGGTTTTAATTACTATTGGATATTAAAGCAATGCATTATGGTAAAGTACAGTAATATTTGAAATAAAATCTATGTGTTGTACATGACTGTCCTGTGTGCTGGCTTATACATGTTTCTTTCAGTATGTAAATTTCCACTTGGCTTAGCAAGTAAACTGATATCTGACGATCAGATCACTGCCTCGCATTACATTGGTAGGTAAAACTTTTATTTTTATACATGGTCTGATGCTGTGGTAGGGTGTATTTATGTTTGCTTATGGCTTTTAATATATAGTTCATCTTTTTTTTTTGCAACAAGATAATATAACTAACATATGGTACAGACAATGCCAAAGGATGTCAGCAGAGCAATAATTTATATGAGTTTGAGCTGAGTGACCTCAACAAAGTATAAAGTTATACATTCAGCCCACATTGGTTGACATCAGGAACATGGAAATACAGTACCTAATAAGTTTACCTAATTACATATGGGGCAGTCATTTTCTAGAATTAGAGAAGCACCCCGCTAATATTGCAAGAGAGGGAATCTCTTTGGGATTCACATGCATCTCCAGTACTACAGCTCTGCATCATCTCAGACCTCACAAATGGAAGACCAATGTGGCTCAATCCCTATTAACACGCACAGCTTTCAGCAACATAATCTTGTTGAGAGCCACACGGGAGGCCGATTCATTAATAGCGCCAGGTAGCGACAGATGAGCGGTATTTTCAGAGCGCCCGCTAGTATTCGCTGTGCTTGGCCGTTGTTCGGTTGTTGACAGCGACTCAGTCGGTGTGCGGTAATGTTGAATACGGGGTTAGGAGTCGCTGTTTGACAAGTTCCGCGCTGTATGGGAGCGCATGACAGCGAATGGCCATAGCGAACGGCTCCCAGCATATTCATTAACAAGTCACACTCGAAAAATTCTCGGGTTGTGAAATGCTTGTTTAAACCCCAGAGCGCTGGCGGCGATGGGTTAAGAGTAGTTTTTTAACCCCCAAACAACCATATTTTTGGGAAAAAAAAACAAGTTTTTCAAAACATTTTGTAATATGAATACATTAATATCAGACCTGTAATATCAATTCTGCACAAATTTTTTTTTTTTTTTTTTACCTTAAAAAAAATATCTAACATTGCAGAAGTGGTCACAGAATTTTTGACATTTAAAAAAAAAAAAAAAAAAAAACATTAATAGCAATTAATTCTGAATATTTAAAGATTGCTCCATTGAAATGCATTGGAGAGTGCCAGGTAGCGAGAGGTCATACCTGTCGCTGTTCAAGGTCGCTCGCTGGCGCTGTGGGGTGAGGCTGGAATAATGATGAATGATTCGCTATCTGGCGCTCTGTCAGTCGCTAAGCAGGATCGGCTTGATAAATGTGTGATTGCGGAGGGGAGCCGGCGTTCTCGTGGCGGTGACCGCCATTACCGTTCGCTCACCATTCGCTACCTGGCGCTATCCCTTGTTAAATAAGGGCCTAAGATAGTTTCATCGTACAAATTTGGAAATAACAGCCCCGTGTTGGGTATTTAGATACATGGCAAAGGAACCTCACCAGACAAGTTTACGTTCTCTTTCTCACTGTGGAAATTCTACACTTCACCCATAAAGGTGTAGGAAAAGAAACATTTTATTTCTCCCTTTTTGTTACTTGGGAAATCTTTCAAATTCCCACCTCTTTAGAAATGGTAGGAGCCCTCAAAATCATTTGGAATGCCCTAATTATATCTCTGCAGTTATCTATGAGGAATCTAACCTGTGTGTAGGTGATATTTTTATTTGCCTAGATTGTCCCTGGGTACAAATTTCAAGCATTTTACTATGACAGCAAACACGGACAAACTTGCTTCAGCGACTTGTTTTCCCTTAGTGGAACAATAATTCATTGTATGAATATTTGAGGTCTCCCTCAAATTAGACAAGCTCTACAAGAAATCTCTTTTAGGTTCCAAGGCTGACCACTTAGGGGTTTGTTACGCCAGAGTGATGTCACTTTGCTTACTGTTACAATAAGAACAGGGTGTATTATTATTCAGTGAATCGGTGAATTTTTTACCCCTTTTTGTTCTTTAGATTATTGGGAGCCCAAGCTTGCCAGACTGAACAATGTAGGCTCGTACAATGCTTGGAGCACAAACATGAATAAATCTGCACTGCCATGGATACAGGTACATTTCTCAAGTATTTTCTGCATAGTCAAATACAGCCATAGAAAATATAAAGAGTGTCAAGGAAAATGACAGTGTCAGTTTTATTACTGTCAGTGCTGCTGCCTGTGTACATGTTAATCCCTCAAGCAGTCTTTGAGGCTGATTTATTAATAGCGACAGTTGAGCGACTGTAGCGGTATTTTCACAGCGCCCGCTAGTAGTCGCTGTGCTTGGCCGTTGTTCGGTTGTTGATAGCGACTCAGTCGGTGTGCAGTAATGTTGAATACAAGGTGATGAGTCGCTATTTGACAGGTTCCGCGCTGTATGGGAGCGCATGATAGCGAATGGCCATAGCGACCGACTCCCACCATATTCATTAACAAATCACGCTCCAAAAATTCTTGCGCTGTGAAATGCATGTTTAAACCCCAGAGCGCTGGCGGCGATGGGTTAAAAGTAGTTTTTTAACCCCCAAACAACCATATTTTGGGAAACCAAAAAAAACAAGTTTATAAAAACATTTTGGAATATGAATACATTAATATCAGACCTGTAATATCAATTCTGCACAAATTTTTTTTTTATTTTTTTCGTACCTTAAAAAAAATATCTAACATGGCAGAAGTGGTAACAGAAATTTTCACATTAAAAAAAAAAAAAAAAAAAAATTATTAACAATTAATTATTAATATTTAAAGATTGTTCCATTGAAATGCATTGGAGAGCGCCAGGTAGCGAGAGGTCATACCTGGCGCTGTTCAAGGTCGCTCGCTGGCGCTGTGGGGTGAGGCTGGAATAATGATGAATGAGTCGCTATCTGGCGCTCGCTCAGTCGCTAAGCAGGATCGGCTTGATAAATGTGTGACTGTGGTGGGGAGCCGGCGTTCTCGTGGCGGTGACCGTCATTACCGTTCGCTCACCAGTCGCTACCTGGCGTTATCCCTTGTTAAATAAGGGCCTGTGTATTGGCTTTCCCTGACCCCATCCCAAGACTAAGAGGTTCCCAATTTCCCCTGAGCACTCAGTGATCTCACACTCCTGGGCATGGCATTTACAGTACTTTTCCATCAAATGTATATATAAGAATACATTGATGCACACAAGGCCATATAAACTTTTTTTTTTTGTTTTAAACAAGATCTTTGTCTTTTTATTTTAGGTGGATCTACAAAAGACATTTTTAATATCTGCAATACAAACCCAAGGAGCTAGTAAATATTTCTCCCAGTATTATGTCACTGAATTCTTTGTTGTATACAGCAAGGACAAGAGAAAATGGACTGCTTTCAAAGGAAACAGCACAGCATTACATAAGGTATGGCCTGTGTATTTAGAGACGGCCTTGAATATCTTTTAAGGAAATAGTACAAGGGTGGGGTTCGGTAGGGAAAAAAATACCCAGGAGACACCTGAAACTACAACAGTGCTTTAGTAGATTTTCAAATAAAATAACTACTATGTGCATCTAACAGTTTTTCAAGAGAAACAACCCTTTATGTATATGCTTTTGAAGTACACGCCTCAAACTTCCTAGGCATACCAGGCTTGTTGTTGTGGGTGCAGTTTTCTGAACACAAACCCTTAAAAAAAGATTCACTGGTTGCACAGGGTTTCCCTAAAAAATATATAAAAAAGTAGAATAATAAACACATTTTCCTAAAATATCAATATGTAGACAAGAACAAAAAATCTGAAAGCGCAAAGTCTCCAGAACAGAACAATACTCAACATTTATAGGTACTTTTAACCCTTTTAACTGCCATGTTTAACTGTGATTTTTGTGGTTATTTCAAGGAAAATTATCAAGGGTTAAATAAAAAATGGTTAAACACTTAAAATTGTATTAAAAAATGATGTGGGCCCCCCTACCCCCGGGGGGGGGGGGGGAGTACAAGTGGCCACTGGCTTTGGGGATGCAGATAATGGGACAGGGGTTCTGTCATGTCACCCACTGGCTGGCAGCTGATTTGCCTGGCCCTCTTACCTTGTGAACTGGTATAGGGATGTCATGGACCCCTTAACGCTTCACAAAGAGTAAAATGTAAAGAAAACACCCACAGTAATTTATTATGATTTTTGTTGTTATGATTAGTGATTGATGGAAGCCGGATGCAGGGCATCAGAGTCCCCTGCCCTTCCATCCACCCTACACCGGTCGCTACCAGCTTCTGTTAGCTCTCCTGCTGCCGGAAGGGGACTTTTATAGTGGAGGAGTCAGATTACATCATCTGACTCCTCCTATAAAAGCCTGCAAACAGGGGAAAACACCAGAATGTATGTAGCTGGCACTTGACAGTTGGAGAGGCAGCTACGTAGATTCTACATAGCTGGCACTAAAAGGGTTAAAGGTTGTTTTATTATGTGTGTGCAGCATGACCGAGATGCTGCTCTGTTTTTCTGAGGCATATATCTCTCTCTCTCAGTATGGTGCTGGCTGCTTTCAGCTTACCTTTTGTTGAGAGACTGAATAACATAACATAGGCACACTGCAGCCCACATGGGAACTATGTTTTCATCAATATAATAGTAATATTATGTGTGGGAATAGGAATAACAGGAGTAAGAAAAAAGAGGGCTCTCAAGGTGTGCAGCGAAATGGCTGCTCCCATACAGTCCAGAAGTGCAGCATCTACACATATATTCCACAACATCTGGTTGGGGTTAAGCCCTCTCAAACAGCATACACCCCATCAGGGAAGGGTTTATTTTTGACTGGTGGTCTGCTTTACATTTCTGTTCAATGCAGTCACAGAAAGCAAAAACACGGACTCACTCACTATTCCAACCAATATGTTGTTCTTTATCCACACATAGATTTTGTGTTATCATAGATTCCATTTTGAAATTTGCATCTTCTTATTTATCAGCTTTTTCAAGGCAATGTAGATTCATCCACTATAAAAGAAAATGTTTTCGAACCACCAATAGCTGCAAGATACATAAGGATATATCCCACAAAGTATAACAATAAACCCACTCTTCGCATGGAACTGCTTGGATGTGAAATACAAGGTAAAGTGCTTTCACTGTATAACATGAGTGTCTATAAAAAAATTAAGGAACAATCCAGCTAAAGGTTAAAATTAGGCTACTTTCTGCTCACCTCATGCTCGCCTTCAGGGGCTCTCTTTCATTCAGCAGTGCTTTGGGTTTGCTGATAAGCCCTAGTGAACCTTCTCTCTCATGCTGACCTTTTCATACAATGTTCCCTTATTAAATTACACTTGTCAGGGATGTTCAGAGTGTGAGAGCCACATAGCACAAGATGCTTCAACGCTACCCGCATCAGCAGGGGAAGGGGGCACATTCAATGGGGCTTTTTAGAACATCTAAATTGTCACTAAAAGAAAGACACAGCCCCTGGCAGCCAGTATGTGGTGAGCATAAAGCAGGAAAACTAAACCCTTTACCTGGACTGTTGCTTTAACATTTACTTGTTGGCGTTGATTAGAGATGAGCGAACTTTTGAAAAATTTGATTCGACTGATTCGCCGAATTTTCCGACAAAAATCGTTTCGACCCGAAATAATTCGCGACGAATCGCTATTAAAAACGGCTATTTCTGAGCCTCCTAGAGCCTCAATAGGGTTGTAAACCATTCTGCCTTGCTGTAACACGCACAGGATGCGTGCTGGGTTAGTTAAATAATACTTTGAATAAATATCACATGCAGATCAGAGGCATCGCTAATAGAATCGCAGAGCGGCACAATTGCAGAGAGTTGAAGTGGCATCACTATGAGGGGCAGGAGCCCAAACATTGCTTTAAAGAGACACTGGAGTTGGCAGCAGCAGGAGCCCAAAAATTGGATGAATCACACCCTGGAGTTGCAAGCAGCAGCAGGAGCCCAAACATTACTTTAAAGAGACACTGGGGTTGGCTTCAGGAGCCCAAAAATTGGATGATTCACACCCTGGAGTTGGCAGCAGCCCAAATATTACTTTAAAGAGAACCTGGGGTTGGCTTCAGGAGCCCAAAAATTGGATGAATCACACCCTGGAGTTGGCAGCAGCAGGAGCCAAAACATTACTTTAAAGAGACACTGGAGTTGGCTTCAGGAGCCCAAAAATTGGATGATTCACACCCTGGAGTTGGCAGCAGCAGCAGGAGCCCAAACATTACTTTAAAGAGACACTGGAGTTGGCTTCAGGAGCCCATAAATTGGATTAATCACACCCTGGAGTTGGCAGCAGCAGCAGCAGGAGCCCAAATATTACTTTAAAGAGACACTGGGGTTGGCTTCAGGAGCCCAAAAATTGGATGAATCACACCCTGGAGTTGGCAGGAGTTGGCAGCAGCAGCAGCAGCAACAGGAGCCCAAACATTACTTTAAAGAGACACTGGAGTTGGCTTCAGGAGCCCAAAAATTGGATGATTCACACCCTGGAGTTGGCAGCAGCAGCAGCAGGAGCCCAAATATTACTTTAAAGAGACCCTGGGGTTGGCTTCAGGAGCCCAAAAATTGGATGAATCACACCCTGGAGTTGGCAGCAGCAGCAGGAGCCCAAACATTACTTTAAAGAGACCCTGGGGTTGGCTTCAGGAGCCCAAAAATTGGATGAATCACACCCTGGAGTTGGCAGCAGCAGCAGCAGCAGGAGCCCAAACATTACTTTAAAGAGACCCTGGGGTTGGCTTCAGGAGCCCAAAAATTGGATGAATCACACCCTGGAGTTGGCAGCAGCAGCAGCAGGAGCTCAAACATTACTTTAAAGAGACCCTGGGGTTGGCTTCAGGAGCCCAACAATTGGATGAATCACACCCTGGAGTTGGCAGCAGCAGCAGGAGCCCAAACATTACTTTAAAGAGACACTGGAGTTGGCTTCAGGAGCCCAAAAATTGGATGATTCACACCCTGGAGTTGGCAGCAGCCCAAATATTACTTTAAAGAGACACTGGGGTTGGCTTCAGGAGCCCAAAAATTGGATGAATCACACCCTGGAGTTGGCAGCAGCAGGAGCCCAAACATTACTTTAAAGAGACACTGGAGTTGGCTTCAGGAGCCCAAAAATTGGATGATTCACACCCTGGAGTTGGCAGCAGCAGCAGCAGGAGCCCAAATATTACTTTAAAGAGACACTGGGGTTGGCTTCAGGAGCCCAAAAATTGGATGAATCACACCCTGGAGTTGGCAGCAGCAGCAGCAGGAGCCCAAACATTACTTTAAAGAGACACTGGAGTTGGCTTCAGGAGCCCAAAAATTGGATGATTCACACCCTGGAGTTGGCAGCAGCAGGAGCCCAAACATTACTTTAAAGAGACACTGGAGTTGGCTTCAGGAGCCCAAAAATTGGATGAATCACACCCTGGAGTTGGCAGCAGCAGCAGCAGGAGCCCAAATATTACTTTAAAGAGACCCTGGGGTTGGCTTCAGGAGCCCAAAAAGTGGATGATTCACACCCTGGAGTTGGCAGCAGCAGCAGCAGCAGGAGCCCAAACATTACTTTAAAGAGACACTGGGGTTGGCTTCAGGAGCCCAAAAATTGGATGATTCACACCCTGGAGTTGGCAGCAGCAGCAGCAGCAGGAGCCCAAACATTACTTTAAAGAGACACTGGAGTTGGCTTCAGGAGCCCAAAAATTGGATTAATCACACCCTGGAGTTGGCAGCAGCAGCAGCAGGAGCCCAAATATTACTTTAAAGAGACACTGGGGTTGGCTTCAGGAGCCCAAAAATTGGATTAATCACACCCTGGGGTTGGCAGGAGTTGGCAGCAGCAGCAACAGGAGCCCAAACATTACTTTAAAGAGACACTGGAGTTGGCTTCAGGAGCCCAAAAATTGGATGGTTCACACCCTGGAGTTGGCAGCAGCAGCAGCAGGAGCCCAAATATTACTTTAAAGAGACCCTGGGGTTGGCTTCAGGAGCCCAAAAATTGGATGAATCACACCCTGGAGTTGGCAGCAGCAGCTTTAAAGAGACCCTGGGGTTGGCTTCAGGAGCCCAAACGTTGGATGAATCACACCCTGGAGTTGGCAGCAGCAGCAGCAGCAGGAGCCCAAACATTACTTTAAAGAGACACTGGAGTTGGCTTCAGGAGCCCAAAAATTGGATGATTCACACCCTGGAGTTGGCAGCAGCAGCAGCAGAAGCCCAAATATTACTTTAAAGAGACACTGGGGTTGGCTTCAGGAGCCCAAAATTGGATGAATCACACCCTGGAGTTGGCAGCAGCAGCAGCAGGAGCCCAAACATTACTTTAAAGAGACACTGGAGTTGGCTTCAGGAGCCCAAAAATTGGATGATTCACACCCTGGAGTTGGCAGCAGCAGCAGGAGCCCAAATATTACTTTAAAGAGACACTGGGGTTGGCTTCAGGAGCCCAAAAATTGGATGAATCACACCCTGGAGTTGGCAGCAGCAGCTTTAAAGAGACCCTGGGGTTGGCTTCAGGAGCCCAAAAGTTGGATGAATCACACCCTGGAGTTGGCAGCAGCAGCAGCAGCAGGAGCCCAAACATTACTTTAAAGAGACACTGGAGTTGGCTTCAGGAGCCCAAACATTGGATGATTCACACCCTGGAGTTGGCAGCAGCAGCAGCAGGAGCCCAAATATTACTTTAAAGAGACCCTGGGGTTGGCTTCAGGAGCCCAAAAATTGGATGAATCACACCCTGGAGTTGGCAGCAGCAGCTTTAAAGAGACCCTGGGGTTGGCTTCAGGAGCCCAAAAGTTGGATGAATCACACCCTGGAGTTGGCAGCAGCAGCAGCAGCAGGAGCCCAAACATTACTTTAAAGAGACACTAGAGTTGGCTTCAGGAGCCCAAAAATTGGATGGTTCACACCCTGGAGTTGGCAGCAGCAGCAGCAGAAGCCCAAATATTACTTTAAAGAGACACTGGGGTTGGCTTCAGGAGCCCAAAAATTGGATGAATCACACCCTGGAGTTGGCAGCAGCAGCAGCAGGAGCCCAAACATTACTTTAAAGAGACACTGGAGTTGGCTTCAGGAGCCCAAAAATTGGATGATTCACACCCTGGAGTTGGCAGCAGCAGGAGCCCAAATATTACTTTAAAGAGACACTGGGGTTGGCTTCAGGAGCCCAAAAATTGGATGAATGACACCCTGGAGTTGGCAGCAGCAGCAGCAGGAGCCCAAACATTACTTTAAAGAGACACTGGAGTTGGCTTCAGGAGCCCAAAAATTGGATGATTCACACCCTGGAGTTGGCAGCAGCAGCAGCAGCAGGAGCCCAAACATTACTTTAAAGAGACACTGGAGTTGGCTTCAGGAGCCCAAAAATTGGATGATTCACACCCTGGAGTTGGCAGCAGCAGCAGCATGAGCCCAAATATTACTTTAAAGAGACACTGGGGTTGGCTTCAGGAGCCCAAAAATTGGGTGAATCACACCCTGGAGTTGGCAGCAGCAGCAGCAGGAGCCCAAACATTACTTTAAAGAGACACTGGAGTTGGCTTCAGGAGCCCAAAAATTGGATGATTCACACCCTGGAGATGGCAGCAGCAGCAGCAGCAGGAGCCCAAACATTACTTTAAAGAGACACTGGAGTTGGCTTCAGGAGCCCAACCCTGGAGTTGGCAGCAGCAGCTTTAAAGAGACCCTGGGGTTGGCTTCAGGAGCCCAAAAGTTGGATGAATCACACCCTGGAGTTGGCAGCAGCAGCAGCAGCAGGAGCCCAAACATTACTTTAAAGAGACACTGGGGTTGGCTTCAGGAGCCCAAAAATTGGATGAATCACACCCTGGAGTTGGCAGCAGCAGCAGCAGGAGCCCAAACATTACTTTAAAGAGACACTGGAGTTGGCTTCAGGAGCCCAAAAATTGGATGATTCACACCCTGGAGTTGGCAGCAGCAGCAGAAGCCCAAATATTACTTTAAAGAGACACTGGGGTTGGCTTCAGGAGCCCAAAAATTGGATGAATCACACCCTGGAGTTGGCAGCAGCAGCAGCAGGAGCCCAAACATTACTTTAAAGAGACACTGGAGTTGGCTTCAGGAGCCCAAAAATTGGATGATTCACACCCTGGAGTTGGCAGCAGCAGCAGCAGGAGCCCAAATATTACTTTAAAGAGACACTGGGGTTGGCTTCAGGAGCCCAAAAATTGGATGAATCACACCCTGGAGTTGGCAGCAGCAGCAGCAGGAGCCCAAACATTACTTTAAAGAGACACTGGAGTTGGCTTCAGGAGCCCAAAAATTGGATGATTCACACCCTGGAGATGGCAGCAGCAGCAGCAGCAGGAGCCCAAACATTACTTTAAAGAGACACTGGAGTTGGCTTCAGGAGCCCAAAAATTGGATGATTCACACCCTGGAGTTGGCAGCAGCAGCAGCAGGAGCCCAAATATTACTTTAAAGAGACACTGGGGTTGGCTTCAGGAGCCCAAAAATTGGGTGAATCACACCCTGGAGTTGGCAGCAGCAGGAGCCCAAACATTACTTTAAAGAGACACTGGAGTTGGCTTCAGGAGCCCAAAAATTGGATGATTCACACCCTGGAGTTGGCAGCAGCAGCAGCAGCAGGAGCCCAAACATTACTTTAAAGAGACACTGGAGTTGGCTTCAGGAGCCCAAAAATTGGATGAATCACACCCTGGAGTTGGCAGCAGCAGCAGCAGGAGCCCAAATATTACTTTAAAGAGACCCTGGGGTTGGCTTCAGGAGCCCAAAAATTGGATGATTCACACCCTGGAGTTGGCAGCAGCAGCAGAAGGAGCCCAAACATTACTTTAAAGAGACACTGGGGTTGGCTTCAGGAGCCCAAAAATTGGATGAATCACACCCTGGAGTTGGCAGCAGCAGCAGCAGGAGCCCAAATATTACTTTAAAGAGACCCTGGGGTTGGCTTCAGGAGCCCAAAAATTGGATGATTCACACCCTGGAGTTGGCAGCAGCAGCAGAAGGAGCCCAAACATTACTTTAAAGAGACACTGGGGTTGGCTTCAGGAGCCCAAAAATTGGATGAATCACACCCTGGAGTTGGCAGCAGCAGCAGCAGCAACAGGAGCCCAAACATTACTTTAAAGAGACACTGGAGTTGGCTTCAGGAGCCCAAAAATTGGATGATTCACACCCTGGAGTTGGCAGCAGCAGCAGGAGCCCAAATATTACTTTAAAGAGACACTGGGGTTGGCTTCAGGAGCCCAAAAATTGGATGAATCACACCCTGGAGTTGGCAGCAGCAGCAGGAGCCCAAACATTACTTTAAAGAGACACTGGAGTTGGCTTCAGGAGCCCAAATATTGGATTAATCACACCCTGGAGTTGGCAGCAGCAGCAGCAGGAGCCCAAACATTACTTTAAAGAGACCCTGGGGTTGGCTTCAGGAGCCCAAAAATTGGATGAATCACACCCTGGAGTTGGCAGCAGCAGCAGCAGGAGCCCAAACATTACTTTAAAGAGACACTGGAGTTGGCTTCAGGAGCCCAAAAATTGGATGATTCACACCCTGGAGTTGGCAGCAGCAGCAGCAGGAGCCCAAATATTACTTTAAAGAGACACTGGGGTTGGCTTCAGGAGCCCAAAAATTGGATGAATCACACCCTGGAGTTGGCAGCAGCAGCAGGAGCCCAAAAATTGGCCTAAAGACATAAATATGTTTTGCACCATTTGGAAAGTGTAAAACGTGGCACCATGCTGAATCTAGTCGCATACATCAGGCATTGGTGGGTGGAAATCCTGGCTGATCCATCCCTGATTCATTTTGACAAAGGTGAGTCTCTCCACATTTTTAGTTGACAGACGAGTTCTCCTCGCCGTAACTATGGCCCCCGCCGCACTAAACACCCGCTCAGATGGCACGCTACTTGCCGGGCAGGACAGCTTTTCCAGGGCAAACTCTGCTAGTTGCGGCCACAAATCAAGTTTGGCTGCCCAGAAGTCCAGCGGATCCTCAAGGTGTGTTGGCATGGTCATGTCAAAGTATGACATGACCTCCTGGTTCAGGTCCTGCTCCAGGTCTTCCTGCTACTCATGAGTAGCCTCACTATGCGGGTGTAGAAAGCTACTCATTAGCGACTGAAGACTGAGGTTGCTGCTGATGGAGCTGTTGCTGCTGCTCCTGCCAACCCCCCCAGCGGCCATGGCAGTGGAAGGTGAGCGCAGAGGTCCCCTCGAGTCAGACCTGCGAGAGTATGGACCATGGCGCAGATAGGCATCGGCCAACTGCCTACGTAGAATGTCTTTGTAGTAGTTCAGTTTGTCCTCCCTCTCGGTGGGTTTAAAAAATGCTCCCATTTTGTGCCGGAAGCGAGGGTCCAATAAGGTGGACAGCCAGAAGTCATCCCGCCGACAGATGGAAACAATTCTGGGGTCACTACGCAAGCACGTGAGCATGCTTCCTGCCATTTGCGCAAGTGACTCGGATGGACTACCTGTCTCCATCTCCACTGCATACTGCCACGGTGTGCCCGGGTCCTCTGTCTCGCCTTCCTCAAAAACCTCTAGCTCCTCTGGCTGCTCCTGCTCCTCCTCTCCTGTCCGCTGACTAGATAAACCAGCCATTTCGCCAAGCCTAAACTGTGTTTCGCTGGGCAACTCCTCCTCCTCCTCTTCCTCCACCTCCTCCAGTTCAGCTCCAACGGGGTTCATGTGGCCTTAAGATGTAAACGCCATGTCTCCAGTGCCCTGACCAGCCATGGTTTCCAACATGTGCTGTAGTACATGAAGCAGTGGAATCACGTCGTTCATCCCGTAATCCTGCCGACTGACAAATAAAGTGGCTTCCTCAAAGGGCCTGAGCAAACGGCAGGTGTCACGTATGAGCTGCCACTGGTTGACATTGAAGTTACACAGGGGAGTCCCCCTATCTGCTTGGATCATCAGGAAATCCGTGATGGCTTTTCTCTGTTCATATAATCGGTCCAACATGTGAAGGGTGGAATTCCAACGGGTGGAAACATCGCAAATCAGACTATGTTGGGGGATACCATTCTGACGCTGTAGCTCAAGAAGGGTGTGTTTGGCGGTGTATGAGTGGCTGAAGTGCATGCAAAGTTTCCTTGAAGTTGTTAGGATGTCTTGCAGATGGGGGGAACACTTCAGAAACCGCTTGACAACCAGATTGAAGACGTGAGCCATGCAGGGGGCATGGGTCAGGCTTCCTTGGCGCAGCGCAGACAAAATGTTCTTCCCATTGTCGGTAACCATGATTCCCATTTTAAGTTTTCTTGGAGTAAGCCATGTTTGGATTTCCTGATGAATATATTTAAGCAGATCCTCCCCTGTGTGACTCCGTTCGCCAAGACAAACCATGTGAAGCACTGCGTGACACCTCCGTGCCCTGCACACATGGTAGACTGGAGGGGCACTGAGACTTGAGCCTACAGTGGAGGGTGAGGAGATGGCGGAGGATGAGGAGGCCGAGTCGCACGGTGTCACAGGCCCAACGGGCAGGGAGCGCGGAGGACGAAGCGGCGTGACCTGTCCAAGTTGCTGCTGCTGCTGCAAAGGGACCACATTCACCCAGTGGGCCGTAAACGACATGTACTGTCCCTGACCGTAGTTACAGCTCCAGATGTCGGCGCTGCCATGCACTTTGCTACACACCGACAGGCTCAAGGACTGGCCCACCTTCTGTTCAACAAAAGTGTGCAGCGCTGGTACTGCCTTCTTGGCAAAGAAATGACGGCTTGGGACTCTCCACCTCGGCTCGGCACAAGCCATCAGTTCTCTGAAAGGTGCAGATTCCACCACCTGAAAAGGGAGCGACTGCAGCACCAGCAACTTGGACAGGAGCACATTCAGCTTCTGCGCCGTAGGATGAGTGGGCGCATACTGCTGTCTCTTGGACATGGCTTCGCTGATGGATTGCTGGCGGGATGCATGACTTGGAGGAGGAGGAGGAGGAGCAGGAGCGACAGAGGATGGGTATGACGCACAGCTGCCTTCGGCTGAGGTGCTGGAGCCTTGGCTGGCAGAAATTGGGAGCGGCGTGCCACTTGGTGAGGAAGCAGACTGGACCACCCCTTGGGAGCCTCGGTTCTCCCAGGTTGCTTTATGGTGACGCATCATATGTTGACGCAGGGCCGTGGTGCCAACATTTGGACCCTGGCCACGCTTCACCTTTTGCCTACATATCTTGCATGTGGCCATGTTACCCTCCTGCGGATGCTTCAGGAAAAACTGCCACACTGCCGAGTAGCTACTTTTCCCACCCCCTGGCCTCACTGCTGCTGTTGCCAACTCCAGGAACCCCTGCTCCACTACCTCCCGATAAGGTAGACTGCCGCACAGCAGGTGCACTACCCCGGCCCCGGCCGGCTCCAGCCTTTGGAATTGTGCCCCCATGCTGACTGCCACCACCTTGCTGCCTCAGCTGCTGACTCCGGGGCAACCTGCGCCCCTCTTCTCCTGATGATGACGATGAAGCCCCTTCATCACCCGGCTCCCAAGTGCGATCGGCTTCATCGTCATCATCATTATCACCGAGTTGTGGCTGTACGTCACTGATGTTCGTGGATTCGTCAACAGTGTCTGGCGCAGGAGCTGGAACGCTCGCAGCACCCACGACACTGTCCACATCACTATTTGTCTGCCTAGCTAAAGAAGCCACCTCCATTTCTTGGCTGGGCAGTAGCTGCTGACTGTCCTCTATCTGATCGTCCTCCTCACTAAAGAATGGAGCTGAACCCAAAGCATAGGATACGTCGCTGGGGGAGGGAACGGCGTAGGACAGAGGCAATGGGAGGACAGGGACTGCTCTCGGGGCATGCCAACTCAGGGTTGTGTCAGAGGAACCTACCGACCCTAGACTGGGGGTCTCAGACGTAAGTTGTGATGATGTTGTTGATGAGCGCGTCAACCAATCTACCACGGCAGATGCGTTACTGGTGGAGACCCGACCGCTAGCAGATACTGGCAGATTAGGTCTCTCAGCGTGACTCCTGCTGCTACTGGCCCCCAGTCTGCTGCGAGCTCTGCCTGCGGAATCTTGGCCTCTGCCACTCCTCTTTTCACTTCCAGGCACCTGTCTGCCCGATATAGTCTAACTGGCGTGGTAGTAGTTGATATTTTAAGAACCCCCAGGCAGCGGTGGGTCTATATGAAACAGAATATAATGCACACCAAAAGTGAGCAGTAACACTCCAACAGGCCTGCCTAGTGTAAATAAGAGAGCTGCTTAGTGTAAATAAAGAGGGGTATGCTATGTTACAGAATGGGATGCCCCAACAGCCAGCAGTGCACCTGGCAGCAGTAAGACTATGCACAGCAAAAGTGTCTTTATCAGGCCAAATGACTTTTAGAATAAGTGCAAATGGTTATGGTATTAAATAGAGGCTGGTGTAGTCACAGAATGGGATGCCCCAATCAGAGTGCACCTGGGAGCAGTACTATGCACAGCAAAAGTGTCTTTATCAGGCCAAATGACTTTTAGAATAAGTGCAAATGGTTATGGTATTAAATAGAGGCTGGTGTAGTCACAGAATGGGATGCCCCAACCAGAGTGCACCTGGGAGCAGTACTATGCACAGCAAAAGTGTCTTTATCAGGCCAAATGACTTTTAGAATAAGTGCAAAGGGTTATGGTATTAAATAGAGGCTGGTGTAGTCACAGAATGGGATGCCTCACAGCAGAGTGCACCTGGGAGCAGTACTATGCACAGCAAAAGTGTCTTTATCAGGCCAAATGACTTTTAGAATAAGTGCAAATGGTTATGGTATTAAATAGAGGCTGGTGTAGTCACAGAATGGGATGCCCCAACCAGAGTGCACCTGGGAGCAGTACTATGCACAGCAAAAGTGTCTTTATCAGGCCAAATGACTTTTAGAATAAGTGCAAAGGGTTATGGTATTAAATAGAGGCTGGTGTAGTCACAGAATGGGATGCCTCACAGCAGAGTGCACCTGGGAGCAGTACTATGCACAGCAAAAGTGTCTTTATCAGGCCAAATGACTTTTAGAATAAGTGCAAATGGTTGTGGTATTAAATAGAGGCTGGTGTAGTCACAGAATGGGATGCCCCAACCAGAGTGCACCTGGGAGCAGTACTATGCACAGCAAAAGTGTCTTTATCAGGCCAAATGACTTTTAGAATAAGTGCAAATGGTTATGGTATTAAATAGAGGCTGGTGTAGTCACAGAATGGGATGCCTCACAGCAGACTTAAGATCAGTTCAGTATATATGCACAGTTAGTGTATAAGCAGCCTGAAAACGCTAACAAAGCCAGTCAGCCAGCCAGTAAAACTCAGGCTGGATGAAAAAAAAAAAAATCTCCCTGTGACTGCCTCCGATTTTTCCTAACTTTCCCTGTTTTTCGCTGACTTTCTGTCTGTCTCTCTCCCTGTCTCCAGCCTGTCCCTGTCTGTCTCTCTCCCTGCCTACAGCAGCGTCCTGTCTCTCACGAATGCAATAGAGAAATGAGGAAAAGCAAGATGGCCGCCGGCCTTAAATAGCGCTGTGACGTCACCGGGCTTGCTGGCTGCTGACAGGCTGCATGTGACTGTCCCAGCATACACTGCCCCAGCTTACATGTCTGGACATGTCCCGTCCGCCATCTTAGAATGCCTGTAATGTAAATGAATGGATGTTAAAGGAAAACTTCGAGCGATCGAATTGCGGGGAAATTCGGATTCGATCCGAATCGAATTTTTCATGAAATTCGGATCGAATCCGGGTTCGTCCGGATCGATTCGCTCATCCCTAGCGTTGATCATCACAAGGTGTAGATATTGCAGTTTTCTGATGGCTTCCTCTGCGATGCAAACAATCATGGCCGCATCTCTGGGGTGAGACGCAGGGGGTGTTTCATTTTTAAGGGTTAAACACTTAAAAAATGAAAAAAAAGGTCTGGGTCCCCCATCTCCAGCAAAATCTGAAAGCCACTATCTGAAAAAACTGAACAAAAGTAGCTATTCAGGTGGTCAGCCACATCCTTATCTCAAAATATTTATTTTCTCTATTTCAAATTTTTGAGACTGTGCTGTTTTTCTTCTTTCTGTTACCAATATTTTATTAAAGGCCTTATCCCCCCTCTTCACAGATTTATCCATTCCTTCCTCCTTTTTCCCTTTAGCAGCATTTATAATAAGTTGTGCTTCCCTCTGTTTAATTTTATATACCTGTCAGCTACACTTCCACTTTCTTAATAAATTGTTAATTAATTTACTGGTTTCCTACTGGGCACTCACTTCTGCTACTGTTCCACTCACCTAATTCCCTTTCTACAAACTCCATTTCCTTAAAGTTTGTCTTCCTAAAGTTTAGCTCTTAGGTTCTGGTGTGGGATTGCACAATGTCTGTTTTTATCCTGAACTATAAGCATTAATGGTCACTGGACCCCAGATTTTCTTCTACCCTGACCTCAGACACCAGATCCCTATTTGTCAAAACCAAGTCCAGAATGTTATCACCTCTAGTTGGTGATATTACAGATTGTTTTAGATATACTCCATTAAATGCCTCTAATACATTCCTGCTCTTGCACACGTTGATGCACTTGGGATATTCTAGTCCACTTCAGGCATGTTGAGGTGAGCGAGAAGGTGAGTGTAACTAGCAATTGGAGGGTTTCAATCCCAATTCGGAATGCCCCAAGGAATGGAACTGGGAAGGCCCTTTTATACTGGCCCGGACGTTCCTCTTTAAGGAAACCAGTAATATTTTATTTCAATCAAAGTAAAAATAAATTATACACATTACATGTAATATAATAATGTAATATAATATAATATATAATGTAATGCTGTTTCCAGGTTGTTCAGCCCCTATGGGCATGGAGACTCATCAAATCAAGGATGAACAAATAACAGCTTCTTCATATAAGTCTCCCTGGTTCTCTGCAGCCTGGTTGCCATCATTGGCACGTCTCAATAAAGTCGGATCTGTTAATGCTTGGCAAGCAAAGGTATAATAAACATGCAAATGAATCAATATGAAATATGCTAATAAAATATGATCAATAATGCTGTTTGTTGCCTAGTGGTTAAGGAAGCGGCCTTGTGACCAAAGGGTAGCAGGTTCGGTGCCTGGCCAGGACATGTCTCAGGTGCTCCTGAGCAGGGCACCTAGCCCCCTAACTGCTCCATGGGCCAGTTGCTAGGGAAACCAACCACTTTTAGTTTTTGATAGGGCTAAGAACCCTAAAGCCAATTACAGCCAGGAGAAATTCATAGAAAAGGTGAAAGGGACAACAACAAATATGGATACAATGTTGTGAAGCCACCATATCTTTCAACCCACAGAGACCATTGGAGCAGAACAATTAAGCTGAACAACTGGATAATTAAAGCGGATGGAAACCCATATTTGGGTCCACCTCTCAATGTGTGAGGGCCCCCCGCCCTATCATCCGGGCGCTGCTGTTGTCTCGGCGTGGCCCAGTTTAGGAAGAGAAAACTGACTTTTCCACTGCTGAAGCCAAGGCCCCCATGGCAATTTTGAGAGAGCAAATTGCCGCTCTGATGAGGTGCAGCCAGCTGGCCGTATCCCTGGCACGCTGTTCGGGGTTGCGAGCTCCCGATCCCAGCCATTAAGAAAGACGCACAGAAGCCGGGAATGCGGCGCCAGCGAAGTTCATAAGATCATTGGTCCCCTGGGGGGTTTCATAGAGTGGGGCATCCAGGGTAGGCTAGCGGCTGGGCATAGAATTTTTTAGATTCCAGGGCCCGACCGCATGGGTCTTGACCAGCTTTAACAACTTAATTGACTGTGTATATCAATATTACAGGCATATATCATCAATGTGGCATCACATTTTTCACTGGTGGTAAGCAAGATACTATCAGGTGGTACTCGACATGGCTGCAGACTGGCCTCTACCTCAGCCTGTGTTTTTACTATGTTTTTGGGTGCAATATAATTGGAAAAATGAAAGTGGTACTTAAAAATAGCTGAGAACTGCTGTTCTAGAGTAAATCAACTGGATCCCTAACAGGGGTCGAAAGGTGTGGCAGGAGGCAAGCACTGTCTCTCTATTAAGTGTGTACAATTGCGCCTAAGGCGGGTGAACTGTCCCCTAGGTATCGCCTGTAACCATTTGGGATGATGACAACTCCCTGAGGGCATGTACCCATTTCGGTCCGTACTCTTAAAGTAGGTGGAAGTCACTAAAGTGTGAGCTTCTTTTCTAATCACAAGGTCTAAAAAATTCACTGATGTGGAACTAGCCTCTGCTGTAAATTCCAAATTAAAGGAATTCCGATTAATCTCGTGACAGAACACATTAAGGTCATCCTGGGGGCCCTCCCAAATAAAAAGGACATCGTCTATATAACGATGCCAACAACGCAAACTGTCTCTCTATTGGCTAGATATGCTTTGCTATATATATACTTGCTACTGTTCACAAATACCAAGTGACCTGGATGAATAAAAACTCCAGCAGACTCTACTTGTTTTATTTTGTAGTCCATTAAATGTGTCTTCTGTTATCTTCATGTAGGCAAACAACAACCAGCAGTGGCTACAAATTGATTTTCTTCGAGTAAAGAAAATTACAGGAATTATGACACAGGGAGCCAAACAGTTTACAACTGAAATGTATGTGCAGTCCTACAGCATACACTACAGTGATAACGGAAAAAACTGGAAACCCTACTTAGATGATTCCAGCTCAATGGAGAAGGTATAGTAAAGCTGTATCATTAAAATGTACTGGCTCCTTGACATTTAGAAAGTATAACATTGCATTAGTTTGGTAACTTAAAGCAGACCAAAACCCACATTTTTCACTAGCATCCCCTGAATTGCTCCCCCCATGATGAGTACCTTTTGCCAATTTTATGTGCTCCTGCTTCACTTCAATTCCAGATAGTGGCCATTGTTTTAGCTGTAAATCTCTGCCTTCTCCATTCATTTGCCATTGTTGTGTGTGGCAATGATGTTATTGCCACACCAATGCAATGACTGATTGCCCGCCACAGAGAGGAACAGCAAAAAAAAAAAAACAGGATGGTGTTCCAGGATGATTAGAAAAACGAAAATGATCCATTTCAATTTCTCCACCCCCAAGGAAATATCAGCAGGGGCTATGGCCAAATGTATTTCACAAGTTTGGTGGGTTTTGGTCCGCTTTAACAGTCCAGGACAAATGAGAAAATCATACAGGGTTAGATACAGCTCAGCAGCCAGAGATCATTTTGGCACACAATAATATGTCTAAAATTCCAACGAAAGTGGACATTCCCTTTAAGACACTGTGAGCCGAATGGCATAAAACAGGCAGACCTTGTGTAAAGTGTAAACACATTCAGCATTGCATCAAAAGTCATCAAACAAATCATGCTTTCTTCAGCAAAAAGTCAGACACATAATTCCAGAGCTCACTCAGTAGCAGGCTTTCAGGCAGACGCTGGCTCTCTCCAGCTCTCTGCAGCTGCTCAGTTCACATCTCTTTTGTCTCTCTGACATCAAGCAACTTTTCCCTTAATATTCCCTGAGTGCTCAGCCAGCAGTTTGTGAATCCTGGACTATCCCACCCAGACTCTACAGCCACTCCTAAGGCCCAGACCCAGAAATCCAATTTAAACAAACTGCCTGACAACCTATCTGTGGCCAGCCAGTAGCTTTACCCAGGACTTATGCAACTGAAAGCCTCAGTGGCACATATCTCCCATTCAGGACCAACCCTGCCGACTGCTCACATATAAAGCTTAATTGTTCTGTTTATATAGTAGAAAGCTGCAGCTTTTAGAAGTTACAATGTAAAGTTTCCAGGTTGTGCAGCCCCGTTGCTAAGTAGTACTGTGTAACTACAGTCATTTTGTAGTCAGAAAAGAATACTTTATTTTTATACAGTAGCCTTGAAGACAATTGCCCATCACTAATAAGCAGGAACAGCCCTTGAGCTGCTTAGCCATGCCACAATGTGCTTGCAAGTCCATTGATGAGTACGTTTGTCAACTGAGGCTATAGCACTGAGGGGTACATTAAAGGAGCAGTATCGCTAAATTTGCATTAAAAAAGATAAATAATTAAATAGCCACACAATAGCTTATAACATGTGTATAAATAATCTGGTGATAGAAAAAGGAAAAAAATATCTGCCTCTCTTTTAAATTGTATAATGACAATGGCTCAGTCCATTTGCTGAATAGGGGGATCTGCTGGGTTGTATTTAGTGAGCTGCTTCATTTAGCCCACTGGTCTCCTAGCAACACTTTACCTCAGAGGCTGACACTGTAATCAGTGGTAACGGCTGTGTGTGTGTGAGGTGAGACCAGGTGACTCAAATGTGTAAAATCTATACAAAATAAACTAAACTGACTGAAAATGACTGAAATTCTTCTTGAATAACTGTGCAGGAAAATCTATATTAAAGTGTATTAAAGTGGAACAAAACCCTGAGTTGCGACCCTGAAGTCTATAAGACCCGCCATTGACCTTCCCCCTTGGGTATTCTAAATCAGGATGTCCACTGTGTGAAACGACCCCTGGATAACCACAGATCCCCCCATTTTTGTGGCGCGCTCACGCAGATAGTCATTTAGACAGGCCGGGCGGTCAGGAAGGTTACTGCTCAGGCTCCCCATCTGCGTGCAAACAGAGCTGATTGGATGAGAGCGCTGTGGGACAGGGAAAGGTACGTTTTCACAGGCGAACTTGGGGATTTCACATATCAGGGCATCCCAAGTCGGGATGCCCCTAGGGGCACAAAACAAAACTCCAGATAGTGAAAATCCTGGGTTGGGCTTTGCTCAAAACACACAAAGCTGAAAGAAAGGGTTCCTCAGAGCTTAATATATTGCCGTAGATATCTGGTTAGCCAGAAACCAGAACAAGGGGGGAGCCTTGAGCCCCATGGCACGCCTAATCTGAGGAGAGTCTTCCTCAGATTAGGCGTGCCATGGGTCTTCCTCAGATTAGGCGTGCCATGGGACTCAAGGCTCCCCCCTTGTTCTGGTTTCTGGCTAACCAGATATCTACGGCAATATATTAAGCTCTGAGCAACCCCTGGAGAATAATAAGTATCTCAGTCTGGGCACATACACCACACACTCACCTAAATCCCAAACGGCAAAAATGCTGCAACTGCTTTCAGGGCTGTGGGAGTGTGAGATAAGAAGGAGGGTCTTATTCCCCTAAGGCACCCCGCAAAAAAAAAAAAATATAACCAGAACCTATAAAATGTATAATAAACCTTCATATATGTTACAGATATTCAAAGGAAACAGCAACAATTCTGGATATGCCAAGAATCATTTTGAACCCCCAATATATTCACAATTCCTGAGGATTATTCCAAAAAGCTGGTATCAAAGCATCGTCTTGAGAGTGGAGCTGTATGGTTGTGATGTCTAAATGTGTTCTTAGTCTATTCATTTAACTGGGCAAGAAAGAACAGATCTTTCTGATCAATGTTAACATTAAAATGATGTTGCTTAAAACAAGGATACTTTTTATTTATATAACTGTTTTTTTTTCAATATCTTGGTTATTATTATAGGGTAAGAACTTATTTTTACCTCTGCAAAATGCATTATCTAATTTTTGTACAGCTAGAAGATTTTTATATGAGTATATACTAAGAACTATGCATAGTTATGTTACTGTTTTTCCACAAGTCCACTGTGTATATTATTACTCATAGTCAAAATGTTACTACACAATTACCTATATTTGAACTGGGCCACAGATAACCACAAGCCATGGCAAAATTATATATTTTTGTATCTACATTTTAAGCCCACACATTTGCTTTTTAAACATTACCTACTAAATACTGTTATCCAATAATGTAATAGATTATGGGGTTGATTCAGAGCCAGGTGAGAATTCTCACTCTTTGTATAGGAGAGAAAACTGCTATTGACTTTCATTGTCTACCTTAGGGCTGATTCAGACCCAGGTGATAATTCTCACTCTTTTTTTAGGAGAGAAAGCTGCCATTGACTTTCATTGTCTACTTTGGGGCTGATACAGAGCCAGGTGAACATTTACACCAGGTAAACAATGAAAGTCAATGACAGTTTTCTCTCCTAAAAAAAGAGTAAGACTTCTCGCCTGGCCTGGAATCAACCCATACATTTCTTATTTTGTCCTGCAACTTGTAACATTTTCATGCCACATTTCTGTGAACTGTTAATCCTCTGAAATATTATATTGTTTTTTTTTATCATTACAATTTTTAAATAAAATTTGTACCATAATTTTGCTCTATTTTTTATTTTTTGTAAACGTCAGATGCACTTATTTGGTCAAAGTAGAATTACACTATAAGAATCCTCCCCTTTCCACCACCCCTTCTACCTACCAGGTGACCCTTTACCTTTTTGCCTGAGAACGCTTCCTATTGTCTGAGCTTTTAGTCCTGGCAGTTTTCTTTGCTGGGGCATTGATGTCACTGCGTGGCCTAGCCAGTGAAAAGGAGCATGACCCACCGCAACAGATGAGCAGAGTCACCATCAGGGCAGGGCATCCAAGCCCCGTCACCATCAGGGCAGGGCATCCAAGCCCCGTCACCATCAGGGCAGGGCATCCAAGCCCCATCACCATCAGGGCAGGGCATCCAAGCCCCGTCACCATCAGGGCAGGGCATCCAAGCCCCGTCACCATCAGGGCAGGGCACCCAAGCCCCCAGGGAGCCCTAGATGGTCCCACTGTGCTGTTAGTAGCGCACTGTGACCAGTGATATGCAGGCTATTTCCCACAGATTAAGAGGCTGGGGCACGTCCCTCCACATAAGAGCCTAGTGGACAACAGACCCCCCCCCCACACACACACGTTTTGAACAGGAATAGTGAATAGCCCTCCACCCCCCCACACCCACATGGTCTGAACTTAGTGGACCACTTAGTGGAATAGTGGACCACTTGGCAGATGGACATGGACAGTTAGTGATGGTTGGTCTGGAGCAGCAAGGACGTAGGGTATGTTTTTTAATGTGGCATTGTCAGTGGCTGACATTGCCAGGGGTAGGGTGACATACATGGGTTTGGACAGGACCTGAACCTAATGCTAGTGGATGCTGGATGTGCACTCCTCTGTGTATCTTTTTAAAAGCAATTCAGTGTTCTGTAAGGTCCGCTCACCCTTTTAACATTCCCCAGGGACCCCTGGAAGCCCGAGACCAGGCAGCCTATACTGTATTACCTAGCAGATCCCATGCTACTGCCAGCAGCCTCTCAGGTTCGCCCATCAGGCTTGAACATCACGTCCGGTGAACAAGATTGACGGAGAGCCATTATATGAATGGCAATCATACAAGGGAACACAGAAGCGGTGAGTATGAGCTACCCCATCGTGGGCTTCCTTTGATGGAAAGAATGAAGCTGACCTCCAGTCAGTTTGGGCTGAAGGGTCCTCTTTGTAGCTGTAAGAAAATAAGAGTGGTTGAAGCACACCTTTGCGTATTAACAAGAAAGTTAGAAGCTATATGAATCATTGTTCAGCCTGCCCCAACTGTCACAGAGACATGGTACATACTAGGACATAGAAAGGAGAGGCCAACAACTGTAGTTTATATGCAAAAAAAACATTGACATTTTAATAGGGAATAAACACACATGGATGCTGGTATTTACAAAAAAAAATACAGTACACAGTATAAAAAATGGGTGAAATACCCAAAATGACAGCTAGGTGGTGCTAGTATTCAGCATACAGTGTTAACCATCACACTATAGCCTCGATTCAAAGACACATTCGTCTGGACTGTAGCTGTCTGTGAAAGTTTGGGTGGGTGTTAGTCTCTTTTTTTGCTTCTTTTCGTTTTTCATTCGTACGAACGTTCGGGAATGCGCTTTCGATGAACGGAAGCAAATCAGAACATTTCCGTTAGTTCGGATCATTTTCCAAACAAAATCGGAAATTTTTCGTTCGTTCAGATAACTTCTGTTGTTTCAGAGAGCTGATTTCCGACTGATCACCACCCTATAAATCCGTTTCATTTCCGATCCACTTACGGGACCTTTGAGGGCTCGGATTGCTATTGTTGAACATGTTTTGCGGCTATGTGGAGGAGTCTGCGCGCCTTTAGCACCAAGGCATTGCATGTATCAGCATGGCCGAGGCCATAAATTGTATAGCAATGCATACCTGAATCAATACATTTCATGTATGCCTAATATATGTATTTTAATGCTGACCTAAATCAGTCCTTAGCATGTAAACATTTATTTTCCCACACATCCATATAATTGCTATCATTTTTTTAGACTTATATCCTTTGTGAATTATATTTGGATTGTTGAACTTGAATCTTAATTTGTTGTAGGAGTTATTGTTTTAGTTGGTTACCTTTGCTTTGTGTAATTATTTTATATTTGGTTGCAGGAACCGCAAGATGTGCCACTCGCCCTTGCTCCTGATGCCCGTTCTTTGCCTGCAGAATGCGAGCCAGGGGTTCTCTAATCGGGCACTATGCAAAACCCGGGCCGTGGTGGCGAGGGCCCTCTGGCTTTTGAAGTCCAGATTTAGATGTTTGGACCATACGGGGGGGGGGGGGCACTGCAGTATGACCCCAACAAGGTTATACCAATATTTTAATTTACGTTTTTTAACAGGGACCACACGTGCCAGAGTGGCACAACTGAGTGTCAGGGTCCTTCAGTTGGTGGGCGAGATGCAGGAGCTGTGCGACTCGTTGGGGACCACAGATGAATAATAATGTTCAGTGGCCTGCCATTGCTATGTATTTTGTTTTTTATAGTTGTTAAAATTTGAAATTTTCAAATTTTTTAAAAATTTTATATTTTATGATGGAATTAAAAAAAAAATGTTACATTGTCATTTCATTTACAAAATACATTAACACAAAACTAATGGGCCCCGAAATATTTAAAGATGAATATTCACATGACCGAAAAGTGATTTGGGTAAGTTTTAGGGGGCTAAAATGGAAGAAGAACCTAACCAAGAAGTGGTTTGGGTAAGTTTTAGGGGGCTAAAATGGAAGAAGAACCTAACCGAGAAGTGATTTAGGTGTGCTTTAAGGGTCCAAAAGGGAAGATGGAGGACAGTGCTGAGTGATTTAGCTAAACATTGTAGTAGAAGTGAGGGTGGCAAATATGTAGGCGAGCACTTTAATGAGTTAAGTTTGTAGTGCGCAGGCGCAAGATCGTAAGGATTCCGTCTGGACGAATATTTATTGAAAAAGGGAAACAGAATCGAGCGGAAACGTAAAGGATTCGTTGGAGGATACGATGGGAAAAGGGCGAAAGCCTACGTTGTAACATGTGAAAATGAAACGGAAAAGTCTGGTTGGAAAATGACATCCTCGTAATTCGTAATCTGCCGTACGAACGGACGGAAACTTTACAGAAGGTTTTCAATGCATGCATAGAATCGCTCGTACGCTCATACGAAAACGGAAACATTTCACAAAAAAAAACAGATCGGCACTAAAACTGAAGTTTTTTTGTGTCTCTCTGAATCGAGGCTATAGACTCTATTTCAGCGTTCTGAGAAATCCCATGATTGGGATAGGATTGCAATTACTTGTAATTACACTGTATATATATATATATATGTGCACTACCTTGATTCAATCACTATTTACTTTGCATAACATGGTATTGGGAGTTCGTTAATCATAGATATTGCATATATCTTATATGTTTCCCACACCCTGTACATACAGCATACCCACATTAAAAATCACCCTACCTGCATCTACTGCATTTTCTGAGACTTTAAACATCCAAGATGGCTGCCCATGGAGTGTCAGGCTGCCTGTACACAGGAAGTGTCTTTTGGCAATGCCGCTCTGCATTCTGGGATTGCTGACCTTTTCCTGACCCCAACTCTACTTTGTCTGTGCAAAGCACAGCTATAACCCCACCCCCCTGCAATTTTGAACCCTCTCCTCAGTATGTGATGCTACTAGAGTGCTGAACAGAGTTGCAGGCCAGTAGGGGAAAGAATAAAAAGTGACTACAAAATGTAAAATATATTAATTTTAGATGCTGGAGAATAGTTTTTTAAGCGTTTGGGCTTTTCATTAAATGATGCTGAAGGTCCGCTTTAACCTATACTTACCTTTTCCCATCCTGTCCTAAGACCTCCTGCTGGCAAACTGAGTGAACGGTGGGGAACAAAAGTAATGAATGAAGCAAGGGGAAGGGAAGCTTTAATAATACATAGGTAAAGCCTCTCTGGAATCTCCACCCGTGTCACTGGATGGGAGGAGTATGGAGGGGGATTCTCCCAGAAAGCCCCCTTCCCTCCAGTAAAGTGGTAAGTCACCTTAAGGGGGGAATCCTCATTGATTCAGCCTCCGAGGTATTAAAGCCTTCTCCCCCGCCTCCCAGTCATTACTCCTGGTTAAGAGTCGAGATAGAAGGAGGGGAATCCTCATTGACTCTGCACCCAAGGTATTAAAGCCTTCTCCCCCGCCTCCCAGTCATTACTCCTGGTTAAGAGTCGAGATAGAAGGAGGGGAATCCTCATTGACTCTGCACCCAAGGTATTAAAGCCTTCCCTCCTGCCTCCCAGTCATTACTCCTGGTTAAGAGTCGAGATAGAAGGAGGGGAATCCTCATTGACTCTGCACCCAAGGTATTAAAGCCTTCTCCCCCGCCTCCCAGTCATTACTCCTGGTTAAGAGTCGAGATAGAAGGAGGGGAATCCTCATTGACTCTGCCTTCAAGGTATTAAAGCCTTAACCCCCACCTCCCAGTCATTACTCCTGGCTAAGAGTCAGGATAGGAGGGGAATCCTCATTGACTCTACCTCCAAGGTATTAAAGCCTCCCCTCCCGTCTCCCAGTCATTACTCCTGGCTAAGAGTCAGGATAGGAGGGGAATCCTCATTGACTCTGCCTCCAAGGTATTAAAGCCTTCCCCCCCACCTCCCAGTCATTACTCCTGGCTAAGAGTCAGGATAGAAGGAGGGGAATCCTCATTGACTCTGCCTCCAAGGTATTAAAGCCTTCCCCCCCACCTCCCAGTCATTACTCCTGGCTAAGAGTCCTTCGAGGTATTAAAGCCTCCCCCCCCTCCCGCCTCCCAGTCATTACTCCTGGCTAAGAGTCAGGATAGAAGGAGGGGAATCCTCATTGACTCCGCCTCCAAGGTATTAAAGCCTTAACCCCCGCCTCCCAGTCATTACTCCTGGCTAAGAGTCAGGATAGAAGGAGGGGAATCCTCATTGACTCTGCCTCCAAGGTATTAAAGCCTTCCCCCCCACCTCCCAGTCATTACTCCTGGCTAAGATTCGGGATAGAAGGAGGGGAATCCTCATTGACTCTGCCTTCAAGGTATTAAAGCCTTAACCCCCACCTCCCAGTCATTACTCCTGGCTAAGAGTCCTTCGAGGTATTAAAGCCTCCCCCCCCTCCCGCCTCCCAGTCATTACTCCTGGCTAAGAGTCAGGATAGAAGGAGGGGAATCCTCATTGACTCCGCCTCCAAGGTATTAAAGCCTTCCCCCCCCGCCTCCCAGTCATTACTCCTGGCTAAGAGTCAGGATAGAAGGAGGGGAATCCTCATTGACTCCGCCTCCAAGGTATTAAAGCCTTCCCCCCCCGCCTCCCAGTCATTACTCCTGGCTAAGAGTCCGGATAGAAGGAGGGGAATCCTCATTGACTCCGCCTTCAATGTATTAAAGCCTTCTATCCTGCCTCCCAGTCATTACTCCTGGCTAAGAGTCAGGATAGAAGGAGGGGAATCCTCATTGACTCCGCCTTCAAGGTATTAAAGCCTTCTTTCCTGCCTCCCAGTCATTACTCCTGGCTAAGATTCGGGATAGAAGGAGGGGAATCCTCATTGACTCCGCCTCTAAGGTATTAAAGCCTCCCCTCCCGTCTCCCAGTCATTACTCCTGGCTAAGAGTCGGGATAGAAGGAGGGGAATCCTCATTGACTCCGCCTCCAAGGTATTAAAGCCTTCCCCCCGCCTCCCAGTCATTACTCCTGGCTAAGAGTCGGGATAGAAGGAGGGGAATCCTCATTGACTCCGCCTCTAAGGTATTAAAGCCTTCCCCCGCCTCCCAGTCATTACTCCTGGCTAAGAGTTGGGATAGAAGGGGAAACCTCATTGACAGAAACAAACTTTCATGGAACTTGTAAAATCTCTTATGCACCTTATGCCTCACGACTTTCATGCATGTGTCACATACAAGATGAATTCTCCCTTGCAAAGAACTGAGAAGAATCTTGACCAGTATTGAATCAACCCTACTGCGAGGAGCTTTGCTACATCCGTAACTAGATAGTAGGTGGCCCATCCGATCATAGAAAGGTGAAAAGGCTGACATGCTATGGCTAGTGTAGCCCCGTTTACTGCAGTTGCATATTAGGTCTGACATACGGGGTTACTCCCTCGGCTGGGTCATGACTCAATGGACGAGGACAGCTCAGGATTTCTGCCCGAAACGTAACTCAGTTTATTAGATGCTTCTGTCACAATTGGTGACGACACAAAGGGGCGTGTATGGCACATGCAGAGCAGGAACCCAGCTGAGGGAAGCGCGGCTGCCTCTGCTCACCTTCATCTGTGCGCGTTCCCGCCCAGGAGCGCAGTGCTGTACCAGTAGCGGGAGCGCGCCCCACACCAGGGATGCGACGGGTGCAGAGATTCTTCTTATTCCAGTGAGTAACCTCTTCCCCAGTGCGGTGACGCAATCACACGTCATACCCGGCCGGGCAATGGGTTCCCTCCTGGCAGAGACTCCCCCATCCCCGCCCAGAATACACCGGCTCTGCCGCCACAATATCAGGAGCGTGACCTTGTGCTAAACCGGTCATGTGCGGATCCCGTGTGCGCGCCGCCATCACAGCATGGAGCTCAGGGAGGTGGTGACAGGCAAGAGGGTGCTGCTGATGCCCCGGGGCAGCTGGCTCTTCCCCACCTGTGTGCTGTGCACCTATGGCTTCCTCTCCAACCTGCGCCCCTCCGAGCCCTTCCTCACCCCTTACCTGCTGGGGCCGGACAAGAACCTCACCGAGAAGCAGGTGGGTACGGCGCCCCCAGTGGCTGGCAGCGCTCACACCACGTGCTGCGCGTGATGGGGAGGCAGGCGATCCCAGAATTATATACTCATTGTATTATATATAGAGTTACTAGATGACCTTAGAATGTCACAATGGAGCTGGTGACTACAATGTTGGTTCCACAGCAACCCCTTTCATGTTTAGGAGTTGTGTGTCTGGTGCTTAGAAAGCCCAGATTGCCCTGTGTGTAGGGCTCGTTCAGTATAGTGTATAGTGAGTATAGTGCTGAGCTAAGATCACTCAGCATGGCCCGTCAGAACCAGCCCCTGAGTGAAAGTATTCCTAGAGAATGGCAAACGTGGGCTAAGATCGGGGTGTAACCACACAGGGGCCCCGGGTGTCAGGGGGGCCCATCACTGTTGCTCCTCCACTCTTGGCAGGCCTCTTAGGCGTGCGAGCTGTGCGGTTGCATGGGGCGCCATTCTGATCCCTCTGTTATGGGGCGCCAGGAAACACCAAAAACTTCAGACACTTCTTTTTCTTCTGTTATCCTTTCCCGATCTCTGTTTTTCTAATCTGTGATTCTCTGTCCTTTCCCCCTTATTTATCATCTCTCGTTTCCAAATTCCATCCTCATTCTTCTTTCTGTACTTGTTCCATCTTTTGTTTTTCAACTGCCTTCCTTCTCCTACACTTTCCCAACATTTCTCTTTTCTACATTCTTTCCATCTCTTTATTTTGTCATCTCACTTTCTTCTTTCACCTTCTCCTTTTCTCTTCTTTTCCTTATTACATTCTCTCTTTTTCACTCCTCTTTTTAAAGCTTCCCATTAGCTCTCTTTCCACCTTCTGTCCATATATTATGTCAACTTCTCTTAAAGTGGACCAAAACCCAGGATTTTGACTATCCTGGGTTTTGGTCCACTTCCCCGGGGCACCCCAATCGGGGGTGCCCCGCTGCGTGAAACCCCCCAGAACGCCCAGATCAACTCACCCCGCTCCTACGGCGCATGCACAGCCGCTCGTCTAATCAGAGTGCTCCGAGCCGCTGAGCTATGCACGTCTCAGCGGCGTCTAAACTCAGCGGCTCCAAGTACTCTGGCAGACGCATCTCGCGCTTCGCTCTAAAATAGGGAGCGCGTCCGCCATTCACAAATGGCCGGCGCGGGCACGCGCCCTGCTAGAGAGAAACGCGAGATGCGGCATGCGCCGTTGGACCGGGATTCAGGTAAGGTTTGTGGGCGTCCTGGGGGGTTTCACTCAGTGGGGCATACCGATTTTGGATGCCCCGCGGGGAGGGAATAAGATTCCCGGGCCGATCCTGTTGGGTTTTGGTCCACTTTAAGTCTTACTCTCTTTTCCCCATCTTTTCTTCTCTCTCTTGTTACCATATTTCCTCATCTCCCTCATTCTCGTTTTCCATGCACCATCCTTCCCTTAAAGTATCTATTTGGGGGTCACCATCCTGAACTCCTGCACAGGGTGACGTTTCACCTAAGGCTGGCCCTGCCTTCACCTTATTCATCATATTTGTGCTCACTTGCTGTCATTTACAGAAAGGAAGCACAATTTGTCTCTGTTTCTGAATTTTGCTGTCTAGCTGCATCTAATTGAGTCCTAACATTTACTGTATGAGCCTTGAAGTGCCCCATCAGTTTCACACCCCAATTTGGGATGCCCCAAGGAGTGGAACCCGGATGGCCCTGAAGTCTTTTGGGCTTACATTTAGTGTTACACTGTTGAGCATACCGGGTTGGGCTAAACTAGACTAGTCCTATTTGAAGGTGAGCTGCCCTGGGCCATGGCTCTACAGTGAAAGGGCGTGATACTTTAGAGCCGTGGTTCTCAACCTTTATGTGCCAAGTTCCCCCTAGCAACAAGCAGTTACAACCAAGTACCCCCAAAGAGGAGATCAATGTTACCAAAATAAGTAGGTTACTGGCATTGTAGCCTTTTTTGAAGCAGGAAGGAATATTGTTTTATATATAATACCAGACCTGTCAGACCCCCTTTGTTGGTGCAGCCTTAAAGCGGTCCTTCACTCTGAATAAGAGTCTATCTTATGTGTTTCCGACACCCTGTACATACAGATTGCTCACATTAAATACCATATTACCTGCATCTACTTCATGTTATGAGCCTTTAAACATCCAAGATGGTGCCTCATGGGACATCAGGCAGCCTGCAAACAGGAAGTGCCTCCTGACTGCCCTGCATTCTGGGATTGCTGACCTTTTCCTGACCCCAGCTCTGCTCTGTCTGAGCAAAGAACAGCTTTAACCCCACTCTCCTCTCCTCAGTAAGTGTGATGCTTCTGAGTCACCCATATCCTAAAGTCCTGAACAGAGTTGCAGCCCAGTTGTGGGAAAAAACGTAAAATATATTACCGGTAATTTTATATGCTGGGGAATAGTTTTTTAAGGGTTTGGGCTTTTCAATAAATCATGGTGAAGGTCCGGTTTAAACATTATTATTATTATTATTATCATTATTAGTACCTGTGGGATGCAGGTTGAGAGACAGTTCTTTAGAGGACGAAAGCCGTTTTGGCCAGTCCTGGAGTCTTCTAGCTGATTTCCTGGGCATCCCAATTTCAGATGCACTGCAGTGTAACCCCATAGCATCCTCTGTGACCTCAGCTGTGCACGCTCGCACCTGCAGATATTCAAGTCTGTGGGATGCAGCAAGTGTGTACAGCCGATATGCCAGGGCCAGTGAGGAAGGAGGGACGTATTTGGGTGTTTCACACTGTGGGGCACCCCAAATTGGGATGCCCAGTGGAGGGGCTTTTAAAGTGGACCAATTCATTTAGATTAGTTTTGTTCCTCTTTAACTCTGATGTTTTAAAGAAGGAACCAGGCAAACTTTCTGTGGGACCATATTTCCTTTTACGTGGGCTATGTGGTCCCCACACCATATCTAACCCCCCTCCCCCAGGAATCCTGCCCAGAACACACTTCCGCAGCAGCCATATCAGGTTTATTGCCTTGATGTAAATAGGAGCTCTATGCGAGTATGGGCCAAGTGAGTATTTCTGCCTGATATTCTGCCTTTCTGTGAGGATTTTTGCAGGTGCCATGCTGAATCGGGATGCCTTGGGAGTGGGGGATGCAAAGACCATGTTGGCCAGTAAACATTGACTGAAGGTCTACTTTGAAAAGAGAGAAGGGCATGAAAAGCAGACAATGTGCTTCAGCTGTAGGGAGGAGATCATTTCTCAGCCCTTCATATTGTGGTTTTCCCTTTAGATTAAAGTAGTTTATTGAAGAAAAATAAAAAAAGAGGTGAGGCAGCCATGTGCTCCTGATGCTGCTGTGTAAGAGAAGGATGCTGACAGGGTCTCTCCATATTACTCATTTGGAATAGGAGTTTTCCTCAGCCGTATACTCATAGCTCTGTCATGACAATGTGCTGTGTTTGTCACTCATATTTTATTTATTGGTTTCTGGGTGGAATATTGTTGTTTCTGCTCTGAAATAGGCGGAAGAAGAATGTGAGTCTGAGCTGTTGTCATGATGTTCTAATTATGAGGTAAATCTGTGAACAGAAGCAATTGCTTCATGGGTTCAGCAGTTACTGTGTGACACACAAATAGGAGATTGCTTAGCCCTTGTCTGAGATATTCTGTCATGGCATTTTTACTTTCCAGCCTGTTGCTGGACATTATTTCTGTCTGAGGAGAGACAATGGCTTTCGGTAGACATGTAAAAATGTTACAATTCAAGTTTTCTCAGCCTAAGCTCTTGGGCGGGACACTTCAAAAGCCCATATTGTAACGTTTGTTATTCTGCCATTATTCTCTTACAATGAAAATGCTTGTCTGCTACAGATTTCTTATTTAGTTTCATGGGTGATTTGTGTGGGGGGAAAAAGCCCTTTTGGTGGTAAACTATGTATGAAAAAAGGCTAATGTAGCTAAAAATGCATCGCATAGGTCTGGCCTGCTGCTTGCATCTTTATGCTTGGTGGATTTTTTTTTAATGTATATTTTTATATTTGGGCTTAGTCCCGATAAACTTCTGTAAATGAGGTAAATACCTCATGTGCACAGCTCTGATATCCGCTGCCTTATGTCAAGTACAGTTCCTTGTTAAAGGAGCAACCACTGACCTAGAGTCTATTAGACTGTAGGGCCGGTGGTCTCCCTCTTTGTGGGGCATCCTGAATTACGGTGCTGTGCTGTGTTTCCCCGGGGATGGTTTACTCACCTCGTTGGTCATCCCATGGCACATGCGTTTTGACGCACCGCATCCCTCCTTATACTCTGGTTAAGTGTGTGTACCTGGCATTTCCGGGTGCAGCCAGCAAGTGCATTCTATTGAGCTCAAGAAACAATGAATAGAGCATGAGATGGCCCATGCAAGCGGAGCTACAAACTACAAGGTTTCACTGAGCTTTGAGGAGGATCAAAACCCAGGATAGTGAAAATTCTGGGTTTTGTGTGTTTAAGCAGCTGTAGTTTCTAGCAAGCTGACAGAGTGCCCCTCTAACCCAGAGAGCCAACTTTCCTGCAATAAGGTATATTGGGTGCTGGCTGCTCAGCTCACCCTGTTGGAGCACTGTGGGTCCTCGCAATAATGATAGTGTCCATTGGAGGACTTTGGCCGCCCACCAGAAATGTCAACAGTTTACACAATAGGTGAAGCAGTCACAGTAAGGAGGCTGTGTGTTAGGAGCAAAAAGAGAACCAAAAAATATTTAAGGGGCTCCAGGGATGGGCTACAGCTTTTCCTTGGGGCATCTCAATTTGGGATACCCCATTGATGAGACACTGTTCACCCACTGTTTTGTGCATGTGTGGGCCAGGGGCATCCCTCTAGACGCTGTGTGTACCCGCATGGCTGGGGCAGGTATATGCAGCTGAAGGGGAGCAGCCAGCGGGAGGCACACTATTCAGGTTTCAGTTAACTGATTTTGATCTCCAATGAAGTAAGCATAGTAGGTTGATCTGCAGGGTTTCACACAGCGGGAATCCAGAGTCAGGGAGAAACAATAGTAAAAATCCTGGGTTTTCTTCTGCTTTAAAGGGTCTGTCCAGGAAAATTAGAGTAAAAATGCCCCCTGCAGCTGTTTCATCCTATTCTTGTTGTTTTTTAAACCGGACCTTCAGCGTGATTTAATGAAAAGCCCAAACTCTTAAAAAACGGTTCCACAGCATCTAAAATTAATATATTTTACGTTTTTAGTCACTAACTTATTATTCTTTCCCCCACTGGGCTGCAATTCTATTCAGGAATTTAGGATATGGGCGCCGCCATCTTGACTCAGAAGCATCACACTTACTGAGGGGAAGAGAGTGGGATAAGGTACAGGGGGTGGGTTATAGCTGTGCTTTGCTCAGACAGAGCAGAGCTGGGGTCAGGTAACGGTCAGCAGTCCCAGAATGCAGAGCAGCACAGTCAGGAGGCACTTCCTGTTTGCAGGCTGCCTGATAAGATGGTGGCTTCCATAAGCCGCCATCTTGGATGTTTAAAGGCTCATAACATGCAGTAGATGCAGGTAGGATGATTTTTAATGTGGCCAATCTGTATGTACAGGGTGTGGGAAACATATAAGATAGGCTCTTATTCAGAGTGAAGGTCCCCTTTAACTCAATGGGCTCTGAGATAACGTCCTGTGGTGTGGAGGACTGTTCTCTATTCACCCCTGACCTCTGGGACGAACTTGCACTAGTTACAGTGATTGCAACATGCCGCTACATTCACTGCAATAGAGGGGACCTTCACCCTGAATAAGAGCCTATCTTATATGTTTCTCACACCCTGTACATACAGATTGTCCACATTAAAAATCATCCTACCTGCATCTACTGCATGTTATGAGCCTTTAAACATCCAAGATGGCGGCTCATGAAACATCAGGCAGCCTGCAAACAGGAAGTGCCTCCTGACTGTGCTGCTCTGCATTCTGGGATTGCTGACCTTTTCCTGACCCCAGCTCTGCTCTGTCTGAGCAAAGCACAGCTATAACCCGCCCCCTGTACTTTATCTCACTCTCCTCTCCTCATTAAGTGTGATGCTTCTGAGTCAAGATGGCGGCGCCCATATCCTAAAGTCCTGAACAGAGTTGCAGCCCAGTGGGGGAAAGAATAATAAGTAAGTGACTAAAAACTTTAGATGCTGGGGAATCGTTTTTTAAGGGTTTGGGCTTTTCAGTAAATCATGCTGAAGGTCCGTTTAAGACACTGACTTTGATAGGGGCAGCTATTTGTCCAAGAGGTTGTCAGTGATTGAAGAATAACCGTGCACACTGTGGGACTTTTTCTCGGACCCCAGTAAGTGTTATGCAACTGGAACAGGACGGAACAGCTCATGGTGTACATTATTTTTTGTGTAGCTCTTTAATTAAATATGTTTCACTTATCTGCTTTGCTTGGGCACTTCTACACAGAAGGTGCCATGCTGGAACATCCACTATGTGAGGCAGGTTAAAGCTTGTCACTAAGATGGTCACCCCCCCCCCCCCGGGTATCCTGATTGGGGATGCCCCTGTATATGAACATTCTCTGGTTCACCCTGTACTCCAGAAACATAATAGTGTTGTTGGGTTTAGGCAGATCCCAACTGAAACAAAAGAGTCACTGAGCATGACCCCGCCAAAGTTAATACAGTCTAAACAGTCAATTCATTTTGTTAAATGTTTTAGTTTCAGTTGGGATCTGCCTAAGCCCAACAGCACTATTATGTTTCTGTTGTAGCCAGCCAGCAGCATGTAGCAGCATTTATAATTGGGATGGGTAGGGTCACCAAAAACCAAAGGGGTTGCCCATTCTGGGATCAACATCACTAGTTTATATTCACCCCCCCCCCCCCCCCCCCGATCCAGCGATGTGCAGGACATCCTACGTAATTCATTGCTGTGCATATTATTGCCCAGCAACCAATCGGGAATGAATAAATTGCTTAATGCCTTCGGCTGCACACGCCCGGAGCAAGCCATATCGATATGCCTGGTGCGGGTGGGCACAGGGCATGAAGGCAGGGTGAGGATACCTTGTAGGCCTGCACGTGCAATGTGGGAGTGACTTTTAAGTTGCATTCACCCTGCAGCGCCGCTTTACAATAAAAAGGAATGGACTGCGCAAGTAGCCAAAACCTTCATCAGAAATTTCTTGGCCCAAAATTAGACATGTCCCCTACAGCAGTGGTCCCCAACCCTGTCCTCAAGGCCCACCAACAGGCCAGGTTTTGCAGATCTCCACACAGCTGCGCAGGTAGAGTAATTAGTGCAGCTGCAGAGCAATAGAGCTGGCTATTTGGAGATCCAAAAAACATGTTGGTGGGCCTTGAGGACAGGGTTGAGGACCACTGCCCTACACCTTCTATTTGTAGTGTGTTTACAATCCTTTCAAGGTCCCCTGTCAGATGGAGCTCTGCGGGGGTAAGGTAAGTATTTCTTAAATTTGGAGGGGGTGGGTTAGAGAGTGCATGGATCGCACTGTTGTAAAGGTGACGCATGGGGGAAAGGTGGATAAGTGAAGCTTAGAGGGATGATGGATAGATTAGTGGAGCTGAGTGGATGAGTTGGGCCAACTGTCGTGCTCCGCACATGAGTCCTGCCTGTTATGCGCTGATGGCGCCCCTGACGAGGACCACTGGGGTAATACTGAGAGCAGTCAGACCAAGGTTTCTGCTAAAGGAAAAACATATAAACGACAATGTGGGGCCAGGAACTAAGAAGTGCCTGGCCTGGCCCCGCAGGTAGCCAATTGTCGTTTATGTTTTTCCTCTAGAGTATTAGGTTAGTGGGACACTGTGTAATTAATTGATCTTTAAGCTTTCTGCTAACCCAAGTCCAGGCAGGAGTAAGCCACCAAGCCTCTCAATCACAGCAGACATTCCTCTATAGCTTGGATGTGTGATGGATTTTTGTTTTCTCTCCTAGGTGTTCAATGAAATCTATCCGGTCTGGACGTATTCTTATTTGGCCCTGCTGTTCCCAGTGTTTCTTGCCACAGACTATCTGCGTTACAAGCCGGTGATCATGGTGCAGGGCCTGAGTCTCATCATTACCTGGTTCATGCTGTTATACGCTCAGGGGACCTTGGCCATCCAATTTCTGGAATTCTTCTATGGCATGTCCACAGCGACTGAGGTGGCCTATTACTCTTACATATACAGTGTGGTGGATGCTGACATGTACCAAAAAGTCACCAGTTTTTGCCGCACAGCCACACTCACCGGCTTCACTGTTGGCTCCGTTACAGGCCAGGTTTTGGTCTCTGTGGGCCACTGGTCTTTATTCAGTCTCAATGTCATTTCCCTCATCAGTGTCTCTGTGGCTTTTGCTACCTCGTGTTTCTTACCAATGCCAGTGAAAAGTCTCTTCTTCCACCAAAAACCAACTGGCCACCAAAGTAACTCTACAGATGGCAAACCCTTGGACTGCGTTCAAAATGGCAGCCTGGCACATGTGCAGACACCAGAGGACATGGAGGTTCAGATTCCCCTGAACGCTGAAGCTTCTAATACCAATGGACAGGTGGGTCTCATTTATACATCTATATTTTTTTTAAAAAATCAATAAAATAATCTCTGTGAAGACTGTGCAGCTGCTTTCTGAAAGAAGAGGTTAGACAGCTGCATCCCCAGTTACCTTTAGACTGGGGAGCTCTTCCTTACCAAGCCTATCTGAATGGCTGGACGTGAGAACGTGCCTGAGCCCAGTGATGCTGCGCATGTGGTGCAATTGCTGTGACCTGGAGGGCATTCACACAGCGTGGCATCCTGATTTGGTCTGCCCCAAGGGGAGACTCTATGGCTGCCCCCTGGGTTTTGTTCTGTATTAACTGTACAATAGGCGAATTAGGTTTATATACATGTTCTTTTATCAGAAGGTCAGATTTGATGATGGAAGTGCCAGTGATAAACGTTGGGGCCAAAGATATATATATATATTTCCAAAAGAACAACTGCACACCGTTTTATGATTGCAAGAAGTACTTTTAAAAGCTACCTTGTAATGTGAAAAAAAATATATATAGCCTCACTCACTTTCTCTCCCTAAACAGGAAGCACAAACTGACAGATTATCAAAGCCCCACTCCTTCCCCCTCGGCCCTCAGTGTTTTCGTGTGTGTGGATTGAGGGTTGATGGTGGGTCCGGATCCCTCTGGTGCCCATGTGTTCCCCCTATTTTTTATTACAGAGCTTCGGCTAAGTCGGGCTATGCCCTGTAGGTTGTCTTCTGCACCTCTAAATGGGGGGGGTGGAACATTGTGGGCACTATCTTTTTTTCCTCGTATGGTATGGTGTTCCCTGGCAGGTGGCAGGGCAGGGGATGTAGGACAATGGGTGCTGCTGCAGAACACGGCTCGGGTTCCTGGTTCGCAGCAGTGTTGGGGTAAGTATGGAGTCCTGGGTAAGGCGACGTGGACTGGAGGTGTTTCCTTCTCTTCCAGTTAGTGACAGCGCTGAAGGTGACGGGCGCATGATGTTTTCCTAGTACAAAAACCTTCGGGAAAGTGCCACGTGATTTTAAATTGGAAAAACCTAAACTGCAATATAAAATACAAAAAATTCAGGACGGAATCAATTTATTCCATAAGAGACAGCTTGCAGAAGGAGGTGCTGATGGTGTCAGTCAACATGATGCCTACCTCCACATTCCTATCCATCCTGCTCACAGAAGGTTTCTGAGGTTCGCAATCCTGCTTGAATAATGCAAGGTGATGCATTGGGAATTTCGGGCTCTGCCATTCGGCCTTTCTTCGGCACCTCGAATTTTCTATCAGAAGCGATGGCTCACCTGAGGGGCAAGTCCTCCCTTCTTAGCGGCCTTGCAGAAGACCTTACTTAGTCTCCAGGGGTTAGATTGGATATTGAATCTGTCCAGCCTCATCCCTGAAAGCAGATACATGTAATTTGGGTACGAGATAGATACCCTGACCCAGTCCCAGTGTATCCTTCTTCCCAGGGCCAAAACAGAAAAGATGGAGGAGTATGGGAAACAAGTTCTCTCCCGCCAGTCAATCTCTGAGGCAAATTTGGGCTGTACTGTCTAATGACCTCCTCCATACAAGCAGTTCCCTGGGCTCAGCTCCATTCACGTTCCTTGCAGACCTTCTTTCAGGACACATGGGGCAAGGAACAAGCCTCCCTGGATCGGTCAGTCGCCTTACCAGAGCAGGTCCGGGCTCTGGTATGGTGGACCTTCTCAGAGAATGTGGCAGGCGGAAAGCCTTGGTACTAGATATAACCCATAGTGCTCATTGCCAAACGAAATACTTTCAGGGGATGTGGACAAGAGCCATGGCCTGGAAGTCCTCCAACTTCAGGGAACTCTTAGCCATAAAGGAATTTGGGCAGAGACATCCAGATTGTCTCAGACAATGTAACGGTAGTTCCCTTTCGAAACCACCAGAGAGGAGGAAGATCTCGGGAGCTTTCCAGATTGACCAGAACCCTGTTGGAGAGCCTGGAGAGAAATGTCAGGTCCATCCAAGCAATTCACATAAAAGGGGACTTAAATGTAAAGGCTGAGCAGAGTAAGAATAGATCAGGAAGAATGGGTGCTACATCAGCAGGTTTTTTCCCGAACAGTGACAAGGCGGGAGCAGCAGGACATAGATTTGCCAACAACCAGAATTCTGAGTGCCGGAAGTATTTCTCCCTCAGGAGGGATCTGGTGGCTTGGGTCTGGATGCATTCAGCAATCAGTGAGGAGATTTCGGCCTTTGTTATGCATCCCCCCTGATGAGGCTGTTTTATTTAGTCCTAAGGAAGATCAAACAAGAGCAAGCCAGGGTTCTCTTGATTGCACCACATTGGCCCAGATTTTCCCTCCTGTCCTGTATGTCGTTAAAGCCTCTGTGGCTTCTACTGGAATTTCCAGATGTCATTTACCAGGGCCCAATTCTCCATCCACAGGTCCAGTCCCTAAAATGAGTAGTGTGGACCCTAAATGGGGCTTACTAAGAACATCTTGGAGACTATCCTTTGGTGCATAGATTTTTTCATAGCCATTTCTAGGAAACAACCCTTTAAGGCCAAAATGTTTCCCAGTTGGGATTTGTCATTAGTTCTTCAAGAACTAACGTTACTCCCTTTTTGAACCTATTAAGAATGCAACCTTAAAGATGCCGTACTTTAAGATTACCTTCATCCCTCCTTTTGGGATTGTACATACCATATTTTTGCCCCATAAGACACACCCAGAACCAAATAATGTGCTAAAATACTCCCCTCTCAATCACCCCATTACTAATTGCCGAATCCGGCCCCCCATGACCCTCTTACAGACCCCACATTGACAGCATACAGCATGCCCCCCCCCCCCCAAAAAAAAACAACTAAAAAAATCATACATTTCTGAAGCTCCCACACCACAGCAGCAGCTGCCTCCATGAAGGCACACACTACCTCCGCGCGGGGCGCAGTTCTGGGTGGGCGTGGCCTGTGACTCGTGAAAGGTGAGGGTGGGGGTGATGGCAGCAGATAGTGGTTATGTGTGTGTGTGTGTGTGTGCGCTGCAGGCTCTGAAATGTGTATTTTTTTTGTTTTTTGTTTTTGTGTGATGTTCTGGCCCCCTTATGGGGGTGGGGGGGTGCGTCTTATAGGGCAAAAATACGGTAGTTACAAGGGGTCATTGCAATAGTGCCTTGGAAACCAACACAATATTAGAGCTATTCCTTGTGAAAGTTCATTTAATAGATTCCCTTTAATCAGTAATCGGTGAGCAAAAGCTGCTGTGTCATACAACCCAAGGTGACACCGCTGAGTTGCTTTGCATGGAAAGTTTTGAAAAAACAAACCGGTTTGAAGTTCTTTCTGATGAAATGAACTCAGTCCTCCCTTTTGCCATGAATTGCAGCTAATCATTTTACAATTGCAAGTCGCCCCCAATACATTTTGTAGTGGTAAAGTTCAAACTTTGACCTTGATTCAGTTGAAAAAAATTCTCATGGTAGTAAAAAAAAATCACTTTATGAGAAAAAAAACTGAGAATATCACCGGTGCTGAATCGCCATTTAAAAGTCAATGGCACTTTTTGCTACAGTGTAAAAAGGAGTCAATGTTTCTCTAATCATTTTGGGAGTAAAAAGTGAAATTGACTTTCATTGTCTTGCTAGCTGGTGATTCAGTTACAGTGACATTCTCAGGCTTTTTTCTCATAAATTGAATTTTTTACCACCATGAAATTTTCAAGGCCTTTGTGTAGATCATAAATGTGCATCTTGGTGCAAGCAGATCACCTGGTGCCATCTCCTCCAAGTCCTGCAGAGCAGGGTAGAAGTAGTAGCAGGGCTCCAAAGTTTGCCCTTTTTTAAATTTTATTCCTCCAGGACCACGCAAAAAAAGTGCTCCTGCAGTTACTCTGTCTCATAGAGCTTTGTGTGAGTGAGAACGGTAAGCCACAGTGGCCCCACAGCTGTCTCTGACCACAACAGACCATGCTCATGACATTTCCTTCCCAGGTAAGCCCTGACCCACAAATTGAAGCCAGGACATCAGTTTCACCTAGAATAAATAAGCTATTTACATACAATCAGATTTTCTGGCGCTTTGAAATGGCTCATTATTTACTGTTCTCAAGGGGGTGAGAAGGGGAAAAGTTATTGTGTGCCTGGAGAGGGACTTTAAAGAAGAAAGAGAGAAAAGCTATTATGCCACCCTATATTTAGTTCAGGAATTTTGATGACCACAAAGTGGCTCCTGAGTCTAGGGGCCCACCGGAGAATCCACTGGTAATCCCTTGGGCCAGTCTGAGTGTGCTGCTGCTGGGAAGGCTGCATGTTTGCAGATTGCATAAGAGACCATATGGCAGATAAAGCAACAAAACCTCAACATATGTCCTTAGCAAGCCTTTAAACCGGACCAACACCCTTACGGTGCTCATATGCATCCCTCCCCAGGACAATGCAAATTGCTGCACATCATTTTTTTTATAATTCCTGTTGTAGTCCATTTAAAAAAACAAAAGGGCATCTTGTGGAGCTGCAGGCTGTCTGTTATGGGTTATGTCAGGTAAATTCGGGCAGCAGCACGGCTGGGAAAGGAAGCGTTTCAGCCACCCTTTCCTGGCGCTGAGGCAGGACCAGGGGGAGGCTTACAAAGAAAAAAACCTTTACCTCTTCCATGGGCCTGTGCTGCTCCTCTGGCACTCTGGATCCTGGGCCCCACCATCTTGGATGAAGAGCACAGAATCCTCTGGCTCCGTGAGTGCTCCTGTCTGCCCATTCAAGGGAATGCACGCTGACTCGTGGGGGGCAATTTTGTGTATTTTCCTGTGGAGACCTGGAGGAAGGTGCGGGCCCCTGGGTAAGGTAAGTCTGACCTCTCTGGCCGGCTCTCATCCGATTCCAGAAGCCCCCTCTCCTCCCCCCCCAGGCTCTTCAGTCTTAAGGAGTGCGCCCGACAGGCTCTCTGCCCCTGCTTTCCCGATGGCCATCGCCATCTTCACGAGTAGCCCCGCCCCTCTGCGGGTGGGGCAGATGACATCACTCCCGCGGGCATCATTTCAGCTCACTGCGGTTCAGCTGTCACATGCGATGATTGGTGGGCAGAGGACAGAGGCAAGGTGATCCTCTGGTCTCCTGCCTCCCCCCTCCTCTAGCCGGCGATCACTGCATCTGTCATCCGAACGGTGAGGGACAGAGGAGCTGCCAATCGGAGGTGAGTAAATAAAAAAAAAAAAAAAAAAAAACTTTTTAATAAAAACATTTTCTCTGTGATGTGTTTGTGTATCGTCTTTGAGACATAATCGGGATATAGGGTATCGTCATACATGTATCGTATCGCCAGACTCTTGCCAATTCACACCCCTAGAGGGTATGTGTAGGTTTTTATTGCAATTCTAGCATTAAATAGGTCTGTAAATAAAGTACTGCACCCAAATCGTAGAATCAAAAAAACAACGACTTTCTCCTAAATTCTGAAGTAAAATCTCCTTTGTTTTGCAGCGTACAGAAACCAAAAAGGTGAAATTACAAAACGTGCTCCTAACCCTGTGGAAGGACTTTTTGCGCTGCTACTCGTCGCGTACACTTCTCTGCTGGTCAGTGTGGTGGGCCTTGTCCACATGTGGATACTTCCAAGTGATCAATTATACTCAGGGATTATGGGAGATGGTGGCCCCCTCCTCTCATTCAAATATCTACAACGGCAGCGTGGAGGCCATTTCTACCCTCCTGGGTAAGTTTGTTTAGGGTTAAGCAAACAGTGGCTGTGCTCATTCCGGAGTGACTTAGCCATAGCTACATGAAATGTGCAGCTGACACTTCCATTACTGTTTAGTCATGAAAAAAACACATATACAACACAACCGCCACCAACCCTGAAAATGACTGAACCTTCGTTTGGTCAGTAGTGTTGCACTTCATCAAGTCTTAAAGCAGCATGATCGCAAAATTGTATAGTATTAAAAATACATATAAATACATCGGCTAATTAGAGGAGGGGTCATCTAAATGAATAAAACTCCCATCAAGCCTGTGGTTTATTCTCTCATGGTAGGAATAAAATCCAGGGGTGACAGGTTTAGTCCATCGGGGTGACAGTGCATGTGCAAGGTGTTTACCCCTGGGGGGTTTCACACAGCATTTTGGGGTGCCTCCAGGTTAAACAGAAGTCCAGTCTTTCAGTCACCCCCCCCCCCTTCCACATCCTGTTCTGTTTTCCCTTCTCCTGGTACTTTGCGTCCTGGATGCTGCCATTTTGGGCAGCCTATGCGCAGCCCCGTCTGCCCATTCTCCCAATGGGTGGGAGCATGCACAGAGCGGGGGATGCCACTGTGCACTGTCCATGCGGCTACCACAGGAGCCCCAGTAACGGCTCTGGATCCTGGCGAGGTAAGGTCATCAGAAAGAAAGTGGACCAAAACCCAGGATTTTGACTATCCTGGGTTTTGGTCCTTTCCCCCGAGCGAGGTGCCCCTCTGCGTGAAGCCGACCTCCCCAGATAGCAGAAGCCAACTCGCCTCTTCCTGGTCCTACGGCGCATGTGCGGCCACTTGTCCAATCGGCGTGCTCGGAGCCACTGACGTCACGCCGTCTAAGGCCAGAAGCTCTGAGCACGCTGGCGGCCACACCCCCCGCTTCCCCTTTAACGGGGAGCGTGCCCGCAACGCCCATTCACAAATGCCTGGTACGGACATGTGCCCTGCTGATGGATAGCGGGAATGCGGCTCGAGTATGTGCTGTTGGACCGGGAAACAAGGTAAGTGTATTGCGGCCTGGAGCAGGGGGTTTCACACAGCGGGGAATCCCAATTTTGGATGCCCTGGGGTGAGGAAAACGATTGGCCTGGAAATCTTATAGATTCCCGGGACGATCATCGTGGGTTTTGGTCCACTTTCGAAGCTAAAATACTCGGCAGTGTTGTCTAGGCAGCATATACTTAAAACTTGTCGTCTTGTTAAAACTAAAGTATACCCCTGAAAATGACTAAACATCCAGTTTGAGCTAAACTAACTAAATTCATTAATTCAGAATGTGTTTGTTACTACTGTTAAATGTAAAATGTATTCAGCAAGTGCTAATAGAATGACTACTAGACTATATGTTTCTATGTTTTCTTATATTTGTGTAGGTGCTGTGTCTGTCTTTCTTGTGGGGTACATGAAGATCTCCTGGTCCACCTGGGGGGAGCTGCTGCTGGCTCTGTTCTCTCTGGTAATTGCCGCCACAGTGTACATCATGGATGTCATTGAGAACATTTGGGTTTGCTACACCATGTATGTTCTCTTTCGATGTATCTACATGATTCTCATCACTATAGCAACGTAAGTGATTGCGAGTTGGGGGTGTTGTGCTGCATTGGCCTGTCTTGTACGTAATGTGGTCTCCCTATCTCCCCCATAAGTTACTTGCTGCTATTAATCTTGGGTTTTCCATCAGAGGTAGATAGGTGTCATACATCTTACTCAATTGCATCTGTCATCCTCTCCTGCACAGCCGTGCGATTGTGCCATCCACTGGTGGGTTATAACTATATACTGGGATCCATGTGCGGCGTATAAAGCTGGTTTCACACCAGTGCAGCCGCGAGGCGCTCGCCCTTTGGGCAGCCGTCTGTGAAACGTTGCCCATAGTAATCTATGGGTGCTTTCACGTGTTCTTTTGCCTTGCCAGCGGCGTCCAGCTGCACCACTAGCGATTTCTATGCCGTGTGTGGAAAGCACTGGCGCCATTGCCCTCCACACACTGAACACCAGCGATTGTGGGGCGCTTGACCAGAAGTGCAAGCTGGTCTGAAACCCACCTAACAGAGCAGCCATTAAGAACTAGACTTTCATTTTTGCTTTTAAAGGTACTCAGTAGGCAAAGGCAATTGTTAGCTAATTCTGTTGGGCCACATTTGGCACTGTTTGGGCAAGAGATATCGAGGTTTATAGATTCACCTTATGATTTCTCTTCTAAAGCAAGTGGGGGGCCCTTAATAATCAGTATAATGAACGGGGTCTGTAAGAGCCCAATACTGTGCTATTGTGTTAAAATATATATATATTATGGGATAGTACTTGAAATGAGCAACTGACAATTTAAACCTTAACTAGGATGATATCCTAGCAAAGGAATGCAACAGAATGCTGGGGGTGTGCCACTACTCTTTGCCTTGTTTCTAGTTCCAGAGGCAGCTGTGTTCTAACAGAAAAGCTAAGGGCAGCCATGATGAGGTGACCTATTGAATGACTGTTTATGCACTTTGCCTACAGTGCTCATTAACATTAAAGGGACAGCCCAGTCTATATAGCTCTTCTGGTTAATGGGGGCGGCCATAATGGGATTACCTGTTGCTGCGCCCTATTGCCTTCTATTGAGAGGTATGAGACAAAGAGCTCCCTTTCCTTTATCCTCTCAAGAAACACAGTAATCCCATAATGGCTGCACCCATGAACCACATGAGCTAGCGGTGGAGGCTGATGGGCAGCAGCCGTAGAGGCCAGAATAGGGGAGGTTGCGCTGCCCTGCTGCTGTATAGTAAAGAGGGCCTGTCGTCCTTTTTGATCAAATGTTATTTCTATGCAGAATTTCTTGTGTAAAAATAACACTATTCTCTCTCAGATTTCAGATTGCAGCCAATCTAAGCATGGAGTGCTATGCCCTTGTGTTTGGAGTGAACACATTCACTGCTTTGGTTCTTCAAACTCTTCTGACCGTCACAGTTGTGGACTCCATCGGCCTTGGCTTAGATTTATTTACACAAGTAAGTGCTTTTTTTTTTTTAGGGAGTGTGTAACCAGGCTCGAAATGCATTGGCCATGTACTAAATGATAACCAAGTACTAAAAACTAATTCAGGCGATAGAGCAGTCTCTGCTGAATGCCTTAACTGCCAGATTCCCAGAGCTTGGGAGCGTGTGTAGATAGTATGTGGTGCTTTCTGCATCATTACAGACATTCCAAATGGGGATGTCCCTTATGGAAATTAGGCAGTGAACCAATTAAACTTTTGGTCCACTTTTAGGAGGAGCAACCACCTCTTTAGGGTCTACAAGACTCAAGGTCCGGTGGGGTCTCCCTGTTTATGGGGCATCCCGAATTGGAATGGCCGCTGTGTAATGCCCCAAGAACACCCAGAACACTCAATTTGCCTGCAACCCCCACACCACATCCCCACTGTACCTTTATCTGCTCTAGGCATTTCTGAATGGCTGGCACAGGCACGCCCACAGCAAGAGGTGAGGAGGATGCAGAAGCCATCTTGCCTCCATTCTGATTTCCTTACCACTTAGAGCTCATTGTGCTAAGGTAAATGAATGAAACAAGAGCCACTGATTGGCTGCATGACCTGCGCCTGTGTCATTGAAACAACTAAAAGGTGAGTGAATGCAAACAGTGGAGTATCCCAAATCAGGATTATCCCAATAGGAGGAAGAAAAACCTGGGTTTGTGCCCATTTTAAGGGCTAATCTGTTACTAAAATACATTTAAGAGTTATGTACTTCCCCCGGGGACACCGGTTATTAAAAAAAAAATCTTGTTAATTAAACCACAACGCCCATTTTTTTTAAAAAATGGGTGGTTTTCCAGTTTAAAGGAACATTCTAGACCAGGGTTGCTCAACCGTTTGAAGAGCGCAGGCCATATAAGCGATTTTAAAACTGGTCTCGGTCGCAATGAATAGGTTCAGATTTCACATTTTTCATTTTAAATTGCATAACAAAGGTTTTCTACACCAATCGGGGTCCCCACTGTGTCCACAAACTCCATAGATATTTTTTTATTAGTATGTCCTTCCACCACACCTCCCAATTGCCACATTTATATGGAACAATACACATGGTGGTTGCTTTACCTCTGCAAATATATGGGTCCCATATTTATAGCGCATCCCCATCAATCTCAAATTAAATATAGAAAAAAAATGTTTCTTTTCCTGGAGATTTCCTCCCGGGTGGTGTTGCACATTCTTACAAGCCACCGCTGACCCTCATATCGCTCCCCATGCAACCTCTCATCTTTACTACTACATGTCAGTTCTTAAAGTGGACCAACACCCAGGATTTTCACTATCCTGGGTGTTGGTCCACTTCTGCGGGGCACCCCGATCGGGGTGTGAAACCCCCCAGAAAGCCCCAAAAACTCACCTGATCTTGCTCCCACGTGACTCGCTCCATCAATCACCGCCGACGGACAAGCGAGGTCCGTCGTCGGACAAGGTGAGAGCGCCCGCCGCCGCCTCTCGCATGTCCCTCTTACAGGGAGCGCGCCCGCGCTGGCCATTCACAAACTTCTGGCGTGGGTGCGCGCCCTGCTAGAGGGATGCGCGAGAGGCGGCGGCGAGGATCAGGTAGGATTTGCGGGCGTCCTGGGGGGTTTCACACAGATTCCCGGGCCGATCAGCGGTGGGTGTTGGTCCACTTTAACACTTTCTCCACAGCAGGTCAGGGGCCACATGAGATGGGTCCATAGGTTGAGCATATGTGTTTTAGACCAAAGGCTGAATTAGCCTGCTTTCTGCTCTCTCCGTACATCTTTCATTTAGCCTGATTTTATATTTCTTAATAAATCCTAGTGAACTTTGTCCCTTCTGCACAGCCTCTTCAGCAGTCTTTTTTTTTTTTTTTTTTTTTTTTTTTTTTCTTTTTGTTCAGTTTAAGATTCACGCCAGATATATTCTTGTCATTGTCATCCTAATTTTTATTGAGTGGAATCTACCAGTTTGTAAAAAAAGTAAACTCGGCCACACATGTCTAAAAGTCTCAGTCCCCTGAGAAGTGGAGTCATTTTGGGGGCTGAGGAAAAAGAATCAGCAGAAGGAAGCAAGTTCAGTTGGGTTTCAGGGAATGCAAAGTGTTTGTGAATAAAAGATGTAGCCCCTGACAGCCAGCATGGGGCAATCCTAAAACGGTCTGATTTTACCCTTTGCCTAGAATGTCCCTTTAAGTGTATAGGCCCACCTGAAGCATGTTTCTAAATAATGTCGCTTTTCCTTTCATATTGAAATATATTTCTAGAAGTAATAATACCTGGTAAAGCTGGCACCATGGCCTCAATAAGAGTTGAGAAAAATTCTCATGGTAGTAAAAAAATCATAAGAATGTCTGTTACTGAATCACCAGCTAGAAAGACGATGAAAGTCAATAGTACTTTTTACTACAGGGTTTTCTTAGGAGTAAAACAAGTACCATTGCCGTTCATTGTCTTTCTTCTAGTGATTCAGCAGCAGTGACTTTCTCTGGCTTTTTTTCTCATAAAGTGAGTTTTTTACTACCATTTTTTTTTTTCAACTCTTCCTGAATCAAGGCCCAGAACTGTAAGATGACTTCCACTGGAATCCCTATGGCAATACCAAATATTTTGAGTTGTTGGGAGCGTAAGTGGCATGACTGCCCGAGCTTTGCATTATTATTTGTTGTTTTATGGTATAAATGTCATCTTCTCCAGGATTTAAAAGACTATATTGTAACTCACATCATCATTTTTTTTTTTTCTTCTTTTTATCAGTTTAAGATTTATGCAGGATATTTTCTGGTCATTGCCATCATATTTTTTGTGAGTGGAATCTACCAAGCTGTGAAAATGTGTAAAGGCAAACGGAACACAGAGAAATCCTCCGGGACGTGACCCATTTCTCTACTGATAAGCTTTCTACTTCTAGAGGATGGTGCCTGCTTTACAATCCTGTACCAAGCCAGTACACCAAGCAGCGAAGGCGCGTAATACAAATGCGTTTAGATAGAAGCGGTAGACAACGCAGTGATAGAACCTAAACATGACATAGCTGTGGAGACCAGCATACAATAGTCTGCCAATGAGTTTGGGAACACAGCGCCTGGTCTCCCCTTTTTTTTTTTTTTTTTTTTTTTCTTCAGCCATAAACACATCAACCTAAGTGTTTTTTTTTTGTTTTTTTTCCTTCTACAAACTGTCTCTGACATCTTGCTCCTGACATCGTCTTATTCTAAGTATGTCACACACCCCGCTTCAGAATATCCATAACATGTGGGTAATACCGACCTGAAGGGGCATTCCTGCAGAGATGATAGCAAAAAAGAAAGCCCCTCCCTGATCCATAAATACCTGGGACCTCCCACTCATCACCCAGTTTTCCATCTCTGCAGACGGCGAGCAAGTCAGAAGATGATGGCTCCTCCTTGCACATGGGGATTTCAGGTAGCCGGGATGACTCCCGGCCCACTATTTATTTATTTCCGCTTGGACCTTTTTCCCCAGAAATCCATATGCCTCCCAGCCTCGGCTGAGGGTCCAGGCGAGGGTATTTCAGCACATTAGGTGCTCATGAGCTATGCTCTACCGTGAGACCCTATATGAGAGGGTAGGCGGTATTACCGGGTTGGTGACCCCGGTTTGGGATGCCCTGTCCCTTAATTTCATAGTTGTCCCTCCCAGGATCCCCTTTCATAGGTGGGGTGGGGGAGTGTGTACATTCATTAGTTTATTAGTTCTTTTATACAGCTTACATAGTGTGTGTGCGTGTGTTTCACTTTAATTGCAAACGCTGCAGCCTTTGCGGTGCTGGCTGCCTTCTTCCCTCCTTTCTCCCTTCCTCTCTGTTAATGGCGGAGGTTTTCACCTCACGCCATGTTGCTGGGGGGGGGGGGGGGGGGGGCCGGGACTTGTCCCTCCCGTTTTTTTCCCAGGGTGTGTGTGTGTTGTGTTTTTTACTTGGCCGGGCCGGCGACCGCTTCTTACTATTGCGGCGCCGGCCGGCTCTGAGCACTTTGTTTCATGAGGTGATTTAGTTCACCTCACGCTGGCTGGGGAGGGGCAGGACCGGAGTGACGACGCGTCACCGCTCCCCGCCTCCTGCCCTCACTGATGCCACTGCGGAGCGCTTGGAGGGGAGAAGGGGGGGCGTGGCCCGGCCTCGCGCGCGTCCCGCGACTGCGGCCCTGCCTGTTGCTGTGGAGCGTCTGGATCTTCCCTCACGGTCGCCATTTTGGTCGCTGGTTCTGTAAGTGGCCTCTGGCCATTCTTTCTTCTTGTTTGATTGTTGTCTTTTTTCATTAGATTTATCTAAATACAGTCTTTCTGTTCTGTGTTTCAGATGGTGGTTCAGGAGGTCGCCAGTAGCATTTAGGGGGTCCCTCCTGATCCTTATTTCTGGGTTAATTGTTTTGCCATAAATCCTCCCACTCGGGACATTAAAGGGGCATCCCGGGTTGTCTAACGGCGTAATTCCCTGGGTCATAGCGACTTTTCCTAAACAAAGTTCACCTTATGGAGGCATCCCCGGATACTGGGCTCGGGGCCCCTTCGGGGCATCCCCGAAAGTGTATGTTATGTGGGGTATCCATTTCTGGGGACGATGTACTTCTGTGTATACCATGTGCACAGCAGACCATCACGCGGCAGTCCGAACCACAGGCGTCTGGGTCAGCACCGCCGGTCGCTTCATCTCCACCTCCCGCTTTGACACGCGCCCCGTGTGACGTCGTCATGGGCAGGGAGCTGCAATCTGAGATGTGCGCCAGATTGGCTAACCTTGAAAAAATTATCTCCAGCTCGGTGGCCCGTAAGGCTCCGACTAAGAGAAAGCATTTGTCGCCGGCTCCGCTGGCAGAGGACCTGGAGGATGTTAATAATCTGGATTGGTCTGATTATTCCCAGCTAGAGGAAGGGGAAGTTTTTGAGGATTCTGATTTTTCGGACGATGAGCAGTCCTTTGGCACTGATGCCGAGCCGGGGGATTTGGGGAGATCCTCTGATACTCCCCACGCTCTGGCTCTGATGTTGGAGGTGTTGAATCTTTCCCCTCCTGAGGAGGTGTCACAGCAGAAGGGTGAATTGTTTGAGGAATCCAAGCCGCGCTTGGAATTCCCTACACAAAGGCATTTTGACAAAATTATTGACAAAGAATGGGACAGGCCGGCTCGGCTCCCTGGCATCCCTCAGGGATGGGATAGGAAATATCCCTTTCCTTCGGAGGCAGTTAAGCGCTGGGCATCTCCCCCCGAGGTGGATGCGCCGGTTTTGGGGTTGTCCAATTCCTCGGTCTTAAATAGACCTGATTGTTCTATTCTCAAGGATGGAGAGGATAAACGTATTGACCAGATGGCTTGTCATGGTTTTGCTAGCGTTGGGTCAGCCATGCGGCCTGTTTGCGCATCGGCGCTGATGGTGTTGGCTGCCAGGTCCGTGGTTAGGGACCTGTTGACCTCTTCCGGGCTGCGTCCCGGTAGTGCTGAGTTCCTTAGCCTCAAACGGTGTGAGCTGTTTTTATCTTTTGTGTTGACAGCCTTGGATGACACTTTGATGATGTGTGGTAGAACGTCGGCGCTGTTGGTCACTATTCGGCGTTCGGTGTGGCTGCGCCAGTGGGCGGCAGATTTTATGTCCAAAAAGTCACTAACGGCTCTACCCTTTGTTGGGTTACGGCTTTTTGGAGAGACGTTGGACTCTGTCACCAAGGGTGGTAGGTTGCCCCAACGCAAGAAACAACGCCGCCCCTTTCGAGGGGCGCCTTCCTTTACCCCCTCCTTTCGTGGGGCCAGATCTGGCAGGGGATTTGCATTCCCTTCTTCCAGAGGAGATTCTGGGAGCAGGGGCAGAGGTTGTGCACGTCCAGGATTCAGTTGGGGCTCTAAGCCCAAGCCGGCTGCCAAGCCGGCTCAGCAATGAGGGGGCGCCCTCACCCTTGCGGGTGGGGTGACGGCTGCAACTCTTTTCCCAGGTTTGGGATCAAGAGGTCTCGGACCGATGGATCCGGGAAGTGGTGTCTTCTGGTTACAAGCTGGAGTTCGAGCTCCGCCCCCCCTTCCAGATTTTTCAGGTCTCGGATGCCTTCAGAACCTCTGGCGGCGCAGGGGCTTCTGTCGGCAGTGCAGAACCTTATGGACATGGATGTCATTTGCCCAGTGCCTCCTTCGGATCAGGGCAGGGGTTTTTATTCCAATCTGTTCACGGTACCCAAGAAGGACGGATCGGTCCGACCCATCTTGGATCTGAAGTTTCTCAACAGGTTCATCCGGCCTCGGAAATTCCGCATGGAAACACTACGTTCGGCCATTCGCTCTCTTCGTCAGGGAGACTTTCTGACGTCCATAGACATCAAGGTTGCTTATCTACACGTTCCAATTTTTCCAGCACACCAGAGGTTTCTCAGGTTCGTGGTGGAGGATCGTCATTTTCAGTTTGTAGCACTCCCTTTCGGCCTCACCTCGGCCCCTCGGGTGTTCACCAAGGTGCTAGCGGGGGTGATGGCTCTGCTAAGGGTTCAGGGCATCCGCATTGTGCCCTATTTGGACGATCTTCTGATCATGGCCTCCTCCTTCAACCAAGCGGAGTTGGATACCAGAATGGTGGTGTCCACCCTGGAGAGGTTTGGTTGGGTGGTCAACCACCCCAAGTCTTCTCTCTCTCCGTCCAGAGTAGTGACCTTTCTGGGAATGTCTCTGGACACTTCGCAGGCCAGGGTGTTTCTGCCTCAGGCCAAGATTCTTTTGATTCAGGAATTAGCTCGGCTTCTCTTGTCGGCCCCTCGTCCGTCCATTCGGCTAGGGATGAGGCTGGTGGGGTTAATGGTGGCCTCATTCGAGGCAGTTCCCTTTGCGCAGTTTCATACAAGGACGCTTCAGCTTCATCTGTTGAAGGTTTGGGACAAGTCTCCTCTATCGTTGGATCAGTCCTTCCTGATGACCCCCCGAGTTCGTCGATCCCTGCAATGGTGGCTGGGGTCGGCCAATCTGTCGCAGGGCAGATCCTTTCTGGCCCCGTGCTGGGAAACTGTCACCACGGATGCCAGTCTGTCAGGTTGGGGGGGTGTTTGGAAGGACCTCCAGTTTCAGGGTCTGTGGAGTCCTCAGGAGGCTCACGAGCCCATCAATGTTCTGGAGTTGAGGGCCATCAGGTTGGTTCTGTTTCGCTTGACTCATCAGTTGAGAGGCCTGCCAGTTCAGGTCCGGTCGGACAACAGGACGGCGGTTGCTTACATCAATCACCAAGGGGGGACTCGCAGCAGGAGTGCCCTCAGGGAAGTGTCTTTGATTCTGGACTGGGCGGAGAGTCACGTCCCGTGTATCTCAGCAGTCTACATTCCGGGAGTGGAGAACACGGAGGCGGACTTGCTGAGCAGAGCCTCCTCTCGTCAGGGGGAGTGGTCTCTCAGTCCCCAGGTGTTTCGTTCGATATGTCTCAGGTGGGGGTTCCCAGCGGTGGACCTCTTTGCCTCTCGTCACAATCACAAGCTTCCAGTCTTTGTGTCTCTCTCGCAGGACCCTCTGGCTCTGGCAGTGGATGCCATGTCTCTGAACTGGAGGGATCTGGGGTCCCTTTACCTGTTTCCTCCGTTTCCAATGGTAGCCAGAGTGGTGCGCAAGCTGACTCTGGAGGGCGTGTCGGCGATTCTAGTGGCACCAAGGTGGCCAAGGCAGGTTTGGTTCGCAGACCTGGTAAGACTGGCAGAGGATCAGTTCGTTCTGCCTCTTCTGCCGGACCTGCTCACCCAGGGTCGGCTGCGCTATCCCAATTTACCTTCGCTGGCTTTGACGGCGTGGCTGCTGAAACCGCCATCTTAAAGGAAGAAGGTCTTTATGACGCGGTGGTTCAGACTCTCATTAGCGCCAGGAAGCGCTCTTCCTCTACTATTTACTATAGGACTTGGAGGTCCTATATTGACTGGTGTGAAAGTAGGTCTTTCTCTTGTCGGGAGTTTTCCATTTCCAGAATCCTGGAGTTTCTTCAACATGGTCTGGATTTGGGGCTTCAACTTAGTACTTTGAAGGGGCAGGTTTCTGCCCTGGCGGTGTTTTTTCAAAGGTCATTTGCTCTTCATCCCTTAGTCAAGACTTTTTTCCAAGGAGTTACGCATGTACGGCCTCCTAGGAAGCCCTTTGTTCCAGTTTGGGATTTGAACCTGGTTCTTTCTGCTCTTCAGGGTCCCCCGTTTGAGCCCTTGAATGAGATTGCTTTGTCTTCACTTACCCAAAAGGTGGCCTTTTTGGTGGCCATCACTTCGGTCAGGCGTGTTTCTGAGTTGGCAGCTTTATCCATTAAAGCTCCGTACTTCGAAAGGCATCAGGACAAGGTTGTCTTTCGTTTCAAGCCGGATTTTCTTCCTAAGGTGGTCTCTGCCTTTCATCTGAATCAGGACATTGTTCTGCCTTCTCTATGTCCTCACCCCAGTAACGACAAGGAAAGGGCGCTGCATTCCTTGGATGTAGTCCGTGTTGTGAAATATTATCTGGTGGTTACGTCTTCCTTTCGTAAGACTGATGCTTTTTTTGTGGTGCCCTTTGGGCCTAGGAAAGGTTTGGCTCCTGCCAAATCTTCCATTAGTAAATGGATTCGTCGGCCATCATTGGGGCCTATTCTGCCAAGGGGAGGAGTCCCCCTTTTCGTGTTACTGCTCATTCTACTCGTGCGGTTGGAGCGTCCTGGGCTTTCCAGCACCAGGCCTCTGTTGAGCAAGTTTGTAAGGCCGCTACTTGGTCCTCTGTTCACACTTTTTCAAGTTCTGCAAGCTGTTGTGGTTTAAGTTGTGCATTGTTGCCTTGTTTTGGATCCCTGCCCTTGTTATGGACACTGCTATTGGATGTCCCACATGTTATGGATATTCTGAAGCGGGGTGTGTGACATACTTAGAATAATACCATTTTGTGAAATACTCACCTGTAAAATGGGTATTATAAGTGTGTCACACACCCCGCTTCACCCGCCCTTCTTATTTTCGGGATCCTTTATATTGTGAACTTTGCGTTATTTTGATTTATATTTGCCTCTTCCTGGTCCCTTACCTTACTGCTTCTATATACTGGGTGATGAGTGGGAGGTCCCAGGTATTTATGGATCAGGGAGGGGCTTTCTTTTTTGCTATCATCTCTGCAGGAACGCCCCTTCAGGTCGGTATTACCCACATGTTATGGATATTCTGAAGCGGGGTGTGTGACATACTTATAATACCCATTTTACAGGTGAGTAATCACAAAATGGTATTATTTTGCTCCTGTCCTGAGAATTTAGGATGTTAATTCATAGAGGTACTGACTCACAGGGTAACAGCGGAGAACAAAAGTAGTACTCACTGTTCTGCATCCCAACTGATGTTTTTTTAATCCCGTATCTGCACATGTGCCCTTTGCTGTCTGGGCACTGTTGGTGAATTCTGAGCTTGGTCATATGATTTGTTCTGGAAATGGCACTCTATATGCTATGTGGATGGCCAGTATTAAGAATGCATTGTATGTTGTCAGTTAGTATATGTGAAAAAAATGCTATGACATTAGGTATATTTAATTGAATAGTTCCCTTTTTTTTAATTGGGGTAAAACGACACCCTTTCATCCCAAGGTGGATAATCGCATAACTATCTCCTTTCTCTGGCCCACCAAAGAATCCTTCAGTGGGCCCCAGGCGCTGGCCCAGGGCCACTAGCAGGCTGGTAGAACAGATCAATGGAAAAAAAAAAGCTTTTGCGGCTTGACTATCTAATTCTTTTTAAGCAGAGGGGTGTGCCCCAAGGATTATTTCCTCTGGTGGACCCAGGTGCTCCAGTCCAGCCCTGTAAACGGAAGTATATGGTCAGATTTATGGCTAATGGATCTTCGGAAGGATGTTAGAAGGGCAGACTAAATGATCCGTGTGGTCTCCTTCTGCCGCTAACCACCTATGTTTCATGCAGTCTAAAATTTGACGTTCTTTTATTAAGTAGAGGATACTTAACACTGTTGTGTTCCTGTTTTTACTTGTGAAAGGGATTCGTGCTGCAATTGTACATTTCAAAACTCTGTAAAGAGCTACAAAGGTTATGAAGGAAGGCTGGTATATTAAGCAATGTCCAGGCGTTGTCATACATTGCAGAAGTCTTTCATATGCACAGCATAGTCTTCTTTATTTGTTAAACAGCAATTCCACATAAATTACCATTAATGTGCACGTGATATACGTTTTCTGCAGGGTCTGACTTGGTGTCCCACCAATAGAACTGACTCTGTATTATTGACTTACATTCGGGGTCCATGCCCAGAAACATTGTGCCAAACTGTTCTGTGCACTTGGGATGCCAAAAATAAGCTATACATAGTTCAGGTGTTGGTGATAAAGGGGCCCCTGGGACCAAGGGCCTGCCATGGGATTTCCTGGTAATCCTGTGGGCTTGTCTGAACCTGCTTGACTACAAACTGAGGGATGGGTGGAGAGCTTTGAAGTGGATGAAAAGTCCACAAATAACAAAAGTCCAGAGAGCTTGCCTTGCGGACACATGTCCGGGTGCTCCTGCAGCACAAAGCAGACTGTCGGCTGTGATGCTGCTTCTAGGTTCAATTAGTACGGTAAACCTCGCTACATGAACCCACAGGAAGCTGTGGATCACGCAGTCCACAGCTTCTTTCCCGGAGGTCCCCACTGTCAAAGCACAGGCGAATCTCTTGCTCACCTCGCCGCCGCTCGCTGGAAGCAGAAAAGCCGGCCGGACTCCAGGCGTGAGGTAAAAGGCCGTCCCCAGGAGGATTGTGCGGGTGTAGCAAGATGGTGGCGTGGTTTGGGAGCACGCTGCCTGGTAAAGTGAGTAAGTCATTAATATATATATTTATATATTAGACTTTGGGCCCACTTTAAATAATATTTGTATTTATTCTGCCTGATGGGTAAGTTACTAAAGCAGGAAACACTTCTGCTTTATCAGAAAGCTCCCCCCTCAACCCCTGATATGTGTGAGGGATTTTTTTTTTGTTTTACTTGATTCAGCTTTGAAAGTTATTCAAGAAATATATATATATATATAATTAGCAGTTAAAACATTTGTAATTTGAGTGTTCTGTATATTTTGATTGTTTAAAAGAAAACAATTGTGTAATTTGATACAAATGGTAACTTATTTTTGTATTAAAATGACTGAAACAGATAACAATGTTTGTGCTTGTTTTGCTTTTTTTTTTCTTGAAAAGAACCTTGCAACAATATAGATAATGGCGACCAAGGATGTAACTGCAAGGGCTTCAGAGGAGGTGGCCGCATCGGGGAGTTCAGGGGGCCCCATCATTGTTGCTCCACCACTGTAGTTTATCCTTCGTGTTCATGCCCTCATATACATAAAGTGAATGCCCTTTGTCCCTGCTGTTTCCATCTTTAGAGATCAAATAAATATAGCTCCTATCCTAAAACGGAAATAATTTGCACCACACCCAACTCAAGGAATTACCCATCACCCCTTGCAGTGGGCAGAGCCATGCACATCATCTCTGAGCCATCCAAGGCTCTCAGAAGCTGCTGAATGTGTGCAATGCCAATGAGTAACTTTAAATTTACAACAGCCAAAAACCTTCCACTTGTGGACACTTGTTTGGAGTTTTGAGCTCTCATCAGCACTATGGCAGATATGTTTTAGTGTATGTGGAGGTGAGACTTGGTGAGAACCAAAAGTTGCAAGCCAGCACGTGGAGAGACCCATGTTAGGCTTAAAATTGGGGGGGGCTAAATCGACCAAAAGATCCTCTACTACGGAAAAGAGGTGCTTTCCTAGAATGTAATATTTGCATGGCGACTAACACAAGGAATAATAGAATTACCCATCACTCCTTGCAGTGGATGCAAATCATCTTTATGTATCGGAGCCATCCAAGGCACTCGGAAGCCGATGAGTGTGTTCAGTGCCAAGGATTAGCTTTAAATTTACACAGTCAAACACCATCCACTAGTGGACACGTGTTCCAAGCCTTTTGGCTCTCATCACGTCTTTAGAGGTCTAATTGTATCCAATTCAGTTTAAAGCGACAGATAAAAATGGTTAGATTTTATTGCGGCCCCTTGAAGCGGAACAATAAGACAATGTGACCCTTAGACCAAAAAAGATTTTGCACCCTTTCTTTATAAGAATATAAAATGGTCAATCTGCAAAAAATTGTTATGAAATAAACATTTACAAGTGCATCCAAACCAGTGGAGGCTCCGGATGCTTCTGCTGCTGATGCTTGTACCTGCACCAGGCATTTCTGCATAGTTGATATGCAGAGGAGTACCCAGGTGCTCACGCTCCATTCAGCTTTCAGTAAAAGCTGAACAGTGCGCAAGTCGCTGATTGGCTGATGGCTCACGCATGCGCTGTGGGATCAATACAAAGGTGAAGATTTTTTTTTTTTTTTCAGCGATCTGGGGGATTTTACATGGTTAGGCATCCCAACAGAGAGAAGGAATAAAACCTGGGATAGTGAAATTCACTGGTTTTGTTACTTCTTACAATAGTAGTCTCTACGCATCTGTCACATATTAATGTAATGCTCAGGCAGGAAATTCCAAGGCATAAGATATACAATGGTATACAGTGAAGACTGTCAACAAGTAGTGGATACAATTTGGCACAACGGTTATGTCAGGGAACCACAGGTCACGTGATCCAACTAAGAACCAGGGACCTCCGAACACACAGCCCGCTTTCCCAAAACCCCATCTGTTTGCCCCGCCTAGTGGGACTACCAGGCCCAAAGCCTATGGACACACAGATTCTTGGCTAAGGCAAAAAGATCACTCAAGTTAAATAAAAGTTTTAATGCAATAAACATTTGATTATGATGGAATGAATACAAATGTCGTTCTGAGACGAGGGTTACAGTGAGTTGCACACAGAGATACTACAGTCAGAGTTACCTTAAAATACCTTAAAATCTGGCTTGGTGCTGGGACACACAGTGGCCCAGGTATGGTATGATTTGTGTTGGTGCCGGTTTTCTGAGGTGCTTGTGTTTGATTCGAGGAATCTCACGGCCAGGGATCACCTTTGCTTCAGTCTCAGCGGGGCCTTCCTGGCCCAGAGGTGTGAGAGAATCTGCAGGGAGTCTGATCTGCGATTGGCTTAACTCACTCTCCTTCCTGGGGAGATTAGGTCTGGTGCGTGTTTATGGCTAGAAAGGGTGACATTTGCTAAGAACAGAGAATCTTAAAGGGGGAAGCCGGGCATCAGCAATAAAATGACATATATTTGCCCTATTCCTCTCAGGTTACATTAACAAAAGACCTACAACAACATTTAAAGGATCTTCAATAATTTCTGCCAAGTACTGCATGTGTCAACAATCTTCCATTTCTCTTCCTATGTTTGGGCTGTGGGCAGGATTGCAAGACAGAAGCCTGTTCTTACCAAGAATACCTGAGCCTGATTTATGAAGCATCAGTGCCCGTTAAATACAATAAGCACTAAGGATTTGAGCACAGCGTCACTTTATGCTTCACTTAAGAAGTCCTTGTGTGTCCACCAGATGAGGCTGAATTTTTCATCGCTCTGACCGGTGCTCTTATATAAGCAGCGCTGGTTTATAGTGGCGCTGCAGGTTAAGATCCCATAAAGCATAATAGACAGAACTGTATTGTCTGCTTATAAATAATCTTATCGTCCATGTCTAGGCACACAAAATCCCTCCCATACAATGTCACTAAAATAAATGGAGATAGAGTGAGTGTGGGCGTAACATTATTATAAACACAATACTATCTAGAGTTCAGGTCAGAACAGAGACAAAACCTAATGGGGGAGAGTCTGCCATCCTTTCCGATTAAACCACGCAATGCATTTTATCTCAATTTTTGGTTCAATTAAAGGCAATTGAGTGTTTTAACAAACTCAATGGCCTTGATTCACAAAGAGTCACATGGTAGTAAAAAATTCATGAGAGAATTTCACTGTTAGTGAATCGCAGTTAGGAAGACAATGAAAGTCAATGGCACTTTTTACTACAGGTAAAAAGGGGTAAGAAGTTCATTACTTTTTCCAGGAGTAAAAAAGTGTCATTGACTTTCATTGTCTTCCTATCTGGTGATTCACTAATGGTGACATTCTCAGGCTTTTTCTCATGAATTGAATTTTTTACTTACTGTTTTTCAACTCTTACTGAATCAAGGCCATTATATTCAATGTAATGAAGATAGAAAAACTTGGCTTGTATTTTTAAGGGGAGGACAACGTAACTTTTGAGTATTGAGTAAAAGATTTATTGGAAGGGCAGGTGAGGTATTTTTAAGTTGAGTCAGTAAGTAAACATTAGCCGGGGAGACACTGGAAACAATTCCCTTCCGAAGACCAGTTTTAAACAAGATGTGGTCCTAGAAATAAAATATTATACCAAGCATATGCCCAGTTCCCATACAGCTTCTCTACATGCACAGTCCCCGGTTTTCCTTTTTAAAGAGGATCAAAAGCCAGCTCTGGCGTCTAAAATACATTTCATTTTCTGCAGTTTGGGACCCAGGGAAATGTGAGTTTTAGGCATGTTCTGGTCTCAGGAAAACAACTAAAGCAGCCAGATGCCGCCAAATAGTATGAACTTGTCCAAAATCATCTGGGGAATGCAAAATAAAGATAAAAGTTGTTTCCTCAGTAGTTGCTATATTAAGAATGATACAGAGCTGAAAACCGCCAGGGTTTTCTAAACAAACAATAGCTTTGGGACTGAAGAATACATGCTGAAGGCCCGACAAGGTTCTCCTGAGCCAGAAATGACTCAGGCCTGCAGGGAGAAAGAGGTCTTTCTTGGACAAACGTACAAATAATAGAGACAAAGACAAAACACAAACAGGGTGGAGGAGGGAAAGGAATCTTGGGAGGCAATGTTGGGAAGGGTGACCATGCATTCACTACCCAGTTTTCTTGCTCTCCAACTCTTAAAGCAGACCAAAAATAAAAGACCCATAGGGCATCCCCACCTGTTGCAGGTCTGAATGCTCCCGTAGCACACTGCTGCTTCTGCTAGGTGCTTCATGAACCAGTAGGAAGCTGCAGACTATTTGCAGCCCTGCTGCTATGGCGGCCATTGTCCTGTCTCTCGCCGTGGCCCTTGCTTCGCTGATGGGTGGGCGCTCTTTTCGCGCCGCCGGGGGGCGGCCCGCCCCTCGAGGATCACGCCGGAGCTGGCTGCGTGTGTGGATGGCTCCTCTCGTCATATTGCTGCTACTGCTGCTGCTTCTTTGTGCCTGGCGCTCCCCTGCCGCTGCTGCACCTCTGCTACTGTCGGTGTCGTGAGGAGCGTCATTTTGGACCATGACCGGACGGGCGTACCTGCCCCTAGCCCTTCATTGCCTGCGGCCTCCGCTGCTGCACTCAGCCCCATGTGAAGCCCCCCCAGCAGGGGGTCCCATGTTGATTTGGCGCATAGGGTGGCCAGTCTCGAGAGACAGATCTCACGAACGGCCACGATCTAAGAAGGCCACGAGTAAGAGACGGTACATCGAGCCCGTTTACTCGGATAATGACACTCTTTTTGCTGATCTGGGCTCTGTGGAGGAAGGTGAGTTGCCGGATGATTCCCATTCCACTGCGGATTATTCTGCTGGCGAGGATAGTTTGTCTGGTTCTTCCTCGGATGAGGATGCGTGGCTCCCTGATGATACGGAGAAGTTGCTTGCTTCTGTTTTTTTAGACTTTACACATTGTTCCTCCCAGAGCGGCTAAGAGGAAGCAAGGTGATTTGTTTAGGCCTGAAAGACAGAGGCGAGTCTTTCCAGAGCAGGGTTGTCCAACACTACTGTTATGCCTTCTTCTGATACTGCTTTCTTACGTGATCCAGCAGACAAGCGCATGGATCAACTGGTCTGTCATGCCTTCACCTTTGCTGGTGCCTTGTTTCGCCCTGTGTGTGCCGCTGCTATTGTCTCCCTGGCCATCAGAAGGAAGGTGAGACGCCTTGTGGATAGCGCTAAGGGTCGCAAGCGGGCGGAGGAGTATAAGGACCTCAAGGCTTGCATGGATTTCATTACCTTTGTTGTCTCTGCCATGGACGATGGTGTCCAGCTTGGTGCCAGGATCTCGGCCCTGCTTGTTGCACTTCGCCGCTCGCTCTGGTTGCGGCAGTGGTCGGCTGATGCCGCGGCCAAAAAGTCGCTTACTAGTATCCCCTTCGTGGGGCACAGGTTGTTCGGGGAGAATCTGGACCTCCTGGTCAAGGAAGGTAGACTCTCTCAGAGACGGAAACCTGCTCGGCCCTTTCGGAGCTCATCTGCCTATCGCTCCTTTCGAGGAGGAAGAGGCTCTTCATTTTTAGGTGGCCGCAGAGATACCTGGGGTAGAGGTCGGTCCCGCGGCCGACCCAATCCCGCTTGGGGAGCCAAGTCCAAGCCCCCTGCCAAGTCCCCTCAGACATGAGGAGGCGCCCTCACCCATGGATGGGGGGACGGCTTCTGCTATTTGCTCATATTTGGAGACGGCACGTCTCGGATCGGTGGATTCAGGAGGTGGTGTCCTCCGGTTACAAAACAGAGCTGGCAGTCAGGTCGCCCACAAAATTTCTTTCCCAAAACCCATTGAAGGCACAGGGTTTGAGAATGGCCGTGCAACACCTCCTGCGGTTAGGTGTGCTTTGTCCTGTGCCTCATCAGGAACAGTGTCAAGGTTTTTACTCCAATCTGTTCACGGTTCCAAAGAAGGAGAGAACGTTAAGACCTATCCTGGACCTGAAGGGTCTCAACAGGTTTGTCAGAGTCATACATTTCCGCATGGAAACCTTGCAGTCGGCAGTGAGCTCTCTTCGACCCGGCGACTTCATGACTATGGTGGACATCAGGGATGCTTTTCTGCACATCCCGATTTTCATGGGACATCAGAAGTTCCTGAGGTTTGCTCTGGAGGACCAGCAGTACCAGTTTGTGGCTCTGCCATTCGGGATTTCCTCAGCGCCCCGCGTCTTTACCAAGGTGCTGGCGGGCATCATGGCCATCCTGAAGAATCAGGGCATTCGTGTGTTGCCCTATCTGGACGACTTACTGATTGCGGCTCAGTCTCTTCAGCAGGCCGAGAGCGATACCCAGATGGTGTTGTCCACTCTCAAGGCCTTCGTCTGGGTAGTCAATTACCCAAAGTCTTCTATCACTCCCTCAACAGTGAGGTCCTTCCTGGGCAGGACGATAGACACCTCTAAGGTCAAGGTCTTTCTGCCACAGCAGAAGGTTTTGCGCCTCCAGACGCAGGTGCAGGCCTTGCTGTCTTGTCAGCCATCATCGATCCGTCTGGGGATGAGACTGGTGGGCCTAATGGTGTTGTGCTTCGAGGCAGTGCCCTTCGTTCAATTTCACATGAGACCTCTTCAATTGAACCTGTTGACCGGCTGGGACCGAATGCAGGAGTCGCTGGAACAGGAATTTTCACTGTCCCCCCTGGCCAGGCAGTCCCTCTTGTGGTGGTTGGACTCCAGGTACCTGTTGGTGGGCAAGTCCTTTCTGACTTCCCGTTGGGAGATAGTTACCATGGATGCCAGTCTGACCGGCTGGGGAGGCGTTTGGCAGTCTCAGATGATCCAGGGTCAGTGGGGTTCGCAGGAGAACCGCTTACCCATAAATCTCTTGGAGCTGAGAGCGATCCGGTTGGTGCTTCTTCGCTTGACTCCCCATTTAAGGGGTCGTGCAATCCAGGTTCGCTCGGACAATCAGACGGTTGTCGCCTACATCAATCACCAGGGCGGGACTCGGAGCAAGCGAGCCCTCAAGGAGGTGACCCAGATTCTGACTTGGGCAGAGGAGAATGTTCCCTGCATCTCGGCAGTTTACATTCCCGGGGTAGAAAACCAGGAGGCACACTCCTTGAGCAGGAGCGCCTCATGCCTGGAGGAATGGTCTCAGCAACAAGACCTTTCACGCTCTGTGTCTCCGCTGGGGTCAGCCGGACGTGGACCTGTTTGCGTCCAGACACAATCACAAGCTCCCAAGGTTCGTCTCCCTTTCAAGAGATCCTCTGGCCATTGCCTCAGATGCTCTGGCAATTCCCTGGACGGAGTTCAGGCTCCTTTATGCATTCCTTTTCCACTCCTGGGCAGAGTGCTGCGCAAGATAGCCCAGGAAAGGGTACCAACCATCCCGGTGGCTCCTCGATGGCCGAGAAGGAAGTGGTTTGTGGACATAGTTCAGATGTCAGTAGATCGCTACATCATGCCCGATGACCCGGGGCTTCTCACACAGGGGTCGCTGCCGCACCCCAATTTACAGACGCTGGCTTTGACAGCTTGGCTATTGAAACTGACGGAAAAGGGGCTGTCGCCCACGGTTGTACATACCATGATTCAGGCACGGAAGAAGTCTTCCTTCATGATATACTACAGAGTTTGGCACGCCTACATTGCTTGGTGCGAGTCCAAGAGTCTTCCCTGCCGCACATTCTCTATTTCTAGGATTCTGGAGATTTTACAAGGAGATCCATTGCCAATCATAGGTTGATCAAGACCTTTTTCAAAGAGTCACCCATGTCCGCCCACCGCGTAAGTCAGTAATACCAGTGTGGTCCAGGGTCCTCCCTTCAAGCCTTTGTGCGATGCTGCATTGCCTATTTTGACCCTCAAAGTGGTCTTTTTGGTAGCGATCACCTTGGTGCGTTGCGTATCAGAGCTGGCCGCATTTTGTATGAATCCTCCTTATTTTGAGTGGCATAAGGATAAGGTGGTTTTTCGCTTTAACCCTTTAAGTGCCAAGCACGTAACACCTATGGGCTGGCTTGTCCGGGCCTTAAGTGCCAAGCGCGTAGGCGTTATGTGCTTGACTTTCCCCGCTGTTATTTAAAAAAATAATGTAAAAAGATACTCACCCAACCCCTCTATAGAACTGGCCGGGTCTCCTCTTTAATTTGGTGCCCGTGGGGGGGGTCAGATGGCTCCAGGAGAGCCCCCGGAATAGGGCCCCCCTGCTTCGGCAGCAGCAGCTGCTAACTGTAAAAAAAAAATTAAATAAAAATTACGTTTACTTACCTGCGGTCGCGCTGCCTCCCGACAGGTCTCCTCTTCACTGGGGGGACCTCCGATCGCCCCCACAGCCTCTTCTGTGGCAAGGAGAGGGCAGAAATCGCCCTCTCCCCCCACTTCCTGAAACGCGACTGCTAGCCCCGAGTGAGTAAAGTAAAAAAATAAATAAATAAATAACTTTTTTTTTCTTATGTCTCTGTGTGTTTATTTTTACATTTAACCCCTTGTGAACTGGTAAGGGGTCCATGAGACCGGTAGCCACAGGTGACTTGCCATTAACCTCCGGCACCCCTATTACCTGCCTCCCCAAAGCCCAGGGGGGGCAGAAGAGCCCGGGCTGCAGGGTGGGGGGGCCACAAAAGCTGCCCCCCCCCACTCTCTTCCCCCATAGCTGGTCCCGGGCTGGTAATGCTAGGTAAGGGGGACCCCATTTCATTTTTGGGGGTTTAAGGGTTTTAACCCTTAAAATTCCAAATAAAAATGGGGTCCCCCCCCAGCTGCAGCAGGAGAGCAGAAGCCAGGTTGATCAGCGTAGGACACAGGGATGGATGGGAGGTAAGTATTAAAAAGTATTAAAAAAAATAAATAAATAAAATATTTTTTCTGCTTGTTTCTGTGTTTTTTTATTTTACACTTAACCCCTTGTGAACTGGTAAGGGATCCATGAGATCCCTATACCAGTTCACAAGGCTGGGGAGCAGGCAAGTCACCTGCGGCTAGCGGGTCACTTGCCGTTAACCCCCGGCACCCCAATTACCTGCCTCCCCAAAGCCCAGGGGGGCAGAAGAGCCCGGGCCATGGCTATGTGGGCTTGTAGCCTGCAGGGTGGGGGGCCACCAAAGCTGGCCCCCTTGCACCCTGTTCTACAAGCCCCCATAGCTGGTCCAGGGCTGGTTATGATGGGTAAGGGGGACCCATTTTCATTTTTGGGGGTAGTTTTAACCCTTTAACCGCCAGCCTACCTTGAGATTTTGTCACCCTTTGTTGCCAGACCATTTTGCACTATTTTGCGCTCCCCTTGTTCAACTGTGATTTTTGAGGGGATTTCCAGGGATTTCCCAGGAAAATGATATATTGTTTTTTTCAGCATAGTCTGGGCTTTAACATGAAATGTCTTGTTTGTCATTTGTTAGGTGTATTCTTAATATTTTTGGGTGAAATATGTGCAAAAAAAAAAAAAAAAAAAAAAATTTTACATATTGTAGTTTTTTTTGGAATAAAAAATGTAAGTTTGTCAATAAAATCTTATTGCGTGTGAAATCCCAATTTCTCCCGGTTACAGCGGTACCACATATGTATAGGTAGACACCCTTTCCTGCCCAGGAGACTCCCCCAAACTGAAACAGCGCTTTAGGAGATTTTCAGATAAAATACAACTATGCTATGCAATATGCGCACCTTGCGGTTTTTCCAGAAAAACAACCCTTTACATTTAAAATACCCCCAACAAACTATATATTCTCTGGAAGTACACACCTCAGGCTTTCTAGGCGTACCAGGCTTGTGGATGTGGCCATAGTTTTCTGGAAGTAATCCCTCAACGTAATCTTTGGTTGCAAAGAGTTTCCCTAAAAAAAGGATAAAAAAGCAGAATCAAAGCCACATTTTCCTAAAAAAACTATATACAAACAAGAAAAATCAAGTTTAATCTGAAAAAGCAACATCTCCCGAACAGAACGATACCCAACATGCATAGCTTCTGTCAAGGGAAGAGTTGCCAAACACCCCAAAGTAAAGCATGTGCGTAACGGTAATTTTACTTGAAAATTTCAGCTCTGCAGACAAAGTGCGCACCTTGCGATTTTTCAACCAAAACAACCCTTTACATTTGGAATATCCCCCATAAACCATATATTCCCTGAAAGTACACACGTTAAGCTTTCTAAGGGTACCCAGCTTGCTGTAGTGTGCTTATCTTTCTGGAATTAATTCCTCAAAGAATTCTTTGGTTGCGCAGGGTTTCCCTAAAAAATTTATAAAAAAGCTGAATAAAAAACACCTTTTCCTAAAATATAAATATGCAAACCAGAAAAAACAAGCTAAGTCTGAAAGCGCAAGGTCCCCCGAACAGAACAATACCCAACATGCATAGGTACTATTAACCCTTTTAATTGCCAGCCTACTTGAGATTTTGTCACCCTCTGTTGACAGGCCATTTTTCCCCATTTTGCGTCATGTTTTGCGACATGTTTTGCGCCATTTTTGCTGGAACTTTCAGAAAAATTATATATATTTTTTTTTGCAGCAGAGTTTAGACTTTAACATGAAATGTCTTGTTTGTAATTTTTTTTTTTTTTTTTACAATATTATTAAGTGAAAAAAAAAATAAATAAATAAAATTTTTTTTTTAGAAAATTGACTCCTTTATTTTAAATAAAAAATGTATTTTATTAAGGAAAATCATATTGCATGTGAAAGCCCCATTTCTACCGATTAGAACGGTACCACATATTTATCGGTAGCCCCCCGTTCCTGCCCAGGAGACCCCCCCTAACTGAAACAAGTATTTTATAACATTCACAAAAAAAAACACAAAAACCATCCACACTACAAAGGGTTAAATCGAGAAAAAAAATGACATAGGGTCCCCCCTCCCAGGGGAGGGAGACCCCATTTTTTTTTTGATTTTTAAGGGTTAAAAACCCTTAAAAATCCAAAAAAAAATGACGTGGGGTCCCCCTTACCCACAGTAACCAGCCCGGGACCAGCTATGGGGGCTTGTAGGCACAGAGTGGGGGGGCCAGCTTTTGTGGCCCCCCCACCCTGCAGCCTACGAGCCCACATAGCCCATGTGGGCCCGGGCTCTTCTGCCCCCCCCTGGCCTTTGGGGAGGCAGGTAATGGGGGTGCCGGGGGTTAATGGCAAGCCACCCGCTAGCGCAGGTGGCTTGCCATCCCCCCAGCCTTGTGAACTGGTATAGGGGTCATGGACCCCTTACCAGTTCACAAGGGGTTAAATGTAAATAATTACACAGACACAAGCAGAGAAAAAAAAATTTTATTAATTTTTATTTTTTTTTACACTGTACTCACCTCCCATCCATCCTGGAGCACTGTGTCCCTCGGCGATCACTGGCTTCTGCTCACTTGCTAGAAGCCTTTTATAGCTGCTGGATGACAGAACACAAAGGGTTAATCAAAAAAAAAATGACATAGGGTCCCCCCTCCCAGGGGGGGCGGACCCCATTTTTTTTTTGATTTTTAAGGGTTAAAAACCCTTAAAAATCAAAAAAAAAATTGACGTGGGGTCCCCCTTACCCACAGTAACCAGCCCGGGACCAGCTATGGGGGCTTGTAGGCACAGAGTGGGGGGGCCAGCTTTTGTGCCCCCCCCACCCTGCAGCCTACGAGCCCACATAGCCTATGTGGGCCCGGGCTCTTCTGCCCCCCCCTGGCCTTTGGGGAGGCAGGTAATGGGGGTGCCAGGGGTTAATGGCAAGCCACCCGCTAGCGCAGGTGGCTTGCCATCCCCCCAGCCTTGTGAACTGGTATAGGGGTCATGGACCCCTTACCAGTTCACAAGGGGTTAAATGTAAATAATTACACAGACACAAGCAGAGAAAAAAATTTTTTATTAATTTTTATTTTTTTTTACACTGTACTCACCTCCCATCCATCCTGGAGCACTGTGTCCCTCGGCGATCACTGGCTTCTGCTCACTTGCTAGAAGCCTTTTATAGCTGCTGGATGACAGAACACAAAGGGTTAATCAAAAAAAAAAATGACATAGGGTCCCCCCTCCCAGGGGGGGCGGACCCCATTTTTTTTTGATTTTTAAGGGTTAAAAACCCTTAAAAATCAAAAAAAAAATTGACGTGGGGTCCCCCTTACCCACAGTAACCAGCCCGGGACCAGCTATGGGGGCTTGTAGGCACAGAGTGGGGGGGCCAGCTTATGTGGCCCCCCCACCCTGCAGCCTACGAGCCCACATAGCCCATGTGGGCCCGGGCTCTTCTGCCCCCCCCTGGCCTTTGGGGAGGCAGGTAATGGGGGTGCCAGGGGTTAATGGCAAGCCACCCGCTAGTGCAGGTGACTTGCCACCCCCCAAGCCTTGTGAACTGGTATAGGGGTCATGGACCCCTTACCAGTTCACAAGGGGTTAAAAGTATAAATAAAAACAAACACACATGTTTTCAAATATATTTATTAAAAAAAAAAAAACATTTTACCTTTACTCACCTCCGATCTTCAGAAGCAATGTCCCGCGGCGATCTGATGCAGGTGACAGCTGGGCAGAGAAGGGGGGAGGCAGGCGATCGGAGGATCGCCTACCTCCCTCCTTCTCCGCCCAGCCGTCACCGGCATCTGAGAGGAGAACTGCCGGGTGCCCCGATGACACCCGGCGGTGACGTCATTAGCCCCGCCCCGAAGGGGCGGGGCTAAAATCCAAGATGGCGGCCGCCATCGGAAGATGCGACGGAGGGAGGGCTGTTATGCCCCCCTCCAGAAGACAGAAGACCCGGGGGGGTAATCGGAGCCCCCCCCCATGAAGAGGAGAGGCGGCGGGAGTCGGCGGGAGCGGAGGTGAGTAACTGTCATTTTTTTTTTTTTTTTTTTTTAACAGGGAATCCGGCGGCTGCTGAAACGGGGGGGGGGCACCCTATTCCGGGCCCTCCCCTGCAGCCGGAGAAGCCCCGATCGGCGATCGGAGCCCCGCTGGCTGAAGAGGAGACCCGGCCGGACCAAACAAGGGGTCAGGTAAGTGATTTTTTTTTATACTTTTTATTTTATTAATGGGGAAAGTCAGGCACGTAAATTTTACGTGGCTGGCGTTTAACGGTTGGAGAGGCAGCCACGTAAAATTTACGTGGCTGGCGTTTAAAGGGTTAAGGGTTTTTAACCCTATGTCATTTTTTTTTAAATTAACCCCTTATGTTTATAGTGTGGATAGTAGTATTTTATTTGTAAATGTTATAAAGTGCTATTTTCAGTTTAGAGGGTCTCCTGGGCAAGAATGGGGGGGGGCTACCAATACATATGTGGTACCATTGTAATCGGAAGAAATGGGGCTTTCACATGCAATATGGTTTTCTCTAATAAAGTAAATGTTTTATTTAAAATAAAGGAGACAATTTTCTAAAAAATTTTTTTTTATTTTTTTTTGTTCTTTTTACGCAAAAATATTTAAAAAAACAGTAGAAAAATTACAAACAAGACATTTCATGTTGAAGCCTAAACTCTGCTGCAAAAAATATATCTATAATTTTCCTGGAAATTCCTCCAAAAATCATGGTTAAACATGGTGCAAAATTACCTGTCAACAGAGGGTGAAAAATGTTTAAGTAGACGGGCAATTAAAAGAGTTAATAGTACCTATGCATGTGGGGTATTGTTCTGCTCGGGGGATCTTGCACTTTCAGATTTAGCTTCTTTTTTCATGTTTGCATATTGATTTTTTAAGAAAATGTGTTTTTTATTCTGTTTTTTTATAATTTTTTTTGAGGGAAACCTCTTGCAACCTAAGAATTCTTCAAGGGATTACTTCTAAAATGATGAGCCCACTACAACAAGCTGGGTACGCTTATAAAGCTTAATATATGTTCTTTCAGGGAATATATGGTTTCTGGGGGGTATTCCAAATGTAAAGAGTTGTTTTGGTAGAAAAAGTACAAGGTGCGCAATTTGTCTGCAGAGCTGAAATTTTCAAGTAAAATTACCCTTACGCACATGCTTTACTTTGGGGTGTTTGACAGCTCTTTTCTTGACAGTAGCTATGCATGTTGATTGTTCTGTTTGGGGGATGTTGCTTTTTCAGATTGGGCTTGTTTTTTCTTGTTTGCATATTTTTTTTTTAGGAAAATATGAGTTTGATTCTGCTTTTTTATTCTTTTTTAGTGAAACTCAGTGCTACCAAAGAATTCATTGAGGAATTACTTCCGGAAAACTGCACCCATTCAAACAAGCCTGATACACCTAGAAAGCCTGAGGTGTATACTTCCAGGGAATATATAGTTTGTGGGGGGTATTTCAAATGTAAAGGGTTGTTTTTCCTGAAAAACTGCAAGGTGCGCCTAGCGCTTAGCATATTTGTATTTTATCTGAAAATCCCCTAAAGCGCTGTTTCAGTTTGGGGGAATCTCCTGGGCAGGAAAGGGTGTCTACCAATACATATGTGGTATCGCTGTAACCGGGAGAAATTAGGATTTCACACGCAATAAGATTTTATTGACAAAATTACTTTTTTTATTACAAAAAAACTACAAATTGTAAAAAATTTTTTTTTTTTTATTTTTTGCACATATTTCACTCCAAAATATTGAGAATACACCTAAAAAATGACAAAAAAAGACATTTCATGTTAAAGCCCATAGTCTGCTGAAAAAAAGAATATATAATTCCCTGGGAAATCCCTAGAAATCCCTTCAAAAATCACAGCTGAACATGTGGAGCGCAAAATAGTGCAAAAGGGTCTGGCAACAGAGAATGAAGAATGCTCCAGGTAGGCTGGCACTTAAAGGGTTAAACCAGATTTTTTGCCTAAGGTAGTTTCTCCCTTTCACCTTAATGAGGATGTTGTCTTACCTTCCTTGTGTCCAGCACCGACTAATTCTAAGGAAAGGACCCTCCATGCTCTACATGCTGTTCCGCACTGGGGATCCCGCCCTACTGGACACTGCTTTTGGATGTCCCACATGTCATCACTGGGACCACCTGGACTGGATATAGGGAAAAATACAATTCTGTGAAACTCACCTGTAGAATTGTTTTTGAGTATATCCAGTCCAGGTCGTCCCACCCCGCCCTTGTTCATTATCGCCTGTTATGGTGACTACCATCTTTTATTCTTGGACTTGTTGTCCTTAAGGTTTTTTATTGGAGGGAGTACATGCTGAAGCTATGTGAAGTAACATGGTTTCTTGGCCTCCCGGCCTGTCTCCTCTTGTACTGCTTTTTAACCAGTGGGGAATGATAGAGGGACACCTGCCTTTAAAGGGGGCCGGGAGGAGCTGCAGCTTTTTGATCTTGCAGTCGAGCACCCCCTGGGGGCGGAATACCCACATGTCTTCACTGGGACGACCTGGACTGGATATACTCAAAAACAATTCTACAGATGAGTTTCACAGAATTGTATTTTTCTTTACTTGTACACTGAGCCCGCGGCACGACTGCAGCCAGTGCGGCATTACTTGCAGCTCTTTCTGGCTGTGCCTGTAACTGGATGGCTGTGCATTGCCACACACAGCTGAAGGGCACAATAGAATGCGGGCCGACTGTGCATGTGGCTAGGATACATAATGGGATAGTGGTAAAGGTAGGAAAAGCGTGCCAACTGCAGGGTTTCACACAGCGGGGCATCCCAAACCAAGGAGCGGCAGAGGAGCAGACCAAAACCCGGGTCCTTAGATTTTTTTTCTATTTTTAAGTTTAAAAGTATAAAAAAACATAGACATTGAGCCTGCTTTAAAGTCATCAGCTGTGCTTCAATTACAGAGGCCTAAGATCCTGCTGCACTCCTCACAGACAAAGACAAGAAATAGATGCCACTATGAAAATAGTGAAGCCTAAGATCCTGCTGTACTCCTTATAGACAAAGATTTCTACCTCTAAGTTGCCTTTCTCTAATGTGAAACAGCAAAGGGGGTCCCCCCCCCCCCCCGTAGTCTGCATGGTGCTCCCTGCAACCCTCTCCCCAGGTGCCCTGTTACCCTCTCCAGGTACTCTGCAGCCCAAGGTGTGTAGCACCCCTATGCCCATTGCTGCTGCCTTTTCCTTTAGTGTAGCCGTGTTGTTTCATAAAAAAATTGCTGAAAAGACTATTTGTGTGAGTTGATCACCAACAAGATGCTGATTCCTTTGATGAAAATATATTTGCTTTGGCACAGAGGAAATAAATTGGTAATATAATCAAATAATCTTGTAATGACCCTGCAGATAGGATTGTGATTGTGTTTAGTCTGTTAGCCAACGCTGGCTGCAGATCTAATATTTTTCCTGATTTGGGTTAAATACAATAGACTTAGCCTGGACAATCCCTTTAATTACTAGTACTGCTGATGATGCAGTACAGTAGCCGAACCTTTACCAGTTGGGGGCATGAGGTGCTGCTGTGTGCAGCCATTTATGGATCCTCCGGTTGGATGGCACACCAGTGGATGGGTTAGTGTCCACAGGCCTGGTCCCTCCCTGGCACAAATAGGTTTCAGCTCAGCTTTAAGGGAAGCTTATGAAAAAATCCTCATTGAAAAATGATGTTTCCATTTTTTCCTTTTACAGGGAGTTTTTGGAGAAAGTTTAAATCTCATAAATGAGAAATTTAAAGGAAACCCCTGGTTTTGTCCATTTTTTAGTGTTCTGCCTTATTTTCTCTTTTGGAATGTAAAATAAACATTTGTATTAGGACTGTGCCCCCTTACCTGTAATTTTAGCACACAAAAGTAAGGATCTCCCCAGGTGAACTCTGCCTGTAACCCTTTAGCTACTGGTACACAAGATTGTGATCCCCCATCTGCAGAGTTTAAATTAGATCAGATGGGGTTAAAACTGTTGTTGCTGCCTATGCTATGATCAGATGATTAACAAACCAGAGTCAGTAAGACTCTCATATTTACTCAAAAACACTACTTTGCTGTACATTGCTAATCTAAACATATTGTTACTACTGAAAACAGTTGCATTTTATAACAAAGCTTTGCAAACAAACAAACAAAATAACAGATAAGCTCAGCACATTGAGCACATCATTTTGGCACTTGGTAACTTGGAAACTTGGAAAGTGGAATTACTTTTTAAAGCAGAACAAATCTGGGAATTTGGCCCCCGTATTGAAATGCCCCGCTGTGTGAAACCCCCCATAAAACCCACTAAACTCCCCTTTCCCCGCTTCATCTATCTGAATGGCTGGCGCAGGAGCACACGCATGCTGTCGGGGATGCAGCAACAATAAGAGCCATCTGCGGAATGACATAGTCACGGCATGCAGTTCTTATTGGACAAGAGTCAGGTGAGTTTTTATGAGCACCCTGGGGGCTTTCACACAGCAGGGCATCCCATTCAGGATGCCTACGGAAAAGCCAGCTGCAGCCCTGGAATCTTTTACATTTCAGGCTGGTGGGTTTTGTTCTGCTTTAAGTTAAAATGTAATGAGGCTTCAGTATTGTCAGTCTTATGTGGACTATTTTTTTTCCATATTAGCTAGTATTTTTTGCAAGCAGAAAAAAGGAGAAATCCTTAAAAATCAGGCAAAATTTATATGAAATAGTTATATATTATGTTTATAATCGTAAACATCTACAAAAAGAAGAAATGCGAATCTCCATCACTAGGGGGCACCAGAGCTCTCCTTATTTATGCTCACAAATTCATGCACACGATAAACCCATTTATACATAATGATTTTGAAGAATTTGCTGACAGGAGTCATTTTATGGTGTTTTTCCCAAAAAAGAAAACACTCAAAAGTGCGGCATGCATATCTAAGGCTAATGGAACTTTAAGTAGACAGTTTTGTGCCGGCAGAATGAAGCAGAAGATGTCTCAAGAGGGCGACACAGGCACCAGCTAAGGAAACTGTTTTTTTTTTTTTACTTACCATTGCTGGGGAGCCTGCAGATTTATTTACAACCTGCTGAGCACAACCCCCTATTCTGTCTTCCAACCTGACATACAGTACACGTCAAATTCCCAGGGCCATATTTCCCTTCTGGCAAACTAGGCAGGCCATGCCTAGGGCAGCCACCTGCAGGGGCACTGCATTTTGGGCCTTTACAGCTATAGTAAACGAAATCTAATTGAATGCTCTATAATACCTTCACACAAGTATCCCCCAGCCACAAAAAATGCAAATAGTGTGTGGGTGGAGGGGGGAGATGGTGCTGCCCACTATATCTAATATACCTGCCTCCACCACGGTCATATGACTCCTTGCGTCTCCTTTCTCCCCAAGTAAGTGGAAACCTCCCACAAATTTTCATACAGTAGAGACGCTAATCAAATTGGTCCAAAAAGATGTATCAAGGATAAGGTGTCAGCCCTCCAAGACGGGGCTGGGCATCCAGGCAATTTTACCAAAGCAGAATGGGAAGCCTTGATGAGCCGATGAATTTCACATGGACAGTAAATTGCTGATTTCCCACAAGATGGGGCTACTGCTATACAGATGCCTAGTTTCAATGTGAACTCATTGTAATATTGTTTTTATTTGTTTCTCTTTAAAAAGACAGGATTGGTTCCCCAATAAGATGTGATTCCCTTTGAAGCTAATTTTTTTATGTCACATTCTGATCCACTTGCAACGGCTGGTGCACATTCCTGTGCTCCTGTGCAGCTCCATCTTCGGACTGGCACTGATGTAGTGCTGGCTGCAAATGATTGGCGTGGGGCCGGGATGTTCAGCAACTAGAAGTGACGAACTGGGTCATGACCCGCAAAATGCACGTCAGTGGTGTCACGCGGCTAGATCAGGGAAATCAATAGGGTTTTAAGGTAGCAAACATTGTGGTTTCAATAGCGTTTCAATTTTCACACCTTATCCCCCTTGGGAACAATGTAAAATGGGCCTTTCAAAGCACCTATGTATTCTAAGTGAAACTGATTTATTTGCATTAAAGGAGCACTATCACAAAATTGTGTAATATTAAAAATCCATAAAAGCACATTGGCTAATGAGAGGAGGAGTCAATTATACACCCAAACTAAATAGATCTCCAGCCAAGCTTGTGGTATATTATTATTATTGGGAATAAAATCCAGGGGTGACAGTTATAGCTCTGTCACCCCTGATTTCCTCTTCCATTAACCCTTTAAATGCCAAGCACGTAGTTTCTACGTGGTTGCTTCTCCAAACGTTAAGTGCCAAGCACATAGAAACTATGTGCTTGGCATTTACCTACCTTCTGGCCATCGGGGGTCCCTGGGGGCTGTGCTGCTGGGCAGATCATGTCCTGCGCCATCTTGGGGTCAGGTCCGGGTCACAGGAATGACTTTTCTGTGACCCCATTCTCAGGAGCCAATCAGCATGAAGCACCAATGTCATCAGCCGGCGCCTGCACTAGCTGTATAAATAGCTGGTGCAGGCGCCAAGTTTCCTCATCCAGGACCGCGTGACAGGTAGGGAGGGTTGCAGGCGGCTGTTCTGAGGGGGTGGGGATGTGTGGGGGTAGCAGCGTCCGGCGGATGTGGCGGTGGCGCCCGGCGAATGCGGCGGTGGCTGCAGCGCTAGTGCTTGTTGGTGGGGTACTTTTTGATCGATCGATTGGTCAATCTTGGAGGGGGCTGCCACCCTGCCTGATCAATCGATTGATCGATCTTGGAGGGGGCTGCCACCCTGCCTGATCGATCGAACGATCTTGGAGGGGGCTGCCACCCTGCACGATCGATTGATCAATCTTAGAGGGGGGTTCCACCCTGCCCGATCGATCTTGTAGGGGGCTGCCACCCTGCCCGATCGATCGTGGTGGGGGCTGCCACCCTGCCCGATCGATTAATCTTGGAGGGGGCTGCCACCCTTCCCGATCGATCTTAGAGGGGGCTGCCACCCTTCCCGATCGATCTTGGAGGGGGCAGCCACCCTGCCCGATCGATTGATCTTGGAGGGGGCAGCCGCCTGCCCGATCGATTGATCTTGGAGGGGGCTGCTGCCCGATCGATCGATCTTGGAGGGGGCTGCTGCCCGATCGATCGATCTTGGAGGGGGCTGCTGCCCAATCGATCGATCTTGGAGGGGGCTGCTGCCTGATCGATCGATCTTGGAGGGGGCTGCTGCCCGATCGATCGATCTTGGAGGGGGCTGCTGCCCGATCAATCGATCTTGGAGGGGGCTGCTGCCCGATCAATCGATCTTGGAGGGGGCTGCCACCCTGCCCGATTGATCGATCTTGGAAAGGAAGGCTGCAGACGGTTTTTCTGGGGGGTGGGGGTGTGCTAGGTCGCCGCTCCAGTGCAATCCTCCGATCGCAGCGGCGGCTGCAGCAGCAGCATAGATTGTTGGTGTGGGTTGTTCTCGACCGTAAGGGGTGGTACCTTGGTGTGCGGGGGGGGGGTCCTCCTGTCATGCTGCCTAAGGGTGTCCTCTTGCCATGATCATGCCTTGGGGTGAGGGGCCGTTGCCATCCACCATCCTGCCTGTGATGGATTGGGGGGTTTGTACCCGCTGCCACTGATTTTGGGGGGGGGGGTAATCCTGCCATGCCTGTGATAGGGGGTTGCTGCCCCACTGCCTGTAACTAATCTTCCTGTTCACTTTCTTCAGAGCCTGTGGATCGTCGCCGTTGCCACCTGTGGATCGTTGCCACCTGCGGATCGTCGCCGTTGCCGCCTGCGGTTCGTCGCCGTTGCCGCCTGTGGTTAGTCGCCGCCTGTGGATCGTCGCCGTTGCCACCTGTGGATCGTCGCCGCTGCCGGCTGTGGATCGTTGCCACCTGCGGATCGTCGCCGTTGCCGCCTGCGGATCGTCGCCGTTGCAGCCTGCGGATCGTCGCCGTTGCCCCCTGCGGATCGTCGCCGTTGCCCCCTGCGGATCGTCGCCGTTGCCGCCTGTGGATCGTCGGCATTGCGCCTGCGGATCGTCGCCGTGGCCGCCTGCGGTTCGTTGCCATTGCCGCCTGTGGTTCGTCGCCGCCTGTGGATCATCTCTGTCGCCACCCTTCTAGCCCCCTTTTTCCCCCTTTGGTACCCAGTCCCCCTTTTTCTCCTATTCCCCTCCCCCTCCCCCACCATGAATCGGCCCATTTGAAGCTGCTCCAGACTCCACCGCTTCGCTTCGCATTCTAACGTATTGGACATACACATTTAATTTCTAGAGGTTATGTTGTTTTTTTTTTTTTTTTTACACTTTAGCTACACATTGCACTTTTTTTTTTCTTCAATTTAGGTACACTTGTTTGTAATATACTGACTGCATTTTGATTTGTTTGTTTTTCTTCCTTAACATTGTGTTATGTTTAGTGTTTTCTACTGTGTAATTTTAATTTACTTTGTTTAGTCCTAGCCTTTAGTTTTTTTTTTAGCTTTTTTTTTCCAATCAGAATTGGATATGGATAGGAGGAGGTTCACTGCTCAAGAAGCTGCGGCTTACTTGATGGCCTCTGACTCAGAGGACTTTAGTGAGTCAGGTTCAGAGTATCTGCCCTCTGAGTCAGAGAGTGGCTCCTCTACCGAGGAGACACAGCCACGCAGTGGTACCAGTACAGGTAGTCAACGTAGAAGGGCTAGTGCCTCGCAAGATGAGGCCACGCTGGGGGAAAGTGTAGGGCAGGTGGAGGCAGGGCAGGTGGAGGCATCGAGTGCTGCAGCTGGTCCAGGAGAGCTGGCGTGGAGGCCTCCTAGTAATTATTCCCCCGATATTCCCCCCTTTAATTCGGTCCCTGGAGTCAACATAGACACAAGTAACTTACGTCTTGTTGACTTCTTCTATCTGTTTGTTACAGAGGCCATCCTACAGGATATGGTCCTCTGAACAAACCGTTATGCTGAGCAGGTAATGGCACAAAACCCCCGACAGAGGCACGCCTGAGCTCAGGCATGGCACCCCACCAATATAAGTGAGATGAAAAAGTTTTGGGGGCTCACTTTGGCAACGGGTCTTCTCATAAAATTTAGCCCAGCATAATACTGGGATACCCAATCCATATTGGCAACACCCTTATTTCCGGCAATAATGTCCAGAAACCGGTATCAAATTTTACTACGGTTTCTACATTTCAACGACAACGCCACTGCTGTTCCCCGTGATATGACAGGCTTCATAAAATACGGCCCCTAGTTGAAAGCCTGTCAGAGCGCTTTGCAGATGTGTACACCCCCTCCCAAAATGCAACTATCGATGAGTCAAATGCTATGGGATAAAGTTTTATAAATTGTGCGAAAGTACGACCGGGTACACAAATTTTTTTAGAATCTATCAAGGAAGGGACACGCAACTAGAACCATCTGGCTGTCCCCTTGATTTGAGTGTCAGTGGCCGGATCGTTTGGGAGCTCATCACCCCACTACTAGGGAGGTGGTACCACTTATATGTGGATAATTTTTATTCCAGCGTCCCCCTGTTTAGGAAAGGCTTGCCAAGGACATTGCTGAATAAAAAACTAAAGCGTGGGGAGTCTTACGCCCTGAGAAGCGATGAGCTCCTGGCCGTTAAATTTATGGATAAAAAAAATGTGTTCTTGCTGACTACCATCCACAACGAGTCAGTAACAAGTGTAAGGCAACGTGGTCCCCAAGCCCCTAGCCAAAAGCCATATTGTATCAGAGATTACAAGTTCATGGGTGGCGTGGATAAAACCGATCAAATTCTCACATACTACAACGCCACCCGAAAATAGCGAGCCTGGTACAAAAAAGTTGCAATTCATTTGATCCAGTTAGCAACTTTTAACAGCTTCATTGTCTTCAAGGCAGCCGTACCAGGCTCCAATTTGACCTTTATCCAGTACCAGCAGCAGTTACTCCCTTCTTTGCTTTTTGGGTATGGTGAGGAGCCACCAGACTTAGCTGGTAATGACAATGAGTGCAGGCTAATTGGAAAGCACTTTATAAAGTGCATTCCCTCCACTGATAAAAAAAAGTATTCCCAAAAGGCCTGCAGGGTATGTAGGAAGCGTGGCATTAGGAAGGATGTCCCGACATGTCCCAGCCCGACATGTCCCAGTCAACCAGGTCTGTGTTTTGAGGGTTGTTTTGAAGTTTATCATACTCAGTTGGATTTTTTATTTTTTTCTGCATACTTTTAATTTTAGACTATATTTTTGAGTTAGAGTTAACCCCTGCCCTGCCACGCTCCACTGAAACTGAAGCAGAACACAGGTTACAAAGGCAGAAAACACTTACCTCGCCTGCAGGCAAGAGCCAGCTACTTGGTGGCCCCATTTTGGGCAAAAAATAGAGTGGCTTCCCTGCTCTGTACATGGCCCCACCCGTCCATTCACTTCAATGGACAGGCAGGAGCAGGTACATAGCAGGGGTTGCCACTTTGTGTCTTATGTGCAGCGGTCGTACTGGCCCGAAGAACGGCACTAAACGGTGGGCATTGTACGGATTTTTTTTCTCTGTAACTCCCCGGCTTAGCACCAGGGGACGGTGGCAGGGTTAGCCTGAGACTGGACCTCCACTATAATGTATACGTTTTCTGTGTGGTCAGTATATATATATATATATATATATATATATATATATATATTTTTTTTTTTTTTTTTTAGTTTCTTACGTTACTGATGCAAAGGGAAGCGCTGGAGCAGGAGCAGCTTGGATATTTGAGACACATGATGATTAAAATGTGGGCCCAGTTTCAGGATCTTGCTAACAGATCTTATAATCTGATGTTACAGCTACTGTATCCTAATTGCACCTCACAGCTAACCCTGACTGCACCTCTTAGTACCGTCAAGAAATTTGGGTTGTTTGGTGTGTCTTTTATAGCACATGCTATACTTTTGGGTGTTTGGCAACCCTAACCTTGAAAGTAGCTTTGCATGTTGGATATTGTTCTGTTCAGTGGACCTTCAGATTTAGCTAGTTTTTGCATATTGCTTTTTTATTAAAATGTGGTGTGGATTGTGCTTTTTTAGTATTTTTGCAGGGAAATGCTGTACCCGCACGTGACACCTGTGAATTCTGCAAGAGTTTTGAAAGAAAGCTTCTCCCACTACAATTAAGCCGGGGTACTCTAAAGCTTGAGGTATGTACTTTTAAAAGATGGTTTTATGGTTTGTGGGAGGTATTTTATATGTAAAGGGTCGTTTTGGTTAAAAAAGTGTAAGGTGCGCACTTTGTCAGCAGAGCTGAAATAATGAGGTGAAATTACCTTTACGAGCATGCTTTAGGTTTGGGTGTTTGGCAACCCTACCCTGCGAAGTAGCTGTGTATGTTGGGTGTTGTTCTGTTCAGGGGACCTTGCGCTTTCAGATTTAGTGTGTTTTTTCTTGTTGGCATATTATTTTTTTATTAAAATGTGGTGTGGATTGTGCTTTTTTAGTATTTTTGCAGGGAAATGCTGTGCAACCAATGAATTCTTCACACGTTTGCGTCCAGAAAGCTTGCCCACAACTACCAACTACTTTCATGGAATATATACTTTGTGGGGGTATTTCAAATGTAAAGGGTTGTTTTTCTTGAAAAACTGCAAGGTGCTCATAGCAGTTGTATTTTATCTGAAAATTTCCTAAAGCACTGTCTCAATTTGGGGGTGTCTCCTGGGCAGGAAAGGGTGTCTACCAGTACATATGTGGTACCATTGTAACCGGGAGAAATGGGGCTTTCACACGCAATACAATTTTATTGATAAAATTAATTTTTTTTCTTACAAAAACACTACACAATGTGACAAATAGCATTTTTTATTTTTTTTACTACATATTTCACCCCAAAATATTGCTTAAGTACTGAAAAAAATTACAAACAGGATATTCTATGTTAAAGCCCAAATTGTGCCAAAAAAACAATATATAACTTTCCTAGGAAATCCCCAAACATTCCTTCAAAAATTACACTTAAACATGTGGAGCACAAAATGATGAAAAATAGTCTGGCAACAAAGGGTGACAAAATCTCCAGTTAGGCTGGCACTTAAAGGGTATAAAAGAAAGAAACAAGCCTGGCTGGTATGGAGAACATCTGGAGCCAAACATTGGGAAAGACAACACTGTAGGTAAAGAGGGGTTAATAGGCCCTTGCCCTCCCGCCCACTTCCTATAGGGAATGGGAGGGGGGAATGCCACACTGCCTATGGGGAATGGGAGGGGGGATGCCACACTGCCTATGGGAATGGGAGGGGGGAATGCCACACTGCCTATGGGAATGGGAGGGCGGAATGCCACACTGCCTATGGGGAATGGGAGGGGGGGAATGCCACACTGCCTATGGGAATGGGAGGGGGGAATGCCACACTGCCTATGGGAATGGGAGGGGGGAATGCCACACTGCCTATGGGAATGGGAGGGCGGAATGCCACACTGCCTATGGGGAATGCCACACTGCCTATGGGAATGGGAGGGGGGAATGCCACACTGCCTATGGGAATGGGAGGGGGGAATGCCACACTGCCTATGGGAATGGGAGGGGGGAATGCCACACTGCCTATGGGAATGGGAAGGGGGATGCCACACTGCCTATGGGAATGGGAGGAGGGATGCCACACTGCCTATGGGAATGGGAGGGGGGAATGCCACACTGCCTATGGGAATGGGAGGGGGGATGCCACACTGCCTATGGGAATGGGAGGAGGGATGCCACACTGCCTATGGGAATGGGAGGGGGGAATGCCACACTGCCTATGGGAATGGGAGGGCGGAATGCCACACTGCCTATGGGGAATGCCACACTGCCTATGGGAATGGGAGGGGGGAATGCCACACTGCCTATGGGAATGGGAGGGGGGAATGCCACACTGCCTATGGGAATGGGAGGGGGGAATGCCACACTGCCTATGGGAATGGGAAGGGGGATGCCACACTGCCTATGGGAATGGGAGGAGGGATGCCACACTGCCTATGGGAATGGGAGGGGGGAATGCCACACTGCCTATGGGAATGGGAGGGGGGATGCCACACTGCCTATGGGAATGGGAGGAGGGATGCCACACTGCCTATGGGAATGGGAGGGGGGAATGCCACACTGCCTATGGGAATGGGAGGGCGGAATGCCACACTGCCTATGGGGAATGCCACACTGCCTATGGGAATGGGAGGGGGGAATGCCACACTGCCTATGGGAATGGGAAGGGGGATGCCACACTGCCTATGGGAATGGGGATGCCACACTGCCTATGCGGATGGGATGGGTCAATGCCACACTGGCTGTGGAATAGGAGGGGGAATGTCACACTGCCCATAGGGGATGGACTACCACGCCATCCTGTAATGGGGGGCATTCTGCACCTTGCCTATTATTAGGTTTTGGAGGGGATGGTGTTTTAGCACAACATTTGGTTCAGAATATTTATTTTCTTATTTTCCTCCTCCAAATCCTAGGTGCATCCTATGGACATGGTTTTATAGGGCGAAAAATATGTTAAAACATATTATTATTACTCCTCTTATTAAAGCATAATCAAAATTAAACTAAATGTATGGGTCACAAGGCCATGATGTAATAGCAAAAATTGCATCAGCCCAGCAGTATAAAACTTACCTAGTCCCGAGATAAGCCTCCCCTTGGTCACTGGGGCGGATTGGTCATGGGGAGACCCGGGCAAATTTGCCCTGTGAGCCGCACTGCTTTGGGGCAGTCTGGGCTGCTAAATATATCAACACTCCCATTCAATCCCTGCCTACCCCCAGCCCCACACCCCCTTCCCCACTCTACCCCCTTACCCAAGCAGCCCCAGCCCATGACCCCCCTAATTATTTAGCCTCAGCTTTGATGCAAACTGGCTGACTGGGCAGCAAACAGCAGAGATGCCAGTGCTGCTCACTAATGACCTACAGAACAAGCAGCCCCATGTGCTTCCATGTGCCACCCAGAGTGACTAGCTAATTTATTCATGGCAATGGACCCCCCAATTGAAATAAATGCAGTCACCGATATTGACGTGGGGGGGCGTTTAGCAGTAGAGACTTCATCTTAAGACAGTAAGTTTTATACTACCAGACTAGAATGGGAGACTATTCCTTTAAAGTGGACCAACACCCAGCCCTTTTTTTTTTTTTTTACAAAAAATGCAGCATAACCCGATTAACAATGTAAAGAAAAAAAAAATTACCTCCGACGCTCCCTCGGCGCGTCGCCACAATTTAAATTTTCGGCCGCCATCTTCGATTTGGTCCCAAAGGAAGAGATCCTTTGACCTCTGCTGGCTGAAAATCGCGCGCATGCGCAGTAGTTAGGTGAAGCGCTGCTTGCATCGGGAACGAGCGGCGCTTCACCTGACACTACTGCGCATGCGCAATTCTACTGAGACGGGAGGGGACGGTGTCGAGGCGGGGGCGCGCGCGGCTCAGAAGGGGCGAGGAGCGCGCAGCGTCCAGACAGAGAGAGGAAGAGCGGTTCGCGAGGAGAAGCTGACTTCAGGAGAAGAGACAAGTAACGCGAGAACAAAGAAGAGCTCGGACGGGCGACGGACGGACAAGAAATGCTAATGACCGGACAAGATATGTTAATGACCGGACAAGAGCTGGAGAGCGGGACTTCCGGTGGAGGATTCAGAAGATTCCAGGCGCAGCGAGGCACAGAAGGCTCCAACAGTGATCAAAAGGTAAGTGTCTTTTACTATTAAAGTGAATAGAGTTAAGTAGTTTTTGAGGGTGTTGGTCCACTTTAATTTACTACTAGTAGATGCATTTGAACTGATGACAGTGATTGCTACACATCATGTACTAGAGACTGATATATTGTAAGTATAGCAGCAACTCTCTGCAGGACTCATGACACTGGCCATGTTTGTTTGCTGTGTGATAGAAGTGTTTATGTTGCTGTTTGCTGAGCTTTCAGCACAGAGTGATCAGTGTTGTAAAGCAAGCCTCTTGTTGTCACAGGCAGCATCCAGAGATAAAACATTCAGCTCACAAAAGAGACTTAAAGCGGTCCTTCACTCTGAATAAGAGTCTATCTTATATGTTTCCCACACCCTGTACATACAGATTGTCCACATTAAAAATCATCCTACCTGCATCTACTGCATGTTATGAGCCTTTAAACATCCAAGATGGCGGCTTATGGAAGCCGCCATCTTATCAGGCAGCCTGCAGACAGGAAGTGCTTCCTGATTGTGCTGCTCTGCATTCTGGGACCGCTGACCTTTACCTGACCCCAGCTCTGCTCTGTCTGAGCAAAGCACAGCTATATCCCGCCCCCCTGTACCTTATCCCACTCTCCTCTCCTCAGTAAGTGTGATGCCTCTGAGTCAAGATGGCGGCGCCCGTATCCTAAAGTCCTGAAAAGAGTTGCAGCCCAGTGGGGGAAAGAATAATAAGTTAGTGACTAAAAACGGAAAATATATTAATTTTAGATGCTGGGGAATCGTTTTATATGGGTTTGGGCTTTTCATTAAATCACGCTGAAGGTCCGGTTTAAACTGGACCTTCAGAATGATTTAATGAAAAGCCCAAACCCTTAAAAAACTATTTCCCAGCATCTAAAATTAATATAAGTTTTTAGTCACTTATTATTCTTTCCCACTCCGGGCTACAACTCTGTTCAGGACTCTAGGATACGGGCGCTGCCATCTTGAATCAGAAGCATCACACATACTGATGAGAGGAGAGCGGGATAAAGTACAGGGAGCGGGGTTTAGCTGTGCTTTGCACAGACAGAGCAGAGCTGGGGTCAGGGAGAAGACAGGAATCCCAGAATGCAGAGCAACACAGTTAGAAGACACTTTCTGTTTGCAGGCTGCCTGAAGCTCCATGAGCCGCCATCTTGGATGTTTAAAGGCTCATAACATGCAGTAGACGCAGGTAGGTGTACTTTTAATGTGGGCAATCTGTATGTACAGGGTGTGGGAAACATAAGATAGACTTGTTCAGGGTTTAAAGGAGTCATGACCGATGAAGCATTTATGTCCTCCATATTTCCTCTACATTTTGCAGAAATTTAAACTGAGTTGATGATGATAACCTGAACTTGACAAAATAACTATAATCAAAAAGTAAATTTAAGCTGAAAATAGAAGGTTTACAATATGAAATGACACTCAAGGTCTCACTAACCATAAAGACCTAATGCACAACAACTTGCACACAATGAAGCCCCTGAATAAGTGCACAAACCCAGGATTGACGTAAATCAAGGCCCATTTAACTGGTTTGAAAATCGTGTCCCATTAAATTCAATAAACACTTTCACACACTTCCCATGTTGGCAAATGGAGCATGCAGAGTTAGGACCACAAGCGTGAATCATGGGTAGCCTCTAGTACTCTATGGGTGATGCAAAGCTCATGTATACCGTGTTTCCCTGATAGTATGACACCCCCGATTGTAAGACGTATCGGGAGTTTCAGAGGGGTCGGCTAATATAAGCCGTACCCCGAAAGTAAGACATATGTCTTACTTTCGGGGAAACACGGGGGTATTGCCGCCTCCCTCTCATCTAGCTGCGCGCCGCCTCCTGCCCACGTCCGCACCGTCCCCCTCTCCATACGTCGCCGCATCTGCCATTTCCCTCTGATCTTAATGAGCGCCGCCTCCTGCCCACGCCTGAGCCGTCCCCCTCTCCATACGTCACCGCGCCGTCTCCTGCACTTGTCACTGCCGCCTCCTGCTTAAAATACGGTAATGCACACAGTATTAATCATACATCAGTAAAACTTACACACTGGCATACTGGGGTATCATCTGCTGTATCACACTGGGTTAGATACAGGTATAGGTACAGGTGTGCCCACATGAGCTGTTTGACGGCTTAGGATGACCCTATGCAAATTTACTCGGGCACGTCCCTACTCCAAAGAAACCTCCCCCCCCCGCCGTCACAGAAGGTAAAATGCATATACACTAAAAAAACACATTTTACACAGTTTTTTTAGCTGTCTTTGCCCCTTTAACTGCGGGATGCGGACGGTTAGAGCGGGATGAGCGGAGGGATGTGGAGGCCGCGGGAGCAGCAGTAATGTTTTCCGTGGTCCATCAGGACCATGGACAACATACAAAAACACGCTGTGTGGGATACTGTATGGGGCTGTAACCCTATGGGAGACTGTGATATGGAACCACAAGCAGTGCTTATACCGTATGCTATATTTTAGCCCCTAGACATGAGCGCTTCCGGTTCCAGTGGTAAAAGGAAGAGTTACACCGTGGAGTATAAAAAAGCGATTGTTGAAGAATCTTGGGGTAAAAATGTAGTGCAGTTCTGCAAGGAGAAAATGTTGGATCACCGACTGGTCCAAAAATGGCGTGCAGAATACACCAACCTGAGTGAAAAAGTGGAGAGCGGAATGGCTAAAAAGCGCAAGATTGGATGTGGTCGGCAACCAATGTATACAGAGCTGGAAAGCCTGGTCTCTGAGTGGGTTGCAGACAGGAGAGCAAAGACATTGGTGGTGACCAGGGCTCAGATTCAGGAATATGCCCTTGCAGTGTCGCCACAGTTTGACATTTCCCCTGAACAATTCAAGGCATCACAGCACTGGGTGGATAACTTTCTTGAACGCAATGACCTGTCTTTGAGAAGATCCACAACCCTCTTTAGGTTGGAAGATGCTGAGATTGCTAAACGTGCATTAGCCTACAAGAAGTTTGTGGATGACATTGACTTCTCTAAATACAGTCTTTGTAACATGATCGCCATGGATGAAACTGCCGTGTTCATGGGCCAAGCAGCTCAAACCACCATTGATCAACGAGGTGCCTCCTCAGTGTACGTTCCCTCCACCGCTTATGAAAGTGCACGTGTCACCTGCATTTTGACGATTCGTCTGGATGGCACTAAAGCAACACCGCTACTCATTGCAAAGGGCAAGAAGGAGAAGATTGAGCGGGTTTCTGGCATTTATGTGCTGGAAACTGAAAAAGCCTGGGCCACACAAGATGTTATAAGAAAGTGGCTTGATTTAATGCTGCCGCTTGTAATGCGCGGGAACAAAAGAGGGATGCTGATCTGGGATGCAGCCAGCACACACCGCGCCAAAACCATGAAAAACTTCCTTCATGAGCGGAGAATCGACCAAATCATGATTCCTGCAGGGATGACGGCTTATCTTCAGACTCTCGATATCGCCATTAACAAGCCGTTCAAGGACTATCTGCGTGTGGAAATCAATGACTACATTGAAAACCGAATGGAGAGAAATGTACGCGGGAACTTTGTGAAGCCCAGACTGCCAGAGATTGTTAACTGGGTGAAGAATTCTTGGAATAAGATCACTAACACCTGCGTTGCAAATGCACTGCGAGCTGGCTACCTGGATAAAGCCTGCTCATTTCAGGCCAGTGCCGTTGCTACCCATGAGAAATATGGGCCAATGATTCGGCAAGAAATGTCGTCCCGAGAGTCCCAAGAAAATCCACAGGAACCTAAGAGTGTGGATGTTTATGATGATATTCCTGAGGATGATGACATGGTTGTCATGGAATAAATCTGTTTTATCTTCCAGTATTCCACTGTTCGTTCTTACCATTTTTCATTGTTTTACATGTTATGCAATGTTGTAACAAGACATTCTTGGCACTTCCTTTTATAAAACTGTTTTGTGGTGAATGCAATACTGTTCAGGTTGTTAATAAATGTTAATTTTATGGTTAAAACAAAAAATTCGACAATTTTTTTCCAATATAAGACATACCCCGAAAGTAAGACATAGTGGGGCTTTTGGGGATAAAAAGAAAGTAAGACACTGTCTTACCTTCGGGGAAACACGGTATCACTGTGCTGTGTTGCACTTCTGTACTTATCTGTATCCATTGCCACCACCATGCCTCTGGCTTCCTGCTGACTTTCCTCTGCTGAGTTTCCCACTGCTGCCACCGGGTATTCTATCTTATTGTCTTCTCCTCTGGGGCCTCTGCTGTTACTGCCAGTCTCTGGATTCTTCATTGCCACTGCTTGGGTCTCCACTGCCACCACCTGCCTCCTCTGCCTTGTCACCACCACCACCTGGTCTTCATTGTTGGCCACCACTGACTCTCACTGGGGGGTGAAGGCCACAGCAGCAGTGAGGAACAGAGGCCACCAATGTGTATGTTACTATGGTGAAAACAAATAGTGTTTTCTTTTATGGCATCAGCTGTTTCCCATGGAAATGTTGAGAACCTGTAACCCACTGCTCTACTCTGCTCAGAATGGTTCTAAACTCCAGGCTGCACACCAGTTTGGCTTTCTCCAGATATCAAATGAGCCGTGAACTCTCTATTTCAACTACTAACCATGTGCCTCTATGAACTGGCTCCCTATATACCAGCTAGTAGGAACGAGCCCTTGAGAGCAACCATGAACCATGATCCAACCCCAAGGACTGTGTCTCTACTCGTGAATGTGGAGCAAGGCTTAAAGGCACAATAGATTAGATTAATTGAAACTCAGACATCAACATTTGGGCTGCATGCTTTTAAGCAACTGGCGCCAGTATGATGTCAGCTTAAACGTTAAGATAAAAGGTTACAGAGTGAAGCAAGGCACTCAAAAGAAATACGTCTTGAAACAGTTGAGGATCATATGCAGATTAATTACGAAAATGTAGCTATCCCTGATTAATGTTAATGCCATGTAACTATGCCTGGCTACAGGCTAATGTTTAGAATTAGTATCCTTGAAGATAAATTGCTCTCTGCTCTTGTATATGTGCCAAAAACAATCAGTAGCTTAGTAACCAAAAATACAGGGGACCTTTTTTTTTTTGTTTAACGTTAGGGCTCGGGAGTTTAAACAACTGATCTCCTAAGCAAAAGAGATAGAGGAAGGTTACTTTTATATGCAATGATATATATAGATTATATGTTGGCAGGTCTATGTAACAATTAAGAACAGTGGCTTATGGCACTTAAACATGTATCATGTAGATTAAAGTGGAACAAAACCCAATGGGGCCAGCCCTAAAATCTTTTAGTTCTGCTGGCATTCCAAATCAGGATGCCCTGCTGCGTGAGCCCCCCCAGGGGTGCCGCAAAACTCACCTGCTTCCAGACTCCATCACAGATGTAAGCATCGGCAGCTGCATCCCCAGCCTCTTTGGGTTGTGCGCATGCTCCCGCCCCCCCGCCATCCAGATAGGCTGGGGGCAGGAGCACACCTGCTGATGGGGATGCAGCTGCTTGCACTCCCAATTTGCACTAACAGAGCTGTTTGCCAAACACTACACATGCATGGCACACAGTTCTGATTGGATGAGAGCCTGCGCCTTAGGACCAAGGAAAGGTGAGTTTTACTGGGCTATCTGGGGGGAACTTCACACAGCAGGAAATGAGGATGAGGCAGGGAACAAAACCGAGGATAGTCAAAGACCTGGAATTTGTTCCGCTTCAATTGGTAACATTTGTTGCATATTGTAGGTTTGTTTATTCATTCTAAGAAGCAGGACAGATCACAATCTAATATCTTACTGTGCACATATTCTGCAATGTTTTACATTCAGCAACACAATTATAGATTTTTGTGTCAATGGACAGGACAGGAAATGGAAGGTGTGCTTTCCCACATCTGTTATTTTTGAAAAGTGGTCGTAAGAAACGGAACTTAGAAATCCACTGGCTTAGAGGACAAATAATGAGAATGTTGGCTAGCTCAAGGATAAAGCTTTTAAAACTGCTAAGTACATCCTTATTCAGTCCCAAAACCAGATGCCATCACAGACAAGAAATTGAAGGTATTGTGCAATTGACCAACGTGACCAAACACTCATCACTCAGATGTCATCTTCTGGATTTTCCAATGCAAATGGAATTTAGAAAGCTAATAAACCATGTATATATAAACAGAAAAAAATGAATAAATGGTGAGAAGGTTTTGTCTCCTTCTGCTGCACTGTGTGATTTTCCATTGCCTTGTCTCATAACAATGATCTAAATGGAAATGTTCTCCTCTTGCAATCCATAAACTATGACCAGACACACTGATGACACTCTGATATTGAATTTTAGCGGCTACTGCCTTTAAGCAGCTTAGCGGCTTGCCTTGCACAGCCAGTACACTGCATCACGTCACATAAAACAGAGCAATTAATCAAGCAATCCATAAAGCTCAAAAAATATACAGGAAAAACAACATTTCTCAGCAGAACCTTTCAGCAATATAAAGACTTGCGTCAGCCCACAATGATGTAATGCCTTGCTTTTTCTCTTCTATACTCAGATTATGGGATCGATTCAGAGCCTAGTGAGAAAACTCACTTCTTTTTTAGGAGAGAGCCAGGTGAAAATTTACATTCAGTAGACAATGAAAAGGAAGTGAGTTTTCTCAACAGGCTCTGAATCGACCCCATAGTGTAATCTCCAGGTTGCAGTATTTGTCATGAATGCTGTGTTTTCATTTGGGGCATTGCTGTAATTAAAAATAGGCTGTCCACAGCTGGGACTGTTGGTCCATCAAGAGCTGGTGGCAAATCCCCACATCCAGTGGGGCCAAAAAACAGCTCGGGATTTTACCAGCACCTGGCCTGCCCATGGCCAGCCAGTGGCATCTCTGCTGCTTCCTGGCCAGTCAACCAGTGTGCTCCAAGACTGAGGCTATATCATTAGGGTGAGGACATGGCCTGGGGTTGCTTGAGTGAGGAGATGGGAGAAGGGAATGGTGAAGGGGATGGGGGGCTGGGATTGGGTGGGAGTGATAGTAAAGGTAGCAGCCCAGACTGCCCCAAAGCAGTGCGGCCCACCGGGCATTTGCCTGGGTCTCCCTATGGCCAGTCCGCCCCACCCACATCCACAATGGATCCACCCTCCCTAACCTGGGCAAGCATATCCAGGAGGGTCTTTGCCTCTCCTTCTTCTGGCAGGTGACTCTCACGTAGCTGCCTCTCCTTCCTTTAATTGGCAGCTACATGAGACTCATGTAGCTGAATTTAAAAAGCTCACCTAACCCCTCAAACAATCCCTCCGGGTCCTTTCTTCACCCAGGGGGCATCCGATCCCCTGCTCCGGGGCTCTTCTGGCTTCAGGAGGGGAGCCGGAATAGCCCCCCCCCCCGCTTCAGCCGCTGCCGCTAACTGTAAAAAGAAAATGACATTTAACACATGCAGCCGCAATCTCTTCCACAGAGTCTCCTCTTCACTGAGGGGGCCTCAGATCGCCCCCCCCCCCAGGCTCTTCCGTGGTGAGGAGAAGGCCTGAAATAGCCTTCTTCTCAACTTCCTCCATCGCCCACCGCTAGCCCTGCTCCTTGTGGGTAGGATGGGTGATGTCATCTATCTAAGGCGCTCAATAGCGCCGGGTGATTGGAGGTGAGAGGGTTGGAGGGGCAAGCTGCTGTCATTCCTTGCCCCCCCCTCCACTGATCACCCAGCAGCTGTCACCGGAACTTCGCGACATGATCGCCAGGGCACAGAGGGGGATTGGAGGTAAGAAAAAATAAATAAATGTCATTTTTTTCTGGTGTGTGTGTCTTCTTTACATTTAATCCTTTGTGGATCCATGAGACCCCTATACCGGTTCACAAGGATGGGGGCTGGCAAGTCACCTGCGGCAAGCAGGTGACTTGCCATTAACCCCCGGCCCCCCAATTGCCTGCCTCCCCAAAGCCCAGGGGAGGTGGCAGAGTGCTGGGCCATTTGGCTTTGCAGGTTTGTAGCTGGCAGGACAGGGGGGCCACCAAGGCAGGAGTCAAAGTGATCAGTGTGGGACACAGTGCTCGGGGATGGATAGTCTTAAAAAAATCAAATAAAATATTTTTTTCTGTGTGTGTGTTTATATTTACATTTAACCCTTTGTGAACTGGTAAGGGATCCCTGAGACCCCTATACCAGTTCACAAGGCTTAGGGGGCTGGCAAGTCACCTGCGGCTAGCGGGTGACTTGCCATTAACCTCTATCCCCCCATTACCTGCCTTCCCAAAGCCCGGGGGGGGGGGGGGCAGAAGAGCCCCAGGCCATTTAGGCTTGGCAGGCTTGTAGCTGGCAGGGCGGGGGCCACAAAACCTGGCCCCTACGTCCTGTTCTACAAGCCCTGCATAGCTGGTCCCTGGACTGGTATTTTACAATTTCTGGTATTTTTTGGTAATAAAAAATCTTATTGCATGTAAGAGCCCCATTACTCCCGGTCACAGCGGTACCACATGTGTATTGGTAGACACCCTTTCCTGTCCAGGATACTCCCCCAAACTGAAACAGCGCTTCAGGAGATTTTCAGATAAAACACAACAATGCTATGTGCACCTTGCAGTTTTCCAAGTAAAACAACCCTTTACATTTGAAATACCCCCCGCAAACTATATATTCTGGAAGTACACATGTCAAGCTTTCTCGGCGTACCAGGCTTGTTGACATGGGCACTGTTTTCTGGAAGTAATCCCTCAATTAATTCTTTGGTTGCACAGGGTTTCCCTAAAATAAAGAATAAAAAAGCAGAATCAAAGCCACATTTACCTTAAAAAACAATATGCAAACAAGAAAAATCAAATTACATCTGAAAAAGCAATTTCCCCCGAACAGAACAATACCCAACATGCGCAGGCACTGTCAAAGAAAGAGTTGTCAAATACCCCAAAGTAAAGCATGCCATAAGGGGTAATTTTACTTGAGCTTGTTGTAGTGGGCTCATCTTTCTGGAAGTAATCCCTCAAAGAATTCTTTGGCTGCACAGGGATTCCCTAAAAAAAAAAATTAAAAAGCAGAATAAAAAACACATTTTCCTAAAATATTAATAAGCAAACAAAAAAAAACAAGCTAAATCCGAAAGAGCAAGGTCCCCGAGCAGAACAATACCCAACTGCTGGGCAAAAGAACATAGAGGTCAATTAAAAATAATTACATAAGGTCCCTCCTCCCAGGGGGAGACCGCATTTTTGGGTCCTTTCCCCTGGGCACCCCGCTGTGTGAAACCCTCCAGATCGGCTGAAGAAACTCACCTCATCCCGGTCCTGCTGCACATGGGCGGCTGCTCATCCAATCTACTCAGAGCCACTGACGTCACACCATTTAAGATGACATTCAGAAATGGCTGGTGTGGGCATGCGCCCTGCTAGAGGGATAGCGGGGATGCGGCCCGCGCATGCGCCATTGGACCGGGAAGAAAGGTAAGTGAACGGGGTGACCTGGGGGGGGTTTCACACCGCAGGGCATCCCGATTTTGGATGCCCCGGGCCGATCGAGCTGGTTTTTGAGCCACTTTAATGTATAGTCAGAAAAGGTTTACCTCAAAATCCAGGTCATATAGAAAACAAAACTCTGATGAGGGGCCCAGACATCACATTATATGTTATGGTGGGGGGCAGACACAAAATAGGATTTATAAAGACTAGTATATTCTATATGTGATGGCTGGAGACTTAGTTTGAACAATCCCTAAGGCAGCCAGGCTTACCTCATAATTCAGGCCACAAAGGAAACTCCAAATCAGACTAGGGGCCCATCCATACCAATATAGGTAATGCGTTAGGGGCCCTAGCACAATATGTTTGGTTTCGTACCGAACTTTGTGAGTTTAGGTTCCAAACCCGAACACGGATTTCAACCAGCTTAACTTAATGCAGAGTTTGCAGTAGCAGGAAGCGCTGTATCTGAGCTGGCATTGAGGTCCGCGATCTTTCCTCTTCCAAAATGGCCCCGGCCGTGGCTTCAATAACATAACCGCCCCATGAGTGAGGAGCCCCTCACGGGTGGCAACCATCATTTTGAAGCCCCGGCCATGGCCATTTTGACAGACATAAGTACGCCACCCAGATTGCAGGGCTCAGGTAAATGTACATCTGCTTCCTATTGCTGCACACTCTGCTTAAAGGGGACCCCTCACTCGCCGCTAGTAATACCAGAGTATATTTAAAATTGCAAATTACAGGTGGATCAGCAGCCCCGGCAGGCGGGTGACAAGTGTGGAGGATCATTTTTGAGTCCCAATGGTTTTAGTAGGGACCAAGTTTGGGTCAAGTTCGGGTACCCCAATCAAATTTTGTCCGGCCGAACCCAAACTTACAGGGGTTCACTCAACACTAAATATAAACTCTTTCTTGGCACCCTCTCTAACCTATGTGTTATTGCTTGGCCCCTAGATTGAACTGGGCAAACCATTGGGGGGGGGGGGGGAGACACCCTAATTTATCATCAATGTTGGTTCTCAGATCAGAGTGGCCATTAGGACCAGCTGGCCAGGAGCCCCCTCTTCACAGCTGGGCCCAATAATGGAATACTGGAGTCTTAGCTCTCCTGCCCTGGATACAATATAAATTGTAAAATATCTGGGCCCCTCTGCAACCTAAATGTCATGGCTTCGGCCTTAGTTTGAGTCAGCCCCACAAGGCAAAGCAATCCAGAAGTGCAGACGCCCTCATTTCTCATTAGCACTGACAGCAATAGCGTGGTGACCCAGCAAGTCACAGGCCAGGGCTTTCCTTCTTCATGGCCCACTGGGCCCCATACTAGTGTCTTGGTTGCCCTGCCCTGGGATGGAGCCCTCTGCACTGCAGGGCACATTCCATAGCCTGCTTGGCTTATATTCTTCATTGTTTCTCACATAGACTTTCCAGTGGTGAGTATCATTCACCTCCCAGCATTGTGCAGCCATATTTATTATCCCAGCATGCCCCGCTCAGCACACACTTGTCCCCCCTCACAGCCCGGTCCCCATCTCCCCCATGTCACTCTACACGCGCAATTTCTTATAGGATGCCTCTCGCGAGACCGAAGATGACGTCACGTCTCCATGGCGATGCGACAGCTTTGCGGAGGCTGAACGCGTAGAAGCCCTGCGGCGACTGTTTCCACAGGACGGATGTGCACACAGGGGGGCTAATCTCCCACCCGGAGCCCCCCCCCGCCATCTCACACTCACTGCGCCCCATCATTTCCCGGGAGCAGCCCAGGTAAGGGCAATGTGCGGGGGGCGGGGTCTGATGGCAGCTTGACTGGTACCATAGCAACTGTCATCACTGTCCGATGCTGAGCGGGGCTGATCGCTGCAGTCCGGGGAATGAGAGCGCAGCAGGGTAAGTAATCCTGGACGGCCATCTGTCCTCTGCTTTGTATGTGACTCTCCATGCCTGCTGCCATGTCACTTACTCGCCTCACCTCTCTTTCCTTATCTCTGTTACATCATGACTCAGTGCAAGGAATAAGGGATAAGGAGGAGGCCATGGAGAGAAGCAACATATTAGCTGATTTCAATGGATAGTCCAGGCTGAAAAAAGAAGGGCACGTACCTGCTAGCCCCACAATCTGGATCCGTCTGGTTTCAGTGCTACTAGCTTGAATGTGCCCTTTTCTCCTGGCTGAGTCCACAGTGGGACACTCTTACGCGTGGTCACGCACATTGGAAACCGGAGGGCTGCAGACCAGAGAACTCCAAGGGATTTAGCCTGCAGCCTGGACCAAGGCTTTAACACCACTTTCTTTGGAGGTTCATCTAACATAAAATCAAGGGGTGTCATACAGACCTGGGAATGTCTGACCTTGTCCTGGTGACGCAGATCATATCTGTAATGAACATTGTTTTAGGTGGCCAATCAAGACATTTTTTTTTAAAGCAGACCTTCAGTCAAAACAGACCGAAGGTCCGCTCACTCTCCAAACACAGTGATTTTGGATGTGCCACTTCACATCACCCCTGGTAGCCAGAATCCTGGCAACAGGCGCAGACTGGCCATAGGGAATACAGGGAAAATTTCCAGTGGGCCACACTGCTTTTGGGTCACTTGGGTTGGATATAAGACTTTCCATTCTATATTCTACCCCACCTCTGCCCCTACAATACCTAAGGTTTACGACCATCACATGGAATATCTCCCTCTGTCCATGATGCTATAGCATCAGCTAATCAACTTACACATTTAGTGGCCGAAGAGTTCCCTCGGGGCGGCAAGTGTCATGACTGCTCCCTGGCACCTAGCATTGCTATATAAAGTACTGCACAGGCAAGATGTGGCATTGCAAGGTACACACCAACTTTGTTCCAAGATCTCTTTGCCCCATCCAATCCTGCCCCCCCGCTCAGCCCCCATCCAATCCTGCCCCCTCGCTCAGCCCCCATCCATTTCTGTCTCCCCAGCTCAGCCCCATTCGTTTCTGTCCCCTCAGCTCTGCGCCATCCATTCCTGTCTCTCTGCCCCATCCATTCCTGCCCTCCCAGACCAGCCCTGTGCATTCCTGTCCCCCCAGCTATGCCCTATACATTCCTGTCCCCCCAGCTATGCCCTATCCATTCCTGTCCCCCCAACTATGCCCTATCCATTCCTGTCCCCTTAGCTATGCCCTGTCCATTCCTGTCCCCCCAGCTATGCCCTATCCATTCCTGTCCCCCCAGCTATGCCCTATTCATTCCTGTCTCCCCAGCTATGCCCTATCCATTCCTGTCCCCTCAGCTATGCCCTATCCATTCCTGCCCCCCCAGCTATGCCCTATCCATTCCTGTCCCCCCAACTATGCCCTATCCATTCCTGTCCCCTCAGCTATGCCCTATCCATTCCTGCCCCCCAGCTACGCCCTATCCATTCCTGTCCCCTCAGCTATGCCCTATCCATTCCTGCCCCCCCCCCCCCGCTCAGCCCCCATCCAATCCTGCCCCCTCGCTCAGCCCCCATCCATTCCTGTCTCCCCAGCTCAGCCCCCATCCATTCCTGTCCCCTCAGCTATGCCCTATCCATTCCTGTCCCCTCAGCTATGCCCTATCCATTCCTGCCCCCCCCCGCTCAGCCCCCATCCAATCCTGCCCCCTCGCTCAGCCCCCATCCATTCCTGTCTCCCCAGCTCAGCCCCCATCCATTCCTGTCCCCTCAGCTATGCCCTATCCATTCCTGCCCCCCCCCCGCTCAGCCCCCATCCAATCCTGCCCCCTCGCTCAGCCCCCATCCATTCCTGTCTCCCCAGCTCAGCCCCCATCCATTCCTGTCCCCCCAGCTATGCCCTATCCATTCCTGTCCCCTCAGCTATGCCCTATCCATTCCTGTCCCCCTTAGCTATGCCCTATCCATTCCTGTCCCCTTAGCTATGCCCTGTCCATTCCTGTCCCCCCAGCTATGCCCTATCCATTCCTGCCCCCCAGCTATGCCCTATCCATTCCTGTCCCCCCAGCTATGCCCTATTCATTCCTGTCTCCCCAGCTATGCCCTATCCATTCCTGCCCCCCCAGCTATGCCCTATCCATTCCTGTCCCCTCAGCTATGCCCTATCCATTCCTGTCCCCCCAACTATGCCCTATCCATTCCTGCCCCCCCCCCCGCTCAGTCCCCATCCAATCCTGCCCCCTCGCTCAGCCCCCATCCATTCCTGTCTCCCCAGCTCAGCCCCCATCCATTCCTGTCCCCTCAGCTATGCCTATCCATTCCTGCCCCCCCAGCTATGCCCTATCCATTCCTGTCCCCTCAAGCTATGCCCTATCCATTCCTGTCCCCCCAGCTATGCCCTATCCATTCCTGCCCCCCTCAGCTATACCCTATCCATTCCTGTCCCCCCAGCTATGCCCTATCCATTCCTGCCGCCCCAGCTATGCCCTATCCATTCCTGTCCCCCAGCTATGCCCTATCCATTCCTGTCCCCCCAGCTATGCCCCATCCATTCCTGTCCCCCCAGCTATGCCCTATCCATTCCTGCCCCCCAGCTATGCCCTATCCATTCCTGTCCCCCCAGCTATACCCTATCCATTCCTGTCCCCCCAGCTATGCCCTATCCATTCCTGCCGCCCCAGCTATGCCCTATCCATTCCTGTCCCCCCAGCTATGCCCTATCCATTCCTGCCCCCCCCAGCTATGCCCTATCCATTCCTGTACCCCCCAGCTATGCCCTATCCATTCCTGTACCCCCCAGCTATGCCCTGTCCATTCCTGTCCCCCCAGCTATGCCCTATCCATTCCTGCCCCCCCCCCCCCCAGCTATGCCCTGTCCATTCCTGTCCCCCCAACTATGCCCTATCCATTCCTGTCCCCCCAGCTATGCCCTGTCCATTCCTGTCCCCCCAGCTATGCCTATCCATTCCTGCCCCCCCAGCTATGCCCTATCCATTCCTGCCCCCCCCCCAGCTATGCCCTATTCATTCCCTGTCCCCCCCAACTATGCCCTATCCATTCCTGCCCCCCCCAGCTATGCCCTATCCATTCCTGTCCCCCCAGATCTTCCCCATTCAGCCCAGTCTCTTTGCCCCACCCATCCCCTGTCCCCCCAGATCTTCCCCATTCAGCCCAGTCTCTTTGCCCCACCCATCCCTGTCCCCTCAGATCTTCACCATCCATCTCTGCCCCTCAGCTCTGCCCTATCCATTCCTGTCCTCCCAGTTTTGCCCATGCATACCTGGACACTCAGCTTTGCAATCCATTACCCTTTCTTTTAGCTCTGATCATCTTCCCTCCTAGCTCTGCCCATATATTCCTGTCCTAGTTCTGTCCAACCGTCTCTTCTCCCAGCTCTCTCTCAATCCATCCCTACCCTTTCTGTCCACCCCTGTACATGGCCTGCATGCTGTGTAGGTTCTGTGGGGCCCAAAAGAAGCTGTTTTTCAGTGGCCAATAGGATTCTTGGGGTGGGTGGGGGCACCATACCACCACCACCCCACGCAACGATTTCTAACTATCCATCCCCAATGACAGCCCTCTGCCCGGACCTTCGCCTCTCACCGGATGCCTGTAAATGGACATTTACCAGAAGTGGTTTATTAACCCTGCTATACTTAGTACTGCTCTGTTCCCTACTGTCCCCTGGTTCCCCCAGAGGTAGGCTTGGCTCCAGGGCCCTTGGGAGATAATGTCTCAATGACCCCTTTTGCTGTGTTTTATTGTGTTATGACACTTGTGGCAATAATACTGCTTGTGACATACCCTGGAAGCTCTGCAGCATAATTTTCCGAGCCATTACAACAAATACCGGTGGTCCTCAGCCCACCCTCCATTTCTTAGCAGAACAGTGGCAAGGAATGATCACACTGTAATGTTTGTTCTGGTGGTTCTTTGTTGAGAATTATATTAACGCAGAGCACACACTAATTGGCTGCTGGGGCTGTCAGTGGGCTCCTCAAGACGCAATGGCCCCTGGTACTTGCCCAGCTTTGCCCTGTTCTGATGCTGACCATGCACCCACCAGGCTGCAGAACCTAATTAGCTGCTGGTAGACACCTGAATAGCAGATATAAGAGGCAATGCAGAAGTGTTAAAGTAGACTAAAACATGTGATTTTGACCATCCCGAGTTTTGGTCTATTTTCCTGGGGCATCCCAATTTGTGTGAAATCGCCCGGACTGCCAGCAAAACTCACCTTTCCATTCTCATGGTGCATGTGCAGGCTCTGTCCAGTTAGCTCTGTGCATATTGATGTGGAAGCCAGTCTAAATGTAACCAGGGAGAGTTAAGGATTTTTTTTTGAGTGGCATGGTAGGGTAGTTACATTTAGACTGGACATCCACTTTACATAACTTTTAAATGATGAGTTTGGGGCCAGTGAAGCATCAAGGTTGCCGCATACTCCATACATGGTGATAAATGCCTCTATGGTGAATATTGGCAGAAAATAGAAGGAATGACAGAGTAGATGGAACAGCAGAAAGAACAGATGAAAGAAGGACAGAAAAAAAAAAAAGAATAGATGTGACGAAACAGAATAGAAGGAATGAAAGAAAGAGAAATAAAGAATGAAAAAATAGAAGGTATTACAAATAAACAATAAAGCAGGAAAGAGAGAGAAAGAATGGGAGAAAAATAAGAGATATAAGGAAGGCAGAAACAATTCAAGTAAAGGTATGCCAGAAATAAATTACAGAAGGAAAGAGGAAAGAAAAAGGAATGGCAGAAAGAACAGATGAAATAAAGAAACAAAAAATAGATGAAAAGAGAGAAAGGGCAATAATGAAAGAAAAGAATAGAAGTAAAGAAGAAATAATGAAATAAATAAAGGGAATATCAAAAAGAACAGATGACAGAAAGAAAGGAAAAAAGAAAAAAAGAAATGGAAAGAAAGAATAAATAGAAGAATTCCCAATACTGACAATTCTTAGTCCTGGTTACTGCATGGCCCTGCGTCCTGCTTAGGGGCTGCCCCCACAATCACTACCTGAACCTTGATCTGCTGGTAATCCCCCCCCCCCCCCCCCCCCCCAATTGACTGCAGGGGGATATGTGACCATGGGCAGCCAATCGCTGGGCCACCAGGGGGTCAAGGTTAAGTTAAAAATTGCAGGGCCTATGTGCAGGGGGGGCTCTAGCAGTCTGGATGGCCTCCCTTCACGATGCGACCCAACACCCATTATGTAGAAAATGGGTTTTGGGCCGCTTTAATGTACAGCATATAGCTCTATTTGGAAAGAGAGCTCCGGCATAGGGAGCAGGGAGCAGCTGCATCCCAATTTCCCTGTGGTCTAAGAATGTGCCTGCGGCCTACACATGTGCCTTGAGGTCGCCGAAAAAGGTAAAATTTGAGGGCCAGCTATACAGGATCTTGGCGAAGCTGCAGGTCTCAGACTGACTGACTGACTGCATATTGGGCACCAAAGCAGATGGATGGTCACTGCTCTTCTGCTAACAAAGCTACATCATCAGAAAGGGTTTCAAATTTTCTTAATGGCAGAATTAGGATTGGACCTCCACTGATTGGCAAAGGGCTGCATCGAACAGGTTGACCTTAGCATCAACGGTGAGAAACATCAGACGACAAACACTGGGCAGCTAATGCTGGAAGAACACAAGGTAGCGGTGGCAACATTATGGTCTAGGGCAGCGGTATTCAACTAGCGGACCGGGGGCCAAATGCGGACCTCGGCACCAGATTTCTGGACCCCGTCCTGACAGCCCTGCACTCAGTTGTTTCTGTGTTGCTGTGCTCAGAGATGCCCCTGGCGATCTAGTGCTTAGTCTTCCTGCCAGTGTCATGACTGGCACCTAACATTGCAATATGAAGTACTGCATGGGCAGGAAGTGGCATTGCAAGGTGCACACAGACTTTGTTTCTTGGTCTCTTTGCCCCATCCAATCCTGTCCTGCTGCCCCAGCTTGCCCCATCCGTTCCTGTCCCCCCCCCCCCAGCTTTGCCCCATACATCCCAGCCTTTTTTAGCTTTCCCTGTGGAATCTATTGCCCCCCCCCCCCCAGTGCGCTGATTTCTAACTATCCACCCCCCCCCCCGACAGCCCCCTGCCCGGACCTTCACCTCTCACCAAATGCCTTTATATGAACCCTTACAAGAAGTGGTTGAGTACCCCTGGTCTAGGGAGTGTTTTTGTGACATTCTCTGGGCCACGTAGAAGGCACTTTCAACCAATTTGCATTTAAATCTATCTTTGCCACCCATACATGCTGATCGTCTGCCCTGGGGCAGATAGGATCTCCCTGCAAGATGATGTGACCCTGCTAGAAATGTCCAATATTGGTTGGAAGAACATGATGAAGACTTCCAAACACCATTCTGGCCTCCTAATTGCCCAGAACTGAACTCAACTGAGCATCTGTGCAACCACCTCAGTCATTGTGTTTGCTCTGTGGCTCCCCCTCCCCTAGTGTCAGCATGGCTCCAGATACCTGTGACCACCCACCAGCATCTTATTGAGTCAATCCCAGCATGTCTAGCTGCTGTCTGTGCTGTACACGTTGGCTGCTCGGTTGGTCATAATAATCGCCTGTGTAAAAATAGTACACAGTACTAACACATGCATACATGGGGGTTGTCTCATGCATGGATGCCTAGACCCCAATTCACTAGAAAATATGTCTAATGACAGAAGCAGGTTGTTATCACCAGCCTAGAAGAGGAAAAGAAAATAATTGGCCTGTGTATGGTCAGCTTAAAGCCATGTTTGATCCTTTTGTGTTGGGCTGCACCCTATCGCATCCATAGTGACCGCTGGTCTTATCACTGTGCTGCTTGTACACAGTTCACCTTATCCTAGTAGCCATATCTCTAATTTGTTTAGATAGATTATGGCTAGAAAAAACAATTATTTGAATATGTTGCACTGAATGGAAGCAGGAATACCTTAGATAGGTTTTAGATTAGCTAACAAGATAAGGTTGTATGGTAATATGACCCCCCCCCCAAAAAAAAAAAATACTACATCTAATATACAGTGTTATAGTCTTTAGTAGTTATTTTTAATAATTGTATATTGCTACTTAAAAGTGGAAAAAAATATTGATCCTTGCCCAGGGGGCATCTCCATTTGGGATGCCCTGCTATGTGAATCACCCATAAAAATATATCTTTCCACATGCACAAGCTCTTGTCAGCGCAGTATGCCGTGCATATTAATGTCTGGCATCTGGTTCTGTATAGACACAGAGCTTGGCAATCAGGAACAAGAGCAGCCACATCCCAAGCTTCCCTTTAGATTAGGACACGATCCTGGCCCCAGACTATCTGAGTAGGCGCAATCCTGGCCACAGATTATCTGAATAGGTGCGATCCTGGCCACAGACAATCTGAATAGGTGCGATTCTGGCCACAGACTATCTGAATAGGTGCAATCCTGGCCACAGACTATCTGAATAGGCGCAATCCTGGCCACAGACTATCTGAATAGGTGCGATCCTGGCCACAGACTATCTGAATAGGTGCGATCCTGGCCACAGACTATCTGAATAGGCACGATCCTGGCCACAGACTATCTGAATAGGTGCGATCCTGGCCACAGACTATCTGAGTAGGCGCGATCCTGGCCACAGACTATCTGAATAGGTGCGATCCTGGCCACAGACTATCTGAATAGGCGCGATCCTGGCCACAGACTATCTGAATAGGCACGATCCTGGCCACAGACTATCTAAATAGGTGTGATCCTGGCCACAGACTATCTGAATAGGCGTGATTCTGGCCACAGACTTTCTGAATAGGCGCAATCCTGGCCACAGACTATCTGAATAGGTGCGATCCTGGCCACAGACTATCTGAATAGGCGTGATTCTGGCCACAGACTTTCTGAATAGGCGCAATCCTGGCCACAGACTATCTGAATAGGTGCGATCCTGGCCACAGACTATCTGAATAGGCGCGATCCTGGCCACAGACTATCTGAATAGGCGCGATCCTGGCCACAGACTATCTTAATAGGCACGATCCGGGCCACAGACTATCTGAATAGGCGCGATCCTGGCCACAGACTATCTGAATAGGTGCAATCCTGGCCACAGACTATCTGAATAGGCGCGATCCTGGCCACAGACTATCTGAATAGGCACGATCCTGGCCACAGACTATCTAAATAGGTGTGATCCTGGCCACAGACTATCTGAATAGGCGTGATTCTGGCCACAGACTTTCTGAATAGGCGCAATCCTGGCCACAGACTATCTGAATAGGTGCGATCCTGGCCACAGACTATCTGAATAGGCGCGATCCTGGCCACAGACTATCTGAATAGGCGCGATCCTGGCCACAGACTATCTTAATAGGCACGATCCTGGCCACAGACTATCTGAATAGGCGCGATCCTGGCCACAGACTATCTGAATAGGTGCAATCCTGGCCACAGACTATCTGAATAGGCGCAATCCTGGCCACAGACTATCTGAATAGGTGCGATCCTGGCCACAGACTATCTGAATAGGCGCGATCCTGGCCACAGACTATCTGAATAGGCGCGATCCTGGCCACAGACTATCTGAATAGGTGAGATCCTGGCCACAGACTATCTGAATAGGCGCGATCCTGGCCACAGACTATCTTAATAGGCGCGATCCTGGCCAAAGACTATCTGAATAGGTGCGATTCTGGCCACAGACTATCTGAATAGGTGCGATCCTGGCCAAAGTCTATCTGAATAGGTGCGATCCTGGCCACAGACTATCTTAATAGGCACGATCCTGGCCACAGACTATCTGAATAGGCACGATCCTGGCCACAGACTATCTAAATAGGTGTGATCCTGGCCACAGACTATCTGAATAGGCGTGATTCTGGCCAAAGAATATCTGAATAGGTGCGATCCTGGCCACAGACGATCTGAATAGGCGCGATCCTGGCCACAGACTATCTTAATAGGCGCGATCCTGGCCACAGACTATCTTAATAGGCGCGATCCTTGCCACAGACTATCTTAATAGGTATGATCCTGGCCACAGACGATCTGAATAGGTGCAATCCTGGCCACAGACTAGCTGAATAGGTGCAATCCTGGCCACAGACTATCTGAATAGGTGCAATCCTGGCCACAGACTATCTGAATAGGCGCGATCCTGGCCACAGACTATCTGAATAGGTGCAATCCTGGCCACAGACTATCTGAATAGGCGCAATCCTGGCCACAGACTATCTGAATAGGTGCAATCCTGGCCACAGACTATCTGAATAGGCGCAATCCTGGCCACAGACTATCTGAATAGGTGCAATCCTGGCCACAGACTATCTGTATAGGCGCAATCCTGGCCACAGACTATCTGAATAGGTGCAATCCTGGCCACAGACTATCTGAATAGGCACAATACTGGCCACAGACTATCTGAATAGGCGCAATACTGGCCACAGACTATCTTAATAGGCGCAATCTTGGCCACAGACTATCTTAATAGGCGCGGTCCTGGCCACAGACTATCTTAATAGGCGCGGTCCTGGCCACAGACTATCTTAATAGGCGCGATCCTGGCCACAGACTATCTTAATAGGCGCAATCCTGGCCACAGATTATCTGAATTGGTGCGATCCTGGCCACAGACTTTCTGAATAGGTGCGATCCTGGCCACAGACTTTCTGAATAGGTGCAATCCTGGCCACAGACTATCTGAATAGGGGCAATCCTGGCCACAGACTATCTGAATAGGGGCAATCCTGGCCACAGACTATCTGAATAGGCACGATCCTGGCCACAGACTATCTGAATAGGTGCGATCCTGGCCACAGACTATCTTAATAGGCGCAATCCTGGCCACAGACTATCTTAATAGGCGCGGTCCTGGCCACAGACTATCTTAATAGGCGCGGTCCTGGCCACAGACTATCTTAATAGGCGCGATCCTGGCCACAGACTATCTTAATAGGCACAATCCTGGCCACAGATTATCTGAATTGGTGCGATCCTGGCCACAGACTTTCTGAATAGGTGCAATCCTGGCCACAGACTATCTGAATAGGGGCAATCCTGGCCACAGACTATCTGAATAGGTGCGATCCTGGCCACAGAATATCTTAATAGGTGCGATCTTGGCCACAGACCATCTGAATAGGCGCGATCCTGGCCACAGACTATCTTAATAGGCGCAATCCTGGCCACAGACTATCTTAATAGGCGCGGTCCTGGCCACAGACTATCTTAATAGGCGCGGTCCTGGCCACAGACTATCTTAATAGGCGCGATCCTGGCCACAGACTATCTTAATAGGCGCAATCCTGGCCACAGATTATCTGAATTGGTGCGATCCTGGCCACAGACTTTCTGAATAGGTGCAATCCTGGCCACAGACTTTCTGAATAGGTGCAATCCTGGCCACAGACTATCTGAATAGGCGCAATCCTGGCCACAGATTATCTGAATTGGTGCGATCCTGGCCACAGACTTTCTGAATAGGTGCGATCCTGGCCACAGACTATCTGAATAGGCGCAATCCTGGCCACAGATTATCTGAATTGGTGCGATCCTGGCCACAGACTTTCTGAATAGGTGCGATCCTGGCCACAGACTATCTGAATAGGCGCAATCCTGGCCACAGACTTTCTGAATAGGTGCGATCCTGGCCACAGATTATCTGAATAGGTGCAATCCTGGCCACAGACTATCTGAATAGGCGCAATCCTGGCCACAGATTATCTGAATTGGTGCGATCCTGGCCACAGACTTTCTGAATAGGTGCGATCCTGGCCACAGACTATCTGAATAGGCGCAATCCTGGCCACAGATTATCTGAATTGGTGCGATCCTGGCCACAGACTTTCTGAATAGGTGCGATCCTGGCCACAGACTATCTGAATAGGCGCAATCCTGGCCACAGACTTTCTGAATAGGTGCGATCCTGGCCACAGATTATCTGAATAGGTGCAATCCTGGCCACAGACTATCTGAATAGGTGCGATCCTGGCCACAGACTATCTGAATAGGGGCAATCCTGGCCACAGACTATCTGAATAGGGGCAATCCTGGCCACAGACTATCTGAATAGGCGCGATCCTGGCCACAGAATATCTTAATAGCTGCGATCCTGGCCACAGACTATCTGAATAGGTGCGATCCTGTCCACAGACTATCTGAATAGGCGTGATCCTGTCCACAGACTATCTGAATAGGCGTGATCCTGGCCACAGACTATCTGAATAGGTGCGATCCTGTCCACAGACTATCTGAATAGGCGTGATCCTGGCCACAGACTATCTGAATAGGTGCGATCCTGGCCACAGACTATCTGAATAGGCGCGATCCTGTCCACAGACTATCTGAATAGGTGCGATCCTGTCCACAGACTATCTGAATAGGCGTGATCCTGGCCACAGACTATCTGAATAGGCGCGATCCTGGCCACAGAATATCTTAATAGGTGCGATCCTGGCCACAGACTATCTGAATAGGTGCGATCCTGTCCACAGAATATCTGAATAGGCGTGATCCTGGCCACAGACTATCTGAATAGGCACGATCCTGGCCACAGACTATCTGAATAGGTGCGATCCTGTCCACAGACTATCTGAATAGGCGTGATCCTGGCCACAGACTATCTGAATAGGCGCGATCCTGGCCACAGAATATCTTAATAGGTGCGATCCTGGCCACAGACTATCTGAATAGGTGCGATCCTGGCCACAGAATATCTGAATAGGCGCGATCCTGGCCACAGACTATCTGAATAGGCGCGATCCTGGCCACAGAACATCTTAATAGCTGGGCGCAGGAGCACATCCCCAAAAATGCCGGTAATGTGATCACCAATGTTTACATCAACGTAGGAGCCAGGGCAAATGTGAGTTTGGGCACCAGTACGTAGGCTATTATCTATGAAGGGCATGCGCGATAGTGCAATGCATGTAATTCAAATGTAGTAAAATGTGAACATTAGATTTCTTTTTAAAATAATGGCATCTGCGGGTAGGTCTAATCATCTGACCTTGCTGTGTTTTTGCAGATTTCCTGAATTGTCTGAATGACTCCGCAATACAATGTGGGGCTTGGGTCCCACAGATATACCCAGATAAGCATTGTCTGGCCTGCCATTCATTATATACCTCTAATACAATGACCTATAATTAATATAACAATGGAACTTGCAGTGTAAATGCACACATCTCTCTGTAAGTACATACATGTCAATTCAGGTCACATTGCTGTACATCTGCTCGCATGGCTGTAAATCATTATTAGAACACCCATTGAATGAGGCCAACTACCTTGTGGCTGAGGGCAGCATGGAGTAGGCTCTGTGACTACAAATTCAGTTAAAGCGTTCCTTCACTCTGAATAAGAGTCTATCTTATATGTTTCCCACACCCTGTACATACAGATTGTCCACATTAAAAATCATCCTACCTGCATCTACTGCATTTTATGAGCCTTTAAACATCCAAGATGGCGGCTTATGGAACATCAGGTAGCCTGCAAACAGGAAGTGCTTTCTGACTGTGCTGCTCTGCATTCTGGGACTGCTTACCTTTTCCTGACCCCAGCGCTTTGTCTGAGCAAAGCACAGCTATATCCCGCCCCCTGTACTTTATCCCACTCTCCTCTCCCATATCCTAAAGTCCTGAACAGAGTTGCAGCCCAGTGGGGGAAAGAATAATAAGTAAGTGACTAAAAACTTAAAATATGTTCATTTTAGATGCTGGGGAATCGTTTTTTAAGGGTTTGGGCTTTTCACTAAATCACGGTGAAGGTCCGGTTTAACTCAAAGGAACGATGGCACCAGTGGTCTACAGAGGCTGGAAATATCTATTCAACAAAACTCAATTTTTCAGATTTGTAGTGTTCGATTTGATTCATATGGCGCTTACTGTGGATCATGGATTAATTTAGTTTGGAGATACCCCGGCCTGGTAAGAATTACATTTAACCAGACCAACAGCCTGGAACAGTTGGAAAAGAAATGGCCATTTTGGAGCTTCCTCTTCCAGCATCTGCCTAGATTCAACTGACATAACTGACAATGCACAGTAACAGGAAACGCAGCAGCACTTCCTGTTTGCAGGCAGCCTGCAAATGCACAAGCCTTTACTTTGTTTCTAAAATTTGCTACAGAAGGAGTTAGAAATAAAGGTAAATTAATTTTTATGCACAGCAATCTAAATTGCCCCGGGAGGGATGCAAATTAGCACTGCTTGTTGTGTTGGTCCGGTTTAAGTCATTTTTGACTGTTGGTCCACTTTAATTTATCTTTTTATATTATATTGGTATAGCCTGGTCAGCTGTATCTGGTATACATGCTTTTGTCTTCTTGTGTTAACAGGAAAAAAACCTGGCTCCTCCGGAAGCATGAGCGACAAAGAGGAAACGGATTCTGATGGAGCCCTAGAATATGAGGATGACTTTGAGAAAGACCTTGACTGGTTAATAAATGAGGAGGAGAAGGAGAATGCTGTCTCTCAGGTACAAACTTGAATACTCACCCTGTTGGTACTAAAGAGTGACTCCGCATGAGTGGGAAAAAAACTCATCCAAAAAGAAAGACATTTTGCACCTGTGCAAGATAGCAGTCGAGAGACTTGCATGCAAGATTTTTATTTTACGCCGGAACCTGCTGGCGTAAAATAAATAAAAGAATGTTCTAGCTGCTTTTGTCCTTGACAGACTCGGCACTGCTAGGGCAGTACGAGCCCTTTCTTTTTGTTTTGTTTATTTACAGTTAGTTTTTTTGCAAGTCCCCCTTCCCCGAGCCAGGCAGGCAGGTAACAGGTATAGGGGCTGGTAATCCATTGCTCAAAAGACTAATGGTCCTCTGACCCTTGGCCCTGGCGGTTCACCAGCCCCTATTCTCTCCAACACAGGTCTGGTGTTCTTCTAGTGGCTCTCCCGCATCCCCGGTTTAGGTGGACAGTCGTGGCATGCTACCCACCAGTGCCCTCAGGTAGCTCACCCCCAACCTTGGACCCCAGTTCACAAACCAGTAAAAAAAAAAAGGCAAGAGAAAAACTTTTAGTAATCTAAATTTTACAATTCTCATCTGTTTGCCGTTTTATTCTGTTCCTCACTCTCTGGTTGACCGCCAGGTTGGGGGCTTCCTCCTGGTTCGGTGGGCTGGTGTCTTCTCACAGCCTTCTGACCGGGAGTGGGCACATTTCTTTTTGCAGAAATGTGAGGCGCTATTGTTTTAGACCTGCTCTAGGTAAGTGTAAAAAGTACGTACAAAAACACATTCAAGTTTTTGGGAGAACTGTAAATCAGCCTACATTTCCTCCCCGATAGACACTTACTTACTTTAACCCCATAACAGCTATAACAGGTATTGGAAAAAGGCTCTTACAGCTTTGCCTGAGCAGACTGCTGACCTTTACTGCCATTACGACTGTGCGCCAGGACCCACATTCTGCCCATGGGTCAGGAGCTGCCCCTGCCAATGTGAAAGGTTTTTCTATTCTACTAGAACTGTTAGGAGGTTAAAGCAAAGAGTCTCTGCAAATCTTTCTCCTATTGCTCCTTCCCACCTCCCTCAGTTACAGAGCTGCTCCTTGTCCCATCTACTTTGCCATCTCAGTAAAGACTCATTAGAGGTGCAGTTTTGCCCTCATGCCGTTTCATACCTACCAACGTTTCAGGGTGGGAAAGAGGGACATTTGTTAAATTAGGCCACACTCCCTCATTGAGGGATGGATAGGAGGTAGATTGTAAGAGTTACAACAATATAAACACTTTAAATAGGCAAACAAATCATTTATTACTGCAGATCTAGATGTTATACCTCAAAGAGGGACAATTGAGAACAACGAGGGACTGGGGACATGGACTCAAAAGAGGGACAGTTCCTGCAAATCAGGGACACTTGGGAGGTATGCGGTTTGATCATATTACAAGCCTGTGGGGAGCAGACACTGGGAGACAAGATTAGAGCACAAGGGTTGTGAGTACATTGCAGCAGCTTGTTCCAACCACATATCACAGGAAAGGCAAGAACAGAGTCATAACTATAGTTTGAAACATGATAAAAATGTACTAATTTAATTGTAAGTTTATTTAATTTATTTAGGCACCAACTTACATTAGGGTACAGTTCCACCTAACAGGGACTGGTTCTAGGCCATGCCTCCAATTCGGTCATTTTTCTTTGATTGTATGTTCTTTTATAAAATATTATATTGAATCAACCAGAGTCAAAAACAACAACTAAAAAGGCTGGAACAAACCCCAAAATCCAGGTTCACAAACATTGCCCAGCACTGTACCAGGACAAAAAAAGAATATTGGCTTAGGTACAGCAAATTCACAGTTTGGAAAGAGAAGAAGACAAGTTCAAAAGAGGAGTAATAGATGCTGTGAATGCTAATATGGAAAACTGCTTTGAATAGAGGACCATTAACTGGTGGCCACACATAATGATTTAACACCTGTCTCTTTGAGGCATATCTTCAGCACCTCCTAAAAAGTGACACTTACCTGACTGCCCCTGTCCAGCCTGGTTACGTGCCCCTTCTTCCATGCAAGAGTGAGCAGATTACCCTGACTGGTAGCTTATCAGCACTGGGCACTAACATACGCTCAAGCCTGCATGAAATGCCCATAGTAAGCTAAAAATCTATGGGGCTGACACACAAACCAGACCAACTTGGCCTGCGAGCAGTCAGGTATAGCTTCTTCTTTTTTTTCTAAGCAAACCCTTACCTCCATGAGGTCTGTCGCCCCTTGTTGATTATAATAATATTATATATGACTTGTGCTATTTGGGGCAATTTAATTTTTGTACAAGTTACTCTGAATTTAGGAAATCAGTTCAATTACTAGAAAACCAAAGGCACAAGAATTGCTTTCTAATGGATTCCTAGCGGATGGGTATCTCAAATATGAAAGCCGGGGCAGGCAAGGGGTGGAAAGACTAGGTGCTGTTTTGACTTACATTGATTTTCATCATCAGTGCAAATTAGCTGTAATTTATTTTTTAGAATACTTTGTTCATGGCTAATCCAAATAGCATTCTCAGGATTGAGTTATATCTGAAAATAGGAAAGTTATTTGGTAACACAAACAACACAAATTCGAGAATACCTGTAAAGTCCTGTTATATTCAGCTAATCATTACAAATATATTCTAATCTGTATAAATGAGAAGATTCACAGCCATACTGCTAAAAATAACTCTAGATTGTCATATAGAAATAATGGTAACCAATGTATTTATTTTTTTAGAATGGAAATGGTGGTGAACAGAAGCCCAACGCAGCAATGGTGATAAAGGAAGACAGTCAAGCTGGCAGCATTGGCAACGACACGAAGCAAGATGTCCCTTCTATGAACGGTAAACCTTTATTGGACACTGTCCCTGAGAGGGAGGAGATTGATCCCGAAGATGAAGAAGCCAAACGATACATTGCAGAGAAAATAGAAGAAGCAAACAAGAAATTAGAAATGGAGATTGTGGATGAAAATCGCCAAAGAAAGCTCAAATTTAAGGACACACTGGTTGATTTAGAAGTTCCACCACCAGAGTTTCCAGACAGTGACAGAACTGAAAGTATCACTGAAGATGATGTTGTAGATAGTATAACGAAACTGAGCATTAATGGTCCAGATAAAGAAGAGAGCAATGATAAGAAATCTGGTGAAGAGGTAGCAAAGGACAGAAAGATTTTGGTTGAGAAGGATGGAAAGTTTGAACTGGTCAATTTACAGGACATAGAGAATATGTGTTCTTTGCCACCCATTAGCAACAATAAGGACCTGTCAGATTTCAGTAGACTTAGTCCAATAGCCAATAGAGATGATTTAGATAAATCTGCTATAAATAACATAAATGGTTTTGTCCCTCGACCACCTAAAGCCCGGCCTAGCTCTGCTACCCATATGTTGAAGTCTCTACACAAAGTAAAACCAACACGGAGAGCCCAGTCTGCAACTGTGTCAAGTAGAAACACAACGTTTACCCTTTCCCCTGAGCAAAAAGAACTACAGAAAAGGATTCAAGAAAGACAAGAGAAACATAGAAGAGAGGTAAGTGGGGGGCTGGGAAAATAAAATGTGCTCCAAAAATGGATCTTGTAGATATAACTACAATGCCAGCCTAGTCGCTGGCCATATTTCACATTTTTTTCAGTGCAACCGAGAGCCTCAACTAACAGTTCCTGGACTAGATTGGACTGTAACTGATAAGCATATTAGATTGATTGTATTTAATTAGATTGATTAGATTTGACACTCCCGGTTGGTATGAATTCAATGTTGCCATATTTCAAACAGACATATATGTGCAAATAATGCAGAACACACTGTCTTAAAGCTCGTGCATCCCTGTTACTGTCCACACCATCACCACCATCCTTAGGCTACTGTACTATCAACTTTTCTGGCAATTGAAATGTTCCACATCACTTCCACAGCATATACTCTGATAAATCTGCTCCAACTGTATATTCAGAGATCCCAACAGCATATCATGTACAGCACTGCCTCCCAGTGTCAGGAAGCATGGCTAGAACATCTTTGGGGTATTGCAGGAACATCCCTAGGAGTTCTCAAACTTTTCCTGTAGGGATGCGTTCAAGCTGACAGAGCAGCCTTAGCTCTATATGATAGAAGTTAGTGGCTGGGATGTGGCCAGGTTTGGTTACACTATAATAGCTGATTAGGTTTCTTTTGGACATAGGCAACAACATTAGAGGCTTGATCCATCAATTATGCCAAATGGAATACTGGCCCATCAAGAGTGAGGCATGACAGTGGATGCCGAGACATTAGTTCTTAGGTTATGAAAGAGGTCAGTCAAAGCCCCAGTCAATGCATGAGACTTCCAGGGCTGATGATACCAACAATGGAAGCAGTGCGTTTGCAACAAGCATTCCTGTTCAGTTGAGACAGGCCACTGAAGTTTCCAGACAAGAGGAGCAAACAGCTGTACACTTGCATACTATTTTGTTGCCCTGAATAGGATTCAGCCTAGTGTATGCGCTTTTTCCATTTTTTTTACTTTTTTATCCCAGCATCCTGAGTCATAATTGTGGGTTTTACATCTTCGTTGTTGAGACTAGCCCCTTTCACACCTGTCTGTATATATATTTATAAATAATCCAACATGTCACAAGCAGCCAGCCCTGAAATCTTGTAGATTCCAGGCCTGCCGCTGCTCCGCTGCATTGCCCTATACCATCGGTGTGTTGCGGGGAAAGGGTTATATTCATGTCCCGCACCCCTGTCCTGGCCTCCGGTGTCCAGTCCACCACCAACCCCCCGGCCCTCATTGCTGCTCCAGGTGCTGGCATTTGTGCCAGGAGACTGGAAACAACGAGGCTGTGCAGGGCGCCATGTACATGCCGCCACTGCACCACACAGCAGGCATTTATGTGCTGCTCTGCGCTGTGCTGCGGTGGAAGCACAATGTGAAAGGAGCGTCAGGGTTATCATTTTCCATCACTTGCACAAGAGTTAATGCAAGGAAGGCATCCTTAGCAAAGGTGCTGTATCAAGGCTCCAGAAAGATAGACTAACCTTTCTTCGAACAGGTTTTGACTCAGGTTTAACCCTGGCTACCTTAAAGGGCAGGTGCCAGCCCTCAGAGTCACATGTGGCCCTTGCTGTGGGGAAAGTGGATGGGGTAAATAGGTTGGACGTGAAAAGGTTTAAATAGGGGTAAAGTAAGGCTGGGCGATTGCATGGGGAGTGATATATGATACATAAATCGAGGTGATTGCGGTGGCTTGACAGAACATGGTGACATTGATTGTGCAACACCACCCGCTGGGTGAAATGTCCGGTAAAACATTTGTTCTGTAATAATTGGATAATAACAGACCCATATATTCAGTTTGTGTATTGCTAGCAGTTTGTGGGCACAGTGGGTATCCTGATTACTGTAGATAATCTTGCTTATGCAATTCCAAATTAAAAAATTCTGAGCCTATTTATTGTGGCCCGTGACTTGTTTCCAAATCACTTGAGTGGCCCACGCTTGTCAAAAGGTTGAGCGCCCCTGGTTTATAATGACATGATCAAGACATTTTATAAAGGCTGTGGCCCATTTAAGATCACTTTTCAGGGTACCAGGTGGCTCCTCTTTATCTGAATTTCGTTTTGTCTAAACTGAAGGTTTTTTTAAGCAATGACAGAGTCTTCTCTGTCCCTGCTAACACAGGGACATAGTGTTTATAGTTGATAATACATTAGTCACACGGGTCGGAGTTGCCGGAGTAGTCCTTCGGTTACCACCCTCTTTTCCATCCTAGATGGTCTCTTATATAGGACATATTTATACCCCCTTTGTTCAACACCAGCCCATTCAGGAGAGCCTCCTAATCATTTATGAGGGCATTCAAAAAAGTCATATTTTTGGAGAGATTCTTCGAGTGCTGGTTTTAAGTTCTAAAATGCTGTGAAATTAATGTGATCTATAAATATATAGAGACAAAATGATAATTTTAATGGCGTTTCTGGTTTGTTATTTTACTGGCACCAACAATATAGGTGAATAACTAAAGCTGAGAAGTTTATTGATCATTTACACAAATCTCTACAGTTTGATAAGGTTTCTTGTATGTGAGTTGACCAATGGTGGCGGAAAAGCATTATTTTAATTTGAGTGTACTTTTTGTAAAGGAAGAAGAGCGTAAGAAAGAGGAAGAAGAAAGGAAACAGAAAGAAAATGATATCGCTTTTAAAGTTTGGTTACAAAAGAAAAGGGAACAGCTCCTGCAAGAAAAAAGGATCCAACAGGCAAAAGAATTGGAAATAAGGAATACACCCGTGAGGAATTTAATTTAATCTTAGTAACAACATTACAGAAATGTAGCTTTTCTATACTTAAACCTTTTCATGTTGGCTGTAAAGGTAAAGCAAATGTAGGTGCTACATTACATTTTCTTAAAGATGCTTCACCACCATCTGTGGTCCTGAATGAAACACTGTCCAGCATATAAACCCTTATGTGTAATCTAGTCCATCTAATCCACTGTATATATTCAAATAAAAAAAACATGGCGTTGGGAACCAGAGTAAGGTAGATGTGAAAGAGTTTACAGCACATGACTGAATTAACTTAACCGCCAAAGCAGTAGATGGGTCAGGACTAGTGTTGGGCGAGCCCCCAAAGTTCGGGTTTGGCAAGTTCGGCTAAACTTTGAATAAAAGTTCAGGTTACAAGTAATCCAGCTCCAATAGAAGGTGAAAAATTCACTCCTTTATTATCTTCAATATGAAATCGTTGTCCAGCTTTAAAATGAACAAGTAAGGTGCCTTGCATGGTAAATGACACCTTTCGTGCAAAGTTAGGCCTTTAGTTGCATCATCATACGACTAAGGCATAACTTTGCCTGAAATACATCATTTACCAAGTAAGGCACCTTATACTTTCCAATGGAGCTGGATTATTTGTACTATGGACGCACGCTGCCTGGCATTCACTGCCACAATAGATTAAGGTCAGTGAGGTAGGCTAGCTGTGCTTTTGGATTTTTTTGTTCCTTTCAAATGTTCTACGGCCGGGGCCACAGAAAGATGGCCGCTGCTCCCATGAGTGAGGACACTCCTAGTGCCATCTGGCAGGGCTGGTACTAGGAGTGTCCTCACTCACTGTGAGCGGCAGCCATCTATCTGTTACCCCGACTGTGGACCATTCAAACGAGACACTGCCGCCGACCAGGGACCGGATCGGGGTAGGTTGTACAGCAGCTTCCTGCTGCTGCACCCTTTAAGGAAAGCATGTTCTGGCAGAAATGCCAAATTCTGGGAATGCATTTTGCTTTATATTCACTTGGGCTTCCTAGATAAGTCAAAAAAATAAATATCTGATCGGCTTGACTCCTGGGTGTGGGTAGTAAACAGCCCAATGGGCCACTTTGACTTAGGGTTTGCCCTAATGGTGGTTGCCAGACACTTTTTTGGGTTTCCCTTGAACCATCTTTCACGATTCATATGTAATCTTTAATATGTATTCAATTTGTGTCTTGTCTTTTAAAGGAAAGGGATAAAGAATCACAGGAAGCTTATGTTGTTTGGATGAAAAGAAAACACAGAGAACAAACAATAGAAAAGAAGATAGCCGAACTAAGAAAACAGGAGGCAGCATCTTTCCTTGAAGAAACAAAAGACAGAGATGGGGCCTTTTCAAAGTGAGTATACTCAGCCTTATTCAGGTGGGTAGGCAGAGAGGTCTTGGTATGCCATCTCAGAGAAAATGTGTATGGAAGTAAAAGGACATCCGGGGTGACAGGTTCTGTCACCCCTGATAGACTAAACCTGTCACCCCTGGATTTTATTCCTACTATGGGAGAATAAACCACAAGCTTGGTGGGAGTTTTATTCAGTTCGGGTGTATAAGTGACCCCTCCTCTGATTAGCCAACGTGTTTATATGTATTTATAATGTTACACAATTTCGTGATAGTGCTCCTATATATACTACAGTATACTATGTACCTGATCGATACCCATGAAGAAAAAAGAAGAAATAGAAGAGAAAAAAAGGGGGGGAGAGTGTTTTGTCCCGCTTGCCCCATTTGGGCCAATTCTAGCGTTCCCATAATCTCAACTGTATTCAACCCATTGTTTCCAAACCTGATCAAGTGCTGAACAAGTGCTGTTTATTTAATAATATGCTGGCTAATTTTTCATTTACCATTATCCAGTTGAGTTTTTGTTTCATACATCCAAAAGGTATAAAAGTTTTTTTCCATGCTGATGCAATGGTTATCTTAGCCACTAGTAGTTTTAAACCCTCCCACAAACCTCAGGTTTTACTTTTGGGTAGATTCTACTCACCTCTCCGGGGGGGATCCATCTTCTGGGTCCCTCGATTTCCGGCGACCTTCCAACGGGCGGCGCTATGTTGCATCCCATCGGGCACTGCGCACAGCCCCCGAACTTGCACCTGCGCAGTGCCAATGGTTGGGATGCAATGGAGCCGTCCAATATCTTGAGAGATTTTGCTGAGCGGCGTGAGGATCGGGCCTGAAGCAGCCGGATGTCGGGTTGGGCCTTATGTAACTTAAACCAGACCAACACTCGCTTTTTATTGATGGCCCGCAGACAGCAGTCACAATATAACCCCCCGCCCTGCCACCCTACCCTGGTGCTGAGACAGGAAAGGGGGGGTTTACAAAGAAAAAAAAACTTTCCTTATCCAGGGGCCCCCGCCAGTCCTCTCGAGCCCATACACAAAGTGGCATCCCCTGGTTCTGCGCGCGATTCTGCTACCCATTTACTTTAATGTGCGCACGAGAGCTCGCACCATGCCATCGGATGTGGATCTGTGTTTTATTTTCAAGATGACGGTGCAAAATAAGGTTTTTTTTTTCTTTGTGACTGGAATTCCGCTTTATAAGCGTTTATTGTAACTGCAAAATCTCGGCACCTATAGATCTACAGATAGATCTGTGCGAGATGATCTTGACGAATCCTTGTGACCCCCCCATCAACTTCCTATGAAAACGATGCTATTGAGCTTAAGTTCTTTGGACCTGACCGTCCCAATAAACCAGCAAAAAAAAAGATAAACATTCCTGTTGGCCCCATTTAACCCCATATAATTGAGAGCAGATCCCCTCCCCCTCACTCTCCGACCTCACTACATCTTCATTCGCTGCCTCCTCTCGGAGCACTGTCTGTGTGTCATTGGGTTCAGCTCCCCTCTGGTCTTCATTTTGCTGTGACATCCCTCCGCAGTTGACTCGGCTTCCTCCTCCTGGTGCACCACCGCATTGGTCACAGCACAGCTCCCATCCGTCATGAAGTCTCTCACATTACTGGTGAGCTTCTTATGCTGCTTGGCGGCTTTCAGATCTTGCACTGTGTTGGCTGTATTGACAACTAATGACTTCCCTCCAGACACCCGCTTTCTCCTGAGTTGCATCTATGGCTGGCTGCTGCGGTCTCACATTGCTCAAGTCCTGGGGAGGGAAGTTTGGAAATCTTTGCTATCGTTAGTCTGTGCACCAGGTGGGTGTAGCGAGTCACAGATTACGTCCTGCCATGCCCACGCATGCTCCCCTTGATGTCCGTTTTAGATGAATCACACTGGGTATGTTTGATAGGAAGGATTTAGTATCTGTTCACAAGAGATTCCATTGAATATTAAAGTGGACCAAAACCCAACCCCCATTGGTACTGAGTTCCAGAGCCACTAGATTCCAGAATGTGGATGCCCCGCTCTGTGAAACCCCCCAGGTCACCAGGAAACTCACCTTCTTTCCCGGTCCAACAGCGCATGCACAAGCAGCAACCTGCGGCAGGTGTTTGTGAATGGCTCCCTGGTAGAGGGTAGAGGGTAGCGGGGGACGCAGCCGTCAGAGCACTCGGATCCGCTCGCCTTTGACAAGCTCTTAGATGAAGTGGCAGGAGCAGATTCGAGCACGCTGAACGGAAGAGAGGGGGTGCCTGTGCCGTAGGACCAGGGAAGGCTGAGTCAGATCGGCCAACCTGGGGGTTTCACACAGGGGTGCAAGGACCAAAACCCAGGACAGTTAAAATACTGGGTTTTGGTCCACTTTGAGCACAAGATGGTGGAGTAAAGGGTCCATATGTAAATAGAGGGGTGATTAATTAAAATATAGAAGGCTGTCCAACCCCTATGTAAGAGTTAAGAGATCTTTGTCAACACATGATCAAGTGATCAAAAGTTATTCAAAGGGGTAGAGACAGTTTCAACAAGCCAGGAAATAACAAGCCCATAGTAAGGAATCTTACATTGAAAATAAGATGCGTACGCATCTCTTGTGAAATGGCAGATTTTTTTCATGTAAAAATTAAACCAAGAAGAATCATTTCTAAACTTTTTCTACCTTTGATGTCACTTATTATCTGTTATAAGTTCATTAAAAATCTTTTAAAAAATAAGAATAAATAAGCACACCTTAAACTAATACTTTGCTGAATTATACTGTCATGTAATTACAGCATTCAGTATTTTTGCGTAGGAGCCTATCTGCATGGCTCATCTAGACCTGGCAATCTTTACCCATTTAGATGGACAGTCCTCTTTAGGTCACCCACAGATTTTCATTTTAGGTCTGTGCTCTGGCTAGGCCTCTTCTGGTGGATCCATTCATTTTTCTTCATCTTCAACTTTTTTTTAAAGAAGCTTGAAGGTTTTGTTCCAAAATGGACTTACGGTACATTTGAAACTATTTTTATCCACAATACTTACAAAAATAAGCTATATAAGGCTACGCCTGAATCTTCCTGCTCACCTGAGTGGGAGGCTTCTAGAGGAGGGCGATGGCGCATTGCTGCAGCTGGGGGGTTGTGGTTTCCGGACGACTGGTGGTGCCCCAGAATGGAAGATGAAAACTCCCTTTTTGTCTAATAGCACTTTATAGCTGTGTCACAGGGGTAGTGCAATATCAGTGTGTATTGCACATCAGATTGTTTTTTATGATTTTTGAAGCCCTTAGGTATTTTATCTAAATTCTTCAATAGCTTTAACAGCTGTGTCACAGGGGTTAGTGCAATATTGTGGTATATTGTACATTGGAGTAATTGTCTTGTAGATTTTTGTGATTATTCAAATGGTTACTCACTCACAGTAATATGTCTAGTAATTTATTTAAATCAATGTATTTATTTATTTATATATCTCTTTGATAGTTCTGGTCCGGTCCGGGCCGTCCCAATCCATATACGTGTGGGTATTCCGCCCGGTGGCGCCAAGATCCAGAGCTGTAACTCCTCCCGGCCTCCTATATAAAGAGCTGTCTCCATAGAGTTCCCCAGATTTCTGCAGTAGCATGCTGCGAAGATCGTCTGGAAACTCTCTCTGGATCATGGCAGTTGAGCGGGGCATTTTTAAGCCTGTCTGCTGCTGCCTCCCTATTGCCTCTGTTCCTGTGGACCCACTTATGCCTCCCTGCCTCGGCTGAGGAGAACAGGTGAAGGTAGGGAGAACGCCGGGGGCCGGGCGTTCACAGAGCTAGGCTCTGGGCCGCAGACCCTCCCTGAAAGGGTAGCCAGCCATAGGCGATGGTGAGCCTGTTGGGGGGGGAGGAACCACTATGCCCTTATCCCATCTGTCCCACAGCTTTATTTTTTTTAGTGTGTGTGTGTACTTGGTGCTTTTTTACTTCACCTATACCTACCTCTCCCCTCGCTCCCTCGGCTCTTCCCTTCTCCCCTCCATCTGCCTGTCTGCTGTAAGGGGGGGGCCGTGCAGCGTCCGGGCGGGCGCCACTCTGTGAGGCTGTGGCCTCTTTGTCTGCCGGGCGCGTTGTGCTCCGCTGCCGTGGGGGAGGGAGAGGCTCCTCCGTGGTCCGCCCTCCCTCCCTTCTTCTCTGTGGGGGTTTTCCCTCAGGCTGCGGGCGCTCGTTCGCGCCGCAACTGGGGGGCGTGACCGGGCGATGATGCGTTCCGCGTCATAGCTAGCGCGGCCTGCCCCTCGAGGGACCTACTCAGCGCCATTTTCCCCTTGTGAGGGGGAAGCCTGAGGACGAACCGCATGATAGCTTCCTTCTGTGCTGCTTCGTGCTGGGGTCGGCCGACGTGGACCCCTGTCTCTGCATTGGGCTATCGAGTGCGACCACCTGCGGTCCGTGAGTCTCTTTATATATATATATATATATATATATTGAACTATGGGTGCATGTGCTGTGGGATCTCATGGCCCTTTCCCATTGTGTTTTTTAGGTGGGATCTCCTTGTCAGCCGTGGGTTGTGGTTCCTCCCGGTCTGCTACGCCTCCCCCAGCTTCGCATCTCTTCCGTACCCTCTCCTGTAAGAGGGATCACATAAGAGGGACTTTTTGGGGTCTGCACTAGGTTTTGGGCTTTGTGCCTGGGAACCTATATATTTTTATACTATAATCACCATAATGGAGGCTTCTGGGGATAGTGAGCCAGGGGCCCCCTCCGGGTGGGTCAAGCTCTGCCTCATGTGCGGTACCTGCCCCCTGGGCGGACTTAGCACTGTTTGTGTCACGTGCGCCAGGAGCGTACTTTTGGAACATGATAGGGCAGGCGTCCCTGCCCCTAGCCCTCCCTTTCTCGCGGTCTCACCTACTTCCCCACTGCTGCAGTCAGCCCTCAGTGAGGGGGAAGCCAGCAGGGGGTCCCAGGCCGATTTGCCGCACCGGGTGGCCAGCCTGGAGAGACAGTTATCTCGCACAGCTACAGGGAAGGCCATGTGTAAGAAGCGACACATAGAGCCGGGTTATTTGGATTTTGCTGACGATGATGACCTTTTTGGAGGTCGGGACTCTATGGAGGAGGGAGAGCTTTTTAGAGACTCCGCTTCCTCAGGGGATCGGTCGGTTGGTTATGAAAGCGAGCCTGGTTCCTCCTCCGATGAGGATATGTGGCTCCCTGACGACACAGAAAAATTGCTGGCTTCTGTTTTTGAGACCCTGCATATTGTCCCTCCTAAAGCGCCTAAGAAGAAGCAGGGGGATTTATTCCGGCCTGTGAGACAGAGGATGGTCTTCCCAGAACAGGGCCATTTCTCCAACATGGTGTTTAAAGAATGGGAAAGGCCTAATAAATTGCCATCGGTGCCTAAGAGTCTGGACAGGCGGTATCCCATCCCTGAGGAGCTGATCCGCCTCTGGTTCAGTCCCCCCGATGTGGATGCCCCCGTCTCTGGGTTATCCAACACTACGGTTATGCCGTCACCCGATACTGCTTCTTTGCGCATGGATCATCTGGCTTGTCATGCGTTCAGCTTTGTGGGTGCTGGGCTTTGCCCTGTTTGTGCCGCGGCCATTGTATCTTTGGCCATCAGGAAGAAGGTGAGACGCCTTGTTGATTTTGCCAGATCTCGCAAGCGGGCGGAGGAGTATACAGAACTCAAAGCCTGCGTGGATTTTATTGCTTTTGTAGTCTTGGCCATGGACGATAGTGTCCGGCTTGGCGCCAGGGCCTCGGCTCTGCTTGTTGCGCTTTGTCGTTCACTCTGGCTGCGGCAGTGGACGGCTGACGCTGCGGCCGAAAAGGCGCTCACTAGTATCCCCTTCCTGGTGCTCAGGTTATTTGGGGAGTGCCTGGACCTTCTGGCCAAGGATGGAAGACTCCCTCAGCGACGGAAGCCTGCGCGACCTTTTCGGGGTTCTTCGGGCTTTTGCTCCTTTCGAGGAGGAAGAGGCTCTTCATTTTCAAGTGGCCGCAGAGATTCCTGGGGACGAGGTAGGTCCCGCGGTCGATCCAATCCCTCCTGGGGAGCTAAGTCCAAGCCCCCGGCCAAGCCCTCTCAGGCATGAGGAGGCGCCCTCACCCATCCGGGTGGGGGGACTGCTACTGCTTTTTGCTCACAGGTGGAGACAGCACATCTCGGATCAGTGGATTCAGGAGGTGGTGTCCACCGGGCACAAGATAGAGCTGGCAGTTTGGCCGCCCTCAAGATTTCTTCGGTCACGGATTTCCCGGAACGCATTGACGGCGCAGGGCCTAAGGATAGCCGTTCAGAGTCTGCTGCTATCAGGTGTGATTTGTCCAGTGCCTCGCCAGGAGCGGGGACAAGGTTTCTCTGTTCACAGTGCCCAAGAAGGACGGAACGCTGCGTCCTATCTTGCATCTGAAGGGTCTCAACAAGGTTGTCAGAGTCAGACATTTCTGCATGGAGACCTTACAGTCCGCGGTGAGCTCGCTTCGGCCTGGCGACTTCATGACCACGGTGGACATCAAGGATGCTTATCTGCATATCCCGATTTTTCAGGGACATCAGAAGTTCCTGAGGTTTGCACTGGAGGATCAGCATTAACAGTTTGTGGCACTACCGTTCGGGATAACTTCTGCTCCCCGTGTGTTCACCAAGGTGTTGGCAGGCGTCGTGGCCATTCTGAGGAAATGGGGCATTCGGGTTCTTCCTTATCTGGACGATTTGCTGATTGTGGCTCAGTCCCTTCAGCAGGCCGAGAGCGACACCCGAACGGTGTTAGCCACTCTTGAGGATTTCGGATGGGTAATCAATTACCCCAAGTCGTCTATCACTCCCTCAATGGCGAGGTCGTTCCTGAACATGACGTTGGACACCTCTCAGGTCAAGGTATTCCTCCCCCAGCAGAAGGTGGGGGGCCTCCAGACGCAGGCGCAGGCCCTACTGGCTTGTCAGCGACCTTCGATCCGTCTGGGGATAAAACTGGTGGGTCTCATGGTGTCCTGCTTCGAGGCGGTGCCCTTTGCCCAGTTCCACATGAGACCTCTTCAATTGAATCTGTTGACTGGTTGGGACCGGACGCAAGAGTCTCTGGATCAGGAATTTTCACTGTCCCCCAGGGTCAGACAGTCCCTCTTGTGGTGGTTGGACTTCAGAAATCTACTGGTGGGCAAGTACTTTCTGACTCCCCGGGGGGAGATAGTTACCACGGACGCCAGTCTGACCGGCTGGGGGGGGGGGGGCGGTTGGCAATTGCTGAAGTTCCAGGGTCAGTGGGGCCCACAGGAGGCTCATCTACCCATCAATCTCCTGGAACTGAGAGCGATTCGGTTGGTACTTCTTCAATTGACTCCTCATCTAAGGGGTTGGGCTGTCGCCAACATCAATCACCAGAGCGGGACTCGGAGCAAGCGAGCCCTTCAGGAAGTGTCCCAGATTCTGACTTGGGCGGAGGAGAATGTTCCCTGCATCTCGGCGGTTTATATCCCCGGGGTAGAAAACCAGGAGGCAGACTCCCTAAGCAGGGGGACTTCTCGTCTGGGGGAATGGTCTCTCAGCAACAAGATCTTTCACGCTCTCTGTTTCTGCTGGGGTCAGCCGGACGTGGACCTGTTTGCGTCCAGACACAATCACAGGCTCCCAAGGTTCGTCTCCCTGTCAAGGGTTCCTCTGGCCTTCACCACAGACGCTTTGACAATTCCGTGGACGGAGTTCCGGCTCCTTTATGCATTCCCTCCGTTTCCTCTCCTGGGCCGAGTGCTGCGCAAGATAGCCCAACCATCCTGGTGGCTCCTCGCTGGCCGAGGCGGAGTTGGTTCGCGGACATAATCCAAATGTCAGTCGATCGCTACACCATGCCCGACGACCCAGGGCTTCTCACGCAGGTGTCGCTGCGGCACCCCAATTTACAGACGCTGGCTTTGACGGCCTGGCTATTGAATCCTCAATCCTAACGGAGATGGGGCACGGTTATTCAGACCATGATTCAGGCACGGAAGAAGTCTTCTTCCATGATTTACTACAGAGTTTGGCGTGCTTACATTTCTTGGTGTGAATCCAAGAGTTTTCCTTATCGTACTTTTTCCATTTCTAAGATTTTAGAATTCCTACAACACGGCTTAGACTTGGGTCTACAGCTGGGCACCCTCAAGGGCCAGGTCTCAGCCTTGGCCATCTTCTTCCAAAGATCCTTTGCCAAGCATAGGCTGATCAGGACTTTTTTCCAAGGAGTTACCCATGTTCGTCCCCCGCGTAAGCCTGTACTACCGGTGTGGGATTTGAATTTGGTGCTTTCTGCGCTCCAGGGTCTGCCCTTTGAGCCTTTGTGCGACGCTACATTGTCTATCTTGACCCTAAAGGTGGTCTTTTTGGTAGCCGGGTGTCAGAACAGGCCGCACTTTGTATAAAGCCTTCTTACTTTGAGCGGTATAAGGATAAGGTGGTTTTTCGCTTTAAACCTAAATTTTTGCCTAAGGTTGTTTCTCCCTTTCATCTTAATGAGGTTATTTTGCCTTCTCTGTGTCCGGATCCGTCTAACTCTAAGGAAAGGGCCCTCCATTCCTTGAATGTGGTCAGAGCCATTAAGTACTACCTGGTTGTGGCTGAATCTTTCAGGAAGTCGGATTCTCTCTTTGTTCTCTCCGAAGGTGCTAGAAAGTCCACTCTCAGTAATTAGACAGGCGGTGGTGCAAGCCTACTCTGCCAAGGGGAAGGATCCCCCTTTTCGTGTTACCGCTCACTCTACTAGAGCTATTGGTGCTTCCTGGGCTTTTCAGCACCAGGCCTCTGTTGAACAAGTTTGTAAGGCCGCTACCTGGTCTTCGGTTCATACCTTTACTAAGTTTTACAAGGTTGATGTTAAGGCCTCAGCTGACGCTGCTTTTGGCCGAAAAGTGCTTCAGGCGGTAGTGAAATGAACTACATGCTGTTCCCCTCTGGGGATCCCGCCCTATTATGGACACTGCTTTTAGATGTCCCACACATATATGGATTGGGACGGCCCGGACTGGACACAGGGAAAAATACAATTCTGTGAGTACACACCTGTAGAATTGGTTTTGCCTGTGTCCGGTCTGGGCTGTCCCACCCCGCCCTTGGTTCATTTCCTCTGTTTGCCTTTTATGGTGATTATTTTTTTGTATTGGACCGTTATCCTTACCTTGTTTGGAGAAAGTACATGCTGTAGCATGTTAGTTAACTTGTTTTCTTGGCCTCCCGGCCTGTCTCATTTACTGCTTTTTGACATTCTGGGGAACTCTATGGAGACAGCTCTTTTTATAGGAGGGACCAATTCTACAGGTGAGTACTCAAAGAATTGTATTTTTTATATTGCTTTGGAGCTGTGCCCCATTTCTAGACTTCTGCAATGGTCTTGCTGTGTGCTCAGTTACTGTGTCTAGGGGTGCATGCTCCATCTCCTTACAGTATTATAGCTGTGTCCACTTGCCTGTGTGGTTTTTGGTGTCCTAAAAATTGGGGAGCTCTGATTGTTTAGAGTAGGACTGCAGGAAAGAAAGAGGTTGCATGACCCGGCCCTGCAGCTTCCCATACATGTGCGAATGTGTGCAATGAAAACAAATTTAGACATATTGTAGGTTTTGTTGTAGGCTGATGGGGATTTGTGTGCCAGGTATTCCTTTTTGTTTTGTCTGTGACATAACTAGGATAGCGCCACCAGTCTAGAGATTAGTGGAACTGGATTGGAAACCAGTGCACACACAGACAAAGCAAACCGAGGCTTGACATAGCAGGCAAGAACAGCACAGACAGGAAACTGATGCAAAGAGAAGCTAGAAGCGGATTAGCCAAGACAGGCTCGGACTTGAAACTGGTGCAAACAGAGGCAAGGCTTGAAGCGGATTAGCAGACACAAGCATGGACTAGAAACAGGTGCACACAAAGGCATAGCTGGAAGCAGATTAGCAGATACAAGCATGGTTTGGAGATGGAAGCAGATTCGCAGGCTGGGAACAGATATACATAAGACTTAACAAGCCGTCTACACACCAGAGAGACAAGTCACTGCCTGCCCAGGGCGTGGAATGTCCGGTACTTGACCTACCAACCCATGTCTTCAGTAGAACTCCCAATGGTAGAGGGTACACTGGGCATTCCTGTGGTGGTCACAGACTTGGGAAATGGAAAGAGGATAGACAGTACACAATGGGCAGAAGCTAGCTGGGGGATTAGTGGATGACCTAAGCCTAGCACAGACAATGAAAGGTCTGGGCCCCAGTACAGCCAACTGAGGGTCTGGGCTCCAGTACAGACAATGAAAGGTCAGGGCCCTAATACAGACAATGGAATCTATGATATGTACTCCAAATCACCACTTTGGTGTACATAGCTAAGGTAAATAGATTGTTGTCTTCGAAAACCGTTTTCTTTTATAAAAGATGCATACACAAAAATAACAGATACGTTTGCCACATTTAAGACATAATTTTTACCACACAATAATGGAAACTTTTAAAAATGCCATTGAAAGTGGAATAACCCTTGAAAACCTAAGAGGTAAGCATAACATGTGCAGGATAGTCACTAGAAGGCCACAGGGGCCACAGGACAGGAATATCTTTGGGACCACACAAGACTGGAGTATCACAGGGAGGCTGGTGGTGACCTGCAGGCCGCAGCTACATAACGATGGCAGAATGACCCAGCATGGGCTAGAGTCCCACAGGAGCTAATCAAGGGGAGAGCAGAGAGTTAACAACCACAACAGACACAGGGCCAAAGTCAGATAGAACAGTCAGTGGTGTAGCAAGCAAATGCACAGACTTAGAACATCAGACTACAGTATCACCATTTCGAAGACTGAATATGGCAATCTTTACATTAATGCTCGCTACCCTTACTAAAGCCTCAGTTCCAGCTGTAGTAATACAGCCTCAAAGCACAATTCTACCTCCAGAATGCTTCACTGTGGCTATGATGTTCTTTTGGGGATAGTGTTAGCTTTTAAATGTTTAATCTTGGTCACATCAGACTATAACACGTTTTCTCATATGCCTTTGGCAGACTTGTAGATTTTGGAAAATATAGCCGGGCTTGGATGTTTTTATTTGTAAGAAAAGGCTTCCGTTTTGCCACCCTAGTCCACATCAGCAGCACTTTTAACTGATGGTAGCCGTGTAGTGAATACTATGTTGCATGAGTTTAAGTGTGGCTGGATAAGTCTGAGCACAGCCACATCCCAATTATAAGAGGGAGTTCACACAGATTGTATAGATTATTGGTCACATTGAAGGTTAAAAAAGTTCTGAAATTATTCTTTTTGGTTTGATTTTTGGATATGACAAAAACCTGGCATTGTATCAGCGGTGTGTAGACTATTTATATCTACTGTATGAAGGGCTTTCCACATTTGAATCAATAATCCCCCAGGACAAAGAACAATATAAAACAGTTTCATCCCTAATTTGAGTAATTCTTCTTTTGCAGGTGGTTAAAACAGAAGAAAATACAAAAGCGGGCTGAGCAACAAGCCGCCAAGGAAAGATCTAGAAGACTCTTGGTCGAGGCCAGGAAAAGGAAGCAGATACACGATTTACTGTATAATATCTCTGATTCTAAATCTTTTCGCTACACAGATCCCTACAGTTAGAAACTCTGGTCTCTGTTCACAGTAGTAATGATTACTTCATATTGAGCATCTATAAAAGAAAAGTATTGCATGTTTTCATATTTTATCGTTATAGAACTTTGAATCACGGTGATTTTTTTTACATTAATTAAATGAAATACTCTTTCATGCCAAAGTAAAACAGATCCCAGCTAAACAAATTGATTCAAATGATAAAGAAAATTTGAGTAAGTTTTAGCAGATTCACCTTTGGCAGAAAATGCTGACTTGAGGCTGGATGCATCTATCAGCTTTTTCATGTCTCTTTGCAGAACTTCTCAGCTATTGATGGGTTAAGGCTTTTTTTGTGGTGAATCAAGCCTAAATTCTCATTTGGAATTAAACCCAGGACTGGTTTATGACTGTTTATGAGCGGCATTTTCTTAAAGCTTAGGTTTCTTGCAGACAGGTCTTCTTCTAAGACCTCGGAGTATTTTTCTGCATTCTACCCTCACACACATTTTCAGGGCTTGCTGTAAAGAAGCATTAGAGTGGATGGAAACCTATTTTTTTCCCCCAGCGGCTCTCCCTGCCCGAGTACCTCGCAGCTGGGTCGGTGAGGTGCCCGGTTTTCAAATAAATCCAGGTTTGTCCACCACCGAAGCCACGCCCTTCAGCAGTTTTGAGATCACCTATTAACTGATCTTAGAACTGCCTTATGATGATTTGCAGCCGGCTGTCCCCACCCCTAGCTTTCTGTTCAGGCATGCCCGTTCTCTTGCCATTCAGGTAGACTGGGTACGGGAGCACGAACAGCTACAGGGAAGCCGTGGATGAGGCAGCAGGTGATCGCAGCGTTGCTGGAGCCGCCGGTGAAGGCGAGTTTAAAGATGACCCCAGGGTTTCACACAGTGGGGAATCTCACTATAGAATGCCCAGGGGTCAGGCTAGTAGCTTTAGCACCCGAAAACACCTTTGAAAGTGGACCTGCGTTATGGTAGGACAGGCCAAGGAACAGGGTTGGAGTTTGATTGGTTGCTGACCTATATCATTTAGAAAAAAATATTAGCAGACACATGCAGAGGTGTTTTTTTGTGGTCCTTTAGTGGCTGCTCATTTTCTGCCCTTGGTCTTCTGTAAAAAAGGTAAAGACACCGATTAACTATACTGACCAACCCCCCAGAAACTCAAGGTCATTGTAGGTACTCTGCCTATGTAGCTGCCGCCCCCCCCCCCATGTTTGTTTTTACTTTCAGCCCCAGGATCACTTCTTTCTGGGCTTTGTTTTGCAACCACCTCTCACTCCCTCTTTCAAGGTGATTGGTCTAATTGACAGATGCCCCTCGATTCACAGTTTATTCCTCTATTCCTTCCCCTCCTGCGTGCTAACCAACCCTTCCTTTCCCCTTCTTGTGAATCTTTTGAGGTCTCCACCGCCCCTCTCTGCTTGCTAAAGGAAAGCCTCATGCTAATACAGGCAGTACTTTCGAAGCAGAGGACACGGCCACAGCCAAGGAAGTTTAGAAATCAATACACGTTTCCTCTGCATTGCAAACATCTTTGTTATTACTACTTAGTTATTAGGATAAGAGCCTGGACAATTACGTTAAGAGTTCACTTAAGCACCTACCCAGGGCATCTTGATTTGGAATGCCCCTCCTTTTAAAAATAAGTAGGGAATTAGAAATTATACCTTTGGGACCCCTTCTCGTGCCCCCAAGCTGCAGGACCAGAAACCAACACCCCCGAAAACCTCTCTTTCAGGGCTGGTTCCATCTGCTGCCCCATGTGACTGTTGTGGGACAGCAACTAACTAGCTGTCAGTAGACATGTGGGACTGGAACCTGGAAGAGAGGTGCACGTTTTCGAGCTTGCGGGGGGCTATGCGGAGGGCTATATATAGGGGAGGCGTCACCAATTGGAATGACCCAGATACAAGCAGTGGCACCTTGGGATTAATTTAATACCTACATTGTGAATGCCCCAGGGTAGAGGGTCAAGCGGATTTGAATTTAATCCCTCCCTTTAAAAAAGCTGCCCGCTTTGTCTACATGTGTTTCTGCCTACAGTCCCCAGGCACGAGAGAGTCAAAAAGTCCTGCACTGGCCGTGCTGAGTGTTCTTAGCTTTGCCAGTTTGGGACACACTACAGCAGACAAGTGCAGCTGGAGCCCAAATAAAGAGGGCAGAAGAACAGGAGTCAGGGTTGTGCCGATCCAAGTCTCCAAATGGTAAGTATACATTTTTCTTGTCTCTTCCATTCCGGGTCCCATCAGTAGCAATGCATGGAGTAATCTCAGCCATAGGTGGGGACTGCAAGATAGAAATATATAGGGGAGGCTGTGGCAGGATCTCCTCAGTTCTTTTTTTGCAGTCGTAAGGGACTGTGAAAATGTCTTTTTTTTAGTTACAGTGCTGACCGGGAACGGGGCCTTCAACTCCATCTGTCTCCCAGCCTTTCACCAGCTGCAGCATTCCTGGGGACCCCGGTTAGATGCCTGAAATCAGTTTCTAAGATGATAGTGTTGAATTGTGCAGTGAGGGAAACGCACATGGGTCCAGGTAAGCACGCTGGATCTCATCCGGCTGGGTCTGAGCCCAGAGGATCAGGACCCCGCTGCAGCCGGGTACCTGACCTCTGGGGCTTGCACGGTGGCCCTGTTGTGTCTCTCCCACTAAGCCCCCACTGAGTCCATCTACCCCCATGACTCCATGAGACCCTGCAAGAGATACAGTCTGCCTTCCTCATGTCTGCTGGGTGGTGCCTGAGCTAGGTGGCTGGGCTCCTTGGTGTCAGTGTGTGGTGCTTTTACTACTGCTGGCAGTCGTGCTGGTCAGAGCTCGGCCGCCAGCGTTTGGAGGGGGGACGTGGCCTTGTCGTGAGTGGGTGTGGCCCCGACCATGTGGCCTGCCAGTTAGCTAACTCGGGAAGGGAGCGGGCAAGCCACACCTGCGGTGCTGGTGGAGGTGTGTGGCTTTGGCCCACTCAGGCCTTACAGTGGTGGTGGAGGATGGGAGGAGGGGGCAGGGCAGCCACATTTGCGAGGTCCGCGGTTCCGTCCTCCTCACTAACAGCACGATGCAGCACCATCTTGTTCGGTGCCCGGAGATCCCTGCTGCATCCACGTCACCTGGCAGCACGCTGCACTGACTCCCTGTTCTCCTGGGCTGGCTATCGGATCCAGCCCTGGTCAGGTAGGGCTCCCTCTGGGGCAAAGCCTTTTTCTGATCACTTATACTGATTCCTTTAGGAATCTGACATTGTTCTTGTTTTTGCAGGGTGGGGGACCAGAAGCTACTGCATCTTTTGTCGGTGGGTTGATTTAAGTTGCAGGGAGGTTGCTTTTCCAGTAGTGCAGGCAGGTCTGACCAGTAGTCGACAGGCAGGATGGTGTGGGGACCAGTGCTCCAGCTGTATTAGTAGCTAGGGCAGCCATTTTACCATTTTGGAGGCATCAGAGGCCCTGGGGCTCCGTATTTTAACGAAGAGTGGTGCCGCGTGTTCCATGTGGATTGCCCGACACCAACTGCAATCCCGGGCTCGGCTGTCGAGACCAGCATATTGGAGGAGAGGCGTTTGTCTGCCGCAGTAATTTGGACCTTGATTCGAGCACGGAGACAGTCATACTAAAGGACTTGGAGGGCCTTCGTGTCATGGTGCAAATCTAAGGGCCACTCCTGGGACAAAAGATGTTCAGACAATTTCAGAGAACTAGAAGCAGTAGAACAGGCCTGTGACAGACTCTCTGTCTTTTGGATGTCATCACTATTCAGTTGCCCACCGGGCCATTCACTGGCCTTTTCTTAATTAGGTCATTGTAGTTTGGATTGTATTATAAACTGCCTTTGTGTTAATTGATTACGTCACAGGCAATGGCATTGTTCTAATTGAGTGTATTACAGACGCCTATTGTTTTGCTGATTGCGTCACCGCCAGAGTTGGTCTGTGTATTTGTCATGAGGTCCACGGGGGAGGTCCCATTGCATGGAGACTTGTGTATATAAGGCCTAGAGTGGCACTAATAAAAACACTTCACCTTCACCCTCAATACTGAAGTTCTGTCTCTTATTGGGGGAAACGCTATATTACAATTCACTAGCCCTTGTAAGGGCTGTTCCTGTTTCCTCACGGACGACTCTGGAATTCCAGCAGCACCTCTTACGATTGGGAAAAGGACATCTCGGGCGGTGAAGCCCTCCGGCGATAAGGGTTATCGCTACAATTGGTGGCAAGCGGTGGGATGGTCCTTTCTACCCAGAGAGAGTGCTACCCTGATGGAGAGTCAGTATGACAAGTTGAAAAGGCTGACCCTGAAGGATCTACTCGAGAGCCGGGGAAGGTCAGCTAGCAACCGCCCACGTCAGGAACTGATAGCCGAGCTGATCGAAATGGATCGTGCAGCAGTGAGGACCGAAACCAATATAGAGATCGATGAAGACGCTGCTCTCGTTCAAGCGGTTCGGAACAGATTGTCGGTCTATGGCCCGAATCCATCACAGGAACTGATCGACCGAGTCTTCGCCGCAGCGGAGGCAGAGGCCAGTAAGCGAAGGGAAGATCGGCGACTTTCAACCCAGCAGCCTCTCAGCCTCAGTTACACTGGGGGGAGAAAGATTCCATTTGCAGCATTTAAGTCCTTCCAGGAAAGTGACGACGAGATTGACGGATTTTTGGCCGATTTTGAACGCCAGTGCGCTTTACACCGGGTACCCACGGAGGAATGGGTCACCATATTATCAGGGAAACTATCTGGGAAAGCTTCCGATGCTTTCCGGGCCATCCCTGATGCGGACTTACCACACTACCATCTGGTAAAGGAGGCTTTGTTAGCCCGGTACGCTGTCACCCCGGAAGCCTACAGGCGACGATTTCGGGAATCCCAAAAGAAGGGAGGGGATTCTTACACGGAGTGGGCATGTCGCCTCCATCGTACAGCATCACACTGGGTCACTGGATGCAAAGCCACGACCGCTGAGGATGTACTACAGTTGTTTTTACTAGAACATTTTCTCAATGCCCTGCAACCAGAGCTAAGAGAGTGGGTACGTGACCGGAGGCCTCTAACGCTACCTGAGGCTGCTCGTCTAGCCGACGAGTACACTGATGCTCGCCGGACAGAACAGTCCGCTCCAAAACCACCACCTCCCATCAAATTTCAAGCACCTGTGGCTTCAGCGCCAACTCGTGACTCTGGGCCACATAGGCCAGCGCAGCAACCGAACCTCTCCACAGTTCAGTGCCATCGTTGCAAACAATGGGGACATTATCGCAGTGATTGTGCCCTAGAGCCTCCCCGAAACACGTGGGGGCAAAAGCAACCTTCCACCTCCCGTACTCCTGTGGCACACTGTTTGGAAGCTGAGAGCAGTTCGGAAGAGTATCTGGGGGTACTGTATGAAGCTGATCCCGTACAAGCGGCCATCCAAGACAACCGACAGCACCATTGCCAGGAGGTACGAGTCAATGGGCGCACCGCGCAAGGATTACGCGACACCGGAGCCACACTTACCTTGCTTCAACCTCATTTGGTCAAGAACAAAGACCGCACTGGACACACCGTTGCAGTAAGGGTGGCGGGAGGAGCTGTGTTTCGACTCCCCACCGCCCGAGTACATCTTGACTGGGGCGCTGGATCCGGCAGGGTACAGGTGGGACTTATGGACAACTTACCAGCAGAAGTACTATTGGGAAATGATCTAGGACCAATGACTTCTGCCTACGCTACCTCTGGACCAACCAGCGTCAACCCGGTTACAACCCGGTCTCCAGCCCGAGCTGCCGACTCCAGCCCGCTGGTCGGGGAGACCCAGGGGTTTCGTCTGCATCACGTCATGTCTGTTACAAGAAGCCAAGAAGAGGATCAGCCGTCAGGTTACGTCCTTCCAGAAGGGAAACGTATGCCAAACACTATTTTTGTTGGGGGCATTGGCCGTCGGATTAATCAGCCTGAAATTAAGGATGTTTTTTCAAAGTATGGCGCTGTAAAGAGTGTCAAAATTATTAGGGATGCCTCTGGCGTTTCTAAGGGTTATGGTTTTGTCTACTTTTACGATGATGTAGATGTGCAGAAGATTGTGGATTCTCCGATCAGCTACCATGGAAAGAGATTGAAACTTGGACCAGCTATAAGAAAGCAAAGCACCTGTGCACACATCCAACCAAGGACTTTGGTGCTGAACTCACCAACGCCACAATATCCCAATGTTTGGACCCCACCCATGACCGATTCCTATGTACAGCCCACGTCAATGTTTAGTCCGGTTACTCACTATGTGCAGACTTGTCCTTACACAGAACTCTGCCCATAACAAGAGTCCGGACAGCCCCACGTTAACCCGAACAGGGTCAATCCGGGTCTGCCGGGTGTTCCACAAAAAGGGGGCATTGTGACAGACTCTCTGTCTTTTGGATGTCATCACTATTCAGTTGCCCACCGGGCCATTCACTGGCCTTTTCTTAATTAGGTCATTGTAGTTTGGATTGTATTATAAACTGCCTTTGTGTTAATTGATTACGTCACAGGCAATGGCATTGTTCTAATTGAGTGTATTACAGACGCCTATTGTTTTGCTGATTGCGTCACCGCCAGAGTTGGTCTGTGTATTTGTCATGAGGTCCACGGGGGAGGTCCCATTGCATGGAGACTTGTGTATATAAGGCCTAGAGTGGCACTAATAAAAACACTTCACCTTCACCCTCAATACTGAAGTTCTGTCTCTTATTGGGGGAAACGCTATATTACAATTCACTAGCCCTTGTAAGGGCTGTTCCTGTTTCCTCACGGACGACTCTGGAATTCCAGCAGCACCTCTTACGATTGGGAAAAGGACATCTCGGGCGGTGAAGCCCTCCGGCGATAAGGGTTATCGCTACAAGGCCCTCTTCCATTTCCGTCATCTACTGAGTGGAAGGGATGTTCAAGTGCGATCAGGCAATACCACAACAGTAACTTATGTAAATCAACAAGATGGAACCAGATCCGCTTCTCTTCAGGAGCTGACGTATGCCTTTTTTTTCCCCCCTCCAACACCAATTGCGATCTCTAGCAGCAGTACATCTGAAAGGTGGTGGCTGACTACCTGAGCCGAACAAATTTCACAGTCAGAATGGGTGTTAGATCAGAAGTTATTTTGTCAAATAGCCCAAAGGTGGGGAACTCCCCAGATAGATCTCTTCGCGACAGCCCAAAATACAAAGTGCAGAACCTTCTTTTCTCTGTGTTGGGGGGACAGGGCACTAGGGGTGGATGCCCTCGCACAGCCCTGGCGGTTTCCTCTAGCCTACGCCTTTCCCTCCTTCGGCTGTTACCTCAGGTGAAAAGATCGAGGAAGAAAAAAAACAATGGTGATCCTAATCTCTCCCGTCTGGCCAAAGCGAAGTTGGTTCGCAGCTCTAAAGAACACTCTGTGGCAACTTCCACAGAGACCAACCCTACTGGCTCAGGGTCCTATTTATTACCCAAATATACAGAATCTCTATTTAAAAGGGGCTGTGCTCAAGGGAAGCAGGAAATAGTCCACTAGAAGTATTTACCTGAAAACTTGGAAGAAGTTCAGTTCATTCTGTGAAGTTAACATCTTAAAAAGGAACAAGTCGTCATCTGTCCTGGATTTTCTGCAGGAATGTTATTCTTAGTATACAGTACGTCCTGCTCCAGATATAATACTTACACTTGGGTAATCCTCCGCCAGATGGCGCTGTACTGCAGAAGCATGCCAAAAACAGGCTCCTCCCAGCCCTTCATAAACCCAGGGACCTCCCACAAATCCCCAGATTTCTCTGCAGTGCTGACTGTGAAGACATGAAGTATCACTCTCTCGCAGGTGAGCGGGGCTATCAAAGCCTGCGGCCCTATTGGACTATTTCCACCCATCCTCCCTGTGATGTGCCTCCCAGCTCGGGCTGCGTCGGTCGGGTGAAGGTAGGCAGCACCTTGTGTGCTTATGGAGCCATGCTTCACCGCAGTCCCCCACCAAAGGGTAGGCGGTTTAGGCTGATGGTGAGCCTCTAGAGGATGCCCCTCCCGCACTATTGCCCCATGCCCCGTGTAGCGGTGGGCCCTGTACAAAGGGTCGCCGTCCTCCCTCGTTCCCCCCGTAGTCCGGGGGGAAAGGAAGGGGGGTGGGTGTGTGGTGGTCAGTGTATTTTATACGCTTATGGCCTTAGTACTGTCTTTGACTGGTATTTCGGGTGTCAGTGCTGCGCTGTTAAAACTTCAATTGCATCTGTCGCCGCCACGCGCACTCCTTCCGTGGCTGAATGTGTCGCAACGAGCGGCGGCGCCTCAGACGCTGCTACGTCTTCATTGGCGTATCTTTTGCTAAGTGTGCCATACTCTTCGCTCTTCTGACATCTTTCTATTATTTCAGAGCTTCGCGATCTTCGAGGGGGGCGGGGCCCCGGTTTGGCGCGCTCCGCGTCACAGACGCTCTGGCCCGCCCTTTGAGGTTCTTGGCGCCCTTCTGTTGCTGGTCACGCGCACATGTGTTGCGGCCCTCCTCCTCTTTAGGTCGGTGAATGCCCTCGCGGGCGAGTTCTTCTTCCTTTTTGTCCACTGCGCATGGCTCTGACATCCCTATTCCCATTATGTCTTTCAGACGATCGAATCCAGTGGCTTCTCCCGGCCCGGTTAATTACCAGGGGTCCTAGGATAGTTACTCCCACTTCCCTGCGGGTCTTTGGGGCATCCAGGGTAGCTTACAGCGTCAATCCCTACTGGCCTATTGTGGCCATTAATCACCATATGGAGGCATCCCAGGATATTGTGAACGGGGTTCCCTCGGGACAAGCCCGTCTGTGTGTAGCTTGTGGGGTCTCACCTATTAGCGGTGACAATGCACGGGTCTGCGTCCCTTGTGCACAGCAGGCGCTAATGGTACTTCCCGCCCCTCCTGTGGCTGGGCCTGCACCTCGCCTCACTTCACCTACTCCCCCAAGCCTGAGTCTAACCCCCAATACAAGCAGGGATTCTCATCCTGATGTGGCTACTAGACTGGCCAGTGTTGAGAAATTGCTTGCTAGTTCTCTAGCACGCAAGGCCACTGCTAAAAAAGCGGCACATAATCCCTGACTCTGCTCCTTTCCCTACGGAGTATGATGAGTATTCACATTTTTATGTCCATACCCCTTCGGATGAAGGGGAGCTATTTTCTGAATCTTCTGATGATAAGGCAAGGGGTCATGACGATTTCGGTTCTGACCACTGGACCCCGGATGATACTGACAAACTTCTGCTTCAGATTTTTGAAGTTTTGTCCATCTCTCTCCCTGTTGAGGCCCCTAGGCAAAGGGGTGAGCTATTTCATACTGCTAAGGCTCGACTGGAATTTCCTGAGCAAACCCATTTTAATAACCTTGTGTTGAAAGAATGGGAACATCCCAGTAGACTTCCCGGGATCCCTAAGAGTTTGGACAAGAAGTATCCATTTCCTGCTGATATGGTCAAGTGCTAGTCATTGCCCCCCCCCCCCCCCCGAGGTCGATGCTCCTGTTTTAGGGCTGTCTAACACCTCTATTATGCACTCTCCCGACACCACTACGCTGCGGGATTCTGAGGACCGGCGCATTGACCAATTGGCATGCCATGCCTTTGCATTTGGCGGGGCGGCGCTGCGCCCGGTTTGCGCCTTGGCCATTACTGCTGTGGCGCTCAGGGCCATGGTCAGGAATGCACTTGATGGCCCAGACGAGTTGCCTACTGATGCTGTTAATGCACTGTCTAATTGTGATGTGTTTGTGAACTTTATCCTGTCTGCATCGGATGATGCTATTAGGCTGTGTGCCAGATCTTCCGCCTTGGTGGTGGCTATACGCTGCGCGGTATGGCTGCGCCAGTGACCGGCTTACAATGCTGCTAAGAAAGCCCTTACTGGGCTTCCATTTAAGGGCCTGCGCCTGTTTGGGGACCGCCTAGACCTCTTTGCTAAAGGAGGTAAGTTACCACAGCGCAGGCGGCAGCCTCGGCCCTTTCGGAACCAGGGCCCCCTTTCCGCCCCCTACAGAGGTGTTAAGCAGGGGAAAGGGGTGTCCTTCGCGGGGGCTCGTGCAGACTCCTGGCATAGGAGCAAGGGGCGGCGCCCCGGCTCCTCCTGGGGGACCAAACCCAAAGCCCCTCCCAAGACCCCTCAGGCATGATGGGGCGCCCTCACCCGCCAGGGTGGGGGGACGCTACAGCACTTCGCGCATGTCTGGAGGCACCAAGTCTCGGACCGGTGGATTCAGGAGGTAGTTACCTCTGGCTACAAAATAGAGTTTGCTGTGCGGCCCCCCTCAAGATTCATCAGGTCCCGGATCCCCCAGGACCCGGTATCGGCTCAGGTCCTGATGCAGGCAGTACAAGACCTTCTGGATCTGGGAGTTATTTGCCAGGTTCCCTTGAGAGAATTAGGAGAAGGGTTCTACTCCAACCTTTCCACAGTACCCAAAAGAGATGGGTCAAATTTGTCAAGCACAAGCGCTTTTGCATGGAAACTCTGTGCTCGGCCGTTGGCTCTCTGCGCCCAGGGGATTTTATGACGACGGTGGACATCAAGGATGCTTACCTTCACATCCCTGTGTTTCCGGGACATCAGAGGTTTCTCAGATTCGCGTTGAACGATCAACATTACCAGTTTGTGGCCCTACCATTTGGCCTCACTTCAGCTCCCAGAGTGTTCACCAAGGTACTGGCGGGAGTGATGTCCTTGTTAAGGTCAGGGGGCATTCGAGTGCTGCCCTACCTGGACGACATCCTCATCGCCTCATGGCCGGGGCTGGACACTCAGCGGGTGGTATCCACCCTGGAGTCCTTCGGCTGGGTGATCAATCATCCCAAGTCTTCTCTGTCCCCTTCGTCGGTGACCCCATTCCTGGGGATGATTCTGGATACGGTTCAGTCACGAATATTCCTTCCCCAACAGAAGGTGAAAGCCTTGACTGCGCAGGTGTGGTCCCTGCTCTCGTGCCCCCAGCTCTCACTCAGGCAGGTGGTGGGTCTGATGGTGGCGAGCTTCGAGGCGGTGCCCTTTGCTCAGTTCCATTCGAGGCCTCTGCAGCTTCACCTCCTCTCGGTATGGGACAAGGACCCTGCGTCCCTGGACAGGGTTTGTGTGCTTCCCCCGTTGGTCTTAAGGTCCCTCTCGTGGTGGCTGGACCACAGGAATTTGCTAAAGGGCAGGTCCTTTCTAGCCCCCTCCTGGGAGACGGTCACCACGGATGCCAGTCTGTCAGGTTGGGAGGGATTCTGGAAGTCCCTGAGGTTCCAGGGCAGGTGGGGTCCTCAGGAGGCCCATTTACCCATCAACATTCTGGAACTACGGGCGGTCAGGTTGGTTCTGGAGCAGTTGACCGGTCACCTGCAGGAACTGTCTGTTCAGGTGCGCTCAGGTGCCTACATCAATCATCAGGGAGGGACCCGGAGCAAGGGTGCCCTCCAGGAAGTGTCGAGGATTCTGACATGGGCGGAGGCCAATGTTCAATGCATTTCGGCTGTTTACATCCCGGGGGTGGAGAATCTCCTGGCAGACTCTCTGAGCAGGGGGACTTCCCGTCAGGGGGAGTGGTCCCTCTGCAACAGGGTGTTCCAATCCCTGTGTCACCGTTGGGGTCTACCGGATGTGGATCTGTTTGCATCCCGTCACAATCGCAAGCTCCTGACCTTTGTCTCCCTGTCTCAGGATCCTCTGGCCGTGGCCACGGACGCTCTGTCGTTGTATTGGAAGAAATTTCGCCTCCTGTATGTATTTCCCCCATTTCCCCTGCTGGGCAGGGTTCTGCGCAAGATTGCCCTGGAAAAGGTGCCAGTGATTCTAGTGGCCCCAAGGTGGCCAAGAAGGGTATGGTACGCAGACGTGGTACAAATGGCAGTAGATCAGTACGTCCTGCCAGAGGCACCAGATCTACTCACTCAGGGCTCCTTACGCCATCCCAATTTACAAACTCTGGTTTTGACGGCTTGGCTGCTGAAACCTCCATCTTGATGGAGAAAGGCTTGTCTGCCTCGGTGGTGGATACCATGGTACAGGCTAGGAAAAAAACTTCTGCCATCTATTACAGGGTCTGGCGTTCCTAATTAGACTGGTGTGAGTCCAGGTCTCTTCCCTGCAGGGAGTTCTTCATCCCTAGGATTCTGGAATTTTTACAACATGGTTTAGAGTTGGGTTTAAAGCTCAGTACTCTGAAGGGTCAGGTTTCTGCCCTGTCTGTCTTCTTTCAGAAGTAATTTGCTCAGCATCACTTGGTTAAGACATTCTTTCAAGGGGTCACTCATGTGCGTCCCCCACGTAAACCTATGGTCCCTGTTTGGGATTTGAACTTGGTTTTGTCTGCTTTGCAGGGTGCTCCCTTTGAGCCTATTCAGGATGCTGCTTTGGCCGTACTTACTCTCAAAGTGTTTTTTCTGGTGGCTATCACTTCGGTCAGGCGTGTATCGGAGCTGGCGGCGTTGTCTATCCAGCCCCCATACTACGAGAGACACCAGGACAAGGTGGTGTTCCGCTTTAAGCCAGACTTTCTGCCAAAGGTGGTGTCTGCCTTTCATTTGAATCAGGATATTGTTCTTCCTTCATTGTGTCCTAATCCTAGCAACGCTAAGGAAAGGGTTCTGCATTCCTTGGATGTGGTCAGGTGTCTGAAGTATTACCTGGTAGTCACTGCGGCCTTCAGGAAAACTGATGCTCTTTTTGTGGTCCCCTCTGGTCCTAGGAAGGGTTTGGCTCCGGCCAAATCTACTATTAGCAAATGGATTCCTCAGGCCGTGATTCAGGCTTACGCTGTTAAGGGGAAGAGTCCCCCCTTCCGCCTTACTGCTCATTCTACTCGTGCTATTGGGGCCTCTTGGACCTTCCAGCACCAGGCTTCGGTTGAACAAGTTTGCAAGGCCGCTACTTGGTCGTCTGTTCATACCTTTTCGAAGTTTTACAAGGTTGATGTTAGGGCCTCAGCAGATGCTGCTTTTGGCCGCAAGGTTTTGCAAGCGGTAGTAGTTTAAACTGCCTGTTGTCACCCTGTTTTGTTGGGGAATCCCACCCTACTTTGTGGACACTGCTATTGGATGTCCCAAGTGTAAGTATTATATCTGGAGCAGGACGTACTGTATACTAAGAATAATACAATTCTGTGAAATACTCACCTGTAGAATTGGTATTATAAGTATACAGTACGTCCTGCTCCACCCCACCCTGTTGTTGCATTATTCTGGATCCCCTGTATGGTGATTGTTCTCTTGTTATCGTTACCAGTTGTTCTGGGTGGTTTTTAATTCTCCCGGCTTCTTAGTTCACTGCTTTTCAATGCTGGGGATTTGTGGGAGGTCCCTGGGTTTATGCAGGGCCTGTTTTTGGCATGCTTCTGCAGTACAGCGCCATCTGGTGGAGGATTACCCAAGTGTAAGTATTATATCTGGAGCAGGACGTACTGTATACTTATAATGCCAATTTTACAGGTGAGTATTTCACAGAATTGTATTTTGAACTGGGTCTGGCAGTAAGTACTCTTAAGACCCAGGCATCGGAAATTTTGTTTTTCCTAGATATAGCTCTAAGAAAGTATAGCCTGATTAATAGATTTTTCATAGCCATTACTAGAAAAAGACCAGTCTCTATCTCCAGTTGTCCTATGTAGGAGCTATCCCTCTAGCGTCTAATAGAAGCTCCTTTTGAGCCACTTGCTGAGGGGTCAGACAAAATTTTAACCCTAAAGATGTGTTTTCTGCTTGCCATTACCTCAGCATGCAGGGTTAGTGATTCATTCAAGAGCCCTTTTGTATAATCCTACTGGATAGGGTAGTTCTCAAGCTTGATTCACTTTACCCAAGATAGCCTCTACCTTCCACAGATCACAAGAAATAGTTCTCCCATCCTTTCAAGGCAACCGGGAGCATGTGGAGGAGAACACGCAGTTTCTAGATGTCAGAAGATCCCTTAGTTTGTATTTAGAGCACACACATGCCTGGAGGAAAACGAATAGGTTGTTAATCTCCTTTAGCAGCAAGAATAGAGGTTTAGCCGCCTCTAAAGCCTCAATAGCCAAGTGGATTAGGCCATCTTCTGAGCTTACACATGATATTAGAGCACACTCAACCAGGGCAGTATCCACCTCCTGGGCAGAAAGATCCGGGGCATCCTTGGAGGAAATCTGTAAGGCAGACGCTTGGTCTTCCCCTCATACCTTATTTGAGACATTATCGGCTTGATCTTTTGTCTGACTCTCAACAGTCCTTTGGTAGAAGAGTTTTTCATTCAGTGTCCCTCCCTTAACCTTGTTTATCCTCCCAAGTGGCCGTCCTGATGGACGAAGGGAGAAAATCCCCGTTAGTCTTAACGGTAACTATATTTTTATGAGTCCTTTAGGATGGCCCTAGCTATCCTCCCCTTATAGTCCTTTGGTTTCTCATGGTTACTTGTTAGTATCCTGAGGGCTGGGAGGAAGGGGTGGGCTTTTAAACTTGTCCCAGTTTGTGTTTCCTGTCTAGGGGGAGGAGCCTCCTCTCAAGTGGCTGGCCATCCTGAAGGACTCATAGAAATACTGTTAACAATAATGGGGACTTTTAGATTTGCTTTTTAAAAGATTTAGAGGCCATGAGCTGTTAGGGAAACTGACACTAAAGAGGTAATTCAGTATCAGGTGAGAAAACTCTCTACTACTTTTTAGGAGATAAAACTGCCATTCACTTTAAATTTACATCTTGTTGCTAAATCAACCCTTAAGTTAGACAATAATAGTGATGGCAGTTTTTTTTACCTGGTGCTGAATTGAACCCTATATCAGGGCTTCTGCTTTTAAGGAGAACCACCATGCTAAAGAAATAAAAAAAATGTTGGCATGCTGGCTACATCAACCACAAACTTACACTTACCTGGTCTGAGATTGTCAGCAAAAACACCATATAGCATTATAGAGACAGGTGCAATATAACATCTGTAGCTTTACATTATGGTGTATGTTAGATTAAATCCCATCTGACCAAAAATAATGGATTTTCAGTTGGAGCTTCCCATTAGTTTTAGATTTAATTTATTATCACCAATATAAACAACACTTTAAAACATGCTATATGTGTTTTTTTTTTTTTTACCCATAAAGCTTTGATGAAGATGTGTGCGTTAATCGACTTCAATACAATATTTGTAAAGACTTTTTAATAAAAATGAGGCTACCCATGTTTCATCAAAACAAGATTTATTTTGTCTGTCTGTTAAAACACTTTCTTAACATGTGGTACACGTACCCCTGGGGGTACTCAGCAATGCTCAAGGGTGCATCAACAGAGTCGCTCTGATAGGTCAGTAACAGTAAAACATGACTCTTTCCTCTTCAAAAAGATTTTGCTTCAAGGCCAGTGACCTACTTATTTCGGTAACATTAGTAATCGCCCTCCACCCTTTTCGGGGTACTTAGTTGCAACTGCTTGTTGCTAGGGGGTACTTGCAGAAAAAGGTTAATAGTTCAGGATGACAGACGCACACTTACCACATGATTTGTGGGTGCCAGGTTCGCGGAGGCGCCGCAGTGTCAGAAAAGACAGCACTCCATATTAAGTAGCATTAATATTCCCAAGTGTATTAGGAAACGAAGAACAGTCCAAAGAACAATTATTAAATCCAAAGGTCCAGGCCAACGTTTTGAGGGATCAGGGGCCCCCTTCCTCAGGGCCAGTTAGTAAACAGAATACCATAATGTTAAAGGTTAAATAGGGCAAAGAATCCCGTCTGACGTCATCGGTGCCATCTAGACTTCATCATAAATAAAAATAAACAGCCAATTTTTTGTGTGGTTTATGGCTGTTTTATGTGTTTTTGATTATGGATTTAGGTGACTGACAATGCTCATGCAGGTGGTACTTGATATCGGAAAATGGAAAGTGATACTTGAAGGTTGGGAACACCTGGGGTAGGGGATACCAGTAAGTGTTGTCTACCCCCCATCCTCTTTCTTTCCTTTTCAAACGTACTCCGTCTTCCGGTATCTCCACCATTTGAAACTCACTAGAAGGTATAGTCCAAAACCAAAGGTTATCCACCCCCTTTCCTTCAGAAATTGCTACTACATCACCAGAAGCAGCGACATGCAATGAGGCTGGTGGAGAGTCACACTGTTGTCACAGAGTCAGTCGTGCTGAAACCAGAGGGCAGCAGATCTGCAAGGACCCCAACCCACCTGTCCACGAACCCTACAGTGAGGAGTCCCTTTTCCTCACAAATCCATCATTTACACAACTATATACTGTACATCTTTTATTTACTAAATCACCAACAATATATCCCACAGACTACACCAGGCCATTTATCCTTCTGCCTCGTTTGCTCTTTCAATTATATGTTTTTTTAGCAGATTTAACTGTAGTCTGTGTTATATATTGTTTAGGGAAAAATGGTTGTTTATTTTGCTTTTAACTTGTATACCCTCATAATTAGTGAGGGTCACATACATTTGGATACAGTTCCTATTGGAAGAGGTGTGGCCAGGCTCAGACTAGCCCATTGGAGCACCAGAGGGCCCTGGCATAATCAGTGTCACTCCACATGCTGCCAGGGAAGAGCTACACAAGTACTGAGAGGGCCTTCTGGGTGTTGAATTTAGCTGTTTAGCAGATGGAAAATTTGTATAATTATTACAATATGGAATCTCTTTAATAGATTAAACATTTATCGCCATGGATGGTACATGCCAAGGTCTGGTACGGCCCCTCCATTGCAGTTAATGTAATAGACATACTGCACACAATAGCTGACTTGTGGGGGACAGCCCTTTGTCCCCCATGTCACCAGTGAATTAGGGATGAGGCTGCATGCTGGACTCAATTTCAGGACCAACAATTGTGGATTAGCAGATGTATTTATTTATTGATGTTTTGCCACATAAGCATTCATATTTGGGATACCCAGCTGTGTAAAACAGGGAAATTTGTGTGCTCCACTGTAAGTTTCTTTTCTCATCCTCATCCCACCCACCCTACTGTCGTATTACAACTACGTCTGTGGCTGTTGTTGCCTTCTACATGGTTTTACTTTGTTGCCTGCATTATGTGCAGGTTAGCGCTCCTCCTTCCCGGGGCTGTGGCTGCACTGCTTTTTAATTATCCTGCCACAGCCTGCCCTATATTGGCCGGGAGGAGCTAGTGTTTTTCTATCCTGCAGTCCCTGTCTACAACTGAGATCAACCCATGCGTTGTTACTGGTCGTGCACCGGAATAGAAGAGGATGAGAAAAGAAACTTACCGGTGAGTACACAAATGTCCCCATTTCTCATCTCTTTGATTCCGGGGCACCACGGGACACTGGGACGTCCCAAAGCAGCATCCTCTTTAAATGTGGGACAGTGCCAGAACAGCCAACAACTGACTATATCAAAATAGCCAAGAACAATGGCACTGACAACTCAAGCTTAGACCCCCAGAGAGGGGTTCACCACTGTCTGCAACACCATACGCCCCAGAGCAGCATTGGCGGATTCTCTGACATCAAGTCTGTAAAACTTGGTGAAGGTGTGGAGACACAACAAAAAGTTTTGTTAAAATAGGCAGGCTAAAAGGGAGAGTAAATAAAGGGTTAATGTTCTCTGCGATCCTGTGAGGGAAAATAGGTTAGTATATATATATATATACATAAAAATATGAATAAATAAATGCAATAGTATTACCAAAGTGAGGTTTTGTTTGAGGGGGTGTTTCCACATTGTAATTAAATTAGAAACAACTAGGTTTCATTGCCTCTGACTAATTAGGCCTCAAAAATTGTTGGAATTTTTAATCTTGCTGTCTGAGGGATTTCTCCTCTAAGGTAGCGTTATATAGATTGGTCAGTGTTAATTACACTATTGGCCCTGTATTCTGAGTTCTTTGAGCTGGTTTGTGGTGGATAATTCCTTGTTCAGGATGAGGTGAGTTTCTAGCGGGTTGGAGCAATGTGGTCGGTGGATCCTAGAGGGTTTAGAGGTTGTAGGTCGGCGTTCAAATGAAATAAGCGGTGTTCCTGAGGTCCAGGTAAGTGGTGTGAGTTGAGGTAGATGATTGTTCTGGATGGATGGCGATGATTGTGTCGTCAGAGAAGGTTCTACTGGAGATTAATTAGTTGAGGTCTGCTTTAATGTTCTGATTTTAGATGTGTTGTGAGGCTTGTAACCGTTGTGGCGGAAATGTGAAAAACTTGTAATCAAAGGTAAAACGAATATAAGGAGATTGAATGACTTACAGTTTCGGTAAGTTGATTAAAATTGATGCAACAATTAGTACAGCATATGCTCGGTGCTTTTTATTCACCGCCACAGCCTGGATTGGCTGTGGTTTTACTTGTATCCTTTTAATTAATAGTAAACGAATTCAAGGAAATTGTATGACTTACAGTTTCGGAAAGTTGATCAAAATTGCTAGGAAAATTAGTACAGTTGATGCTCAGTGCTAGTTACTCACCACCACAGTCTGGATGGGCTGTGGTAGTAGTTGTAGTGCAGAGGGTGCAGGTGGAAAAACAGAAAAGCCAGTTATTGCAGAGGGTGCAGGCAGGAGCAGCACTGAGGTTTCCTCTGGGCTAGAGAAGTGTAGGGGACGTTGGTCTGGCTGCATTGGGTAGTCAGATCGGAGCTGGCGACCGTAGGTAAGGCGGCGGCGGGCGGAGAGGAGAGCCGGTTTGCGGCTGGGTTTAAAATTGAAGTTGCAAAAGCGGCTGGAAAGTAGCAAAGTTCTTGTCTGATTTTAGTCTTTGAAAAGTTTTTGTAAAATCGATAGAAAATCGGTTCACCGACGGCCATTTTGTCTATGACGTTGTCAAGGTGATCGGGGGCGGGTTAGGCGTCCAGCGTTTTTATTGGTTGTTTGTTGCTGAAAGCAGGGTTACTGGGAGAAGTAGTTTCAGTCAGTAGTTTTTTCAGAGCGCGTGTGCGCTCGATACATTGTAATTGGTTGGTTACTTTGTGTTAACTAGGCGTACTGTCAAGGTTGTGAAGTTACAAAAGTAACAATTGGGCTAGGTGATTGACATTTTGCGTTTTTTTTTTTTTCTCAGCCTGAGCTGTGGAGGCTTTAGTATAACACTTTGTAATAAATTGGCGTGCTGCCAAGGTTTGTTTAATATACAAATGTAACACTTGGCCTGAGTGATTGACATATTGCGGTTTTCTGCAGTCTGAGCTGTGGAGGCTCCAGACTGATACTGTGTAATGAGTTGGCGTGCTGCCCAGATTTGTGTTTGTTACAGTTGTAACAAGTTGGCTGGGTGAGGGGCATTTTGCAGTTTTCTCTTGCTTGAGCTGTGGAGGCTTTGAAAACTAGGTAATAGATTGGCTTGTTGGCAAAATTAAAAAAATATAAATAAATAAATAAATGTAGTAGATGAGCTGGCTGGGTGAAATACTGTACCTGTGTTTTTTTATCAGCCTGAGCAGATCTTTTGTGTTGGTTTGAATGGCTGATTTCAGAGTTCAGCTGTGACACTGTTAAAGTACATATGAGGGAAGAGTGTAATTGTGATTAATGTTAGATAACCTGTGGGGTTATTTATTTTCTAGAAAGCAGTTTAGGTCTAGTTCGATGTTGAGTCCTTGTGGGGTCATGGTGTTGAGCTCAAAGATCCAAGGTTTCTCTCTTTGATAGTTCTCTTAGTAGGTCAGAGCCCCTCCAGTTGGGGATGATTCTCTCTATGAGCCAGAATTCTAGTCCCTTGGGATCTTGGTCGTGTTTGTCTCGGAAGTGTGCGGATACACTGTGGGTAGGGAGCCCTTTTTTGATGTTCCTTATATGTTCATTCAGGCGGACCTTGAATTGTCTTTTCGGTCGTCCTATATATAGGAGGTTGCAGGGGCACTGGAGGCAGTAGATGACCCCAGTGGTGTTGCAGGTAAAATCTTTTATTCTGTACTCTTTGAATTAGTAATTGGTTCTTTGTGTGTGTCAGAGGTTTATTTTGCATAGTCAGTTTGCAGCCATGGCAGTCTCTGCATTTTGTGAATTTGTTGTGTGCTGGTGTTGCAGTTTCTGGTGGGTTTATTACACTGGAGGTAATGTATTGTGACAGGGTTTTGGGCTTCCTGTAGATGAATCTTGTTTTTTCTCCAATGATGTTCCGTAGGGTGGGATCTGTTTTCTGATGATGGCTTCTGTTTTTTTGTAGTCTTTGTTGAACTTGGTGATGAAGGTGACTTGTTCTCTCTGGGCTGTGGTTTCATTCAGGTCAGTGATGCTAGACTGTGTGCTGAGATCTTCTATGATTTTATCCAGGTGGTTTTCGTTGTATCCTTTTTCTATAAATCGGTTTTTAATGGTCGTAGCTTGCCGCAAGAAAGTGTTTTCATCTGTGCAGTTCCTTTTTATCCTTTGGAACTGTCCTTTTGGGATGTTCTTTATCTAGGTCGGGTGGTGGCAGCTGCTTATTGGGATGTAGCTATTTCCGTCGGTTTCTTTGAAGAAGGTGCGGGTTTTGATCTTGTTGTCCTCTATATAGATCAGGATGTCAAGGAAGTGGATTTCACTAGTGCTTAATTCATGGGTGAACTTTATGTTCCAGTCATTATCATTGAGTTGGTTCAGGAAGGTGGTGAGAGACTCTTTTGTCCCATCCCAAAGGAAGATGCAGTCATCTATGTAGTGTTTGTAATATATCAGTTCTTTTGGTTTGAACGTCTCCATCATTTGGGTTTCCCAGAGTACCATGAAGAGGTTGGCCACACTTGAAGCAAATTTGCCTCCCATGGCTACTCCTATTTTTTGTAGGTAGTAATCCCCCTTAACCCAGAAATAGTTGTGGTGGAGGGAGAATTCGAGGCATTCTAGAATGAACTGGATTTGTTCCGTTGGAAGGGTTTTTTCTCTTTTGAGGAAAAAGTTGACTGCTTCCAGACCCTTCTGGTGGAGGATGATGGTGTATAGAGAGCTTAGTACGCAGTGGGGGGTGTTTTCGTATTGTTTTAAGTCCTGTAGGAACATTGCTGAGTCCTTTAAGTATGATTTTGTTTTTTGTGTTGCTGGTTGCAGGAAGTGGTGGTTCAATCCTGCTTACAATAGATCTTCCTGGCGGTGCTTCGTTGTTCTTATGTATCTTTGGTAGATGATATTCTACCAAAGATAGATGATGATTTCACTAAATTACCTTTTGCCTGATCCATCTACTATGAGTGGACCAGGCAGCCATCAGGTCCCTCCTTGGCCCTTCCAGAATCATGAACAAGACATCCGCCTTACATACCTCTTAAAGTGGACCTTCAGCATCATTTAGTGAAAAGCTGAAACCTTTAAAAAACTATTCTGCAGAATCTAAAATTAGTATATTTTAAGTTTTTAGTTACGTATTATTCTTACCCCCACTAGGCTGCAACTGTGTGATCACATACTGAGGGGAGGAGAGGGGGCAAAAGCACAGGGGGTGGGGTTATAGCTATGCTTTGCACAGACAGGGTAGAGATCTGGTTTAAATAGTGGCCAAGTAATACTTTAATGCCTTGACCACATCGAGGGAATGCAGGAGTCACTCCTTATGGCGAGTGAGGCGTGAGCACAAGGAGGGTAGCACTATATCCTGATTAAGTGCTGATAGGACCAGATTAAGATCCCAGGGCAGGATTATCGACCGCTGGAGGCCAAACATGCGCAGCGCCCTACATAAAAGTGCAGACTAACCTATGCTCCACGATCCTCTGTTGGAAAAAATGGACAAGACCGAGAGCTAGCCCTTAAGGGTGCTGGGCTGTAGGCCAGCATCCAGGCCTTGCCCCTCTCTTTCAATATGCTGGTTTCAACAGCCAAGCTGCTTAAGCCAGCGCTGGGGAATTAGGGTGCCGCAGGAAACCTTGTTGCAGGAGATTTGGGCGGTTGGGGAATCACCATGGGGTCTCCAGTGCCAGGCTGACCAGATCCGCGAACCACACCCTTCTGGGCCAGTGTGGGGTGATCAGGATGATAGGAATTTGCTCACAGCTGACCTTCTTTAACCCGTCTAGCGCCAGCTCCATAAAATTCACGTAGCTGCCTCTCCTGCTGTTAAACGCCAGCTACGTAAATTTTACGTACCTGGCTTTCCCCCCTGCTAGCGGGCAAAAAAAAAAAAAAACACTCACCTGACCCCTCTATCGAACCATCCGGGTCTCCTCTTCATCAGGGGAGCTTCAATCCCCCACCTAAAAAAAAAATTACATAAACTCACCTCAGTGTCCGATCGCTCCCGCCGGCTCTCCTCCTCTCTGGGGGGGGGGGCTCCGATCACCCCCCCGGCTCTTCAGTCTTGAGGAGGGCGGCCAACAGGCCCTCTCCCCCTGCCCTCCCAACGGGTGCCGTCATCTTGCCGAGTAGCCCCGCCCCTTTGGGGGCTTGTGACATCATCATGCGGGTGTCGTCCCGGCTCTCGGCGGTCCAGCTGTCAGATGCCCAGAGAACGGTGGGCAGAGGAGAGGGGCAGGAGATCCTCTGATCTCCTGCCTCCCCCCCTCCGGCATCTGTCATCTCGGCGAGAGACACAGGAGCTGACAGGAGCTGACAGCTGTTAACCCTTTGTGAACTGGTAAGGGATCCATGAGACCCCTATACCAGTTCACAAATCTCTGGGTCTGACAAGTCACCTTCGGCTAGCGGGTGACTTGCCATTGACCCCGAGCCCTCTCATTACCTGCCACCCCAAAGCCCAGGGGGGGGGCAGAAGAGTCTGTGGCCATAGGATATGCCGGCTTGTAGCCTACGGGGCCAGGGGCCACCAAAGCTGGCCCTTGCACCCTGTTCTACAAGCCCTGCATAGCTGGTGACGGGCTGGTTATGCTGGGTAAGGGGGACCTCACGCCATTTTTTTTTTACTTTTAAGGGTTTTTAACCCTTAAAATTCCAAAACAAAAATGGGGTCCCCCTCCCTGGGAGGGGGGACCCTATGTCATTTTCTTTTCAAATTAACCCCATGTTACCTGTCACCCAGCAGGTATAAAAAGCTTCCAGCATCAGCAGGAGAGCAGAAGCCAAATTGATCAGCGTGGGACACAGTGCTCTGGGATGGATGGGAGGTAAGTATTAAAAAATTATAAAATATTTTTTCTGTGTCTGTTTTTTTTTTTTTTACATTTAACCCTTTGTGAATTGGTAAGGGATCTATGAGACCCTTATACCAGTTCAGAAGGCTCTGGGTCTGGCAAGTCACCTGCGGCTAGCGGGCCATTAACCCCCGGCACCCCAATTACCTGCCTCCCCCGGGGGGGGGGGGGCAGAAGAGCCCATAGCCATAGTCTATGCCAGCTTGTAGTCTGCAGGGCAGGGGGCCACCAAAGCTGGCCCCTGCCCCCTGTTCTACAAGCCCCCATAGCTGGTCATGGGCTGGTTATGCTGGGTAGGGGGGACCTCACGCCATTCTTTTGGGGATTTTTAGGGGTTTCAACCCTTGAAGATGCCCCCCCCCCCCAGGAAGGAGGACCTTACGCCAATTTATTACTTTTTTTATTTAACTCTTTATAGTGTGGATATTAGTTGTATTTTATTTCTAAATGTTATAAAGTGCTCTTTTCAGTTTGGGGGGGGGGGTCCTCTGAACAGAAACGGGGGGCTACCAATACATATGTGGTACTGTTGTAATCAGGAGAAATGGGGCTTTCACGTGCAATATGGTTTTCTTTAATAAAATAAATGGTTTATTTAAAATAAATGAGACAATTTTAATTTTTTTTTTCAAAAATATTTTAAAAAACAGTAGAAAAATTACAAACAAGACATTTCATTTTAAAGCCTAAACTCTGCCGCAAAATATATATATATATATATAATTTTCCTGGAAATTCCTGCAAAAATCACAGTTAAACATGGAACAAAATGGTGAAAAATGACCTGTCAACAGAGGGTGACAAAATCTCAAGTAGGGTGGCAATTTAAAAGGTTAAAATTAGCTATGCATGTTGGGTATTGTTCTGTTCGGGGGACCTTGCGCTTTCAGATTTAGCTTGTTTTTTCTTATTTGTATATTGATATTTTAGGAAAAGGTGTTTTTTATTTTGCTTTTTTATACATTTTTTAGGGAAACCCTGTGCAACCTAAGAATTCTTCAGGGGATTACTTCCAGAAAGATGAGCCCACTACAAAAAGGTCAGGTATGCCTAGAAAGCTTAACATGTGTACTTTCAGGGAATATATGGTTTGTAGGGGGTATTCCAAATGTAAAGGGTTGTTTTGGTAGAAAAAGCGCAAGGTGCGCACTTTGTCTGCAGAGCTGAAATTTTGAAGTAAAATTACCATTACGCATATGCTTTACTTTGGGGTGTTTGCCAACTCTTCCACTGACAGTAGCTATGCATGTTGGGTATTGTTCTGTTCGGGGGATGTTGCTTTTTCAGATTTAACTTGTTTTTTGTTTTTTTTTGCTTGCATATAGTTTGTGGGGATATTTCAAATGTAAGGGGTTGTTTTTCTTGAAAAACTGCAAGATGTGCATAGCATAGCATTTTATCTGAAAATCTCCTAAAGCTTTGTTTCAGTTTGGGGGAGTCTCCTGGGCAGGAAAGGGTGTCTATCCATACACATGTGGTACCACTGTAATTTGGAGAAATTCGGATTTCACACGCAATAAGATTTTATTGACAAACTTACATTTTTTATTACAAAAAAAAACACTACAAATTGTAAAAAAGTAGATTTTTTAAATTTTTTTGCACATACTTCACCCAACAATATTGAGAATACACCTAAAAAATGACAAACAAGACATGTTCATGTTAAAGCCCAGACTCTTGGACATGTGGAGCGCAAAATAGTGCAAAATGGTCTGGCAACAAAGTGTGACAAAATCTCCAGATAGGCTGGCAATTAAAGGGTTAAAGCAGACCAACAGTCAAAAATGACTTAACCCTTTCAGTGCCAGCCTACCTGCAGCATTTTCCACTCCCTGTTGCCAGACGATGTTTCACTATTTTGCGCTACACATGTTCACCTGTCATTTTTGAAAGGATTTCCAGGGATTTCCCAGGAAAATGATATATTGTTTTTTTCAGTAGAGTCTGGGCTTTAACATGAAATGTCTTGTTTGTATTTTTTAGGTGTATTCTCAATATTTTTGGGTGAAATATGTGAAAAAAAATAAAAAAAAAATATTTTTTTACAATTTGTAGTGTTTTTTTGTAATAAAAAATGTAAGTTTGCCAATAAAATCTTATTGCGTGTGAAATCCCAATTTCTCCCGGTTACAGCGATACCACATATGTATTGGTAAACACCCTTTCCTGCCCAGGAGACTCCCCCAAACTGAAACAGAGCTTTAGGAGATTTTCAGAAAAAATACAACTGTGATATGCGCTATGCGCACCTTGCAGTTTTTCAAGAAAAACATCCCTTTACATTTGAAATACCCCCAACAAACTATATATTCTCTGGAAGTACACACCTCAAGCTTTCTAGGTGTACCAGGCATGTTGATGTGCCCATAGTTTTCTGGAAGTAATTCCTCAATGTATTCTTTGGTTGCAAAGAGTTTCCCAAAAAAAGGATAAAAAAGCAGAATCAAAGCCACATTTTCCTAAAAAAACTATATACAAACAAGAAAAAACAAGTTTAATCTGAAAAAGCAACATTCCCCGAACAGAACAACACCCAACATGCATAGGTTCTGTCAAGGGAAGAGTTGCCAAACACCCCGAAGTAAAGCATGTGCGTAACGGTAATTTTACTTGAAAATTTCAGTTCTGCAGACAAAGTGCGCACCTTGCGATTTTTCAACCAAAACAACCCTTTACATTTGGAATATCCCCCATAAACCATATATTCCCTGAAAGTACACATGTTAAGCTTTCTAAGCGTATCCAGCTTGTTGTAGTGGGCTCATCTTTCTGGAATTAATTCCTCAAAGAATTCTTGGGTTGCACAGGGTTTCCCTAAAAAATGTATAAAAAAGCTGAATAAAAAACACCTTTTCCTAAAATATAAATATGCAAACCAGAAAAAACAAGCTAAGTCTGAAAGCGCAAGGTCTCCCGAACAGAACAATACCCAACATGCAGAGGTACTATTAACCCTTTTAATTGCCAGCCTACTTGAGATTTTGTCACCCTCTGTTGACAGGTCATTTTTCCCCATTTTGCGCCATGTTTTGCGCCATTTTTGCTGTAATTTTCAGTTTAGGCTTTAACATGAAATGTCTTGTTTGTAAATTTTATTTAGTTTTTTACAATATTATTAAATAAAATAAATAAATAAATAAAAAACATTTTTAGAAAATTGACTCCTTTATTTTAAATAAAAAATGTATTTTATTAAGGAAAAGCATATTGCATGTGAAAGCCCCATTTCTACCGATTAGAACGGTACCACATATTTATCGGTAGCCCCCCGTTCCTGCCCAGGAGACCCCCCTAACTGAAACAAGTAATCTATAACATTTACAAATAAAATACAAATACCATCCACACTACAAAGGGTTAAATCGAGAAAAAAAAATGACATAGGGTCCCCCCTCCCTGGGGGGGACCCCATTTTTTTGGGGGGAGGATTTTTAAGGGTTAAAACCCCCCCAAAAAATTGACATTGGGTCCCCGTTATCCAAAGTAACCAGCCCGGGACCAGCTATGCAGGGCTTGTAGGAACAGGGCGCAGGGGCCAGCTTTTGTGGCCCCTGGCCCTGCAGGCTACAAGCCCGCATAGCCCGTTGGCCCGGGTTCTTATTTTTTTTTTTTTTATACTTACCTCCCATCCATCCTGGAGCACTGTGTCCCTCGGCGATCACTGGCTTCTGCTCACCTGCTGGAAGCCTTTTATAGCTGCTGGATGACAGAACACAAAGGGTTAATTAAAAAAAAAATGACATAGGGTCCCCCTTCCCGGGGAGGGGGACCCCATTATTTTTGGATTTTTAAGGGTTAAAAACCCTTAAAAATAAAAAAAAAATGACGTGGGGTCCCCCTTACCCAAAGTAACCAGCCCGGGACCAGCTATGGGGGCTTGTAGGCACAGAGTGGGGGGGCCAGCTTTTGTGGCCCCCCCACCCTGCAGCCTACGAGCCCACATAGCCTATGTGGGACCGGGCTCTTCTGCCCCCCCCCTGGCCTTTGGGGAGGCAGGTAATGGGGGGCTGGGGGTTAATGGCAAGTCACCCGCTAGCCCGCAGGTGACTTGCCAGACCCAGAGCCTTGTGAGCTGGTACAGGGGTCTCATGGACCCCTTACCAGCTCACAAAGGGTTAACTGTTAAAAAAAAACACCACACGTTAAAAAAGTATAATAAAAAGTATTTTATTAACAAAAAAAAAATTTTTTTTTACTGTACTTACCTCCGATTGTAAGCTCTTGTCCCTCGCCGCTCTGATGACAGATGCCGGTGATCGGCATCTAGAGAAGGGGGAGGCAGGAGATCAGAGGATCTCCTGTCACCTCCTTCCAGGGCACCGATCACCGGCATCTGACAGCTGAGAAGGCTGAAGCCGGTGATCGGGCCGGGATGACGTCTTAAGCCCCGCCCCCAAGGGGACGGGGCTTAGCGGCAAGATGGTGGCTGCCATCGAGGATGAAAGGGGAGAGAGCCTCTCGGGCTCTCTCCTGAAGATCGGTAAGTCCTGGGGGGGGGGATCAGAGGCCCCCCAGGTGAAGAGGAGGGACAGCGGGAGCCAGCGCACACGCAGGTAAGTGAATGTCATTTTTTTTTTTTTTTTTACAGTTAGCTTCTGCTGCCAAATCGGGGGGGGGGGGGCGGCCTATTCCGGGGGCTCTCCTGGAGCCATCCGAGCCCCCACCAGGGATCGGATGGCACCAAATTAAAGAGGAGACCCGGCCGGATCCAACAAGGGGTCAGGTGAGTATTTTTTATTTTTATTTTTTAAACTAGGAGCGGGGGAAAGTCAAGCACGTAACACCTACGGGCTTGGCACTTAAGGCCCAGCCAAGCCAGCACGTAGGTGTTACGGGCTTGGCAACAAAAGGGTTAAACCAGACCAACACAACAAACAGTGCTCATATGCAGCCCTCCCCAGGGAAATTTAGATTGCAGTCCATAAAAATTAATTTACCTTTTTTTAACTCCTGCTGGGGTCAATTTTAAAAACAAGATGGCGGATCATGCATTTGCAGGCCACCTGCAAACAGGAAGTGCTGCTGGGCTTCCTGTTACTGTGCATTTTCAGTTATGTCAGTTGGGAGTGGAAGCTCCAAAATGGCCACTACCTTTCCTTTCCAACTGTGCAAGGCTGTTGGTCTGGTTGAAGGTCTGTTTAACACGTGACCCAGCAGTGGTGGGAATGCGTAGAGCAGGCTTTACTGTGACCGGGGAATGGCCAATGTGTCGACTGCCACTGCCAGGGGGTCTCATGCCCTGGACACGAACCTTCCGATTGTGCAGAGATGTGAAGAGGTCCACCACCGGCATTCCCCACTGGTCGCAGAGGGTTTGAAACACGACTTAGTGAAGGGACCAATCCCTCTGGTCCACCGTCTCCCTGCTCAAATAATCGGCCTCCAGATTCTCCATCCCGGACTGTGCACTGCCGAGATGCACAAGCCATGACGTTCCACCCACCTTATGATGCGACTTTCTGGAACGTCTGCCAGCTCCCGGTATCCCTGATGGTTTATGTAGGCCACAGCTATGGAATTGTCCAACGTACCCTGACAGGAAGGCCCTGGAGCTGGGCCCAGAACACCACCCCAACCCATCAGACTGGCGTCTGTGGTCAGACCAGACTGGCAGAAAAGACAGACTCACATCCAGCGACTGTTGGTCCAGCCACCAATTCAGGGATTGCCGGGCATTGTCTGTCTATATGAAACAACGGTCCAACATCTGCACAGTCCTGCGCTATTTTGATAGGAGCAGTATTGGTAGAGGCCTGGAGTGGAAAGTTCGTCTGAAGAGCCGTGCACCTCTGCACCAGAAAAAGGACTCGTGCCAGGACCATCCGAACAGCCCATAGTGCCTTTGCCAGATATGGGGCTCTAATGAGAGCATCGAAAGGTGACCAGCAAGGCCAGCCCCCTAGACACCAGATGCACCAAGTCGTCGATAGCCGGCACAATGTATCTAAAGACCTCCATAGCGAATGAATTTGAGAGAAGTGCAGGAGAGCGCAAACCTCTATGTTGCAAATGCGTTCTCTGCTGCTTCATCCAGACCTTGCCTGCCGAATCTGCAATGGACGTGGTGCATGCTGGATGCATGGCCGGCCCCACCATAGAGAAAGCATGCCCGGCCAGTTAGTCCAACCTCCTATCCCCCGGGCCTCACAAGGCCGCACTATCCGAAGTAGGGATAATGGTGTGCCGAGCCAGACACCAGTTTGTCTACCTCAGGTGGCACCGACCAAACCCCGGCCGCCTCCTCTGGAAAGGGGTACTTTGCATCCAGGACCGTAGGAAGAGACGGAAGCTTATGCGGTTTCTCCCACTCCTTTGCAACCAGCCTGTCAAAATGGGCAAGCCTGGAAAGACCTGCCTGACCTTCTGACGCTTGTAGGGTTTACCCTTCTTCTGCCACCATGGCTGAGGAGCAGCACCTCCAATATTGCCTCAATAAGCTCCTCAATCTGATCCGTTGGGTGCACCGGAGGGTTCCACGGTGCATTTGCGGCTTCCGGTTCTTCTCAGTTTCCGGATAGCACCTCCTAGGGAGGACCCTGGGACAAAAAGACCTGGCAGCCCCCAATGGGGGTATCCCGCTCCGAGAAGTCCAAGACGAGCTGCAGGAGAAAGTGGACAATCCGGCTGAGGCGTGGAACATGCCAGCTGCATAAGGCAGGACAGGACAGTAGTGTACCCAGCGCACAAGGTTCCCTCACCCGAGGCCAGATGCACTTGGCACATGGGACACGGGGTACCTTGGTTCCTCTGACGTGGTAAAAATGGCTGCTATAACTGTTAAGTAGTACAGTTGGAGCGCTGGTCCCCATACTCTCCTGCCTGTCCTGTACCTGGACTTATGTGCGCCCTCCCTGCACGATCCAATGCTATCGACTTAGGAACCAGGTATCTAAGGAACCCAAAGAACACTGCAGCTGGTGAGTGGCTGGGAAACAGACGGAGGCCGAGCCCCCGGTCAGAACTGTGCTCACAAAAAAAGAAAATCCAGATATCTTCAGTCTCTTGTGACTGAAAGAAAAGAGCTGAGATTATGCCACAGGCTGCCCTATATAGGCCTGGAGGAGCCAGTTCCTTTCTATCTTGCAGTCCCTACCTACGGCCGAGATTAACCAACGCATTGCTACTGGTGGTGCCCCGGAATGGAAGAAATCAGAAACCCCAGTTAGCGCAGTAAAAACACCTCCCTGAATATTCCACGATACACATGCAGACTGGCAGCCAGTCAATGGCTCATGCTCAATTCATCTTTACTAGCCGCTCTGATACCAGGCAGCATAGCAAAACTGAACAGAGCAAGAGCATCTGGCCACTAATCCCAGCCAGCCATTCAGAAAATTCCTGGCACAGGTCCTCACATTAGCTAAGGTCAGCCTGGGTATGCAAACATGGTCCGCACATGCGCTGTGGGTTCCCCAGCGAGGTAAGTATATGGGCAATCCAGAGGAATTTTACACATTGAGTCACACCAATTCAGAATGGGATAGGGAATCGGCCAGCCTGACCCTAGATTATGCCTCATTAAGGATTAGGACTATAGGTGGTTAGGAGAGAAGAATAATTCCTTAGTTTATGCCAGCACATGCCGTTAAACTACTAATTCAACATTGCAGCTATTTCTTCATTCATGTCATCTCGCTACATCAATTTAAACATGGACAAGACAGAATTGGTTCCTTCCCTCTCTAACATGCAATAACTGCAACTCCCCAAACTTGGTGCCTGGGAGTCATTCTGGACTCTGCATTCCCAATCAAACTGAATATTCACTCCCTAGCCACCTCCTTAAAAAATCTCATGCATCCGTCCTTTCCTCTCACTCGACACCACTAAAATGTTAGTGCACGTCCTGGTCACATCCCCACTGGACTACTGCAACATCCTTCTTTGTGGCTTACCAAGTAACAGACTGGCACCCCTCCAATCTATCTTGAATTCTGCTGTTCACATCATCCATCTCTCCTCCCGCTTCTCTCTGCCAATCACTACACTGGTTGCCTGTCCCACAGCAAATCCTGTTCAAAACTCTAACTCTCACCTCCAAAGTTGTCTCCAGCCAGGCCTCTCCCTAGATCTCATCTGTAATCCAACAATATCAACCGAGACACAGCCTCCGCTCTGATGCCGACCTTCTCGTGTCCTTCACCCTTGTCACCTCCTCTCATGCCTGCCATTTTGAAGCTTCCTTTCCCAGCAGTGCTGCATTCTAAAATTGACCAACATAACCCACAATGCAAAGCAGCAGAACACCCAGCAGCACTTTCTTCTTACAGGCCACTGGCAGATCCATAGGAGGTCATTGAGTTGGAAAATCGACCACAGCATAAGTAACAAAAAGCAAATTTTTATGTGCAGCAACCTGGATTGTCCTGGGGACGGATGCATATGAGCAGAGTTTCCTGTAGGCCTGGTTTATGTAATATGAAAACTTTGCTGACCGTGCAGTAAACATGGTAGGGTATAGCAGTGGATCCCCCTGCTCACCACCCATGAGGCAACCTTATAGGTTCTAGTTACTTATAAGCAGAGGCCAGCTCTTTTTGCAGACCTAAAGAATTGGGCAGGTGCCATTGACAGGTAAATCTCATCTGAGAAACCGGTAGACGAGGTATAGGCCATGTTCATAACTTGGATTGAAAGCTTAAAGAAACTATCCGTGCACGAAACAAAAACAAGCCTATAACCCTTTTGTCCCCTGCAGCTCTCCTGTGCGGGTCCGGTCTACAGCTCCTCTGTCCCGTGTCAGTAACCGCATTCTTAACATGAAGTGCCCCTAGTTTCAATGTGCAGCAATCTGAATTCTTAACATAGCATTTACTTTAATCTTTCTTTGTAGCATCTGGTTTGTAATAGCCGAAGTACAGTACATTTTACCCCGTCTTTGTTCATGCAGCGCTATGGATGTAGATGGCACTATATAAATAATAATAACCCATACATATTTTCTCAGCCACATGGATTTTCATTTTTAATAAAATACATGACCTGACATTCAATATTTAATGAAACACTGAATATCAAGCTGTTAAAAGTAACAATATTGCACCACAGCAATTTCCAGGAATTCTTCCCTCAGGGATGACCTAATATTGCCAATATTATTTTTCCTTGCCTATAAGGCAATACAGGTGATTGAAACAAAGCACCTTTATCTGAAAATGTCCAAGTAGAAATTATTGCTCATGAAATGTGAACACTGCAGGCTCCAATATAAGCCAGGGGTTACTTGTACACCTGCTACAATGCCATCAGCTCTCCATGGCAGTGATTGCAGCAATTGAAAGTGAGGTTCTCATATCTGGTGTATGGATGGAAACGTCCGATGCTTTTCTTTGCAGCGAGGAATGGAGAGGTTGGAGACTCGGAGAAAGAAAGATCTGAGATAGAGGTCTCTGTACATAACGTTGGGTCGTGAGATTTCAGGATCTGAAATAGGACACAGACAGATTAGACAACATACCCGGAGACACAATCCTATATCCACCCCTCTGACATCACACTGTGAGACACCACTGTGTTAACTTATTCCTCTCCTTTCTCTCAAAGTGCCAGTGTTGGTCTCTGACGCTACATGACAGGCCCGGTATGGCGGGGGTGCGCTTTTAGCAAACAAACAACCAAATAACAAATCTTGTTCTGGTTCACTTTTGATGTCTCTGAAAAATTTATTAAAAACAGACAAGACCCACCCTCCCGCACCTCATTTTATAGACTGTGTGGCTGTGCTCACACATGCTGCAGAGAGATTTGCTACAGGAGGTACTAATTCAGCAACAAAACTCATCTGACACAGCAGGCTGAGAGGAAATTTTAATTTAAGACCTAGCCTGGGCAGATTCTTAGTAGCAAGCTGCATCACAGTCTGGCAACAAAGCTTTACTCTAATGATAATTCATCTGAGTTACAAGGGAGTTACTGGCATCGCAGTAGTGGGCCGCCCTCCGCCATCAGTCACAGTGATGCTGGCACTCCCCTCCCTTCACCACAAAGGAGTGGACATGCAATGGAAGGGGCATGTCAAGACCTGGCATGTCCACTCCTTTGTGGTGAATGGAGGGGAGTGCCAGCGTCACTGTGACTGATGGCGGAGGGCGGCCCACTACTGCGATGCCAGATAGCTATAGAAAACCTGTTTAAATCTGAAAAAAACACAGGAGTTTGACTTTCCCTGGTTGTGTTCCATGCTCCCGGGACATCCTAAATCGGGATGCCCCGTTGTCACACCCCACAGTTCGCCCACCAAACCTTACTCCTCACTGCTCCAATGGGGGCTCTGCATGCGCCGGCTCTTGTCCAATTGCCTTGACTATGTTATTTGGCAAAGGGCTCTGATTGAAATCAGCGGGGAGAGTGCACATACCCAATATCCCTGGCAAATGGCTCTGATTGGACGAGAGCCCGAGCATGCGCTTTTGAGGATGGGTCCGTTTTTACAGGCACCATGGGGGGTTTAGACAACGGGGCATCGTGATTCAGGAACATTTATTTTTGCTTGAATCATTAATCTGTGTAAAAAAGTCAGTTAGTGTTATAAGGACCACATGGAAGTGTTAACTGAAGTTGAGGTTAAATGATTTTGGTCTATGTGAAACCCATGGGATCGTCCTCAAATCTCACCCTTTCTACGGTCCCACAGTTCTTGTCCAATCAGCGCTGTATTCCATGCATGGTAATACATGACAAACAGCGCTCTTTGGAAACAGAGATCCATCATACAAATGGAAGCAGCTGCATCACAAGTCGCCTTCTGGCTGAAGTGATCACTGCAGCTCCAGGCTATTTGACTGACTGTGCATCCCACAGGCTTCCCAAGTCGGGGTAAGAGAATTGCCCGGTTCTGGAGCACATGAGTTTTGGTCTACTTTAAAGACAGCTGCTTCTTAAACAGACCTTCAGGCAGTTGTGCCACCACGCTAAGCCAAATTTACACAGGGTAAGCAGAGCCTCACTTCTCCCTGGATTATGGTGGCTCTAACAGGGACAGCTGTGTGATTGACCATTAGTGAGCAAATTGCTTAACAACAGTGGCGCCGCTGCTGAAATGATTGGCTGACTAAGCACTAAACAACAGTAACTGAGGTAGCCAGCTCTTACCATTTCTGCCATTTTTTCTGCAGGCGTGCTGCAGAACTCTGTTGGCTGTGATGGCAGTTTGCAGCTTTCCGACCCTGTAGTTCCAATCAGATGAGATTTGACTGCCACGGCCAGCTTCCGATTTGCTGCCACCAGTTCGCTTGTGGTATAGGGCTGAGCAACAGGATAATAAGTCTGCTGTCTACCCCACTGCAAGGAGACCAGAAGCTCTTCTAACACTCTGTAGAAAAAAAAAAAAAAAACATTACTACTAAACAGGCTTACAAGCGGATTTCTCTCTAATGGAGGCTACCTGAATCCACTGCATTTTCTGAGCCTTTAAACACCCAAGATGCCTGCAAACAGGAGTGTATTCTGACTATGCCGCTCTGCATTATGGTATTGCTGTCCTTTTCCTGACCAGTTTAAAAAAAAATTCTCGTGGTAGTAAAAAATTCACTTCATGAGGAAAAAGAAAAATAATTTCACTGTTGCTGAATCACCAGATAGGAAGACAATGAAAGTCAATTGCACTTTTTACTACAGTGTCAAAAGTGCTCTACTGTCTGTTGTTAACCTAATAACCAAATAGCCACACGTCCTACTGCTCACTTTTTTGTTTTTGCAACGTAGAGAAAAAACTTGTTTTATGTTGATTTCTATACTTTCCAGGCAGTGGGCGAGTCCTTTCTCTGGGTGTACTGCCTGTATAAGCATAAGGCTTTCCTTCAGGGTGCAGAGAGGGAGCTCAGAGGATTTACAAGAAGGGGGGGGGGGGGGGAAGAGGGAAACGAGTGATTGGTTAGTAGCCAGGAAGGGGGAGGAAAAGGGGCATACATTCTGAATGGAGAGGCGTTCCCTTGTTCTAAGAGTATGGCTATTGGAGACTGGGGTACCACAAATAGAGAGCAGACCTGAATCCCATAGAAAACCTATGGCTGGAATCAGCTGAGTCACCGTTTAGAGGCTCATAACTCTGTCCGCCATAACATCAAAGGCCTGAGCGGGATGCCATGCCTCTAGAAGTTGACTTGTGAACATCACAAGATGTCAAATGTCAAGCTGCAATTGATGCTCAAGGGCACATGACAAGTTACTGAGACATTGATCATTTTAGTTTGGGGTATAACTACCACTGTTGGCTTTTGTTTCAACAATTGTTTGAGATGAGTAATTCACCATTTCATGCTTCTACTTAAATGCCCTACTTTCATGATAATAATATTTATTTTCAGAGTGCAATCATCTTCCGTAGCGCTGTACAAAGTACAGAACACTGTAGCGTGTAATAGTTAGGTTTTCCATCAAATTCACCTGAAAGCCAAATATATCTCTAACTTTAGTGTATGTATCAAGTCCAACCAAGGGACGAGGTTGAGGAAAGTGGTTAGCAACGGATAAGATTATTTTGTTGCTGTTGATGCTGTCACAAGCTTCTTTGGGAGGCTAAACCACGGATTTATGATTCTTATGGGAAAACAGCATTGTCGCCTCTGGAGTACCCTCTTGTCTAGAGGATTTTACCTGAAATAGTTTTCCCCCATATTGTTTTACATAGTTATAAAAGTGGTCTAAAAATATTTTGGGTGTTCACACATGCTAAAAAATGCAAACTTACTTTTGTGTTTCAGACATTTCTTGGCGAAATTGTTCCCTTTCACTTAATAAATCCTGCAATGCGCTCTGAGCTTCTCTGTTCTGCCGCTGTAGATTTGCCCGTATGTTTGTCAATTCTTCTGCCATAACGCTGAAAGGTAAAACAACCGAGCAATTTCTACATAATACACCACCATAAAACCAGTTCAGAGAATAATACTGTGTGACGGCACGACCAATAAAAACATTTTTTACAACTTTGCTTGGAAAACAAAAGTGCTACACAATCCATTTTGTAAGTAAAAGGAGAATGCCAGCCACAGCATCACGCAGGAAATCTGCACTTTAGACCATTTATTCAAGTTTCAGGACATAACTTACCGACTAGCAAGGAATTTGCTCCTCCAGACGTCGCACTGAATGGACATACGTTCCAACTGTTCTGACAATTGGGCTGTATTTTTTGCCAGAGCCTCATTCTCCAAAATAAGCTGGTTCTTCTCTCGAGCTGTGCGCTCAAAGTGATACTGTAAATCATCACCAACCGATGCCACCAGCAACTTTTTCAATTCTCGATTAACCTTAAACGATAATAAAGTAGAAGTAGAAAACAGTCAAAAAATATAAATTTCTCTTTTTGTTTTTTTTTTCCCCTAATATATCTAGTTTAATTCTCCCCCTAGTGGCCTAAATAAGGCTACAGCTTCTTGTTGCTGTGTGGCTTACATTCACCCTTTATGAAAAGTCCAGTCAAAAATGACTCTTTATTATGCTGTTTGTCCCACTGTGTTTCATACATCATTGATATGCAACAGTATCCATGTCCCACACTGGGAGCAGCCTACAAACAAGAAAATCCTTACCTTATTCAGGGGCCAGTGACACTCCTCCAGAGCCGGAACGGCTGACACGAGAAAAGATACAAAGCGGCACCCCCTGGGTCCGCAAGCGATCCAAGCGCCTATTCGCTTGAATGGGCAGACAGGAACGCGCATGGAGCCCGGGGGATGCAGTTCTGCGTTTTACTGCAAGATGGCGGTGCCTAGGATCTGGAGGAGTCGCGAAGGACCCTGGATGGTTTTTTTTCTTTGTAACTCCCCGTCCTGCCTCAGCCCAGGGTAGGGTGGCGGTATTGTGACTGGAATTTCGCTTTTAGAGGGAGCCCAGAAGCATTGATGATCACTTGGGAGCTTGCTTATTATATTTTAAATTGTTAGTTTATTATAATAATTGTTGCATACAATAAGACTGTAATGAGAGTTTTATTTAAATTCATAAGCCATCACAGCAAAATAAAAAAGAAAAGTAATTTTGAAAAATTCCGCTATAAAGGTAGAGTTTACCTTTCTCCTTGCATTTGCATGTTTTTAATCAAAAATTGCCTTGTAAACATTTCAAAACACAAAAATAGAAGAAATGAAAATACAAATATATATATATATATATTTTTTTTTTTTCTTTATTTATTTGTGTATAGGCTTGTAAAAGGCAGCTTTCTGAAATGGTTGCTCTAGCTGCTGCTAAACATTGGGACTGGTGGGGTTTTGATCAGGCCGTACACTTTATTTTTTTTATGAATGCACAACTGGATTTTGACTCTCGTTGATACTCCCACAGCTTTTAGAGCACACTTCATAAATTGAACTTGTCATACACGTTTGCTTTGATAGGAGTGGCTGGCACGCCTTTTGGGATATATGTACTAATATATGTTAAAGATTGCTTATATCTATAACAAACTATTTCAGCAACACCTATAACTATGTTTAAAAAAAAAAAAAAAAAAGCTATAAAAAGAAACGTAAATGATTATGCCCATGTTGACACTGGCAGCACAACATTTCAGCCATCCATTTCTTTAAGTGGAACAAAACTCTGATTGTATTCCCTGCTCCTGGGCATGCCGAACTGGGATGCCCCAGTGTAAAACCACACAGACCACCCAGAACAACTCTTCCCGGTCTTACCTGCTTTAAAGTGATCCTATACCCACAGGCAGCTTACATAGTCGCCTTCTATCCCCAGCTCAGTGCCCCAAAACAGGCGGTGTTTTTTTTTGTATCTTTGCATATTCAGAAAATCTTTAACCACGTGCAGTGTAATATTCCAATGTTAGCCATATGGCTCCCTGGTAGTGCAGTAGTCCCCCCGATGCTCTACGGCAATGGTTCATTCAGTCACACTCATTGGCCCCAAAAATTGACTCAATTCTTTTCTTTTCCAGGACTGCTTCCACAGGTGGCCAGCCCCTGACTAACATGACTGCCGGCATTTCCTATAGCACTGCCGAGGATACCAACGGGGCACCAGTGGTCACATGGGCCAGAACTCAGAAGGAGTGTTACGGAGGTCCAGTACTCACTATAAATCATCCGCTTAGTCTTTCACCTGCAACAAGTGTGCTGGTCTGACCTACTGCTGTGCAAATCTGTTCTAGGTCAGTGGAGAACAGTGGCCAACCAAAGATCAGCAATACCAGCCCCTCTATATTCTCAACACTACAGGTTAACCTTAGTAAATCCTATTATCTATCCTTACCTCTGTCTGCACTTTCAGCTGGTTATAAAGGCCCTCTTTATCTTGCAGCAACCGTTTCTCTGAGTTTTTCAGTTTCTCCAAGGCACTTTTCATTTCACCAAGTTGTTTCCAGGGGTCGAGCACATAGTCAGCAGTATCAGCTTTACAGTTTCCATTTGTCTCCTGAGGTTTCGCCTGCTTACTCAGCAGTGTGTGTGTTATTGCTGCTTTGGGGACCACTATCCTGATGGCTTCTATCTCCACCGCTTTATCTGTCTGAATCTTCCCCAACTGTAGCACACCAGGGCTTAGAGATGGTGACGGGGAAGTCTTTCTTTTGGGGCTGTGACCATGTTTGCTGTGTGTGCTGGTTACTTCTACAGATTTGGAAGGCTCCTCTGTTTCCATACCATCGCCTGTCCCACGTATAGGAGAAGCCGCCATTGCTAAAACCAATTGAGACACACAATAGTATTGACATACACCAGAAACATCAGGCAGTTTTTTTTCTTAAAGTCCCTGCCCAGTACTAAATTTCTTTCACCTTATCCCCCTTGAGCAGTGGCGGACTGGAGCCAAAAATCAGCCCAGGATTTTACCAGCCCCTGACTGGCCTGAGATCTCTTCTGTGCATACCCCCCCCCCAATCATAAGGCCAGGGCTATAGCATTGAGGCTGGGGTTCTTTGACTTGTTGGTACAGTGGGGCTGGGTACAGGTGTCTGAGATGGAGACTAAGGGGCAGAAATAGAATGTGGATGTTAAAAGCAGCAGCCCAACTGGCCTCAAAGCAGTTTGTGTATTGTCCCGGGTCTCCCTAAGACCAGTCCGCCCCTGCTCTAGAGAACAGTGTAAAAAGAGCCATTTCAAAGAACCTGACACTCTTGCATTGTTTGTTAATACCATATGTATTCTGTGTCAATGCTGAGCATACACTGCTGTGAAACCACTGTGGCTTGCCATGCTCACTTACACAGAGAGCACCAAAGGACAAACTTGCCAATCTTTGGAGCCCTGCCACTGCTTCTACCCTATGCTGCATGAAATGGAGAACGGAACATGGGACAGGCATCAGGCGAGACGCTTGCTGTCTTATTATTGCCGTTGGGTTTACAGTCTACAATGACTAAATCAGCCAACATACGCCTATATTAATATATTGAATTGGCTATAAATATTGTTTTTAATTACGAAACCAACTACTGATATAAAAAGGATATTTAGACTACAATGTATTTCTGATTAAATATTAATAATCCTGATTCAAACAAGGTTTGCATAAATTAAAAAAAAGCACAAAGATCAGTAAAAACACTCACTGGCCATGTCGTCTTCAAGTTATTGCTGCTGCCCTGATGTAATAGTCAGGTGTGCTTTATACCTAAAAGATAACCGTAAACTGAGAAACAGGCAACAATTTGAAGCAATCGTTTATGTGCAATAAGTAAAACATAATGGTCCCTATGACCTTCTACGCCCTTACCAAAAAAAAGAATAGTCAAAGTCGATGTCAGGCTTGTGCTATGGGTGGCATGTGCACATTGGGGGGGCAGACTATAAATTCAAATACAGAACCTTAAAAATTGAGTCTGCAGAAGAGAGCAAGTTGGTTTATCAGGGAATGCAAAGTTCTGGTGAATAAAGATGCTGCCTCTTACAACCAGCATGGGGCAAGCTGTAAGCAGATGTGTCGTCAGCCAGATCTGCAGAAGAGGGGTGTCACTGGAAAGCTCTGAAAACATGTCAGACTCTGACAATATATATATATATATATATATATATATATATATATATATATATATATATAATGTGGTAGAGTCTTAGAGCTTTGCAGCAACACCCCTCTTCTGCATATACAAATAGTGAACTCAGGGATACAAAGCCTTTATTTTATAGGCTGTAAAAGTCATATGCATATCAGGTACAACACACAAAGCTTTACCAGTGACATCCCTCTTCTACTGATAAAATAGAACCTTTAATTTTTTTAGGCTGTACACAGTTTACAAAATAAAAGCTCTGCTGACAGTTTGCATGTGTAAAAGGGGGTGTCACTGGAAAGCTTCGTAGGTTATACCTGATATGTATACAACGTATACAGCCTATACAATAAAAGGCTCTTTATCTCGGGGGGGGGGGGGGGGGGCAATTTGGCTTGGCACACTGTATAACAGGGGACAGGAAACAGCTGCAGACAACAATGAAACATGCCTTCTATTGGAGGGGGGTGCATCTGCAGCACACACGTAGGTGCTGGTTTTCTGCCCCCCACTGGACGAAGCATCCTTAAGTATCTCTATAATGCAGGACTGAGGGAGAGTCCCTGTAACAATTCAGGTCAACTTTAAGTCTAATAAACCTGTGTGCGCCTTGGGCATGGCTGTGGTATTAACTCCCCGGGCGCCATAGCAGCCATATAAGCATCTACAAGTGTCGAGCAGAGACAAAGCTGCCTTGTAAGTGAATGGGCCGCTCACTCCTGAGGTAACTAAAGAGAAAGCCTTATGCGCTGTGCAAGCTGAGGCTTGTAGTCCTCCCCTCAGGAGCTGGGGAGAGTTTCAGTGAAGGGCGAGGGGGGCCATACTTACGTGTCCACAGGATGAGGGAAACAGCTGCGACTTTTTCGCGAGCTTCCTCTGTTGTTTCACGTAACTTCCGGGAAAAATTCCCACTGATTGACGTCAGAGCTGTGCCAGGGTTGGGCGGGGTCAGGACCTCTTCCGGTGTCTGAGTGGTTGCTAGGGAAACAGTGGACGGCGTGTGCTGGCAACTGACAACAGCGGAGGAGCGCGAGCTGCTGCTTGAACATGGTGAGTGATATGGAGCATAGGTGTGCATTGTGTCATGGCTCTCTTACAATGGCTCCACCATCACCAAGATGCCCTTTACCCATAGTATGCTGCTTGGTCTACTTACTCTATGGACTAAGCATGCCTGTCACATCTGTAGGAATGGCTTGGCCCAGGTCTTACTAAAGCTGATGACTGTGTAGGCCCCCAAAGGCACAATGGGCACCGGCATCTGCCCAGCTGTGTGTACAGTGCGCCGCCGCTGCTGGGGGGCTGGCATATGTCTCCAGAGCCCAATATGGCAGCCCTTTCACCCTGCTTTCACCACAGGGTTTCATGTTAGGCATACACTGATTAAGGGCAGGGGCACACACTCTATTCATCTTTCCTAGCTGATCTGACATCAGATGGGATCTATAAGATTCCCGGACCGATCAGATCCCTCCCCGCGGGGCATCCAAAATCGGGATGTCCTGCGGGGTAAAACCCCCCAGGAAGCCCACAAATCCTACCTTTTCCACGTTCCACGCGTCCCTTTAGCATGGTGCGCTCCCGCGCTGGCCGTATGTGAATGGTCGGCGCGGGTGCGCTTCCTGTAAGAGGGACGCGCGGGAGGCGGCGTCGGACGCGCTCTGCTTGTCCGTCGCTGCCTCTCGCTTGTCCGTCGCCGGTGATTGGACGAGCGAGTCACGTGGGAGCGGGGTGAGGTGGGTTTTCGGGGCTTTCTGGGGGGTTTCACACAGCGGGGCACCCCCGATCGGGGTGCCACACCGAAGTGGACCAAAACCCAGGATAGTCAAAATCCTGGGTGTTGGTCCACTTTAAGCTAGTTATCAAAGAAGGCAACCTGTGAATGTGCTCTGGGGTCACTGGAAAGAAAGTGACTTTTTATGTGCGATCTGTAGTATTTCACACTGCAGAGGCACAACACCTGGAAAAGTGAAAATTCTAGGCGTTGTTCCTCTTGAAATTGACTATCCTGGGTTTTGGTCCTTTCCCCCGGTTCTACAGCGCATGCCCGGCCACTATCATCTATGATTATGTCTGAGGCCAGCGGCTCCGAGGGAGCTGGCAGCTGCATCCCCCGCTACCCTACCTAACAGGGAGCGCGCCGCAATCACAAATTGCTGGCGCGGGCATGCGCCCCTGCTAGAGGGATAGTGGGGATGCGGCTCGCACATGCGCCGTTGGACCAGGAAGCAAGGTAAATGAACGGGGCAACCTGGGGGGGTTTCACACAGCGGGGCATCCCGATTTTGGATGCCCTGGGGGGAAGGAAACAAACAATTTGGGCCAATTGCACTGTGTTTTGGTCCACTTTAAGTCGCCGGTGATCCAGTTGCTCGCGTGCGGGCTCTCCTGTAATAAGCATTCTAAGCTAGGCTAAGAATGCTAATTGCAGGAGAGCCCGCACAAGAGCCGTTTGATCGTCAGCTTCTCAAAGTGGAGCAAACATGGCCCTGGAGTTGCCACCTGAATCCCTTCCCTGGGGCATCCAGATTTGGGATGCCCAGCTGTGTGAAACCCCCCTCAAGCCCCCTGTAAAGCTTTCCTTCTCCCTGATCCAACAGTGCATGCATGAGCCGCAGGCCCCATCAGCTTTACATTTAGAAGAGCCTGTGCAAGGCATTTATAAATGGCTGTTGCGGGCACTCATCCTGTTACAGGGCAGCGGAGATGCGGCTGCTGGCGCACTCGGCTCCTTTCGGCTTGACTCGCCCTGTAGCTGAGTCTTAGCTGAATTTGACAAGTGTGCTGATTGGACCAGAGTTCGCACATGCACCATAGGCTCGGGTAAGGGGAGTTTTACTGGGCGACATGGGGGGTTTCACAGAGCAGGGCATCCTGAATCCGGGGGCCGCAGGGGCAAGGACCAAAACCTGGGATAGTCAAAATCCTGGATTTTGGTCCACTTTAAAGGGTAAGTCCACTTTCGATGATGGAAGTATATATTTTTTGTGTCAAAATTTTGTGCTGAGCTGATCTACTTTTTTTAGAAAGTGTGTTTTATATGGAAGCAATTTTCATCTGCAATCTGTTGCTATTGGCAACGTACACTAAGTCTATACACCAAGCAGAGAGAAGTGAGTCCTGTACATGCACAACACTGCTGCTATGTCTTCTGGGGTGAGGGAGCTCACTCAACCTTACACATGCCCATCAACCATGTTCTATGCAACTATCTGCAATCTGTTGCCATTGGCAACGTACACTAAGTCTATACACCAAGCAGAGAGAAGTGAGTCCTGTACATGCACAACACTGCTGCTATGTCTTCTGGGGTGAGGGAGCTCACTCAACCTTACACATGCCCATCAACAGTGTTCTATGCAACTATCTGCAATCTGTTGCCATTGGCAACGTACACTAAGTCTATACACCAAGCAGAGAGAAGTGAGTCCTGTATATGCACAACACTGCTGCTATGTCTTCTGGGGTGAGGGAGCTCACTCAACCTTACACATGCCCATCAACCATGTTCTATGCAACTATTTGCAATCTGTTGCCATTGGCAACGTACACTAAGTCTATACACCAAGCAGAGAGAAGTGAGTCCTGTACATGCACAACACTGCTGCTATGTCTTCTGGGGTGAGGGAGCTCACTCAACCTTACACATGCCCATCAACAGTGTTCTATGCAACTATCTGCAATCTGTTGCCATTGGTAATGTACACTAAGTCTATACACCAAGCAGAGAGAAGTGAGTCCTGTATATGCACAACACTGCTGCTATGGCTGCTGGGGTGAGGGAGCTCACTCAACCTTACACATGCCCATCAACCATGTTCTATGCAACTATCTGCAATCTGTTGCCATTGGCAACGTACACTAAGTCTATACACCAAGCAGAGAGAAGTGAGTCCTGTATATGCACAACACTGCTGCTATGGCTGCTGGGCTGAGGGAGCTCACTCAACCTTACACATGCCCATCAACAGTGTTCTATGCAACTATCTGCAATCTGTTGCCATTGGCAACGTACACCAAGTCTGCACTTGGTGCATGTTGCAAATAGCAACAGATGAAAACCACTTCCATAAATCACACATTTGCTAACATTAGAAAAAATACTAGATCAGCTCAGCACATCAGAGCGGGGGATGCCACTTTGTGCAGGATAACTGAGTTGATCAGCCCCACCTGTAGGTATCCTTGGATGCAAAGAGTCATAGGATGAGGCCCGGCCGTGAGTGCTCAGCTCACATGCATATGTAGATCAGTCAAAACGTCAGCCTTTATCCAGTTTAAAAGGATAAAATATCCACGTTTTTATTCCATACAAAATTCCTTAAAAGCATTCCATCCATAAGTATAAGTCAGGATAAAGCATAAGGGAGCAGTTTAGATGCCAACGCGTTTCGGGCACAGACTCAGCCCTTAATCATGACACTTTGTGCAGCCTTGCTTAGATGGCTGTGCCCAGCACCAGAAACACTGTGCAAACACTGCTAAATTGCCTGTTTTTTTTCTTAAAGAGGACCAAAACCCACTCTGGAGTCTATGAGACTCCATGGCAGGCATACTTGCCTCCCCCGGGGCATCTGGAGTCGGGATGCCCTGATGTGTGAAACCCCCCCAGGTCGCCTCAAAACTCACCTCCTTTCCCAGTCCAACAGCACATGTGCGAGCAGCAGCCGCATCCCCATTGTCCCTGGGGTTCACACAGTGGGGCACCCTCTAAAACCCAGGATAGTCAAAGTCCAGGATTTTGACTATCCCAGGTTTGGTCTTTGCCCCCCCCCCCCCCCCCCCGGGCACCCTGATTCTGGATGCCCTGATGTGTGAAACCCCCCAGATTGCTCAGTAAAACTCACCTTTCCCCGGTCCAATGGGCTCTTGTCCAATCAGAGCATTTTGCCGTGCATGCAGAGCGTCGGCAATCAGGAGTGGCTGTATCTCCAGCAGCGCACGCACTCCTGTCCCGAGCCTATCTGATTGGCTGGGGACGGGAGCACACTCACAGCCCAATGATGAGGGTTGCGGCCGCCAGATGTTTACATTGGCGAGGGCGCCAGGAAGTCGGTCTCCGCCGGCCCGAGGGGGGGGGGGGGTCACACAGTCGGCCCCTGGCGTATAGTGACTGGCAAAGCGGATAACGATTTGGCCGTGAACCGGAAGCTCCCGAGCCAGCGGCGCACTCCTGTTTGCTCTGACAGCGCTGGCCCATTGAGAGGGCGTGTGCGCCAGGCCCCCTCCCCTCTTACAGCTGGGCATGCGCAATCATTGCTGTCAGAGCCAGTGAGAGCACACCCTGCTGCTCACTCAGGAGAAAATCTGAGCCGCCATTATCACAAAAAAAAAAAGAATTTTTCAAGAGAATAAAAAAGGTGAGTTTTTTTGCAGCAATCTGGATAGGGCGGGTGCACTATACAGATACTGAAAGTTGAATATCGGGGTGTTGTTCCAGTTTAGGGGTCCTCCTTTGGTGCACCTAACCACAGCAGACCTAGTCCAATCTTTGAAGCAGAACAAAACCCAGGATTTTGACTATCCTAAGTCACCCAGCAAATCTATTTTGAACGTATGGAGCAGTGTGCATCCCTCCATGCTGGCTGCCAGGGGCCTCTTCTTTCACCCAGCCTTCATCCAACCTTCTTTTTTATTTCTTTATAACTCCCTGTGAACTCGCTCCATCTGCCAGGCCTCCTCAGCAGCAGGGGATAACTCGTCCATGCATGTTTCGAAATCTCAGTCTCCTCAGAAGTGAATTCAAACATTAATCAGCAGAAGGGAGCAAGTTCTAAAGGGTTTATCAGGGAAGGCAAACTACTGGTAAATAAACGATGCCAACATGGGGCAAGCAGAAAGTCACCTAATATAACCATTTGCCTGAAATGTCTAAAACACCCAATTTGCGGCTCATGGAGCATCAGGCAGCCTGCAGACACGAAGTGTCTTCTGACTGTGCATTCTGGGATTGCTGAACCCAGCTCTACTTTGTCTGTGCAAAGCACAGCTATAACCCCACCCCCTGCACTTTTGACCCCTCCTGTCCTCGGTATGTGATGCTACTGAGGCAAGATGGCGGCGCCCGTTTCCTAGAGTACTGAACAGAGTTGCAGGCCAGTGAGGGAAAGAATAAAAAGTAAGTTACTAAAAACGTTTGATATATTAATTTTAGATGCTGGGGAATAATATTTTATGGGTTTGGGCTTTTCATGAAATGATGCTGAAGGTCTGTTTTAAAGTGGACCAACACCCAGGATTTTGACTATCCTGGGTTTTGGTCCACTTCGGTGGGGCACCCTGATCGGGGGTGCCCCGCTGTGTGAAACCCCCCAGAACACCCGGAAAACTCACCTCACCCCGCTCCCATGTGACCGCTGCAGCCAATCGGCAGCGCCGGACAAGCAGAGCGCGTCCGCCGCCGCCTCACGCGTGTCCCTCTTACAGGGAGCGCAATCGCGCCGGCCATTCACAAACGGCCGTGCGGGAGCGCGCCCTGCTAGAGGGACGCGCGGGAGGCGGCGGCGGACGCGCATGCGCCGCTGGAACGTGGAAAAGGTGGGATTGTGGGCAGGACATCCCGATTTCGGATGCCCCGCGGGGAGGGATCTGATCGGCCCGGGATGGGTGTCCACTTTAAGTATAAAAATAAATTGTGTGTGCACTTCTGCCATCTGCTGGTTGAAATGAGGTATAGCAGCATGCCTAAATGCTCAGTTTAAAGTGGACCGTCACCCATGGGTGATCGGCCCGGGAATCTATAAGATTCCCGGGCCGATCACCCCCCTCACCGCGGGACATCCGAGATCGGGATGTCCCGCGGTGAGGGACCCCCCCCAAAACCCCAAAAGAACTCACCTGATCGGCGGCCTCCCGCGCACTCCTCTAGCCGTGCGCGCGCCCGCGCCGGCCGTTTGTGAATGGCCGGCGCGGGCGCGCGCACTGTCAGAGGGGCGTGCGGGAGGCGGCGGCGGACGCGCTGCCTTGTCCGCCGCTTGTCCGTGGGAGCGTGGTGAGGTGAGTTTGGGGGTTTCTGGGGGGTTTTTCGGGGTGCCCCCCTGAAGTGGACCAAAACCCAGGATAGTCAAAATCCTGGGTGTTGGTCCACTTTAAAGTGCACCTATACTCAGAGGGATGTTTATGTCACCACCTTCAATGCCCTAAAACAGTTTCTTTTCTTTACTAAAGCCTTTGCTCAACAGTCATAACACAAACTAAATGCAGTCATCCATATTGCTCCCTGATTGAGCAGCCCTGCCCCCAGCAATGATACATTTAGTTACAATTCACACAGCTCAGCATTGGGGAGCACTAAATGGCATTATGTGACAGTTTAGTTGTAACTAAATTACTTAGCCTATGGCGGCCGTTTACCATAATACTACTTCCCGTTAGAGTTTTTAGCAATATTGGGCAAATGGTTTAGTAAAAAGTAACACATATTTGTTTTGGGGCATTGGGCTGGGGATGGGGGGTGCACTTTATAGAGTCTATAAGACTCTAGGACTGGTAGTCTCCCTCTTTCCCGAGGGATGCCCCACTGTATCCATGGAGAGCGACCGGTACACTCGCCCTGCCAGTGATCCCTGGCCACATCCCAGCAAAAACTTTAGCCCAGTTATTTCTGAATGGCTAGTGAGCGGAGATGTGGCCAGTAGGGCATGCTCCATTCTGCTTTATTTGCCACTCATAATGGCAAAGTAAAAAGCCGAAAGGAATGTGCTCCCTGATTGGCTGACGCATGTGCTGCTAAACATACACGCTGGGGGCATCAGGATGTCCTAGGCAGTAAGGACAAAACACAAATAGTGAAAACCTTGATTTTGTTCCCTCAGGAGATGATGCAACCTTTGACCACCCTGTATTTTACTGCTTTGAAAACCATTGACAGGCAGCAATTATATGCTACTCCTTTATCTTTTCCCTTGCTGGGCTGCTGCTCTGTTCAGGACTCCAGGATACTGCGCCGCCATCTTGCCTCAGCAGCTACTCATTGTTCCTTCCCAGCATCATGTGAGGAGAGGGGAAGTGCAGGGGGTGGGTTATAGCTGCGCTCTGCACAGGCAGAGCAGAGCTGGAGGTCAGGGAAAGGACAGCATTCCCAGAATGCAGAGCGGCATAGTCGGAAGACACTTCCTGTCTGCAGGCAGCCTGAGACTCCACGGGCCTCCACATTGGATGTTTAGAGGCTCCGAAACTGCACTGGGTGCAGGTAGGTTGATTTTTAATGTGGGCAATGTCTATATACAGGGTGGGGAGAACATACACAATCTTATTCTGGATGAAGGTCCAATTTAATAAAAAAGTAGCAAATGGCAAACCTCTATACTAATACTTTGTTGAATTACTCTTTAAAGTGGAACAAAATCTAGGAAGTTAACTTTCCCTGGTTGTCTTCCATTCCCTTGGGGCATCCTGAGTTGGGATGCCCCTCTGTGTGAAACCCCCCAGAACGCTGCTTTTCACTCACTCCTTCCTGGTTCCAATGGCGCACGTGTGGGCTGTCATCCAATGAGAGCCGCCTGCCGTGACTAGAATGGGGAGCGTGTTCACACTTATGCAACCACATTATTTCAGATTTTTATTTCGTTTTTTTTAAATGAAATTTAATGATTCTGTCTAGTCTAGTGTTTTCACGTGACGGGGCGTGAAGACTTTTTCTATCCACTGTATATAAATATTAAAATAAATAGTTTTTTGTGGTTAGGACAATGGATTTCTGATTAATAGATACACTTTTCTACTAGCAAGGAGGAGCCTAAGGTGTGGGTTCTCTTTTAACAGGAGCCCCCTGGTAAGAAGGTGTTGTCCCACTCTTTGCAGTAAATATAGCAGTGTCAATGTGCCTATTTTTATTTCAGTTACCGGTCCTGGAAAAATCAGCTATGGTGTTGGCAGGATCCACTGGCCTAGTGAAACACATCCAGGAATAGATTTTAGGCTGGTTTTACAAGTAATGGCTGGCTGATGATGTGTTCCTGGTGGAGGGGCCATTACCGGTTCTGTTGGAGTGATGACAGGGCATAGGACTTAGACAAACGGTTATACACTAGAATGTTCCAGGAGTTTTCAAATAAGTCACATCCTTGGCATTTCCAGGAGCCACATAATACAAGTGAGGGTATGTTAAGGTTGGGCAAATTAGGAGACCAGGAACATTTTGTCCTTTTTTCAGGGCCAGGCATTGTGCACAGACTGCACTTTATGGTTTATAGGGATTTTTCATGCAAAAGGTTAAAAATAATAAACAGCAGCTTACCTTGCCAAGCATTCCTCCAGCGCTGTACCTCCTCTCAGCTCGGCACTGATGTACTTATTTATCTGGCCTTCTAGCACCACCCTGCCGATGTGGACCACCAATATTAGCTCCAGGAGCTAGTCCAGAAGAGGCCCTCACTGTAGTGATGGCTTGAATGGCACTCTCAGAGCTGCCATTGAAGCCCAGCTAACCCCTCCCTCCTTTCTCCCCACCTTGCCTCCTAGTAGTCTCACTCCCAGCACTGCCCTGCCCATTGTGCTGATTATTATGCAGCATCACAGCTTTAAGGGCCACGCCCACATGCGTCAGAGAAGAAATCATGAGGGAAAACTGTAAACCTTGATATCGCGGCTATTTCTTCTTCAATTAAAAAACGGAAAATAGATTAGGACACTGCCAAATGTAGTCTAACAATTGGCTATGCCTGAATGATCACTTTAGGTCTGCTTTAGATTACCCCTGTCACCAAAGTACTCAAACTTTAGAAGAGTGTGTTCTGTTAACAGGCCACAGTAATTAGGTTCAGATTGTTTTTATTTTAAATAGCATAATGAAGATTTTCTACAACAATCAGCATACGCACTGTCTCCACCCCATTACCACATTCATATGTAACAATCGCCACATGCTACCAATACTCTGATTGCCTAACCTCTCCGAATATTTGGATCCCATATTTGTAGCCCCTCCCCCTTCAGTCTAACATCTTCCCAATACTCAACACATCTAAAACCCCAATCACTACTAAGCATACAGTACAAGTAAATCGGAACATCTCTTAGACTCCAGGGCCTTCTAAGTTCCACTCCTTGGGGCATCCCAAATTGGATTCACTCACTCACCTTCTCCCGGAGCCCTCGCCTCGCCACTGCGCTTAGGCTCCCATTTGGCTCCCTTCGGCGTTTTCAACGGAGTCAAGTAAAACCAAGCATGCTGATTGGCTGAGCAGGCCACTCAGCCAATCTGCGTGCTCGCTCTCAGCTTAAGCCTGCGCCATGGGAGAACAGCTGGAAGGTGAGTGGATCAGGCGACCTGGGGGGATACACACAGCAGGGCATCCTGATTCAGGATGCCGCCACATTGAGGAAAAACAACCAAAAAACTAAAATCGGGTGTGTTCTTCCTTTTTAATATAATGCAAATTAATACAATGTCCTGGCAACCTCTGATCCTTACTGGGCCCCTTTTTGATTATACACGCCAGTTTTATTAAGCCCTCCAACCTTCCACAGCAGCGCAGGGGCTACATTAGATGTGTAAGGCATTTTAACATCTCTGCTTATTAATTTGACAGCCTATTGATTCCAGTAGATGCCTACCAGCTACTGCTTGTACAGAAGTCATCCTGGGCATGTGACCCATTCACTGCCATTTCTTATTAAATTTTAGGCTTCTGAAATATGTAGGGAGAGAAAAGGGAGGACTCTGAAATATGTGGTGTAACCTCTAGAGAATGCTTTTTGACTTTCTTCTTACAGTCTTAAAGTGGACCAAAACCCACGGCGATCGGCCCGGGAATCTTAGAGATCTATTTCCTCCCCCCCTCGGGGCATCTAAAATCAGGATACCATGCTGTGTGAACCCCGAAGATCGCCCCATACACTTACCTTATTTCTCGGTCCAACGGCGCATGTGCGAGCCGTGCCCACATCCCCGCTGTCCCTCTAGCAGGATGCGTGCCTGCGCCAGGTATTTGTGAATGACCGGCGCAGGCACGCTTCCTGTTAGAGGGTAGCGGGGGATACGCCCGTCAGCACTCATTCTGCCGAAATGTAACTTCTTCCTTTTTTTAACTATCACAGTCTTGTGTTCCAGTAGAAAGGGTAATTGGCCAGGTTCTCAGCTGGAGGGGTCATTGGGCTGCTTACACTTAGCCAAAGCTGCTAAAGAGTCCACCTGTTACATTGGAGGGATTGTGGGAGCTGTAGTCTATGTGTTTTACTCATGACCATGAAAACCACCCCCACTGTAGCAGAACAGAGCCCCAGGAATATGAGATTCATGAAAACAGCATCCTGTTAAGTAAATCACAGGTATGGGGGCACATTCTTAACACAAATGTTAATGACATGACATTAAGAAAATAAGGCAGGTCACAAAAATCATGCCAAAAATTGAGTTTTCCTTTAATGGGGCTTAGGTTTTCCCTATCCTTCAGAAATATTAGTCAAGAAAATCATGGTATGAGTTGGATTCTGCCTGTAATGTATGCAATATGCTTGAATGTCTGTTCTTGAGGCTGTAATTAAATGTCTCTACGGGAAGGAGAGGAAGGAATTTGAGCATAAAGTCTTGACAATGACTAGTTATGCAGAGCGCTGCCAGGTGGCACTGTAGCACTTCCCCTCCTTCCCTCTGCAGTATATTAAGGACGATGGCAAGGAAAGAAAATAACTGGAATGCAAAAATTCTTTGCCAGTTTCATAGAAAAAAAAAAGTCACGACAACAAAGTCATTGCAGCACGTTGCTTCCTAACGCAAACATAAAGTGGTGTGTGGTGCCCGTCTCTCATGCTCAGGAATGGGAGAGGCACATGGGGAGCAGTTGGACATCCCTGCATCCACCCTACCATTCAAGCGTTGTTTTATCATTTAATATACCCTATACAATTTTCTTTCTGCAACCTTCTCTGTGGCAATATTGTAGTGTAGATCTTTGTTTTTATTACTTCTAACCCAAGATGTCTTATTTTATGTCCATGTCCCCTGGAATATTTGATGAGGTAGCCTGGGCTGGTAGTTTCAAATTACAGTGCAAAGATCATGCTGAGTTGGTTTCTAAAGAAGAGTTCTTCCCTAGTGTTTAGCATGCTTCTGATCACCATGGGATCATGGGGTTAACTCTCGGCTGAAGGCGGGACTGCAAGATAAAAGGTGTGGTCTCTCCCGGCCTACATATACTTCTGGCTGCCACCCGTCCTCCTGTAATTGAAAAGCCGCCTGGGCGGATGAAGCAATCCCACATTAAAAGGAAAGGAAGAGACCTATATTCTTGACTCTTCTCCATGAATAATATATCTTTTCCTTATTCTTTTTTTTTTCTCTTTCATGCTGGCACACAATATTTACAATATGTACAAAAGGCTCCACCATGGCTAAGGCGTCTAAGGAATGGATGTAGTAGCCCAGCAACAGGGAGAGTGTGATGTCCTGGAATGGAAGAAGAGAGAAACCAATTCTAAAAGTGTGAATCACAGAATTGTATTTTCTCTCATATTCCACTCCAGGGCGTCACCGATTCAGATACGAATGGGACGTCACAAAGCAGTGCCCTTCTCTTAGGGCGGGAATCTCGAGTGTCAGCCTTATTCCTCTGGCCTGAGGAGTATGCCATGTAGAAATCAAAACTCAGTTTAAGTGGCGACTACCGTCTGTAATACCTCCGCCAAAAAGCATCGTCCACTGAGGCTCTTATATCTACCTTGTAAAACTTGAATATATGAACAGAAAACCAGGTAGCAACCTTGCAAACCTATTCCACTGAAGCCTGGCGTTGAAAGGCCCAGGATGCGGCAATGACCTAGGTAGAATGGGCACTGACCTGAAAGGAAGGTTCTTTCCCCTTAAAAACAGAACAGATCACATGCCTTTCTGATCCATTAGATGCCTACCTGATTCATCGACTGATGGTAGATTTGTCTGGCGCTAGACCATTTCTTGGTCTTTCAAAAATGAAAACAAGGAGTCAGTCCTGTGAATGGTCTGAGTAGCGGAAATATAATACATCCAAGGAGTGGAGAACTGTCTCCTTATGGCTAGTAGGAGCAGGACAGAGAAGAAAGAACTCCCTCTTCATTAAGATGGAAAGAGAAGTCTATGTTTTGGAAGAAAGTCCTGCTTAAAGCAGAAGACCGCCTTGTCTTTGTGTAGCACCAAGTAAGGAGATTTGACCAATAAGGCTGCTAACTCAGAAACTCGCCTTAGAGATGTAATCACCACCAGAAGATGACCTTAAGACTTATAAAAAACAGAGATGCTTCTGCAAGAGGTTCGATTAGATGCCCCTGAAGGACTAATAGAACTAGATTCAGGTCCCAAGAAGGCAAGAGGGGCTTTCGGGAGTGGATGCACATGGGGGACCTCCTGCGTAAATGTCTTTATAAGCTTTCTCTACAATGTGTCTCTGAAAAAAACAGGTGGGAGTAGAAACTTAGATCTGATTACTGGCTGCATTGATGGATGAAGGAGGAAACCAAGACATAAATTGGGTTAATCCTCTTACATTTTCTTGCAGACTCCAGAGGAAGTTACATGGGAGCAGGCTTACTCAATGATCAGTAGTAAGGGGTGCATCACATAACTGTCCATCTATGATGTGCTATCAACGATGGACATTCATGCTTACTAGGGGTGGGGGCTTATGGCAATGCAACCAGATCATGAGGCAGTGGGTGTGTACGGGATATATATTCTTAATATACAGTACGTCCTGCTCCAAATCTAATACTTACAGTTGGGATATACTCCGCCAGATGGCGCTGGACTGCAGAGACATCGAAAATAGGCTCCTCCCGGCCCCTCAAATACCCAGGGACCTCCCACAAATCCCCAGAATTTCTCTGCAGTCTGGCTGCGAAGGACGAGAAATTGGCTCTCTACTCGCAGGTGAGCGGGGTTATTAACCTGCGGCCCTGTAGGACTATTCCCACCCGTTCCACTAGTAATATGCCTCCCAGTCTTGGCTGCGCTGGTCGGGTGAAGGTAGGCAGCACCGCCGTTGGTGCTTAGGAGCGCTGCTCCACCGCAATCCCCCACCAAAGGGTAGGCGGTTCAGGCTTATGGTGAGCCTCTATGGGATGCCCCTCCCGCACTATTGCCCCTGTCTATCGGTGGGCCCTATTTAAGTGGCCGCCGTCCTCCCTCATCCTCCTTATAGTCTTCGGGGGAAAAGAGGGGGGGGTGTGTGTATGTGTATAGATATGTAGGTTATGCAGTCTGTGCTTTCACCTTTCACATGTCTTTATTCTTGTGTCAGCCGCCGCGCTGACTTGTCCTTATTGCTTTTAAATTTACCTCCGCCGCGCGCTGACTTGGTTCCGCGCTTGGCGGCGGCATTACCTCAGGCGCTGGTGTGCCATCATTGGCTGTTGGCCTTCTGGCTTCGCGCTCTTCGGGGGGGGGCGGGGCCCGTCTTTGGCGCCTTCTGCGTCATCGCTGTTACTGGCCCGCCCCTCGAGGTATACCAGCGCCATCTTTTCTGACTTGGTTGGCCTATGCACGACGGACTACTACCTACCGCGGTCCGTAAGTGCCCTCGCGGGCGGCTTTATCTGCTTCACTTTTGTTACGATGTACTTAAGGTCTTGTCTGCTTATGTCTTTCAGGCGGGACGAACCCTTCTTGGCTTCTCCCGGCCCTGTTTTTAGTATATTACTTGTAGGCCTTGTAAAAATGATACTCCCACGTCCCTAGCGGGTTATTGGGGCATCCAGGGTTGCTATATAGCGTTATTCCCTTTTGGCGTTACCGGGGTCCCTTTGGGACAAGACCGGCTGTGTGTAGCATGTGGGCAGCCTCATGCTGACGCTGACAAGGCGTGGGTCTGTGTACCCTGTGTACCCTGTGCTGAGCAGGTGCTTGCATTGCAATCTGGCCTGCCAGTGGCTGCACCTCGTTTCACTTCACCTACTCCCCCAAGCTTAAATCTCACTCCTACTGAGTTGCATACTAGTGGGGATTCTCAGCCTGATGTGTCTTCTAGACTGGCTACTGTTGATGACACTGACAGATTATTGACCCAGATTTTTGAGGTTCTGTCCATCTCTCTCCCTGTTGAGGCTCCCAGGCAAAGAGGGGAGCTTTCACATACAGCAAGATCACGTTTGGATTTTCCAGAGCAGGCACATTTCCATAACCTTGTGCTCAAGGAATGGGAGTGCCCCAGTAAACTTCCCGGGGTTCCAAAGAGTTGGGATAGGAAGTATCCCTTTCCTGCTGTGGTGGTTAAATGTTGGTCATCCCCCCCCCCCGAGGTGGATGCCCCTATCCTAGGGCTATCTAACACCTCTGTCATGCATTCCCCTGATTCTACTACCCTGCGGGATGCTGAGGACCGGCGCATTGACCAGCTGGCATCCCACGCCTTTGCATGTGCGGGGCCCGGTCTGTGCCTCTGCCATTACTGCTGTGGCCACTAGAACCCTTATCAGAAATATGCTTCATAGTGCCCCTGATGATTTGCCTTTTGAGGTGTTTAATGCACTCTCCAGTTGTGATGTTTTTGTAAATTTTGTCCTATCAGCATTGGATGACACCATCAGAATGTGTGCCAGAACTTTTGCCCTCGTGGTGGCTATACGCCGCTCGGTTTGGCTGCGCCAGTGGGCTGCTGACAATGCTGCCAAGAAGGCCCTCACTGGGTTTCCCTTTAAAGGACTGTGTATGTTTGGAGACCGCCTGGACCTTTTTGCTAAGGGAGGCAGGTTACGGCAGCGCAGGTGGCAACCTCTGCCCTTTCGGGGTCAGGGTTCCTTCTCCTCCCCTTACCGTGGTGCAAGACAGGGAAGGGGGGTGTCTTTCCCTGGGGCCCGGGGAGATTTCTGGGGTAGAGGCAGAGGACGTGGACGTCCTGGCTCCTCCTGGGGTCCCAAAGCTAAATCCTCTCCCAAGCCCCCTCAGGCATGATGGGGCCTGAGGGGGCTTGGGTGGGGGGACGGCTGCAGCACTTCGCTCACGTTTGGAGGCTTCATGTCTCAAACCGGTGGATTCAGGAGGTAGTGTCCTCCGGTTACAAGTTGGAGTTTGCTGCCGATCCCCCTCCAAGATTCATCAGATCCCGGATTCCTCAGGACCCTGTGTCAGCTCAGGAGCTAGTGCAAGCAGTGCAAGGCCTCCTGGAGCTGGGGATCATCTGCCAGGTCCCTTTAAGATAAAAAGGCAAGGGCTTTTATTCCAACCTATTCACAGTACCCAAAAAGGATGGTTCTGTCAGGCCCATCCTGGACTTAAAGATTCTCAACAAGTTTGTCATGGGCAGGCGCTTTCGCATGGAGACTCTGCGCTCTGCCATCAGTTCCCTGCGCCAAGGGGATTTCATGACTTCTGTGGACATCAAAGATGCTTACCTTCATATTCCTGTGTTCCCAGGTCATCAAAGGTTCCTCAGGTTCGCTCTGATGGATCAACATTACCAATTTGTGGCCTTGCCCTTCGGCCTCACTTCAGCTCCCAGGGTGTTAACCAAGGTGCTGGCTGGCGTGATGTCTCTACTCAGATGTCAGGGCGTCCGCGTGCTTCCCTATCTGGACGACATCCTCATCACTTCCCAGTCTCTACATTAGGCAGAGTTGGATAATCAGATGGTGGTGTCCAATCTGGAGTCATTTGGATGGGTGATCAACCACCCCAAGTCCTCACTGTCCATTCCTAGGAATGAATCTGGATACAGTTCAGGCAAGGATCTTCCTTCCTCAGCAGAAGATGGACAGTCTGATTGTACAGGCTCAGTCCCTCCTAGCTTGTCCCCATCCCTCCATCAGGCAGCTGGTGGGCCTGATGGTGGCGTGCTTCGAAGCGGTTCCCTTATGCTCAGTTCCACTTATGGCCTCTGGATCTTCACCTATTGTCTGTATGGGACAAGGACTCAGCGTCCCTGGACAGGGTCTGTGTGCTCTCCCCCCTGGTCAGGAGGTCCCTCTTGTGGTGGATGGACTCAAGGAACCTGTTGGGGGGCAGATCCTTTCTTGCCCCTTCCTGGGAGACGGTCACCACGGATTCCAGTCTGTCAGGTTGGGGGGGTTTCTGGAAGTCCCTGCGGTTCCAGGGGAGGTGGGGCCCTCAGGAGGCCCACACTCCTATCAATGTCTTGGAGTTCGCTTGACTACTCATCTTCAGGGCCTGCCTGTTCAGGTGCGCTCGGACAACCAGACGGCAGTTGCCTACATCAATCATCAGGGAGGGACCCGGAGCAAGGGGGCCCTCCAGGAAGCGTCTTGATCCTGACTTGGGCGGAGGCCAATGTCTCCTGCATTTCAGCTGTGTACATCCCGGGGGTGGAAAATCACCTGGCGGACTCTCTGAGCAGGGGGACCTCTCGCCAGGGAGAATGGTCCCTATGCAGCAGGGTATTTCAATCTCTGTGTCACCGTTGGGGCCAACCAGATGTGGATCTGTTTGCATCCCGCCACAATCACAAGCTTCCAGCTTTTGTCTCTCTGTCCAGGGATCCTCTGGCCCTGACCTCGGATGCGCTAGCAATGTCATGCAAGGACTTTCAGTTCCTGTATGTCTTCCCCTAAATTCCTCTGCTGGGCAGGGTTCTGCGCAAGATTGCTCTGAAAGGGGTGCCAGCAATTCTGGTGGCCCCCAGGTGGCCAAGAAGAGTGTGGTTCGCAGACGTGGTACAGCTGGCAGTAGATCAGTACGCTCTACCCTTGGTGCCAGATCTGATCACTCAGGGCTCACTACACCATCCCAATGTACAAACTCTGGCTTTGACAGCTTGGCTGCTGAAACCTCCATCTTGATGGAGAAGGGGCTGTCTTCCTCTGTTGTGGATACTTTGATTAAAGCTAGGAAGAAGTCTCTTCCCTGTCGTGTCTTCTCTATTCCCAGGATTCTGGAGTTCCTGTAGCATGGGTTGGAGATGGGGCTCCAACTCAGTACTCTGAAGGGTTAGGTTTCTGCCCTGGCTATTTTTTTCCAGAAGTCCTTTGCTCAGCACCCTCTGATCAGGACTTTTTTCCAGGGGGTCACTCATGTGCGTCCCCCACGTAAACCTATGGTGCCTGTTTGGGATTTGAACTTGGTTCTGTCAGCCTTGCAGGGTGCTCCCTTTGAACCTGTGCAGGATGCTGCCTTGGCCATTCTTACGCTCAAGGCTGTGTTTCTGGTGGCTATCACTTCTGTCAGGCGTGTGTCTGAGTTGGCGGCGCTGTCCATTCAGCCCCCCTACTATGAGAGGCACCAGGACAAGGTGGTGTTTCGTTTCAAACCTTATTTTCTGCCTAAGGTAGTGTCTGCCTTTCATTTGAATCAGGATATTGTTCTTCCTTCTTTGTGCCCTAATCCTAGCAATGCTAAGGAGAGGGTTTTGCACTCTTTGGATGTGGTTAGGTGTCTGAAGTACTATCTGGTGGCTACTGCACCTTTCAGGAAAACTGATGCTCTTTTTGTGGTCCCTTCTAGTCCTAGGAAGGGTTTGGCTCCTGCCAAGTCTACTATCAGCAAGTGGATTCGTCAGGCTGTGATTCAGGCCTACTCTGCTAAGGGGAAGAATCCTCCCTTCCGCCTTACAGCTTATTCCACTCGTGCTATTGGTGCCTCTTGGGCTTTTCAGCACCAGGCTTCTGTTGAACAAATTTGCAAGGCCGCTACTTGGTCTTCGGTTCATACCTTTTCAAAGTTTTACAAGGTTGATGTTAGGGCCTCAGCTGATGCTGTTTTTGGCCGAAAGGTTCTGCAGGCGGCAGTGGTTTAAACTGCCTACTGCTGTTTTTCTTGGGGATCCCACCCTACTTTATGGACACTGCTATTGGATGTCCCAACTGTAAGTATTAGATTTGAAGCAGGACGTGCTGTATACTAAGAATAATACAATTCTGTGATTACTCACCTGTAGAATTGGTATTATGAGTATACAGTACGTCCTGCTCCAACCCACCCTTGGTTTGCATTTCCTTGGATCCCCTGTATGGTGATTGTTATTGTTATAGTTGATAGTTTGGATTGTTTAATTCTCCCGGCTTCTCGTTAACTGCTTTTCAATGCTGGGGATTTGTGGGAGGTCCCCGGGTATTTGAGGGGGCGGGAGGAGCCTATTTTCAATGTCTCTGCAGTCCAGCGCCATCTGGCGGAGTATATCCCAACTGTAAGTATTAGATTTGGAGCAGGACGTACTGTATACTCATAATACCAATTCTACAGGTGAGTAATCACAGAATTGTATTTTTTCTCAGTTGCCTATATGGTTCCTTTTATTTCCCAGGCATGTGATACCATTCTTGCTCTTGAAATCTGGTGGCTATGGAGGCCTTATGGTCCTGGATACATATTGATATTTTCGGGTCTGAGAAAACTTTTGTCCCAGTCCCACTCTGAATATTTAAATACCAAATACTTTCAAATAACCTATATTAAGAAAGGAAGTTTATGTGATCACCCTCCATCCCCAGCCATGTGCCCCAAAAGTTTTTCTTTTTTTACCTCCGCCTTTGCCCAATATCCATAAAAACAAAAGTAAGTAGTATTATGGTGAATGGCATGACATATGCTAATTAATTCAGTTACAACCAAACTTTCACATAATGGCAGTTAGGTTAAAGTGTTCCCCCTTTCTGAGCTGTGTGTACTGTAACTGATTGCATGGCTTCTCAGCCATGGAGCAATATGGCCGACTGCATCCAGTCCATGTTGTTATGAATATTGAACAAAGGCTGAGGTAAACAAAAGAAACACAGGCTGTTCTGGGGCACCTGGCTGGGGATAGAAGGTGACTACATATACCTACCTCTGAGTGTAGGTGTACTTTGGACTTTCTGTCCAACTTTTATCATCAAAGTAACCTATGTTCTCCACATTTTTTTTCAAGTGTAGATAGGTCCGTATTTGGTGTTCACGCTGCCCTAGGCACTTCAAGTGCTGGCCCTCCCTTTTGTTAAATAACGTTGAGCAGGGCCAGCTCCATGTTTGACGCAGACCCTTGGCCAATAGAGTGTCAGTGTGCCCCTTGCGCTGTGGTATGACTCCATACATGGTGATAAAGTGGCATGTATGGTGAATACTGCTAAAGAATGTGGCATAAGGAATGACATTATATATGAAAGTATAGAAGGAATGAAAAAAAAAGAGAAATAAGGAACATAACAATATATGGAATCACAGAAAAAAAGGTTAGCAGAAAAGAAAGAAGGAATCCCCCCCCCCCCCCAAAAAAAAAATAGATGGAACTAAATAAAAAATAAATGTAAATAAACAAAGAACAAAAGCACAAAATGAATGACAGAAACAAAGAAAGAATAAACGGAAAACTAGGAAAAAAGCAGGTAAGACAGAGAGAAAGAATGGGAGAAAAAAAGCTGGAAGGAAAGAAAGAATAGAAGGACTGACAGAAAAAAAGAGAAGAAAAGACAGAAAGAATAGAAGGAACATAGAATAAGAATAAATGGAAAGGAATGGCATAACAGATGAAGGAAAGAAAGAATAGATAGAAATAAAGAGAACTGACAAAGAAAGAATTTGCCCTTGGCTTACAATCCTTAGTACTGGTTACTGCACAGGGGCTGCCCAGGGAAGAGGGAATGAGATGAGCCCTCCTAATGTGCAACAGCCATGGCACCTTCCTGGGTACGCCCAGTGCTGATGCCTACCCGGACATCACCTGAAGAGAGGAGGGGTTTCGAGGGGCTAAATGCAGAGGAGCATGCACCTGTATTATAGATTACACACACACAAGAGTCACATGGCCACAGCAATAAGGGGGAGAGGATCAGGCTGCAGATTACCTTCAACCCATTGCACCCTCTCTTTTCTCTATACACACAAACACTGGGGGAGCATTTGTAAGGAGGCATTAACCAACTTTATTTATTTGTTTTAATATAGCAGTAATGTCAGTGCACCGTCCCCCCCCCCCCCCCCCCCGCAGGTGGCCACCCTAGGGACAGGCCTAGGTTTGCTTAATGGTAGGCTGGCAATACCAATAAGGATAGTTAATACAATATATTATGCAGGAGACTATGGCCTCATAACAGGCACATGGTGACATATACAGTAGGTAGAATCTAAGAAGAGAGGAAAGAACTAACATCATTGGGAACAAGCATGGCAATAATAAACAAAGGTTTATATTTTTACCCAGTTGTAAAATCAAATCGCTTCAAGGCCCACTGTAAGATTGTAAGAAGATTGCGTCTACTAAAGAACAAAGATCACCTAATGACAAGATACTGAGGCATTCTGTTAGCACAGCCTGTCCTCATAGTTCCAGGAGATATACAGTAGTAAATGATTTATGAGACTTTTATTTCACACTTCACCTTCACACTTGTTCCTTTCTTTTCTTTTGCTGGACATTCCTGAAGTAATTTGCTTTAAAGTAACTCTTTCATATCAACTTTTTAAAAGTGACATTTACAATGAGGTACTGCTTTTGTATGGAACCTTTTAGTTCTCCCCTGGTGAAACTATCTGCTCAAAAACCCGTCATATCTGGATTTGTGTCCTACCTGTAGAAGAATACCACAAGATTGTCGGGAATTTCTTTGCTCTACCGACAGGGGTGACTAGGCATGGAGGTTTGCTGCCACAATGCCCCTTTTCTTCCTTCTCTCAATTATCAATGTGCAGAAATAGTCCTCATGCAGCAAACGCTTGAAGCCTGCCCTTTTAGTCTTTAGTTCAACTACCAGAATTGGTGAGTGGGTTGAGAAACGCTGTATTATTTAGGCTATTTGATGTTGGGAAGAGCTGCTTATCCTAATTAGGCCTATGGGTATAAAGAAATGTTACTAGGTAAAGACTAGGTGACATTTATAAACTGCACGCAAGTACTTGTGGGCTAGGTCCAATCCCTCAATAGCTGTGCATCACGGAGATCCCTCTTGTGACTGTGTGACCAAGGCTTCAGCACAGCCTCTAGTGTCTGGGGCTTTATACAACAATTTGGGTTCTACTACTGTTCGAACTTATGCTAAATTGGTGGCACACCAGACTTTGCCCAGATGTTTTCCAGGTGTTTTGACACGGGGAACAACTGAGCTCCAGGAGGCACCAACAAGCAGACCCAAACTGGTAGCGCTGGCCAAGGAGCCTGTACTTCCTCCACAAGGTAAACATTTCATTAAAGTGGACGAAAAACCCACTCAGATCGGCCTGGGAATCTATAAGATTCCCGGGCCGATCGATTCCCTCCCCCCGGGGCATCCAAAATCTGGATGCCCTGCTGTGTGAAACTACCCAGGTCGCCCCATACACTTACCTTGTTTCCCAGTCCAATGGCGCATGCGCGAGCTGCAGCCGTATCCCCACTATCCCTCTAGCGGGGCGCATGCCCACGCCAGGCATTTGTGACTGGCTGGCGCAGGCACGCTCCATGTTAGAGGGAAGCGGGAGATGCGGCTGCCAGCGCGCTTGGAGCCGCTGGCCTTAGATGAAGGTTTAGACGATGTGACGTCAGCAGCTTCGAGCACGCTGATTGGACGAGCGGCTGCACATGCGCTGTAGGACCCGGAAGAGGTGAGTTGGCATCAGCGATCTGGGGGATGCCCCAGGGGAAAGGACCAAAACCCAGGATAGTCAAAATCTTGGGTTTTGGTCCATTTTAAGAAAAAATATTTCCTGCCTCTGATGAGAAGGAGACCTCTACTACAAGTCACTTATGGATTTATTTAATGATGATAAAAGTGGACCGAGACCCACTGATGTCCATCTAAGGCTTCAGGGCTGGTCGATTACATAATATTGGGGGAAGCCCTGAGATGCTGGGGATGAGGCCGTAGCTAGTCTCCCATGCGCTCTGGGATCAATGGTTATGTAAGTATAGTGGAGATCCCACTCGGTTCTCAGATATAGATAGGCCGGTTACATGAGTGCTCCGCAGACAGCAGGGGGACCAGATGCAGCCACTCCCCTTTCTAGAGGCTCTGTTTTCAAACATCTGTAATGCTCAGTCTACACAGAGCGATTATGGAACGATAAATTGCTAAAACAATCGCAATTAAATGATAATCACTCTGTGGAAACAGCTGCTGCAATCAAATGATGAACGAGAATTGGTTCATCAGTCAGCCATCAAATTGCTTTGGCTGACCAAAAATTTCTCGTTCATCACTCGATCGCTGGAATGTGGAAACAGACGTTGCCCACCAAAAAATGTGTTTTGCTTCAAGAACTAGTGACACAAGCGATTGCTCTAGTGACCGATTAACTAACAAATCTTCGGTGACTGAATGCAGTCGCTCAACCGCACATGGAAGATTTGTAGGGTCATTTGCTCTCTGAACAAACAGTCAATATGCTTGTGTAAACCAAGCATCAGCCGTGCACTAATATGGGTGACTACATACTTACTGGAGTATGAAGGCACCAATTGTTTTCAATGGGAGCTGGGCGTACCCAGGCCTCACCCACCCACCACCTGGAGCCCAGAAATGCAGCTCCCAACTGCATTAACTGGGTCTGCTGGGGGACAATGGGTGGCATGGGGTTAACTGGTTTTCTAGCTGCTGTCGTATTTTGAGGAATAGTTCATAGAAGTGGGTTTTACCTTTAAGTAGACAATTGAGGTCCTCAGAGTCTCCCAACTTCTCTATGCCAAATTGAGATGCACAGAAGGATTATCCCAGATGAAAGGGGTTAAATCCAAGGATCCCCGACCCACCAATAGCTAGTGAAAGGTCTATTGTAACAGTGTTTGGAAATTGAAAACCCTTTCGGTGAATAGGGCTGGTTGGCCCCTACAGTAAATGCTCTATTTGTTGGGCAAGGGCGTTTTGGACCTTCTCCCTGGTCCTGTAGGTTTTGGGTGGGGCTCACCAGACTTAGTCAACCTCACCACAATACAAATTGCATCACATGAGTAAAAAGTAAAACCACATTTTATTAAAGCTTACATCATAAAATACATGTATATGTTTTATCTAGGAAAACATTACTCTTGAAACTTGAAGAAGAATCACAGTTGCTCCAAAAGTTGTTTGGAGGGACAAAACAATTATTTCAGTCTCCAGTTGGGCAAACTAGTTTCGCCGTATCAGTCTTCCTCAGTGCCCATTAGGACTGGCATAATCTACCATAAGTGATACAGTGAAATATAATGTCACTTTACAGGAATACAATGATGCAAATCAATACAAAAGGAAATTGGCTAATTCTGCCATATAAGTTACCTGCATGTGAATGGCAGTTGCTCCCCGTATGAAAACATCAAAGAACATTTAAAATATTAGAGTTGGTCTATTGTCTCTGTTTTACATTTGGTGCCATGTGGTTGGCATTGTATTCACATTTTATTTCATTCTAAGAAAAAGAGAATTTCTCATTAGGAAAATCAGAAGGAAGGAAAAGGGCTCAGCTCTTATGAAAGTGCTCCTAGAGGAGACCTGACAGTGAGAGATGGTACCAGTGCAGGGAGGAGTTCAATAAGTGCCCATCAAAATAAACTGACTTTTTGTTTTACATGGTTAGGCTATCAGTTAACGTATTGTCTGTGCCATCTACTGATACCCCAAGGCAGAGTATTAGAGCATTCCTTAGGGATATATGGAATAGTGCTCTCAAAATAACAGGGATATCAGTATGGGTGGTTTAAATAAAGGCCTTACCTTAGGTACGGGAATAAGTGCTGGCACAATGTTGATCTCTCCTCCGGTTTGGGTGCCGGTCGGAGCAGCTGAAGCACATGGGCCGGGAACAGCCGGCCAGAGATGTCTGTCAGCCATGCTGCCCGGCCCTTTAGCGTGCTTGGGCATCGCGCTCAGACAGCTCGCCTCCATAGTTCCGCCCCAACAGCCACCGCTATCAGCGTATGGCTGTATGTTGGAGACGGGAGGAGGCAGTGATTATGTAATTTCCGTATATGGCTGGAGCGCATCTGCGTGCCGGGGATAAACTCCAGAACGCATCTGTGCTCCAGCCAGCGGATGTGACGCAGCACCCGGCCGCTCGTAATTCCCTAGGGATAGTTGTGATATGTATTAGTACAGCGGGGTCCCAGTTCAGATTCACTATATTTAAAATATTAAGTAGTGTATGGGTAAGGAAAGATTGACTGTATGTAGGGGCTACCGCATAAATACAGTGTTATATATATAAAAAAGGAATTAAATATACATCAAGGATAATATTATGTATATATAGTGAATAGCTCAGTATAGAAAGGAGACTATTTGGTGAGGTGACTATATGAAACCTGACGTTATTTCTGGAGTGCAGGATCTATAGGTATGGTCCCAATGGGAAAGCGGCAACCATGCCTCATATACCAATACAGGGCTGTCCAGGATTAAGGCTGAGCTTAAGCATATAATGCGAAGATCATGAATACATAAATGCCTGTGTATTAAACCAGGGAATGAAAATGATATGCCAAACAGATGAGTAGTTGAGAATGTTCGAAAAGGGGGGCAAGTGCCATTTATAATGCCTTATACATAAAGACTAACAGAAAATTAATGGGTTGTAGTGAGCCTAACCGAATATATATACAGTTGACACGGTCTGTATTGCATTCAGGTAGATCAGACAGAATTTGAAAAATGTCGGTATTACCTGATAGTACCCACACTAGAAATAATCATACGTTGAGTATATTAGAGTTAGGTCAGTTCTAAGGGGCCCGATGTCCAAGACCAAAGCGAACTTAAAGTTACTACTGCTATAAAGTCTGATCAAACTGAATCCCAGTGTCTGCATTGTATGTTATCATATAAATGCCTGAATAATGTGATTACATGATTACAACCATTATAAAAATGAGGCGAAACTAATGGACTCATTGAGAGAAGGTCCAAAACTCCCTTGCCCAACAAATAGAGCAAATTGAGATGCCCCTGGACAAGATCCAATCACTAGGATTGTCAAAATGCTGGTGATTGGTCCACTTTAAAGCTAAAAGAAATAACAACAAGGAATGAAAAAAAAAGATTGTCGCGCTTGGTTGTACCTGACCTTGAATGTTAAGCACTGCTAACTCTGAAATGTGTTGCTAGGCACAGAGTTACAAGAGCTTCATTTCTTTTGTAGTCCCTGTAACAGTTTAAAGTTTTATTTTCTTTAGATTAATTACTTTTGTCCTTAGACTTTAATACCTAGTTAAAAAAATATTTCCAGAAAATATAAACGCTTAACTGACTGCACACAGACGGACTGAATGCCACGCGGACTACTGTGGCACTGTTTTTGCTTGCCAGCTGGTCTTGGTGTGTGCCTCTGCTTCTAGTCACAAAAAAAGGGTCTCTCATTGACTGGCAGCAGAGGGAGCACAACATTGATGTGCAATCAACTATGGATACTCAAATGTGCTCTGGGGGCCAGGTCAGCTTTGAAGCCCACAGTGCTCCACGGGATAGCGCTATCTCAGCTTTTTTTGGCTGACAAATCCTATCATTTTATATATATATATATATATATATATATATATATACACACACACACACACACACACACACACACACACACACACACACACTGTATCTGACATGACACATAACTCAACACATTAAGATGTCATCATAATCACAGCATCCATCCACAGCCCCTTGTCATCTATGCTGTAACACAATCCAGTTATGGTCTCTCCTTAAAGCAGACCTTCAGTCATAAAAAGAAAGTTTAGTCAGTTGCTTACCTTCTCAAGATCAGAGGCATAAGCATTTGAGAGGGCTTAAACCGGACCTTCAGCAAATTAATATATTTTACATTTTTAGTCACAGCCTGGGACTCCATGGGCCACCTTTTTGGATGTTTAAAGGCTCATAAAATGCAGTAGATGCAGGTAGGATGATTTTAATGTGGGCAATCTGTATGTACAGGGTAGGGGAAACATATAAGATAGGCTCTAATTTAGAGTAAAGGTGGAATGGCATGAAGATTATTCATTCTAAAATTACATGGGGGCGGCCATCTTGCCACACACCTGATAGACCTGCTTACACATGAGAATTAGGGGGTGCTGTGCCAGCAACATTTCACACCAAATTTAGAGAGATATATGCCTCAGAAACAAGGAGAAGCTTGCCTGTCATTTTTCACATGCACTGAATAAACAGCTAATGCCAAGGAAATCTGTATGGGGGAAGCTGTTACAATGTATCTCTATGGCAGTGGCCGCTGCGAAAGCATCCTGTCAGTAGATACAATGTATTTAGAGGATTTCAGCTGTTACCAAAGCAAAAAGTCATTACAGCTGAAGGCTTACTACTTCTGGCTAGAAATCCTCCTTCATGTGTGTGGCAAGATGGCCGCTGCCATGCATGTTCAAGAGTGCAGAATCTGCCTGCTATTCTAAACATCTGCATGGTGGTAATCCCTCTGCCTCTGATTGCCAAAGGGGGGCTTTAGGGGAGCAGTTTACATTGTTTTTTGTTTTTTTCCGGCTTTAAAATGTATTGTGGGCCTGTTCAAAAGGTTGTGATGGGTAGCCATGTTTTGACAGTCTAGCTAAAATCATTACCCAATTCTTTGTTATCACAATAATTTTGTAATTTTTGGCCCACACCCCACTGGTATATATCAAATCTGTTCTCACTCCAAGTTCCATGTCTAGACCTTTTTTTTTTAAATTACCCTATAAAAAGAGGTAGTCAACAAATTATTGTAGATTCCCCTTCAAACTGAAAAATAGGTCATCAATATACTTGCCAGAGAATTTAATCTTGTCCCGCAAGGGACTCCCACTGCCAAAGACTTGCTCCTCTCCCCCCTAACTCATAGGCTGGTTTCATACCAACATGACTGTGGGCGTTCGTGCTTTGGGGGAAGTGCCCCCTCGTTCTCATGTGAAACACTCACCATCTTAATCTATGAGCGCTTTATTATTAATGTTTATTTATATAGTGGCATCATCTTCCGTAGCGCTTTACAAGGTGTGATTACAGACAAGATAAAACATATAGTGCAGGGAAAAATACAAAACTTGATGCCACGAGGTTCAAATCAAGTGTTGTAAGCACAGGAGACGATGGAAAAGAGAGCCCTGCCCTTGCGAGCTTATAGTCTAAAGGATGGGGTGGAGACAAAAGGTAGGGATCACAAGTGGTAGAGCTTGAGTTGGGCTGCATGTGCCGTTTGAAGGTTATAGGAGTTGCTTAAGCCAGGTTATATGCTTGTCTGAAGAAGTGAGTTTTGAGGGCACTTTTGAAGGCTTGAAGTGATGGAGAGTGGTGGATTAAGCCGTGGAGTGCATTCCAGAGAAGTGGGGAGGCACGGGAGAAGTCTTGAAGGCGGGGAGGTAACCAAGAAGGACGTCAGGAGAATGTCAAAGGCAGAGCGGAGGCCAACCGCTTGGGTTGGTATCGCTGGATCGGAGATGAAATGTAGGGGGGGGGGCCCTAGCTGGAGAGAGCTTTGTAGGTAAGTGTTAGAAGTTTGAACTGAACTCTCTGGAAGACAGGTAACCAGTGGAGGGATTGACAAAGGGGAGCAGCGCTGTAGAAGTGAGAGGAGAGGTAGATGTGGCGAGCAGAAGAGTTTAGAATAGATTGGAGGGATGCCAGTCTGTTTGTTGGCAAACCACAAAGGAGGGTGTTGCAGTACCAGGGTGTGCACTAACATTTTAGTGATATCAGGTGAGAGGAAGGGACGGGTGCTGGAGATATTTGGAGACGACAGGAAGTGGCTAGGGAGTGAATGTGAGGTGTGAATGAGAGAGAGGAGTCCAGAATGATGCCTGACATGTGCTTTGGGCATTTGCAGAGCGATCACATTGCTCCACAAAAGCCTTGCCAGCTACGTCTGGAGGGGTAAAATGGTGCCCTTGCAAAACTGAAAATGCTATGCCCCAGCAGGTAACAAGAATAACCCACATCTATATGTCTTGATTATAATCTGAATATATCTGCATGTGGTAACACCCTTCTTGCTGGGCCAAATTGTGGGGAATGATGGAATAAAGATAGGATCCTATGACTTTTCCTTCATTCTCTAATGAAACTTGAATCTTTTTTCCCAACTCTGTAACACTTATTTTAAAATGTCACTCCAGAACTTGGCAGATAGTTTTAGAGGTAATCACTACATCATAGGATCACAGCCGATTAGCAGAACAATGAGGCTGCAGTGTTGAATTACAACTTTTCATTCGCATGTTTTTTTTTTTTCTTTACCCTAGACCTAGTTATTTTCCTCCTAATCCAATTCATATGACATAAATAATCCGGCCTAATTACTAATAAGACATTGCAGGCCTAGAAAACACAATAAAACTTCTCGAAAGAGTCTGCTCTATATTTTCTATTTTCCTTTTGTGGTATGTGATTGTTTTTAGAGAGCTTGAAAGCAAATTGTTGTTTTGTACTCGCTCAGTCTGAAATGGAAATTCATCTTAATATTATCTAAAGCTTTTAGAGACATCTGACACAACACTTTTTCATTTCGAAGTGTTCCTTGCTATCGCTGTACATCAACTTTCCAGAGACATGTTTTGTGTCCTTATATTTAACACACATTTAAATACTGAATGTATATGTTTACTGAATGTATATAATATATTTATTTATGGGAATTTCTAACAGTTATAACTGTGTATATGCCATTTGTAGTTCTCAGGGCCTGCAAAAACTCGCCTGAAACAATTTCCTGGAGTGTTTTTATAATAATTTGCTAGAGAGATATGAATTAACCTACACCAGCTTTACCCCATAATCATTGAAGTGGACAAAACCCACGGTGATCGATTCCCTCCCCCAGGGCATTCTAAATCGGGATGTCCCACTGTGTGAAGCCCCCCAGGTCGCCCATACACTTACCTTCTTTTACGGTCCAACGGTGCATATGCGAGCCACGGCCGCATCCCCGCTATCCCTCTAACAGGGCGCGTTCCCTCGCCAGGCATTTGTGAATAGCCAGCACGGGCACGCTCCCTGTTACAGCGTAGCGAGGGATGCGGCTGTCAGCGCGCTCCGAACCGCTCGCCTTAGACAAAAGGACGTCAGCGAATCACATGCGTCATAGTACCGTGAAGGGGTGAGTTTGTTTGGCGACCTAGGGGGTTTCACACAGCGGAGCACTCCCGATCGGTGTGCCCCGGGGGCAAGGACCAAAACCCGAGATAGTCAAAATCCTGGGTTTTGATCCACTTTAAATTATGAGCCCCATGCGACCAAATTATCGGGGCCTCCGTTTGGGCACCAGGGTTTTTTTAGCCTTTTATTCTCCTTTGCCACCCTATACTAATCCAGGAGAGTGTAGGCCTGCTGTAAAGAGAACCTAGTATACAAGGGCTTTACCTACCACCTCTGCAGCATGGGAGCATCCAGATTAGGGGATGCAGCAGGAGAATGGGTAGTCCTTATTACCCCGCCATATCACGTGTCCACTTGTGACCATTTTCATCCTCTTGGAGTAAAAGACAGCAGCAGGGGGTGGAGAGAAGTATGGTAAGTAGTAGAGGACAGCATCAGGGAGTAAAGGCTACGACAGGGAGGTACCTCTATAGTGTTCATACTCCCCGCTGGGGAATAAGATCATGACGGGTTGCCGGAGGAGACATGCTCCTTCACCACACTGCTTCACACCTCGCACTGAGGCAGCCTGGGCAAGGGATGCACTGTTGGGGAGAAGGTGGAGTAATCTGCTGAGCTAATAACTGCACAGTGTGTGCTTGTCTCAGATCAGCGCAGAGACGCCGGCACCCAACTTTTACCAGGACAGGTAGGTAACACCACAATATGATGGGGCAGCAGCATGATCCCGGTACTGTCCCGCCCAATGCAGGATGATTGGGAGGTATGCAAGAAGGCATATCACATGAAATGGGATACCTCCAGCATTTCATGTAAAACATGGTGCGTGTCACCAGCACACAACCTCCTTGCCCCACCTTTCCAGGCAGCTCCAATTGTGATGTAAATATTGGCAGCTGCATACCCAGCAGCTTGGGAGGAGGTATGCTCCTGCACCCAGCCATTCAGATAGGCCAGATGTGGGAACACTTGCACTCTGCAGGAAACAGGGGATGCAGCTGTTCCCAATCACTATTGCCGCGCTATTGCCTAAACAGAGCTACATTGCTGATTAATAATATGCACGCCATATGGTGCTGATTAGATGAAAGCCTGTCCATGCGCCATAGGACTAGGGAAAGGTACGTTTCCACAGGCGATCTGGGGGTTTCACATGGCCTTTGAGGCAAAGAACAAAACTAAGGAGAGTGAAAATCCCAGTTTTTGTTCTGCTTTAAGGTTCTCATGGTAATTCTTTGGGTAGAGAATAGAGAAGCCATGTCAGTATTTTCTTTCATGACATTGAACATACCAAGGTGCAGCTGAAGGCCTGAGTGTTTCTTCTGCAACATGATCCTCTGGAGCTGGACTCTAATCCCTGTCTTGGGGACAGCATGCCAGGATTGTTACACCGTCTCATACAGTTCCTAAACCTGCTCAGTCCAGTTCCGCAGTAAATCTTTGCCAGCACATTGTACATTGCTGTTTGCTTTTCATTTCATGCAACACTAAATGAGAGGGTTAAATAGATTTTGGCTTCTTATTATGAGCGGCTTAAGAGGTGTGGAATCTTGGAATAACACAAAGATCTGTGGGGATGGCAGAATGGAGTTATGGAAAGAAACCCAACTGTATTTTCCTGAGCCTGCCATAGCTGGCAGACCACCTGACTACTATGTGGTTATTCTGAAAAAAGATTGTGTATCATGCATGCAGGCTTGTTTTTTACACTGAACAAATTGTCCCGTGATTTAGGAAATCTCTCTCTGACCCTTCTGGCTAAAGACTTAAAAGGCTCAGAAATGTATGTTAAACAGAATCGAAAATGTGGTCTTGTGAGGCCCCGAAACGTGGGTTCACAATATAATAAGAAAAAAGGAATACAAAAAGACAAATGCCAGTGGTAATTTTGGACGCGTCGGAGAAGATGGAGATTTTAAAATCCGACTTTTCTGTTCTTTGATAGTTGTCAGACAGTTCGGACCTTTCATCAAACTCGCCAAAGGCTCCCATGTAGGAGGATTACTCGGTACAGGCACAGAAAAAAAATAACGTTTTGGTCAATTTTGCTGTCTGACAATGACTTCCTCCATGTTCGGTTGGCAACTATTTACTGCAGGAAAGTGTAGGAGCTGTATAATGCTTGTTAGTGAGGTGGGTTCACACATGCGTGATGCAATGCAATTGTGATCACATTTGCCTAGCAATCAGGTAGCGATTGCAATTCCAATTCATTGGTTTAATATGCCAAACATTTTCCGCTGCCAAGTTTTTTTTATGATAGCTGTAAAAAATTGATTGCCCATGTTCGATGTCTTATAGGCTGCTATTGGCATTGATTCACATGCAATTGCAGAGAAGTATGAATCCTCAGTAGAGCTATACAAATTACCTGATATGTTGGATTGGGGGCGCTTCACACAGTGGGGCATTCTAATTTGAGATGCCTCAGGGATAGGAAATCAGGCGGCCCTGAAGTCTCAGGTTCCAGGACCATTGTGTTGCACAGTACAGCTAGATTTCAGAATCCCAGTATCCAAATATTCCAAGTATGTCTCACACCCTGCTTCGGAAATATTAATTACACGTGGGTTATGGTCCAGTAGAGGGCGAACTTCTGCAGAGATGACTAGAAAAAGAAGCCCCTCCCGGTCCATAAATACCAGGGACCTCCCACATATTCCCCAGTTTAGTCTCTGCAGAAGGCGAAGCAAGTCAAGAAGATGGCTGTCTCTTTCCTTTGCAGGTAAGCCGGGTCTACACCCGGCCATTGCTTATTCCTATTGCCGCCCGGACTCCTTTGTTAATTCCCCTTGCCTCCCAGCCTTGGCTGCAGGGTCCGGGTGAGGGTAGGGTACACCTCTAGAGGTGCCCTGTTACCAGGAGCCATGCTGCACCGCAAATCCCCCACCAAAGGGTAGGCGGTCGTCAGGTTGGTGATCCTGGCATGGGATGCCCCGTCCGTCTAAAAGCCTTCGCTACATATTTAAGTGTAGCTATCAGCTTTCCCCCCATTACTCCCTTTCCCGGATAGTAGGGGGGGGGGGCTTCTCTCTCTCAGCTCCCTTCATAAGACTATTTCATTTATTCAGGCTGGCCTTGCCAGCGTGGTTGTGTGAGTGCTGTGTGTTTTTTTTTTATTTTCTTTTTTCGCCGGCGGGCCGGTCCCGTCTCCGTGGCCAGCTCCGCAGCTTGCTGGGGAGCGCGGCCTTAGTTCTCTGTCAGGGGAGGGGGCAGGGCGTGGAGCTCGGCGCGCCCGATGCTGCCCGCCCCCTCCTAATACCGCGCTCTTTCTCCTGCCTCCCGTTGGCCGGGAGCGCTCTCTTCCTGGCTCGGGAGGGGGCGGGGCCAGGCACGGCGCGCGATCCGCACTGGCCCGCCCTTCTTTACACTTCCTGGAGCCGCCATTACTGCTGTCTCCTGGGACCTCGTGAGTGCCCTTGGGCCCCCTTGCTTCCTTATCTCTTATGCATTAATGTTTGACAAAATACAATTGTAGTCAGGTGTGTTTTTTTGTCGGCATAGACATGTGTTGGATATATATATTTATATATATATTTTTATATATATCTGTTTACCCGGTCAATATTGAATATGACGTTATACGTGCTTTTACTCTATGCATATGTTAATGCATGAATCTGTGTGCCCGTCAATATATTAAAGGGGTACCCTTATTATGTCTTTCATGTGGGACTATTGACTATATTAAGAGGGGTTTTTCTCCCGGTCCACTGTCCATTGTTCAAATTGGGGTTCCCTGTGTGATTATAAATCCTCCCACTTATGGACACTAAGGGGCATCCCGGGTAGCTTCATAGCGTAATTCCCATTGATCACTGCGATTATCATAAAATCACCATATGGAGGCTCCCCAGGATACTGGACTCGGGGTCCCCTCGGGACAACCCCAGTTGTGTGTGCTATGTGGGGCATCCCTTTTGGGGGATAATGTGCAAATTTGTATACCTTGTGCACAACAGGCTCTTGTGTGGCAAGCCGGGCCCCGTGCAAACGGTTCTACCCCGCTGGCCTCATCGCCTACACCCCCACGCCTGGTTATGAACCCAAGTGACGTTGTCACCGGTGGGGAGTCGCAATCTGATGTATGCGCAAGACTGGCCAACATTGAAAGAATGATTGCTAGCTCTGCGGCCAGGAAGGCCCGCGGTGCCGGCCTGTGATTATGCTGATTTGGAACCATTTGACTGGTCTGATTGTTCCCCGCTCGAGGAAGGGGAACTTTTCCCAGACTCTGACTCATCTGAGGATCGGCAGTACCCCGACGCTGATGCCGGTCCAGAGCGTGGGGATACTGTCGACACCCATAGGCTCCTTACTCAAATTTTTGAGGTACTTGCCATTTCACCTCCTGCGGAGGCCCCTCCGCAACAGGGGGAATTTTTTTGGGACCGCCAAACCCCGTTTGGAGTTCCCGGATCAGAAGCACTTTAACAATCTGATCCTTAAGGAATGGGAAAAGCCTAGCCGGCTCCCTGGTATTCCTCACGGGTGGGATAGGAAGTATCCCTTTCCTGTTGATGTGGTTAAAGTGGACCAACACCCTCAAAAACGACATAACTCTATTCACTTTAATAGTAAAAGACACTTACCTTTTGATCACTGTTGGAGCCGTCTGTCCCTCGCTGCGCCTGGAATCTTCTTCCGCCGGAAGTCCCGCCCTCCAGCTCTTGTCCGGTCATTAGCATATCTTGTCCGGTCATTAGCATTTCTTGTTTGTCGCTGAGCTCTTCTTTCTTCTCGCGTTACTTCTGTCTGTGCTCCTCTTCTCATGATGTCATCCGGGGGCGTGGCCTCTCACTGCTCTCCGGAGCGAGCGTAGTGCAGCGAGACCTGAGGCTGGGGTCGGTGGATCGGGTCACCGGGCGGGCCCTGACCATGACCGCTGGGAGACAGCAAAGGGCCCTGGCGGTGGAGGCGGCAGGTGAGGACGGTTGTGCGCGCCCGTACCCGTACCTATCTACCGCGCATGCGCGCGATTTTAACAGGAAGAGGTCAAAGGATCTCTTCCTGTTTGGGGGAAAATGAAGATGGTGGCCGGATTTTAAAATTATAGCGACGCGCAGCGGGAGCATAACAGGTAAGTTTTTTTTTCCCTAACTATGCTAATCGGGTCTTCCTGCTTAATTTGCATATTTTAAAAATAGACATTAAAAAAAAAAGGGGGCAGGGTGTTGGTCCACTTTAAACGTTGGTCGACACCCCCAGAGGTCGACGCGCCCGTCCTGGGATTGTCCAATACTTCAGTCGTGCATACCCTGGATTCCACTACCTTGAAGGATAGTGAGGACCGACGTCTCGATCAATTGTCTTCACATGCCTTGCGTCCGGTTTGTGCTTCTGCGCTCACGGCCGTGGCTACTAGAGCTCTGATTAGGAGCCTTTTGGATGGTTCCCAATTGGATCCTTGCAGTGAGGAGTTTACAGCCTTGACTCATTGTGAGATGTTCATTGCTTTTGTCTTATCAGCCTTGGATGATACTATCTGTATGTGTAGCAGGACCTCGGCATTGCAGGTTGCTATACCCCGGTCGGTCTGGTTGCGCCAGTGGGCGGCCGATAATGCTGCTAAGAAGGCACTCACAGGACTTCCCTTCGTGGGTCTGCGCCTGTTTGGTGATCGTTTAGACTCTGTTGCTAAAGGGGGTAAGTTACCTCAACGCAAGAAGCAGCGCCGGCCCTTTCGGGGTTAGGGCTCATTCAACCCCTCCTTTCGTGGCTCTCGGTCAGGCAGGGGAACGTATTTCACTGCATTCCGAGGAGATTGCTGGGGCAGGGGCAGAGGACGTGCCCGACCCGGGACTTCCTGGGGTACTAAACCCAAATCCGTTGCCAAGCCCGCTCTGCAATGAAGGGGCGCCCTCACCCTTGCGGGTGGGGGGACGGCTGCGGCTCTTTGCTCAGGTCTGGTCCGAGACGTCTGGATCCGGGAGGTAATTTCCTCCAGGTACAAGCTGGATTTTGCATGCCGGCCTCCTCCCAGATTCATCAGGTCCCGGGTTCCGTCGGACCCACGGGCGGCACAGGGCCTTTTTCTGGCGGTGCAAAACCTTTGGGATATGGGGGTATTTTGTCTGGTTCCCCCACAGAGAGAGGTTTGGGTTACTATTCCAACCTCTTTACGGTGCCCAAAAAAGATGGTTCCACAAGACCCATTTTGGACTTGAAAACTCTCAACCGGTTCATCTGAACCAAAAAATTTTGCATGGAGACTCTGCGCTCTGCTGTCGACTCACTGCGTCCGGGGGACTTTATGACCTCAATAGATATCAAGGACGCTTACCTTCCTGGGACACCAAGGGTTCCTCAGGTTGACAACCAGCAATTCCAGTTTGTGGCTTTTCCTTTCGGGCTGACTTCGGCGCCCAGGGTGTTCACCAAGGTTTTGGCGGGCGTGATGGCCCTTCTCAGAGTCCAGGGCATTCGTATCTTGCCTTACCTGGACGACCTTCTCATTACGTCATCCTCTCTCCACCAGGCGGAGTTGGACACCAGAACGGTGGTGACGACGCTGGAGAGGTTCGGGTGGGTAATCAATTACCCCAAGTCCTCTCTATCCCCGTCAAGGGTGGCTTCGTTCCTGGGCATGATTCTGGATACCATTCAGACCAGGGTGTTCCTACCCCAGCCGAAGGTGGATGTTCTTCAGGCTCTTATTCGTTTTCTTCTGTCCAGCCCTCGTCCGTCCATCAGGCAATGCATGAGGCTGGTAGGTTTGATGGTGGCTTGCTTCGAGGCAGTGCCATTTTCTCAGTTTCACATGAGACCCCTTCAGCTCCATCTTCTATCGGTTTGGGACAAATGTCCTCTGTCCCTGGATCAGCCTTGTGTTCTGTCCCCTCTTGTCCGGCGGTCCTTCCAGTGGTGGATGGACCAGAGGAATCTCCTGGGGGGCAGGTCCTTTCTTGCGCCCTGTTGGGAGACGGTCACCACGGATGCCAGTCTGTCAGGCTGGGGAGGCTTCTGGAGGGAACATCAGTTCCAGGGGCTGTGGGGTCCTCAGGAGGCCCATATCCCCATCAACATTCTGGAGCTGAGGGCGGTTTGGTTGGTGCTGTCCCACCTGACACATCACCTTCAGGGCTTACCAGTTCAGGTTCGCTCCGACAATCGGACAGCGGTCCCTTACATCAATCACCAAGGAGGGACTCGCATTAGGAGTGCCCTCCGGGAAATGTCTCTGATTCTAGCTTGGGCCGAGAACAATGTTCCGTGCATCTCGGCAGTCTACATTCCAGGGGTGGAGAACCTGGAAGCGGACTCCCTGAGCGGGGGGACTTCTCGCCGGGGGGAATGGTCCCAGCACCAAGGTATTTCTATCCCTCTGTCGCAGGTGGGGGAGGCCGGAGGTGGATCTGTTTGCCTCTCGTCACAATCACAAGCTTCCGGCATTTGTGTCTCTGTCCCAGGACCCTCTGGCTCTGGCAGTGGATGTCATGTCTCTGTCCTGGCGGGAGCTCGGTCTCCTGTATCTGTTTCCTCCCTTTCCCATGGTGGGCAAGGTGGTACGCAAACTGGCTCAAGAGGGTGTGCCAGCAATCCTGGTGGCCCCAAGGTGGCCAAGACAGGTGTGGTTCGCAGGCGTCGTCCGGCTGGCGGTCGATCAATTCAGGCTGCCTCTGTTTCCGGATCTGATCACACAGGGTCAGCTTTGTTACCCCAATTTACAAACGCTGGCTTTGACGGTGTGGCTGCTGAAACCTTCATCTTAAAGGAAAAGGGTTTGTCTGAGGCCGTTGTCCAGACTCTCGTCAGGGCTAGGAAGAAATTTTCCTCCAATATCTATTACAGGACCTGGCAGACCTACATTGATTGGTGTGAGGCTAGGGCCTTTCCTTGTCGGGTGTTTTCCATTCCTCGGATTTTGGAGTTTCTTCAGCATGGTCTGGACATCGGTTTTCAACTTAGCACCCTTAAGGGGCATGTGTCCGCTCTGGCGGTTTTCTTTCAGAGATCTTTCGCTCTTCATCCTTTGTTTAAGACCTTTTTTCAGGGGGTCACTCATGTGCGCCCTCCTCGCAAACCCATGTTGCCTGTTTGGGATTTAAATTTGGTGTTGTCTGCCCTTCAGGGTCCTCCTTTTGAACCAGTGCAGGATGCTCCACTATCCATTTTCACCTTAAAAGTTGCCTTTTTGGTGGCTATCACCTCTGTTCGACGGGTTTCTGAGTTGGCGGCTCTGTCTATTCAGGCCCCCTACTTTGAGAGACATCAGGACAAGGTGGTTTTCCGCTTTAAACCAGACTTCCTGCCAAAGGTTGTCTCTGCTTTTCACCTCAATCAGGACATTGTGCTTCCTTCATTGTGTCCTAAACCTAGCAATGACAAGGAGAGGGCTTTGCACTCTCTGGATTTTGTTAGATGTGTACTATCTGGTGGCTACTTCACCATTCCGGAAGACGGACGCCTTTTTTGTGGTGCCCTCTGGGCCCAAGAAGGGTTTGGCGCCCGTTAAGTCTACCTTCGTCAGGCCGTTATTAGGGCCTACTCTGCCAAGAGGAGGGATCCCCCTTTCCAGATCACTGCTCATTCTACTCATGCTGTTGGGGCTTCCTGGGCGTTTCAGCACCAGGCCTCTGTTGAACAAGTTTGTAAGGCTGCTACTTGGTCTTCTGTTCATACTTTTTCCAAGTTTTATAAGGTTGATGTGCGGGCCTCAGCGGATGCTGTTTTTGGCCGCAAAGTTCTGAAAGCTGCAGTGGTTTAATTTGTGCACTATTGCCTGTTGGGATCCCCACCCTTTTTTTGGACACTGCTATTGGATGTCCCATGTGTAATTAATATTTCCGAAGCCGGGTGTGAGACATACTTGGAATAATACCATTTTGTGATTACTCACCTGTAAAATGGGTATTATAAGTATGTCTCACACCCTGCTTCGTCCCACCCTGAGTTGTATCTTGGATCCTCTATATGGTGAAACTTTTTTTCTCTTAGATTTTATTGGCTCTTCCTGGTCCCCTTACTGCTTTCTTATACTGGGGAATGTGTGGGAGGTCCCAGGTATTTATGGACCGGGAGGGGCTTCTTTTTCTAGTCATCTCTGCAGAAGTTCGCCCTCTACTGGACCATAACCCACATGTAATTAATATTTCCGAAGTTTCCGAAGCAGGGTGTGAGACATACTTATAATACCCATTTTACAGGTGAGTAATCACAAAATGATATTTTTGTATTGTTCGCAAATATAAACTGAGCATTTTTTTGCGGTGGTATCTATCATAAAAAAATTATTCAAACCTGCACCCAGATCCTACCTGTATTGATCACTGATCCTGCCATCCACTGGATGTCACTTATTGGACCTAACCCCCTTTTTGCCCCTATGGTGCAACTATCAAAGTAGAGTGGATGGTCATCATTTGGACCTCTTGATTTTAAAGACTACTAAAAAACATTGGTGCCAGCAGCTTGTCACATCCCTGTACAATGATTATGTATGTCTCTCATGAGGAGGTCACCTTGTGACCAGTTACTTCCACCTCATGTTATGTCCTCCATGGTTTATACCATTACCGACAACAGGTCTGAGTATATAGAGTATCTGTACACTAGTAGTGCAAAACTCTATTTAGCAGATGTATACAACCCCTTTTCATTTTTATATTTCAATATTTATATTGCTGTCCCCTCCCCTTTGCCTTTAATTTACTGAACACTTTTACTCAAAACAACATAATTTAATTTAAGCTTCATAATATCCTTCCCTGGACATAAACCATTAACCAAAAGCTTGTTAGCGGAATTTTATGCACATTTTTATATAGTCGCTTATTTTTAGGTTGTTCTTTAAAGCAAGCTTTTGCTGATGTGTGGGATCTTGAATCTGTCTAGTGTAATTGGACTTGAGAGGCAGGATGCCAGACTGAAATAACTGAAGTCTATATTTTATTTCAGCTTCTCTCTGTGTAAAACCTTATTCATTCAGTAATGTATGGCTATTGTCAGGGCCGAGGAGTTCTCTAATGTGAACTCTCGGCCAGGGAGCAGACAGCTTGGCCAGAGCAATGACACAACTACCAAAATGTATTTAACCCTTTAACTGCCAGCCTACCTTGAGATTTTGTCACCCTTTGTTGCCAGACCATTTTGCACTATTTTGCGCTCCCCTTGTTCAACTGTGATTTTTGAAGGGATTTCCAGGGATTTCCCAGGAAAGTGATATATTGTTTTTTTCAGCAGAGTCTGAGCTTTAACATGAAATGTCTTGTTTGTCATTTTTTTTGGTGTATTCTCAATATTTTTGGATGAAATATGTGCAAAAAACCCCCCAAAAAACACTTTTTTACAATTTGTAGTGTTTTTTTTGTAATAAAAAATGTAAGTTTGTCAATAAAATCTTATTGCGCGTGAAACCCCAATTTCTCCCGGTTACAGCGATACCACATATGTATAGGTAGACACCCTTTCCTGCCCAGGAGACTCCCCCAAACTGAAACAACTCTTTAGGAGATTTTCAGATAAAATACAACTATGCTACGTGCTAAGCGCACCTTGCAGTTTTTCAAGAAAAACAACCCTTTACATTTGAAATTCTCTGGAAGTACACACCTCAGGCTTTCTAGGCGTACCAGGCTTGTTGACATGGGTGCAGTTTTCTGGAAGTAATCCCTCAATATATTCTTTGGTTGCACAGGGTTTCCCTAAAAAAAGTATAAAAAAGCAGAATCAAAACCACATTTTCCTAAAAAAAACTATATGCAAACAAGAAAAAAACTGAAAATCTGAAAAAGCAACATGCCCCGAACAGAACAATACCCAGCATGCATAGCTACTGTCAAGGGAAGAGTTGCCAAACACACCAAAGTAAAGCATGTGCGTAACGGTAATTTTACTTCAAAATTTCAGCTCTGCATACAAAGTGCGCACCTTGTGCTTTTTCTACCAAAACAACCCTTTACATTTGGAATATCCCCCATAAACCATATATTCCCTGAAAGTACACATTTTAAGCTTTCTAAGCGTACCCAGCTTGTTGTCGTGGGCTCATCTTTCTGGAAGTAATCCCTTGAAGAATTCTTAGGTTGCACAGGGTTTCACAAAAAAATTTATAAAAAAGCAGAATAAAAAACACCTTTTCCTAAAATATCAATATGCAAATAAGAAAAAACAAGCTAAATCTGAAAGCGCAAGGTCCCCCAAGCAGAACAATACCCAACATGCATAGGTACTATTAACCCTTTTAATTGCCAGCCTACTTGAACTTTTGTCGCCCTCAGTTGGTCATTTTTCCCCATTTTGCGCAATGTTTAACCGTGATTTTTGTCGGAATTTCTTGGAAAATATATATATATATTTTTTGCAGCAGAATTTAGGCTTTAACATTAAATGTGTTGTTTGTAATTTTTCTACTGTTTTTTAAATATTTTTGCTTAAAAAAAAACAAAAAAATAAATAAAATAATATTTTTTAAACAATTGTCTCCTTTATTTTAAATAAAACATTTTTTTAGTAATAAAAACCATATTGCATGTGATAGCCCCATTTCTCCCGATTAGAACTGTACCACATATGTATCAATAACCCCTCATTCTTGCCCAGGAGACCCCCCAAACTGAAAAGAGCATTTTATAACATTTAAAAATAAAATACTACTATCCACACTATAAACATAAGGGGTTAATTTAAAATGACATAGGGACCCCCCTCCAGGGGGGGGACCCCAATTTTTTTTGGGAATTTTTGGCTAAGCCTAACCCTAAAAATTAAAAAAATAGTGGGGTCCCCCCCCCCCCTGGGAGGGGGTCCCTATGTCGTTTTCTTTTTAATTTTAATTCTTTAAAATTTTAATTTTTTTTAATTTTTTCTTTTTAATCCCAGGGGGTGGGGGGACCCCATTTTTTGGGGGGAATTTTAAGGGTTAGGGTTAGCCTAACCCGTAAAGTGGACCAACACCCAGGATTTTCACTATCCTGGGTTTTGATCCACTTCCGCGGGGGTGCCCCGCTGCGTAAAACCCCCGAGAAAGGTATAAAAAAACTCACCTCAGCCCGCTCCTACGGCGCATGCGCGAGCGCTCGTCCAATCAGAGCGCTCAGAGCCGCTGTGGTATGCACGGACAAGGGACGGACAACCACAGCGGCTCTGAGCGCGCTGGCAGCCGCATCTCGCGCTTCCCTCTAACAGGGAGCGCGCCCGCGACGGCGATTCACAAACGACCGGCACTTGTGGGCGCCCTAATAGAGAGAAGCGCGAGATGCGGCCCGCGCATGCACCGTTGGAACGGGGATAAGGTAAGGCGATTGGGGCGTCCTGGGGGGGTTTCACACAGTGGGGCATCCCGATTTTGGATGCCCCGCAGGGAGGGATCTGATCCGGGCCGATCAGCCTGGGTGTTGGTCCACTTAAAAAAAAAAAAAAAGTAGGGGGGGACCCCATTTTTGGGGGGAATTTTAAGGGTTAGGGTTAGGCTAACCCTAACCGTTAAACTTTTTAAAAAAATTACATAGGGACCCTCATTTTTTTTGGGAATTTTAAGGGTTAGGGTTAGGGTTAGCCTAACCCTAACCCTAACCCTTAAAATTAAAAAAAAAATGACATAGGGTCCCCCCTCCCAGGGTGGGGGACCTCATTTTTTTTTTGAATTTTAAGGGTTAGGGTTAGGCTAACCCTAACCCTTAAAATTAAAAAAAAAAAATGACGTAGGGTCCCCCCTACCCGTCATAACCAGCCCGAGACCAGCTATGGGGGCTTGTAGGCACAGAGTGGGGGGGCCAGCTTTTGTGGCCCCCCCACCCTGCAGCCTACGAGCCCACATAGCCTATGTGGGCCCGGGCTCTTCTGCCCCCCCCCCCCTGGGCTTTGAGGAGGCAGGTAATTGGGGGTGCAGGGGTTAATGGCAAGTCACCCACTAGGGCAGGTGACTTGCCAGACCCCAGCCTTGCGAACTGGTACAGGGGTCTCATGGACCCCTTACCAGTTCACAAAGGGTTACCAGTTAAATAAAAAAAAACACACAGAAAAAAATAATGTTATTAAAAAAAAAAAATTTACTCTTTACTCACCTTCGATCGCCAGCTCCTGTGTCCCTCGCTGATCTGCTGTCAGATGCCGGTGATCGGCAGCCAGAGGAGGGGGGGAGGCAGGAGATCAGAGGATCTCCTGTCCCCTCCTTCTCTCACCACCGATCACCGGCATCTGAAAAGGGGCGGGGCTTCGCGGCAAAATGGCGGCGCCCATCGGAGGAAGAGGGGAGAGAGCCTGACAGGCTCTCTCCTGAAGATAGATAGCCCTGGGGGGGGGGGGGATCGGAGGCCCCCCAGGTGAAGAGGAGGGCCGGCGCGATCGAGCGCACATGGAGGTGAGTAAATGTCATTTTTTTTTTTTTTTGCAGGAAAAGCCAGCGGCCGCAAAAACGGGGGGGGGGGGGAGGGGGGCCTACTCCGGGCTCTCCCCTTCCTCCGGAGGAGCCCCGACGGGGGATCGGAGCCCCCCAGGGTGAAGAGGAGACCCGACCGGTTCAAATGAGGGGTCAGGTAAGTGTTTTTTTTTACATTTTACCGGCGCTAGCAGGGGGCAAAGCCAGGCACGTAAATTTTACGTGGCTGGCGTTTAACGGTTGGAGAGGCAGCCACGTAAAATTTACGTGGCTGGCAATAGAAGGGTTAAAGGTTTTAATCAAGGAAAAAACAACAACAAAAATATCTTAATTTCAGATACAAAATAAGGCTCACTAACAAAAAACCTAATAACAAAAAACAGATACCCTAAGGTGCTGGAGCACTCACCCAAGGGCCTATGACAGATGCCTGCAGTCTCCAGACTCCGGTAGGAACGGGTACAGACTTAAATTCAGAACTCCAGACACAAGTAACCAAACAAACAAACAAAATCCTGCTGCACCAGGTGGAGGGCCGATCTTACTTAAATAGCTCCACACACCAGGTGCAGCAGATGATGGGGAGAGAGCATCCAGGGCTCTGCTGACACCCGCTGGTGGCTGATGGGACTGCACATGGGGTGTGCAGCCAGAGCTCTGCTGACACCCGCTGGTGGCAGGTGGATCTGCAGATTGGGTGAGCAGCCAGAGCTCTGCTGAAACCCGCTGGTGGCTACCGATACCACAGATGGGGTAATAGACCCCAGCCACCAGCCGGGCATCAGCCAAACCCGGGGTTCTGACAGCTATTGCTAATTCAGGAAAAACTCATCATCAGTTACATGGAATATATTGTTAACAATTATAATAGTAAATGGTTAAAATAAATAAAACATACCGTAATTTACTACCATTATTTATTGGACTGAACTTAACTTCCTTTTAGGAGAACCTACCGGTATATTTGACTAAAGCAGCACAGCTAGGCCCAGAAACAGCTCCTAAAAATGTGTCTAGGTGGCCCCACTGGGCCTACAATAGGTGGCAAAAGATTATTTTCAGCGGCCAAGCCCTATAAATGTGGTAGTTGTCAACTTCATCTTGCTACATCCAGGTGCTCCTCCAGTAGGGTGTGCAGGCCTTCCAGTAAGGCACGGGTCCCCAACCTGTAGCTCAGGAGAAGCTTGGGCTTACTCTCCCCTTTTGTGTGGCTCGCCAGTTGGCAGCTAAACCGGATTACTAGCTGACTATGTCTAGCACACTGTTAAAGAGGAGCAACCACCTCCCTGGAGTTTATAAAACTCTAGGGCCAGTGGTCTCCCTCTTTATGAGGCATCCCAAATCCCCAGTTGATTGCCCAGTACACTCACCTAGCCAGCAAACCAACGCTGCATCTCCAGACCATGCCCAAAATTCCTGCTATACCTTTAGCCTAAGTGCTCACCCACACCAGACATTTCTGAAAGGCTGGCACAGGCACACCCACAGCTAGAGCTATGTTCAGTGCAGTAAGAAAAATCTGAATGGAACATGAGCCTGTGATTGGCTATGCAGCCTGCACTTGCATTGTGATTTTCAATGATCCTGCGGGGAGCTTCCCTATTTGAGATGCCCTAGGCAGGAGGAAAAACCCAAGACAGTGAAAACCTTGTTCATTGATGAATTGTTCAAAGATGAATCTTGTTCATCTTTAAAGCAAAAGTCTAGTCTGAATGTATCCCCCCCCCCCCCCACCCTGGGACCAGCCATCTTGGATCTGCTGCACAGAGGATGGGTGGGCAGGCACGTGCACAGAGCAGGGGACGCTGCTCTGTGTACATTCTTTACTGAAGATTTCTTTTAGTTTTTTTTGTAATCCAGGGCTGGCAGGTTACATTTAGACAGACTGGACACCCACCTTAAGGCTAGAGGTTTCAATTCTGCCATTCACCTCCTTGGAGCTGGGGGATCCACTTATGTGGGGCAAGTTTTTTGGGGGGTAGGGTGAACAACATGCACACAACATGTCATATTTGTTGCTGTGGAGTACTTATTTGGAGTAATTTCCAGTTGTTTCCTATTATATGGCTTCTATGATCTACTCATGACGAGCATTGCTCTCAAGCACCTTTTAATGCCACCCTGGGCCTCCTATTTATGGCAGAATATTCTTTTCAATGACCAAGCCCTCTGAATGTAGTAGTCAGCAGCTTAATATGGTCCCATCCAAGCTCTCATCCAGTAGGGTGCGCAGGCCTGCCGGTAAGGTATCTGGATGACTCCACTGGGCTAAATTTTGAGCAAAAACTTAATCTCATAACTGAAGAAGTATGTTACACAACTCTGAAGTTCCAACCATAGAAGCAATAAAGAGTTTCGCCTAAAACATAGCAATCACCAGTCACCTAATTTTGGTCATATCGGACTCCCCTAAACATCAGCACACTAAACATTGGCTAGGAGCTCCTTATTGGGAACCTTTTGTGTAAAGATATACTGTCCAGTTTCACCAGTAAAAAAGTCAAATGACCATAATCACACGCAACTACCTGTACCTCAGCCGAGGCAGAAGAATGTTCACTCAATCAAATGTTAATGTTTAACATTGCATTGTTACAGCTGAAACCTTTCTTCACTCTTTTATAAATGGGTCAGTAAATTTAGAAAGCCACTTTTACTACTGTGTTTCTTTTTGATTAAGGAAGTTGTAGGTGCTTTTTATATACTCATAGAGGAGCAGGCAGTAAATTTCCCAGTTCATTATGTTCCCGCAGGGCACGCTGTAAATGTAATATGAATATGCACTTTGAAACATTCATGTGAGCGACTTATTTCTGACGCTCCCTGGTATCAACTGGTTGAAGGTTACTTGCTGATTAGCCGGGAAGAATTCTTTTCCAAGATACTATTATGTAGCTTTGCGGTTAAGCTTTAATGGCCCCTTGGTGGAGGTGTTAAAGGAGATTTGCCTGTTTTTTCTCTTCCCTACAGAAATGCGATTTGCAGATCATATCGATGGGGATAAAAATGACTAAAGTTACAAAAATCTTGGCGAATAGCTTCATGTTAAGCAAGAGCTCACGCTTAAAGTGGACCTTTTACCCCACCCCCCTAGGGCATCTTGATCTGGTATGCCCCAGTAAAATGATGCAAAAAACTTGTAGTTGCCGAATTCCATCACCAGTCAGGTGACTGCCAGAGAACCTTCCGGTGGACACATAGGGTGCAGGGCCATGAGGGAGAGCTGACCTGTGTGTGATCCAAATGTCCTGCTGGTGGTAGTGGGAAATTCGACCGCCAGTGATTTTTCGACTAGAGACCTGCTTTAAGGTGGACCTATTGTGAAAAACTGATACAGGTTATGTGCAGTTTGACAGCAAAACAATTCTTTTTACTATGTGCCAGGTCCGTCTCTGCAACACCAGTCTTTATTTCATTACTGTACTTTGTTCTACAAATGTCTCTCTAGCTTCTAGTGATACCCGGTACTCCCTATTATTTACACTCTTTCACCCTCCTCTGTACTTCCAGTTACTCGTTTTATGGGCTCTTGCTTTTTATTTTTGACCCCAGAAACTCTTGTGACAATGTGAAAATCCCCTGGGCATAAATACAGGCACACTTTCAGGGTGATTCAGCTGTAAATCAATAGTTTTTAATTCTAGGTGAAACACAACACCTTACTATTCTAAGTATACAGCACGTCCTGCTCCAGAGATAATTCCTTACGTTTGGGTAATACATCCACAAGATGGCGCTGGACTGCAGAGACAGCAAAAAAGTGGCTCCTCCCGCCCCTTATATTCCAGGGACCTCCCACACATTCCCCAGTTCTTCTCTGCAGTCGGCGCTGCGAAGGCAAGAAGATGTCTCTCTTTACTCGCAGGTGAGAGGGGCTATTAGCCTGCGGCCCTGTAGGACTATTCCCACCCGTTCCTCTTTTTTCTGCCTCCCAGCTTTGGCTTCACTGATCGGGTGACGGTAGGCAGCACCGCTGTCAGGTGCTTAAGGAGCACTTGCCCGACCGCAATCCCCCACCAAAGGGTAGGCGGTATAGGCCCATGGTGAGCCTTACGGGATGCCCCTCCCGTGCTATTGCCCCTCGCCCCCTGTCCATCGGTGGGCTCCTGTTAGGTTGGCCCGTTGGCCGGGGGGGGGGGGTGTATGTGTATTCTTCACTCTTTGGGATTGTATTCCGTGGTATGCTTTGGCTTTGTGTCGCCACGTGTGTTGGTTGCACTGGTTGCTTTTTTAAATAATGCCGCCTGAGGCTTTACCTCATGTGCTGCTGTGCCATCATTGGCTGGCATGGTAACGTGGGCGACCTCGCGCTCTTTGGGGGGGGGCGGGCCTTGCGGATGCCGCGTTCTGCATCGCTGTCTCCGCGGCCCGCCCCTCGAGGTATCTGCGGGCGCCATTTTGCTCTCCTCGTGCTGCGTGGCTGGCGTCTACCTACCGCGGTCCGTAAGTGCCCCTGCGGGCTGGCTTATTGTTTATCTTATGTATGCATACCGCTTACGGGACCTTTTTGTTTGCAGGCGGGTCAAACTTAATTGTGGTTTCTCCTGGCCTATCCCCTCTATTTAGTTTGCTATTAGAGGCCTATTCTGCCTTTACCTCCCACTTCCCTAGCGGGCTATTGGGGCATCCCGGGTGGCCTTATAGCGTAAATCCCTATTAGGTAGTTGGGCCGCGATAATCACCATAAGGAGGCTTCTCAGGATAATGTGCTTAGGGTTCCTTCGGGACAAGCCCGGCTGTGTGTGGCGTGTGGGGTGTCCCCTACAAGTGATGACAATGTGCAGGTTTGTGTACCCTGTGCCCAGCAGGCGCTTATGCTGCAATCTGGGTTACCTGTGGCTGGGCCTGCGCCCCGTATGGTTTCGCCTACTCCCCCAGGCTTACATCTGACTCCCAGTGAGGTGCATACCAGTGGGGAGTCTCAGCTTGATTTGTCTGCCAGGGTGGCTAGCATTGAGAAGCTGATTGCTCTGCTAAGAGGCGGCATCTGGCGCCTGGCGTTACCCTTTTTCCTATGGAGGCGGAGGAATTTATTGACCTGGCTGGCTATACCCCCCTGGAAGAGGGGGAATTGTTTTCTGATTCAGAATCATCTGATGAGCAGCCTAAGGGTTATGCTGATTCTGGCTCTGACCCATGGGCTCCAGATGATACTGACAGGCTTTTGGCTCTCATTTTTGAAGTACTTTCTATCTCTCCTCCTGCCATGGCTCCTCGGCAGCAGGGGGAGTTGTTTCACACTGCTAAGCCACGTTTGGAGTTTCCTGAGCAAACTCACTTTAATAATCTCGTGCTCAAAGAGTGGGAGCGACCTAGAAGGCTCCCTGGGGTGCCTAAGAGTTGGGATAGGAGGTATCCCTTTCCTGCTGAAGTGGTTAAGCGTTGGTCGTCCCCTCCCGAAGTGGATGCACCAATTCTGGGTTTGTCTAACACTTCTGTCATGCATTCCCCTGACTGTACTACCCTGAAGGATGGTGAGGACCGGCTTCTCAACAAGTTTGTCAGATCCATGTGTTTTCGCATGGAGACTCTGCGCTCAGCTGTAAGTTCATTGCGCCCAGGGGACTTCATAACCTCTGTGGACATTAAGGATGCTTACCTCCATATTCCAGTCTTTCCAGGTCATAAGAGATTCCTCAGGTTCGCTCTGGAGGATCAGCATTACCAGTTCGTGGCATTGCCCTTCGGTCTCACTTCGGGTCCCAGGGTATTCACCAAGGTGCTGGCGGGCATTATGGCTCTGCTGAGAGCTCAGGGCATTCGCATTCTTCCCTATTTGGATGACATTCTTATCACTTCTCCGTCCTTCCAACAGGCAGAGCTGGATACTCAGCGGGTAGTGACCACACTGGAGTCATTCGGTTGGGTGATAAACCACTCCAAATCTTCCCTGTCTCCCTCTTTGGTGAAGCCATTTCTGGCCATGAATCTGGATACAGCTCGGAACAGGATTTTTCTTCCTCAGCAGAAGGTGGAATGTCTGCAAGCGCAAACTCAGCTCCTTCTGTCCTGCCCTCATCCTTCCATCAGGCAAGGAATGCAGCTGGTGGGCCTGATGGTGTCCTGCTTTGAGGCGGTTCCTTATGCTCAGTTTCACATGAGGCCTCTTCAACTCCACCTCTTGTCTGTATGGGACAGGGACCCTGTGTCCCTGGATCAGGTTTTGGTTCTGTCCCCCCAGCCAGGCGGTCCCTCTCGTGGTGGCTGGACTCAAGGAACCTGTTGGTGGGCAGATCCTTTCTGGCCCCTTGCTGGGAGACAGTCACCACAGATGCCAGTCTGACAGGTTGGGGGGCTCCTAACTTTCCAGAGGCAGTGGGGCCCTCAGGAGGCCCACACCCCTATCAACATTCTGGAACTGAGGGCGATCAGGTTGGTTCTAGCCCGTTTGACCCCGCAACTTCGGGGTCGGGCTATTCAGGTATGCTCGGACAACCAGACGGCGGTTGCCTACATCAATCATCAGGGAGGGACCCGGAGCAAGGGGGCCCTCAAGGAAGTGTCTCTGATCCTGTCCTGGGCAGAGGACAATGTTCCCTGTATCTCAGCTGTGTACATTCTGGGGGTGGAGAATCTGGAGGCAGACTCTCTGAGCAGGGAGACTTCTCGCCTGGGGGAATGGTCCCTCAGCAACAGGGTGTTTTGCTCTCTGTGTCACCGTTGGGGTCAGCCAGATGTGGATTAGTTTGTGTCCCGTCACAATCACAAGCTTCCAGTCTTTGTGCCTCTGTCCTAGGACCCTCTGGCCTTAGCCATGGATGCTCTGACAATGCCCTGGCAGGGCTTTCAGCTACTGTATGTCTTTCCCCCGTTTCCCCTGTTGGGCAGGGTTCTGCGAAAGATAGCTCAGGAAGGGGTGCCAGCAATCCTGGTGGCCCCCCATTGGCCAAGAAGAGTGTGGTTCGCAGACATTGTGCAGCTGGCGGTAGATCAGTACGCCCTGCCCGAGGATCCAGACCTGCTCACTCGGGTGCTGCTACGCTACCCCAATTTGCAAACGCTGGCTTTACCGCCTGGCTGCTGAAACCTCCATCTTAATGGAAAAGGGGCTGCCTGCCTCTGTTGTTAACACCATGATCAGGGCTAGGAAAAAGTCCTCTTCTTCCATCTACTATAGGGTTTGGCGTACCTACATTGACTGGTGTGAGGCTAAATCTCTTCCCTGTCGTGTGTTTTCTATTCCTAGGATTCTGGAATTTCTCCAACATGGTTTGGATCTGGGGCTTCAACTCAGCACTCTGAAAGGTCATGTTTCTGCCTTGGCTGTTTTCTTTCAGAGATCTTTTGCTCAGCATCATCTGGTCAAAATTTTTTTCCAGGGGGTTACACATGTGCGCCCCCCACGTAAGCCTATGTTACCAGTCTGGGACTTGAACTTGGTCCTATCTGCCTTGCAGGGGTCTCCTTTTGAGCCTGTGCATGAGGCTGCTTTGTCCATTCTTTCTCTTAAGGTAGTCTTTTTGGTGGCTATCACTTCTGTTAGGCGTGTTTCTGAGTTGGCTGCGCTTTCCCTTACTTTGAGAGACACCAGGACAAGGTGGTGTTTCGCTTTAAACCAGACTTTCTGCCTAAAGTTGTGTCTGCTTTTCATCTCAATCAGGACATTGTTCTGCCTTCTCTGTGCCCTAATCCTAGTAACCCTAAGGAGAGGGCTCTACATTCCTTGGATATGGTTAGGAACCTGAAGTATTATTTGGTGGCTACTGAATCCTTCAGGAAGACTGATGCTCTTTTTGTGGTCCCTTCTGGTCCTAAGAAGGGTCTGGCTCCAGCTAAGTCTACCATCAGTAAGTGGATCCGTCAGGATGTGATTCAGGCCTATTCTGCTGAAGGGAAGGAACCTCCCTTCCGCCTTACTGCTCATTCCACTCATGCTCTTGGTGCCTCTTGGGCCTTTCAGCACCAGGCTTCTGTTGAACAGATTTGCAAGGCCGCTACTTGGTCTTCTGTTCATACCTTTTCTAAGTTTTAAAAGGTTGATGTTCAGGCTTCAGCTGATGATGCTTTTGGCCGCAAAGTTCTGCAGGCGGCAGTGGTTTAATCTGCATATTGTTGCTTTTGGGGATCCCACCCTACCTTACGGACACTGCTATTGGATGGCCCAAACGTAAGGAATTATGTTTGGAGCAGGACGTGCTGTATACTTAGAATAATACAATTCTATGATTACTTACCTGTAGAATCGGTATTATATGTATACGGCACGTCCTGCTCCACCCCGCCCTTGTTTTCATTATTCTTAGTGCCTCTGTATGGTGGTTGTTATCATGGTTAAAATTGTTTTATTATGGTTGTTATTCTCCCAGCTTCTTGTTAACTGCTTGTCAATACTGAGGAATTTGTGGGAGGTCCCTGGAATATAAGGGGCCGGGAGGAGCCACTTTTTTGCTGTCTCTGCAGTCCAGCGCCATCTTGTGGATGTATTACCCAAACGTAAGGAATTATCTCTGGAGCAGGACGTGCTGTATACATATAATACCAATTCTACAGGTGAGTAATCACAGAATTGTATTTTTTTTCAGTATACAGCAAAAAAAAAAGTCGTCAAAAGCAGAACAGCATGTTCACGCCTTAGTTTAGCCTCTCAGGTCAACTCATGGATTGCACTCCTAGCCTCCTCTGTTCAGAGCCTCTCACTCTAGGGCACCGGTACTCAACCTTTTTACGCCAAAAACCTCCTAGCAAGCTCATGGGCCTTGTTGCACTTTTAAAGCAAGAAGAAATTTTGTTTTACTGCTAAAGTTATATTCTAGAAACATTAGACTCCCCCTGATGTTGTGAACATGAACATCCCTGCGGATCTCTTGAACCTGCTGCATGTACACATTGGGGCTGAGAAATAGTGCTCTAGGGCAGTGGTTCTCAACCTTTTTAGATACCTCATAGTTCCAACCAAGTACCCTCAAGGTCACACATGCTCGACCTGCTCAACCATGTGGCCCTTAGAGCCATCTGTTGTGGCCCCTGGTCTGCTGAAAATGGGAAGGGTAAATAGAACTGATTTGTAAAAGTAAATAAATTAGGGCACAGTAAGGATGGGCAACTGCTCAGTAAATTATATGAGGGGACGCTTTGGGAGGTGATTGTACAACAACACTCCTGGGTGACATCTTTGGCACAGTAATTTGTTAAAATAGTTTTCTATATTACTTGTGGGAGCTTATATGGGGCCAGTACTGGAACATGGTTGAGATGTGGGAGTGACTATACATAACTGACCCATGTATTCAGAGAGGTATTGGGCATGTGTATTGCTAGCATGGGGGGATTGTTACATAACAATCTAGGGGAGTGGTGGAAGGACATACGAGTGGCACTTTTGGAGACAGTGGGGTCCATTCTTCTATTCCAAAAGAATAATTAATTGTGGCCCATGACTATGTTCCGAAACATTTAGGTGGGCTGAGCTCTTCAAAAGTTTGAGCAGCCCTGCCCAAGGTGATGATCACCTATAAATAGTACCACAGGCTACAGGCCTCATAGTAATTTAAAGGAAAAATGGATAATGTTTTACATTGTTTGTTTAAATTATGTGTTAAAATTATATACCAGACCGGTCAGACTCCCTCTGTTGGCTTGCCCCTATAACCTGCCACGTATCCCCAGGGGTATGTGTACCGCAGGTTGACAAACCGCTGTTCTACACGAGACCCCTTTTCTGAGGCGTGTCAGCCTCTTTATAGGCCTTCGGGAGTGGGATTCTAGACTTCTGCCCTCTAATACGTCTTGGTCTCTTGTATAAGTGAGTATGCTCCCTCTGTTATTCATTATGTAGTATGACTGCTGTAATTCTACGCAATGAACATTAGAAGGAAGTAGACAAACTCGAAGGGGGTCATGATAGCACCAAAAATGGCAAGCTAGTAAGAGGGAGCAAGAAAATGCTGCATACTGGACCCTAGAGGGCGCACGTTTCTACAGCAATCAGCAACAACCTTTTGTTTTTAGCAAGTTTTGAGGACTCGGTATGAGATAGTTGCTCTACAGGAAAAAAAACTGCACCCTAAAACCCAACAGTCAAGTTATTTTGTTCCACACAAGTTCCTGCACAGGAATGAGCCACCAAGTTTGTACCTGAAACCTGTTTTTGCTACCAGCATCTCATAAGAGATGGCTGCTATACTACAATGGGTGTGATGACTGCTATCATGAGGTTCAGATTGCTTAAAGGGTCTGTCTAAACAACACAAAGAAAAAAAAACATACTCACATTAATGTATTTAGTGTAGTGACTAGTGTATTTCATTAAGACTGTATTTGTGCTTTTCTGTAATGTATTATTTATTATTTATTATTATTTTACATTGTACAGCACCACGCAAGGTGATGGCGCTTTATAAATAAACAACAATAATAATAATATTACAGGGGGCGGCCATTCATCCCTTATGCTGACAGTGAATAGGGTGAGTGAGTAGGATGGAACAGCTACAGGGCACAATGGGTGAATATGACTTTTTTGTTGTTGCCACCATTCGCTTTAAAGTGGACCAAAACCCACGCCGAATCTATAAGATTCCCAGGCCAATCGATTCTCCCCCCGGGGCATCCAAAATCGGTATGCCCCGCTGTGTGAAACCCCCCAGGTTGGCCCATTCACTTACCTTGTTTCCTGGTCCAATGGCACATACGCGAGCCGCATCCCTGTTATCCCTCTAGTAGGGTGCGTGCCCTCGCCAGGCATTTGTGAATGGCTGGCGTGGGCACGCTCCCTGTTAGAGGGAAGCGAGGGATGCGGCCGCGCTTGCGCCATAGGGCCGGGAAGAGGTGAGTGTCTTTGGGCGATCTGGGGAGTTTCAAACAGCGAGCCACTCCCGATCAGGGGGAAAGGACCAAAACCCACGATAGTGAGAAACCTGGGTTTTGGTCCACTTTAAAGTGGACCGTCACCTCCCGTGATCAGCCCGGGAATTTATAAGATTCCCGGGCCGATCACCTCCCTCCCCGCGGGACATCCGAGATCGGGATGTCCCGCGGGGTGAAACACCCCCAAACACCCCAAATCCCCTTACCTTGGCCGCCGCCGCCTCCCTCGCGCCCCTCTAGACGTGCACGCGCCCGCGCCGGCCGTCTGTGAATGGCCGGCGCGCATCAAGAGTGACGCACGGGAGGCGGTGGCGGAGGAGCCGCGGCTGTCAAAACGCTTGTCTGTCGGCGCGGGGAGAGGTGAGTTTTTCGGGTGATCGGGGGGGGGGTTTCACACAGCGGGGCACCCCGATCGGGGGTGCCCCACCGAAGTGGACCAAGACCCAGGATAGTCAAAATCCTGGGTGTTGGTCCACTTTAACATTGTACAGCACCATGGAAGGTGATGCCGCTTTCTAAATAAACAACAGTGAATGGAGAATGGGCCTGCATGCAGAGGGGACCGTTAAGTTTAATTTAATTGGAGTAGGATGGAACAACTACAGGGCACAAAGGGTGAATATGACTTTTTTGTTTTTGCCACCATTCACTTTAAAGTGGACCAAAACCCACACCGATTCTCCCCAGCTGCCCCCCCCCCCCCCCCCCCCCCGGGGCATTCAAAATCAAGATGCCCCGCTGTGTGCCCAGGTCGCCCCATTTACTTACCTTGTTTCCCGGTACAACAGCACAAACAGCATCCTTGCTATCCCTTTAGCAGGGTGCATGTGGAGGATGTGGCCGTCAGTGCGTTCGGAGCCGCAGCTCCGCGGGGTGCCCCAGAGGAAAGGGCCAGAACCCAGATTTACACCTTGGAACTGTTCTGGTGGGACAGACTTCCCTGCACTTTTAACATCCCCTACCACTGCCCCCACTGTACTTGCTTGGTGTTGATACTAACCTCAGGTTACCATGTACATGATTCTTTCTCACTTTGGTAAGTTAGAATCTAGGTTTGCTCCACACTGGGGAAGGTTGTTTTGCATCTTATTTTCTGCTGTCATATGTATAGTACATTGTATGCAGATGTGCGCCATTGGGCACAATATGGCTTCCTTGGCGCCTGTTCACTGATGCTCGGTGTCTTTTCTGAAATATATTCCAGGAGCAGTCAAGAAGAGTATGCTGACTAACTTCACTTAATGCTAACTTTTGCCTTTAAATAACTTTTAACTGTCTGTGAACTTTATTTTAACCTATTGCCGCTCTGCCACCGCAGCAGGTTTTGCTAATCATTCCCAGAGATAAGCTGCGAGAGCACGCAGGAATTTTATGGCTAATGTAAACCACAATGTGTCAGCCGCTCTGCAGGTTCATTGGTCTCTTCTATTATGCATTAGAGCCCTGCATAGGACTGATAGGACTGATGCTGTAGACCCATACCCTTAAAGCAAACCTTCAATCAGAAAATGATGGTAGGTTTGCTCAAATGCCCACACTGGGCAATGTCCTACCACTGAAAACTAAGAATGTAGACTGATTCTGGCAAAATACTTACCTTTCCTGTTTAACAATAAGGCTTGCCAGGCAGGTGTGCATAATTACACACCCATCTTAAGAACTCCATTGGCCACCTGCAGTCACGTGGAACCCAGTACCTTATTTTGCCTCATTTTGGGTTTCCTTTTACCAGATTTTCCTTTTACTAAATATTTATGCCCTGGGGGTGGGTGGCGTGAGCAACTGGAGGTCTGCTTTAGAGTAGACCAGACTCCGTCATTTTAACTATCCCAGGATCCTGCCTGTCCCAAATCGTGATGGCTTGCTGTGTGAAATGCCAGCGGCCTCCCATTGTATGTACATTGCTTACAGTTCCACAGCACAGACATAGCTCTGCTCCAATCAGCTTTTTTAAATGAGCGGCTAAAGAAGCTGATTCAGAACTTAACCGACTTTGCAACTAGCGATGGCACCACCTGCATCCCTCTATGACTGTGGGCATCTGCGCAAGTCATTCAGTTCTGATGGGTCACACACATACTAGAAGGATGTAAGAGATGCCGCTGCCAAATGCACCTGCATCCAGTTACATTCCACTTGAACCTGCTTATGGACTACATAGGCCTGCAACCTATATTATTATTTATTTAAAGAATCTGAATGGCTGGGTGCGGGAGCTGGCCTCAGTCCACGGATGCTGGAGATGTGACCATTGTTTACAGCACCGCGGGCCAATGTGAGTTTTACGGTGACTGAGGTGGGTTTACATGGGATTTGGGATGCCCCAGGGCAAGGCCAGCAGCTCTCCCTGGAGTCCAGGACTGGCCAACCAGAAGGCAAGGAAAAAGAACAGTACTTGCCTTATCCCCAGGAAACCTGATCCAGTGCAGCCCCAGCTCTTGACTCCATGCTCTGTCTTACCCTCTTTCCCCTGCCAACTTCAGGGCATGTTGCTGCCTGCAGCCATTAGATCAGGTCTTTTGGAGGTAAGGACACAAGGGAGGGATGGCATCCACTCAGACCAATTTATAACTCACCTGGGAGGTGCACATGAGCAGGACAATTAGGATGCACAAGCACTCAACCCTGTTCGCTTGCAACCAAACCTATTATCTGTCTCTAAATCTGGTTAAAAACAGAGGTCTCCGTTAGGACACATCTGCAGAAGTATGCTATAGCTGCACGACCAAACACCACTGTTCCTCTGTGTCGGCGCAGTCCTAACTCTAATCTATGAGAGCCACCTTTGGGACATACAATGCAATGGATAAACTGGGAGCAGGCTTACCTGAGGTTGTCCTATAACCTTGAGCGCAGCACATGGAAAGGGCCGAAGACCTTGCAGTTTATCTTCAGACCCCCCACCCCATGTGCTTGCACAAAATCAGGGGTGGCAGCCGCTCAGACCAATTTATAACTAACCTGAGAGGTGCAGGTGAGCATGGCAATTGGGATGCACAATTCTTTAAGGGGCCACAGCACTCAACCCTGTTAGCTTGCAACCAAACCTATAATCTGTCTCTAAATCTGATTAACAACAGATAAGGAAGTAAGGTGGTACTTAATTAATTTATTTTTTGCCTACAGAAATCTTTTATTAAGCTGTGCAAGCGAACCCCAGTCCCCTTGGCATCTAAAATTTAATAGTTGTTCTACTGGTTTCCCTGAACCAACACAGGACAATGCTGTAACAACTATGGCTTGCTACATTCTCATATACGGCAGCTTAATTCGTATTGTATGCATATTTATTCATTAAATTACATGTTTAGCATTTGTAGATGTATTTACATAATGTTCAGAAATGTATAGCTTCTGAAACCAGCATTGATCGATTTAGCTCTAAATATGATCAAAAGGAAAGGGAATGTCATGGCGAGCTCCTTGCTGCTTTCAGACTCTGAACGTCCTTGACAAGTGTCATTTATTGAGAGGACCCTACATGAGGAGGGAGCAAGTTCACTCAGGAGATGCAAAGAACTGCTTAATGCGCAGAAAACAGGCTCAACCCTTTGTCTGGACTTTCCCTTTAGTAACAGCATCCAAACTACAACTGATTGTACAATGACAGTAATATGTATATAAACCATAGACTCAAATTACCTAAACTATATGAAGTACTATTTAAGCAAATATGCAATCCAAGTTCCTGCTAGTTTCCAGCAGATGGCATGCTGGAGCATGAGCGCTCTATGGAATAATCTAATTGTAACAGACGGGCGGTGAATCGCGGCTTTGTATCTCACTTTCCTGATTTCCTGAGTTCTTGTGAACTGTTGGGGTGTTAAAACCCCAGCCTGCTTTGAATTCACTTTTATTAGGTGTTTATTTGGACAGGATTGTTTAATTACAAATAATAATAAACTCCAGCATAAGAGTAAAAACTAAACTTACCCTAGTACAGAGGCACAGTCTAGCAGGGTGAAGTAGATTGGGACATTAAACCAGACCTTCAGCATCATTAAATGAAAAGGCCAAACCTTTAAATAACGATTCCCCAGCATCTAAAATTAATATATTTTATGTTTTTAGTCCCTTATTCTTTCTCCCACTGGGCTGCAACTCTGTTCAGGACTCTAGGATACGGCGCCACCATCTTGCTTCTGAAGCATCACATACTAAGGAGAGGAGAGGGGGCAAATGTACGGGGGGGGGGGCAGATTATAGCTGTGCTTTGCACAGACAGAGCAGTGCCGGGGTCAGGAAAAGGTCAACAATCCCAGAATGCAGAGCAGCACAGTCGGAAGACACTTCCTGTCTTCAGGCAGTCTGAGACTCCACAGGTCACCATTTTGGATGTTTAAAGGCTCAGAAAATGCATTAGATGCAGGTAGTATGATTTTCCTGGTGTACAGCACGGCTTGCTTCATTTAAATTCTTCACATTTGGGTAATCCGCCACAAGGTGGTGCAGTTGACTGCAGAAAGACTTGTAGCTCCTCCCGGCCCCATAAAAGGCCAGGAATTACCCAGAGACCCCAGAGTTTTTATGTGGTCTTGACTGCGAAGACAGAAGACTTTTTCTCTCCGGTTATCCGCAGGTGAGCGGGGCATCCCAAGCCCGTCGGCCCTGCAAGCCTATTCCCACCTGTTTCCGGACCCTCCTGCCTCCCAGCCCTGGCTGACGGATCAGGTGAAGGTAGAAGAACACCTGGGGTTGGGTGTTCAGGGAGCTTAGCTCCGGGCCGCAGTCCCTATAACTAAAGGGTAGGCCGGCCACAGGCTAATGGTGAGCCTGGAATGGGGGCAGGGAGAAACCACCCCTCTTTTTGTGTATCTCACATGCTTTACTTGGGTGTTTGTGCTTGCGTCACTTTCTTTCACTTGGTTGTTGGTAGAGCGTCTGGAAGTATTCCTCAATGTATTGGTTGTGGAGTCTCATGTGCGGGGCATCCCCTTTGAGTGGTCGCAGCGCGGTTTGTGTTACCTGCGCCCAAAGTGTCATTGCGGAACAGGTCAGGGCAAGCGCTTCTCTCCCCAGTCCTATCCTGCAGCTTCTCCTACTCCCCTCAGCTGCATTTAGCCCCTAGCGAGGGGGAAGCCAGCAGGGGGTCCCATTCGGATCTGGCGCTGAGCATGGCCAGTCTTGAGCGGCAGCTGGCCCGTCCAGCTGTTGGCAAGGCCTCTAGTAAGAAGAGGCACTTGGAATCGGATTTGTCCCTCCTTGCTGATGATGATGACTCTTATGATATTTAGGGCGGCCGGGATTCCATGGAGGAGGGGGAATTGTTTCACGATTCCGACTCCTCTGGAGATCGCCACGGCGATTTTGATAGTGACCCTGGTTCCTCCTCTGATGAGGACACCTGGCTCCCGGGTGATACGGATAGGCTTTTGTCGGCGGTGTTTGATACGCTACACATTGCGCCCCCTAAGGCCGCAAAGAGGAAAAAGGGGGAGCTTTTCCGACCTGATCGGCAACGCTTAGAATTCCCGGAGCAGGGACATTTTTTTAAGATGATCCTTAAGGAAAGGGAAAGTCCCAACAGATTACCCTCGGTGCCTAAGGCTCTGGACAGAAGGTATCCCTTCTCGTCTGATTTGGTCCGTCTTTGATGCTGTCCCCCAGAGGTGGACGCTCCGGTTCCGGGACTTTCCAATACTTCGGTTATGCCGTCTCCTGACACCACTACCTTACGTGACAATGCTGACCGTCCCATGGATCAGCTAGCCTGCCATGCATTCACTTTTGTGGGGGCTGGTCTGCGCCCGGTCTGTGCCGTGGCTATTGTTGCCATTGCCATCAAGAAAAAGATTAGACGCCTTGCGGAGGCTGTCAAGTCTCGCAAGCGTGCGGATATGTACAAGCAACTTCTGCTTTGCTCTGATTTTATTGCCTTTGTGCTGTCTGCCATGGATGATGCCATCCGGCTGGGCGGTAGGGCCTCGGCCTTGTTGGTGGCCATGCGTAGGTCTGTCTGGCTGCGGCAGTGGGCGGCTGACACTGCTGCTAAAAAATCCCTCACAGGGGTTCCTTTCACGGATCTTTGTCTATTTGGGGAGCGTCTTGATGCATTGGCTAAGAATGGCTGGCTCCCTCAGCGTAGGAAGCCTTCTCGGCCCTTTCGGGGGTCCTCTTCCTTTCGTCCCTTTCGTGGGGGACGTGGCCCCCCCTTCACAGGTAACCGTAGAGATTCTTGGGGACGAGGTAGAGCCTGTGGTCGTGCCGGTCTTTCCTGGGGATCCAAGCCCCCCACCAAGGCCCCTCAGGCATGAGGGGGCGCCCTCACCCGGCCGGGTGGGGGGACAGCTTCGGCTATTTGCTCCCGTCTAGAGACAACGCGTTTCGGACCGGTGGATTCAGGAGGTAGTATCCTCTGGTTACAAGATAGAGCTGGTAGCTTGGCCGCCCAAGATTCCTTCGATCCCGGATCTCCCGAAATCCCAAGACGGCGCAGTGCCTGAGGTTTGCAGTCCAACATCTTCTGTCATCCGGAGTGGTCTGCGCTGTCCCTCCTCAAGAGCAGGGTCGGGGGTTCTACTCCAACCTGTTCACTGTGCCCAAGAAGGACGGTTCTCTGAGACCCATCCTGGACCTAAAGGGTCTCAACAGGTTTGTCAGGTTCAAACACTTCCGCATGGAGACAAAAAAAAGGATGAAGGTCCGCACTCCTAAAATTTAACTTTTAATAAGATCTTCATAAAATATCCAAGCTGAGGTAGAAACAGCGATAAAAACCTGTAGGTACAGTTCCAGCAGCCCTCTAATGCGTTTCGGGCGCCAAGCTGCCCTTAATCAATTAAATTTTAGGAGTGCGGACCTTCATCCTTTTTTTTGTCTGCTATTAGGGGTGTGGGAAACCCCTGGTCTCTGCACCCACGGCAATCTTTACACACAGAGTGCATCTTTCTTCTTCTTCATTTTACTTTCGCATGGAGACCTTGCGGTCGGCGGTGAGTTCTCTTCGGCCAGGCGACTTCATGACCACGGTGGACATCAAGGATGCTTATCTACACGTTCCTATCTTCCCGGGTCATCAGAGGTTCCTGAGGTTCACTCTGGAGGATCAACACTACCAGTTTGTGGCCTTGCCGTTCGGTATCACCTCGGCCCCTCGGGTATTCCCTGTCAAGAGATCATTGTGTGCTGCGCAAAATAGCCCAGAAGGAGGTGCCGACCCTCCTGGTGGCCCAGCGCTGCCGTCCAGATGGCGGTGGATCGGTTCGTCATGCCCGACGATCCAGGGCTACTCACTCAGGGACAGCTGTGCCATCCCAATTTACAAACGCTGGCTTTGACGGCTTGGCTGTTGAAACCTCCATCCTGATGAATAAGGGATTGCCGGCTTCGGTCGTCAATACTATGATTCAGGTCCGGAAGAAATCCTGTTCTATGATTTACTACAGGGTTTGGCATGCTTATATTGCCTGGTGTGAGGCTTTTCCTTGTCGCACCTTCTCCATTTCCAGGATTCTGGAATTTTTACAACATGGTCTGGAGTCCGGTCTACAACTGAGTACCCTCAAAGGACAGGTTTCGGCCTTGGCAATTTTCTTCCAAAGATCTTTCGCCAATCAGGCTTGTCAAAACTTTTTTCCAGGGAGTTACTCATGTACGTCCACCGCGTAAGCCTCTGTTACCGGTGTGGGATTTGACCTTGGTGCTTTCTGCTCTCCAGGGTCCCCCCTTCGAGCCTCTACGTGATGCTGCTCTGTCCATTCTGACTATTAATGTGGCCTTTTTGGTTGCTATCACTTCGGTGCACCGCGTCTCTGAGCTGGCGGCTCTTTCCATGAAGCCTCCTTATTTTGAGCGGCATCAGGATAAGGTGGTGTTCCGTCTCAAGCCGGTTATATCTGCTTTTCATCTCAATGAGGACATTGTCTTGCCTTCCTTGTGTCCTGCCTCTGCTAATTCTAAGGAACGAACCCTTCATTCCTTGGATGTGGTCAGGGCGCTCAAATTTTATTTGGTCGCCACTGAGTCTTTTCGGAAGTCTGATTCTCTCTTTGTTCTTCCTGCTGGGCCTAGGAAGGGCTTGCCTCCAGCCAAATCCACTATCAACAAGTGGATCAGACAGGTGGTGGTGCAAGCATACTCTGCTAAGGGGAAGGAACCTCCTTTCCGTGTTACAGCTCACTCCACTAGGGCTATTGGTGCCTCTTGGGCCTTTTGGCACCAGGCTTCTGTTGAACAGGTTTGTAAGGCCGCTACCTGGTCTACCGTTCATATCTTTTCTAAGTTTTACAAGGTTGATGTTAGGGCCTCAGCTGATGCTGTTTTTGGTCGCAAGGTGCTTCAGGCGGTAGTGTCTTGAACTGCCTGCTGTTGCTCACTGGGGATCCCGCCCTTCTTCATGGACACTGCTATTGGATGTCCCAAATGTGAAGAACTGAAATGAAGCAAGCCATGCTGTACACCAGGAAAAATACAATTCTGTGATTACTCACCTGTAGAATTGTTTTTACTGTGAATAGCACGGCTTGCTTCATCCCTCCCTTGTTATCGTTATTCTTTTTTGCTTTGTTATGGTGATTTTCTTGAGAGAGTTATTTTTAGTACTGTGTTTTATTAACATGATCTTGCCTCCCGGCTTCTTGCATTACTGCTTTCAAACACTGGGGTCTCTGGGTAATTCCTGGCCTTTTATGGGGCCGGGAGGAGCCACAAGTCTTTCTGCAGTCAACTGCGCCACCTTGTGGCGGATTACCCAAATGTGAAGAATTGAAATGAAGCAAGCCGTGCTGTACACAGTAAAAACATTTCTACAGGTGAGTAATCACAGAATTGTATTTTTTAATGTGGGCAATCTCTATATACAAGGTGGGGAAACATATAAGATATGCTCTTATTCAGGGTGAAGGTCTGGTTTAACATTCACACTCACAACTTATATAGTGTGCAGGGATACTGCAATTTTCCATGACATGATTCAATTTATAAACATTTTTCAGGAGCTGCCTGATCATGCTGGAAATTGCAGTGTCACAAGCCAGAATCATCCCACGCAAGACAGCACTGGTGGCTAATAGAATGGTGGGAGGTAGCTAATGGCAAACAAGTCTGGCAGAGTAATGGCAGCTTCTGTGTTGTTTTTCTTTCTTGGAACATTCTAAATGTGTTAAAGTGGACCAACACCCAGGATTTTGACTATCCTGGGTCTTGGTCCACTTCGGTGGGGCACCCCCGATCGGGGTGCCCCGCTGTGTGAAACCCCCCCTAACCCCCCGAATAACTCACCTCTCCCCGCTCCCAGCGCCAACGTACAAGGAACGTCTAAGCCGCGGCCGCCGCCGCCGCCTCCCTCGCGTCACTTTTGACGCGCGCGCGCCCGCGCCGGCCATTCGCAGACGGCCGGCGCGGGCGCGCGCACGCCTACAGGGGCGCGAGGGAGGCGGCGGCGGCCGGCCGCCGCCGAAGATAAGGTAGGTGAGTTGGGGTGTTTGGGGGGGGTTTCACCCCGCGGGACATCCCGATCTCGGATGTCCCGCGGGGTGGGGGGTGATCGGCCCGGGAATCTTATAGATTCCCGGGCCGATCACCCGTGGGTGTTGGTCCACTTTAAGAACAAAGGGGACCTGTCACATATGTTAACATACTAAAGCAATGGTACAACCATAGACTTTCTATTTTACATGCTTACTATTGCTGCACACATTGGTGACCTCTCAACTTTTTTCTTTTTGTTACTGTTCTCACTTTTTTACATGATCCCTCAATCTTTACTCAATCCTCTACTTTTCCATCGCTTTTCCCTCTACCCTCCCCTTTCACTATCATTTACATACTCCCTCTTTTTTTACATATTTGCTCCATCCTCTCTTTTCCACATTCCCTCCTTCTCTCTTTTGCCCACTTTCCATTCTGCTTTTCCACATTCTAACTGTCTTTCTTGTGTCACTTTCTATCTCCCTCGTTTTAACCTTCTCTTCCTCTGTTTCTACCATCCATTCTTATATATTTTCTATATTTCCACTTTCTCTCTTTTTATTCCACACTTTCTATTCTCTCTCTTTTCCACATTACTTAAAGTGTATATGTTTTGTGCCAGAATGATGTCCTCAAGGTGCTAAGCTGTTCCAATATGTTTTTTACGTTTGCAAATTTGTGTTTTATGGAAGCAATTTTCACTACCTACACCAAGTCTGTACACCAAAATCTACAAGAAGAGAGATGTGAGCCCTGTACACACCGAGTGAGCTCCCTCACACCAGCAGATGCCATAGCAGCAGTGTTCTGTGTGTACAGGGCTCACTTCTCTCTTTCTGTAGATCATAGCGTGCAGTTCCTACGATCAATTTAATTTTTTCCCCTCCATGGGGAGGGGAAAAACACACAGTGTTCTGTGTGTACAGGGCTCACTTCTCTCTTTCTGTAGATCATGGTGTACAGACTTGGTGTGCAGTTCCTACTATCAATTTAATTTTTTTACCCTCTATGGGGTCGAGTCAGAGCCAGGTGAGAATTCTCACACCTTTTTTAGGAGAGAAAAATTTTACACTTGGTAGACAATGACAGTCAATGGCAGTTTTCTCTCCTAAAAAAGGAGTGAGAATTCTAACCTAGCTCTGAATTAACCCCCATACATCTTTCTTTTTCTCTTCCTATTAACTACCCCATCTCTCTTTTTCTCTTTCCCCCATCCACCTCTTTTTACCTTTCACGCTTCTGTCCCAGCCTATCTGAATGACGGGGGTTGGGGGTGTGCATGCGGTGCTGGGGATGCTTCAGTGTGCGCTCTCTATTGAAAACAATGAGAGCCGTTTGCCAAATGACATACTCATGGCAAATGGCCCTCATTGGACTAGAGCCCGCGCATGCACAGAGGATGAGTTTGAGGAGAGTAAATAGCGGTGTTCCAGGGTGTTTAACACAGCGGGGCATTCCGATTCAGGATGCCCCGGGGAGGAAAAGCCATAGGGAGGCTGCCGGTGTGTTTTGTTCCACCTAAACTATAAATATGATGCTAACATCAAACACCTGAAGCCAGAAACTCTGAATAACAGAGCATTTAGACATCACTAGAAAGTTGTGCATAGAATACCACCCTTCCCATGTATCACTTCTATGTAGCAGTAGCCTGCTTCTTGCAGTACTCATTGTGGTCCCAAATCAGTAAAACAATCATCTGCAGATCATCTGAAGACTAACTGTCTCCAGTGAGGGATGGATCCCACCAAGTTGTCCTGGACAGGAGCACAGGAGCTTGGATATGAACCCATATTGTTTGATGTGTGTGGCTTTGGTAGTTGTTGCTAAGAGCTTTGTTGATAGGTCTATTTGCCTAGATAACAAAGTGATGGCGGCACCTTCTCTTGCTCAAATCATTACTAGTTATCGTTCGTAGTTGCAGGATTTGTATGCAGAATAAGTGGAGTGTTTTAGCTTTCACCATAGGGTAAATATTGTGCTACTGATAGCCATAGTGCCTAACCAAATATGCCTCCAGATACTGGCACAGAAGCGTTTGTACATGTCAGATCCCTCATCTCCACTTTGCCTGTAGGTATGTCAGCGCCGCCATTGCTGTTTAGTTTGTCTTATTTTAATGCTACATTTAAATTATGCTGACTAGGGACTGGGCCTTGTTCAACAAGAGTCATGTTTCTCTCAGTAAAGGTTTTATAAATGTAAATGAGGTATATGGGATTTGTAACATTTTTTATATCTAATCAGGCAGATAAAGTATCAGAAAGCTGATGTCAAACTCTGCATGTATATGAGCATTAAAGGGATATTTAAGGCAAAGCCAATTGTTAGTCCAATGTGTTGAGCTATGTTTGGCATGGTCCCAAACTCTTTTTCATTTTCAAATTGAAGAGGATATCAAGGATTACAGTTTTACCTTGTGATTTCTTTTCTGAAGCATGTGATCGTGGCCCCTGGAGCTGTGATGCTGTATAATAATCAGCATAATGTTGGCACTGGGAGCAAGAGCACTAGCTTGGAGGAGGGAGGGGGTTAGCTGGGCTTAATGGCAGTTCTGCTATCAATACGGGGGTGGGGTATGGACTAGCTCTTCAAGCTAGTATTGGTGGTCCACATCTGGATGGTGCTGGAGGGTCTGATGAGGAACGGTATTTCTAGGTGCTGAGCTGAGAGGAGGCGCAGAGCTGGAGGAACGCTTGACAAGGTAAGCCGCTGATTATTTGTTTTAACCTTGGCATATTCAGCCATGTGTAAAAAATGCTGTAAATTAGAAGCAGGTCATCTAAGCCACAATACCACACATCCCATATATTGCAGTTAAATAAGCAAAAGGGGGATGTGAACCTATCTTGTGGATTACTGGTAATTCTCCTTGCAGTGGACCAAAACCCAAGGCTGATGGCCCTGGAATCTATAAGATACCAGGGCTGCCTGATTCCCTACCCCTGAGGCATCCAGATTCGGGATTCCCCTGCTGTGTAAAACCCCCCAGGTCACCCAGTAAACTCACCTTCTCCCCGGATCCAGGCACACTCCATGTTAGAGGGTAGTGGGGATGTGGATTCGGCTCCGTTTGGCTAGACTCGGTTGGAACCGAGTCATAGACGAGTGAGCGCGAGTGGATCCGAGCACACTGATTGGATGTAAGGCTGCGCATGTGCCGTAGGACTGGGGAAACGTGAGTTAGACTGGGTGACCTAGGGAGGAGGGTTCACACAGCGGGGCTATTCATTCTCAATCATGTGACACAGAGGTCTTACAGCGGAATCACCCCCCCCCCCCCCCCCCCCCACAGTTGGGAGGCTCTACTGCTAAATCTGCTAGACCCGATCTTATGGTAATAACTGTGCATAAATATTATTTTGGTTGATGGATCAATTGATTTAAAACATGTTTTAACATTTACTTTAGAGTGAAGATGATAGATACGTGTTCATTGCTGAATGGTACGATCCGAATGCTGCTCTTCAGAGGCGGTATCAGTTCCTCTACTATCCTAAAGATGGATCCGTGGAAATGGTGAGAGATACAGAACCTACTTCTCAGAATGTCTTGCAGTTGTATAGTAAAAAAGAGAATTACTCAGAATTGTTAAAGAGGAATTCCAAGCCTAGTGTAATCCTGCAGCCCCACCCTCCCCCTGTGCCAATTTGGGCTTTAAAATAATAAAACAACTTACCTGATCAGCGCAATCCTCCCCTGATTCTGAAAGGGGGTAGGACTCTTAATGGCAGCCGTAGACTGAAGTGACAGTTGGACATGAGTGACACTGCTGCAAGGGATTGGGGGACAGACCTGCCACTCCATGCATTCTCTCCAAGATGGTTAATCCCATGCCCGAGACCGGACTTTAATTACAGCGCAAGTTTAAGTGAAGCAAAATGTAAACAATTGCCCAATCAGGTACTCTTGTCATGTTGGTCAGGGGCTGACAAGTCATAGGGAGAGCAGGGAAATTCCCAGTGGTACTCCCTGCTTTGGCGCTGGCTGAGTTGGTTGTAGGCCCCAGCACACTTCCCACTTCACCTGGAGCCTATGCTGGAGTTGACTCTCTTCTGTCTGTGCACCTAACTCCACTCCCTACCTCTTCAACCCCCCCCCCGTCCCTCTCACACTTGTACCTAGCCCCTGTGTATGCCCGTCCAACACACCCAGCCTGTGTTTTGCCCTTGCAATGCTATAGCCTAAGCATAATGGCTGTGGGGGCCATACTCATTCCTGCCAATTTATTTGACCCTACAGTACTAAAGGATCAGTAGTCCCTCCAGTGGCCATGTCCACTCCTGGCCATGAGCTGTCAATGCATTGCTATGGCCTTAGCTGTGGATCCCACCTGCGCCATGCCAGCATGTAAAACTTATTGGCCCCTATACCTTGTTTGGGACTAGTAAAAATAGTTTAAAAAAACCACACACACGTCCACAGTGAGCTCTGGTCACTGTAGTGACGGCTATGCTGGGCCTTGTCCAATTTACATGCACATGGTCCCCAGCATGTCTACGCCATGAGACTCAACCTCAGTATCACTGTTAGTAGAAGCACGTTTGCCCAGACTGTCCCTTTTAACTATCTATCGCCAAGTTAAATAAATTATATACTCAACTTTTTACACCCACAGAAGTTCCCCTAGATCTTCAATACTTTAAGATTTGGAAATATGCTGTCCACGCACCTACTCACTGTCTTATACAGAAGAAGTGCTGCTGAGACAGCACCTGGCATGCCCCTTCTGTTACAGTGAATAGAGCTGCAATCTCTATCTACTATGACTTAAACTGGACCAACAGCCTGGCACACTTGGAAAAGAAAGGTAGCAGCCATTTTGGATCTTCCACTTCCAACTGACAATGCACAGTAACAGGAAGCCCAGAAGCACTTCCTGTTTGCAGGTGGCCTGCAAATGCATGAACTGCCATCTTGTTTTTAAAATTGACCCCAGCAAGAGTTAAAACAAGGTAAATTAATTTTATGTGCTGCAATCTGGATTGCCCTGGGGAGGGATACATATTAGCACTGTTTGTTGTTTTGGTCTGGTTTAAATAATTTTTGACTGTTGGTCTGCTTTAATTGGTTTCGAGTTCCAACCAATTATATAGACAGCCCAGGGGGCCTTCACATATCTGGGGTGAATATGCTTTTTATTCCAACCTATATACATTCTGTAAAGTAAGACACATCAAAGCACCGATTAGGGTATATAAGATTCAGCCTTTTAAAATTCACTCTTGTTATGTTATGTATTTTTAAATGTCATTTATGTTAATAGCTTTGGCAGTAACCGTTCTACAGCTGTGAAAAATAGCTGCACAGTATGTTAAAAACATTTCCATCTCCAATATAAGAAAAGCTTCTGCCGTTCCACTTAGCTGCATTTGTATTGTTTGTGCAATTTTTATTTTATTCTCTACTCTGTGTACATGCATGGCTGCTGTGTGTTACTCTCTATTACCATAATAAAAGCTTTAGCTGCCATCAGTCAGACACAGTATTTTCTGACTCAATACTTAGATATCAGACTTTAAAGGACTTCTGTGGGTAAAATAAACACCACCTATACTCATCTTACTCCCAGTAAACCTGCTGCTCTAGCTGAAAGCAAAAAAGGTCTCACTCTTTATTTATCTTCTACCTTTATTAGCTGTGTGTTGCCTGGCTCCAATGTTGAGATAACAGCATGGCCAGTCTGGGTATGTTCCCTGCCTTTAAAGTGGACCAACACCCAGGACATCCCGAGATCGGGATGTCCTGCGGGGTGAAACCCCCCCAAAACCCCCAAAAAACCTTACCTTATAGCCCCTCTAGACGTGCGCGCGCCCTGTAAGAGTGACATGCAGGAGGCGGCTGCGGACGCGCTGTCTTGTCCGTCGCTGTCACCCGCTTATCCGTCGGCGGGGATTGGCTGCAGCGGTCACGTGGGAGCGTGGTGAGGTGAGTTTTTGGGGCTTTCTGGGGGGTTTCACACAGCGGGGCACCCCCAATCGGGGTCCCCCCCCCCCCCCCCCGAAGTGGACCAAAACCCAGGATAGTCAAAATCCTGGGTGTTGGTCCCCTTTTAATTGTTGACTCCCTTGTGACATTGTGCTGGTGAGTGTACTTGAGTTTCAGCTTGAGGGGCAGCGCAGGTGGTACTGTATACAGAATAAGGGAGTCATTTATGAGCTCTTGTTTTTGAGGAACTTTTATAGCACAACTGCAGGAAAAGGTATTTGTTACACCATTGCATTGGGCTACGTTTGGCACTTTCCTAAACTGTTTTCCATTTTTAAATTGAAGAAGAAATGGCCGAGATATCGAGGTTTACAGTTTCACGTCACGGTTTCTCTTCTGAAAAAGTGGCCGTGGCCATTGGATCTGTGATGATGCATAATAATCAGCATCATGGGCGGGTTCTGCGCTGACAGCAGTGTGATGAACCTGGAGAAGGAGGCGGAGGTAGGGACGAGAAGAGGGAGGAACCAGCAATCATGTCCCTCTTTGCTGAGCTGATTGGGGAGGGGATGAAAAAGAGGGTGTCATCGGCTGAACCTGTAAACTAAGTGCCAAGTGTAGCCTGATGCACTGGTCTAACAATTACCTTTGCCAGCAGTATCACTTTATTTACTGTGGACCAAAACCCATGAAGATTGGCCCAGGAATCTATAAGATTCCCAGGCCATTTGATTGCCCTGCTGTGTGAAACCCCCCCAGGCCGCCCATAAACAAAGCATCTTTCCCAGTCCAACAGCGCATGCGCGAATCATGGGTCATTTCTAGGCATTTGTGAATGGCTGGGCCGTCACAGCTCCTGAACAAAGTGGCTCCAGTGGATTTGAGCGCGCTGATTGGACAAGCGGACATACATGCGTCATAGGACTAAGAAGAGGTGAGTTTGTTCGGACAACCTGGGGGGTTTCACATAGCGGGACACCCCTGATCGAGGAGCCTTGGGTGCTAGGACCAAAACCCAGGAATTTATGTATTTTATGTTTTTAGTCACTTTTTATTCTTTCCCCCACTGGGCTTCAACTCTGTTGAGGACTGCCATCTTGCCTCAGAAGCATTACATACTAAGGAGAGGGGGCAAAAGTACAGGGGAAGGGCGTGTTATAGCTGTACTTTGCACAGACAGAGCAGAGCAGGAGTCAGGAAAAGGACAGAAATCCCAGAATGCAAAGCGGCACAGTCAGAAGACACTTCCTCTGTCTGCAGGCAGCCTGAGACTCCATGGGCCACCATCTTGGGTGTTTACATGCTCAGAAAAGGCAGTAGATGCAGGTAGGATGATATTTAATGTGGGCAATCTGTATGTGCAGGGTGGGGAAAACGTATAAGATGGGTCCTTATTCAGGATGAAGGTCTGGTTTAAAGTGGACCAACACCCAGAATTTTGACTATCCTGGGTTTTGGTCCACTACGGGGGGGCACCCCGATTGGGGGTGCCCCGCTGTGTGAAACCCCCCAGAAAGCCCCAAAAACTCACCTCACCACGCTCCCACGTGACCGCGCCGTCCAATCCCCACCGACGTCCAAGCGGGTGACAGCGACGTCCGCCGCCGCCTCCCGCACGTCACTCTTACTGGGCGCGCGCCCGCGCCGGCCATTCACAAACGCCCGGCGCGGGCGCGCGCACGTCTAGAGGGGTAAGGTTTTTTGGGGGTTTTGGGGAGGTTTCACCCCGCGGGACATCCCTATCTCGGATGTCCCACGGTGAGGGAGGTGATCGGCCCGGGAATCTTATAGATTCCTGGGCCGATCACCCCTGGGTGTTGGTCCACTTTAAGAACCTGCCCCCTTATGTGGTTCATTGGCTCTATGTTTGAAAATGGATAGGATCACTAATGGCCTAACTAAATACATTCTGACAAAAATATCAACATGCCCACCATCAGGGCTGTACAGACATGAATTCAGACAGGGTAGTGTTCTTGGATGGTATGTATGGCAATTCAAATTTTTTAAAAATGGGGCTTTTCAGAGTAGGTATGATTGCCAGGATGTTACCAGGAGCTTAGGCACCAAGGATGCTACATGACACTGGGGGGGCTTGGATAATATGTAGCGTCCCTATGGTGACAGGAGGAATGCCGGTAGACCTAGAATGTTATATAGGATCTTTAGCCACTAAGTAATGGGGCAGTAGTCAAGATCAGGAGGACCACAGGGTATTAGAAGAAGCTCCTCGCGTGGTTTGGGTAGCCTCAGGGTTGTAAACACTGCATGTTAGACTGCACCCTTTAATGGTATGGAGGCAATATAGTAGTATGAGAGGGAAAGAGGGGGACCTTGCCAGTTTGGCCAGGTGGAGACCATCATAATAACTGGGGAAAAGCTAGAGCTTAGTATTTTATTCCACTATTTAATTTGTGACATCCCCTGTGCTAGTATAGTATAGACAGATTTTCATCATGGGTTATGAGATCAGGGCCGGCTCCAGGTTTATGTGGGCCCTTGGGCTGCATGGTCTCAGTGGGCCCCTTTGTGGTGAAGAGTCGCATCACATCACTGAGGGACGTTCCAAATCTGGATGCCCCATAAGGATTATGCTATAGAGTTTTGGTCTACTTTGAAGCGCACCAAACCCCTTTAAACCTGACCTCAGACTCTAAATGAATCTAGATCTGAATTCCACCCCCCCCCCCCTTTGTACATTACCTTCCTCAAACTGGTGAATGCACTGTGGGATTGCCATTTTGAGTTAAGGGCCAAACCAGGGGGGTTCTTTCACAAACAGCTGGGATGGGCAACTGGAACAAAACTAGGCACTTCTTCCCCTGGAATATAAATTGGGATGCCCCGTTGTGTGGAACCTCGCCATTCTAGGAGATGTTGGCACCAGCTGTGGCGGTGCCCTCTCAGTCCAACGCCGGTCAAACGTCGTTGCACACCCGAAAGGCCAGTCCTGTCAGTGGGCCTCCAAGAGAGTAGGGGCCCCCGGCAGCTGCCCCTCCTTGTCGGGTGCTGACGCCAGCCCTGCATGAGATGACCATACTTACCTTGCCTTGATCTAACAGCCGCTTTGCTTGAATGGACATACAAGCTCCATGGTTGTCATAAGGGTATGTTGTATCTCCCTATTAATGGAGTCATTCACATGGGGTCTGGCAACCTCTGTGGCCCCAGCTGTCAGTTTGACATCTCTGTTTTCAATTCAAGGTTCATTTTAATTGAAGTTCTGGTCCATTTTGATTTATACATATACTGTGAGGCGTTCGGATAGGCTTTCCTGTAAGGCACAGCTGTTACTAGATGGCATTGTTAGTCCTTATAAATACACTGGCAATCTGGCAGGAAGCAAGGAAAAAGCCTCCAGCGATGCATGCTGTAAATTGTGCCTCTATGGGAACATGCTTGCAGCTGTGTCCTGTTTGAGATGGACAAAACATTGGACACATTTTGGGCAGGGGTCTCAGTTTATGCCTGCATCACCCGCATAATTATTGTTCTAATGATAGTCATTGAAATGATTGAGCTGCCTTTAATTTGGCCTAGCACAATTCGCAGAATCACTTCCTGGTCTAGTGCAAAATGTACTAGACGATGGATTCTTATGTTATGCATCCTAACCTGTTAAATTCTGAATAGCAGACTGACAGCTTGGATACAGGGGGTCTCTAAAGTCTCTCTTTTGCTGGACCCCCTTGGTATGCGGACTTCTGATTTAGGTACTACGTAGGACCAGGAATTGGAAGTAAATGGGGACAAGTCTAGACCAGATAACTGGAAAGCAGTGAAATATTTTTTTTGTTTATTGGATGCTTTTATTCAAGTTGGCTAATGAATGTTTGGTTCCCTGATTTTGACTCACATGTTTTTCAAGGTTTTAGGTGTAAAATTTAAATGCATTTTAATTTATCCATTATTAAACTGGAGTCAGCATTAGCTCCTCAGCTGAAATTTCACTCTGCATCTGAAAAGTATCGTGGCGGTAAGCAGGAGCCATAGTATCTACTTTCCCCTTCTCTATTGGACATTATAGAACACAGCCCCAGTATTCCATCCATACACAGCTGTGTTTGTTATTTTTCCATTGCATCACTTTGGACATAATCAATTGCGCAAAGGTTTTATTTCAAGTATACAGCATGTCCTGTTCCAGAAGATATTCCTTACACTTGGGTTATACATCCAGTAGATGGCGCTGGACTACAGAGACAGAAAAGTGGCTCCTCCCGGCCCCATATATACCAGGGACCTCCCACAAAATCCCCAGTTCTTCTCTGCAGTCCTGGCTGCGATGACTAGAAGATGGCTCTCTCTACTCGCAGGTGAGCGGGGCTTAGTAGCCTGCCGCCCTGTAGGACTATTCCCTCCCGTTTCCTTTTACTGCCTCCCAGCTCAGGCTACTCTGGTTCGGGTGAAGGTAGGCAACACCGCTGTCAGGTGCTAAAGAGCGCTGCTCCAACCGCAGTCCCCCACCAAAGGGTAGGCGGTATAGGCCCATGGTGAGCCTTATGGGATGCCCCTCCCGCGTCTTATGCCCCTCGCCCCCTGTCCCCGCAGTTGGCTTCCTTTAGGCTGGCCGTCGCTGGTTTCTTTTGCCGCCGCATGCTTGTACTACGCTCCGCGGTCGGTGGCGGCATCGCCTCAGGCGCTGCTGCGCCATCATTGGCTGGCCTTGTCAGGTGGGCGCGTTTTCGCCCTCTTCGTGGGGGGAGTGCCTTGCGGCTGACGCGTTCTGCATCACTGTCTCCGCGGTCCGCCCCTCGAGGTATATGCGGGCGCCATTTTAGTTCTCTGCTGCGTGTGTCTGGCGTCTCCCTATTGCGGTCTGTAAGTGCCCCTGCGGGCTGATTTATTTTGTATTTCTCTGTATTGCATGTTGCTTATGGGATCTTTTTGCTTATGTCTTGCAGGCGGGTCAAACTTTGTGGTTTCTCCCGGTCCTATCCCCTCTATTTAGTGTTAATCTTATTGGAGGGCTATTATATTCCCTTACTCCCACTTCCCTAGCGGGTTATTGGGGCATCCCGGGTTGCTATTTTTAGCGTCAATCCCTATTGGCCTGTTGTGCCGTGATAATCACCATATGGAGGCTTCTCAGGATAATGTGCTCGGGGTTTCTTCAGGACAAGCCTGGCTGCGTGTGGGGTATGCCCTATAAGTGATGATGTCAGGGTGTGTGTACCCTGCGCCCAGCAGACGCTTGCGCTGCAGTCTGGGTTACCTGTGGCTGGGCCTAGTGCTGCGCCTCCTCTGGCTTCGCCTACCCCCCCACGCTTACATCTGACTCCCAGTGAAGGGCATACCAGTGGGGAGTCTCAACCTGATTTGGCTGCCCAGGTAGCCAGCATTGAAAGGCCTATTGCCGGGTCTGGTCCGCGTAAGGCTCCTGCCAAGCGGCGGCATCTGGTACCCGGTGTTACTCTCTTTCCTGTGGAAGCTGAGGAGTTTTTTGATATTACTGGATATACCCCCCTGGAAGAAGGGGAATTATTCTCTGATTCAGAATCATCTGAGAATCAGCCTAGGGGTTATGCTGAGTCTGGGTCTGACCCATGGGCTTCAGATGATGCTGACAGACTTTTGGCTCACATTTTTGAAGTGTTCTGTATCTCTCCTCCTGCCGTGGCCCCGCGGCAGCAGGGGGAGCTGTTTCATACTGTTAAACCACGCTTGGAGTTTCCTGAACAAACTCACTTTAATAATCTGGTGCTCAAAGAGTGAGAACGGCCTAGCCGGCTTCCCGGGGTAGCAAAGAGTTGGGATAAGAGGTATCCCTTTCCTGCTGAGATGGTTAAACATTGGTCCTGTCCTCCCGAGGTGGATGCACCAGTTCTGCGGTTGTCTAACACATCCGTCATGCATTCCCCTGACTCTACTACACTGAGGGATGGGGAGGACAGGCGCATTGATCAGCTGGCTTGCCATGCCTTTGCCTGTGTGGGGACCGCGCTCCGTCCGGTCTGTGCCTCTGCTATAACGGCTGTTGCTATTAAAAGCCTGCTCAGGGGTCTCTTAGATGGGGCCCCTGACAATGCTGGTAGTGAAGAGTATAGAGCTCTTCTGCGTTGTGAAGAATTTGTTGCATATGTTCTCTCTGCATTGGATGATACCATTAGAATGTGTGGCAGGGCTTCTGCCTTGTTGGTGGCGATACGCCGCTCGGTCTGGCTGTGCCAGTGGGCAGCTGACAACGCTGCCAAAAAGGCTCTCACTGGGTTTCCCTTCAAGGGGCTGCGCCTCTTTGGGGAACGTTTGGACTTGTTTGCTAAAGGAGGCAAGTTACCTCAGCGTAGAAGGCAGCCCCGGTCCTTTCGAGGTTCAGGTGCCTTTTCTCCTTCCTTCAGGGGCTCCAGAATTGGACGGGGAGCTTCCTTTGCTGGAGCCCGTGGAGATTTTTGGGGCAGGGGCAGAGGACGTGCCGCCCTTGCCCTCCTGGGGTCTCAAGACTAAGTCCTCCCCCAAGCCCTCTCAGGCATGAAGGGGCGCCCTCACCCATCCGGATGGGGGGACGGCTTCGGCTCTTGGCTCATGTCTGGAGGCGTCATGTCTCAGACCGGTGGATTCAGGAGGTAGTGTCCTCTGATTACAAGATAGAGTTTGCAGCCTTACCGACCCAAGATTCATCAAATCTCGGTTAGCTCAAAACCCCTTGTCAGCTCAGTGTCTCTCCCTGGCTGTCCAAGGCCTTCTAGATCTAGGTGTCATCTGCCGGGTGCCCTTGAAGGAAAGGGGCAAAGGCTATTATTCCAGTCTTTTCATTGTGCCCCAAAAAGGATGGGTCCATCAGACCTATCCTGGATTTAAAGCTTCTCAACAAATTTGTCAGATTCAGACACTTTCGCATGGAGACTCTGTGCTCAGCTGTGACTTTCCTACGCCCAGGGGACTTCATGATCTCTGTAGACATCAAGGATGCTTACCTTCACGTACCTATCTTTCCAGGTCATCAGAGATTCCTCAGGTTCGCTCTGGAGGATCAGCACTACCAATTGGTGGCCTTGCCCTTCGGTCTCACCTCGGCTCCCAGGGTGTTCACCAAGGTGCTGGCAGGAGTGATGGCCCTGCTGAGATCTCAGGGCATTCGCATTCTTCCCAACCTGGACGACATGCTTATTGCTTCTCAGTCCTTCCATCAGGCAGAGCTGGACACTCAGCGGGTGGTGTCCACACTGGAATCATTCGGCTGGGTGATCAATCTTTTCTGGGCATGATTCTGGATTCAGCTCAGGTCAAGATCTTTCTTCCTCAGCAGAAGGTGGAGGTCCTTCAAGAGAAAGCTCAGCTCCTGCTGTCTTGTCCTCATCCATCCATCAGGCAGGGAATGCAGCTAGTGGGCCTGATGGTGTCCTGCTTCGAGGCGGCTCCACCCACTTAACCCCACGCTTGAGGGTTCGGGCTGTTCAGGTCTGCTCGGACAACCAGATGGCGGTTGCCTACATCAATCATCAGGGAGGGACCCGGAGCAAGAGGGCCCTCAAGGAAGTGTCCCTGATACTGTCCTGGGAGGAGGAAAATGTTCCCTGCATCTCAGCTGTGTACATCCCGGGGGTGGAGAATCTGGAGGCAGACTCTCTGAGCAGGGGGACCTCTCGTCTGGGAGAATGGTCCCTCAGCAGCAGAGTGTTTCGCTCCCTGTGCCACCGCTGGGGTCAGCCGGATGTGGATCTGTTTGCGTCCCCTCACAATCACAAGCTTCCAGTCTTTGTCTCTCTGTCCCAGGATCCTTTGGCCTTGGCCACGGATGCGCTGGCAATGTCTTGGACGAGGTTCCAGCTCCTGTATGTGTTTCCCCCGTTTCCACTGCTGGGCAGGGTGCTGCGCAGGATAGTTCAGGAAGGGGTGCCAACCATCCTGGCGGCCCCTTGTTGACCTTGAAGAGTGTGGTTCGCAGACATCATGCAGTTGGCAGTAGATCAGTACGCCCTGCCACGGGTTCCAGATCTGCTCACTCTGCCACCCCAATTTACAAACGCTGGCTTTGACGGTCTGGCTGTTGAAACCTCCATCTTGATGGAAAAAGGGCTGCCTGCCTCGGTGGTGAATACCATGATCAGGGCTAGAAAGAGGTTCTTTCTTCCATCTATTACAGGGTTTGGCGTACTTACATTGACTGGTGCGAATCCCACTCGCTTCCCTGTCCTGTGTTTTTTATTCCTAGGATTCTGGAGTTTCTCCAATATGGTTTGGATCTGGGTCTTCAGCTCAGTACTCTGAAAGGCTATGTTTCTGCTTTGGCTATTTTTTTTCCAAAGATCCTTTGCTCAGCATCCCCTGGTCAAGATCTTTTTCCAGGGGGTTACTCACGTGCGTCCCCCACGTAAGCCTATGTTACCAGTCTGGGACTTGAACTTGGTCTTATCTGCCCTGCAGGGGTCTCCCTTTGAGCCCTTGCAAGGGGCCCCTTTGTCCATTCTTACTCTTAAGGTGGTCTTTTTGGTGGCTATCACTTCTGTTAGGCGTGTTTCTGAGTTGGCGGCGCTTTCCATCAAGCCTCCTTATTTTGAGAGACACCAGGACAAGGTGGTTTTCGTTTTAAGACAGATTTTCTGCCTAAGGTTGTTTCTGCCTTTCATCTTAATCAGGCCATTGTTTTGCCTTCTCTGTGTCCTAATCCCAGTAACCCTAAGGAGAGGGTTTTACATTCTTTGGACATAGTCAGAACTCTGAAATTCTATTTGGTGGCTACCGAATCCTTCAGGAAGACTGATGCTCTTTTTGTGCTTCCGTCTGGACCTAAGAAAGGTCTGGCTCCGGCTAAGTCCACTATCAGCAAGTGGATACGTCAGGCTGGGATACAGGCCTACTCTGCTAAGGGGAAGAAGCCTCCCTTCCACCTTACTGCTCATTCTACTCGTGCTATTGGTGCCTCTTGGGCTATTCAGCACCAAGCTTCTGTTGAACAAGTTTGCAAGGCCGCTACTTCTGTTCATACTTTTTCAAAGTTTTACAAGGTTGATGTTAGGGCCTCAGCTGATGCTGCTTTTGGCCGCAAGGTTCTGCAGGCGGGAGTGGTTTAAACTGTCTGCTGTTACTTTTGGGGATCCCACCCTACCTTACAGACACTGCTATTGGATGTCCCAAGTGTAAGGAATATCTTCTGGAACAGGACGTACTGTATACTTAGAATAATACAATTCTGTGATTACTCACCTGTAGAATTGGTATTATATGTATGCAGCACGTCCTGTTCCACCCCACCCTTGTTATCATTATCTTTAGGTACCTCTTTATGGTGATTGTTCTTATGTTCAAATTTTCATATAATGGTTATAGTTCTCCTGGTCTCATTTTAACTGCTTTTCAATACTGGAGATTTTGTGGGAGGTCCCTGGTATATATGGAGCCGGGAGGAGCCACTTTTCTGTCTCTGAAGTCCAGCGCCATCTACTGGATGTATATCCCAAGTATAAGGAATATCTTCTACAGGACGTGCTGTATACATATAATACCAATTCTACAGGTGAGTAATCACAGAATTGTATTTTTTTCACTAAACATGAAATAACAAAAATAGGTGCACCAATAATAATATGCGTCGCATAACCAACTACTGTACAAGCAAATAAATATCAACAGATTTGTCTTATTTACACTATATCTAAAGAACATAGCTAGGGGCTTCCATATTGACCAGATAGCTGATTATTTATAGATGCTCCCAAAGTCTTAAAGTGGACCAACACCCAGCAGGATCGGCCTGAGAATCTATAAGATTCCCAGGCCGATCCAATCCCTCCCATCCAAAATCAGGATGCCCCGCTGTGTGAAACCCCCCAGAACGCCTGCAAACCTTACCTGAATCCCGGTCCAACAGCACATGCGCAGGCCTTGGCCGCATCTCACGCTTCTCTTTAGCAGGACGCGTGTCCCTGTTAGAGCGAAGCGCGAGATGCGGCTGCCAGCGGGCTCAGAGCTGCTGAGGTAAGACGTCGCTTTGATGCGCATACCTCAGCGGCTCTGAGCGCGCTGATTGGACGAGCGGCCGCACATGCACTATAGGAGCGGGGTGAGGTGAGTTGATCTGGGGGTTCTGGGGGGTTTCACATAGCGGGGCACCCCCGATCGGAAGTGGACCAAAACACAGGATAGTCAAAATCCTGGGTGTTGGTCCACTTTAAATTGATGCCCCCCCCCCCCCCCCAATTTTATTTTTCCAAGTATACAGCACGTCCTGTTTCACTGAATTCTCTTACGCTTGGGATATCCTTCCATGAGGTGGCGCAGTGGACTGCAGAAAAGACTTCTCCCAGCCCTATAAAAGGACAGGAACCTCCCACAAATTTCCAGTTTTCCTTCTGTAGTCTGGACTGCAAAGATAGAAGATGGCTCTCTATATTACTCAGGTGAGCAGGGCTTATCAGCCTGCGGCCCTGCAGGACTATTTCCACCGGTTCTGGACCCACTGCCTCCCAGCCTCGGCTGCCTGGTTCGGGTGAAGGTAGGACAGCGCCAGGGTCAGGTGCTGGAGGAGCGCTGCTCCAACCGCAATCCCTGTACCTACAAGGTTAGGTGGTTCAGGCTTATGGTGAGCCTTGTAGGATGCACCTTCCTGCCTTATTATTATTTTTGTATTGAGTAGAAGGTGTGGACTTTTTCAACCCACTTTAAATGAATGGCCATTTCCATAAACGTCATATAACTTACCCCAGTTCATGATAAATAGAATCTAACAGAAAATGTAAATAGATCCGTACCTATACCCCAATGTATTGAAATGCAAATCAAATCCATAACAAAAATGATAAAAGATATGTGTACCCAACAGAAACGTAATTTGAAAAAATAACAAAAATATAAAAATAAAAGTAATGAGATTAAAATATATATGAATGCAAATTCACTGGGGGTGGGGCCTAATTAGAATACAATTCAAATAAGAAATATTAAATGTGGATTAGGAGGTGTATATAAGTGCTGTTTTTTATGAGGGTCAGTTTTAATGATGGATGTACTTTTAAAGCAGAACTTAAGTCACAAGGTACCCCCCCCCCACAGCCCTACCACCCTACCCTGGCACAGGGGGTATTAAAGAAACACTTACATACTTACTGCTCTTCTGGCGCTCAGGATCCTGGTGGCCTCCATCTTAAATGTAAGCACAGAGCCGCATCCCCCGGCTCCATGTGCTCCCACAGGAGCAACCCAGGGTATGGCGCTTTGTGTCATTCTCTGCAGAGGCCACACCGCGTCCAGAAAAGCAGCACTGGCTCGGGGATCAGGTAAGATTTTTTTTTAAACCCCCCCCATGTCTCCAGGGTGTGACTGAAGTTCCGCTTTAATAATGATCGTAAAGCAAAGCAGAGCAATGCAAAACACAAAATACAAAACATAAAAAAAATGTTGTAATAGAAATAGTGAAGGATTGGAGGAGGTTGAAAATTACAGACCCACTTCCCCAGGGTTCATGAAATAACTTCTTCAATATATTTCTTGTTCTGTGGACATAAAAGTCATCTTGCAAGGTACAATACATAATAGGGATCACCTTTACATGTTTTAATTTCCTTTTTACTGGGCCATCTTCTCACATCAGATACGTTGTTATTCCTACAGTATGATTTAAAGAACCACCGCATCTTCCTAAGAAGGACTAAATATGAAGAACTACGCAAAGAAGACTTATTTGTTGGCAACAAAATTAATGTATTTTCCCGTCACCTTCACCTAGTTGACTATGGAGATCAATATACGTCCCGCAGGCTTGGCAGTAGAAAAGAAAAGTAAGTTTGATTTTCGTCCAGCTTCCACCCAAATTTCCCATTTTCATTCCTGTGCTCATGTTAGGCATCAGAAGATGAAATCGGCTTATTGCACAAATCCTGTTTTGCTTTTCACATTCCTAGCGAGTTGGGTCAGTAAGTTACTTTTTTGCACATAGGCATTTTTTTTCCAAACAAAAGAAACTGAAAGTGCTTAAAGGGGAAATTGTTTTCCTCACCAGAGGCAACACATTCTTTAAGCTTTGTTGTGAGAGCTTGATGCTATGAAAGAGGGATAGGAGTACCTGGCTTTAATGTTAAGATTTGATGCATATCAGTCAGATTTCATATTTGCAGAATTGTTTGGAATGTGTTTTATTAAAAAAATTGCATATTTTATTTTGACGTAATTTGATTTTTTTTTATGAAAGTAAAGTTTGAGTCAAAGCCTAGCCTCAGGCAAAACTTTTCGATAGGTCTCAGAGCCACAGAAATGGACATTTTATTGATGCACACTTGGAGCCCTGGAAGGCACTGGGTGCAGCGAGATGTTCATTTTATGATGCTGGCTAGTTGCTATACAGCAATAGTAATCGCCATCGCTGCAAAAACGCTGCTTTCGTGCCTTTTTCAGGGCGAGTGGAATAGCCCCGCAATCGCCCCACCAGTATGTGAAAGTGCCCATAGATTTCTATGTGCAGCGTTTCACTGGCAATTTGGGGGTAATTGAAATCGCCTCGCCCCAGTGTGAAAGGAGTCTTAGGGAAAGTCTAAAAATGTACTTCGGGTCTTAGCGTGATGCCTCCCTGCTCCCAGGACAAGTGTTTGTGAACGCTTCTTTGGCCTACAATGGGCCTCAGATATTGTGATTGTTCCACAGCTGGTGTAGATGGTTTAGCATGTTCCTGGATGGGAAAATCATGCCTTAAAATAGCCCTCCGGAGGATTTGGTGTTAGCGGCAAAATTCATCCTGGTATAGATTTATTTTAAGCTTATTTTAATCTGGGTTTATTCTCTCGATAATTCAAACCTTACCAGACACAGAAAATCTAAATAAAACTGTTTCCTCTTGTGTGTGGAATAAACTTTTGGTGGACGCACTGCCAAATTAGATCTGCATAGGCAGGGGTGTACATAGGTTTCACAGGGCCCCATAGCAAAAAAGGGGATGGCCCCACCCCCCAAAAAGGGCTTACCGCCCCCCCCCCAAAAAAAAGGAGTGGAAAAGACTCCAGGGCCAGGAGAAACCCTCCCCGGGGATATCCTGATTTAAAAGGCTCCACTGTGTGACACCCCCCCAGGGATTGCCCATAATCCTACCTTCACTCCTCAATTTCACAGTGCATGTGTGGGCCTGGGGCAGCAGCCGGAGGATTATGTTCTTACCCTCGCCAGGCATTTTGTGCACAGTCAGTGTGAGGCGCTCAAAGGTCAATTTATTCATCAATGTTTCCTGAATGCTGATTGCGGGAGTGCTTGTGCATGTGTCATGGGAGCGAGGACTGGAATCAGACTTTGGATGACCATGGGGGCTCACAAACAAAGGAAATCCCAAATCAAGTCTGTGGTCTGATTGGAATTCTAAGCAATGTGGGTCCTAGTGAGGTCAGTTTCCTCCCAGGGAAGTGTTTTGGCACTGTTGGCTCGGAGCACTAGGGGTCAGAGTTGTAGGGCGGAACTAAGATGTCCGAGCCTTGTTTCCTCGAGTGCTCTATGCACAGTTTGCCGGGGGAAACAATACAATGGCATCTTAGTTCTGTCTTTCAGAACCTACAGCTCTGGCCCCTGTGGCTCACAGCAGACAGGGGCCAATATGCATACTGGGGCTCATCAATCCAGGTGTTTTTGCCCTAGATGCTGCAAGATGGGATGGATGGGCAGCTTGCTTGGGGCCCCTTCCTCCCATGGGCCCAGTAGAAGCTGCTTCCCCTGCCTTTATGGTATGTACATCCCTGTGCATTGGGATTCACGTATTGTACATTGACCGTTTACTGTATATTGGGCTATAGGTAGGAAATGATAAATTTGTGTGTATTAACTTTTAATACCTATTTATTAAATGTTTTGTTTTATAACATAGAAAACCTTTTTTTCTCCATCTATATTTTTCAGAACTCTGGCTATGATAAAACCCGATGCTGTGACCAAAATGGGTTCAATAATTCAAGCAATTATGGATTCAGGATTTAACATCACAAAGGCAAAAATGGTTCAGCTTTCTAGGTATGTTCCTGCTTTAAGCAAATATGACACCATAGAACCGGAGTATATTGTCTGTCAATCTACTAGGGAGATCCAGATACTTGCTTTGTCAGGGATACCTGCCTATATCCTAGTGGTAGTCCAGTAGTTCTCAAGCTCTCATAGCAAGACAAAGCAGCCAGGAACATTGTGAAACACTACGGAAAAAAATGATAAAACAGGGCATCTCTAACCCAACAGATAGACATACTTGACCAGAGGGGCATGGCCAGCCACAAAAACGGTAGATACACATATCCCTAGGGGCACAGCCAGGCCACAAACTCCATCTAGCTAGCAGGTGATCCTAGTGAGTCTAGAGGCCAATTTTTTTATCCCTGTTGTAGAGTGTTCTATATTCCAAGTGTGACATACACTCCGCTTCAATACCTCTTGACAGTTGGGTTATTCTCCAGTAGAGGGGGAACTTCTGCAGAGATGAATGCAAAAATAAAAGGAGCCCCTCCCGTTCCATAACTACCTGGGACCTCCCACCAATTCCCCAGTTGTCTTCTCTGCAGGGAGCGAGCAAGACAGAAGATGAAGGCTTCTCTTACTTGCAGGTAAGCCGGGCTCGCGCCCGGCCATTTTTGTCCCTATTGCTGCCAGGACCCTCCTAAATTGTCCCTGTGTTGAGCTTCCCAGCTTCGGCTGCGGGTCCTTGGTAAAGGTAGGAGCACCCTTTGGGTGCAGTAAGAGCACTGCTCCACCGTGAGACCCCACCATGGGGTAGGCGGTTATCCAGGTTTTGGTGATCCTGGTGTGGGATGCCCCGTCCCGCTAGGCTTAGGGCCGGATTCTGGCAGGGTTCCCCCCCTTCCGGGTCCCTTACTCTCCTGCGGGGGGGGGGGGGGGGGGGCGCTGACTACCTGACCTTTATTTTCAGTGTGTGTGTTTGATCATTGTGTATGCGTGTGTATTAACGTTCGGCCCGCACGCTCTTTTGCGGCGGCGGGCCGGTTCTCTTATGGTCGGCTCCGCGGCCATATTGGCCGGGGAGCGCGACCTTCTACTTCCCTCAGTGAGGGGGGGGCGGGGGCTGGCGCTCTCCCGTGCCGACGTCGGCCCGCTCCCCTTGGCGTCGTCAGCCGGCTCCAGCCCTATCGGCTGGAAGCGCGGCTTGGGAGTGAATCCCGCGTCAGAGGGGGGCGGGGCCATGTGCTGGCGCGCTCCGCGCTGGCCCGCCTCCTTGACCCTCTCCACGAATGGACGCCATCTTCTGCCCGTGAGTGCCCCATACAGGCTCCCTTAGCTGGATACCTAGGCTTATGCTCTTCCTTGCGGTACATGTCGCCGGGCGTTATTGTGCCCGTGGGCTACATACATCTGGGGCACATGTGTGTGTGTGTGTGTATATATATATATATATATAGTTGTGTGTGTGTCTATATGCCTTTTATTTGCTCTGTATGGCTGCTTGGCGCTATAGACGTGATAATTATATATACATAGTCATATACCTGTATATGAATATTTCGACTGTGTGACTGTAATATCTAATGCTAGGGCATCCCTTACTATGCTCTGCTCTGCTCTTATGTGGCCTGTTTTGTGTGTTACAGGTGTTCCTGTATAAGGGCATTTTAAGGGGTCTCTCCTGGTCCTGGGGTCCCTAGATATAAATATTGTCCACCCCAAAAATCCTCCCACCGGGACTTTTAAGGGGCATCCCGGGTTGCTTATGCGTAATCCCCTACGGTCTTGCGACTGACCACAAAAATTCACCATATGGAGGCTCTGCAGGATACCAGGCCCGGGATCCCTTCGGGACAATCCGGGTCATGTGTGGGGTGTGGGGTATCCCTTACGGGGGAGAATGTGCTGATCTGTATACCATGCGCACAAAAGGCCATAACACGGCAGTCTGGTACCCAGCCTTCTGGGTCGGCTCCTCCCGCTTCATCGCCTTCCCCTCCCCACCTGATCTGTACCCCAAGTGACATTGGTACTAGTGGGGAGTTGCTTTCTCATGTTTGAGCTAGGTTGGCCAGCATAGAGAAAATGATTGCTAGCACGGTGGGCAAGAAGCCCCAGGCTAAAAAGAGACAGTTGTCGTCGGCCCAGCCCTTGTGGGACACTGACGATGAGTCCGGTGAATTGTCCGATTATTCCCCGCTAGAGGAGGGGGAATTGTATCAGGATTCAGAGGCTGACTATGGTCAGTCTGGGAATTCCAATGTCGGGCAGGCGCTGGGGGATGCCGTTGATACGGCCACTGTTTTGTTACATTTATTGGAGGTGTTGGATATTGATCCACCTGAGGTGCCCCCTCTTAAGAAGGGGAAAGTTTTTGGGGCCTACAAGCCCCGTCTGGAATTCCCTACCCAGGGTCATTTTGATGCGCTGATACTTAGGGAATGGGAGAGGCCCAGTCGGCTCCCTGGTGTGCCTCAGGGATGGGATAAGAAGTATCAAGAAGGTCAAGCGCTGGTCTTCTCCTCCCGAGGTCGACGCGCCTGTGTTAGGTTTGACCAACTCTTCAGTACTGAACACCACTGACGCCTCCTTCCTTAAGGATGGCGAGGACAAGCGCCTTGATCAGATGGCGTGCCACGCATTTGCCAACGTGAGCTCGGCCCTGCGGCCGGTTAGTGCATCTGCCCTGGTGTCGCTTGCTACCAGGTCTCTTATCAGGGACTGGCTGAATAACGCTCAGCTGGATCCAGCTAGCGCTGAGTTCGCTATACTTAAGAAGTGAGAATTGTTCATGGATTTTGTCATGGCTGCGATGGAAGACTCCATTGTCTGTCGTTTGTAGTAGGACGTCAGCCTTGCTGGTGGCCATGCGCAGACTGGTCTGGCTCCGTCAGTGGACAGCGGATGTTGGAGCTAAGAAGTCACTCACAGCTCTCCCCTTCTTGGGTGCGCAGCTGTTTGGAGATAAATTGGATGCTGTTGCTAAAGGCGGTAAGTTACCAAAGCGGAGGAAGCAGCGCCGTCCCTTTCAGGGGGGCGGGCTCGTTCACTCCTTCCTTTCGAGGGGCCAGAGCGTCTAGGGGTCTGGCCTTCTTGGGGGTCAGGGGCTCGTCCTGGAACAGAGGCAGAGGTCGGGCACGTCCCGCGGCTGCCTGGGGTTCCAAGTCCAAGCCTGCCGTTAAACCGGCTCAGCAATGAAGGGGCGCCCTCACCCGTAAGGGTGGGGGGATGGCTGCGGCTCTTCTTACGGGTCTGGGCCCGGGAGGTCACAGACAATTGGATCTTGGAAGTGGTCTCCTCCGGGTACAAACTAGAGTTCGAGTACTGGCCGCCCCCAAGATTCTTAAGGTCTCGGGTGCCCTCAGACCCTTAGGCTGCAAAGGGGCCCCTGTTGGCAGTGGAAAGCCTTCTGGACATGGGGGTTATATGCCCGGTGCCTCCGTTGGAAAGAGGCAGGGGTTACTACTCCAACCTTTTCACGGTTCCCAAAAAGGAGGGTTCGGTGAGACCCATTCTAGATCTCAAGGTTCTCAACAGGTTTATCAGAGCCAAAAAGTTCTGCATGGAGACTCTGCGCTCGGCTATCAATTCCCTTCGCCAAGGGGATTTTATGACATCCATAGACATCAAGGATGCGTATCTGCATGTTCCGATTTTTCAGGCACATCAGAGATTCCTACGGTTTGTGGGGGGGGGGATCAACATTATCAATTCGTAGCTCTTCCCTTCGGTCTGACCTCGGCACCGAGGGTCTTCACCAAGGTTTTGGCGGGCGTAATGGCTCTGCTCAGATCTCAGGGCATTCGCATTGTGCCTTATCTGGACGATCTGTTGATTTCTGCTTCTTCCCTTCAGCAGGCAGAACTGGACACCCTCCAGGTGGTGTCGATCCTGGAGAGATTCGGGTGGGTGATCAACCGCACCAAGGCTTCTCTCTCCCGTCTCGAGTGATTTCATTTCTGGGCATGAATCTGGAAACCAGTCGGGCCAGAGTGTTTCTGCCCCAGACCAAGGTGCAGGGGATTCAGGACCTGATCCGTCTTCTTCTGGCCAGTCCTTGTCCCTCTATCCGACAGGGGATGAAACTGGTGGGCCTGATGGTGTCCTCCTTTGAGGCGGTGCCGTTTGCACAATTTCACATGAGATCTCTTCAACTTCTCCTATTGACGTATTGGGACAGGAGCCCACAGTCATTGGATCAACCTTTCAAGATGTCTCCCAGGGTTCGGCAGTCATTTCGGTGGTGGCTGGACTCGAGCAATCTGGTGAAGGGCAGATCCTTTCTGGTCCCTTGTTGGGAGACGGTTACCACGGATGCCAGCCTGTCGGGCTGGGGAGGTTATTGGAAGAGTCATCAGTTCAGCGGGGTGTGGGGTCCCCAGGAGGCTCACATCAATGTATTGGAGCTCTGTGCCATTTGTCTGGTTCTGGCTCAGTTACCCCACAGTTACGGGGTCTTCTGGTTCAGGTGCGTTCGGACAACCGAACAGCAGTGGCCTACATAAATCACCAAGGAGGGACTCGCAGCAGGAGTGCCCTCAGGGAAGTCTCTCTGATCCTGCGCTGGGCGGAGAGCAATGTTCAGTGCAGTCTACATTCCGGGGGTGGAGAATACGGAGGCGGATTCCCTGAGCAGGGGGTCCTCTCGCCACGGAGAGTGGTCTCTCAACCCCAAGGTTTTTCTGGATCTTTGCCGCAAGTTGGGGACTTCGGAGGTGGATCTCTTTGCCTTGAGGCACAATCACAAACTTCTGGCATTTGTGTCGCTTTCTCAGGATCCCCTGGCCTTGGCAGTGGATGCCTTGTCTCTGGCGTGGAAGGACCTGGGTTTTCTGTACCTGTTTCCACCTGTCTCCATGCTGGGCAGAGTAGTTCGCAAACTGGTTCTAGAAGGGGCACCAGCGATTCCAAGGTGGCGAAGAAGGGTTTGGTACGCAGACGTCGTAAGGATGGCCGTAGACCAGTGCCGGCTTCCCTTGATGCCGGACCTGCTATCCCAGGGTCATCTACTTTACCCCAATTTACAAACGCTGGCTTTGACGGCCTGGCTGCTGAAACCTTCATCTTGAAAGAGGAAGGTTTGTCTGAGGCTGTCTTTCAGACTCTGATTAGGATTAGGAAGCGGTCCTCTTCTGGCATTTACTATAGGACTTGGAGGTCCTATATTGATTGGTGTGAGGCTAGGGCCTTGCCTTGCAGGGTTTTTTCTTTACCCAGGATTTTGGAGTTTCTTCAGCATAATCTGGACCTTGGGTTCCAGCTTAGTACTTTGAAAGGACAGGTTTCTGCTCTGTCGGTTTTCTTCCAGAGGTCTTTTGCTTTACACCTGCTGGTTAAGACTTTTTTCCAAGGGGTGGCGCATGTGCGGCCCCCTCGAAAACCTGTAGTTCCTGTTTGGGATTTGAATTTGGTTCTTTCGGCTCTGCAGGGTTCTCCTTTTGAGCCGCTGCATGATATTGCTCTTTCGATTCTCACTCAGAAGGTTGCCTTCTTGGTGGCGATTACCTCGGTTCGGCGTTTCTCTGAGTTGGCGGCTCTGTCGATTCAGGCCCCTTACTTTGAGAGACACCAGGATAAGTTGGTTTTTCGTTTTAAACCGGATTTCCTTCCTAAGGTGGTGTCTGCTTTCCACCTCAATCAGGATATTGTTCTCCCTTCCTTGTGTCCTAAGCCTAACAATGACAAGGAGAGGGTTCTGCACAATTTGGACGTTGTTCGCTGTGTGAAGTACTATTTGGTGACTACTTCTTCCTTCCGCAAGACGGACGCTTTTTTCGTGGTGCCCTGCGGGCCCAGGAAAGGTTTGGCACCTGCTAAGTCTACGATTAGCAAATGGATTTGTCAGGCCATTGTTGGGGCCTATTCTGCTAAGGGGAGGACTCCCCCATTTAGGGTCACTGCGCACTCTACTCGTGCTGTGGGTGCATCCTGGGCTTTTCAGCACCAGGCTTCTGTTGAACAAGTTTGTAAGGCTGCTACTTGGTCTTCTGTTCATACTTTTTCAAAGTTTTACAAGGTTGATGTGCGGGCTTCAGCGGATGCTGTTTTTGGCCACAAGGTTCTGCAAGCTGCAGTGGTTTGAGTTGGTGCATTCTTTACTGTTTATGGTTCCCAGCCTTGACGGACACTGCTATTGGATGTCCCAACTGTCAAGAAGTATTGAAGCGGAGTGTATGTCACACTTGGAATAATACCGTTTTGTAATTACTCACCTTTAAAACGGATATTATAAGTGTGACATACACTCCGCTTCACCCACCCTGTTTGGTATTCTGGATCCTTTATATGGTGAACCATTGTTTTTTGTTAGTATTGTTATATTTGGTTCTTCCTGGTCCCTTTACTGCTATCTTACACTGGGGAATTGGTGGGAGGTCCCGGGTAGTTATGGACCGGGAGGGGCATACTTCAAGAAGTATTGAAGCGGAGTGTATGTCACACTTATAATATCCGTTTTAAAGGTGAGTAATCACAAAACTGTATTTTTATTGACAGTATCACCATGTATGTGTTGTGCACCCCGGTAAAGGTCTTGATAGAAATTACTAGTAGTCTCTTTCTCTCACATGTTCTTCATATAGCAATTTTGGCCGTAGGGGATACCGCTCAACCAATGTAATTTGTAATCAATATCTAGTAAACCCTCCTCATTCCAAAAGAATTCCTTTCCAGTCATATAGAGATTCTTAAATGTGCACCGTCAATTTGTCTGCACAAAAATAGATAATCCTTCTGTACATGAAAATAGGTGGATGGCTAACTCTCCTGGTGCCTCTAAATTGGAAGGTCTATATATGTAATAGAACCGATGATTGTACAATATGCTGTATGTTTGTGTCTGTGTGGTTCTAAGGTCCTGTTTTGGCACAGTAGAATTAGTTTGTTCAGGGTATTACAGGGCAAATGCTTCATAGTTTTATGTTTTTTAAACCGTTGTGTGGGGTGGAATATCTTGTTTTGATTCATTTGTCTTCCAGGGACTCTGATACTCTAGACCAGGGGTTCCCAACTGCGCTACTTATCACTTTTTAAATGTCTCGAGTACCATCTCATCTGGGGCACATATGGATTGTCGGTCACCTAAAACTTTGTTACAATGCACAAAACAAATATAAATGGCAGCAGAGCAAGTTAGAGGATCAGCCTGCAGCCAAGTACATGATGAAACTTCAAGTACTGCCAGTAGTACTTGTACCACTGGTTGGGAACCCCTGCTTCAGACCACTGTTTCTCAACCTGCAGTAGGTGTTCCCCAGTGGGTACATAGCAGTTTTTAGGGGGTGCACCATCAGGGGGAGTCTGAGGGCTTTGGTATATTATTTTAACAAACATCATTCCTTCTTGTTTAAAATAGCTACGAGGTTGGTAACCTACTCATTTTAGTCACAGTCACAAATAATCAACTCCTTGGGGGTACGTGGTTGGAACTTCCTATCATTTAGGGGTACTTGGTGTGAAAGGCTTGAGAACCACTGTCCTACACCATGACTGTGGCCTATGCTACAATCCATCCCATACATGGTTGGGGAGGAAGGTTAGGTTCTTTGTCAAAGCACTTTACATTGTGAAGATCTGCTTTATCAATACCATGCTGGAATAAACTTATCTTCAATCGCCTGGTTCCTGTTAGGAGTCCTCTTCTTGAACAGAAGCTCCATACTGCTGTAAAGGCAGCAGGCATTCTGCCCTGCCAGGACCTTGAGTGGCACTTTTTTTCCCAATCACTGCAGCAGCTGGCTATACTTTCTATGTCATTGTGGTAATGGAGGTTAGCGGGATGGGGGTGGGGTTCTTACAGTATAGGACCACTTTTAAGTAGACCACTGCACAATACACATGACAAGCCTGATATAAACCCATATGCTTGCACCAAAAAATCTTCCTATTTAAACGCAGCCATAAATATTGTGGCAAAAACCTATTGATATAGACCAGTGTAGATAAACAGACCTGCTTCACTGCCATTGGGAGTTTCTAGGCCCCATAAAGCAGAATTGTCTAAACCCACTGCCACTATTTTCAAGAATATTGTCTAATCATCCATGGACCCATCATATGCTTTTATGCCCATCTAGTCATATCATATACACTCATACTTACCAACTGTCCCTCATTTGGAGGGACTGTCTCATGCCCCCCTGCCCCTCGTTGTTCTCATTTGTCCCCCTTTAACGTGCAGATCTGCATCAATAAATGATTAATTTTCCCATTCAAAGTGTTTGTAATATTGTAACTGTTACAGCGTGTTACAATCTCTTCTCAATCTACAATCTCCTATCCATAACTCAATTAGGGTGTGTAGCCTAATTTAAAAACTGTCTCTCTTTCCCACCCTGAAAAGTTGGAGGATATGTACACTGTGGGACACCCCTACATCCATGTGCACCATCAAGGGCTCTGCAATACACCTATACTGCTCTAGGCTTCTACCCTTGTCCCCCATACAAATGAAAGTGCCAGATACAACTTTGTGACCCATCATACCTATATCTTCACATGGCACCAATAGCACTTCAACCTTAAAATTATCCAATACCAGCTCTTTCAGATCCGGTCTAAGCAACAACCCTGTATGAAGCCCCCCACATAACATCCCTAAAGAATCAAAGGATTTGTTTGGCAGTCTTTGTAATCCCAGAGCAATTATACAGTGATATTATTGTTGAGTCAATGAAATGCAGAAAAGGCTTGACAAAGCGACCCCAGAACATTGATACTTTTACAAAAAATCACTTTTGGACTTAGAGGCTGGCCCTTGGGTTTCCTTTGGATCAAATCAGCTCCTCTGCAGCCTAAGCACCTACTTTTGAGATCGGGCACATTTGTGGCAAGCTGTATTCAGCACACGCTATACCTGCTGCCAAGAACGCAGCCTATTAGGAAACTCAATTTGGAGAAAAGCATTAATTATTAAAGTCACATATTATTAGTAATATATGTATGCTGAATTATGGCTATTTACAGCAGCTCCGGATTAGCAGAAGACTAGCTGAAGAACTGCTGCCCCCAATGTGCTTCCTAGCTAGGGTTGCCACCTGGCTGGTATTTTTAAATTTTTTTACTTTACCGGCCTGTCGGTAATTGTATTCTAACTGGTAAATGTAATCACGGGTATACTTTTCCCACACTCAGTTACCAGTAAAAAAAAACAAATGCCAGTACCGCCAGGCCAATAAAGTAAAAAAAAAAAAAACAGCCAGGTGGCAACCCTATTCCTAGTCTAGTAAACACGTGTCAGGTCTAGGGCTATAGAAATGCAGGGATAGATCATGGCCAGGGGTGGGTACAGCCGCTTTTAAAGCAATGGTACTGAAGTATTAGAGGGGAAGATACTGTGGCAGAGGTGTGTATGCCCCTCCCCACAGATACTGATGCTAAAGCTTTTCTGTGGTGTCTTAGTGGGGGACGGTTGAGATTGAAAATTAGGTAAGACTAGGGAGGCAGATAGTGGAGGACAGTGTTAGAGGAATAAGTAAATTCTGTCTGCTGTGATCCCTATTCTCCTGTGACCCTTAAAGCGGACCAACAGTCAAAAATGACTTAAACCAGACCAACACAACAGACAATGCTCATAAGCATCCCTCCCCGGGGTAATTTAGATTGCTGCACATAACAGTTCATTTATCCTGTTCTAACTCTTGCTGTGGTAAATCTGAAAAACAAGATGGTGGTTCATGCATTTGAGGCCACCTACAAACAGTCAGTGCTGCTGGGCTTCCTGTTAAAGTGCAATGTCAGTTGGGAGAGGAAGCTCCAAAATGGCTGCTACCTTTCTTCTTTCCAACTGTGCCAGGCTGTTGGTCCGGTTTAATTTGCCTTTTTTTTAACTCTTGTTGTGGTAAATTTTAAAAACAAAATTGCTGCCTGCAAACAGGAAGTGCTGGTGGGCTTCCTGTTACTGTGCATTGTCAGTTATGTCAGTTGAATCCAGACAGCAGCATGACTGAGATTCTGGGAGAGGAAGCTCCAAAATGGCTGCTACCTTTCCTTTACAACTGTGCTAGGCTGTTGGTCCAGTTGGTCCCATCTATAAGATTCCCGGGGCGATCAGCATCGGGCCTGTGGGGCACCCGCACCGATCGGGGGTGCCCCGCTGTGTGAAACCCCCCAGAAAGCCCCGAAATCCCTACCTGCTCCTCGATCCAGCGGCGCATGCGCGAACCGCCGCCGCTCGCGCATCCCTCTAGCAGGGCGCGCACCCGCGCCGGCCGTTTGTGCGGGCGCGCTCCTTGTAAGAGTGACGCGCGGGAGGCGGTGGCGGGCGCGCTCGCTTGTCCGGCGACGAACCTCGCTTGTCCGGTGGCGGGGATTGGCTGCAGCGGTCACGTGGGAGCGGGGACAGGTGAGTTTTTGGGGCTTTCTGGGGGGTTTCACACAGCGGGGCACCCCCGATCCAGGATAGTCAAAATCCTGGGTGTTGGTCCACTTTAAGCTAATCTGCTTATACCACTTATTCTTATGTGTTTAGATTGTAAGCTTGGAAGGGCAGGGCTCTCACACTGTTTGTAACATGTTATCTGATTGTTGCATTGTCTCGCCTCATTGCATATTTTTAGTATATAGCTCGTCTACCCTGCCCCGTCTTCAATTATTACCTCATACATTGAAGATTAGGGCACTATATAAATAGGCATAATAATACAAATGGGTGCCTGAGTGCAGCTCACAGCCATTGTTATTTCCAGAGCCATCTATTATCAGGTGGCTAAAATGGACAATAATCTTGTCTTGTATTGTGTCTGTTGCCAGTCTCGTCTATTAAGCTTTTATACTGTTTGCAGAATCATTTGAAAGCAAATACAAGTCACTTCTTCACTTTTAAGCTCCTAGTCCTTTTGGTCTGCACTGCCTAAAACTGGACTGGAAAAAATGCTGCATAGAACTCTGTGAACTGTAATAAAACTACAGGGTAAATCTAATGCTGTAACAACCGCTGCACATTGCAGGCTCCCTTTTCACTTCATTACTAGATAAGGATTAAACTGTAGCATTTACATATGACATATGGCATTGGCTTTATGAACAATTGTCGCAGATATATGGCTGCCTCCTATAGACGCACCTAAACTTTAGCAGCAGCATTGTATGTGTGCCAGCCTCTGCTTCCTTGTTTAGTGCTGGCTTGCTCAGCAGAAAGTGATTATTTCTGCTGGGGATGTTATTATATTAGAAATTTTGTTATCCCAGCAGAAACCATTTCTGAAAGGAAGGGACACATTGTAACATTACAGCCGTTGGGATCTCTGCTGAGATCAGTGTGCAGTAGCTTCCTCTACTTTTATCAGGAGGTTATATACCTGGAGGAGGGGGACTTGCAAGGTTTAGGTAAGTCATCTAAGCAAAAGAGATGAATGTTTAAACAAACTACTATAGATGACATTGTAGACTGTAGGGAAATAGCACTGGCTTTAAAGTCCCTGTCTAGGTAACCAAAAAAGCCCTCAAATTACTTGCCAGCCATCAGGATTGATCCTATGAAGTCCTGCAGATTGCAGTGGTCTTGGGTGTAGCGCTGTTGGCGCCATTGCAAACAGCCCGTTCCTCATACCGTGGGTTTGCAGGCTCCTTCCGCTACAGGGGCCCATCACAGGACCTCTCATGAGCCTCCACATCTGATGTGTGGTATCAGTGTTAGACACTCGTATGTACACTTGGAGCTTATTGGGAGAACACTCGTAGATTTGCTGCACCCAGACCAGCTCAGCCCGAAGGACTATCTGGGATTGATAATATAGGCTGGCAGGTAAGCTTTTTTTATTTTGCCTGAACTGTTCATTTAGTAATATGTTTGTATTGTATATATTAATAGTGGATAACACCCATGATTTGGCCCCCCACTCATTTTGATCCCCCCCAGGGCTTTTTGATATGTATCCTGGTGCATGGGCAGCTCTTGATTGGCAGACCTGAATGCCTTCTGGCAGAGGTGCACAGGCCAAAGAGCATGCGGATAATGTGCTAATATCTGCTTAGCTTCAGCACCTGTTGGCAAGGGCAGACTGGCCATAGGAAGACCCGGGACAATACCCAGTGGGTTGCACTGCTTTTTTGGCCAGTTGGGCTGCTGCTTTTAACACTCACATTCAATCCCTGTCCCCTTAGTCTCCCTCTCAGCCCGCTGTACCCAGCCACACTGAACCCACAAACCAAGGAACCCCAGCCCCCAATGCTGTAGCCCTGGCATCATGGTTGGGGGGGGCTCAGCAGGGATGTTTTGGGCCGGCCAGGGACTGGTAAAATCCAGGGCTGATTTATGGCCCCAGTCCGCCACTGCCTGTTGGTATCTCTACTCACTCTATCCTGCTGGCCATTCATGACCATTCAGGTCTGCCGTGTGCAGAAAGTGTACACAGTGGGGATGCCGTAGGAGGTTCGTGCATGCACCATGGGACCAAGGAATGAGATGAGTAAACAGGGACATACAGGAGCTTTTGCACTCGGAGACCATATTAGGATGCCCCCAAGGCTGTCCCCCACCTTACAGTCTTCTATACTCTAGAGCTGTGTGTAATGGGTTTCGGTTTAAAATTAACTGGTATTAATAGTCTTCTATTTTTGGATTCTCACTACAAAAACCTATAAGGTCATGGTAGACATTAGTGTGCGTGTGACAGCCAGGGTGTATTATGCATGTACCTAGGGTAAAAATGTAACTCCTTACCTAAAAACAATACAAACCCATTCTTTAAAATAATTTTTATGATCTTCCATGTAAAACACATAATTAAACTAACCCTGGAAGTGAAGTATATGAACATAGATCCTATTGATTATGGGTGAGCATGTGCTCAGTGTAGGTCTGATGGGTGAAACCTGTCCCTTTTTCTGTGTAGTTCACACTGGGGTTGTCAACAAGGATGTGAATAATGTTGATAAGCGGAGTTAAAAACAAACAAAAAAAATCCTGTAGGGAGACTTCGGGTAACATTTCTATAATATGATCTACATGCTGAGTGAGCCATGAAGTCAAGTGAGAGTTCAGCATAGATTGTAAAAGCTATGTAAGGAACCTGTGTGCAGTCTATGCTGGATGTTATCATCTGTAATACATTGATGAATATTCAGTGTTTCTTCTTGGAATAATGTGGGCCTTTCCTATTATCAAAACATTAACCAGTCCTATCTTGGATAGAATTCTTTTATTTGGTCATATTTTGATATATGCACTGTATTTATTAATTACCGGGTCCTAGACCACAAAACTCATCCTAGATTTGTGAGAGGCAACGGATACATAACCAGGATAATTGTATTTTCTTATAGAACAGAGGCCATGGACTTCTACAGTGAGCATCAATCAAAATCCTTTTTCAAGTAAGTAATTCCAGTGTCATGTTACCGCAGCATCAATAATGGATGTAGCACAGCCATTTTCTGTTATTCTGCCATTTACAAGAATTATCATGAAGTAATGATGAAGAAAGCACACATCAGGATAGTAAACACAGGTTTTATTTGTACAAAATCAAAAGCACATCAGGACAGTAACTACAGGTTTTATTTGTACAAAATCAAAAGATCTAACAGCCTTTAAAAATACTGAACAGAAACATGGAGAGACTTTTGAGGTTGTTTGCAACTGCTTAAAGTGGACCAACACTCAGGATTTTGACTATCCTGGGTTTTGGTCCACTTCAGGGGGGCACCCCGATTAAGGGTGCCCCGCTGTTTGAAACCCCCCAAAACTCACCTCACCACGCTCCCACGTGGCCGCGCTGACCAATCACCGCCGACGGACAAGCGGGTGACAGCGGCGGACAACACAGCGCGTTCCCGCGCACGTCGATGAGGTAAGTTTTTGGGGGGTTTTGGGGGGGGGGGGGGGGGTCCCTCACCGCGGGACATCCCGATCTCAGATGTCCCGCGGTGAGGGAGGTGATCGGCCCGGGAATCTTATAGATTCCCGGGCCGATCACCCCTGGGTGACGGTCCACTTTAAGATCTACTGCTACTGCTAAGTACTGTCATTGTGGTACAGGAGTTGTACAGGATGGGTTACAGCCTGATACATCAACATACATGGGTCCACAGAACAATTAGTTTCAACTAGTTTCCTATAGCACTGCCAAGTGTTTCAGGCTAATTCAAATTAAAACATAACTCACCTGCCGCGCTACAGGCTTAAACCAACAAGTTCTGCAGGCTACAGCCACCTGGTTTCAGTCCTGTCAGTGAGCTCCCTGCGCTGTACATCCCTGGTGCTAGTCATGCAAAAGCAGGCTTGCTGAAACAGAAGGGGGTGCACCACATAACTGGCCAGTACTGATGTGCTATCTTTGGATGCTCAAATCGGTCAGAAGCACACTCTCAGGTTCAGAGATGATAGTGCTGCAATATGACCACCTTAGAGTGCAGGACTGTGGTTGGTAGCAGGGCCAGTGCCAGAACTCTGCATACTCAAGACAAGCTGAAGCAGAAGGCAGTGGAGAACATGGTGAACATGGAAGAGTGATCAGCAGCAGTGGAGAAAGCAGCAAGAACTGAAAGAAGACTGGCTGCAGTAGAGAAGATAAGAAGAACCAGAGTATGATCAGCAGTAGACAAGACAGCACGGAAAAGAGCATAATTGCTGGCAGTGAGGACTTGGATGGTGATCAGCCGCAGAAGATGTCCCCTTGGTAGCAATGCAATTGAAGGATGACATGAGGAAACAAGGCATGTACAGTAACACACTGCAAATGGGCCATCAAGATTCGTCCAAGAGCCCACATTGAACTGGAGCTGGCCGGTGGGGGAGGGGGGTGCGGATGGTGGAGCAGACAGTGAGTTGTTTTCAAAGCACATATATTTTAAGACCTCTATGGGCTCCACCAAAAACTGTTTTGAAGGGGCCCGGAGTTGGCTAATTGCCTCAAATCACATATGTATTTTTGGGGTTTACCTGATAAGCAAGCTACATCATGGGCAGCACAGATTTATAGGGACCACCTTGAGGAAAAGGGAGTCACATAGGAAAAGTAGAGTGTCTGAGGGGGATGTTGAAACAAGAAGACCTAGATGTCCTTTTATATTTATTTGGTGCCCAAAATATCGCTCTATTGAATATGCAAAAATGTCCCTCAATATTTTCTGATTTCTGCTGAACGCTCAGGCTGGCTTAATGCTCCTGCTCCAGAGCTGTCTGCCATTTGTGCTCCAGTCCTTGTTCCCTGTACAAAGAAACAGTCTGTATAAAGAACTAATAGGTGGGGCAGGGTTAGTGAGAAGTAGTCACTGTTCACTATGAGTAAGCTCTGGACATATCCTTTCCCCTTCTTTTCAGTTCAGGTTTGCAGCTTCCTCATCTTACAGTTGCCTAACAGCATTATTTAACTACAGTCCCTTGGTGTTGATACCATTGTAGAGCCACATCTACACTTTGAACTGTAGCCTAGAATAAAGTACATTATCACTGAATGCAAATAATGTTAGTCTGCCTGTAGCTAAGGCTAACATTCAAGATCCAGCCTATTCACATTTAGTTAGAAAAACATACGGACTTCAAGACAGAATGCCGCAGTAACATTATGCACGCTGCATTTTCAATACACAGGATTCACCATCTCAGTTTACCATCATATTTCGCTGTTTTTTTCATGATTCATCCATTGCACTTCCCACTAATATCCTGAAATAGTTTTAGCCTGTAATCCTGAAATGAACAGTGACGTGGTAAGAGTGTGTTGGATTGCATGACTGCACTTATTTCCAGCATGCCGAAAAAAAAAATAGAATGCTTTTTTTTCTCAACAAGTCAAAGGTAACCGAAGAAGGATAAAGGGTGATGCGTGGTTGCATGATGTGCGAATGAAAGTTTTACATATAAGCCCTATATGCTTTTGCAGGTCTGGATTATGAGGGGGGCATAAGGGGCGCACACCCCGAAGCCTCCACTACGTGCCCTGCAAAGGGGGCCTCCATCTACCAGGCCGGAGAGACTAGAGCAGCAAAGCCGCCGTGAGCGAAGCTACAGTGATGGGTGCATGCAGACCTGTCAATCGGCGTCCACTAACTGCACATAAGCCACCAAGCACAGCTCCTGGCAGCTCAATGCAGGAAACTGTTTTCTGCTGGAGCAGCTGGGCGACTGAATGGCAAAGCAGGAGTTCCCGGGGAACTCGATCTGACATTCCAGTAGTAGTAGGTGCCAGACAACCACCAATCACTTACTTGGCTGAACTATTATTTAAAAAAAAAAAATTATGTTTCTGGGGCCTCCACCAGATTTTGTGCCCAGGGTGCCTCCACCACACTTAATCCGGCTCTGTGCTTTTGGTAGGTAAATTGAGAAAATGTGGTTAGTTTCTATTTTAGAGAAACACTTAAATTTCTATTATAATTTGCACTTAGTTGAGGGTGACCTTTTTCAAAAGGTAACCCAGAAATAGAACCGTTTGGGCAAGGGCCTGGCCTAGTCACCCTTGCAGACAAAGATGCCTCACCAGTTCATATTACCAACTGCAGCCACAATTACCCTGTAGGTCCTTACAAACTGTATCACCACTATCAGCCATTATGCTGTAAAGCCCTTATCAGTATGACATTCCCAATATATTTAGGTCTTATTTTATCCTTGGAACACATCTAATTTGTTTTAGAATCACTAGACAGGCAAACAGGTGAGGCCTAAAAGTCTCATTATACTACTTGCTAAAAGAGATATTAGAGAGGAGAGTATTGTGAGGTTTCAATACTCTCTTTTCAGTACGACAACCTCAAGGTCATAAATATATAATTAATGGCTGTAGAAGGAGGGCAGTAGTAATTTGCCCCTCCAGGAGTCTAAACCCCCAAATGTCAAATTTTACAACTGCATAGCAAAGAGTCTTCCCTGAACTTATCCCAGGCACCTATGGATGAGAAATTGAATGTGGACCAAAACCTACGTCCCAACGGCCCTGGATGCTATAAGATTCCAGGGCCACTATATTCCCTCAGATCCCCCAGAATCGGGATGCCCCGCTGTGTGAAAGTCTGCAGGTTGCTCAGAAAGACCTTCTCACCCGGTCTAATGGCACATGCGTGAGCATGCTTTAGCAGGGTGCGCGCCCGCGCCAGGCATTTGTGAATGTGTGGAAAATGAGGACAATAAATGTGTAGGTTAGAAAATCTTATATCCAAATGGCTTTGAAAATATAAAGGCCAATGAACACAGAAATAACTCTCGAATGTCTTTTCACCACATGACTATAAAATCAAATGTTTGGATTTTATAGTCACGTGGTGGAAAGACATTAGAGAGATATATTTGAACTAGGCTGGATCTGTCTAACCCAGACAGGTTTGTGGCTTCCAAGCCTTCCAGTGTTGAGGTTTCAGCTTTTGCTGGACCGGGGAGTTGTAGTACCTGTGCCCCCCTCAGAGCGGTGCTGTGGCTTCTACTCAATTTTATTTATCATCCCCAAGAAGGACGGGTCCTTTCAGTAGATCCTGGATCTCCGGAATCTGAACAGTTACGTTCAGGTGCGTAAGTTCCGCAAGATTGGTTGGGGCGTCGCTGCAACAGGGTCATTTTCTGGCCACGGTGGACATAAAGGTTGCTTGTCTGCATGTCCCAATCTTCCCTGCACGCCCAACATTTCCAATTTGTGTCACTGTCGTTCAGACTGTCCACTGCCCCGTGAGTGTTCACGAAAATGTGCACATCACCCCATACCTGGATGACTTGCTCAACTAAGCCCCATCTCTGGCAGAGGCACTGCGGGATGTTTGGGCAGTCCTGTCCACGCTGAAACTTTTTGGATGGATGATCAACTACCCCAAGTCCCAGGTGGTTCCCTCCATGGTGGCGACTTATCTAGGTTTGACCTTCGATACTCAACGGGCACGGGTCCTTCTTCCGGTGCAGAGGTGCACGACTCTTCAGGAGGCAGTGAGGTCGCTGCTGACAGATGAACATTCCACGATGAGGCAGGGCATATGTCTCCTTGGCCTGATGGTGTCTACCATTGAGGCAGTTCCTGATGCCCAGTTCCACTTCAGGCCTCTACAAATGCTGCTCCTATCGACATGGCGCAGGACTGTGCAGACGTTGGACCATCGCTTCATCTTGACGGACAATGTCCGGCAATCCCTGAATTGGTGGCTGGACCAGCAGTTGCTGGCACTTTCCTGTCGGTCCGGTGGGTTATCCTGAGCACAGACGCCAGTCTGACAGGTTGGGGTGATGTTTTGGACAACCAGATGGTTAAGGGTCTCTGGGACTAGCAGGATTGCAGTCTTCCAATCAATGTGTTGTCGCTGAGGGTGATTTTCTGGCTCTCCAGCATTGGTCGGCACAGCTCCGGGGCCTTCCGGTCAGGGTACAGTTGGACAATCCACGGCTATGGCCTACATAAACCATCAGGGGGGTACCATGAGCTGGCAGTTGTTCCAGGACGTGAAGTTCATCATGAGGCACAGAACATCATGAATCTGCAGGCCTCTTATTTGAGCAGGGAGATGGTGGACCAGGGGGAATGTTCCCTGCACCAGGATCACTGCTCACTCCACCAGGGCAAAATGCCGCGTCTTGGGCTCTCCAACACCAGGCGTCGTTTGGACAGGTCTGCAAGGCGATAACCTGGTCGTCACTCCACACAAGTTTTACAGATTTGATGTCAGGGCATCTGCTGATGCTGCTCTGGGGCGTAAGGTGTTGCAGGCGGGGGTCTAAGCTTGAGGTGTCAGTGCTGTTGTTCGTTGCTATGTCGACGCAGTTTGCTGTACTTGCACAGTTCCACCCTTATTGAGGGTACTGCTTTGGGACATCCCACGTGTTGCTACTGGTGGTGCCCCGGAATGGACGAAATGAAAAATGAAAAATTGTGTACTCACCAATAAATTTACTTTCTTGTCCTCTTCCATTCAGGTGCACCACACCCACACTATGTTGTGTGTCTGGCAGTTGATGCCTTCTACATGGTTTTAATTTTATTGAACTGTTTCTAGTTGCACACATTATGCACAGGAAACCGTTCTCCCCTCCCGGGGCTCTGGCTGAACTGCTTTTTAATTAACTGAGGAGACCATGCCACAGCCTGCTCTATATAGGCTGGGAGGAGCTATTTTTTTTCTATCTTGCAATCCCTGTCTACAGCTGAGATTAAACCACGCTACTGGTGGTGCCCCAGAATGGAAGGGGATGAGAAATTTACCGTACACAAATTCCGCTTTTTGCTAAATGTTTAAAGTGTTAATACCAAATATGGAGGGGACTATGATATAGGGAGGGGGCTCGAATTTCGCCTTGGATTGGGTGATGGTCAAGTCCCCCCCCCCCCCCACACAGTTCACATGGTAAAGGCGCTTCCTCAAGGCAGCGTGCCGGACACTTGCGAACCTGTTTTCAGGACAAGATTTAGTATACAAATTTCTCTAATGCCCACCAGACATACTTGAGGACTGATCACCCCCTGACCTCTTTGAATATGGTACCAAACTGCAAGACCTGTAAGATTCTTGAATTGCCTTGGAAGGACCATTAAGCGGTGGAGCTCTCGGTACACAGCCTTTGGGTTAAATCTAAGGCATCAGGGTGGAAACTAAATAAATCTCTTTTAGGGAAAGGGGGGTGTTTAATAAAATTAAAGGAGGGGGATTTAATAAAGCTGAAGATACCATACCAGGCATAAGCTGGCTAGCACATAAAGCAGTTATAAGGGGGACGTTGATTTATGATAGCTTCAGAAAATAAAAAAGAGCAAAGGAAACCAAAGAATTTGAATTTAATGGTGAGAAAACCCAAGAAATCCCATGATAAGCAGTTGATGACCCAGAAAGAAAATCAATCTTTTATTAATGATGAATGAAAAAAAATCCTTGAAATGGAATAGAACTAAGCTATTCTGCGTCTAACAAACCCAGGTATTTATTTGCACACTGTTGAAAGGAAAGTCGCTGCCATCCCAAAAACAAGGAAGAAGAACAGGACCATTACCCAGAACCCGGTGGCTATGTACCTTGAGTTCCACCAGCTGTTTACCAACATATATAGAGACCCAAGGGAAGTAGATATCTCTAAAAATGAAAACATCGTCAGGGATTAATAAAATACGCCTTCAGAGAAAGAATGGAAAAAGAGTTTACCCTGGAAGAAACTTTGTCCGTGATAAGAGAGGCAAAAGGGTCCTCCACGCCTGGTCCAGATGGATCCATGTATTATAAGAAATTTCAGCACATTCTGGCTCCACATTTGATTCAATAGCGTTAGAGCAGGTGAGAGCCTCCCAGGTGAAGCAGTGCAGGCCAGGGGCACCTTCAAGTTGCAAAATAAAAGGTGATATGTGGCACACATGGTGGCCCTATGGTCAAAACATTTTGAATCAGAATATATAATCTAATGGAAATTTAGCTTCAGCGGAAGATAGCGATGGAGCCGGGGGAAGCCTTACTGGGGATTCCCAAATTTAAATGGAATAGGAATAAAGGAAGATTGGCAGCCTTCAGCCTTGCTGCCACAAGAATTACTATAGCAGCAGCTTGGAAGAAACCAGCAATGTCAAAAGGAGACGTTAAATGGAGAATAGATGAATTGATGATCAATGAGAGAATCTTAAGTATTCAGCAAGATAGGAGATGGGAATTCAATGCAATTTGGTGGCCTTGGATAACCTTTAGTAATATCAATATCACCCCATGCCTACCTTAACCCTTTTTTCTTTCTATAATAACCTTCCCCGTTTTCGCTTCCTTGGGTAGAAGGAATCCCTGCTCTGAGTACCGTATGGGCAGTACTGTGTTAGCCAGGACCTCGGAGGAGAGAGATTTAGGGATACTGATTACTGATAGCTGCAAGATGAGTGGACAGTGTAGCCAGGCAGTGGGAAAAACAAGCAGGATGCTCGGCTGCATAGCTCGAGGCATCACCAGTAGGAAGAGGGAGGTTGTGATGCCACTGTATAGAGCCCTGGTAAGGCCACAGCTAGAATACTGTGTGCAGTTCTGGAGACCTTACCTGCAAAAAGACATTATTCAAATAGAACGTGTCCAAAGGCGGGCAACGAAAATGGTGGAAGGACTTAAACTTAAAACTTATCAGGAGAGACTTAAAGAACTTAATTTGTACAGTCTGGAGGAAAGAAGGGAGAGGGGGGACATGATTGAGACCTTTAAATATGTGAAAGGATTGAATAAGGTTCAGGAGGGAAGTGTTTTTAAGAAGAAACTTAACGATAGAACAAGGGGGCACAACCTGAAGCTAGTCGGGGGGAAGATCAGGAGCAATGTTAGAAAATATTATTTTACAGAAAGAGTAGTAGGTGCTTGGAACAAACTTCCAGCAGAGGTAGTTGAAAAATCAACAGTCACTGAATTTAAACATGCCTGGGATAAGCACACATCTATCCTAAGATAAAGAGAACATACAGTATACACATAAGGGAAGACTAGATGGACCGTATGGTCTCCTTCTGCCGTCAACCTTCTATGTTTCTATGTTTCTTGTTATATCCTTTTCTCTCTCTATTCTAAACTTTGGTAATTTTATGTTGTATTTGAAAATTTTATGTAGTGCTCACAGAGTTAATCAGATCAAGTTTTGATATATAGATGCATTTTGAGAATGCGGATTGTTACTGTTATTGTTGTCAATCATGATAATCGTAATAAATATAAATCGAAAACTGAAAAAGCACCAAACATGTGAAAAATACAAAGATACCATTGTTCTAGAAATGGCACAACTTGTATCCAAATATCCAACAAATATTGTCCTAATATCTAGATACCTAAGAGCTATAGTCGTGCCACAGCGGACCAATCCACATAAGATAAAATGATTGTGGTCTGAATCAGATGAGTGTAGCTCTGACAGATGTGAGATTAAATGTGCACTTCTGTCTGTTAGGTCTTCTGTTAGTCACCAGACTCCTTTTCCTATCATAGTTATTTATAGGTGTGATCTGGAAATCTCATATATGATTATATATTCAAAACAAAAGGCAAAGATGGGGGAACTACTGAGAGAGTGAAAAGGACAATGGAAGAGAGATAGAAAAGGAGGGGAAAAAAGGGGAGGAACGTTGGTAGAGGAGGGGGATGGGGCAGAGGACAACTCCTAGAATTTGGGCATTCTGATTTGGGAAGACATCTGCTTGGAACCTCAAAAAATCATTGCTTAGTGCATATGTGTCCCACATGACCTCCAGGAACCCCCATGCCTGTCGTATGCATGTTCACCTGGCCCAACCAAGTTGGCTGCCACAGCATGCTTACAATTTGCACTCCAGCTCCATGTGCACATCCCACTTGAACACCTGTCAACCCCATTGGGACCAGCTTCTAATTATTTTCTTGTCTGCAAGGAATAAAGCTTTAAAGAAAATCTGTCACTAGGAAGGCTCAGGATGACATCTAGAGGTTGGACTGCTATTAGAATCAATAGAATCCATGTATATCAATAGGCAATAAGGCAATAAATGGAGGACGGGCCATTTGGAAAAAAACACCTTACTTCTTCTTCTGATTCCAGTACTGTCATCAGAGCTTTGTGTAGAGTCTTGCCAGTGGATTGCAACCTGTATGCATCTTCTGCTTGAAGCACCAAGGGCAGCCAGGACGGGGGGTTCTAAGAGACTGGATTGCTGATGCCCCCCCGGGCATACACTCCCATAATGTCCAGACAGATGTAGTGGCTGCAGTCAGCTAACCCCACTGCCTTTTGCCTATTGCTTTGTCAAACTAAAAGCAGAGCTACCAAGGGAAGTCAGTATAAGGCAGTTAGTATAAGGACAAGATGGGTATCAGTTAGATCAAAATCATTTTCAATTTGTTTTCATTTTGCTGTATGCAGCACCACTCTATTGTTGCTTTCGGTTAGGTCATTAGGTGATGCACCTGTGACGCTTACCCACCATGCTCTAGATCTAGGGAACTTGTTCAATCACCATAAAGTTAAAAAAATAAGGGTACATGAAAGAAAATAATGGATGTAATAATGCTGTTCTCTGACATTATACTGCCTTATGTACAAGTTCATTCCAACATTCAATCCTCACTATAATAATTACAGCTTTTATGGCCATAGATTGCAGCATTCTGTGCGTTTAGACCACGGACAGATAAATATTACCCCATTTCTTAAAGCATAGCGAAACCCCAGCAGCCGGGCCCTGGAATCTGAAAGATTCTAAATTGGCCTATGTAATGAGCGGAGGACCCAGTAATGGGTTTCCATCCACTTCAAATTCACACTGATCGTTCAGCTTCTTATTGCTGCTGAGTGTAACGGAACAGAAAGCAGGCACAAGCAGAAATGAATACTAGTAATAATGTCATGGATCAGGTCTAGAGGCAGTCCTCTTCTAGATGTCAGTAGAATCCATAATGCAATTTTGTTGTGCAAAACACAGCTTATGTCCTCTAACGCCAGTGCCCTCCAGCAGCCATGTTGTTTTGCTCAATGTCATTGTAGTAAATAATTAAAGAGCCTGGAACTCTGGTTGAAAGGCACGATTTCTATTGCATAGCAATTTTGTTAAACAATTCCCAGGGTATGCTGACAGATTTACTAAGTTATATGTAATAAGCAAAAACTAAAAGGCATACTGAATGCAGGTAGCCCTCAAAGGTTGCAGCTCTGACATGGAGCTGATAAAGTATTCTTTGTCCTCTATAGCCTGTAGCAATGGCAAGGTTCCAGAACAACAAGGTTGTTGAGTGTAGATTACTTTTGTATCCATATTAATCTACTAGCAAACTACTCTGTCAATTGGAGGTTTTAAGTGACGCAAATATTCAGGTGTTCAAGCCAACATGTAAAATCAATGCTCTAAAACTTTTGTAAAAGTCAAGGCTGCCACAATCCCTTCCTCACTATTCTTTATCTGTCTGCCTAGAACCTAGAGAAATGCCAGAAATCAAGCAGTTTGCTCAATACCCATGAAAAAGACCACCTCCCCCCATTTGGGATTGCCTGTTGTGTTAACCCCCTATACTTACCTTTATCTTTTGATCACATGGCACATGTGTGCAGGGGAGCACCCAAGAGGGGGTCTAGGTGTCTGGACCCCCCTCCTTGAACCTGGTGGAGCACAGAACCAATGCAGCTGTCCTGTGTAGCACCCTTAAACTGGACCAACAACCTGGCACAGTTGGAAAAGAAAGGTAGCGGCCATTTTGGAGCTTCCTCTCCCAGCATCTCAGCCATGCTGCTGCCTGGATTCAACTAACATAACTGACAATGCACAGTAACAGAAAGCCCAGCAGCACTTCCTGTTTGCAGGTGGCCTGCAAATGCATGATCAGCCATTTTGTTTTTTTTAAATTTACCACAAAAGGGATTAAAAAAGTTAAATTAATTTTTATGTGCTGCAATCAGGCAGGGAAGCATATAAGCACTGCATGTTTAGTTGATCCGGTCCGCTTTTAACTGGGCCAACAGCCTGGCACAGTTAGAAAAAAATCGGCCATTTTGGAGCTTCCAACCCCAACTGACATACCTAAAAATGCACAATAATAGGAAGCCCATCAGCACTTTCTGTTTGCAGGTGGCCTGCAAATGCATGAACGGCCATCTTGTTTATAAAATTGACCCCAGCAGGAGTTAGAAAGAGGTAAATGTTTTTTTATGTGCAATTTATCTAAATTGCCTTGGGGAGGGATGCATATGAGCACTGTTTGTTGTGTTGGTCTGGTTTAAGTCACTTTTGACAGTTGGTTCGCTTTACGTGCAGCTTGGCTGCTTTTTGCTATCTCTTAGATTGTAAGCTTGCAAGCAGGGTCCTCATTGCTTTTGTTTCAATCGCTTACCCTTTTTCTGTTATGTAATTATTATTTTGTATGTACATGAACCCTCTGTTTGTGTGTGGAAGTTGTGTTGTGGATTTTTTTCGGCTCTATATAAATAAAGATTAATATTATTATTATTAGGGAATGATTAGTGGCAGTTAGCTCTATGTAACAAGTGAGAGCAACACTCAAAGGAAATCTGCAGCATTGTAGAATAGGTGGGGGAGGGGGCACAGAAGCGCAAGTTCATGGGGCTCAGGCACAAAGGGATCGAGGTGTGAAAATTCAGGAGGCACAGATGCTTGGCCACAAAGAGTTCAGCTGCAGGAGCAACTGGGAAATTCAGAAGCTATGTTCTATATGTGCCAGGCTTATATCGGCACCCTCCCTACATAAAAATCCTGAGTGCCCCACTGTGTGCTTGTTACCCCACTGAGCATGTTCAATGCACCTGGAAGACTTGAATGGCTGCCAGCATGTGCACAGAGGCCCTCACTCCACCCTGTGTAAGCCTTGTAAGCCTGCCAGGTATGGGTTATGCGCACAGCTGGGATACTGGGCAAGACCTGCCCATGTGTTGGGCATTCGCCGGATTGAGTATAGGACAAACCCCTGGGCTTTACACAGCGGGGCATTCCACAAAGTTTAGCCCTTATGGCTGGCCAGGTTTTAAAGTTTTTAAAGGACCAGTCCAGCCAGACTGCCTGTTTTTCAAGTCCCCCCAGCTACATTAAAAAGAAGACTTACCAAGGGGTCCTGTGCTCACCACATTTTCATATGGGCTTTGGTTTCATCCCATGTAACAAAATATACTAATAGGTTTTATAGAGTTCCTTTCTCTCCTTATTTACCTCCCTTCAAAATTCAGGATTTGTTTTGTCATTTACTTTATCCTCTGTGTCACACATAAACTGCATAAACAACTTGTCTTTAACACTCTTTGAAAATGTCCACAGAGGTTCCTTGTGGATTTACAGTTTCTCACGCAAACCTAAAAAAACAAGGATTACTCCTTTCCACAAAAGAACCTTGTATACTATTCATGACTTATTTCACCAATTGCAGCTTCTTTAGGGCAAAAGCATAACGGTAATCTTCTATGTGGAAAAGAGTTTTTCAGTTGTACGATAGAGCTGTCGCTGGGCCAACAGGAAGCACTTCCTGCACAAAGCTGAATATGGCTGCCCCTGTAGGGCCATTCAATACAAGTGTTACTCCATGTTTTAATGCTGCTCCTCCCTTCTCCGTCCTGTGGGATGGAATGGATATGTGTTCAGTGTGTAGGATTGGCCTAGAAGCATGGTGGATCATACATGTGGGGGGGAGGGGCTGTTAACACTATTTTCGACATCTGTTTGGTATAAGTGATTGGAGGTAGGTTTGACCTATTGTATGATCAACTTGTAGATGAGCCGGAAAGACATAACAATGACTTTCTACACTTGATTTGTTTTAAGCTGGGTGGGACTGTGCTTTAAGAATGGAACAATAAAGGGTTGCCTTTGAACTATTTATGGATTTCTGCTGGTCAGATGCTGCCAAGTGTCTAGATGTCGCTCGGCAGGTGCCCTCTTCTGATGCACATGTGTACATAGGCTTAGGAGTACTTGGTTTCCTCGTTCAGCACTTCTTTTCCCAGAACAACTGTTGCACTTCAGTTATGCCTGGATTAAAACAGAATCCCTGGGATTAAACTGAGCGTAGTGTGGGAAAGCAAGTTTCATCTAGTGTCTTACATTCCTCCATCTTGGGAAGCACTGTAGCACTGTAGTAAAGGGCTCTGTCATGCTGGCCATACACAAAACAACCTGGTTGTAAGCAGCTCAGCTGTATCAACAAGTATAATCCACCACCTCATGGGGATCCTGGTTTGGGACCCCTGTCAACTTGAAGCCCAACAATCAAGCAGTATATCCACCTGTCCATGCACTTGAGGCAGCAGCTGCTTCCGCACATTCACCACTCCAATGTACATTTGGAGCGAACAGTGTTTGGCCTTACTAAGTAGCTTAGAGTGGTTGGGCATCCCAATTTAGGATGCCCCACTATAGAGGACACAGCAGCCCCAAGGGCCATAGTGGGATGTAACACAAAGCTCCATGTTAAATCACTTTCACTGATAACCCAGGTGGCCATTTTTATGGCCAGGTAAAGACATTTCTGAAGTGTTTAGCTAATTGTTAAGACTCCCAACTAAACTACACATACTTTCCTACTCACTTCCTACTGCCCACAGCAGCCTCCTGTGAAGCCTCAGTGACTCTGAGTCACCCAATAACTGTGCATCAACCACGCTTCTGCTCCACTTTATGGGTGAATCTGCAGTCACTTCCAGCATGGGCTGCATAGGTGTGAATGGGGGACTAACTGGCACTCACAGGATACAGCGCCTTTAGCAGGTGTAGTACCTAATTTAGCTCATAGCTATTTTTGTGGTGGTGTGGCGCCATTTGCTTAGCTTCTTTTCATGGGGGGGATTCATGAATGCATGGCATTTTTCCAGACAAACACCTTTTCACTGCCATCAAGATTCCAAGATTCTCTTCTGAGCCATTTTCTGAAGGTAGCACAGCTAACAATAAGGTTGTGTTCATCAGTTCTGCGATCATTGGGGCGGTGGCCTAACCCGGTCCTAAATATCCTGATCCCTCTATGGAAAATGGGGGGGGGGGGTCGTCGAAGCACAGGGGCTAAAAAGATTTCATAGGGGTCCCGAGCCAAGGGATAATGGAAATGTTATGAATTTCAGACCTACCAGCCTTGATGCGGAACCCTTTTGGGGTAAAGGTATTCTGCTTATGTAAAAGAAGTCACATGTTATTTCCCATCTATTTGGAACCTGATGTTATAGCCTGATGTGGGTAAAGAAAATACCTCCTACTGGCTTCTCAAACTGCACAATTCTGAGCAAATGTTAGATGTCCCTTTTTTCTTTGTTGACCCTCCAGATTTCACAGATTCCACAGAGGCCTGCCAATTTAATCCTAGCCCAGAGAGGGGGGTACCTATACCCACCCTCGCTTAAGATGCAGACGGGGCGGCTGCAAAAGAAGCTTACTGGCATCAAGAAGATCACAGACCACCGGACCAGAAGGTAGTTCCTGACTCTGGTGGACTTGCAGAGAGGTTTCTGCCCGGTGGGGGACCGGTGAACGAAGAAGCGGCAACAGTGATTTTTTTTTTACTGATGTTATAGCCTGATGTGGGCAAAGAAAATACCTCCTACTGGCTTCTCAAACTCTGAGCAAATGTTAGATGTCCCTTTTTTCTTTGTTGACCCTCAAGGTGTTCCACAGATTCCACAGAGGCCTGCCAATCTAATCCCAGCCCAGAGAGGGGGTACCGGTATCCACCCTCACTACAGATGCAGATAGGGCGGCTGCAAAAGAGGCTCACTGGCATCAAGAAGATCACAGACCACCGGACCAGAAAGTAGCTCCTGACTCTGGTGGACCTGCAGAGAGGTTTCTGCCCGGTGGGAGACCGGTGAATGAAGAAGCGGCAACAGTGATTTTTTACTAGTAGGGGAGACCCAGGGACTCCTATACTAGTTTATATTTTGTGGTGGCCGGAGCAATTGTATCCGTCATTCTGGAGTACCAGCGTTGGGGACTATCCTGCGTCATGGCTTCGGAACCGAATTGTCCTTGCTCCACTAATAAAATGAGTTGTCCCTGCTCTGGCTCATCACTAATCTTTGGTCCCAAACATTTTCTTTTGACGATTAAACAGGAATTCTGACCAGATTCCTCCAGTAGGTCTGAATTGATTATAACAAACACCCTTATTTTATTCTTCTTTTTGGAAGATAGACCACAATGGCAGTCACCCTGTATCTTCAGAAGGCAAGTTTACTTTAACCCTCTAACAGTCGTAGTAAAACTATAAAAAGTTCACTTGTCTGACTATTAAAAGGGACATCTCTAAGAGGAAAACTTCTGTCTGTCCTGGAAACTATGTGGGGCATTGTTTTGGTATTGGTTGTGCAGAAGCATTTAGGCCCTTTTGGGGCAAATAATCAACCTGGTACTAAAGCACCACAAGGAACATTAAAGAGATTATAGCTCGATAATGTCTATGTCATTATTTTACAACAAATAAGACTTGCTTGCGGGCTGTAATTATTCCTTTAGTTTGATATACTTAATCTGTTAAAAAATAACAGGATCATTCTTATTAAACTCTGTGCATTTGTCAACATACCCAGGTTGCTCTTAATTGAGATAAATAATTGAATCACTACAGATGTCTGGAGCTGGGCCAAGGCTCTATTCAGACTGAGCACTTCCTTGTTGTGTCCTCCTCTCCTCGAGGCTGGGCTCATACATTTTCACCTCTAAATGCCTTCGTTTCACATGCATATTGTACCTGTGATTAGTGCTTTTTAATCTTTACATGATGACTTGTATAGAAGCATTTTGGACAAACCACCTTAAAAGTACTGGTTGCAAGAGATTTTTTAAATGAACAGATGTGAAAGAAGCCATCAAATGAAACATATTGTGTAGAATTGTCTAGTAATGTCCAGTATTAAAATACAAAGACACTACCTAAATTCTGCATTAATTAAAAATCCTGCCAAGCTTGTTTTTTTGAGGGCTGCTTAATGCTAACTACCTACAAAAAAAGCATTATTGTGTGGTGAACTTTTGGAATCAAATATTCAAAGTGATGTGTAATGTAATTGGGAGGCATGTGGCAATTGGATTGCTTTGCTGAACAAACTGGTGAAAAGTTGTGGGGTCATCCATAGGAAATTGTTACATGATTTTCTAACAGCACCAGGCTTGGAGGCCCTCAATTCTCAGCTTGTATGGCTATGGAAAACTTTCTGCAATGAAGGAGGGTAATCTTGGTAAGTTTGAAGAAATTTGGATGCCTTGGGTCAACAAGCATCTGCCAGGGAACTTTGATGAAGCATTGTTGAGGGTGGAGTTTTCAGTGTAGAGGGTGGATTTAGTATTCTGGAAGCGGAGAGATTGCAGTGGTGATGGGCAGAGAGGTCAGAGGGAGGCTTGGAGGGGTTATCCATCCCCCTTTTTTGTTCTTTTTTGTTTCTTTCTGACTTTTTTTTGTGGCTATGCAATAAGAATTCACGGGAAGGGGTTGGGTAGTAGGGGGTCTCTTTGTGAAACATGTCGGGCATTTGGACATTGTAAGTTGTGATGCTGGACACGTCATTTATATGCATTTTGAGAATTGTATTGTTTGATGTGCCATGTACCATAAATAACATTATTGTATGTGTTCTCTAGCTTAGCACAATTCAGAAGCATAAAAAAGATTTGCGTGGTTAGTTATGATCTGAGGGAGGGGCAGGTATAAATCAAACATACAGCTTACAACCTATAGCTGTTCACATTTATACAGGTCATGGTATATCTGTCGGAATAACTGGATTTGCAATTTATTTTTCTTTAAGACTTGTTGGTAGTAAATCAGCTGGCTTTCTCAGTGTAGAAATCCAGCAGTAGTAACATAATGAGATGAGTATATTAAACAGCAGGTTGTGAGTAGGACCTAAAGCAGGGCCAGATTAAAGGAAGGGGGGGGCAAACCAGAGGCCTGCTACTAGGGCAGCGAATAATCTTATCTTCTTACAGGGGAGCTCCACTAGACCTTCTGCCCTGGAGCCCCCAGCAGACTTAATCAGGCCCTGGCCTACAGAAACAGACAAACACAGCTCTTATCACCTGTGTCTGCATAATTAATAGTATTACATTTTATACAATTTCTTACAGTGATCTGATCAATTTCATGACAAGTGGACCAATTGTAGCAATGGAAGTAATAGGTGATGAGGCTGTAGCCTTTTGGAGAAAGTTATTAGGGCCAACAAACTCCAGTATTGCACGCAGTGACTCTCCAGAAAGCATTCGAGCCCGATTTGGCACTGATGGAACTAAGAATGCAGCACATGGTTCTGACTCTATTGCATCAGCTGCTCGGGTAAGTAAACGCCTTATCAATCATTTGCCTTTCACTGTATTCATGCTTTTCTGTTGTCTGCACTAAGGCCATTTTCACAATTGAGCATAGCGCGGCAAACGTCGGCGTCAGAATTCTGCCCAAAGTTACCTATGGGCCTGTTCAAACTCATGTTTGGTGAAAGCCCTGTATGCAGCGTTTTTATCCTGATTGCGCTTGCGAATGCTCAATAGGAAACAGCAATCGCAAGCATGATCGCTAGCAAAATGTCGGTAAATCTCGGGCAGTCAATTGCACTGCAATAGTGATAATCACAGTGTATTGCCTAGATACACCCTTGTGTTTTTTCACTGGGTGGTCATTCACTTTAAAGATGTATCACAAAATTGTGTAATATTAAAATTCCATATAAATGCATCGGCTAATGAGAGGTCACTTATCCACCTAAACTGAATAAAACTACTTTCCTGGTAGACTTTGGAATCCGGATTTAGGCCTATCCGGTATATTCTAATGAGCATTTGACCACGACCACACAATGCTGTATTTTCATTAAAAGAAGTGCTGACTTCTTAGTTTATTGTACCATATTTTTGCTATACATCATAACTTGCATTTATGCATTCACAAAACATGACTATAGTTGCCATATACATTAGAGTCCTCAAAATTTGTTCACAAATCTTTACTTGATGGTATTCATAGACTGTTTAAATGCCAGTTCCAGGCGTTGGGCAGACATGTTTCGCCATATCTCTGTGGCTTTATCAATGCCCTCTGAAACAAATGAATGCATAAGAAAGGTGAATAAAAAATACCCAATCTTAGTCTGTGTCCTATTGTATCTATATCACCATATATATAGATACAATAGGACACAGACTAAGATTGGGTATTTTTTATTCACCTTTCTTATGCATTCATTTGTTTCAGAGGGCATTGATAAAGCCACAGAGATATGGCGAAACATGTCTGCCCAACGCCTGGAACTGGCATTTAAACAGTCTATGAATACCATCAAGTAAAGATTTGTGAACAAATTTTGAGGACTCTAATGTATATGGCAACTATAGTCATGTTTTGTGAATGCATAAATGCAAGTTATGATGTATAGCACAAATATGGTACAATAAACTAAGAAGTCAGCACTTCTTTTAATGAAAATACAGCATTGTGTGGTCGTGGTCAAATGCTCATTAGAATATACCGGATAGGCCTAAATCCGGATTCCAAAGTGTATGTTAAGAGCATGTCCATGAACCAACATCCTATAAGGGAATTCAAGTGGGATTAGGATTAAAAGGGTCACGCACAACCTTTTGTGAAGTGTACTTTCCTGGTAGAAAATAAAATCCAGGGGTGATAGAAACTTTCCCCCCAATGTCTTCTACCTTCCATTAAAAGAAAGAAAAACAAGCCTGAATTGATATTTCTTGATGCTAGGTGTAAAAGGGGCTATCGTGAAAAAATGGGCAATGATAAAAATGCATATAAATATGCTGGATAGTGAAAGAAGGGGGTTCTCTCACAATCCAGCATATTTATGTGTATTTTTATCATTGGCTATTTTTTCACGCTCCTTTAAGGCTTTTTCTACATTGAGAAAATGGGGGCTAGATAGTTTTTTGTATTTTGTTGGTGATGTCTTTGTGAGGTGGAATAAGAGGAACTTGTGATTTCAGATATAAGCTCTGCTATTTTGTTCCACAGATGTACTTTTAAAGCTTTAACTCATCAACACAGATATGTCCTTCGTATATATGTCTTATCTGTTTCTAACAAAATGAAACTGAACTCTCATAATGTAAAATCTTTGCAGCCTGTCTGTAAGTGACCTAAATATGATTCTGAGTCATCACAACACCATCGCCTGCATACTAATAGATAGGATCATTCTCTACTGAATATGACATATCAGATTGATGTATAACCATGTTCACACACAAAATATTTTCTTATTGTTTTTTTTTTTTTTGTAGCTTGACCATATATTTGATGCATCTATTTGTGCAAATATGTTGGTATGGAATAATTAGAGATAGTGTGTTATTAGAAGCCCTATGCTGCATGGCTCCTGTACTAAGATTTATTCATCATTGTTCTCAAAACAGTGTGCTTTTTCTTTGACCAATTACTAAGCTATCTATTGCCTACAGAGTACTTATAATTATAGGACAGTTTAACTCTGTTACTATGTCACGGGAGACGGATTATCCTAGTAAGTTCTGGGGGTTACTGTAGGCATTTCTCCACTCCACTCTCAAAATTTACTGTGTATACATATGTATATGATTAGTACTTGGCCCCTGACTGCAGCTTTGCAACTTTTTCAACTCTTCCAGATATTTTTCTTTTGATTTGGGCAACAAAATCTGGCATGAGCTGCTTGCATTGCAAATGGAGTGCATTTTAGTTTTAGTAGCCCGAAGGTGTCAAATCAGGTAGGTATGATCCAATACCTCAAAACTCAGGTCAGCCATTTTAGTTCTGGGTGGCCATTGTGTTGAACAAGGCATTGTTGTGCAAGCATGTGAGATCTTGGGTCAACATGTCGCTCCTTTTCTACTTCAATGCCTCTTTTGATTTATTCAGAAGTATTTACTATTGGAAAGGTTGTCCAAAAGCAATATTCCATGTTTACCCCAAAAGGTGATGCCATGACCTTGTATGACAACTTCTGCACCCAGAACTCTTTTGGACAGGGGAAACCACTGCTCTTTCGAAGTGGATCAAAATGCCCAAAAGCAACTCAATCTATGTTGCTCCCCCACCCCAGTTACATTACCTTTGGATTTGTTCAGCCCCAATGCCGCTTGGCATTTTTGTTCCTGTGGAACCTATGAGCCTCAAATAACCTCTTTTGTTAAAATCTAATAATAAAGAAAAACAGCAGCAATATTCAGTTACTCAGAACTGCCTTGTAGTGAAGGCTTCTTAACACACAATTAAACAAGGTTGTAGGTGGCGCTTTTTATATACATTTAAATGTGAAAACCCCAGTAATGGGCCTCCTATTCTTTCCATTGTGTTAAGTAAGTTTATATTTAATCCTACTAAATATACTGAATGTGGTTCTTGAAGCGTTTTCATCCTCCGTTAAACCACCCAGCAATTAATCCATATTTAATGAGCCAATAGACTTTCTGCTTTGTGTTAAAAAATCCATATAATTACACAATGCCTATATGCAGCACAATGCTCACGTTACACGCTGCCACTGCTCCCCCTCTCTCCATAGTAACAGGGTTTTTTCACTTTAGGCATGTTCTAAACCTGTGGCTGTGTTGCCATTTCCGCGGTCTGTTATGACATTTTGATATAGACACTTAGTTCTAAGACTGAAAGCAACTGGTGACCAGTATAACCTGTTATACAGAGTGACGCAGCCACGTCCTTGTTCTTCCTCCCAGCTATCCTTGCCTAGCAGAGCACTGCTTCCCCAAGGCGCTTTGTCCATAGCTGAGCTCTGTTGTTTCATGTGGATTTTGCATGATCACACCTTAACTTCTCTAGCAGGCCATAATGTTTTCCTGGCAGTCACCAAAGTGCTTAGGATGGCTAGTTAGCATACATATCCCAGCCCGCGGCCTAGCTGCTGCATTATGCAGGCTTGTTATACCAAGAGTAAGCAATTCATAATTAAATAAATAGCAGGTGTCATCCTTGTAGTATCTGTAAGGAGGATAAGGGCCCTTTTTGCTACAAACTGTGATGTGGTAGTCCCAAATAATTGGTTAACAAACCCTGACTATGGCGTGTGTTCATCGGAGACCCTGGTATCTAAAAGCCCAATTGGACCCCTAGGTCACCTGATCCACTCACCACTTCCTGGGCCACTAGCCACATCTCAGCGCCGGGGCCGAACTCGCAGCATACCTCTGGCTGGAATGCGTACCCGCACCAGGTCTTTCTGAATAGCCAGTGCAGGCACGCCTACAGCTAGAGGCAGCTGGGAAAAGCGGACACGCTCGTCTCCATCTGGCTGTGCGGCTAATGTGTCGTTAGCAGAGCCGAATGTAGCCAAGCAAAATCGAGCAAGCTGATTGGTGGAGCGACCTGCGTCTGTGCTGTCGAAACTATAGAAAGGTACGTTTCCTGAGCAAAGTGTAGGGATACACACAGCAGGGCATTCCATATCGGGATACCCCACCTGAGAGGAACAACACCCAAGAGAGTGTTGTACCTGTTTTAAAGGCCATGAGTGCCTTTTAAAGACCCCATTTGGGTGTGCTTCTTTGCACACAAACCTACAGATCTTTATTTATACAAATGAGTAAAATAAAATAGAGGTGTCTGCTGTCACTGACTCCCTACTCCTCTGCTTTGGTAATGCCTCTGTTTCTGTCTGAATAGTCATATTGCCTGCCAGCAGCCATCAGAGACTTCTCTTCCTGGTCTTTTTTTTTTTTAATTTTAATTAATTTTTAATGCATAGATGGCCATTGTATGCTTGCGCACACATAGGAATTCGTCCTCCGCATTTAACCCATCCGTGCAGTGAGTGTACACATGCCCGGAGCGGTGGGCTGCCCTAATTATGGCGCCCGGGGAGCAGTTGGGGGTTAGGTGCCTTGCTCAAGAGCACTTCAGTCATGTCCCAGGACCGGGATTCGAACCTGCAACCCTCCAGTCGCAAGTCCGCTCCCCTTACCTCTAGGCCACAACTGCCCCTTGTGGACCATCTAGCCAGCAAAGAGGGTAGTTTTACCAGGAATATGCATTATCAACATGATAGTCAGAAGGAAGACTGTGCTACAGATGAAGGAAGTATTACTGCTATAACTGACCCACAGTGTTACCAGGGAATCCCCCAGAGGATTCAGGGTCCCATTTGAGGTCCTTTAGCACCAAGACCTTACCTATCTGTAGCTTATTTGCTGCATTCCAAGTGCATTGACAGAGAGGATATAGTTTGGCATAACATTTTTGTGCATAGGCCCTATGAATATGAGCCGGTAATACATGCATGTAAATGTGGGGTGGCCTCCCAAAATCAACACTAAATAAATTTAGGAAAAGCCCAGCCAGCGCACTTAGACTCCACCTTCTTTGAATAATCATAATGGACACAAGTACAGGTTTACTGTATAGATAGTATAGATATTAGATTTGAGAACTTTGATGAATAAACCTTTCCTTCTTGTAGTATCAAACCTCAGACTAGAAAAAGCTGCTTTGCTATTACACTGGCTTTTCCTTTGTGCACTTGGCTTTATGTATTTTTTTGTTTAACCAATATTAGGAATTGGAGTTTTTTTTCCCATCCAGTGGAGGCCGAGGACCAAAGAACACTGCAAAGTTTACACAAAATACCTGCTGCATTATTAAGCCACATGCTGTTTCAGAAGGTAAGCCCTTTCTCATGTTTTGCCTACTTTGTGGAATATTTTACAGAAAAAAATCCAGAAGAGGGTGACCCAGACACCCTTGTATGGCCAGTAATCAATATGCACCACTGACTTGATACATGGACATAGACATATGGCTTGAAGAGGGGGCACATGGCTGACCATATTGACTGGTGATGTTACTATACCTTGTTTTTTACTTTCCCCTTGTCTCTTTCTCCTCTGGTCGTCTTTTTATATTCTTTGTTATTTGCACAGAAAAAAATATCTCTTAGGCGATGCAGCACTAGCACTATTGGTTATAAAAGCTTTGTACGTTGACATTAGCACTAGCACTTTTTTTTCTCTCTATATATATATATATATATATATATATATATATATATATATATATATATACTCACTGGGAGGCCTGCATTAGGTTGGTTTACTAGAGTCAGTAGGGGTTTACAAGTGGTACTTCAGTATTTAAAATATCTCTAAATCGTGTTTGGATAATAGTAGATTATTTTTAGCTTAGCCCACCTTCATGTGTCTGCATGTTTTTAAACTAATTTTTAACTTGTCTATGTCTTTGTCCATGTATTAAGAAATTGCCGTAATTATTTAGTTACATTGGGCCAGTGTATAGCACACATTATCTATTTTTAGGGATCTGGTTCTCGGTGTGTTGGGGTTTTGAGTGTACTTGATTGTTGATATATTCTTAGTATACAGTACGTCCTGCTCCAGATATAGTACTTACACTTGGGTTATCCTCCGCCAGATGGCGCTGCACTGCAGAGACATGCAAAAACAGGCTCCTCCCGGCCCTCAAATACCCGGGGACCTCCCACAAATCCCCAGATTTCTCTGCAGTTCTTACTGCGAAGACATGAAGTATCACTCTCTCGCAGGTGAGCGGGGCTATTAAAGCCCGCGGCCCTGTTGGACTATTCCCACCCATCCTCGTTGTGTTGTGCCTCCCAGCCTGGGCTGCGCTGGTCGGGTGAAGGTAGGCAGCACCACGCGTGCTTAAGGAGCGCTGCTCCTCCGCAGTCCCCCACCAAAGGGTAGGCGGTGTAGGCTGATGGTGAGCCTCTATGGGATGCCCCTCCCGCATTACTGCCTCTTGCCCCGTGTAGCGGTGGGTCCTGTACCAAGGACCGCCATCCTCCCTCGTTCCCCCCGTAGTCGGGGGGAAAAGAAAGGGGGGGGTGTGCCTGTGTGGTCTATATTGGATCCTTGCACGTATATGGCCTTTGTCTGTCTATGGACCTTTATAGATATGGTGTCAGCCGCCGCGCCTTTTCTATGTATGGTCTGTATTGGACCCTTGCACTTATATGGCCTTGTCTGTCTTTGGACTTTTATAGATAAGGTGTCAGCCGACGCACCCTTTCTATGTATTCTACTTGCGGACTGCCGCCACCGCACGCGCTTCTTCCTTAGTCGAAGGCTCCGCGCCGGGCGGCGGCGTTACCTCAGACACCTACATGTCCTCATTGGCTGTTGTTGGACTTCGCGCTCTTCGGGGGGGGCGGGGTCTGGTTTGGCTCGCTCCGCATCATGGACCGCTGGCCCGCCCTTCGAGGTACACGGCGCCATTTTGCCTGTTCGCGCGTGACGCGTAGGACGCTCCTGATTACCGTGGTACTGTAAGTGCCCTCGCGGGCAGCTTATTCTCATTCCTGGTTCTGACACCATTTTCTTCTCTTTGTGTCTTTCAGACCGGTGAACACCATTGGCTTCTCCTGGCCCAGTCTAAAATTATAACGGGCCTTGTAAAATTCTCCCACTTCCCTAGCGGTTTCTTTGGGGCATCCAGGGTTGCTTATAGTGTAAATCCCTACTGGCATATTGTACCTTGAATAATCACCATATGGAGGCATCTCAGAATTATGTGACCGGGAGCCCTCTGGGACAAGACCGGCTGTGTATAGCATGTGGACAACCCCATGCTGATGCTGACAGGGCACGGGTCTGCGGACCCTGTGCCGAGCAAGCACTGGCTCTGCAATCAGGCCTGCCAGTGGCTGCACCTCGCTTCATTTCACCTATTTCCCCTTGCTTAAATCTCACTCCTACTGAGTCGCATATAAAAAGGGGAGTTGCAGCCTGTTGCGTCTTCCAGACTTCCCACGGCTGAACAGTTCATTGTGAGGTTGTCAGAGCTCAAGGGCCCTGGTAAGAAGCGGCACTTGACGTCTCATGTTTCTGTTTTTCCCATGGGAACTGAGGAGTTTTCTACTCCGTGTGACTATTCCCCTTCTGATGAAGGAGAGCTAATCTCTGACTCAGACTCATCTGATGAGAGGCCGAGGAGTCATGACGATTCTGGACCTGAATACTGGGCCCAGTGTGACACTGACGATTTGTTGATCAAGGTCTTTAAGGCTCTGTCTATCTCTCTCCCTGGTGAAGCTTCCAAGCCGAGAGGGGAGCGTTTCCATACAGCAACAGCACGTTTGGAATTCCTAGAACAGGCTCACTTCCATGCTCTTGTTCTCAAGGAATGGGAATGCCCCAGTAGACTTTCAGGGGTCCCAGGGGATTGGGATAGGAAATACCCCTTTCCCCCTGAGGTGGTTAATTGCTGGTCATCTCCACCCATGGTGGATGCCCCGATCATTGGGGTTCCTAACCCCCCTTTATTACAGCCCCTGCTCATAATACCCTCCGGGATGCTGAGGACCGGCGCATTGAGCTGCTGGCCCCCCACGCCTTTTCTTGTGCAGGGACGGCATTGCGCCCGGTCTGTGCCGCGGCTATTACTGCAGTGGCCACTAGAACCCTAGTCAGAAAGATGCTTGATCATCACTCTGATAATCTCCCCTGGGAGGTGTTTAATACACTCTCCAACTGTGATGTGTTTGTAAGATTCATCCTATTAGCGTTGGATGACACCATTAGAATGTGTGCAAGAACTTCTGCCCTTGCGGTGGCTATACGTCGCTTGATTTGGCTGCAACAGTGGGGTGCTGACGATGCTACTAAAAAGACTCTTACTGGGCTTCCCTTTAGAGGGCAACGCTTGTTTGGGGCCCGTCTAGACCTGTTTGGAAAAAAGGGTAAGTCACCCCAACGCAAGCGGCCGTCTAGGCCCCCTCGGGGCAGGGGCACCCCTATTTCCCCCTTTCTTAGTGTCAAACAAGAACCAGGGGTGTCCTTAGTGGGGGCTCGCGCAGACTCCGGCCCGGGGAGCAGCAGACAACGCTCTGGCCCCTCCGGCGGGGCTAAGCCTAAGTCTTCCACCAACCCCCCTCAAGCGTGATGGGACGCCCTCGCCCGTCTGGGTGAGGGGATGGCTGCGGCACTTTGCTCTTGTCAGGAGGCTTTACGCCTCATACTGGTGGATTCAGGAGGTTGTGTCCTCCAGATACAAGATAGAGTTTGCTGTGCGGCCTTCCCCAGCTTTATCAGGTCCCAGGTACTCCTGGTCCCTGCCGCTATTCAGTTGCTGGCACAGGCCATGCTAGGCCTGCGAGGTCTGAGGGTCTCTTGCAGATTGCCCGTAACAGGCAGAGGCAGGGGCCGCTACACCAACTTTTCCACAGTCCCCCAAAAGGATGGGTCGGGCTGGCCCATTCTGGATTCACAGCAATTCTCTAATTACAGGCAGTTTCTGCATGGAGATGGGCCATCAGCGCCTTGCACCCAGGGGGCTTCTTGCCGTCTGGGGAGCTCTAAAATGCTTATGTTTACATCCCTGTGCCTTCAGGACGCCGAGGCTCTTCAGGTTCGTGTTGGAAGTCCAACACTGCTAATTGTGGCCTTGTTATCTGGCCTCTCTTCAGCTCCCAGAATGCTCATTCAGGTGCTGACGGTGGTGATGTCTCTGATGAGACCAAGGGGCGGCCGCGCGATGACCTACCTGGACGTCCTTTCTCACTTCCCAGTCTCTACGTCAGGCTAAGTTGGATACCCGGCTGGTGGTGTCCATTGGGAGTAATTTGGATGGGTGATTAATCACCCCAAGTCCTCATTGTCCCCTTTATTGGTCACTCTATTACTAGGAATGAATCTGGATTAGGTTCAAACCAGAATCTCCCCTTCTCAGCAATGAAGTGGGCAATCTGGTCACATGGGCTCAGTCCCTCATTGCTGTCCCGGTCCCCTTACCAGGCAGGGATGCAGCTGGTGGGCCCGTTGGTGGCTTGCTCGGAAGAGGTCCCTTATGCTCAGTTCCCTTCCCTTCTATTGTTAATACAGGACAGGGATCCAGCATCCCTGGAGCAGGGTCTGTGGACCTTCCCACCTGGTAAGAAGGTTTCTCTTGGAGTGGATGAACTCAAGGAACCTGTCTGGGGGCAGTTCCTTCTTGCCCCTTCCTGGAAACGGTCACCATGGCTGCCAACCTATCAGGTTGAAGGGGGAGGGTTTCTTCTGAAACTCCCTGCGATTCTGGGGGTGGTGGGGCCCTTAGAGTCCTTACGCCTATTGATGTTCGAAACAGTGAGCGTTTCCAGTTGGTTCTATCTCACTTGCCTACTTCCCTTCTGGGCCTGCCAGTTTGGGGGCGCTCGGTCTGTCTGACGACAGTGTCCTACATTAATCATTGGAAGGGGCCTGGAGCTGGTGGACCCTCCAGGAAGTGTCTATGTTCCTAATCTGGGTGGAGACAATGTTCCCTGCATATCAGTGATATTTGCTCCGGTGGAGCCCCTCTGCGACAGGATGTGCTAATCCCTGTGTCACTGTGGGGTCCAACCAGTTGCGGATCTGTTTGTGTTCCGTCACTATCACAGGCTCTCGGCCTTTGTTTCCCTGTCCCAGGATCCTCTGGCAGTGGTCCGGATGCCTTAGTAACATCATGACTGGACGTTCGGTTCTGTATGTCTTTTCTCCATTCCCCCTGCTAGGCAGGGCTCTGCGCAAGAATGCTCTGGTAAGGGGACCAGTGATGCTGGTGGCCCCAAGCTGCCCTAGTAGAGTGTGGTTTGCAGACATGGTACCGAGGACAGTAGTTTTCTGTACCTTTTGCCAGGAGTGGCAGCTCTGCTCACTCAGGGCCCCCTTTACGTCACTCCAATCTAGTCGGCCTGACTGCTGAAACATCCATATTGATGGAGACAGGCTTATCTGTCTCGGTGATTGAGACTATGGGAAGGCTAGGAGCAAGCTTCTTCCTCTTCATCTTCTATCTGTTATAGGGTATGGCATACCCATATTGATTGGTGTGAGTCTAGGTCTCTTCCCTGTTGGGCGTTCTCGGTTCCCAGGGTTCTAGAGTTGTTTTCAGCATGATTTGGAGTTGGTTCTCCAATTCAGTACTCTGATGGGTCAGTTTCTGCCCTGTCCACCTTGCCTTAGTAGTCTCTGGTTCAGTCTTCCTTGGTTAAGATTTCTTTCAGGGGGTACTCATGTGCGTCCCCCATGTAATCCTCTGGTCCCTGCTGGGATTTGAAATTGAATTTCATTCTGTCTGCTTGCAGGGTTTGGGTCCTATTCCGGATGCTGTCTGGCTGTTCTTACCCTCAAGGTTGTCCTTCTGGTGACTGTTACCTTGGTCAGGCGTGTGTTAGCGGGCGGCTCTGTCTACCTAGCCCCCATTCTTTGAGATACACCAGGATAAGGTGGAGTTCCGCCTGAAGCCGGTCTCTCCGCATCAGGTGGTGTCTTATGTTCATTGATTCGAGATATTGTTCTTCCTGCTGTGCCTTTTTCCTATCAACGCTGAGGAAAGGGTTCTGCATTCCTTGAACAGGTGTTGGAAGTTTTTTCCTTGGTAGTCACTGTGTCCCTTAGAAGAACTGATGTTCCTTGGGGCCTATGGTCATTACATCCTGAATGTGCCCGATCTCGTCTGCTCTCGGGGAGTTGAGCGGCCTTGGTCCTGGTTATTACTTTAATGGATGTTCCTTCTGGTACTTGGAAGGGTCTTTGGCTTCTGCCAAGTCTACTGTTAGCGATTGGATTCGTCAGGCTGTTACTCAAGCCTATTCCAACAAGGGGAAGAATCTTCCTTTTCGCTTTGATTCTTTTTCTACTCGTGCTTTGATGCCTCTTGGGCTTTTCAGCACCAGGCTTCTGTTGAACTGGATGGCTAGGCCACTACCTTGGCCTTCTGCTCATACCTTTGCAAAGTTTTACAAGGTTGATGTTAGGGCCTCAGCTCATGCTGTCTTGGCCGTATGGTTATGCAGGTGACAGTGGTTTTAAACTGTCTGCTGTTGTCTTTTTTGTTGGGGATCCCACCCTACTTTATGGACACTGCTATTGGATGTCCCAAGTGTAAGTACTATATCTGGAGCAGGACGTACTGTATACTAAGAATAATACAATTCTGTGAAATACTCACCTGTAGAATTGATATTATTTGTATACAGTACGTCCTGCTCCAACCCACCCTGGTTTTTTTGCATTATTCTGGATCCCCTGTATGGTGATTGTTGCCATTGTTATAGTCTACCGGCTTCTTGTTCACTGCTTTTCAATGCTGGGGATTTGTGGGAGGTCCCCGGGTATTTGAGGGCCGTGAGGAGCCTGTTTTTGCATGTCTCTGCAGTGCAGCACCATCTGACGGTGGATAACCCAAGTGTAAGTACTATATCTGGAGCAGGACGTACTGTATACAAATAATATCAATTCTACAGGTGAGTATTTCACAGAATTGTATTTTTACTTGTGTACATCAAATATATTTTTATTATGCTGTGGTTGACTTTTATTGCCTAAATAAAAATGACTCCAAATCATGCCAAACGGCGTAACCCTCTTGGGACTATTTCCAGCCATGCTTGTTACTTGGTGACCCAGTAAAATAACATAATTTCATTTTAGAGTAGAGGGCGTCGCTCGGACAGAATGTTCCAAATTGTATTTACAATGTACTGGGATACCTTTGCAATGGATTCTATTGTGGTAACCTCTCACCTGGCAGCTTTCAGGAACATGTATCCACCAATCAAGCTACCTTGAAGGCAAATGCCATTTTCTACCTATATTGAAGGTGGACTTATCTATTGAGCTCATTGGTCACAAGCTTGATTACGGGTAGCATACTGCCTCTTCTATGTGCTGATCATTACCTTTCAGTCCTTATTTTTGGGGCTTTTTGTTAACATCATTCTGTTCTTAGTAACCTGACAGGGAGTTTATCTAGATCTCATACGGAGATCAGAATGACATGAAAGGTTTTACCTATCTCTATTAGACGGAAAAAAAACTTTTGCCCACGGATGTGCTTGATGGGGAACATGTCGCAAGATTCTGCAGGCCATAGTAGCTCATTTAGGCCATACAAGGTGTTCACAGCACGACCAACGTGCAGCTTGGCATTTTCCTGTTGAAAAATGGCTCCTAGGACATTCCTGAGACCAAAGCAATATAATGCTGAGCTGTTAATGTACCTGAATCAGAATCTGTTTTATTGTACAGAAAATATATACATTATAGACAACAAAGGGTTTGGGTATAAAGGAATGCCCGATGCACAAGTATACCTCTGCTATGCTAAACAAATATATACAGCCTGGTATGGAATATAATAAACCAACATCAAGTTAACGTGAATCAAAAGTGGACCTGGAGTCTATAGGACTTTGTGAGTGGCCAGTGCAAGAACACACTCTGGTAGAGGGTAGTAGGGCTGCGGACGCCGGAACGGTCGGCTGCTTTCGGCTAGAATCTGTCCTTAGCTGAGTCTTAACCGAAGCTGACAAGCGCATCTGAGCACACTGATTGGGCGAGAGCCCACGCATGTGATGTAGGACCAGGGAAGCGTTAGTTTTAATGGGTGACCTGGGGGGCTTCATATAGCTTTGTATGAGGTTTGTATGTGATACTCTGTTCTAAACTTTCTATCCAACAATGACCAGGGGTGTTACATTTGAAAGAAGTAATGTCCTAGGTGTGATACATCAGTGATAATTTTACTAACTTGTGTTCAAAGTCTGAGACTGAAAAGGTTCTGTAAGTCTGTCAGAGGAGGGACAATTATCCCACTCACTGTCCTGATGGTTCTCTTTAGCCCAGGTTTGTCCTTCCTGGCGACACAGCTATACCAAACCATAAAGGACCAGCATAACACTGATCAATGGCAGTTCTATAGAATAGTGACAGCATGTCTTTTGGCGGTCCGTATCATCTCAGAGGCCACAGAAAATAAAGTGTTTTTTGACCTTTTGTTTGAATCGCTGCTACATGTTTTTCCCAGTGATAATGGTTCCCAATATCTTTTACCCTTTTTCACCCCATTGCCATAGATGTTCATTGGAATGAAGACTGGAGGGGTCCAACTACCATTCATTATTCCACCCCACACCATAATCTCGGGATTAGGATCAATGTGGTGTTACCTTGTCATTGCCCTCATGTCTTGTTGGGCACCATGATAACCTTTAAAAGTGGTGCCATAAGGTCAGTGGCACATCTGTGCCTTGTAACCAATATCGTGCAAACACCTTCTGATGGTTTGTTTTAACACTTTTTGCCACCCTGGCCTCGGGAAGTGGTAAAAAATATCTTGTGCAGTACAGAATGTTTTGCCTCTGCGTATGCATGCATGCCGGTACGAGAACTACAGATACTGTAGTGTGTGTGCTCTGAAGGTTTTTCAGTATTTGCTTGTCATTTGCACTCCTCTTATTATCATTGTAACTTTGCACACCTGTATTGTGAGCGAACATCCCACTCTTGCACTACAAGACTAAAAGTTACAGAGCAGGGTGGATCTGCCCCAGTCTGCCACATTGCATCTTGTTCTTCTTCAGTGTCCCATGTTGAGTCAAAAGGGAAGTATACACAAAATATGGGCTGAAGGGGCTTGATTTTCAGACTGCATATTATGAAAAAGCTCTTGGGGCAATCACAGCCCTTTCTATTAGCTTTTCTCACATAGCTGGCCTAATTCCATGGAGTATCTTATGCTATGGTTGCCATAGGCTTGGGCTTTCTTTTAACAGCACCTACTTGTGACTGCAATTTAGGCTAAGAACACAAGTGCGCTTCAAAGGGTAACTTCATAGATCCCATCTCTATTTGTGAACAGCAACTGTACCTTGACTTAACAACACTCAGAGCACTCCTAAAAAGACAACAGGGTCAATAAAAAACTTCTTCTATGTTGTATTTATGTGCATTTGCCAGTTTTTTAAAAGGTCGTCTGTTGCTAAAGCCGACAACAGAATATAAATACAATAAACGTTCTAATGCATAATTACTATTTCTGCTTTTCTTTTATTAAACCGGACCTTTAGCATCATTTAATGAAAAGCCCAAACACTTAAAAGACTATTCCCCAGCATCTAAAAGTAATACAGTCACTTACTTATTATTCTTTCCCCCACTGGGCTGCAACTCTGTTCAGGACTTTAGGATATGGGGGGCGCCATCTTGCCTCAGAAACATCACATACCGAGGAGAAGAGAGGGGGCAAAAGTGCAGGGTGTGGGGTTATAGCTGTGCATTGCACAGACAGAGCAGAGCTGGGGTCAGGAAAAGGACAACAATCCCAGAATGCAGAGCGGCACAGTCAGAAGACACTTCCTGTTTGCAGGTAGCCTGCAAAAAGATATAAGATTTGTGCTTATTCACAGTGAAGGTCCAGTTTAAAGAAGGGCCCATCGATTTGACATGTGTGTCCTGACTTCAGACCAGCCTCATTTTCTAATCAGGTCTATCTGATGCGCAAGCACAGAAACCCGTAACTGCCATCCTGAGCCCCTCTCAGCACAGGATTACTTTAAAACAGCAGCTAGGGGTGAGTGGGGATGTGGCCGGAGCGCACAGGCGCAGCGAGGGCTCCGGGAGAGGGTGAGTGTTTCCGGGGTTCATGGGGGTTTCACAAACCAATTCGGGATGCCCCAAAGACTGGAACTCGGGAGGCCCTGGAGTCTAAAAGTTCCTCTTTAAGGCTTCGGGAGTGCAGAGGGCGGTTTCATCTTTCCAAAATGGCTGATAAAGTACCCCCCTGCCAGCCTTAGCTTAGCTACTGCATACTTTGGGCTTTCTGTAAAACACTACTTCTCTTCCCCTAGCCACAATGATGGAATAATGTTTAGTGCTGTTTAAATTTGGCTTTCAAAAATATTTATTCTGTATTTTGGCCATTTTATCTCTCTGGGATTAATAATATTTGCTTTTAATATTATGTTTTCCATTCTACTCCAACAAAATCATAAAACAGTACTTTGTTTTTCCCATTCAATGATTTTTCCCATACGGGTGGGATCATTTGACCACTACAGTTATGCTAGCCCCTGCCACAAGAGGCTGCCTGTGTAGCAATAGTGTAGTCAGATGCCGGGACACCCCCTTAATACTAAATTGGAATGTGGAATGCCCAATGCTAGAGTCAAAAGAGAATCATGAATATACTGTTTGTAATGTAATGTTGCTTAGTTTAAGGCTCTGTTCACACCTTTGCGCTTTCTCTGTGTTGTTGCACTGCATTGCAACGCAGAGGAAACAATGTACATTATTTTAGATGTGTTAGTTCTTACATCTGCGCAGCGTTGCACAATTCATTAAAAAAGCGTTGCAGACGCCTTTTTCAGCGCAATGCTGTAACAGCGCAGGTCAATAGAAGTCTATGGCAATGCATGCGCAAGTGTATAACACAGTGTACCTGTGTTGCGTTTGCGTTGTCAAAGAATTTACCATTTACTTACACAAGTGCATTGCCGACACATCAAAAGCACAGCATTTGTTTTGGTACAATGGACCTCTGGCATACTTGTATATAACGGAGACTGAATGCATAGAATACATTCAGTATTATGAGTCAAATGCAACACAACACATTGATATAGGAGTACGTGAGGAGAGAGGGCCCTGCTCTTGCGAGCTTAATCTAAAGGATGAGGATGGAGACAAGAGGTTGGGTCACAAAGAGTATTTACTAAGTGTGGTAGCAGGTTCTCAGAAGGGTGACAAGACTGTAAGGTTGTTTGGTTAGGCCAGATGGTAAGCTTGTCTAAATGGATGGGTTTTGAGGGGGCTTTTAAAGGTTTTAAGGGTTGAAGAGTGTTGAACTCCAGAGGAGTGGAGCAGCACGTACGAAATCAAAAGTGGGAGGAGGTGATCAGGGTTGAGGCAAGGCGAGGTCACATGCAGATCGGAGACTGCATCTGGATTTGTATCTTTGGACTAGCAATGAAATTTAGAAAGGTGATGTAGGTTAAGGTTAACAGAATTCTTTCAGATATTGCCAGCCAGTGTAGGGACTGACAGACAGGGGTAACACAGGGGAGTGGTACCAGTCTGTTAGCCGATAGACCACAGAGGAGTGAGTTGCAGTAGTCTAGGAGGGAGATAATGAGGGCATGCACTAGAAGGACGGATGCAGGAGATGTTCTTGAGTTTGAGCTGGCAGGCAGTGGCTAGTGAGTGAATGTGGGGTTGGAATGAGAGTGAGGAGTCCAGTATAACACCAAGACATTGGGCTTGAGGAGCCGCTGTGATAGTCAGGTCATTAACAGAGACGTTTATTGAGGCGACAGGAGCAGAATTAGATGGTCAGAAAATGACAAGCTTTAGTTTGAGAGAGGGAGAGGACATGAATGAAGAGATAGCTGTTATACTATTATACACACAGGCCCAATGTACGTGCCCAACAATCCCTTGTCCTATGGTTGCTTATGGTAACAAATTTCTTATATAAGTCAAAGTCAAGGCTTCTTCCACTTGGGAGTGGTGATCATGTAACATCCAGGGCCAGCACCTAGGAAACTTAGTGGTCCAATCACCCCCGCAGCCAGCCCTGGAGTGTAAAAGACTCGATTCGGGATGCTCCACTTTGCTCCCTCCCAGATCACTTCTCAACTTTCCTCCATTCCATCAACGCAATCGCATGCTGCGGCCGCATACCGGGGCTCGGTCTCACACACACAGCTATTCAGATAGACAAGGAGCACAAACTTCACACGTAAACCTGCAACAACTGACGTTCCCCAAGCCGAGACGCAGTCAAAACAGCGTTTGTATGAAAGGTTAAAATCGCTGATTGGACAATTACATGTGCCTTGGGTACGGCGGAAATGTGAGTAGTGTGGGCGATCTAGGTGGTTTTACAGTGTCAGCCATCCCAAATTGGGATGTCCCGAGGCAAGGACAAGTACCAAGATAGTCAAAATCCTGGGGATTGGTTGAGCAGTTGCTGGGTCCCACTTTGGTTGGTTGGATGCTTGGTGGGAGACTGGATGTTTGTAGTACCATATATGTAGTTTTTCTGCCAGGTTTATGACACTTTGCAAAAGGGCCCCCTGAGATTTTCCCAATTTTAAAAGCTCACATAAACCTGGAGTCAGCCCTGATCTCATCCATTTAGCATCTTCCCAAGTGCTGCCCTCCCTTTGCACAAGAGCATGTTCTAAAGCACATGCTCCAAATACTGTGCAGGTTATGCGTGTACTGTATTTGTAGGCAACTGGACATCTTGGAGATGTTTTACCAATCTTCCAACTGACTTTTGCTGAATTGAGAGCCATTCAGATGACTAGCAAAACGTATTAAAGAAATTGTAACAGCAAGTCCAGTTGTCTTGCATTACTCCTAAAGATATAATATGACTGGTCACTGATTGCACTGATTCTTTTGACTGGTCTTGTATAGGACCCGTACCCTGATAGTGGCCCTGATAATATGCGCTAATACAGACATTGCTTTGACGCGTATTATGGGAAACATTTATTGTCCTTGTGGTTGCCGGCCTTGAAGCACTTTCTTATCTAAATCTTTATAAAATGAATTCCTATGAACCCATGGTAGGCTTTGGCTACAAAACAAAGCAGCTGTTCAGCACAGTTGATTGCATTCTCCTGAAAAAGGCTTCATTGCTTTCATTACCAATTTAAGAGAACATTTCTTGCTAAATGGATTTCAGGATAATAGAATAACTTGTTCAAATTCTAGTGGACCCCTCTGGCACAAGTAGGTGTCTACAGTGCCACTACCCAGTACTACAGTACTGAAAAGGTACTGTATGAAGCCAACTAACATATCTACACATCTATATGCCTTGACCAGCTTATTGTTGCATGAACAATAGGACATTTTTTTATATTAAAGATATAATAACATTAACATAATAATATTATAAAAGGTAAAAAAGACCATCCTATCTAATAATGGAAAACTCCCTTTTAAAAAGTCCTACACAACTAACTCACAACTGCCTATTTCCTATTTTATGGGTAACAACCGGGCACAGGGTCACTCCTTCAAGAATTATTCTTCAAGGTATTCCTCTCCAAGAATATTTCAGTATGTGTATAGAAAAAATCTTAGCCTACATGCTTTAGTACTCCTAAGATGGGGGGGGAGGTGGTACAGAGGTGTCACATGGGTAGAGGAGCTGAGGATGTTCACCAAGACCAAAATACACTAAATCAAGGGAATCTATATTTAACCCCACTGTTTTTTTTAACAACATTAAACCCACAGTGACACTAAGTGTCTCTTATGTACAGGCCCGGCTCTGCTTTGTAAAACATCCTCTCACTGGATCTTGAGAACAAGTGCCAGGCAGCATTGTAATTAACTCCCTTTGAAGCAGACAACCTCAAGCATGTTTTAACCCCCTCCACTTTCCTGGGTCTTTGCAAGGGCATCACATTACTCCTACGATGCTGAAAGTTTGCAGAAAACACTAGACTTTGCTCCAGCTTTGGGTGTTGCTGTGTCCATGGTTCGTGTCAGTCCCCAAGTGCTATTTGAACAATATATTGTTCTTACTCTTCCAGTCTGTCTCTGCCCCATGTCTTCAGTGTCTTGTTTCTATTGCTTGTCCTCTACATAACAATTTTAACCCCACCTCTAAATTGGTGCATTGTCTGTCATTGTAATCTGTTTTCTGCATGCTTGCTCCTGAAACAAGACCCAAATCTGCTTAGCCTTCAGCTTCTGTCTCAGTCTTTGTTTCGGTTTTTCTATCTTGGACATTGCTATTGTCTGGAGTAGAGAGGGCTATTGGGCCTCCTATCCAGGTTTGTAAACATTGGAGAGTTGCACCTCAATCTTCTTGGCTGTCTTAAAAGAGCAATGAGTTTCAGGCCCTCTTTTGCTTAAAGGTAAAGTCCACTTCTAGGGTTTGTGAAGATGCGCTTCCGATTTCCGGCTGGTGGGACAATTGAGGCCACACCCACTCTGAACCAGGGAGCCCTGCTTCCAGCTACAGTGGCAATAAGGTTAGCGGATCTACTAGTTACTGCTGCCATGGCCCAGCCTTGGCGTCTTAGAAAACGACCCCAGAAGTGGACTTAAATAAATGAGTTGACTTGTACAAATTTCATCCTGATTTGGGATGTCCACAGTGTGAAAACCCCTGGGTTCACTTCAATCCTCAATCCCGTGGCTGCAGCATAATTTTGCCACAGTTTGACAACACATCCCTGCTCCCTCCGGACTGTGTGGCCCCATTGGCACACATTTCAAGTCTGCTGGCAAGACAAGTGTGCAGAGTGGGAATGCCACCAAAGTCCTGCGCATGCACTGTGAATCAAGGATGGAGAAAGATATATGGGGAGACCAGGGTGTTTTACACTGTGGGGTATGCCAAATTGGCAGGTTTGGGTCCTTTTTAGAGCGGTCCCACACACATTTTCTGCATAATGGGTATGGGGCTGCATTGTGATTGCTGGCATCCAAATTGCTAGAGCTCTCCCTGCACATAAACCCACATAGAGCAATATCTACCTAAACCTCGATAAGCTGGCAAAATGCGTTCCTGCAATTGACTGCTGGCGGTCATGTGAGGCTGCTTTCTCCAGCAATCTGGATGCCCCACTGAGCCTGTTGCAAAGCGGCCCCACACCTATTATCAAGAACATGGGTGTGGGACCACTTTAAGTGATTGAGACCCCATGTGGTTTCCTGGTCCATGTTTCTGCTATCCAAACACTTTCGCGATAGCCGCTCTGATCATTGTTGACCTTCTCTTGTTACCCAAATTATTGTAAATAGCCCTTTTACAGTGTTTTGTGTAACTGATATATTGTGGTAGATATTTCGACAAGAATCAGGTCTTAGAGTGGTAAATAGACTTGTGATATAGGGTATAGAGAAGTGAGGAACATTTTAAGATTATCTGTTGTGGAGGATACATATCTTTTCTTCCCTTTAAAGTGGACCAACACCCAGGATTTTGACTATCCTGGGTATTGGTCCACTTCCCCGGGGCACCCCGATCGGGGTGCCCCGCTGTGTGAAACCCCCCAGAAAGCCCCAAAAAACTTACCTTACCGCCGGCGGACAAGCTGATTGACAGCGACGGACAAGCAGCTTGCCCGTCGGCGCCTCCCGCGCGTCACTCTTGACGTGTGCGCGCCCGCGCCGGCCATTCAGAGACGGCCGGCGCGGGCGCGCGCACGTCTGGAGGAGCGCGAGTGAGGCGGCAGCGGAAGCAGCGGCTGGAGAGGTAAGGTTTTTCGGGGGTTTTGGGGGGTTTACACCCCGTGGGACATCCCAATCTCGGATGTCCCGCGGTGTAGATTCCCGGGCCGATCACCTCAGGGTGTTGGTCCACTTTAAGGTAATACTACAGATCCAACTTTGCAATACTCACCAGGTGACAAGATCCAGATTTGCAATCCACATACAAGCTCTTTGCTGGTTTTACTGTGACTACAATCTGCAAGGGCAGAGCCATGGCCAGAATGCTGCACCCTGGGTGATTATTGAACAGAGGATGGATCTGCAGCTCTGTTCGCTGTACACTGAAGGGACATGGCAGGTGCTGCTTCTATAACAGGCACCTGCACATGGACCGCATCTCCTTCCTGGGTAATTGTTGAACAGCTGGGTCCACAGAGATGTGCTGCTTGGAAGTAAATGTTAAATGTCCTCACAGATGTAAAAGTTATATAATAGCTATTGGCATGTGCTAGGCTTGGTTTCAGACTGGGGTCCACCATCAATATCCAAGATGGCACCTGGGACGGCAGCCACGGCAGGAGGCTCCTGTTGAGGAGTCTAATATACAGGACATGACCCCTAGCAATCTAAATCTACCCTTAGTGTGCTTCATACTATGTTCTACGGCCTTGACCGTAGGAAATCCCATATGCTATTAGCCACTGACCCCCATTAGCCTACACTTTTACTTCAATCTTTCTTCCGATACAATATACAGATAGATAGGGGGTATAACTGTTTTAAAGGATGCTAAAACTCTATGACCTCCCCTCCCCTTATTTGCATTGTAAAAATTCCACCATCATCCTGTTAATCTATAACTGTGTTGCCCTGTCTGACAGAAATTGCCATAGATCTCCAGTTCTGCAATGCTTAAGGCAGTGGAAAAATACCTCCGTCTCTCCCGTGTGAGCGTAGACTCATTGATCAGCTCTAACTAGGATGACAAATACTTGTTGCTATGCAGCAAAGTCCAAAATTGCTGATTGATAGCACTACCTGCAACTGCGATAGCAGTGACGCAGACGGCTCAGACATGAGAAGGGTGAGAGAATTGGGAGCTCGATGCTCGTGTTGCATAATGAAACCACATTTTTTTTAAAGATTGACATCATTTGTGTGTGAATTTTATTTAGCATCATAACACTTTGCCGTTTGCAGTCTGTAATTCTGATTAACATTCACATCTTGTGCTGTTAATTAGAATCTATCACAAAATTAGAAGGAAGATAAATGGTGTATAGCTTAGCAAATTCCAAATAACATTGCTGTTTTATAATAACAACCCATTTATCATGGAAATTGGCTTTTTAATGTGCAAAATGTAACTGTTCATTTTGTTATTGCTACACAAACAATAGATTAAAGAATAATCCAGATCAGTTATATATTAATCTTTTTTTTAGTGTAATCCCTTGAGGTTTTTACTCCTGATAAATTAATCTGGCAATAGTCTAGATCAGAGATGCACAGCCTGCGGCCCGGGTACCACATGCAGTCCTTAGTGTCCTCAGTTGCGGCCCCTGGCACCCCACCCCTATATTTTTTATACAATTTGTAAAGCTGAGCTTGCCTTGCCTGCGGTGCATACAGCTGGCCACTAGAGTGTGGAGCTAATTCTTGAAACAGGGCTAATTCCTGAAACAGGGCCCACCTCAGCTCTTCCTCTGCTCCCCTCACCTCTACTTCTACTAACCTCTTCCTCCCTCACCTCTGTTTACTTCTTGTTTCCTCTCCCCACCTCACCTCACCTCTGCCTAACTTTTCACATCTCACATCACCTCTGTGATCACCTTGGCTCACCTCACCCTTGCCTACCTCTATCCACCCCACCTATGCTAGTGTCTTCTCTTCTAACCTCTGCCTGCTTCACTTCTACTCTTTTTGCCCCATCTCTTCCCACCTCACCCTTTTCCAACTGCTGATGTCCTCCCATCTCACATCTGCCTACCCATCTCTGCTTACCTCTTTCAGCTTCACCTCTTACCATTTCTGCTCATCTCACCTTTTCCTTTGTTACACCTTGCCCACTTCTTCCACCTCGCCTCCGCATATACATACATTAGATATAATGCTTTAAGCTTGCAGCTTTCCTGCAGTAAACTGGGTTCTCTGTGCTTCCATTTAATTGCTGCTTCTTGAAGTGAAATAATAAGACAATGCTGCCCCTGGACCAATAAAAGGTTGTGCATCACTAGTCTACATTATCTATATTTAACATCTTAATAAAACTTGACCTACATCCAGGTGTGGACCTTTCGCCCCTACTGTCACTGCTGTACTCCATCCCAGTTTACTTCCAGGCCTGAGCAGTGCAGCTCCAAAGACCTAACTGTAAAAAGGAGCCACTAGAATCTTTAACTTCTCGCAGGGATGCTGGGTGCCATTACAAAAAAGTAGTCAGTTCTAATAACCTCCTAGCACTGGGTCCTTGGCAAAGTCTGCAACTCCACTCTCCCTGGGATAGCTCAAAGAGGACTCTTCGTATTGCTGTGTAAAGCGTTTGGGCTGGTCCATACAACACTACTCTCCCAAGTTAAATACTTCTTTCCTCCCTGGGGGTGGGGCCTCTCCTGTTTCTTCAAAAAAAGACATATTGTGCCTTGAAAAAGTATTTATTTGAACTTCCGCATTTTAATCATTACAGCCACAAACGTAAATGTATTTTATTGAGATTTCATGGAATATAGCAAGTATTTGTGAATTGTAAAAAAAATTATACATTTTTTTTTTCAAATTTAATAGAAACAAAAAACTGAAAACTGTGGCATGCATATATAAATAGCCCCCAAGTACTTTTTAGGGCCACTTTTAGCTGCAAACACAGCGATATCTTCACATCAACTCTGACCAGCTTTCCAGACCCTGCTGAAGAAATGTTTTTCCACAGCATGATATTGTTACCACCATTTTTCATGGTGTGGATTGTGTGTTCAGAGTGATGTGCAGTGTTGTTAGTTTTCACCCACACATAACGTTTGGCATTTATTCCAAAAATTTCAACTTTGGTCTCATCTGATCGTAGAACATTCTTCTACATGCTTGCCAGGTGCCCTACATGTAGAGGGAGGCAAACTGCAAACAAGGCTTCTTCTGGGTTGCTTTTAAAAATAGCAATCTTCTTGTCACTTTTCCATAGAGGCCAGATTTGTGGAGTAATTGTCCTGTGGACAGATTCTCCCACCTGAGCTGTGGATCTCTGCAGTTCCTCCAGAGTTACCCTGGGCCTCCAGAGTGACTCTAGACAGTCATGTCTTGCTTGCGTTGCAGTTGTGCTATACTCCTTCTTTCTTAGGATGATGGATTGAGGTATATTTACAGATGACCCTGGGGGTTTCACACAGCAATGATCCCTTATCACAAGCCAGAAGTGACTCATCATTGCTCATTAGGCTCAAGGCTTTGCGACTGTCATCCCATAGGGTTACAAAGCTCCCTCTACACATACAGAATTCCTCTCATCCACAAAGCTCACTTTTTCTCTGCTCCCCAAAGCTGATTGCATCTCACATGTGAGTGTACAGACAGGCTGCCCTATATTTCTGGGACGTATAGCTCCCTCTATTCTGCAGCCGCCAGCCACACTGCCAGCCTGCCTTGTATGGAGAGATTGAAGGACACAGGCGCCTTGCAGCCCAGCTGGGAACTTTCTTTTGGTTTTGATCAATGCAGCAAGCTAGAGAAAAATTGTAGCTCCTTCTAACATTCTGAGTGGAAACTCTCTCTGGATGGATGTGCTGATCTGCGAGCTGGCAGACACAGACTGTCAGCAGAGGCTCTCAGGTGTTTAGCAAGATGGCTGATCCCATACAGTCCAGGGGCCTAAATATATAATACAAACATCTGTATGGGGTTAAGCCCTCTCAAACAGCATACCCCACTGATCATAAGGGGGGAAGGGTTAGGGGAGCAATTTACTAAACTATATTTTTTCAACTAGAAGTCCCATTTTAGGTAAATATTCAGTGCAATCTTATTCTCTCATCAATCTTAGTCCCTGTTTCTGTGCCGTGTTGCCAGTATCAGCCTGTTTGGGGTGGGGGGATCGTCCTGAGAACAGTGTTTTCTAGTTATACCCATGTTTTGGTGGATGCACATTTCCCTGTTTGTTGTCATACCAGTTATCACAGCCAGTCGACCAACACCATGTCTGAGCTAATTGGTATCTTTAACATATGTAGATCAATGTGTACCTTTTAACTTGTGTGGTCCAATCACTCATCCATTAATTAAAAATCTGTGTCCTTTTAAGTCAAAATCTGGAACATCTTCAGTAGATGAAGGACATCCATTTAATTTCTAGCACACTGATATCTGTGTTGTTTTTCTTTAGTTTGGAGTGATGTCATTGACATATGGCAGTCATACATTGATACTGACACATGCGCTATACCACTTCCCCTATGTTTAATGTTTGTTACAACTCAATTAAACTTTGAAAGATTAAATATATCTGAGATTTCCCTCTCAGCAGGAATCCATTTAGTTTGAATATGGCTGCAATGATACCACTGTCCTCAAACAACATTTAGCACATGTGTGAGCTCTAATGGCTCTTGTAAAGCAGAGCTGTCAAATGTTAGGCCAAATAGGCCAAAACCACAATATTATAAAACATCATGAAACAATTTGCATCTGCATCTACTTTTCGGGCTAAGCTATGGTACATGGGTGCTTTTTTTATATGCTACAAGTAACCTCAAATATCATTTTAGCTGAATGTCGGCGCCCCTATTGTGGCCTCTTCCATGCTTTATTCTTCAGCTACTCTACTTCTTTGTTATGTTGTGGCTGCCTAGCAAATAGAGAGGCATATAGCCAGGATCAACGCTAAAAATCCCCATCTTAAGCAAGCAATGGTGAGAAAACACAGCTAGTTGTCAGCCATAGATAACTTAGCTAAGCAGGGAGAGACTCCCCTCAAGCTTGCACAATTTGTGACACTGAGTCCTTTAACAATTTCAGTGGCATCCTACCTAGAAATGTTGTAACCCCATGTTGCCAAGCAATTTTTAAAGTGGGTCAAAACTCATCCTGGACAGCCCTAAAAGACTCCAGGCCTGCATTATTCCCTCTCCTTGGTGTATCCCCATTTAGGGGAATTCCTGCTATGTGAACCCCCCAAACCCCCAATAGAACCTACATGATCCACGATATAATGGCTCATGTGTGGGCCATGGACCAAATCCGCTATACCTTTAATCACGCCAGTCATTTATAAATTGGGCTTTAACATGAAACATGTCTAATTAAAATGTTTTCAGTGCTCTCTTAATATAATTAGTGATATATGAAAAAAATATATAAAAAATGCAAATTTTCTTAATTTGGTTTTTAAAAAATAGAAAATGTAATTTTTTCATTAAAATCTTATTGCTCGTAAAAGCCGCATTCCTCCTGATTAAAACAATAACACATACGTATTGGTAGACACCCCACACTGAAAAAGTGTTTTATGAGATTTTCAAATAAAATACAAACTTTGTGCACTTTGCAGTTAATTTGCAATTACTATCGAGGGTTAAACCCATATAAATTAAAAAAACTACAACAGACCCTTAATATTAAAAAGAATGGCATGGTGTCCCCCCTCCACAAAAAACATGCATCAACTATGTGGACTGTTAGCTACCAACCCACTGTCAGGTCCCGTGGGACACCCACCTTCCAATAAATCAGCAACCCCCAATCTCCGCTGCTTTCTTCGCCTATAGTAAGCCCCCGTTTGCCGGGACGCTAGACACGCCTCACCGGACACGGTTGCCCCCAGGTCTTGTTAGCACAAAGGATGCTGATTTATGCAGGGGAAGGCAGATGAACCAGGAACTAGACTGAGTAGCAATAAACGGACAGGGGTCATACACGGGTGGTCAATCCGAGGAGGCACGGTACAGTAGGGTTTAGACGGAAGAGTAGTCAGGGCAAGCCAAGGGTCACAACGGGAGGTCAGAAGTTCGCGGTACAGAGGAGCAGGCAGAATCGTGGTCAAAGAACAGGCAAGGTCGGTCCAGGCGGCAATCAGGGATGGTCAAAACACAGCAAGATTCACAGGGAAAAGATATCCAAAATCGCACCCAGTAGCACGCTATAACGGGCAAGGATTGACCGCAGGGGGAATACTTTTATATGATGGGGGCTAACTGGATTGGCTGAGGAGGGGGAATGTGGTGATTGGTGCAACATGGGAACCTTGGGCTGATTGCCCAGTTGAACTCTAAAGGGCGTTTAGCCCAGTGTACTTTGGGCTCATTGGCCCATCTAACTAAGGGCTCATTGGCCCACGCTGATTACCTCCGGCGGGCGCGCTGTGTGCAGCGCCGCCGGAGGGCATACACAGGGGCCAGGCGCGCGCGCGCGCGCGCGTAACCGATGCAGCGCGCCAGGAGCGCGCCGAGCAGAGAGCGACGCGGCCGCTCCCGACGCCGCCGAAGAGGAGGCCGCCCGAGCAGCCGCTCCCGACGGACAGAGCCGAGCGGCTGCTCGCGGCGGAAACAGCCGAGCGGCGGCCGGAAAGGACAGACGCCGGCCCGCCGCCTGCTGCAAAGGACGCCCAGCCCGCGTTCTTGTCGAGGGAGAGGAGTCGACGAGGGACCGGCGGACAGGTGAGGTGGTTCCCGTGACACCCACATAGCCCACACGCGTACCGGGTTTTCTGCACCCCACTGGCCATTAGTGATGTAGGGGCAGGGGGGGTTGGCAAGTCATCCGCTTGCTGCTTTTCGGCCCCTCCTGCCTTTTAAACTGGTATATGGTAAAAGTTACTGGTTACCAGTTCACAAAGGGCTAAATGGAACAAAACACACACACTCACACTTGAAAAAGTCCTTAATTGAACTTTTTTTTACACCACTACTTACTCCCTTTCACCATGGAGTGCTGTCCATTGCCATCCACCGCTTTCCAATGTCAATTGCTGCTGTCTTCAGACAGAGGGTAGAGGGCACAGATCCTCCAATCCTTGCTTCTGCAGCTCACTTTCGCTGCAGGGAGGGGATTTTATCCCCTACAGAAATCTCAGAGTGGCTGTGTCTGTTACCCGTCAGACATCCCTATTTGGAATTCCTATCTGCTTAAAATTCCCATTTTTACAAGTAATCATGGAATCCTAATACAAACTAACCTTCACATTCATAGGTTTTTTCTGATGCTACATTGGGGATAGTTTAATGTGGTTTCTTTATCTGTGTAGTACAAAAGTGATGCACAAAAACAAACTACAAGTTAAATTTATTGTTATGTGTCATTACATTCCCTTTTATATCGCACATTCAAAATGAAATATACTGTATATTGGCAAGTCTGACTTAGCAGATGTGTTTCTCTCTCCTTCTTATACAGGTCTGACAGGAAAAATAATAAATTACATATTGGATGGAGGCTTTGAGATTTCTGCCCTACAGATGGTAAGATACCAATGTCCATATGGTGTCTCAAAGTAATTTATCTTTGTAATGTACACAACGTGCATTCAACATGTTTAAAGGACAAATGCTGTCTGATTGCCTATAGTCCTTGCTGAAATTTCTTATTTCTTTACATATGACAGAGGAAAGTGTAATGGCTGCTACGGGCAACACAAACATTTTTTTCTACAAGATAGACAAAGCCTGTTGAGCTGAACAGAGTGCTCTTTTGATAATTAATCTTGGCACTTGGTTATATGTAGGGCTAAAAATAAAGACCATAAATTGACTAGTCTGGTCCAATGTTCCCACAAAACCTTGGCAGCTGCTAAGCAGAAATGTTGGGTAACATTAAAGTGATACAGCAGGCAAAGGTAATTGTTACACCATTGCATTTGGGCTGCATCTGTCATTGTCCTAAACTGTTTTCCATTTTTGAATTGTATTTTTTTAATAGTTTTGGTCAAAGTACTCTACATATACTGTATACTTAAAGTATAAAAATGCAGTTTTCAACAATATGGCTTTGGTATACATTTAGTGAGATACTGTCCTACATTTTGCCACAATCTTCCCTATCAATAATGGCTCTATGTCACTTCTGTAACTGTACGCTGTCCTGTATTCCTGGCTCCCATCTGTCCTTATTAGTTAGATTTAGGTCTGTAGACTCTGGTCCTGCATCATTATTGTAATTGTCTCAAGCCTTTCATGATTTCATTAAGCTGTGAATTTGTATTATTTAATCTAATTTAGCGTTATCTGATTTTGTGTTTCTATTTAGTTTACCATGGAGAAAGCAAATGCGGAAGAGTTTTATGAAGTTTACAAAGGAGTTGTAGCTGAATATCCAGTAGGTCAAAATCCAAGTATTATTAATCACAAAAATCACAATTTGGAAGAGAGTTTTTGAAGTGGTGATATACAATTTGTTAGGAGTCACTGTCACCAAAAACATTAACATAAGAATGAGGCCCATATTATCTTCAACATTACTGCTTTCCAGGTTGTTCATTCGCTGCATTTTATATTACATCATGTGTCAACATCATATATCAACAACATTATCACTCCTGGTGTGTTACTTCTTAACACATTTCTAATTAAGCTTCTAACACTTCTAACATTTGCCCACAGAGTGCAGTTTCTGTTTTAAAACTGACCATGTAAAGGATCTGGAGAGGTCTGAAAATATATATATATATATAATTTTTTTTTTTTTAGAGAAAAGGTTTTCTGGCATTAGTTGACTTAAATGCTCATTACAAAAGAAATTATGATTTTCGTCATGATGTTCTATAGGCTTTATTCATTAAAAAACATGTTTTAGCCCAATATAAAACACCCAGTAATTCAGTTATGCACTAATTAAAATCCTTACTGCAAGTTAACCGAGGAAAGGCTTCTGGAAATCCTGAATGCCATGTCATTCCAATTTCTTGAGTTACCTGACAGCTTGGATAGGAAAGAAGAATATGAACGAGGAGGCGTTGGCATGACATGCTGACACATTTGGTTAGAATAGTCTGGATAAAGACCAAGCAAATTGTCGCCACTCTAGACTGAAAATGTGTTGTGGAGCCTCATTAAAAATATTATTTCTTTTAAAGCATGGGTAATGACTATAGGCTGTTCTAATGGCCATTCTGTGTATTGCAAGTAGCAGCTAAGTGCTGTCAATTTAGTGATAGTATACAGAATTAGTTGAATACATTTTACAGAATGCCAACCCCTCTCGTCCCCAAAACACTTGCATGCTTAAAAGGTTCCAAGCGTTAAAGAACCTCTATCAGTCTGTGAAAAGACAGCAGGTATTTCAACGTTCTAACATACATTTAAGGTGGCCCAAATCTGAACCCAAAGTCTTTAGAAACCCCTGGATCCCACAGCAATCATATGTGGCAATAAACTAAGAGCTTTGTATTTCTGCAGCATCTCTGCTCCTTTATATCATAGTGGGGATGTCGCCGCACAAAAAATTCCCCAGAATGCTCTGCACTTTTCTTATCTACTAGCCTGCAGGCTCAATGCGACAGCTTCCTGTGGACAGCAGTTGTTTTCAATGCTCTCTACTGTGCCAACTTTGATGCACATCTTTGTTGTCATTGATTGGCAGCAGGAGTGCATATGTGCATCCATCGCTGAAAGCAAAAAGCGGTGGCCACTAGTATCCACATTGAGGGTTGGTGCTGGTGCAGTTTGGCTTTTGAGTTGAGAGCACTGTATCCAGACTGACTTAACCCGAAGGAATCAGTTTGAAAGTCAGACTAGCCAATTAATTCCAATAATGAGTCTACCTGCTGCTTCATGCACTGAAAAAATGTAACTGTCATCTTGAGACTTCCTGGTGACAGATATGTTAAGTGTTTGTTTTCTTTTTCACTAGGAAATGTTAAGTGAATTATGTTCGGGCCCTTGCATTGCCATGGAAATCCAGGGACCAGATTCTCCAAGGTCCTTTAGAGAATATTGTGGACCAGCAGATCCTGTAAGTAAAAGTAATAATTACATTGAAAGGGAAGAAGGGTTTCAAATCATGGATTGTATGTCAACAAATGCTATGTCCAGTTTCACCAAAGCTGGAAATTCCCCAGTCCATCTCTTACTACAGTTTGAATGATAAAATTACCGGTTTTATCACAGGCCAGGCTGGGTCAGATCTAAACACAGAGACAGTGACACAGCATGACCTGCCAGCCCTGTGCTGAATTTAAAGTTGGAGCTCAGGTATTCTGTAACACCCTACTCACGCCTCCCTTCCCCTGGGCTAGTAACATAAAAAATCTCACTTCAGGCAGGCACTCTGCATGGAAGCTGAATCTTGGACGTTGAGTGAAAGGTCAATTACCAATTACTGCAGAGCCCCTCCTTCTGATGGTTATCAAGAGATGATTGCATTGAACATGAGTGTTTTTTTTTTTTTTTTTAATCAGGCAGTAGGACAGAGGGGTGGCCGGGGAGTTACACAAGCTTGGACTTCCACTTTAGGCAGAGGTGATTCATTGTATTATGGAAATTTCAAGGCTTAAAAGTCACTGTCTAGATAGTCTGTTTTTATTCTTTTGCATGTCTCTATACTTGGTTTGAAAATAATTGTACTAACTTAAGCTTTATTATTTTTACTTTATAAAACATTATGACTTTTTGCTTTGGTAACAATGATAGTTTATCGCCTCCTTGGGGGGGGGGGCGTACTTTGCATAAAAGGTTTGAGGACCATAGTGTTAGGATACCAGAAGCTCCATCACAAACTGCAGACTGCTGACACTTAGGATGATGAGTTGGTAGCTAGAAGTATGTGCTGTGGCTTCTGGGGACCAGGTATGTGAGGCATTGGGATGGAGTTTCAGTACCTCATCTTGGCACCTCATCTTGCACTGTTTTCTAGAGTTTGCTGCTGCTTTTACTACTGAAACCACTCAAGAGATATACATAAGTGGTTGATTACAGCCACCAAAATCTACTCCAAGCATAGAAAAACATGCTTATTAGCTTATGAGCTAATGATATCAGTTGTTTTAGTTTTGCAAAAAAAACACTAGTGAGTTGAGGCACTAAGCAAGAAAATATGGTTGTTTAAATATATATCAATTAAACCTAAATATTAACAATAGATCTCCTTTAGGGCATCTAAAAAAAGCATTATTATCAGTAATGAAAAACTACCTGTTCCAAACTTCAGAAGAAAAATTCATGGAAACTACTGTACATCAGCGTGTCCTGATAGTGCTTATCTGCCGCCTTCCTGCGTTTCACAATCTGGTGTGCATGCTGGGAAGGAGCAGCTTGTACAGCCTGAAAATGGAACTCTAAAATCAGCAGATTTAAATCTCATTAGCCTGTACCAAGGCATGGTGGCAGGTGCTATAGCTCATGGATCTTCTAAAAATAATGTGTTAGACTGGTTAACACAAATTAGATGAATATCAGAGTAGAGATATTGGATAGTTTGACACCGGATACTGTTACTACAGAGTGCAGATCCTACATAGAGTGCCTCCCAGTTAATCTGCGTGGTCGCTACAATGCAATGTTACTGTAATGGCTAAATATAGAGTTAGTCTGTGGGGTAATGGGATATCCCGTAATAATAACCAGAAAGGAGATTCATTCTCTTAGAAAGAACAACTGGAGGCAAAATCAATAATCCTTCATTCTAATAAGCCCCTTCAAACTTCCCATTCTGTCTGGTAGGAAAATATAATTCCATTTCTATTGCTTTGTTTTGTTTTTCCTTATAATCTTGTCTACTGCTTCTCCTACTGGCCAAAAATCAGGCCATGGCATGCAACTCTCTGCTATAGTGGGCTCTAGATTGTTTCAGCATTCTGTACACGACACAGAATGTTTACTACAGGGCCACATGTGTCTGACACAGCCTTCAGTTGGGTGCAGCCCTCTCATATCTTGCCCCCTACTTACCACCTGACCTCAGCCCCCCACATCTTTCCTCCTACTTTCTGCCTCACCATAGCCCCCCTCACCTCTTGCTCCCTACTTCCCACCTCACCTCAGCCCCTCTCACATCTTGCCCCCTACTTCCCACCTCAGCCACCCTCACATCTTGCCCCCTACTTCCCACCTCACCTCAGCCCCCTCACCTCTTGCTCCCTACTTCCCACCTCACCTCAGCCCCTCTCACATCTTGCCCCCTACTTCCCACCTCACCTCAGCCCCCCTCAAAATTAGCCTCCTACTTTCTGCCTCACCATAGCCCCCCTCACATCTTGCCCCCTACTTCCCACCTCACATCAGCCCCCCTAACATCCTGTCTCCTACTTCCTGCCTCACCCTAGCCCCCCTCACATCAGTTTATGTTTTCTTAGATTTTATTGTGCCCCCCTTCCCCCTTTTGGTGAGATAATAAGATAATGTTGCCCTTGGACCAAAAGAGGTTGTGCATCCCTGGCTTAATACATGTATCTCCAAACATGCGATGTGTTCTGGAGCAAACACAATTGCTCCTCAACCTTAGGGAGCAACTCTAGGCCACCCTGTAAAAGAGCGCTGTAAGCTGCTGCATGATTTTGGCCACTGGATGGAGTGCTAACTGAGATTTACAGGAAAAATGGCGCTAAAGAATCAAAATGACTTTGCTAGCAAGGAATGGAAATTTTTAAGGGGTGTATTATGGATAAATTATATTTCCTACAGTTGTCCTTTAAAGGACTTGGGAAGTTTACACTGTCAAGTAAAGACCGGCAGGGCCAGTATAAACTGTGGGCGGAGGCAAGGTCTCTGTTACACAGAGCTGCTGTCAGAACACGGCCAACACAATCTGTGGCTCTGCCCGACACCCATCCGGGCCACAATCACAGTTGCATCACTTGCAATCGCAATTAGTACGACCCTGACTGCAGTTAGGCAGAGATTCTTAAGACGTGTTGCCTTGCTGGCAGTGTTCTTCCTCTAGTTCTGATAAAGAGGTCTATCCGGCCTTCATGACAGCAGCACATTAGGCATGCCCTAGTGTCCGCATGTCAGCAGGGCGGGAGACAGGGTTAGTCAGTTCAGTCTCCTTGTGCTTGATCAACATTTGTGAAGTTGGTGAACATTAAAAAAACATTTATGTATAAATGTATGACTATGCATTACAGTAATTCATGGTGCAAAGAGGAACAAGCAACATCCTTTTTGTACTTAAATGGCCCAATGATAAAAATCCATATAAATATTATGGATGGCAGGAGGACAGGTCACTTATACACCTGACATCAAGAAATATCCAGCCAGGCTTGTTTTTTTTTATTTTAATGGAAGGAAAATGACATCCGGGGTGCCAAGCTTTGTCGCCCCTCATAGAGTAAACCTGTCACCCCTGAATTTTGTTCCTACCATGTGAAAATAAATCACAAATTTGGTAAGCCGACATGTTTATATGGATTTTTAACATTTCACAATTTCGCGATAGTGCTCCTTTAAATTGAACATGGTGCATAATACATGATCCCTTTTGGGCACCATCCAATGTTTCTCCCTCCCGCCGGCAACTTTTACCTTCCTAATTTAAATACACATATTCCAAGTGTGACATACACTCCGCTTCAATTCTTCATGACATTTGGGTTATTCTCCAGTAGAGGGCGAACTTCTGCAGAGATGAATGCAAAAAAAGGAGCTCCTCCAAGTCCATAAATACCTGGGACCTCCCACCAATTCCCCAGTTCCTTCGCTGCAGGATAGGCGACAAGACAGAAGATGAAGACTTCTCTTACTTGCAGGTAAGCCGGGCCCGCGCCCGGACGTTTATGGCCCCTATTGCTGCCAGGACTCTTTCTAAATTGTCCCTATTTGAGCCTCCCAGCTTTGGCTGCGGGTCCTGGTGAGGGTAGGTAGCACCCTATGGGTGTGGAAGGAGAATTGCTCCACCGTGAGACCTCATTATAAGGGGTAGGCGGTTATCCAGGTTTTGGTGATCCTTGTGTGGGGTGCCCTGTCCCTTCATACCTATGGCCGGATTCTGTCCGGGTTCCCCCCCCCACTTCCGGGTCCCTTACTTCCCTCCTTGGGGGGGGGGGCTGGCTGGCCGTCATACTCGGTTTTTAGTATATTCAGTGACTGGGTGTGTGGTGTGTTTCACTGTTAGTGTGTGTGTGATGGCAGTGACTCATCTGGAAGTAATCCTTTGATGATTTGATTACAGTGCATTGTTACATCGTTTGCCTAGCCTGCTGGTGTTTTTTTTTTCTCTCAGCCTGGGGAGCTACTCTCCCTCAGGCTGTGTTCAGGGAGGGGGCGGGGCCAGGCTCTCGGCACGGCCGCTGTAGCCCCGCCCCCTCGTTTGGCGCGATTTTGGGGCCTGCCCCGGTTGGATCTCCGCTGCTGGGAAGGGGGGGCGTGGCCTGGAGAGCGCGCTTTCAGCGCTGGCCCGCCCTCCTCTTCCTGCTTCTCCTCACGAGGCTCTCGGGGGCCATCTTGGGGCCATCCTCCCTCTGATCCGTGGGGACGGTAAGGGCCTGGTGGCCACTTCCTTTACTATGCGGGGGCCCCTCTCTAGCGGGGGGCTCCCCCTTAGTTGCGGGTATGAGTAATTTTGCTGGGCATGTCTGTTTTTCTGTTGTTTGGATATATATATATATATATATATATATATATATATATATATATATATTTATACACTGCTGTATAGTGACTGATTATGCCTTGTTGTGTGTTACAGATTGCATCATACATGTGCATGTTAAAGGGTTCCTCCTGGTCCTGGGATCCCTAGTCTTTAAATTGATCACTTCAAATCCTCCCACTTGCTTAAATCCCCTAAGGTCTTGAGACTGACCACAAAAATCACCATATGAAGGCTCCGCAGGATACCGGCTCGGGCTCCCTCTGGGACAATCCCGGCCATGTGTGGGTTGTGGGGCATCCCTTACGGGTGAGAATGTGCTTATTTGTATACCATGTGCACAAATGGCCATATCGCGGCAGTCGGGTGCCCAGCCTTCTGGGTCAGCGCCGCCCGCTTCATCGCCTTACCCTCCCCGCCTTATCCGTACACCAAGTGACATTGTTGTTAGCGGGGAGTCGCATTCCGATGTTTGAGCTAGGTTGGCCAGCATCGAGAAATTTATGGTTAGCGCGGTGGGCAAGAAGACCCAGGCTAAAAAGAGACATTTGTCGTCGGTGCAGGCAACTTGGGATATTGATGACGATTCATTTGATATGTCAGATTATTCCCCGTTAGAGGAGGGGGAATTGTATGAGGAATCAGAGGATGACAATGTAGGGTTTCGCGAGGCTGATGTTGGGCAGGCGCTGGGGGATGCTGTTGACACGGCCACGGTTTTGTCACATCTCTTGGAGGTTTCGGATATTGCGCCGCCTGAGGCGCCCCCTCTCAAGAAAGGAGAATTTTTTGGGCCCCACAAGCCTCGTTTGGAGTTCCCTACCCAGGGTCATTTTGATGCACTGATCCTTAGGGAGTGGGAGAAACCTAGTCGGCTTCCGGGCGTTCCTCAGGGATGGGATAAGAAGTATCCTTTCCCGGTGGAAGCGGTTAAGCGATGGGCTTCTCCTCCCGAGGTCGATACACCAGTTTTGGGGTTGACCAACTCCTCCTTGCTTCACACCCCAGATGCCACCCTAAAGGATGGTGAGGATAGGCGCCTTGATCAGATGGCATGCCATGCCTTTGCCAGTGTTGGGTCGGCCTTGCGGCCTGTTTGTGCATCTGCGCTTGTGTCGGTGGGTGCTAGGTCTCTGATTAGAGACTGGTTAAATGACGCTCACCTTGATCCGGCCAGCGCGGAGTTCACTACGCTTAAAAGGTTTTAATTGTTCATGAATTTTGTCTTGGCCGCTATGGAAGACACTATTGTTATGTGTAGTAGGACTTCAGCCTTATTGGTGGCCATGCGCCGATCGGTATGGCTCCGTCAGTGGACGACGGACTTTGCGGCCAAGAAATCGCTCACAGCTCTTCCCTTCTTGGGTACGCGGCTGTTTGGAGATAAGTTGGTTGCTGTGGCAAAGGGAGGTAAGTTACCTCAGTGGAAAAAACTGTGCCGTCCCTTTCGGGGGGCAGGCTCTTTCAATCCTTCCTTTCGAGGCGCCAGAGCTAGTAGAGGTTTGGTCTTCTCGGGTGTCAGAGGCTCTTCCTGAAACAGGGGCAGAGGTCGGGCCCGTCCCGCTTTAGCCTGGGGTTCCAAACCCAAGCCTGTGGGTAAACCAGCTCAGCAATGAAGGGGCGCCCTCACCCGCTCGGGTGGGGGGATGGCTGCGGCTCTTCTTCCAAGTCTGGGCTCGGGAGGTCACAGACAATTGGATCTTGGAAGTGATCTCCTCCGGGTACAAACTGGAGTTTGAGTACTGGCCTCCTCCAAGATTTTTAAGGTCTCGGGTGGCCTTGGACCCTCAGGCGGCTCAGGGGCTTCGGTTAGCAGTAAAAAATCTTCTGGCCATGGGAGTGGTATGCCCGGTGCCTCCGGCGGAGAGAGGCAGGGGTTTCTACTCCAATCTTTTCACGGTTCCCAAGAAAGAAGGTTCTGTAAGACCCATTCTGGACCTCAAGGTCCTCAACAGATTCATCAGAACCAAGAAGTTCCGCATGGAGACTCTGCGCTCGGCCATCAATTCCCTTCGTCAAGGGGATTTCATCACATCCATAGACATCAAGGATGCATATTTGCATGTTCCAATTTTTCCAGCGCAACACAGATTCCTCAGGTTCGAGGTGGACGATCTACATTTTCAGTTTGTGGCCCTTCCCTTCGGGTTGACCTCAGCGCAGAGGGTCTTCACCAAGGTTCTGGCGGGCATAATGGCCCTATTCAGATCTCAGGAAATTCGCATTGTACCATATCTGGGCGACCTATTGATTTCAGCTTCTTCCCTCGGTCAGGCGGAGCTGGACACCCACCAAATGGTGTCGACCCTGGAGAGGTTCGGGTGGGTGATCAATCGCCCCAAGTCCTCTCTCTCTCTCCATCACAAGTGATTTCATTCCTGGGCATGAATCTGGAAACCATTCAAGCCAGAGTGTTTCTACCCCAGACCAAGGGGCAGGGGATTCAGGATCTGATCCGCCTTCTTCTGGCCAATCCTTGCCCTTCTATCCGACAAGGGATGGTGGCCTCCTTCGAGGCGGTCCCGTTTGCGCAGTTTCACATGAGATCTCTTCAACTTCACCTATTGACGCATTGGGACAGGTGTCCGCTGTCATTGGATCAACCGCTCAGGATGTCTCCCAGGGTTCAGCAGTCCCTTCGGTGGTGGCTGGAGTCGAGCAACCTGTTGAGGGGCAGATCCTTTCTGGTTCCTCGCTGGGAGACGGTTACCACGGATGCCAGCCTGTCGGACTGGGGAGGTTTCTGGAAAAGTCATCAGTTCAGCGGGGTGTGGGGTCCTCAGGAGGCTCACAGCCCCATCAATGTCTTAGAGCTCAGAGCCATCCGGCTTCTCCTGTCACGGCTGACGTTGCACTTGCAGGGTCTTCTGGTTCAGATTCGTTCAGACAATCGGACGGCGGTAGCCTACATCAATCACCAAGGAGGGACTCACAGCAGGAGTGCCTTCAGGGAAGTCTCTCTGATCCTGCATTGGGCGGAGAGCAATGTCCCTTGCATTTCAGCAATCTACATTCCGGGAGTGGAAAACACGGAGGCGGACTCCCTGAGCAGGGGTTCTCTCGCCAAGGAGAGTGGTCTCTCAACCCCGGGGTTTTTCGGTTTCTTTGTCGCAAGTGGGGGACTCCGGAGGTGGATCTCTTTGCCTCACGGCACAATCACAAACTCCGGGCATTTGTGTCTCTATCTCAGGATCCTCTAGCTCTGGCAGTGGATGCCTTGTCCCTTGCTTGGAAGGATCTGGGGCTTCTGTACCTGTTTCCTCCCTTCTCCATGCTGGGCAAGGTGGGTGCAAACTGGCTCTGGAGGGGGCACCAGCAATTCTGGTGGCTCCAAGGTGGCCAAGAAGGGTTTGGTACGCAAACGTTGTAAGGCTGGCGGTAGATCAGTACCGGCTTCCCATGTTTCCGGATCTGTTATCTCAGGGTCAACTACTTTACCCCAATTTACAAACACTGGCTTTGACGGCTTGGCTGCTGAAACCTTCCTCCTGAAGGAGGAAGGTTTGTCTGAGGCTGTGGTTCAGACCTTGATTAGTGCTAGGAAGTGTTCCTCTTCTGGCATCTACTATAGGGCTTGGCGGTCCTATATTGACTGGTGTGAGGCTAGGGCCTTGCCTTGCAGGGTGTTTTCGATCCCTAGGATTTTGGAGTTTCTTCAGCACGGTCTGGATCTTGGGTTCCAGCTTAGTACCTTGAAAGGGCAGGTCTCTGCTTTGTCTGTTTTCTTCCAAAGATCTTTTGCCTTGCACCCGCTGGTTAAGACTTTTTTCCAGGGGGTCACTCATGTTCGACCCCCTCGGAAGGCTATGGTTCCTGTTTGGGATTTGAATTTGGTTCTTTCAGCTCTCCAGGGTCCTCCTTTTGAGCCATTACAGGATATTGCTCTTTCTGTTTTCACTCTAAAGGTGGCCTTCTTGGTGGCTATTACCTCTGTTCGGCGTGTCTCTGAGTTGGCGGCTCTGTCGATTCAGCCCCTTACTTTGAAAGACACCAGGACAAGGTGGTCTTTCGCTTTAAGCCAGATTTCCTTCCTAAGGTGGTGTCGGCTTTCCATCTCAATCAGGATATTGTTCTCCCTTCCTTGTGTCCTAAGCCTAGCAATGACAAGGAGAGGGTTTTGCACAATTTGGATGTGGTTCGCTGTGTTAAGTACTTTTTGGTGACTACTTCTTCTTTCCGCAAGACGGATGCCTTTTTCGTGGTGCCCTGCGGGCCCAGGAAAGGTTTGGCGCCCGCCACGTCTACCATTAGCAAATGGATTCGTCAGGCCTTTGTTGGGGCCTATTCTGCTAAGGGGAAGACTCCCCCTTTTAGGGTCACTGCGCATTCTACTCGTGCTGTTGGTGCATCCTGAGCTTTTCAGCACCAGGCTTCTGTTGAACAAGTTTGTAAGGCTGCTACTTGGTCTTCCATTCATACTTTTTCCAAGTTTTACAAGGTTGATGTGCGGGCTTCAGCGGATGCCGTTTTTGGCCGCAAGGTTCTGCAAGCTGCAGTGGTTTAAGTTGGTGCATTCTTTACTGTTTATGGTTCCCACCCATGATGGACACTGCTATTGGATGTCCCAAATGTCATGAAGAATTGAAGCGGAGTGTATGTCACACTTGGAATAATACTGTTTTGTGAGTACTCACCTTTAAAACGGATATTATAAGTGTGACATACACTCCGCTTCACCCACCCTTTTTGGTATTCTTGATCCTTTATATGGTGAACCATTGTTTCTTGGTTGTTAGTATTTTTATTTTTGGTTCTTCCTGGCACCCTTACTGCTATTTTACACTGGGGAATTGGTGGGAGGTCCCAGGTATTTATGGACTGGGAGGAGCTCCTTTTTTTGCATTCTTCTCTGCAGAAGTTCGCCCTCTACTGGAGAATAACCCAAATGTCATGAAGAATTGAAGCGGAGTGTATGTCACACTCATAATATCCGATTTAAAGGTGAGTACTCACAAAACGGTATTTTTAGTTTCCCTGATGCTCCTGGATTCGCTCATCAGTGGCGACTAGCAGAAGTTTTGCCTTGGAGACTGACATCGCTGAGGACTAAGATGTTCACCTACTTACCGGTTCGAACATGGCTGTAAAATGCATGCCTAATGGCATCCTGGTTCCCCTAATGCTGACCAGCATACCTTTTCCCTAATCGGCTTGGTGGTGGCTTAGTTTCTATGTGGACCAGGACTCTCCCTTTTGCAGAATTGCCACAAAAGGTTTAGGTCTGCTTCCATATAATTGGTTCATCAAGTTGGTCCTACAATACAATTGGCTCTCCTGTGCCATATATTTATCTCCTCTACTGCTGTGGACCCTTGGTGTCCTAGGTGTTTTTCCAGATATTCCCAAATATACACGTGCGTGTACAGTGTGCAATGTTCTATACATGTATGTTGGGGATGGTGCCCTTAGTGTCACACAGTGGTAAGGTAGCAGGACACCCACAATATGGAGCACAAGCCATTAGCAATGCGTGCTGAAGCTGAACCGGATCAGTTGTACAAGTTCACCATTTACAGTAATTGCCACACGGACAGCCAGTCATGTTAAACACTATTCACGTACTTTGGATCCTAATGACACTCATTTACTTTCTTTGAAAGCAGGCCCACACCCTTAAGGCACCCCCTCTCCTGCAGGGCCAGACCACCCCTCGGCACCCAACTAGGTGTAGACTGGGCTGTGTTTGGCCTAGGACAAACACCTGCAGTAGGCGCTGTTCTTACTGCTATAATAAAAAAAACAACCCAAAAAAAGAAAACAAAATGGGTGTTACCGAGGCTTTAAAGCCACCTAACGAGCCTTCTCCCCTTGCAATGCAGAAAGGGTCTTTCTGTGGCTTTGGGGGGGGGGGGGGGGTCAGTCTGTTTTGAAGGGCCCGGGGAGAGGGTGGGATATGTCTTCATATTTTACTTGCTTGTATACATTTTTTTTTGGGGGGGGGTTGGCTAACAAGAGATCCATTTTCACTCTGCATATTATTCTTGGTGGCTGGGGGATTGGCACACATACATATTCATTTTGTGGGGGCTGTGGGGGCTCATGTACATTTTGCATATATGTATATAGAGGCTGATGGGGAGGATCCACACTTGTGCTGCAGGATTTGCTTGTGGGGGGGGGGGGGGGGCACTCATTTTATACACACTCTGCATATTCATTTTGAAAACCGATCTAAAAAGGGATCAGTGCAGACTGGGGGGGGGGGGGGGCAGCCATATACACAGGGTTTTTTTTATACTCGTAGACTGCTTAAATTACTATCTTTCTACAATAATCTGCTATATATATTTATGTTTTTTAAATAGCATGTCATGTGTTTTTACTTGTCTTTAAACTGGGCCTTCAGCATCATTTGATGAAAAACCCAAATCCCTAAAAAAAACTATTCACCAGCATCTAAAATTAATATCTTTTAAGTTAGTTACTTATTATTTGTTCCCCTGATGGTCTGGGATACGACCACCATCTTGCCTCAGAAGCATCTTGTCCTGAGGAGAAGGGGACAAGTGCAGGGGCAGTTTATAGCTGTGCTCTGCACAGACAGAGCAGAGCTGTGGTCAGGAAAAGGACAGCAATCCCAAAATGAGTGCCCTAATCAGAAGACATTTGCTTCTGCAGGCAGCCTGAGACGTTGTGAGCCGCCATCTTGGATATTTAAAGGCTCAGAAAACACACTAGGTGCAGGTAGGATGATTTTTAATGTGGGCAATCTGTATGTACAGGATGAGTGGAACATGCAAGATAGGCTCTTATTCAGGGTGAAGGTCCAGTTTAAAGTGGACCAATCACCCTGTGTGGCTGGCCTGGAATGTAAAAATTCCAGGGCTTGCCGCTAGACTGCCCCTGGGGCATCCTTTAACAGTTGCCCAGCTGTGTGGGTAATCTTACCTGATCCCGACGCTGGCAGCTGCATCCCCAGCTTCCCCGTCCCCAGCCATTTAGATAGGCTGGGTGCGTGGGAGCAAAGTGCAGATCAACGGCTTTATGCTGCGCATTAGTATGCGCACTGGGGGGCATCCTTTATCGCGATGGCCCCAGGGCAGGATCAGTCAACAGGATAGTCAAAATCCTTTTGATTGGTCAACTTTAGATACATTTTTGTACATGGAGTATGGCTTTTAATTGAGTAGAGAACTTGGGGGCCCCATTTGGGGTCCCCTCTTTGTTGTTAATTGTACATGCTGTTGCTCCACTTGCCTGTACCATTTGTTTAGTACTGAAGGAGCTGTGCTTTGCTCTTATCCACAATAGTTTACTTCCTTTGTACATTCAAGCAGAAATTTGACTGGAGTTTGCCTTTAACTTAATTAGAGCCGAATGATCTTTACCATAATCTTCTTTAGATAATGCTATTGCTTTATGGATTTCTCAGAAGTTGTTTGGATAAAAATGTATGATAAAAGAAAAGTGCACCCAACTGACCTGCTTGGTAAATAAATGATTTATGAACTAGGTAATACTCTCCCCATTAGGTTCCTGCTGGATTCAGGTCCTTTAAATGTCAGTAAGTGGCGATGCAGACATAAGGGATAGCCTGGCACAGCGAGCCAACAAGAGATACAGAGCTCCTTCCAGCTAGATGGAAACCTATTAAAATATATATGAGAGAGAATTGTTACACTTGTTTCCTGTGTGCATCTCTGCACAGCAAAAGCCTGGTAAACCCTAATATTCATTGGACAAACTCCAGAGGCAGAAGTGTGTTTATCTCTGTTGTGTATAGTTTTTATTTACTTTTATCAACTACTAGAGATGAGCCCAATGGCCCCCTATTCAGTTTGGAGGTTGTTTAGCGGTCAGACTATTTGGGTTTGCTTTTGTAATCCTAAAGATTGCCTACTTCCCACAGCCCTGAGACAGGACAATGTTTAAAAAAAATTCCTGGGGCCTAGGGAGAAAGGGGAGGACAGACTATACTTCTCCCATAAAGTCTATTCTATCTAAAAAATTGGTTATCTATCTATTCTATTTCAAAAATTGGTTAAATTATTTGCCTTGTTTTATAGTTTAATAAAAACAATAACAACCCCCCCCCCCTTGCTGTCCTCCAGCCCTTGCAAGGTACCAGCACCTATGCTCTTCAGCATAGGTCTGTTCTGTAAGTCGCCCCTGGCTCTCAGCACATGTAATTGTGCATCACAGTGGAGGGGGGGGGGGGGTGGAAGGAGAAAGGATCCCTAAAACAGTTCAGTAGGTTAGGGGGGCTGGCAAGCGCCCGATTATTCAAAACACTACTGCCCAGGTGGTGCGGAAGACCCTGGTGGCCATCAGCATGGACATCCAGACTTGTGGGGAAAGGCATAGGGACTGGTAACGTGCAAGGGCTGGCTTACTGGCCCCAGATTAGTAGCCCAGAGAAAGGGGGGGGGGTTCTGGGCGGACCAAACTATTGGTATTGGGTTGAATTTGGGTTGAATTTCATTCTGAGCCCAGTCCAAGGGTAATCTATGTCAACTACACTCTTTAAAGTTTATTTCTGTTTGTTAAAAATATTTAGGCTCAGTTCACACCTCTCTGTTGCGTTGTTGCTGCGCTGTTAAAACAGGTGTCTGAAGCTCCTTTCTAATGCGCTGTGCAACGCAGCACAGATGTGTAAACCATCCCATCTATGATAATGTTGTTGTTAATAAGTTTTCCTCTGTGTTGTAACTGCATTGCAACACAGTGAAACAATGCAGAGAAGGCGCAGAGGTGTCAACAGAGCCTTAGGTTCTGTTGACACCTCTCCATTGCAATAAGAGCAAGTGCTTTGTAAATATGGCAGAGTGGCATTGTATCAAAACAACCACTGTGCTTTTGTTGTGTTAGAAATGCATTTGCGTTGCATTTTTTAAAAGAAAACATTTTTTGTATAATAGGTAAATGGTAAAGTCAATTGCAACGCAAGTGCAACGCAAACGCAACTCAGGTACACTGTGTTATACGTACGTTGCGCTTGTGTTGCCATAAACTTCTATTGACCTGCACTGTTACAACATTGCACTGAAAAAGGTGCCTGCAACGCTTTTTTAATGCAACGCACATATGTGAACTGTTGCATCTAGAATAATGTACAATGTTTCCTCTGCGTTGTGTGTTGCCACGCAGCGCAGTAATGTAGAGAAAGATCATTGGTGTGAACAGACCCTTATAATATCCAGTATTGAAGGATGCAGCCCCCCCTGGGGCTTTAGTAGGTACAGTAGGTGGATAAAAGGACATGTCACCAGTAAGCGGGGGCAGGCTGGCCATAGGGCATACCGGGCAAAATCCCGGCAGGCCGACACCAGGGAAGGCCGCAACCCTGTGGAAAAGATACTGGAGGGCTTGGGGCGGCTGGCCTGCTGGCCCTGCTGTTCCTGCTGCTTCCGCCGCCATCGCTCACACTCAAGTACACACACATACATGCTTACCAGCACTTCCTGGCTGTTGCGTGCTGGACGGTGGGCGTCAATGGGCGGCGTCCATTGTTTTCGTTGGACGCTGGCCATATGGGGCAGCCAAGAAGTGCCGGAAAGCATGTGTGTTTGTGCATGTGAGAGCGGCGGCAGGGGGCCAGGCAAGCCGGCCCTCCGACCATCGGGAACCAGAAGTAAGCATGAGGGTGTGTGAGTGGCGTGGTGTGGTGCGGTGGGGGGAGGAGGGAGTGGGTGATGCTGCTCATTGGCTGTACTGAGGGATGCCCCACTGGCTGTACTGAGGGATGCCTCCGCTGGCTATACTGAGGGATGCCCCTATATGGCTGTACTGAGGGATGCCCCCAACTGGCTGTACTGAGGGATGCCCCCACTGGCTATACTGAGGGATGCCCCTATGTGGCTGTACTGAGGGATGCCCCCACTGGCTGTACTGAGGGATGCCCCTATGTGGGTGTACTGAGGGATGCCCCACTGGCTGTACTGAGGGATGCCCCTATATTCCAAGTATGTCACACACCCCGCTTCCACTATTCATGACATATGGGTTATGGTCCAGTAGAGGGCGAACTTCTGCAGAGATGAAAGCAAAAAAGAAGCCCCTCCCGGTCCATAAATACCTGGGACCTCCCACACATTCCCCAGTTCCTTCTCTGCGGGACGGCGAGCAAGTCAGAAGATGTCTGCTTCTCTTCCTTGCAGGTAAGCCGGGCTTACACCTGGCCATTTTTTGCCCTATTTCTGCCCGAACCTTTATACATTAAGCCCAATATTAGCCTCCCAGCCTTGGCTGCAGGTCCGGGTGAGGGTAGGAATCACCTTAATAGGTGTTCAGGGAGCCACGCTCCCCCGTGAACCCGGTTTGGGATGCCCTGTCCCTAATTGCGCATATATATATATATATATATATATATATATATATATATATATATATCCCTTACACCATACTTGGTGCGGGATTATCCCACTTCCGGGTTCCTCTGTTAACCCTCCAGTGGGGGGGGGGCGGACTTTTCCTTTTTCCTTCCTGTCATTCAGGTGTGAATGTGTGTGTGTATGTGTGCTTAGTGCTTCACATTACAGGCTGGACGCCGTTTTTTGCTCTGCTGAGGGGAGCTTCTTCCCCTCAGGCTGCGGTGTTTAGGGGGCGGGGCCTGGCGCTCGCGCACTGCCATGGCCCGTCCCCCTTCTGTTTTTGAGCCAATTGCGGACCACGCTGCTGGGTGTGAGAATAGGGGGGCGGGGCCAGGCGCGGCGCGCGATCCGCGCTGGTCCACCCCTTCTTCTCCCTTTCTCACTCTCCTTCTCTGAGCTGCTGAGCGGTGGCAGCCATTGTACAAGACACGTGAGTGCCCTCCCGGGCCTCCCCCTTTTGTGTACCTGACTTAACCATGTGCCCCATTCTGACTTGGGACAGCGCTAGTCCCTTTTAATTTTTTCTTTGATTTATGATGATATATATATTATATATACATGTATATATATGTGTGTGTGCATGTGCTTATGGCCACTCCTTTGTGTCTTTCAGGAGAACTCCCTGTGCCTTGCTTAAAAGGGGGTTCTCCTGGTCCTAGGGTCCCTAGCAGAAATTTGGGGCACTTATAAATCCTCCCACTTGGGACTTAAGGGGCAGCTCAGGTTGCTTACCAGCGTAATTCCCTCGGGTCCTTGCGACTACCTTAAAATCACCATATGGAGGCTCCACAGGATACCAGGCTCGGGCTCCCTTCGGGACAATCGCGGCTATGTGTGGGTTGTGGGGTACCCCTTACGAGGGAGAATGTACTTATTTGCATACCATGTGCGCAACAGGCCATAACGCGGCAGTCGGGACCCCAGTCTGGGTCAGTGCTGCCCGCCTCACCTACCCCACCCCGCATCATCCGTCCCCCAAGTGACACTGTCATTAGTGGGGAGTCGCACTTGGAGGTATGTGCCAGGCTGGCCAACCTCGAGAAAATTATTTCTAGCTCAGTGGGCAGAAAGGCCACTGCTAAGAAAAGGCATCTGTCACCGGCTACGCCGGTAATTGATTTTGATGATTATGACTCACCTGACTGGGCTGATTATTCCCCGCTTGAGGATGGGGAATTGTTTGAGGAATCAGAGACTGAGGAATTGCAGTTCTTTGATTCTGATGCCGGGCAGGCGCTGGGGGATGCTGTGGATACCCCCAAGGTCCTGGCCCATCTCTTAGAGGTTCTGGATATTTCCCCACCAGTGGAGGCCCCTCAGAGGAAGGGGGAATTCTTTGGGTTCTCTAAGCCCCGCTTGAAGTTCCAAAATCAGGATCATTTTGACAGCATGATTCTTAGAGAATGGGAGAAGGCGAGTCGGCTTCACGGTGTTCCTCAGGGATGGGATAGGAAGTATCCCTTTCCGGTTGATGCGGTGAAGCGCTGGTCTTCCCCTCCTGAGGTCGATGCGCCCATCTTAGGATTGTCCAACACCTCCGTTGTACATACTCCTGATGCCACTACCCTTAAGGATGGCGAGGACAAGCGCATTGATCAGATGGCATGTCATGCTTTTGCCAGTGTGGGTTCAGCCTTGCGGCCTGTCTGTGCATCGGCACTCGTGGCTGTGGCTACCAGGTCTGAGATTAGGGACATGTTAAATGGTTCCCAGCTCAACCCGGCCAGCATTGAATTCACAGCCCTTAAGAGGTGTGAATTGTTAATGAATTTTGTTTTGTCGGCTATGGACGACACTATTACCATGTGTAGTAGAACTTCGGCTCTGTTGGTGGCCATGCACCGATCGGTCTGGCTGCGCCAGTGGGCGGCTGACATTGCGGCCAAAAAGTCACTTACAGCTTTGCCCTTCTTGGAAACGCGGCTGTTTGGAGACAAATTGGATTCTGTGGCGAAGGGTGGGAAGCTACCTCAGCGTAAGAAGCTGCGTTGCTCCTTTCGGGGGGCAAGCTCCTTTAATCCTTCCTTTCGCTGTGCCAGAGGGGGCAGAGCCTTGCCTACTCTGGATTTAGAGGTGATTCCTGGAACAGAGGTAGAGGACGTGCCCGTCCAGCCTCTACCTGGGCTATTATTCCAACCTTTTCACGGTTCCCAAAAGGGATGGCTCCATAAGACCCATTCTGGATTTGAAGCTTCTCAACAGGTTCATCAGAACCAAGAGGTTCCGCATGGAGACTCTGCGCTCAGCCATCGGTTCCCTTCATCAGGGGGATTTCATGACGTCCATAGACATCAGGGATGCCTACCTTCATGTACCAATTTTCCCAGCACACCAGAGATTTCTCAGGTTTGTGGTCGGAGATCAGCATTTTCAGTTTGTGGCCCTCCCGTTCGGGCTGACCTCGGCACCAAGGGTGTTTACCAAGGTTCTGGCGGGCATTATGGCCCTGCTCAGAGCCCAGGGCATTCGCATTGTGCCATATCTGAACGACCTGCTCATTACAGCTTCCTCCCTCTGCCAGGTGGAGCTGGATACCAGGACGGTGATGATGACGCTGGAGAGGTTCGGTTGGGTGATCAACCACCCCAAGTCTTCTCTCTCCCCATCAAGGGATTTCCTTTCTGGGCATGAATCTGGATACCAGTCAGGCCAGAGTGTTCCTACCTCAGACAAAGGTGCAGAGGGTTCAGGATCTGATACGTGTTCTCCTTACCAACCCTCGCCCTTCCATTCGGCTAGGGATGACTCTGGTGGGTTTGATGGTGGCCTCCTTCGAGGCAGTCCCCTTTGCTCAATTCCACATGAGGTCGCTACAACTCCATCTATTGCTGAAATGGAACAGATGTCCACAGTCCTTGGATCAGTCATTTCTGATGTCTCCCAGGGTTCGGCAGTCCCTTCAGTGGTGGCTGGAATCAAGCAATCTGAGGAGGGGCAGATCGTTCCTGGCCCCTTGTTGGGAGACGGTTGGGACGACGGATGCCAGCCTGTCGGGGTGGGGAGGTTTCTGGAAAGATCATCAGTTCCAGGGGTTGTGGGGTCCTCAGGAGGCTCACAACCCCATCAACGTCTTGGAGCTCAGAGCTATCCGCTTGGTTCTATCGCGTCTGACACTTCACCTACAGGGTTTACCGGTTCAGGTTCAATCAGACAATCGTACTGCGGTAGCTTACATCAATCACCAAGGAGGGATTCGCAGCAGGAGTGCCCTCAGGGAAGTCTCTCTGATTCTGACATAGGCGGAGAGCAATGTTCCTTGCATCTCGGCAGTATACATTGCGGGAGTGGAGAGCACGGAGCAGGGGATTCTCTCGCCGAGGGGAATGGTCTCTCAACCACAGGGTGTTTCGGGCCCTGTGTCACAAGTGGGGGACTCCGGAGGTGGATCTCTTTGCCTCTCGGCACAATCACAAGCTCCCAACCTTTGTATCTCTGTCTCAGGATCCTCTGGCCCTGGCAGTGGATGCCTTGTCCCTTGCCTGGAGGGATCTGGGTTTTTTGTACCTGTTTCCCCCCTTCTCCATGGTGGGCAAGGTAGTGCGCAAGCTGGCTCTAGAGGGGGCACCAGCAATTCTGGTGGCCCCAAGGTGGCCAAGACAGGTTTGGTTCGCAGACATCATAAGATTGGCTGTAGATCAGTACAGGCTGCCCCTGTCTCTGGATCTGATCTCTCAGGGTCAACTACGTTACCCCAATTTACAAACGCTTGCTTTGACGGCGTGGCTGCTGAAACCTTCATCCTGGGGGAGGAAGGTTTGTCTGAGGCGGTTATTCAAACCTTGATTAGAGCTAGGAAGAGGTCTTCCTCTACCATTTGCTATAGGACTTGGCGGTCCTATATTGACTGGTGTGAGGCTAGGGCCTTACCTTGCAGGGTGTTTTCGATTCCTAGGATTTTGGAGTTTCTACAACACGGTCTGGATCTGGGGTTCCAGCTCAGTGCTTTGAAGGGTCAGGTTTCTGCCCTGGCTGTCTTTTTTCAAAGGTCTTTTGCTTTGCATCATCTGGTCAAGACTTTTTGCCAAGGGGTCACTCATGTTCGGCCCCCTAGAAAGCCTTTGGTTCCCGTTTGGAACCTAAATTTGGTTCTTTTGGCCCTCCAGGGGCCTCCCTTTGAACCGATGCAGGATGTGGCTCTTTCTGTGCTCACTCAAAAGGTTGCCTTTTTGGTGGCTATTACCTCTGTTCGGCGTGTCTCTGAGTTGGCGGCTCTGTCTATTCAGGCCCCTTACTTTGAGAGACACCAGAATAAGGTGTTTTTTTTTTTGCTTTAAACCAGATTTCCTTCCTAAGGTGGTTTCTGCCTTCCATCTCAATCAGGATGTAGTTCTCCCTTCCTTGTGTCCTAGGCCTAGCAATGACAAGGAGAGGGTTTTGCACTCTTTGGATGTGCAAAACCCTTTTCGTAAGACGGACGCCTTGTTCGTGGTGCCTTCTGGGCCCAGAAAAGGTTTGGCGCCTGCCAAGTCTACCATTAGTAAATGGATACGCCAGGCCATTGTTGGGGCCTATTCTGCTAAGGGGAGGGTTCCTCCTTTTAAGATCATTGCTCATTCTACTCGTGCTGTTGGGGCTTCCTGGGCTTTTCAGCACCAGGCTTCTGTTGAACAAGTTTGTAAGGCTGCTACTTGGTCTTCTGTTCATACTTTTTCAAAGTTTTATAAGGTTGATGTGCGGGCCTAGGGGATGCTGTTTTTGGCCGCAAGGTTCTGCAAGCTGCAGTGGTTTAAATTGGTGCATTTTTTTGCTGTATTTGGATCCCTGCCCATGACGGACACTGCTATTGGATGTCCCATATGTCATGAATAGTGGAAGCGGGGTGTGTGACATACTTGGAATAATACCATTTTGTGATTACTCACCTTTAAAATAGGTATTATAAGTATGTCACACACCCGCTTCATCCCGCCCTTTAGTTTTCTGGATCCTTTATATGGTGAACCTTTTATTGTTAAGAATGTTTTATTAGCTCTTCCTGGTCCCCTTACTGCTGTCATATACTGGGGAATGTGTGGGAGGTCCCAGGTGTATGTGGACCGGGAGGGGCTTCTTTTTTGCTTTCATCTCTGCAGAAGTTCGCCCTCTACTGGACCATAACCCATATGTCATGAATAGTGGAAGCGGGGTGTGTGACATACTTATAATACCCATTTTAAAGGTGAGTAATCACAAAATGGTATTATGGCTGTACTGAGGGATGCCCCACTGGCTGTACTGAGGGATGCCCCCACTGGCTGTACTGAGGGATGCCCCCACTGGCTGTACTGAGGGATGCCCCTATGTGGCTGTACTGAGGGATGCCCCTATGTGGCTGTACTGAGGGATGTCCCTATGTGGCTGTACTGAGGGATGCCCCTATGTGGCTGTACTGAGAGATGCCCTACTGGCTGTACTGAGGGATGCCCCTATGTGGCTGTACTGAGGGATGCCCCCACTGGCTGTACTGAGGGATTCCCCTATGTGGATGTACTGAGGGATGCCCCTCTCTGGCTGTACTGAGGGATGCCCCTCTCTGGCTGTACTGAGGGATGCCCCTCTCTGGCTGTACTGAGGGATGCCCCTCTCTGGCTGTACTGAGGGATGCCCCTCTCTGGTTGTACTGAGGGATGCCCCCACTGGTTGTACTGAGGGATGCCCCCACTGGTTGTACTGAGGGATGCCCCCACTGGCTGTACTGAGGGATGCCCCCACTGGTTGTACTGAGGGATGCCCCCACTGGTTGTACTGAGGGATGCCCCCACTGGTTGTACTGAGGGATGCCCCCACTGGCTGTACTGAGGGATGCCACCACTGGCTGTACTGAGGGATGCCCCCACTGCCTTTAATGAGGGATACCCCTCAATAACTGTAATGTAAGAATGCCACTCAATGGCTTTAATGAGGGAGGCCCCTCACTGCCCGTAATGGAAGATGCCGCAACGTGCCTCTGTGGGATGCCCCTCACTCATTTTAATGAGGGACACTGATCACTGCCTGTAATGGGGGATTCTGTGTACTGTGTGTAATGGGAGGATTTAAGCACACCATTTGGTTCATAATATTTTCTTTCTTATTTTTGTCCTTTAAACCCTGGGTGTGTCTTATGGAACAAAAATAAGGTGTATATATAGTGACATTAAGATACTATACTGGGCCAGGAACAGTGCAGCAGGGCTGGTGTGCCCCATAAAGTCCCGGGCCGTTTTTTAGCCCCTGCCACTAAGTATGTAGTAGAAGGGTGCAGCACACACTACCAATCTAAGGGGGGGGGGACAGTATAAAACAAGGGTTTCAGTGTGGAACAAAGAGGCTCAGCTAGAATATTGTAAACATGAGGGACCAAGGCCTCGATTCAATAAGATTTGAAAAAAAATCTCATGGTTTTTAAAAAATTAACTTTATGAGAAAAAAGCCTGAGAATGTTACTGTTACTTAAAGAGGACCAACACCCAGGGGTGATAGGCCCGGAAATCTATAAGATTCCCGGGCCGATCACCTCCCACCCCGCGGGACATCCGAGATCGGGATGTCCCGCGGGGTGAAACCCCCAAAACAGCTTACCTGATCCGCCGCCGCTTCTGCCGCCGCCGCCTCCCGCGCGGAGACGTTCCTGATCCCCGCCTGGACGTTGGCGGGGATTGGCTGCGGCGTTCACGTGGGAGTGGGGAGAGGTGAGTTTTTGGGGGTTTCTGGGGGGTTTCACACAGCGGGGCACCCCCGTTCGGGGTGCCCCGCCGAAGTGGACCAAAACCCAGGATAGTCAAAATCCTGGGTGTTGGTCCACTTTAAAGGAGCAGTATCGCGAAATTTGCATTAAAAAAATATAAATAATTAAATAGCCACACAATAGCTTCTAACGTGTATAAATGATGTGGCGATAGAAAAAGGAAAAAAATAGCTGCCTTTCTTTTAAATTGTATAATGACAATGGCTCAGTCCATTTGCTAAATAGGGGGATCTTCTGGGTTGTATTTAGTGAGCTGCTTCATTTAGCCCACTGGTCTCCTAACAACACTTTACCTCAGAGGCTGACACTGTAATCAGTGGTAATGGCTGTGTGTGTGTGAGGTGCTGCTTTTGTTATGAGACCAGGTGACTCAAATGTGTAAAATCTATACAAAATAAACTAAACTGACTGAAAATAACTGAAATTCTTCTTTGAATAACTGTGCAGGAAAATCTAAAGGTATGAAAGTGGAACAAAACCCTGAGTGGCCGACCCTGAAGTCTATAAGACCCGGCTGTAGCGATAACCCTTATCGCCGGAGGGCTTCACCGCCCGAGACTTCCTTTTCCCAATCGTAAGAGGTGCTGCTGGAATTCCAGAGTCATCCGTGAGGAACCAGGAACAGCCCTTACAAGGGCTAGTGAATTGTAATATAGCGTTTCCCCCAATAAGAGACAGAACTTCAGTATTGAGGGTGAAGGTGAAGTGTTTTTATTAGTGCCACTCTAGGCCTTATATACACAAGTCTCTATTGCATGACACACACACCGACCAATAGCAGCAGGGCAAACAATCCCTCAACTCTGCCGGTGACGCAATCAGTAGAACAATAGCAGGCTGTAATATAATTATAATCAATCAGGACAATGACATTGCCTGTAACAGTATCAAAATACAATGACCTAATTAAGAAAAGGCCAGTGAATGACCCGGTGGGCAACTGAATAGTGATGACATCCAAAAGACAGAGCGTCTGTCACAATGCCCCCTTTTTGTGGAACACCCGGCAGACCCGGATTGACCCTGTTCGGGTTAACGTGGGGCTGTCCGGACTCTTGTTAGGGGCAGAGTTCTGTTTGCCGGGATAATCCATCTGCATTACCGTTTTGTCTACCGGGCCTGTATACACACACACACATACAGTTGTACGCACAGGGTGCTGGTCTTGTCTTTTCCCCCCAATAAGAGACTGAACTCAGTATTGAGGGTGAAGATTATACCCACACACACACACACACACACACATACAGTTGTACTCACAGGGTGCTGGTCTTGTCATTTCCCCCCAATAAGAGACAGAACTCAGTATTGAGGGTGAAGATGATACACCCACACACACATACAGTTGTACTCACAGGGTGCTGGTCTTGTACTTTTCCCCCCAATAAGAGACAGAACTCAGTATTGAGGGTGAAGATGATACACACACACATACATACAGTTGTACTCACAGGGTGCTGGTCTTGTACACACACATGTACTCACAGGGTGCTGGTCTTGTACACACATGTACTCACAGGGTGCTGGTCTTGTACACACTCTCTTAGCTCTGGTTGCAAGGCATTGAGAAAATGTTCTAGTAAAAACAACTGTAGGCTCCCGGGGTGACAGCGTGCCGGGCTAACAAAGCCTCCTTTACCAGATGGTAGTGTGGTATGTCCGCATCAGGGGTGGCCCGGAAAGCATCGGAAGCTTTCCCAGATAGTTTCCCTGATAATATGGTGACCCATTCCTCCGTGGGTACCCGGTGTAAAGCGCACTGCCGTTCAAAATCGGCCAAAAATCCATCAATCTCATTGTCACTTTCCTGGATGGACTTAAATGCTGCAAATGGAATCTTTTTCCCCCCAGTGTAACTGAGGCTCGGAGACACAGGGGCGCTGGGAGGCTGCTGGGTTGCGAGTCGCCGATCTTCCCTTCGCTTACTGGCCTCTGCCTCCGCTGCGGCGAAGACTTGGTCGATCAGTTCTTGTGATGGATTCGGCCATAGACTGACAATCTGTTCCGAATCGCTTGAACGAGAGCAGCGTCTTCATCGATCTCTATATTGGTTTCGGTCCTCACTGCTGCACGATCCATTTTGATCAGCTCGGCTATCAGTTCCTGACGTGGGCGGTTGCTAGCTGACCTTCCCCGGCTCTCGAGTAGATCCTTCAGGTCCTTGTCATACTGACTCTCCATCAGGGTAGCACTCTCTCTGGGTAGAAAGGACCATCCCACCGCTGCCACCAATTGTAGCGATAACCCTTATCGCCGGAGGGCTTCACCGCCCGAGACTTCCTTTTCCCAATCGTAAGAGGTGCTGCTGGAATTCCAGAGTCATCCGTGAGGAACCAGGAACAGCCCTTACAAGGGCTAGTGAATTGTAATATAGCGTTTCCCCCAATAAGAGACAGAACTTCAGTATTGAGGGTGAAGGTGAAGTGTTTTTATTAGTGCCACTCTAGGCCTTATATACACAAGTCTCTATTGCATGACACACACACCGACCAATAGCAGCAGGGCAAACAATCCCTCAACTCTGCCGGTGACGCAATCAGTAGAATAATAGCAGGCTGTAATATAATTATAATCAATCAGGACAATGACATTGCCTGTAACAGTATCAAAATACAATGACCTAATTAAGAAAAGGCCAGTGAATGACCCGGTGGGCAACTGAATAGTGATGACATCCAAAAGACAGAGCGTCTGTCACACCGGCCATTGACCTTCCCCCTTGGGCATCCTAAATCAGGATGCCCACTGTGTGAAATGACCCCTGGATAACCACAGATCCCCCCATTTTTCTGGCGCGCTCACGCAGATAGTCATTTAGACAGGCCGGGCGGCCAGGAAGGTTACTGCTCAGGCTCCCCATCTGCGTGCAAACAGCGCTGATTGGATGAGAGCCCACGCATGCGCTGTGGGACAGGGAAAGGTACGTTTTCACAGGCGAACTTGGGGATTTCACATATCAGGGCATCCCAAGTCGGGATGCCCCTAGTGGCACAAGACTCCAGATAGTGAAAATCCTGGGTTGGGCTTTGCTCAAAACACACAAAGCTGAAAGAAAGATCATATGGAAAAATGAAAAATAAGAATATGAAAGAGAAAATGGTAAACTGAAAGATTCTGCAGCAGAGCCAACATGAAGGGAAAACTGTCAAAATAAAAAATGTTTAGAACAAAAAAACAGGATATAAAAATCCAATTCTGAAATAAAATAACCCCCCCCCCCCCAAAAAAAAAAACTGGTGAGTCTGAGATTCGAACCAATGACTCTCTGGTTGAAACTGACATTGAATTTACCAATGAGCTAAATGACTTCTAGAACTTTTCTTTCTGTTTTAGATATGAGTTCTGGCCAGGCAATGTTGCAAAATTTTCTTATGCTGGACGCTGCCAGTACTGAACAGCTGATTACTTTGTTACATTGTTTCCCCCTCTCCTCAGCGTGGAACAGGCCAGAGTGTTGGAGTGTTGGGCCCAACACTCAGCAGACAAAAACATGAGCTATTAGTCTCCAGCTGCACAACACAGACATCATTTTTTTCTACATTTGTAATTCTTACTCCAACACTTACCTACATTCAAAGTACCATTTAAATATAAGTCACCAAGAAAAAATTGCGATACTGCTCCTTTAATCAACAGATAAAAAGACAATGAATGTCAAAGGCACTTTTTACTACTGTGTACTTTTCTTAGGAGTAAAAAAGTACCATTGACTTTCATAGTCTTTTTATCTGGTGATACAGTAACAGTGACATTCTCAGGTTTATTCCTCATAGAGAAGGTTGACGGTCTTCCAGCAGTGGTGTGCAGAGCGGAGATAATAGGAATGCTGCTGTTCTGTAGCACTTTCTGCTGTCTGTTGTATTTGACCATTGCAGCAAGCCGGAGGAAGTTGAGGGCGTAGCCCAATTTCTGGCTTTTTCACTGCAGGATATTCTAAATCTGGGCGTCTTAGTAGACTCGTATTAAAGTGATCCTATACCCAGAAAGGAAGTTTATGTCAAAGCCTTTGTCCAATATTCTAATGGTTGGCCATATTGCTCCCTGGTGCTTTCCAGTGATGATACATTCAGTTAAACACAGCTCAGCATTGAGGGTCATCCTTATCAGTTAAAATAAACCTGAGAGCACTACAGGCTCAACTGCCTTTATGCGCCAATTTACCTTGGAACTGAATGAATTAGCATACGGCTGCCATTTGACATCATACTGCTTCCTGTTAGTGTGTTTATGAATATTGGGCAACGGCTTAAGTATTAAAAAAAAAAAAAGAACACAGGCTGTTTTGGGACACTGGGCTGAGAAGGTGACAACATAAACTTCCTATCTGGTTATGCGTACGTCTTGATACTTAAATTGTGAATAGCATGAAACTATTACAAATTAGCCAGGTATTGTTTGGGTGAATAATGATTTTGTACATTTGTTTAAAATAGGACTAAACAATCTATTATAGATTTCTTCCAGGTGACATTTCTAATGTGTGTACCTGCTAAGCATAGATTTGTTGTCTCTGTGGCATTCAGCATTAGGCAAGAAAGCTGGACTCAGCTTTCTAAGGGAGTTGTAAATCACTAGTAACTGAAGTGCTTTATGAATCAGAATGGCCAGAGCTACTGACGAAACAAATAAATAATGAGTATTGTCCATGTGACCTCCATTAGGAAAAGTCATTCACGCCTATGCCTCTCTTATACAGGAACATATTAACTGAAGAGAGTAGAAGACTGACTTTCATTTATAAACCTGGTGACACTGGACTTTTCTCATTGTTCTTAAAATACATCATTGTTTTAATGGCTTCCAAAAGTAACATCTCTGTTATTATTAGTAGCAACCACACCGGATACATGCCAAGAAAACTGCTCCTCCGCTATGGGGGCAGCCATACTGTATCTTTTTAGTCCTCAACACCATACCCCTGAAATGCTCCCTGTAACCCCCATCCATGTCTTACCACCCCCCCCCCCCTCACAGTGCTCCCTGCATCCCTTCAGGTTTTACTACCCCCAAAGTGCTCCTTGCAGCTCCCGGTCTTACCACCCTCCAATATGAACCTGGCAGCCACCTCCAAGTCTTTCCAACCCCCCATATGCTCCTTGCAGCCTCCCAGGCTTAACCACCCCCCAAATTGCTCCCCAAAGCCCAGCCCAAGTGTAATTACCCCCTAAAATGCTCCCTGCATCCCCCATCCAGGTCTCATCCCCCCCCCCCCCCACCCAATGCTTCCTGCATCCCTTCAGGTTTTACCACCCCATCAAAGTTCTCCCTGCAGCCCCCCAGTCTTACCACCCTCCAAAATGCTCCCTGTATTCCCCATCCAGGTCTTACCCCCCCCTCAAAATAAAAAGCCTGTGCATTCCTTCTGGTTTTAACACCCCCATCAAAGTGCATCCCCCAATGTCTCATCACCCTCCAAAATGCTCCTTTTAGCCACCTCCAGGTTTTACCACCCCCCAATATCCTCCCTGCAGCCTCCCATGCTTAACCATCCCCCAAAGTGCTCCCCACAGCCCCCAAGTTTTATTACTCCCCAAAATGCTCCCTGCAGCTCCAGGTCTTAACAGCCATGGCACCATGTTTGCTTATTCACTGTTGCCCCCCGCCATGTATCCCCTCAGCCTCAAGCATTCCATGTGAATATATTTACCTATGGCCGGTAAACCTGTGCTGTATATTCAACCTTGTAATACTGGAGTTGCGGAATTATTTGACTATCCTGAGTTTTGGTTCTTGCCCCTGGTTCCCGATTTGGGATGCCCCACTGTGTGAAACCCCCCAGGATTCCCAATCAATCTTTCTGTGACCACTGGTCCAACGGCACATGCACAGCCAATCAAGCTGGAGCCGAGTGCAACAAGGCCGCACCCCCACTATCCAACAGCCTGTGCATGCACCATAAAATATAGCGGATAGGTGAGTTTTACTAGGGATCCGGGGGGCGGGGTTTAACACAGCAGGGTATCCCAAATCGAGATGCCCCTGGAAGGGGAAATCAGGCAGTCCTGGACTCCCAGGATGCATTTGGCCCACTTTAAATTGTTACTGTTATTCCCTGCACTATATCCATAGTCTCCGTGCCACAACAAATTCCTAGTATGTAATGAATATACCTAGCGAAATAAATCTAAATCTGAACCTTTCTGGTTCAGTCCTAGCAGTGATGAGAGGCTGCAACAATCCTTCGATTGCTCTGTTAATAAATGTATGTTCTAGCAATTGCATGATTTCCTTTACTGATGCTGCTGTAAGCAAACCCTATCATTGTAACCCTTTCATTACCTAGTGATTGCAGGCCAGTTTTCATCACTTTGGACTAAACAACGTTTACAAGTCAAGTCCTTTTTACTTGCAAACAGTGGCCGCCATTGTTCATTCTAATGAAAGCTATTCTGTGGAAATCTTGTCAGGATTCATCTGATCCTATCTCCCCCATTGTATTGCCATTTGCATCATTTTTTTTTGTTCTGCTAGATAGTGTTATTTACCCTTATTTCCTTTGTACTGTACCTGTAAATACACAAACATTGATTCCGCTCTTTGCTCCATTTCCTCCAAAACAAAATAATCTCTTTGTCTCTGTTGGATGCGTACGTGGCTTTTGTTCTGGGATAATCTTCTGTAAATTACAGTATACTTTGCAAATGGAAAAACGGGAGCTTTGCTGTGTCTGGTAATCTGACGACCGCATGAAAAGAATCATGTCAAATGGCGTGGAAGAGTGAGAACCTCTTTAGTTCTAGGGCAAGATAGGACATTTTTCAGCCTAGTACAGGGGTACTCAACCACTTCTTGTAAAGGACCATTTAAAGACATCCGGTGAGAGGTGAAGGTACGAGCAGAGGGCCGTCATGGGGGGAGTTGGATAGTTAGAAATCAACACACTGGGGTAGGGGCTATAGATTCCCCAAGCCAAACTAAAAAAGGCTGCTTGCCCCCCCCCCCCCCCCCCCCACTCCACCCCAAACATCCTATTGGGCACAGGAGCTTTTTTTTTGGCCAGCTCTTGCCTGCGGCACACTGCTTTAACCCCCCCCCCCCCCTTGCATTCTGTTCAGGCCTTGTACAGGGGTGACCTAGGGCCCAAGATGTTGCTGGCAACAAGGATGGCTAGATAGGGCTTGGGGAAAGGGATGAATGGGAGAGGAGCTATAAGGAGGAGGGATGGATAGACAGAACAGGAAGGGCAAGGAGGGATGAAGAAAGAGCTGGGAGAAAAGATGAATGGGCAGAACTAGAAGAACAGGACTGAATGGGCAGAGCTTGGGGGGGGGGGGGTAGATAGCCCATTCTGGAAGAATAAATATGCAAAGCTGGGAGGCCTGGAATTGGATGGGAAAAACTGTGAGGGCAGGAATGCAAGGGATAGGGAGACTGGGCTGGATGGGGCAGAGTTGAGGGGACAGGGATGGATGGGGCAGAGCTGAGGGGACAAGATAGTGGGCCATGGATAGATAGGGATGAGCTGGGGCGGGGGGAAATGACTGGATAGGGCAAAGAGACAGAGAAACAAAGTCTGAGTGTACCATGCATTGCCACGTCTTGCCCGTGCAGTACTTCATATTGCAATGCAAGGTGTCAGGGAGCCATGACACTGGCAGGGAGAATAATCACTACATCTGGAGACCTTACCTGCAAAAAGACATTATTCAAATAGAACGAGTCCAAAGGCGGGCAACGAAAATGGTGGAAGGACTTAAACTTAAAACTTATCAGGAGAGACTTAAAGAACTTAATTTGTACAGTCTGGAGAAAAGAAGGGAGAGGGGGGACATGATTGAGACCTTTAAATATGTGAAGGGATTGAATAAGGTTCAGGAGGGAAGTGTTTTTAAGAAGAAACTTCATGATAGAACAAGGGGGCACAACCTGAAGCTAGTCGGGGGGAAGATCAGGAGCAATGTTAGAAAATATTATTTTACAGAAAGAGTAGTAGATGCTTGGAACAAGCTTCCAGCAGAGGTAGTTGAAAAATCAACAGTCACTGAATGTAAACATGCCTGGGATAAGCACACATCTATCCTAAGATAAAGAGTACATACAGTATACACATAAGGGCAGACTAGATGGACCGTATGGTCTCCTTCTGCCATCAACCTTCTATGTTTCTATCATCGATCAAGGGGAGAGCTCTGTGCACAGCAGCACAGAAGCATCTGATTGCAGGGATATCAGGGCAGGGGTCCGCATTCGCACCCCGGTCCGCCAGTTGAGTATCACTGGCCTAAGTACATCCCAACCACCTATATGTTACAGTGATATACCTTCTTAACTTTCGGGGGTTATCCTGGGGCAAGGATGATGTTTTTGTTTGCCTGATTTAGATATCAAAAATGTTTTGCCGTGCAGTCAAAGCCCATCTCCAGCCATTTTGAAAATAAGAAAATGCCTTTATTCTTGTTTGGTCACTGTAGACGGTATAGGTGCCATCATCACAAAATTAGTGGCCTTGTACCAGTGTCACTCTTCTGGATCCTGTGATAACTTTGGCTTGTTGTTTAGTGAAAGGGCCAAAGCACAAAATAATTGTCTATGTGGTACACCTTTGAAACGCTGGTTTCTTTCACATGGAATTCCTGTTTCATGACCGCAGACAGAAAATGAGGCTAAATAGGTTGTTGATTAAAGTGTGAATGGCTTTGCACATTATGTGGGAGAGCTGTCCTTCTTAGTTAGGTGGTCTCTAATGGTGTTTGGAAAGCTCTCCGCTCACAGTCAAATTCATCCAAATCCAGTTTTGAGGCGTAGAAGCTCTACAGGTGAGGTGTCTGGTTTTTTTGAGTCATTTAAAAATTAGAAATAACTACCTGCTATGTGGCATTGAGGTGTGGAGAGCGTCCACATGAGCTGGCGTACTTTTCCCCTTTGATTAACCCCCTAAAGCTTAACAGCACAAAACAAGATAAAGACAAGTAGTTATTACTTTTTCCACTATCTTCGCAGCTAGAAATGTGCATCATAACACTCCTTTGTTGTGCAAAATAAATCTTCACATTTTCTTAAAGCTAAACATTTAGGGGGGGGTTCAAAGAGGGGACAGCTTAAACCATTTTATTGGTGATAGCCGTGCTGGGTGTGTGGCTTAATTATGGGCTTTAGAGGAACAAATATCACAGCATTCTATGCTTGTGTGTTTAGGTAGGTCACCCCCGACCATTAAGGATGATTGAGCTAATGCTCTGCCAATCCATGCATTCCACTATCACCATTCAGCCAAAGAGTCAAAGCATTTGTAAACCAACCAGAAATTCTACATCTTGCATTTGGTGGGACATTTAAACCGGACCAAGACTCTTACAACAAACAGTGCTCATATGCATCTCTCCCCAGGGCAATTGCTGCACATAATATTTAATTAACCTTTTTGTAACTTCTGCTGTGGTCAATTTTAAAAACAAAATGGCTTCTCCTGGAGCTGCAGGTTGCATGCAGACAGGAAGTGCTACTGGGCTTCCTGTTAATGTGCATTGCCAGTTATGTCAGCTGAATCCAGGCAGAAACATGGCTGCGATGGGCTGGAAAAGGAAGCTCCAAAATGGCCGCTACCACTAGAAACTCGGTGAGGCAGTGCTTTAGCTTTGAGTGGATGCAGGAGCAAATGTAAATGCTGACAATGCTTCAGCATCATGCATGCAGACTGGGCAAGGGAGTTTTGGGGAGTTTTTTTTTCCAACTAGGCCAGGCTGTTGGTCCGAAGTTAGTGTTTCCAGACAAAATGCCTCAAAGTGGGTCTGGTCAGTTTACACAAAGCTCCATATAGTATGTCAACTTGGCCTACACATTTTAGCATTTCATGCTGACACTTACTCTTAATACAAAATCCTCGGGATAATGGGGTGCTAGAAAATTGGAGGCCTAAAAGAATAGTATCCTGCAATAATATCGGCAGCTTTGCCAAATGTTTCAGGCTAGCCTGTGTAGGTATAAAACTGTAGGCCCAAACTGTGCTTACTTTGATTAGACCCAAAATCCAGCCATGTGGAGAAGAGGCCCTGCATGCCAGAAAGATAGGAAGAGTGGGGGCCCTGCGTGTTAGAGAGGATGGCCCTGTGTTTGCAGTAGGGTTGCGTAGCTTGGGGACAGATAGTTGGGGGCCTGTGTATGATAAAATTCTTTTGTTTTGAAAAGTGCGTCAGGGAAGCACACAGACTCTCTTGTATTATCCTTGCGTCATCTAGCTCAGGACTTGCTCCCTTAGCCCTCCTAGTGGAGAAAAATTAAGTGCCCATGCTACCACTATCGAAAGTCCTTTGCATATTTAAAGGGACAGTCCAGTCCATGACAAAAGTAAGATAGCAAGGCGCTCTCCTAAAGCATGTCCCATTTGCTTTACCTCCATTTCCTGCAGCGTGCTGTAGATGCTAAAGCAGGTCACCTTTCCTTTCCCCCGTCCCAGCTCAGCCTCTTCCATCTCATCCCCATCAATTCCTGCCCCCAGCGTTGCCCCATCCATTACTGTCCTCCCAGCTCTGCTCCCTATAGCCCTTCCCCCATTGTGTTGATTTCTAACTATCCACCCCCACGACAGCCCTCTGCCTAGACCTTCACCTCTCACCGGACGCATTTAAATGGACCTTTCCAAGACCCGTGTCCTAGACTGTCCTGCTTCATAGCACTGCATATCCCATTACTACATGGTAACCCACCCAGCCATACAGCAGAGACCTGCTACCTGACCTGGCCAAAGGGAGCCACTAACATCCCTCCCAATACCTGCGAAAAATGTTTGGTACCCAACTAATGCAGCACTCTAGAGCTTTTGTTTACATATTGTGGCGCCAGAAGTTATTAGCTATTCACTTTCAGTAAGGTAACCTATAAATTTCATTTCTCAACGATAACTGTTTATTAATAATAAACATTGAAAAAAAAGCAACCAACCTTTCATACTCCACATTTAATAACACACCTGGAGTATCACCTTAAAGAAAGAAAAATGATCACAAACTCCATATAATGTCACCAATAAGATACTTAAACAAAAATAATCTTATTACAGCTGCGCTTTTTTAGCTCTTTCAGGCCAGAGAAATCCTTTGACACATTTAATTTCTAGTCATCCATCCGATAACTTGTTTAATTTCCAGTCTGACATTAAACTGATTCTTCCTTCAGCTTGAGCTTGTCCTCTTCCCATCACAGCGCTTGGATGTCTTGAGACAACCTTGAGAAACAGGCAAACGCCTTCCTCCAGGGCTTGTTTGTGAAGCTTATTACTCAATAATTCTTACAACATCTGAACAGAAATGCCGCTCCCACTATTTCATGGAACATTAACCGGAATACTCCAGAGACAAACGCTGTACTTTTTTCTTAAAATTGTTTTTGATATTTACATTTTGATTTACGTGACCAATAATATAGCGTTGAATACAACAAAATCTAAATGACAATTCTACAAACGGAAATGAATAAGGTGGTAGAACAAGTAGGTAGGTAAGGAATATGGTAGCACAAGTGTACCCCCCCCCCCCCGATATCATTAGCATAAAAAGCTCTTGCCATTTATTTTGTTCCTTGGCCGCTTTCTGTGTTCTAGTAAAAATGTATTTTAAGATGGTTGTTTTGGGCAAGGCTGAGATTTCCAAATGTTTTAGTAACTAAAGCCGTGTGTGCATAAATCTAATCCAGTATTGTTAAGATATCGTGCTGTGTACAGTGCCTAAGTGATATACAAAAGAGGTGAACACAGTCCTCTAGTCGGTCACTGTGTCTCCATTGGAAGTGTTTACATGTGTCAACCTTCTGCTTAACCTTAAAGAAAGCCTCAGTGAGACATTAAATACTAAGTTAAAGGGAAACACTAGTGCAGGGGTTCTCAACCACTTCTTGTAAAGGTCCATTTAAAGGCATCCGGTGAAAGGTGAAGGCTGTCGCAGGGGATGGATAGTTATAAATCAGCACACTGGGGAAGGGACTAAAGTAAAAAAGGCTGCTTGTACCTTGCAATGTCAGGCAGCCATGACACTGGCAAGGAGACTAAGCACTACATGGCCGATCAAGGGGGCATCTCTGAGCACGGCAGCACAGATGCAACTGAGTGCAGGGGTCTGGAAATCTGGTGCCAAGGTCCACATTCCACATCACGGTTTACACGGTTCACAGTTTCACATTATGATTTTTCTTGTGAAGCAAGTGGGCGTGGCCCTTGGATATTTGATGCTGCATAATAATCAGCAGAATGGGAGTCGGATATTGTGCTTCAGACACAGGCATTCTCATCACCCTGGTGTGTTTCTCCCTCTCTGCCCTTTGCCTAGACCATCACTCCCATTCATGCTTGTCCTTGGCACACTTGTGTGCACACTCCCGCACCCGCATTCCCAAACATGCACATACTCCCACAAATGGGCACTCCCACACATGCTAATCTTAAGAATCCCAGCTGATGTGACCAGTCCACTAGCCACATCCCCAGTATTCTAAGCATAAAGCACGTCCTGCTCCATCTATAATACTTACACATGGGTAATCCTCCGCCAGAGGGCGCTGTTCACTGCAGACATGCAAAAACAGGCTCCTCCCGGCCCTTCATATACCCAGGGACCTCCCACAAATCCCCAGATTTCTCTGCAGTGCTGAACTGCGAAGACATGAAGTATCACGCTCTCGCAGGCGAGCGGGACTATTTCCACCCGTCCTCTTTGAGAAGAATATGCCTCCCAGCCTGGGCTGCGTGGGTCGGGGGAAGGTAGGCAGCACCTTGTGTGCTGAACGGAGCCACGCTCCACCGCAATCCCCCACCATAGGGTAGGCGGTTAGGCCGATAGTGACCCTCTAGTGGATGCCCCTCCCACATTGTTGCCCGTGCCCCTCACAGAGTTAGTCCACTGGACGCTGGTCCGCTTCTCCCTCGCTTCCTCCCGTAGCTCGGGGGAAAAGAAAGGGGGGGGATGTGTGGCAGTCCTAGTGCAATATTACACGTTAAGGCCTTTGATTTTTATTATACTTGGGTGTCAGTGTCTCACTCCTTGCTATACAGTTGCGAGCCGTTTGTCCTTTCATTAACAACTGCCTAGACGGCAGCATCATTTCCAGCGTGACAGCATCTTTATGCATGCACCTTCTATCCAATACTGTCCTTCTTATTTCTGTTGGTTAGAGCTTCACGCTCTTTGGGGGAGGCGGGGACTCGGCATGACGCGCTCCGCGTCACAGCCTGGTCTGGCCCGCCCCTCGAGGTTCGCTTGGCGCCATTTTGACAATCTTCGCGCGCGCGTGGTGCAGTCCGCCTCCTCCCTTGGTCATGTAAGTGCCCTCCGGGGTGGCATTGTTCTATGTGTTTATTCGGCTGCGCATGGCACTGACACCACCCCTCTTGTCCCATTATGTCTTTCAGACGCCAGGACTTCGGTGGCTTCTCCCGGCCTAACATATATTACAGCGGGTCCACATAACAAATTCTCCTACTTCCTAGCGGGTCTTGGGGCATCCAGGGTTGCCTATTGCGTAAATCCCTGCGGGCATATTGCTCAAGATAATCACCATATGGAGGCATGTCAGAATTATGTACCCGGGGTCCCTCTGGGACATGACCGGCTGTGTGCAGTGTGTGGTCAGCCCCATGCTGAGGCTGACAGAGCACGGGTCTGCGGACCATGTGCTGAACAGGCAGGTCTGCCAGTGGCTGCACCTCCCTTCAATGCACCCGTCTCCCCGGACCTAAACCTCACTCCTGATGAGTCCCACTCGAGCGGGAATGACCTGCAAGCCGTGCCGCGCGTGCTGCCTACGGCGGAACAGGTGCTGTCTGGATTGGTGGAGCATATGGGCCCTGGTAAGAAGCAGTCCCTGACGCCTCCTGGCTCTCCGGTTCCTAACGATACCGATTACTCTGCTGATATGCAGGACCTTGATCCTTCTGAGGAAGGTGAGCTATTCTCAGATTCGGGCTCCTCAGATGAGATGCCCGGGAGCTGTGATGATTCTGGGCCCGGTTCTTGGGGCCTGTGTGACACAGATGAAATTCTTATTAAGATCTTTGAGGTTTTGTCAATCTCCCCTCCTGGAGAGACTCCCAAGCCTAAGAAGGAGAGTTTCCACACAGCGCCGCCGCGCTTGGAGTTCCTGGAACAGGATCATTTCCAGAATCTTATATCCCAAGAATGGGAATCGCCTTGTAAACTTAAAGGGGTCCCAGGGGTCTGGGATTGGAAGTACCCTTTCCCTCCTGATGTGGTTAATTTTTGGTCGGCACCTCTTGTGGTGGATGCACCGATTATAGGGGTTACTAGCCCCCCCTTCATGACGGCTCCTTATTACCGTACCCTTTGGGATGCTGAGGACCGGCACATTGACAGACTGGCTTCCCACGCCTTCTCTTGTGCAGGGACGGCTCTGCGCCCGGTCTGTGCCGCGGCCATCACTGCGGTGGCCGCCAGGACTCTTGTCAGAAAAGTACTAGATCACCATCCTGAGGACCTCCCCTCGAGGGTATTTAATGCGCTATCAGACTGTGATGCGTTTGTGAAGTTTATCCTCTCAGCGCTGGATGACACCATTGAGATGTGTGCTAGAACATCTGCCCTTGTGGTAGCTATTCGCCGCCTGGTCTGGCTGCGACAGTGGGGTGCTGACGATGCTATGAAAAAGGCTCTCACTTGCCTTCCCTTCAGAGGACGGCGACTATTTGGGGCCCGTTTGCGCAGAAGGCCCTCCACCTCCCTACGTTAGTGTCAAACGCGAACCTGAGGTGTGCTTCCAACTGTTCGGTGTGGATTTCCACCATGGGGTGGGCAGGCAACGCCCTGGGCCCTCTGGCAGGACTAAGTCCAAATCTGCCAAGACCTCCCAAGCATGAAGGGACGCCCTCGCCCTTCTGGGATAGCTTTTGCTGGGCGGTCCCTCTCAGTGGTTGTCAGGGTGCTTCTAGCCCCTGTTTTTCCCTTAGGAATTGGTGCAGGCCGTACTGGGCCTACAGAGTTTGGGCTTACTTACAGGTTGCCCTTAACAGTATGGGGCTATGGCCTCTATATTAACCTTCCTCCTTCCCTCAACAGTATGAGGCAGTCTGGGCCACGCTGGCCTATGGTAGGCCTGGCAATTCTACTCTCACGGGTAGTCCCTATATGACATCTTTGGGACACAGGCGCCCTGTGCAAGGGGGGCTTCCGACCTCCCGTGGAGTTCTAGATCTTCTTAGTTCCCCCTGTGTCTGCTGGACACCAAGACCGTTACTGGCGGTGTGGCAGGACCAACCCTGCGGCTTGAGGCATTTTTGGTGGCCTCTCTTTCGCTCCCAGGCTACTCGCCATGGCGCGAATGGGGGTGATGTCTCGGACATGCCTGGGTGGGGGGGGGGCGTCCGCATTAGGACCTACCGGGTCGTCTTTCCTTACTCCCCAGTCTCTACGTCAGGCCGAGTGGATTGGTCGGTCGGCGGTGTCCCCTGGGAGTTACTGGATGGGTGCTCAGTCACCTCAATCCCTCTTGGTCCCTTATCTGCTATCTCCATTCCTTGGATTCGGTTCAGGCTTGAGCCTTCTTCCTTGGCAACAAGTGGACTCCTGGTTACAGGGGCTCTGCCCCCCTTTGCTGACTTCTTACTTTCACCAGGCAGGATTGCAGCTGGTGGGCCCGTTGGTGGCGTATCAGATGATGTCCCTTATATACCGAGCTCTTCGGCACAGTAGGTTGTTGATCCTAAATGGGGTTCCAGCACCCCTGGGGCTTGGTCTGTGCTCATTCCCCCTTGGTAAGGTGGTTCCTCTTGAGCTGATCATATTCAAGGACCCTGTCAGGGGGCACCCCCTTCTTTGCTTACATCTTCCTGTGAATGGTCACCTTGGGTACCAAGTCTCGCAGGTAGGCGGGGGGAGGGACTTTCTTCCAAAGCCCCCCGTGGTTCCTAGGTAGGGTTCCTTATAGGGTCCATCTTACCTACTGGTTGTTGCAACAGTGAGCCTTCCGTTGACTCTATACGGCTGGACTTCTCCTCTCTTAGGACCTGTCTATTTGGGGACTCTTGGCCTGTTGGAAGACAATGGCCTGTTTTATTATTGGTCTGGAGCTTGAGGCGGGATGATTCTCCTGGAAAGGTTCCTGATCCTGATCTGGGTGGGGGTCTACGCCCCCTGCTCCTCAGCGGTATTCTCTTCAATAGATGCCTTTCAGGGGCAGGTTATGCTATCTTGGTGGCGCTCTGAGGGCCAACTAGGGTGGCTCTGTTGGGTCTCGCTTATACCACAGGGGCTCCGCCCTTGTTTTTACTGTCCCAGAATATTCTGACTCTGGTCATGGGGGCTTAGTAAAATTATGCATAGACTTTCTATTTTATATGCCTTCTCTTCGTTCACCCTACTATGTGGGGTTCTGCACACAGTTGTGCTGATAGAGAGACCCGTGAGATTGATGGCCTGGGTGGCCTTGTGAACTGTGGTTCGCAGATGCTTCTGCTGAGGTCTGCTGACCTGTACGCTCTCTCAGGAGTGTGGTTCTGCCCTTGTCAGGCCCCTTCTTTTGTCGTCTCAATCTACAGACTCTTGTCTGGGGCTTGACAGCTGATTCATCCACCCCTTGGAGACGGGCTTATCTTCTGGGTGACTTGGTATATGGGGGGCTAGGAGCAAGCTTCCTTGGCTTCCTCTTCCTCCGTCTATTGGGGATCATGGTGTACCCATACTGATTGGCATGAGTTTTGGTCTCTTACCTGTTGGACGTTCTTGGTTCCCAGGGTTCTAGAGTCTTTACAGCATAGGTTGGGGTTGGCTCCCCATCTAGGTACTCTGAAGGTCCAGGTCCTGTCCTGGCTGTCTTCCTGTAGGAGTCTGGTTCTGTCTTCCTTTTGAGGAATTCTCTTGGGGTTTGCTCATGGGCATCTCCCAAGTAGTTCTGTGGTTCCTGTTGGGACCCATTTTCATTCTGTTTGCCCTGCTGATTTTTCCCTTGGGACTTATGCTGGATGCTGTCTGAGCTGCTTTGTAGTCCAAGTCGCTTCTCTGGGAGCTCCTGCCTCAGTCAGACGTGTGCCTGAGAAGGTGGATCTGATTACTTAGCCTTGGCTCGATATATATATATATATATATATATATATATATATATATACACACCATGCCGTGGTGGTATTCCGTCTTACGCCGGACCTCTTTGCCCAAGTGGTTTTTTATGATCATTGTTTAAGTCCGTTTAGTCTAACTACGGACCTTATTCTTAAAGTGGACCAACACCCAGGATTTTGACTATCCTGGGTCTTGGTCCACTTCGGTGGGGCACCCCCGATCGGGGTGCCCCGCTGTGTGAAACCCCCCCGAACCCCCCGAACAACTCACCTCTCCCCGCTCCCAGCGCCGACGTACAAGGGAAGATCTTGAACGTCTAAGCGGCGGCGCCCGCCGCCGCCTCCCTCGCGTCACTTTGAACGCGCGCGCCCCCGCGTCGGCCATTCGCAGACGGCCGGCGCGGAGGCGCGCACGCCTACAGGGGCGCGAGGGAGGCGGCGGCGGCCGGCCGCCGCCGAAGATAAGGTAGGTGAGTTGGGGTGTTTGGGCGGGGTTTCACCCCGCGGGACATCCCGATCTCGGATGTCCCGCGGGGTGGGGGGTGATCGGCCCGGGAATCTTATAGATTCCCGGGCCGATCACCCGTGGGTGTTGGTCCACTTTAATAATGCTAATGTAAAAGGTCTACATTCCCTCAACAGGTGTTGCAATTTTTCTTGGTGGTTTCTTGTCCCTTGTGGGACTGATGCCCTTGGGATCTGCGGGCGCCTCCTTATGTATGCGCCTGATATCGCTTGCTTCCAGGGCCACTGCGCCCTTTGGATTGATCTTACCTGGATGCCTTCTGGTCCTGAGTAAAGCTTTCGGCTTCTTGCTAATGAAGGGGTCAGTATTCCCGCCTTTTGACGGGTGACCAGTTCTCTTTCCCCTTAGGGAGAGTTCTAAGTTTTCCACGAGGCTCCTGTTGCCTGTGGGCTGGTTGGGCCGTTACACTGGCCTATTCCTTTAAGGGGGAAGAATCTCCCTTTTTCAGTTTATTCCGTTATATTGGTGTTTGGGTACCATTGGCCCTTCAGCACCAGGTTTTTTCTGTTGAATAAGTTACTAGACTGTTGCTTGTCTCTGTTCATACCTTTCAAAGATTTTGTTATGAGATGGACATTAGAGCCTCTGCTCATGTCGTACCTGGTTGGAAAGTTTTGCAGGTGACAGCGCCTTTACTGTCTGCTGTGCCTTGTCCCACCCTACTTTATGGACACTGCTATTGGATGTCCCATGTGTAAGTATTATAGATGGAGCAGGACGTGCTGTATGCTTAGAATAATACAATTCTGTGAGATACTCACCTGTAGAATTGGTATTATACGCATACAGCACGTCCTGCTCCACCCCACCCTGGTTTTACATTTTCTGGATCCCCTGTATGGTGATTTTTATCATTACTATTGTTACCAGTTGGTGGTTGGTTTCTCCCGGCTTCTTTTCTCACTGCTTTTCAATACTGGGGATTTGTGGGAGGTCCCTGGATATATGAAGGGCCGGGAGGAGCCTGTTTTTGCATGTCTGCAGTGAACAGCGCCCTCTGGCGGAGGATTACCCATGTGTAAGTATTATAGATGAAGCAGGACGTACTGTATGCGTATAATACCAATTCTACAGGTGAGTATCTCACAGAATTGTATTTTTCCTGTAGTGTGGGAATAATAATATTTTATTTTATGCATTTATAAGCGAGTATCAATGTTCCTATACATTGTTTAGAAACAGTTTATACAGTCATGTTTAAGTCACAGCCCAATGATCCATAGTGAAGAAAGGTATAAGCTTTATTGTCTTGTTCCAGGGCTGTGATTGGGACTCCTAATCACACAGTCAGCCAGGGCCGAATCAAATGCTAATTAGGTGGCAGGTCTATAGACCACCAGTTGAACTCTGATTGTTGGTCTCTGGCAAAGGAATCAAGGATACAGGCGCCACCATCTTGGCTCAGTAGCATCACATACTGAGGAGAGTAGAGGGGTCAAAAGTGCAGGGGGTGGGTTATAGCTGTGCTTTGCACAGACAAAGTAGAGCTGGGGTCAGGAAAAGGTCAGCAATCCCAGAATGCAGAGAGGCACAGTCAGAAGACACTTTGTTTGCAGGCAGCCTGACACTCCACCGCCCGCCATCTTGGATGTTTAAAGGGTCATAACATGCAGTAGATGCAGGTAGAATGATTTTTAATGTGAGCAATCTGTATGTACAGGGTGTGGGAAACATATAAGATAGACTCTTATTTAGGGTGAAGGTCCGGTTTAAAATAAAAACTTGCGTTTCATAGAATCAGGTTTGCTTGAATGTCTGAAGAAGAATGATAAATATGCACATTCTATAATACACTAGTACATTCTATTAATATAAACCTGGTCACCTTTTGTCTTTTTTTATCATAGGAAATAGCCCGGCATTTGCGGCCAAGAACCATCCGAGCCCAGTTTGGGAAGACTAAAGTGAAGAATGCAGTTCACTGCACTGATCTCCCAGAAGATGCGCCATTAGAGGTAGGGATCTTTTATTTCCATTATAAATGTGGAGTTCTGCCTGACCGCTTTCTGATAACATCTGACGCGCCATGTTCCCTTAGACTTATTACCACTTGTAAAGTAATTATTGAAAAGGAAAAGATGTTCCCAAGTTTCACAATAGCGTGTATGTGCTAATGCCCTGTGTACACAGTGGGTGTGTTTTGGATTGGAATCCAGTAATACCTGTGAAGCACTTTACCAGCGCCTGACTTATAACCACAATGCACTTTGTGTATATGTGCATTTACTAAAAGGACAACAATAAAACGGAATCTACACCTCAACAGCTTTAAAAGAAAGTCTTTAACTTTATCTTTGAAAAGATTTGCTATACAGATTGTAAGGATGAAAACCTAGTTTGCCTGGCGAATCCCTGTCACCATGGCATCCTGATTTAGGATGCCCAACATTGTGAAACCCCCTGGTGGCCCTGTTAACTCACCTTGATCCTAAACTCCACAGGGAATGTGTGGCTAGGCCAAGGTCTGGCTCCAGGTTTGTGGGGGCCCTTGGGCAAAAGAGTCTTAGTGGGCCCCAAAGTAGTATATCACATGATGTCACCTTTCAGCTCCGCTGCCACAAGTGGGTCATCTTCTGCTGCTGATCGCCCTCCAGTCCTAATTGCCTCCCCTATAGCCACCAATCGTTCTCTAGTCCCTGTTGCATTATCTATTGCCCCCAAGCACGCTTCAGCCCTTACTGCTTGCTCTGCTGCCACTAAAGACTCCATCATTGCTGTCAGTTGTCACCTGGCTCTCGCCACCCTCTGAGCTTCCATCAACTGCCCTCCATTTCATGCCACCTTCTCCAGTGTTGCTGATCATCCCCTGTTGCGGAGGCCAGCCATGAGCCGCTCTGCACACAACACCCGTCATTCAAGGGTTCAGGTCCACTGTAAAATAATACCATGGCCAAGTGTAAGCCTGAGTGGGCTCCTGAAGATGCCGGGGCCCCTGGCAATTGCCCAGGTTAACTCTGTGATGGTGCCCGCCCTGGCTAGGCCCCTGGTCAAGTGTGCAAGGCAGGCAGTGCTCACCTAAGCTTGCATACATCAGCAGACATTTAACGGCCTGGAGCAGTGAGCGCACATAGCAGGGCTCTAAATGGCCGCACAAGCACTGTGAGATGGCCGAGCTAAGGAAGCAGACCAACATCCGGGGCATGGGCTAAATCCGCTTGGAAGGGATTGTAAACCCAATGGCGATAATACGACAGCAAGCTCACCTGATGCCCTTCCCATGTGCCTCTCCTCCATTTCCTGTAGAACCTGATAGAAGCAGTAGCAGGGCTCCAAAGTTTGCCCACTCCTTTCAATTTCATTCCTCTGGAACTACGCAAAAAGGTACTCTAACAACTATTCTGATCCTTAGGGCTCCCAGCATGAGCAAGACATGCCACAGCGGGCATAGATTCTCTGACCACAACAGAGCATGCTCCAAATTCATTAAAGCAGAACTTAAGTGAAAACACCCCCCTGCCCTGCCACCCTACCCTGGTGCTGAGGCAGGATGGGAGGGGGGGTGTACAAAAAAAAATACATACCTTAGCCAGGCGCTTGCACTGCCCTCCCAGTCTCCCGCAGCCGCCGCTTCCCCTGCCCATTTACTTGAATGAGTGGACAGAGCCGAGCTCTGTGTCTTCCACCCAAGATAGCGGTGCCCAGGATCCTGAGTTTTCACTGACGTTCCGCTTTAAGCTGCACCATGGCACACCCTTCTTTTAGATGCCTTGAAATGGAAACAATTTTACACTGTTCCGAAAGGATATAAGGTTGGGAGAGGAATGTAATGTGCGCCTGAACTGGAACTATAAAGCATGCCTTGAGTCAGTTTGGATCAATCACTCATCCTGTGCCAGGACTGATTTGGGGGAGGGGCAAAAAAACTCAATTGCCTTGTGACGGCCTCCTGATCACATGGTAGAAGGGGAGCCCTGCTTCTCCCTGGATTTGTGGTAGATGCCGCTGGTGAAGCTGAAGCGGGGTTATGATTGGCGTTGGTGGACACAGGGCCGTATTTACCTTAAGGCAATTCTAGGCCCATGCCTAGGGCGGGATCTGTCTGGCTGGGGCACATTGATGTGGCATTAGTGTTATTCTAAATATGTCACACACCCCGCTTCAAGACATGCATTACACTTGGGTATACTGACCTATAGATGGCGATCTTGCAGAGATGATAACAAAAAAAGGTAAGACCCTCCCGGCCCATAAATACCTGGGACCTCCCACTCATTCCCCAGTCTTCATCTCTGCAGAGGCGAACAAGTCAGAAGATGATGTCTCCTCCTTGCAGGTAGCCGGGATGACTCCCGGCCACTTTTTATTCTTCTATTTCTGCCCGGATCCCTTCTCTTAAGTTACTTGCCTCCCAGCCTAGGCTGCTGGTCCCGGCAAAGGTAGTTGGCACCCCTGGTGCTTAGGAGCCGTGAGACCCCATAACAAGTGGTAGGCGGCTATCCGGGTTGGTGATCCCGGTTTGGGTTTCCCCCGTCCCTTGGCCGTACCCTGGCATGGATTCCTCCTCTCCCGGATACCCTTAGAGGGTGGGGGGGCTGGTCCCTTAGGGATTCATTCTTTATTATGGTGTGTGTGTGCGTTTGGTGCTTAACTGAGTGTGTTATTTAGACTGGTGCTGGCAGGCCGCAGCGCCGGCGATCCCCGCGGCGCCGGCCTCCGGCGTGTGGTAAATGGTGCCTGTGGGCGCCCATGAGGCGCTTCTCCTCCTTGGGGCGGGGCCGGGCACTGGCGCGCGCGCCTACGGCCCGCCCCCCGTGCTGCGGGCGCTGTGTGTTAGGTCCCGGCTTCTGGCCGGGAGATACGGGGGAGGGGCGGGCCAGGCGCGACATGCGAACTACGTCGGCCCGCCCTCCCTCCTCCTCTGCTCTCCTCGGTCCCCACGGTTCCTCCTGCCTGCGTGCGGTAATCAGGTGGGGCGAAGGTCTGGCGAGTGGCCTGTGGCCATCAGATTTTCTATCATTAACTCCTTATGGACATTGCCAGCATAGTCTGAGTGTGTGTTGTTTTGTGTGCTCCAGGTGGACCATTGATACTCTAAGCAGGATTTAACTCCTTGCCGCAGCCCAGGTCACTTAGCACCTGGACCGCACCAGAACCAGGATTGTCTGTAGTTTAAAGGAGCACTATCACGGAATTGTGTAATATTAAAAATCTATATAAACACGTCGGCTAAAGAGAGGAGGGGTCACTTATACACCCGAACTGAATTAAACTCCCGCCAAGCTTGTGGTTTATTCTCTCATGGTAGGAATAAAATCCAGGGGTGACAGGTTTAGTCTATCCGGGGTGACAGAGCCTGTCACCCCGGCTTTTTTCTTCCTTCCATTAAAATAAAACCTGGTTGGATTTTCTTGATGCCAGGTGTATAAGTGACCTCTCCTCCCTCCATCCATCCAGAATATTTATATGGATTTTTATCTTCAGGCCATCTTTCACGATAGTGCTCCTTTAAATTCCACCGCCAGTTTCCTCCTCTCAGCTCTGTTACCTGCTGCTGGTTCCTAAATTGTTCAGTACTTGTCCGCCTCTCCCGTCTCACCTCCGTGTCCTCCCTGTGGTGCCGTCACAGATGCATGATGTGCAACAGATAGATTGGAGAGCAAGCTGCCTTTATCTAGAGCCTTGACGGCTAACGCTAGATTAGCCCGGTAAAATCTCATGGAGCACTCCTTCCAAGGTCCTTCCTTTCCAGGAAGCGTTTCTATTGGCTAATGCACATTTCGCCGTCCGATTTCCTGAAGACAGTGTATGTTTAAATAGTATGTGCGGGCAAGAAGAGGGAATTCAATAGATAGTTAGGGGCATCAGTCTAATATGACAGGAAGTTTAGATCACTTTAGCAGGCCAATGAAGGGGTATATAGTGTGATGATCTTGTCTAGAAATGGTGGTAGCTGTAAGCGACCCTAAGAATTCAGCTATCTGGGGCCCAGAACTTTCTAAGGGTGGTCCAGCTTAGCCCCACACCTTGAATCCTTCATTCTCTATTTGTATAATATGGAAATAAAGTCACAGATTCAAGTGATCTCTCCGATGCCACTTCAGAGGCAAAAGCTGACTAGTACACAGAAAAAGGACCTGCACCTCTTTATAATTAGGGCAGATCGGGTGTTAGGAATTCAGGGGCACAAATGGAAATCCTACAGCAATGAACTGATGGCTTTATAGTATATGTGTTATATGATGAAGGCCTGGGTATGGTTGTAGATATCCGGTGTGTCATGTCATTGGTGGGGTGCCAAAATTAAAACAATCACACTTTACAAGATCTATTTTAGGAGCCACCGCATGCTGATGGTTGGGCACGTTTAATAAGTGTATTGTGTAACGCATCACAAGCATAGTGAGGCCTTTGTAATAGCACATATGCACGCTGGCTAAACGTGCTCGTCTCTCTCAGGGAACAGGAGCACGGGGGACTCCGGAGGGGGAATTGGGTTAATTAGGAATAAAATCTTGCCATTTATTATGAATGCATATGGCCTTTGTTGTGGGCACAGCAGAGGATATTGTGTACCTCATCCGCATGTTATTTATTGATAAAGGTCAGGAAGCACACAACATAAGCAGACAATTGTCGTTTAGACAAGACCTTTCCATAGGGGTGGCATTACAAATCCCAGACTACCCAATACTACCAACACCAGTGCAAACTGGGGCAGCAGGTGCCAGTAATTTGTACCCCCCTGAACATAGCTCCTAATAGAGCCTTAAACCGCCAACCTTCTGTGCGTACCCCAAATATCCTTCCTCTTCTATGTCAGGAGCTCAACCAAGAGGCGCCTTGGAATGGTTACCAGAGCCCATTCCTAGTTGAAGAGGAAGCCTAGTCGAAAATGACTGGACTTCCTCTTAAAGCAGAACAAGAATCAAAAATGAATTTATGTCCCTTTTAAAGCGCTTCTTTGGGACATCCCTGTTTGCCTCTACAGTTAAAGACCCTTAGGAAGCCAAAACCATGCATTAAAGCAGAACAAACCCCAGGATTTTGACTATCCAGAGATTTGTTCCGTGCCCCTGTAGGAGGCTCCGCTGTGTGAAACCACCCAGATCACCCACAATAACTCATCTCTTCCCAGTACAATGGCGCAGAGCCATTTGCTATGATTATGTAATTCAGCAAATGATTTGCTTCAATGGGGAGCACAAGCTCCCATCTAAATGGCTGGGGCAGGAGCATGTGCACAGCCCGAAGATGCAGGGGATGTGGCCTCTTGCGTTCCCATTGAAAACAATCACAGCTATTTGCCAAGTGGCTCTGATCAGATGAGGGCCCGCACACGCGCCGTTGGACTTGGAAGAGGTGAGGTATTATGGGCAATCTGGGGGATTTTACACAGCAGGGCATCTCAAAACAGGAACCCCCGGGGGAAGGCCAGCAGCCGGCGATTCCAGGGCCAGCTGCTAATAGTTTCAATCTGCTTTAAACAGGGCCAACCGCCTGACAGGCATGCCCTAAAGTCTAAAAGACTCAGTTGAAGACTCTAAAAGACCATAGAATAACTCTGTGGCATCCCCCACTTTTTAAATGTACAATCAGTAAAGGAGGAAAACCCATTGTAGATCACCACAGGAGGCCATAGGTGGCATCTCTGGCACAATATTAAGGACATTAATATGCCTTGCACTAATTAGACAGGTTGGGGATTGGAGATACGCCTAAGATATAAGGCTGATGGGGGATAGGCTATAAATATGGGCCATATGTATCTGGAAAACTAAGGCAATCGGCATGTGTATTGGTAGCAAGTGTGGAATGTTACATATCAATGTGGTCATGTGTCAGTTTACTTAATAACTTAAAGTGGATCTCCAGTCAAAAAAAACAAATTGCTCCTCTAAAGTGCCCCTCTGATGATCAGTAGATTATGCTGTTTGAGCCCTGCAGATATTGTGGAATAGCTCTTCTCCTAGATTTACTTGGGAATGGCCACTTTCCACACAGCAGACGGTCGTGGTTTTAAATGAGCATGAGGGGGGAGCTGTGCCAGCATCAATTCACATCAAACTGGAAGAGATATATGCCTCAAACACATGGAGAAGCTTGTCTATCATTCACACACACTGAATAAACAGCTGCTGGAGAGATTCTGTGTGAAGGGGAAACTGTTACGTTGCTTCTTCCTGTTAAGTGCATGGCAGAGCAGCCACAGAGCATACACACAATAGGGTCGATTCAAAGAAACATGTAACAGCTTTGATTTTGGTGCCGATCATCCTATTTTTCCCGTACGCTCGTGCGTTCGTATGAACTTGCGAGTGATTCTATAAGCAAATACGTTTCTATCCTAAAATATACGTCCGTTCGTATGGCAGTTCGGGAATCGGACCTATGTCAGTTTCCATCCTGAATTTTCCGTTTCATTTCTCAGGTTGCAACATTGGTTTTGCCCTTTTTCCTTTTTTGTCTGGACGTAAATCCTTCTGATCTTGCGGCTGTGCACTACAAACTTACCTCATTAAAGTGCATTCTAAATATTTGGTCTTTTATTTTTCTTTATTTCATTCATTTTGTAGTAACCAACCATTAATGAATGCATTTGCATAAGTAAGTCTTACTTTGTTTAATTTTTAGTTAACTTGCATTTTTTACTTGTGGATTTAATTTTAATATTTTGGCTTCAAATGGTACAACTTAAAATGTTGTGTGTGGTTACCCACACCCTCTACATACAGATTGCTCTCAAATATAAAAAAACACCCAGCAACTTCTGCATGTTATGAGTCTAGAAACAGCCAAGATGGCGGCTCAGGTATTCTCGGGCAGCCTGCAAACAGAAAGGGCCTTGTGACTGTGTTGCTCTGGATTCTTTGATTTCTGACCTTTCCGTGCCTCCAGCTCTGCTGTGTCTGTGCAAAATACAGCAGTAACCCAGATCCTGCACTTTATCCCGCTCTCCTCTCCTCAGTAAGTGTGATGCATCTGACCAAAGATGTGCTTAAATAATTAAACAAAGCAAAGGTAAACAACTACACCAATAAATGCAATCTAAACATATTATTCTAGTACATCAATTTAAAAATAAATAACAAAGGACATAAGTTTCTTTAATTAACGCAAATATATTGCCAAATAAAGGTTTACATGCAAAGGACTAATTAAGGTCCACATTAAAATGCTTTGATAAGGCATACATGAATCAGGTATGCATTGCCATACAATTTATGGCCTCGGCCATGCTGATACATGCAGTTCATTGGAGCTCAAGACGCGCAGACTCCTCCACATAGCCAAAAAACCTGTTCAAGAACAGCAATACGACTGCTAAAAGGTGTCGGCAGTGGCTTTCTTTTAAAACGTCTTTAGAGGTTTGAAAACTGTTCTCTGAATCACACCGAAACACATCCAATTATCCTAAGTTTTACGTTTTCATCCTAAGTTTTAGGATTTGATCCTAAGTTTTACGTTTTGATCCTAAGTTTTAGGATTTGATCCTAAGTTTTACGTTTTGATCCTAAAATTTAGGAACGAACTTGCGATGATCGTAAGAGCATATACGCATTCGAACGTAGGCTCGTGCGAGTCGTAAATGGCCAAAAAAACAGGAAAAATTGACTAACACCCACCCAAACTTACGATTCTCGATCCGAAATCAATTAACTTTTGCTCTTTGAATCGAGGGGAATGTCTAAAATGTAACTAGTAGGTTTCAGCTGTGAGCAGAGCAATTATCATTCATTACAACTGATATATTCTACTTCTGGTTAAAAAATAAGGGATGATTGCACAGATGTGAGTCAGAATTAAGCCTTCTGCTGCTTTAAGATCCTCATTAAAAGGGGTAAAATGTAGGTTCTACCTTTTTAAATCCTTTTGCATTAATTGCTTGATTAGTATAAACACTAGAATAAGTCTGTTAGGCACTTTAATACATTCAGCAACGCACAGGACAAACATGGAATATATTATATTTCAAGAAGCTATATTTATATATATTTAAATATATATATATTTATACCTAGATGTTGTGTGCAATTTGCCCTTTAAACTTTCACTTTCATTCTGTGCTTCCTGTGCGCCCTTTTTTTTGTACAAGCCGGGAAATGACCTGACCTGTACAGAACAATGATGTGTTGCTATTATTTGTTTTAATGTATGATCCCATTAACTATGGATTGAATCTGAATGCCGCCATTGTACTGAGTGGTGGGAAGTCACAAAGGTTACAGGCTGTTCTTGGTGAACTGGACCTCTAAGCTAATAAGGTAAAAGGATCAACACAGTATTAAAGTGGACCTCCAGTCAAAAAAAGAAATGCTCCCCTAACCACCCCCTTTCTGGCAGTCGGTGGCGTAAGTTATTTGAGTGGGCTTAACCCCAGGAAGATGTGGAGTAGCATGCAGATATTGTGCTCCTGAACTGCAAGGGAGTGCCTATTACAATACACACCTGAGAGCCCTGCTCCTTAGTCAGAATAGTCTTAAATATCCCTGCAGTCATACCTTATCACTAGCCAGAAATGAATATCCAATCATTTTAATGACTCGTCATTACTCACAAAGCCCATGGAAACATTGTAGCAATGGTTTGAAGGCTATGCCACCCCATAGAGTTACATAGCTCCCTCCGCAACTCCACAAACACAGCCCCCCCCCCCCCCCCAAGTAAGTGTATAAACAAACTACCCAATTGTTTTTAAAGCATGTATCTCTATCTGTTTGGTGTGAGCTGTATGCAGGAAAGCTCCAAAACGTTACTACTGCCTTCACACTGACAGCCTGGCTTGTGTGGAGAGACTGAATGGCACAGGCACCTCACAGCCCAGTTGGAACTTATTTGATCAATCGATGTTTTTTATCTTATGGAAACAGATACAATCTCTCTCTAGCTGGATGTGCAGTGTGTCTGCGTGCTGGCAGAGGCAGTCTGTCACTCCCCCCCACACTCATGTGTAAAAGGGTCACTTTGTAGCAAAATGGCCGCTCCAATGCAGCACAGGAGTGCAGCATCTGCAAACATATTCCACAACATCTGCATGGGGTTAATCCCTCACAAATAGCCTACACTACTAATCATTAAAGGGGGAGGGGTTAGGGGAACTTTATTCATTTGACTTTAAGGTGTTTGATTCTTGTGGGTACATTATAGAATAAAGGTGGTGGTCCTGATTAGCTGCAAGTTAGGGGGGGGGGGGGGGGGTTCTGGTACAGAGCAGCCCAGATCTGAGATAACATAAAACATGTACAAGGAGACTGTCTTGAGCTGCCCTGAAAAAAATGGTCCAATAATAAAAACCCAAATACATTTGCTAGATAAGGGGCTACTTATACATCCCACAGAACATACCTTTCTACTTTTACAGAGGTGTTCTTCTCAACTCGAATGGTCATTAGAATAATTTCTGTTGCAATTCTTCTGATGTGTGTAGATGCTTTTACCCATTATACAGTCAAACAATTTGGGCAGTTATTAGACTGCTTAGTGCTGCTGCTTCCCACAGTCTGGTTTAAAAGACAGGCATTGGAATGGAGCAGATCACCTTTGTAAAGGTGGAATGGCATGCTCCAGATATTATTCCTCCTAGGGGAAGTAAACCATAGGCTTGGCAGGATTTATTGTCAGTGGCCTGTATAAGTAGCTCCTCCTCTCAGCTAGCCTGCATGTGTTTAGGGATTTTTACTCCTTTAAAGGGACAATCCAGGCAAAACACATACTCACCTATTGTCTACCTGAGTCTAGTAACATAAAAATGACCAGGCCCTGAGATCGAGTCCTGTGCGGTTCATCCATGGCCACCATTCACTGGCATCCCCAAACAGCCATCCCCCAGCATCAATCACAGAGTGTAGATGCCGCATTGCTCAATACTGGGCACACTAATACTACTTCCACCATAGAAGAATGAGATAACATTTACATTTGCTGGGTGGGCGTGTAACCCTTATGCACAGACCTGCCCAGCTAACCTGATTGGTCGGCAGTAGTCACATAGTTGCCGGAAAGTTTAAGAGGTGACTATAAGTATGCCCAGAGACCAGGCCGCAGTGCACAGCAAGGCATCCTGATTTGGGATAACTTATGCTGCCTGTGTTTGGGACTTTATAGACTTTTTCAGACTTTACTCCCTCTTTAAGGTTTAAAGCAGAACTTTAGGCATTAAATATAAAGAGGACATTTAGTCTCCCCCTCTCTTAAAGAGATCCCACACCCATTTACTAGCAACTGGAGCCCCCCCCCCCTCCATGCAATACTCCCTGCAACACCTTACCTGTACCTCGATCTTCGGTTAAAATGCGCTCCTACGATTGGCCGCCAGCGGCCACATGGGTCAGACTTGATGAAGCAGCCCTGCATCCATTCGCTAGGAAACCGCGTGGGACCACTTTAAAGCGCGGTCCTTCACTCTGAATAAGAGTCTATCTTATATGTTTCCCACACCCTGTACATACAGATTGCTCACATTAAAAATCATCCTACCTGCATCTACTGCATGTTATGAGCCTTTAAACATCCAAGATGGCGGCTCATGGAACAACAGGCAGCCTGCAAACAGGAAGTGCCTTCTGACTGTTCTGCTCTACATTCTGGGATTGCTGACCTTTTCCTGACCCCAGCTCTGCTCTGTCTGAGCAAAGCACAGCTATAACCCGCTCCCCGTACTTTATCTCATTCTCCTCTCCTCAGTAAGTGTGATTCTTCTGAGTCAAGATGGCGGCGCCCATATCCTAAAGTCCTGAACAGAGTTGCAGCCCAGTGGGGGAAATAATAATAAGTGACTAAAAACTTAAAATATATTAATTTTAGATGCTGGGGAATAGTTTTTTAGGATTTGGGCTTTTCAATAAATTATGGTGAAGATCCGGTTTAACTCCAGAGCTGGTGCCTAAAAATTGTACTAATCTGTCTGCCTCTGCAAACCTCCTCTATTGCAGTGAATAGAGCTGAGCATACACAGGTACTGTTACTGATGGGGGGGGGGGCAACAACAAAGTATGAGAGCATTGAACCCAAGGATTTATGGGGGACTGATTTTCAAAAATCAGGAGCACTGAAATGGCCAGGGGCTATTTTTTTGGTTTACATGCCCTCTCAATTATCAAAACTAAAAGCCAAATATCCATTTACAGTTAAAGGGACAGTCCAGGCAATGGCAATAAAAAGGGAAGCAAGCAGCTTCTTCGATGCCAGTCTTTATGTGCGGCAAGCCACAGAGGTCACACAGCTGTCTCCAACCCCAGCATGACTCATAAAGCTGTGCCATAACATGTTCTTTCCAGCACCTGAACACTCAGAAATAGAAGTGAAGCCGGCGGCTTTGCTTAGAAAGCAGAATGTATTTACAATGTTTAGGCACGTGTCTGCACGGTGACTTGAAGCAATATGTTATATAGCTCCTGCTGGTGAGTCCGAGCCTGGTGAGAAAACTCACTTCTTTTTGAGGAGAGAAAACTGCCATTCACATTCATTGTCTGCCGGGTGTCAATTATTACCTGGCTCTGAATCAGTCCCAAGGTGGACAATGAAAGTGAATGGCAATTTTCTCTCCTAAAATAGAAGTTAGTTCTCTCACCAGGCTCTGAACCAACACCATACACCCGAACCTATATTCCCTATATTAAAAATGCCAATACATAAATATGCCCATAACTTATTGAAACAAATATGGGAAACCTTCCCCTAATTAGATGGGATTGAAACTATAGTGAGAGAAGAAGGTCAAACCAGTCTGTGGATAGTGGTCAGGGTCAAATGGAGGACAGTTAAGGAAAATCATAACCTTAAACCAGACCTTCAGCATGATTTAATGAAAAGCCCAAACCCTTAAAAAACTATTCCTCAGCATCTAAAATGAATATATTACGTTTTCTGTTACTTACTTATTATTCTTTCCCCCACTGAGCTTCAACACTGTTCAGGATACTGGCGCCGCCATCTTGACGCATCACATACTGAGGAGAAGGGGATAAAGTACAGAAAACATATAAGATAGGCTCTTATTCAGAGAGAAGGTCCGCTTTAACCCTTTAAGTGCCAGCCTACCTGGAGTTTTTGTCACACTCTGTTGCCAGACCATTTTGCACTATTTTGCGCTCCCCATGTTCAAATGTGATTTTTGAAGGGATTTCCAGGGATTTCCCAGGAAAATGATATATTGTTTTTTTCAGCAGAGTCTGGGCTTTAACATGAAATGTCTTGTTTGTCATTTGTTAGGTGTATTCTTAATATTTTTGGGTGAAATATGTGCAAAAAAAAAAAAAAAAAAAAAAAATTTTTACATATTGTAGTTTTTTTTGGAATAAAAAATGTAAGTTTGTCAATAAAATCTTATTGCGTGTGAAATCCCAATTTCTCCCGGTTACAGCGGTACCACATATGTATAGGTAGACACCCTTTCCTGCCCAGGAGACTCCCCCAAACTGAAACAGAGCTTTAGGGGATTTTCAGATAAAATACAACTATGCTATGCAATATGCGCACCTTGCGGTTTTTCCAGAAAAACAACCCTTTACATTTGAAATACCCCCAACAAACTATATATTCTCTGGAAGTACACACCTCAGGCTTTCTAGGCGTACCAGGCTTGTGGATGTGGCCATAGTTTTCTGGAAGTAATCCCTCAACGTAATCTTTGGTTGCAAAGAGTTTCCCTAAAAAAAGGATAAAAAAGCAGAATCAAAGCCACATTTTCCTAAAAAAACTATATACAAACAAGAAAAAACAAGTTTAATCTGAAAACGCAACATCCCCCGAACAGAACAACACCCAACATGCATAGGTTCTGTCAAGGGAAGAGTTGCCAAACACCCCAAAGTAAAGCATGCGCATGACGGTAATTTTACTTGAAAATTTCAGCTCTGCAGACAAAGTGCGCACCTTGCGATTTTTCAACCAAAACAACCCTTTACATTTGGAATATCCCCCATAAACCATATATTCCCTGAAAGTACACACGTTAAGCTTTTTAAGGGTACCCAGCTTGTTGTAGTGGGCTCATCTTTCTGGAATTAATTCCTCAAAGAATTCTTTGGTTGCGCAGGGTTTCCCTAAAAAATTTATAAAAAAGCTGAATAAAAAACACCTTTTCCTAAAATATAAATATGCAAACCAGAAAAAACAAGCTAAGTCTGAAAGCGCAAGGTCCCCCGAACAGAACAATACCCAACATGCATAGGTACTATTAACCCTTTTAATTGCCAGCCTACTTGAGATTTTGTCACCCTCTGTTGACAGGCCATTTTCCCCATTTTGCGTCATGTTTTGCAACATGTTTTGCGCCATTTTTGCTGTAACTTTCAGAAAAATTATATATATATTTATTGCAGCAGAGTTTAGACTTTAACATGAAATGTCTTGTTTGTAATTTTTTTTTTTTTTTTTACAATATTATTAAGTGAAAAAAAAAATAAATAAATAAAAAATTTTTTTTAGAAAATTGACTCCTTTATTTTAAATAAAAAAATGTATTTTATTAAGGAAAATCATATTGCATGTGAAAGCCCCATTTCTACCGATTAGAACGGTACCACATATTTATCGGTAGCCCCCCGTTCCTGCCCAGGAGACCCCCCTAACTGAAACAAGTATTTTATAACATTCACAAAAAAAATACAAAAACCATCCACACTACAAAGGGTTAAATCGGGAAAAAAAATGACATAGGGTCCCCCCTCCCAGGGGAGGGAGACCCCATTTTTTTTTTGATTTTTAAGGGTTAAAAACCCTTAAAAATCAAAAAAAAAATTGACGTGGGGTCCCCCTTACCCAAAGTAACCAGCCCGGGACCAGCTATGGGGGCTTGTAGGCACAGAGTGGGGGGGCCAGCTTTTGTGGCCCCCCCACCCTGCAGCCTACGAGCCCACATAGCCCATGTGGGCCCGGGCTCTTCTGCCCCCCCCTGGCCTTTGGGGAGGCAGGTAATGGGGGTGCCAGGGGTTAATGGCAAGCCACCCGCTAGCGCAGGTGGCTTGCCATCCCCCCAGCCTTGTGAACTGGTATAGGGGTCATGGACCCCTTACCAGTTCACAAGGGGTTAAAAGTAAATAATGACACAGACACACATAAAGAAAAAAATATTTTATTAATTTTTATTTTTTTTTTACACTGTACTCACCTCCCATCCATCCTGGAGCACTCTGTCCCTCGGCGATCACTGGCTTCTGCTCACTTGCTAGAAGCCTTTTATAGCTGCTGGATGACAGAACACAAAGGGTTAATCAAAAAAAAAAATGACATAGGGTCCCCCCTCCCAGGGGGCTTGTAGGCACAGAGTGGGGGGGCCAGCTTTTGTGGCCCCCCCACCCTGCAGCCTACGAGCCCACATAGCCCATGTGGGCCCGGGCTCTTCTGCCCCCCCCTGGCCTTTGGGGAGGCAGGTAATGGGGGTGCCAGGGGTTAATGGCAAGCCACCCGCTAGCGCAGGTGGCTTGCCATCCCCCCAGCCTTGTGAACTGGTATAGGGGTCATGGACCCCTTACCAGTTCACAAATGGTTAATAGTAAAAAAATGACACACACACAGAGAAAAAAAAATCTTTATTTTTCTTTTTTTACACCATACTCACCTCCGATCCGACGTCCCTCGCCGCTGTCCCGCGCCGATCACCTCACTGACAGATGCCGGTGGTGATCGGCGCAGGGCGGGTGACAGGTGAGGGGGCTCCGATCGGAGCCTCCTCACCTGACATCCGCCCTGCTCCGATCACCACCGGCATCTGATAGATGCCGGAGCTCGGAGGGGGTATAGGAGGAGCGGGATGACGTCATCCCGCTCCTCCCACAATGGGCGGGGCTAAGCGGCGGCGGCCATCGCCGCCATTACAAGAGGTGAGGACCCGGAAGAGGGTCCTCACCTGAAGACTGCGCAGCCCAGGGGGGGGATCGGACCCCCCCCCCTGGTGAAGAGGAGACCCGGACAGAAGGCTCGGGCGCGGAGGTGAGTAAATGACAGTTTTATTTTATTTTTTTTTTACAGCGGCGATCAGCGCTGGAAACGGGGGGGGGGGGGGGGGGGCGGCTGGTTTCGGGCCCCCCCCTGAAGACGGAGGACGACGGGGGGGCGATCGGATGCCCCCCCAAGGAAGAGGGGACCCCAGGCTTCACAGGGATTTTTACGTGCTTGGCATTTAAAGGGTTAAGCAATAGACATAGACAGAAAGGAGCAAGGATTAGGACTCTATAAAACCAGTTGGAGGCCTGATGCATACCTCCCAACTGTCCCGATTTTCCCGGGATTGTCCCGATTTTTCCACAAAATCCCGCGGTCCCGGACCGCTAGCAAATGTCCCGGGACTCCCTGCGCTGTGGTGGTGTGCCCAGGGCCGCAACGACGCCGGCGTCTTCTGTATAAACACTGGCCGGTGCGAAGATACTGACTTCCTGGCTTGCGGGTGAGCGCGCAGGGGGCTGGGTTGGGGATAAAAAAAAACTTACGGAGGCTGGCATGCAGGGGTGAAGGCAGCCGACATTGCTGGAGGGCGTGACAGGGGGTGTGGTCGGGGCGTGGCATGGGTGTGGTCAGGGGCGTGGCTTGTCCCGCTTTCACATTTTCAGAAGTTGGGAGGTATGCTGATGTGCAGCAGCAGGTTTCAGGTGGGGGTATCAGAAGCTAAAGGGGGCAGGTTGTGGGTAGGAGTTTGGCACATACTGACCTACAGGAGGCAGAAGTCTACTTTTATATATATGTGTTACACTTTATTTTCCTGCCTGGACAAGGAACTGAAGTGAGTGTGAGCATTATGGTTACACTGGTTTATGCATGTGCCTGCTTGCATCACAAGTGCTGGAGGCAGATGCCATGTCATATTCAACAACTCTTACATCACCTTCAGTCAGATTCAAACCTAAAGATAAAATCACACTCAAATTGGGGGAAAAAACTATGAGAGAAAAACAAACACTTTCTTTCCTAACTCTGTAACCCAGGCCTTATAGATTCCCTGTTAGAGGGTAGCAGGGATGTGGCTGCTGCTATGCTGGACTGAAGCTGAGACCTCGGACGAGTCTGCGTCAGCGCGCTGATTGGTCTCAAAGTAGGGCCAGGGAAAGGTGAGTGTCCTGGGGGGGGGGGGGGGTTCACACCGCAAGGACCAAAAGCCGGGATAGTCAAAATTCTGGTCCAATTTAAAACACAGTCTGCGGGCTAAGATGCTAAGTCTGACTGCAGCACTCTCATCCGAGCACATTCTCCCAGCAGCCATCCCCTGGCTCACCACTGATAGCCCATATAAGGTGTAGACATTCTTGTGAGAAGTCATGTGATTTACCCCCCCCACCAATCAACAAGGGAACCTGCTCCCATGGGAATCACAAGTAAAGCACTGCCCATGTCAGTCTATGCGGAAGCAAATTTTCTTTTATTTTGGCAAACTATCAGCATTGTACTAGACCCAGTTAAAGAGGACCAAAACTCACCCTGGAGTCTATGAGACTCCAGGGCAGGCATACTCTCTCCCCTTCCAGAATTAGGATGCCCGGCTGTGTCAAACCCTTCAGGTCGCCCGAAAGCTCATCTTCTTCTCAGGTCCAACGGCGCATGCGCAAGCAGCGGCTGCATTCCCGCTATCCTTTTAGCAGGGCACGCGCCCGCGCTAGGCATTTGTGGATGGCCGGCGCAGGCACACTTTCTGTTAAAGAGTAGCGGGGGATGCGGCCGCCAGCACGCTGACTGGACGAGAGGCTGTGCATGCACCGTAGGACCGAGGAAAGGTGAGTGAGACTGGCCGACCTGGGGGGGGGGGGGGGTTTCACACAGCGGGGCAAATCCTGGGTTTTGGTCCATTTTAAGGAAGTGTTTCATTACAGAGATACAGAGATTTGTGTTAGCTTCTGCCTTTTATTGCACTTATATACTTGCTTTTAATTTATACTAAATCTATTTGTTTACATCCCGATGCCATGTATGAGCAGCATCCCGCTATCCCTTTAGCAAGGTGCGTGGCCCCTCCAGGCATTTGTGAATGGCTGGGGCGGGCGCGCTCCCTGTCAGGGCGCTCAGAGCTGCTGGCCTTAGAAGAAAGGTTTCGATGTCAGCGGCTCCGAGCGTGCAGATTGGACGAGCGGCCGTGCATGCGCCATAAGACCGGGAAGAGGTGAGTTGGCATTGACCATCTGGGGGGTTTCACACAGTTTGGTGCCCCAGGGAAGGGACCAAAACCCAACATAGTCAAAATCCTGGGTTTTGGTCCACTTTAAATGTAGATTCCACTATTAAAACCCTGGGTCAAAAGGAATAATAAATGGTAGAGCTTCCTGTTTTTTGTGAGCTTATCTGTTATTTTTTTTTCTTTTTTATTTGTTTGCAACTCTGTAATAAAAAATTACCATATTTTCACCTCATAAGACACCATTTTATTCCCTCAAGGGGGGGATGTGTCTGTCTTATGGGGTGAATGTAAAAAAAAAAGAAGCAAAAAAGTAAACTCGAGGTGCTCCCACGCTGCTGGATGGGCTGCCCCAGCTACCGAGAGGCCATAACAAGCAACAGTGGCAGAATCAGTTCCTCTGCTGCTTATTCGCGTACAAACACCCAGAGCCAGGTGTTTGCTTGTGCCCGTGGCAGGGATCAGTTTACCCTACACACCCGCCGGTCCTCCATCTTCTGGCCACTCGTGGCTGTGGCAGCCCAGCCAGCAATGCCAGATATGCGAGTTTACTTTTGTTTTTTTTAATTCTGCTTATGGGGAATGGGAGGGGGGAATGCCACACTGCCTATGGAGATTGGGAGGGGGGATGCCACACTGCCTATGGGAATGGAAGAGGGGGATGCCACACTGCTTATATTGGGAATGGGAGGGGGGAATGCCACACTGCTTATATGGGGAATGGGAGGGGGAATGCCACACTGCCTATGGAGATTGGGAGGGGGGATGCCACACTGCCTATGGGAATGGAAGGGGGGAATGCCACACTGCCTATGGAGATTTAGAGGGGGGATACCATACTGCCTATGGAGATTGGGAGGGGGGATGCCACACTGCCTATGAAGATTGGGAGGCGGGATGCCACACTGTCTATGGGAATGGGAGGGGAGATGCCACACTGCCTATGGGAATGGGAGGGGAGATGCCACACTGCCAATGGAGATTGGGAGGGGGGAATGCCACACTGCCTATGGAGATTGGGAGCAGGGATGCCACAGTGCCTATGGGAATGGAAGAGGGGGATGCCACACTGCCTATATGGGGAATGCCACACTGCTTATATGGGGAATGGGAGGGGGAATGACACACTGCCTATGAAGATTGGGAGGCGGGATGCCACACTGTCTATGGGAATGGGAGGGGAGATTCCACACTGCCTATGGGAATGGGAGGGGGAAATGCTACATTGCCTGTAACTGGGGGAATCTGCACCTTGACCATTTGGTTCTTGGGGAGAGATATGGTTTTAGCACATTTGGTTCAAAATATTTTTTTTTACATTTTCCTCCTCCAAATCCTAGGTGCGTCTTATAGGACAAAAAAATACAATTCTGTGATTACTCACCTGCAGAATTGGTATTATGAGTATACAGTATGTCCTGCTCCAAATATAATACTTACAATCGGGTAATACTCCGCCAGATGGCGCTGGACTGCAGAGACATCGAAAATAGGCTCCTCCCAGCCCCTCAAATACCCGGGGACCTCCCACAAATCCCCAGCATTGAAAAGCAGTTAACGAGAAGCCGGGAGAATTAAACAACCCAACTATCAACTATAACAATGATAACAATCACCATACAGGGGATCCAAGATAATGCAAACCAAGGGTGGGTTGGAGCAGGACGTACTGTATACTCATAATACCAATTCTACAGGTGAGTAATCACAGAATTGTATTATTCTTAGTATACAGTACGTCCTGCTCCAAATCTAATACTTACAGTTGGGACATCCAATAGCAGTGTCCATAAAGTAGGGTGGGATCCCCAAGAAAAATCAGCAGCAGGCAGTTTAAACCACTGCCGCCTGCAGAACCTTGCGGCCAAAAACCGCATCAGCTGAGGCCCTAACATCAACCTTGTAAAACTTTGAAAAGGTATGAACAGAAGACCAAGTAGGGGCCTTGCAAACTTGTTCAACAGAAGCCTGGTGCTGAAAAGCCCAAGAGGCACCAATAGCACGAGTGGAATAAACAGTAAGGCGGAAGGGAGGATTCTTCCCCTTAGCAGAATAGGCCTGAATCACAGCCTGACGAATCCACTTGCTGATAGTAGACTTGGCAGGAGCCAAACCCTTCCTAGGACCAGAAGGGACCACAAAAAGAGCATCAGTTTTCCTGAAAGGTGCAGTAGCCACCAGTTAGTACTTCAGACACCTAACCACATACAAAGAGTGCAAGACCCTCTCCTTAGCATTGCTAGGATTAGGGCACAATGAAGGAAGAACAATGTCCTGATTCAAATGCAGACACTACCTTTAGGCAGAAAATCAGGTTTGAAACGAAACACCACCTTGTCCTGGTGCCTCCCTTAGCAGGGAGGCTGAATGGAAAGCGCCGCCAACTCAGACACACACCTGACAGAAGTGATAGCCACCAGAAACACAGCCTTGAGGGTAAGGATGGCCAAGGCAGCATCCTGCACAGGTTCAAAGGGAGCACCCTACAAGGCTGACAGAACCAAGTTCAGATCCCAAACAGGCACCATAGGTTTACGTGGGGGATGCACATGAGGGACCCCCTGGAAAAAAGTCCTGATCAGAGGGTGCTGAGCAAAGGACTTCTGGAAGAAAATAGCCAGGGCAGAAACCTGACCCTTCAGAGTACGGAGTTGGAGACCCATCTCCAACCCATACTGCAGGAACTCCAGAATCCTGGGAATAGAGAACACACGACAGGGAAGAGACTTAGACTCACACCAGTCAATCTAGGCACGCCAAACCCTGTAATAAATGGAAGAGGAAGACTTCTTCCTAGCTTTAATCAAAGTATCCACAACTGAGGAAGACAGCCCCTTCTCCATCAAGATGGAGGTTTCAGCAGCCAAGCCGTCAAAGCCAGAGTTTGTAAATTGGGATGGCGTACTGAGCCCTGAGTGAAGCAGATCTGGCACCAAGGGCAGAGCGTACTGATCTACTGCCAGCTGTACCACGTCTGCGAACCACACTCTTCTTGGCCACGTGGGGGCCACCAGAATTGCTGGCACCCCCTCCAGAGCAATCTTGCGCAGAACCCTGCCCAGCAGGGGAATTGGGGGGAAGACATACAGGAACTGAAAGTCCTGCCATGACATTGCTAGCGCATCCGAGGTCAAGGCCAGAGGATCCCTGGACAGAGAGACAAAACCTGGAAGCTTGTGATTGTGGCAGGACGCAAACAGATCCACATCTGGTTGGCCCCAACGGTGACACTGAGATTGAAACACCCTGCTGCATAGGGACCATTCTCCCTGGCGAGAGGTCCCCCTGCTCAGAGAGTCCGCCAGGTGATTTTCCACCCCCGGGATGTACACATCTGAAATGCAGGGGACATTGGCCTCCGCCCAAGTCAGGATCAGAGAAGCTTCCTGGAGGGCCCCCTTGCTCCGGGTCCCTCCCTGATGATTGAGGAAGGCAACTGCCGTCTGGTTGTCTGAGCACACCTGAACAGGCAGGCCCCGAAGATGATTAGTCAAGCGAGCCAGAACTAACCTGATCGCCCGCAGCTCCAAGACATTGATAGGTGTGTGGGCCTCCTGAGGGCCCCATCTCCCCTGGAACCGCAGGGACTTCCAGAAACCCCCCCAACCTGACAGACTGGCATCCATGGTGACCGTCTCCCAGGAAGGGACAAGAAAGGATCTGCCCCCCAACAGGTTCCTTGAGTCCATCCACCACAAGAGGGACCTCCTGACCAGGGGGGAGAGCACACAGACCCTGTCCAGGGATGCTGGGTCCTTGTCCCATACTGACAATAGGTGAAGTTGCAGAGGCCTCAAGTGGAACTGAGCATAAGGGACCGCTTCGAAGCACGCCACCATCAGGCCCACCAGCTGCATCCCCTGCCTGATGGAGGGATGGGGACAAGCTAGGAGGGACTGAGCCTGTGCAATCAGACTGTTCACCTTCTGCTGAGGAAGGAAGATCCTTGCCTGAACTGTATCCAGATTCATTCCTAGGAATGGAGTAACCAGGAAGGGGACAGTGAGGACTTGGGGTGGTTGATCACCCATCCAAATTACTCCAGAGTGGACACCACCAGCTGAGTATCCAACTCTGCCTGATGTAGAGACTGGGAAGTGATGAGGATGTCGTCCAGATAGGGAAGCACGCGGACGCCCTGACATCTGAGCAGAGACATCACGCCAGCCAGCACCTTGGTGAACACCCTGGGAGCTGAAGTGAGGCCGAAGGGAAAGGCCACAAACTGGTAGTGTTGATCCATCAGAGCGAACCTGAGGAACCTTTGATGACCTGGGAACACAGGAATATGAAGGTAAGCGTCTTTGATGTCCACAGAAGTCATGAAATCCCCTTGGTGCAGGGAACTGATGGCAGAGCGCAGAGTCTCCATGCGAAAGCGCCTGCCCCTGACAAACTTGTTGAGAATCTTTAAGTCCAGGATGGGCCTGACAGAACCATCCTTTTTGGGTACTGTGAATAGGTTGGAATAAAAGCCCTTGCCTTTTTCTCTTAAGGGGACCTGGCAGATGAACCCCAGCTCCAGGAGGCCTTGCACTGCTTGCACTAGCTCCTGAGCTGACACAGGGTCCTGAGGAATCCAGGATCTGATGAATCTTGGAGGGGGATCGGCAGCAAACTCCAACTTGTAACCAGAGGACACTACCTCCTGAATCCACTGGTCTGAGACATGAAGCCTCCAGACGTGAGCGAAGTGCTGCAGCCGTCCCCCCACCCGGATGGGTGAGGGCGCCCCATCATGCCTGAGGGGGCTTGGGAGAGCATTTGAGCCAGGACGTCCACGTCCTCTGCCTCTACCCCAGAAATCTCCCCGGGCCCCAGGGAAAGAAACCCCCCTTCCCTGTCTTGCACCACGGTAAGGGGAGGCGAAGGAACCCTGACCCCGAAAGGGCCGAGATTGCCGCCTGCACTGGGGTAACCTGCCTCCCTTAGCTAAAAGGTTCAGGCGGTCCCCAAACAGGCGCAGTCCTTTAAAGGGAAACCCAGTCAGGGCCTTCTTGGCAGCGTTGTCAGCAGCCCACTGGCGCAGCCAAACCGAGCGGTGTATAGCCACCACAAGGGCAGAAGTTCTGGTACACATTCTGATGGTGTCATCCAATGCTGATAGTACAAAATTTACAAAAACATCACAACTGGAGAGTGCATTAAACACCTCACAAGGCAAATCATCAGCGGCACTATCAAGCATATTTCTGATAAGGGTTCTAGTGGCCACAGCAGTAATGGCAGAGGCACAGACCGGGCGCAGTGCCGTCCCCGCACATGCAAAGGCGTGGGATGCCAGCTGATCAATACGCCGGTCTTCAGCATCCCGCAGGGTAGTAGAATCAGGGGAATGCATGACAGAGGTGTTAGATAGCCCTAGGATCGGGGCATCCACCTCGGGGGGGGGATGACCAACATTTAACCACCTCAGCAGGAAAGGGATACTTCCTATCCCAACTCTTTGGAACCCCGGGAAGTTTACTGGGGCGCTCCCATTCCTTGAGCACAAGGTTATGGAAATGTGCCTGCTATGGAAATTCCAAACGTGATTTTGCTGTATGGAAAAGCTCCCCTCTTTGCCTGGGAGCCTCAACAGGGAGAGAGATAGACAGAACCTCAAAAATCTGGGTCAATAATCTGTCAGTGTCATCCAGGGCCCAGGGGTCAGAGCCAGAATCGTCATGACCCCTTGGTCTCTCATCAGATGAGCAATAATCTGTTCAACAGTAGCCAGTCTAGAAGACACATCAGGCTGAGAATCCCCACTAGTATGCAACTCAGCAGGAGTGAGATTTAAGCTTGGGGGAGTAGGCGAAGTGAAACGAGGTGCAGCCACTGGCAGGCCAGATTGCAATGCAAGCACCTGCTCAGCACAGGGTACACAGACCCACGCCTTGTCAGCGTCAGCATGAGGCTGCCCACACGGTACACACAGCCGGTCTTGTCCCGAAGGGACCCCGGTCACATTATCCTGGGATGCCTCCATATGGTGATTATAACGGCGCTATACGCTGATAGGGAATAACGCTATGTAGCAATCCTGGATGCCCCAATAACCCGCTAGGGAAGTGGGAGTATAATTTTTACAAGGGCTACAAGTAATATACTAAAACAGGGTCGCGAGAAGCCAAGAAGGGTTAGTCCCGTCTGAAAGACATAAGCAGACAAGACCTTAAGTACATCGTAACAAAAGTGAAGGAGATAAATCCGCCCACGAGGGCACTTACGGACCGCAGTAGGTAGGAGTCCGTCGCGCATAGGCCAACCAAGTAGGAAAGATGGCGTCGGTATACCTCGAGGGGCGGGCCAGTAACAGCGATGACGCGGAACGCGCCAAAGATGGGCCCCGCCCCCCCCTCCCTGAAGAGCGCGAAGCCAGAACGGCAAGCAGCAAATGATGGCAGCGCCTGAGGTAATGCCGCCGCCAAGCGCGGAACGAAGTCAGCGCGCGGCGGCGGCAAATTTAAAAAAGCAGTAAAGACAAGTCAGCGCGGTGGCTGACACACAAATAAAAGGCATGTGAAAAGAGAGTGTAAAACACAGAATGCATAGCATACATATTTACACCCCCCCCTCTTTTCCCCCGAAGACTACAAGGAGGATGAGGGAGGACGGCGGCCACTTAAATAGGGCCCACCGATAGGCCGGGGCAATAGTGCGGGAGGGGCATCCCATATAGGCTCACCATAAGCCTGAACCTCCTACCTTTTGGCGGGGGATTGCGGTGGAGCAGTGCTCCTAAGCACGTAACAGCAGTGCTGCCTACCCTCACCCGACCAGCGCAGCCAAGGCTGGGAGGCATATTACTAATGGAACGGGTGGGAATAGTCCTACAGGGCCGCGGGCTAATAGCCCCGCTCACCTGCGAAAATCTGGGGATTTGTGGGAGGTCCCTGGGTATTTGAGGGGCCGGGAGTAGCCTATTTTCAATGTCTCTGCAGTCCAGCGCCATTACCAGATTGTAAGTATTATATTTGGAGCAGGACTTACTGTATACTAAGTATACTGTATACTAAGCAACAATGTGTTTACCTTAGCAGCTGTACACGAATGGAGGTGTACAGAGCAGAGACTTGTAGTGATGTCATTGGCTGTGGCAGATATGACACTCCACACTTGTGAGCTTGCAGGTGTAACCCCTCCTGCTGTAATTCAGCCTCTTCAGATGAGGCGGAATCAGAATCGTGGGTTCCAGTAGCTAAAGGGTTACTGGCAACATTTTCACCTGGTTGAGATGTCCGTCGTTACTGCTGCCTGATTGATCTAAGTTTTGTTATGTGGGGGGGGGGGGGAATTCTGTGATTTGTAGGCAGAAAATATACTAAGGGCTTTACTCAAGGCCAAGACAGACCCTTCTACTTTAGCAGCAGAGCCACAGGACTATAAGAAACAGCTTTACTGATAAGTAAATCACAGGTCTGGGGGAACAACCCCAACACAAATATTTAATTTACATTTCAAACAAGGAAAACAATAAGGCTGATCACCAAAAACCTGACAAAAAGGGAGTCTCTTTAAAATGCAATGCATAGAATGTTATTAAACCGGACCTTTAGCATGATTTTTGGAAAAGCCCAAACCCTTTAAAAACTATTCCCCAGCATCTAAAATAAATATTTCAAGTTTTTAGTCACTTATTATTCTTTCCCCCGCTTGGCTGCAACTCTGTTCAGGACTCTAGGATACGGGCGCGGCCATCTTGACTCAGATGTATCACATATTGAGGAGAGAGCGGGATAAAGTACAGAGGGAGGGTTATAGCTGTGCTTTGCACAAACAGAGCAGAGCTGGTGCCAGGAAAAGGGCAGCAATCCCCAGAATGCAGAGCAGCACAGTCGGAAGACACTTCCTGTTTGCAGGCTGCCTGAGACTCCATGAGCTGCCATCTTGGATGTTTAAAGGCTCAGAAAACGCAGTAGATGCAGGTAGGATGATATTCTTAGTATACAGTACGTCCTGCTCCAGATATAATACTTACACTCGGGTTATCCTCCGCCAGATGGCGCTGTACTGCAGAAGCATGCGAAAACAGGCTCCTCCCGGCCCTTCAAATACCCGGGGACCTCCCACAAATCCCCAGATTTCTCTGCAGTGCTGACTGCGAAGACATGAAGTATCACTCTCTCGCATGTGAGCGGGGCTATCAAGCCTGCGGCCCTGTTGGACTATTCCCACCCGTCCTCCCTGTGATGTGCCTCCCAGCTTGGGCTGCGCTGGTCAGGTGAAGTTAGGCAGCACCTTGTGTGCTTATGGAGCCATGCTCCACCGCAGTCCCCCACCAAAGGGTAGGCGGTTTAGGCTGATGGTGAGCCTCTAGAGGATGCACCTCCCGCGCTATTATCCCATGCCCCGTGTAGCGGTGGACCCTATACAAAGGGTCGCCATCCTCCCTCGTTCCCCCCGTAGTCCGGGGGGAAAGAAAAGGGGGGGGGGGGGTATGTGTGTGTGTAGCAAGATCTTGTGTATGTTTTACACGTTATTGCCTTAGTCTGCCGGACTAGTATCCCAGGTGTCAGAACCGCGCTGTTAGTTCCTACTGTGTAATTGTCGTCGCCACGCGCACTTCTCCCTTTGCTGGATGTGCGTCGCCTCAGACGCTGCGGCGTCTTCATTGGCAAATCATCTCCTCTAAGTGTCCCATTCACTTCGCTCCTCGTAACAGTTTGTAGCCACCTCAGAGCTTCGCGCTCTTCGAGGGGGGTGGGGACATAGGTTGGCGCGCTCCGAGTCACTGGCCGCTCTGGCCTGCCCTTCGAGGTTCGCTTTGGCGCCATTTTGATGCTGGTCGCACGCACGCGTGGTGGCCTCCTCCTCCCTTGGTCTGTAAGTGCCCTAGCGGGCGATTTTCATGATCCTTCTTACTGCGCATGGTTCTGACACCCTTTATTCCCATTATGTCTTTCAGACTGGTGAACACCATTGTCTTCTCCCAGCCCGGTGTTAAATTATAGCGGGCCTTGTTAAATTCCCCCACTTCCATAGCGGGTCTTTGGGGCATCCAGGGTTACTTATTGTGTAAATCCCTACTGGCATATTGTGCCTTGATTAATCACCATATGGAGGCATCTCAGAATTATGTGACCGGGGTCCCTCCGGGACAAGACCGGCGGTGTATAGCGTGTGGACAACCCCATGCTGATGCTGGCAGGGCACGGGTCTGCGTACCCTGTGCCGAGCAAGCACTGGCCCTGCAATCAGGTCGGCCAGTGGCTACACCTAGCCTCAATTCACTATCTCCCCAGGCTTAAATCTCTCTCCTGCTGAGTCGCCTACAAGTGGGGAATTGCAGCCTGCCGGCCCTTCCAGGCTGCCTACGGCTGAACAGATTATTGCTAGGTTGTCAGAGCGTATGGGCCCTGGTAGGAAGCTGCACCTGTCGCCCCATGTTTCTGTATGCTCTATGAGAACTGAGTGGTTTGCCACTCCGTGTGACTATACCCCTTCTGAAGAAGGGGAATTGTTCTCTGACTCCAGCTCTTCTGATGAGATGACGAGGACTCACGATGATTCTGGCCCGGAATACTGGGGCCAGTGTGACACTGACGACCTGTTGCTTAAGGTCTTTAAGGCACTGTCTATCTCTCCCCCCGGTCAGGTCCCCAAGCCTAGAGGGGAGCGTTTCCATACTGCGACTGTACGTTTGGAATTTTTAGAGCAGGCTCATTTCAGTGCTCTTGTCCTCAAAGAATGGGAATGCCCCGGTAAACTTCCAGGGGTTCCAGGGGACTGGGATAGGAAATACCCACTTCCCCGAGGTGGTTAATTGCTGGTCGTCACCCCCCGTGGTGGATGCGCCGATCATAGGGGTCCCTAACCCCCCCCCCTTATTACAACCCCTGCCTATAGCGCCCTTCGGGATGCTGAGGACCGACGCATTGAGCTGCTGGCCTCCCATGCCTTTTCCTGTACCGGGACGGCGCTGCGTCCGGCCTGTGCCGCAGCCATTACTGCGGTGGCCGCTAGAACCCTCATCAAAAAATTGCTCGATCATCACCCCGAGGATCTCCCTTGGGAGGTGTTCAATGCACTCTCCATGTATTTGTGAAGTTTATTCTATTGGCGCTAGATGACGCGATTAGAATGTGTGCAAGAACTTCCGCCCTTGCGGTGGCTATTCGTCGCCTGCTCTGGCTGCGACAGTGGGGTGCTGATGATGCTACAAAAAAGACTCTTACTGGGCCCCTTCAGAGGGCGACGCCTATTTGGGGCCCGTCTAGACCTGCTCGGGAAAAAGGGCAAATCACCCCTTCGCAGACGGCCGTCCCGGCCCCCTCGAGGCAGGAGCACCCCCCTACCTTAGTTCCTTGGTTCCCCAGCTCAGTTCTCTGATGGGTCAGGCTCTGCCCTATCCACCAGCAGTCTCTGGTTCAGTCTTACTTGGTTAAGACTTCCTTCAGGGGGTGCTCATGTGCGTCCTCCATGTACTCCTATGGTCCCTGTTGGGATTGAAGTTGAATTCATTCCGTCTGCTTGCAGGATTGTCCCTTGGTCCTATTCAGGACGCTGTCTGGATGTCCTTACCCTCAAGGTTGTCCTTCTGGTGACTGTTGCCTCAGGCGTGTGTTAGCGGGCGGTTCGGTCTACCTAGCTCTCCCTCCTTGAGATACACCAAGATAAGGTGGAGTTCCGCCTGAAGCCGGATTCTCTACATCTGTAGGTGTCGTATGTTCAGTTATCTGAGATATTGTTTTCCACGGCTGTCCCCCTTCCTTGCAACGTCGAGGAAGTGGTTCTGAATTCCTTATGCAGGTGTTGGCAGTTTTCTTAGAAGTCACTGTGTCCCTTAAGAGAATTGAGGTTCCTTGGGGCTTGGGGGTCATTACATCCTGAATGTGCTCAATCTCGCCCGCTCTCGGAGTTGGGCGGTTTGGTCCTGGTTGTTACCTTAATGGATGTTACTCCTGGTACCTTGTTTTTTGGCCTTGGCTTCTGCCAAATTCATTGCTAATCGGTAGTATTATATCTGGAGCAGGACGTACTATATACTAAGAATAATACAATTCTGTGAGATACTCACCTGTAGAATTGGTATTATTGGTGTACAGTACGTCCTGCTCCAACCCACCCTGTTGTTGCTTTTTCTGGATACCCTGTATGGTGATTGTTATCATGGTTATCTTTACCAGTTGTTCTGGGTGGTTTAATTCTCCCGGCTTCTTGTTCACTGCTTGTCAATGCTGGGGATTCGTGAGAGGTCCCTGGGTATTTGAAGGGCCGGGAGGAGCCTGTTTTCGCATGCTTCTGCAGTACAGCGCCATCTGGCGGAGGATAACCCGAGTGTAAGTATTATATCTGGAGCAGGACGTACTGTATACTAATAATACCAATTCTACAGGTGAGTATCTCACAGAATTGTATTTTTTAACGTGAGCAATCTGTATGTAAAGGGTGTGGGAAACATAAGACTCTTATTCAAGGTGAAGGTTCACTTTAAGTGTATAGTGGCATTTTGTGTTGTAACATTTAATATTTTTCCTTCCTCAGGTACAATATTTCTTCAAAATTCTGGACAGCTAATCTAGGACACAAGACCGACCCAAAAAGACACAGAAGCCCCAGGAATAGGTTTTATTTGGTTTATTGTCTGATGTTTTGCCTGAAAGAGCACTGTACTCCTTGCAAATTTTACAGATGTTCAAACAATGTGCGCACATACACACGATACATCCTATGGGATACTGCATTGCGTTACTTTTTTTTTTTTTTTTTTAAATAAAGATTTATTTTCCAACACGTGACTTTGGTTTTTTTTCTTTTTCATACATTACTTTTCTTTTGCAGAAAAATAAAATTGTACAACTGCATAAATATAAAATTCTTCCACCATGAAAATGGTTAAAACATTTGTAAAAAGCACCACACTGTGATGCTTCCTGAACGAAAACAAAAAAATAAAAACATAAGATAACTCAAAACGATTAGCCCTATTCCTGGCAAATAGTCTGACCCAGCCTCAAACACCTTCATAAAAAAAGAAAAAAAAATTAAGGGGCAGGAGGACTGAATTAAAAAAGAGAGAAGAAGCGTTAAATACAAAGCACAGCACAACCCATCACCGCTTGCGTGTAAGTGAAGCTAAAAAGAAACAGCCGCCTTTCTCGAAATAAAATCAATGCCACAATGACGTGGCTTTGTGGAGTGCTAATAAATATCCTTATTGGTTGGCCATCTCCTTTTAGAGAAGCAGAAACACCATGCCAGTTTTATTCCCGTAATATATTTACACCTTGGCCTGCAGAGTTGATCGCAAAAGGCAAAAGAAATCATACAAAGATAAAAGAAAAACACAAATGGCTTGGCGGATACGGTATAGTCTGCACATCTGCTACTGTACAATTGCACTAGAAAAATAAAATACACAATGTAGCAATAGTAACCGGGGCCATAAACACTGCTTACTACATTTGATTATGGAATTATCATTTACAGCAGAGAGTGGGCACGTCCCAAGGTTCAAGTCATTTTTTTTTTTTTTTTAAAGTTGCCTAAATTTACAGTATAATAAATACTCGGCTACTGCTACACCTCGATTTACATTCTAACCCTAGTAAATGCAGAAAGCTAGTGTAAAGCGTATATAGTTAGTGTAGGTCCCATATATAACAGTTTGTTCAAGACTAAAAGTTTTTTTTTTTTTTCTCTCGATTTAATTTAGATGATGGTACTACCCGGGCCCACAGTGCCTAAGATCAGCTATTAATGATAAACTTTATATCAAAACGTCCCTGATAGCGGTCTTTATCATGGACGTCGATGTTCTGGCCATATGCCCTGCACTCGATGCGCACTTCAGGGCCGGTGAGGTTCGTGAACTGCACGGCCATGAGCGGCTGGCGATAGTTGCTTTGGAGCAGCTTTCCATAATAGGGGTAGTAGTTTAAGGGGAATCCACCGTATCCGCCCATTCCATAGTAGTCTACCTCTTTAACGTTAGGTTCGTCTTCTGGTCTCTGAAACAAACATTACACATTAAAGTTGTCCGGAAATAGAAAGGATCATTTCTTGACTTCTTCATGCTTTGAAATGGACATGGTCAATGAACACTATACGTGGTAGCAACACATGGGATTTGCCTTTACTGCTGTCTAATGCCCATTAGCCACCCTCATAGCTTTCTGTGCCCCCCTTACCCATTGTACAAGGAGAGCATTCCAGGTCAACAGACCAAAATAGCATCCAGCAACAGACCAAAATAGCATCCAGCAACAGTTAGAATGACAAGGCTGCTGACCACCATGCAGACAGCACTTCAAGAACAAAAGGCTGAGATCTGCTGGAGTACCAGGCCTGCATGATGGGGACGTAGCCCACTAATCTTAGGATAAGAGACATACTGGCTGTTGCAGGGAGACCCAAAAACACTAACCCCACAGTAGATTATGCCAGATCCAGATCTTCTCTGCCGACCAATGCCAAAGGTCCAAGTGTCCAGAAGGAGATCGACAGGGCCAGGATCGTTGGCGCTTCCAAGAGCATTATAGTTACGTCTAGATCTTTTAAAAAATGTGATAAAAGGTCTGGACAGGGCTTTTTAATCCCGAGCACCGCCATCTAGGGCCAATCTAAGTATATCTTATCGGCTCCCATCAATGCTAAGCATATAGTCATAGAAAAACTATTTTACCAAATTATTCTGCCAAAGATTTCACCCAGGGGGTAGTCTTGTACAATTAATGTCACCCACCACTGTCACCTCTATTTGCAAACGTACCTCTCCTACATCCCTCCCCGTGCAATCACCCATCCTTACTGTCCCACTATTTACTACCTTTCCACTCCTCCCACTTTCCCCACAGTAAATCGGGGGCCACAGGTTGAGCACATCTTATATAGTTCAGGGGTTCCTCCAGAGTCTTGCAGGTGGTACTCAGAGGTTGCAGACTAACCTGCTCCCCAACCTCATCTGCTGCTATCTTTTCTCAATAAGTACAAAACTGCTTCAAATGTTGATGCAAATGATTTGATGCAGTTAATGCACTTTAAAGGTCTGTGTTGCGCGTTTTCAACAGTGACCGACAACCATCACAGTCAACCCAGGTGGTGCTTGAAATAATGAAAAGTGGTACATGATGGGAAGCAAAAGTTGGGCACCCCCTACATAGTTACAATAAGATCTAACAGTAGGACTTCTCTAGGTCGTATAACTAGGTCGGGGCATTAGTGTCCACAAACCACACTTGGAGCACTGCAGAATATGTTGGTGCTATATAATTATTATTATTATTAGTTCTTCAGCACACACAATGCATTTACTAGTGGAAGCACCTCTTTATAGATCAAATCTGTCAAGATGTGCTGTGAATCTAAAGCAACAACCAAGGTTGGGTTCCCATTGTGATTAAGAGTAGCAGGCAGATAATGGCCCCTAAGAGCAGACTCTTAGTTTAGATCGTGGAGCCATCCATTGTAGACAGCAGGTCTATTCTAAGTACAAGCCTGCAGCAGCTTCCTGGCCAGCATTTTTCCTGGCTTGCTTTATCTCCAGAGATTACCTCGGCTCCATATCAGGCTGCAGTGGTCAGTGACAACTCCACTGCCATTTAGTACCATTTTCCACATGTTTCACAGCTAACATGAATAGTACAAGTTCTTGTATTTTAGCTACAGAGACCCTGACGTTGGACACAGAACATGCATGAAACAGCATAGACTCCAACTGGAAGAAGAAAATGAAGCTTACCTTTCCTTTACAATGAACAGGTATAACATATGGATTGTAAAGTACTCCAGTAAGATTTAGATTTGGAATGGGCTGTAACAAAAAGGTAGAACAAATGTTACATTGCCATTGCAAAAGTCTGCATAGCGATGGGAAGAAATGGAGGTGGTCTTACCTGCGGCTTATATCCCACGATCCGGTTCAGCTTGACGATCACACAAGGCTTGCCATCAGCAAAGCCATAGGTTGGGTCATTCAATCCAGAGCAGTTTCCCAGCCATTCCCTGTTAAAGCGGCAAGATTCCTTCTTGACTTTATTATTTATTTCTCCTCTCTCTATGTAGGGCCCGGGGACAGCTGGAAAATGAAAGCACTTTAAGCAAAAAAGTGAGGACATAAAAGCAGTCAAGACTAAAATACACCCCCCCCCTTAAAATGGTGGTTTCTTTGGTCCACAGATATGTTTGGGTTGTTAAATTGCCATAAGAGGTAAGACACTGTCGGGAAAGCAGCATAACTGCAGTCCCTGACCTGAAAAAGTCACATGTATGCAACAGTTTAGTGTGCTACAAAATAGCCACTTCTTTACATGGATTATTTATAAAACTGGGAGCTCTGTGCACGACTATGTGTGAAGGTCTTCACTGGAGGTAAAGTTCCGGAGGTCAATGGCAGACAACTTTAGGCTGGTTTATATTTTTAAAACTGATAGGGTAGGCAGTTTGGTTAGAAACGGTTTCCAAATGTAAATTAACACTCACTGCCACAATTCAGTAAATCTTCTTGCTTGTCTGAGTCATAGTTGGCCAAGAATTGAGATATACTTTCCACATATGGTTTGTAGGTATCTGGGTCACCCACTGTAAAGGTAATCTCAGTCTTTACTGCTTTGGGCACTTGCGTGAGACCTGGAAAAAAAATAATTTCTGTAAATGCCAAAACATGCTATAAAGACTTCAACATTTAACCATTTATTAGGACAAAGTGCTGCTAAAAGGACAATTAGATGCAATCAAATGAGCTTTATATTTGCCCCGCTACTTCCCTTTTAAAGCTAAACAAAACATCCCAAATCAAGCCTGGCTCTAAATGGATGAAAACCCGCACATGAACCATAGGCACAGAGAAAGGCGAGTTTCTACTGGGCGAGGGTTTCACCCAGAGTGGCAAGGAACAAAACCTATACATCCCAGGTTTTGTTCTACTTAAAAGGTCACAATACAAAAAAATGGTAAACTTGAAAATTCATACATCCTCTGCGTATCGCACTTAATTGGTTGAGCTCTTGCAACATACATATACACAATGAGCGACATGCTGGCATTGGCTGTTTTAACACATCTTCCGTAGCACCGTGAGACATACACCCAGATTTTCAAAATGATATTCAGATTCAGAGTGTGGCTTACAATTCCTAATTAGCCCCAGGTAAAAAAAAAAAGTTTAAAGGCACCTTATTATCAGAATAGAATAGTCACCTCGTATAATAATTGTTGCCTACTCCCAGAGTCTCTTTATATGCCAAACATTCAAAATCCTGAGCAGCACCTAGTTTGACAGGTTTGATTATGCCCATGCCGCAAGCACCATTGTGCTTGATTTAGCGAGCCTCTGCAACTTCCTAAAGACAAATGCTTTTACCAGCTACTTCTACACACAGAGATTTGCCTCAATAAGGCAAAGGGCGGACGCCTACAGACAAAAACTCAAAGACTTGTGTTCAGAGTAACTACCACAAAATATTTAGCCCTCATCTTATTCCAGAGCACAGGTCAAAACAGGGGACAGAGTGCCTGCACCCCACGCATCACCCTCCAGAACGCCCACAATTCTTACCTCTTCCTGGATCCTTGGCCAAGAACGAAGCCCCATGATCGGCCTGCAGTCACATGGATGGTCTATTTTGGCGGTGACCCTGACCGGCCGGCGGCCAATATCGCAGGCTCCCGGCCCAGGATCCAGGAAGAGGGAAGCAATGCAGGCATTCTGGGGTGATGCGCATTCTGGATTTCCCCCCAGCCTGTTTGAATGCACTGGGACCTGGACCAACTGGTGTTGGCCTGCTTCAAGATATCTTTTGGTCACAAAAATTATATATAACACAAATCCATATCAAATGCTAAATAGCAAGGGGAGTAGTTACAAGCTGGTTAATATTTACAGAAAGAAGAGTAGAACACAACTTTTACAAAGGGAAACCTGCTCAAATCTAAAAACCTGTCCCGTCAGCCAACAGCATAATTAATCAATATGATATCTACCCAATACAATGTACGATGAATAAAAGGCATCTACATACATCACCAGGACTGCAACAGCAATAAATCAGGACTATGGAGCTGAGCATTCCTATCATACTTAATTCTTCTTCCTTCCTGTATAGTCTATAAGTTTATTAGACATTTTATATGATCAAGCTCCTCTAGCCTAGAAAAGCTATTATGCTAAAAAAAAAAATAAAAAAAAAATGAAAAATCTGTACTGGGATATATATAGGGTTTGATTGCTGTGGAGTGATATCCACATGTACTTTTTGGCACACAAAATAGGGCCTCGAATGTGCAGTGAGAAGTGGTCTCTGAAATCTCGCACAGGAAGGCAGGAGGATGTGCCAATGTAACCATGTAAACGCTGCTGGTTTATCTTTTGTTTTCCATAACAAAAGCTGCGGATACATTTGAAGACACGCTTGTTCTTCTGTACAAGGTTTCAACCCCAGCACTTGTGCTTGAGAGGCCCATTTGGCTATCCCAGTACATTTGATAGGGACACTAGCTGTACACGTCGCTCTGTATTGTACAGTGCACATCATGTGGTTATTAAGCTGAACGCCAAAATTAAAAAGCGAGCGGTGAATCATTAACTGAGCTGGAAAGTCAAGGTCACATCTAGAGGGGAAGTAGAGCGCTGATCACCCCTCCTCTGTAGTGCAGGCGTCAGCACAGCAAGCACATGGAGGGAAGAAAAGGCACACACAAAGCAGAATTGTACTTCCCTTTTTGGCTATGGAGGCCTCACAATTTGCACTTCAGCCTGCTCCCTTCAGATAAGGCTCGGAACAGCTTATGTAAAGACAAACGTCACTGCCCTATGAATGAGCAGGCCTTTGCTAGCTCTATGGACACAGCAGTTTCACAGCAGATCACAAAGTTCACCTTCTGTAGTGTACAGTAGTTTGGAAAGTCAGTATTTTCTGGCTAGCACTAAAGTACTGTGCAATAGTAAATCAGAATAGCATGCCCTTTCAGTTCCTAATGAAACTAAATTCATCTACCCCCTCACACAATCAGCCTTGCATTACAGACGCTCACCTTTTCATAGTGGACAGACAGCTGCATGCAAACTGGGATGCCATGGAGGGGGGTGTTAAAGGGTTCAGCGACTGTCAGGAGCCTGACTGACTAAAGTCCAGTCATGGTGAACCTAATCCCACCCGCCAAGGGAGGATTACAGCAATCAGGTGAGTTATGTTTTTCCTTTAAATTGGCCAAACAGGGCTTTGAGTGGGGGTGACCCTCTAATAAATATGCTTGAGCATTACCTGGCGAGCATGGGAGATACCAAGCTATAACAATAAATACCTACTACAGCCAAGATGAGTGGCAGACTGCTGATATAAATAAATATGTTGGAAGCAGAAAAGAGGTGTAACTGTATTTATGAGATCTCTATCAGGATGCAGCAAGCATTAGATATCAAGGCAACTGTCCAAACAAAACAATAACCTACAACACAGAGGCTCCACCTCCGCTACCTAACCCATTATGCTCTCCAATGTGGAGAGATTCGATTTCCACTTATACAAAAGACAGCTTTATCCAACCGTGAAAGGATGGAGCAGCGAGTGGAGACTGGTGTAATACAATATCTGCACATTTCTAATTGGCTGTTACAGCAGAGATGAACGCAAATGATTTGGATTATTAGTTGCTCCTGTTTTAGATTCTCCAAATGGCAAAATATTCTGCATGAAGTTCTGCCATATGTAGATGCCTTCATTCCGTGGCCTTTTAGCTTCCAATGGCTCCATTAGTTCAACCCCAGTGACCTATGCTATTGTCACTACTATCTCTTAATTTATTACTGCCATTATCTGTTGCTTGCAGCACACTAAAGGTGACAGGTCAAAGTGGCTGCAGGCAAATAAAAGCTCCTTAGCCACTGTTGCAGCACACGCTAATCTATTCCATATAAAGCAGCTACATGAAATACAATTCAGTCATTTATAATAAAATCTCACACAAGCAAAACATTACCTGGTGGTGCTACCCGATCTTGATACGTTGGTACATAATCACTGATTGTTAGTAGAAGCACTTGAATGGTTCCAATGAAGATTCCCGCTAGACAGCCATAGAAGACCAGATAGAATAGGAGGATTTTAACTGGAAACAAAAAACAGAACATTAATATTAATTTCTACTAATAATATCTTTATATATGTTCTCCATTTGGGACTCATCCAATCAATATATTTAGAAAACATCTGCTTTGAAAGTGGGGTCATTAGAGCGGAACAGAGGGTAATCAGATAGGAACAGTGGGCAGTACTGCCAAACTTTTTAATAAAATAAAAGTAGGTCCCTGGAGGATATGGCAGGCTCATGGGAGCACAGATGACAAGTCTGGACTTCTGCCAGACCTGAATGTTTGTGTAGGGCCAGGCCAGCAACGGCAGCTTTTTGTGATGATGGGGTTCCTACTGATGGCATCAGGCTCACATTGCAGACATGTTTGGTTCCTCAAACACCAGAGAGAACACCTATTCACACCCCCACTACAAATAAAACATACACATACCAGCGATCTGTGGTACTTGTGGCAATTGAGATTTCTGTTCCCTAGTTGCCTTTATACTCCAACCTAGTATGCAATCACTGCCACCAATCACTTTATACTCCAACCTAGTGGACCAAGTCTAAAAGACTCCAGGGCTGGCCAACTAGGTGCCCCTGGGAAATACCAATTCAACATGCCCCACTGTGTGAACCCCCCAGATCGCCCACAAACACCTTACCGCCGGTACCTCACTGCGACTGCTGGCCAGAGAAATGTGCTCCCTATGCCGACATGGCTTTATGTCAAGTGTTAGTAAGCATGGCATGGGAACGGCGGAAAGGTGAGTAAAGTGTGCAATCTGGGGGGTTTCATACAGCGGGGCAAGAACAAATCTCCAGAATAGGTTAAATCCTGGTGATTGGTCCACTTTAAATGCAGGAAACAGAATTACAGTAAATAGCCAGGGCAGTTTTCGATTGAGAGACCAAAGTCCAATCTGGCATTTGAAACGTTTCCAGGCTGAGCCTGTGTGTGGAAACTAAGAAGCGCCTGAACAGCGCTGTTCATTAAAAGTGTGCTGTGATAAGCCTAGTTACACACGCCACTTGCGCCTGCTGTCAGGAGGAGGCATGTGCATAGTTAAAGTTGGTAACCAGGCAGCATTGAGCAAGTGTCAGTGACGTCAGGGAGATTTGGAAATTTTTTCCACAGCTCAGCCATAAGAGAGGCGAAAAAGCACCATTGCTGCTAAGCAAACGCGCTGCCTCTGCGATATGGGACTGGCTGCCGACACCTTGTCACTGAACGTCCACGCTGGGCATGTTTAGCATGTGGAGACACCGTGTTCTGCATACCATGTACATGACACAGTGCTAAATAACAAGGAGAGATCAGTTGCAACATTTCACAGCCTACACAAGTTTCAATATTCACCTTCCAACGTCTGAATGAGGAGACCCTCACTTGTGGCAGCATGCTCTCCAGATGCAGGCTCGGGCACAGACACCACATCTGTACTGTCTCAATTACCACCCAGTTACCATGGTGGCTGCTACACTCGACATTTAGCTTCCCTACACTGGCACCAGTCTTATTTCTGTTCTTGCAACATGAACAATAGAAGTGATACCTTCCTGTAGGTTGTTGCCAAAAAAAGGACTACCAACGTCCAGGGCATTGCACTGAAAATTAAGCTGCCCATTTTACTAAATGTTTAGTTAAATAATGAGCATTCCTATTTGCCAACCTTACATGATGGTGGCCCTGAGCTTGTTTAAGGAAACATTAACAGTTCAACCTTGAAAGGTCCGCCTTGCCCATGCTGAGGGACCAACTCTGGTCCCTGAACCATGCAAGGTGAACTGCAGTGTATCCTATAAACAAACACAGACTGTCTCGCATCCATCCCAGACAAGGTACAAAACGCCCAATGAAGCAGATCATGTTTGGATGGATAAACGCATGCTGGAACTTGTAGTCACATAAAAGATCAAGCAGACAACCAAACAGATGCCTAATAACAGCGTATCAGGATACTCAGAGGGTAACAGCCAGAAGTGTGGAGAAAAATAAATCGGATACCCATTAAGGCAATCTAATCTATAACAGTACCAGAATGCCAATGAAGACGACACCAGGAAGATTTTAACAATAGTACCAGGATGCCCATAAGAGGTTGAAAGCAAGAAGAGTGGGAATAAAAACAAATGCAGCATCTGAATGACCATGAAGACTAAAATTAATAGTACCAGGATGCCCATTAAGGCAGACTATAAAAAAAACAATAGTAACAGAATGCACATCAAGGTAACACTAGGCAGATGATGCCAACACATACCAGGAGGCTTATCTAGCTGACACCAGGCAGATGATGCCAAAACTATACCAGGTTTCCCAACAAGGTGGCACTAGGCAGATCATACCAAAACCAAACCAGGATGCCCATCAAGGTGACCCCAGGAAGAATATAAGTATTATTCCAAGCATGCCTATTGAATTAACACCAGTAAGTGTATATGTAGCAATATACCAGGATGCCCACCAAGGTGACACCAGACAGGCAATAAATAGTATCAGGACACACACCGGGTATGACAACAGCAGAAGAGTGGAAAAACACAGTAGCAGACAGGCTATAATAAACCAGACCAGGATGCCCACTAGTGATGACATAAGAAGAGTGGAAAAATACAGTAGCCAGATGCCATTGAAGGTGACACCACTTTGGGTTTCAGACATGAGGTGGAAATAGGGACTATAAGGACAGGTGATTGGAATGGAGTTTCCGTAGCGACCAGAGCCCATCAATTATGAATAGGCTATTCACAGGGAAAGGCGGGCCATGCAGGGGATGGGGATGGGCTGGTGGCTCCATTGTGCACCTGGGAGGCCTGAGTCAGGTTACAGGCCGTTGCTAGGATACGACCTTGCCAGGACCTCTCTGCTGTCAGCCTCTCACCTCGGAGATGCCCCCCTCCCTCCCCTGACTCTACAGACTGAGGTCTGAGGTGCCCACACAGCAGCCGCCCACCACAACCTGTCACCTTGACTAACCTTGAGCAGGGATGTGCAGAGAATTAACACCTTCCTGACAGCCCCTGGACCATATCAAGCATCTCTCCTGCTAATGACTAAAGGGGATTCCTAAAAGGTCACCCCATCCCGCCTGATTGGTCACAGGGCGCCGATGACACAGGCGGGGGGCTTCTCCCTCCCTCTATGGATTGCGGGCGTCCTTCAGCGTGACCTTACACAAGTGAGAGAGAGAGGAAGAGAGCGGCGGGGCGCCCGCCACACGGTCACCTTGTCTGATGATGGCGGCGTTAGTAGTAGTACATGAGGCGATACTTACACCAGCTGCCACCTGTCCTGCCCAGGAATTCCTTCTTGTCGGGGTTCCAGATGAATTTCTTCCAGCCGCCGTCGTTGTCCTTGGCTTTATCCCTGGCCATGGCGGATGCGGGGCTTCTCCGGTGTGGTTACAGTAAAAGCGGGGTGACACAGTGTCCGGGCGGCGGTGCGGTGTCTGTCCTTCCTCCACCTACACACAGACACGTAGCGGCGGCGGCGGCTTCCTCCTCAGGCTGGCCCGTGGGACATATGGCGGGCGCTGCCGGTCACATAGAGGAAGGAGCGGGGGGGGGGGGGGACGGTTATGACGGCCAGGCACAGACAGCCAGCGAGCTGCTATGAGGAAACTTACACCCGGCGAGGACTTGTCTCTTCTCTCCGCCCTAATATATGTCGCCCATTGTGGCGGGAGGCGGGTCCTGCTCGGAGCTGGCGCCCAATGCGGGGGAGCGGGAGACACGTGGGGCGGCGCTCCTCTCGCTGCAGATTACTCAGGAGGGGAGGGGAGTGTGTCCTCCCCCCTCAGTACCCGTATGAGGGGCTGCTGCCTGTATCCCTGAGGTGATGAATGGACCTGCCTGTATCCCTGACACTTAGCTCCATCTACCTGAACGGGCGGCCATTGCCTCAGGGATACAGGATGCTGAATTATCAAGGGCGTCCGCCACGCCCGCGTACAGCTATATTTTACACATGATACAAAGCGCAGTGCGCCGCCAGGTGCCTTTCCACATGACAACGCCCTAATGCCCGCTCCACGCCGCGCCCCGTCCCCAGTGGCAGGTGCGCAGCCAATGGCGGCCGGGTGAGGGAGGGGAGCTGCGCCTCAGCATCTGGAGCCAGCAGCGGCGCCTCCTTCACCTATTTGCCCTTCAAGAACTTTTTTTTTTCACGTATTCCCTTCTGCTCTGGTCACGTGAGCCGCCGGTACAGGCCCCGCGTGTTGTGAGGGGAACCGCGGCAAATAGTGGGGGGCTGAGCGGCTGCCGCCCCTCAGAAAATGTGTCGTGTTTCTCCTCACCGTGTTCCTGTTACACACTTCCTGTCCCAGGCTGGGGAAAGAATGACACCTTCCCACGTCAAAATATTCCGGCCTTGTTGTAACAAACAACATTAGCAACAAGTGCCATTTGTGCTGGCAGCCTTCCCTTCCCGCCTCTGATCCGGCCTACTACCATCACCTCACCTCAAACGTTCTTTATCGCCTCAAAATAAAGACTAGTAACATAAATATGTTAAATGACAATAGAGCGGCTTGCTGTATACAGGCTGCGTCCAAGCTTGTTTTATTTTGATGGTGACAGGTTTGTGAAGGTATCATTCTGCTTTTACAGGGGAAGACTGCTGCTGTCTAACTGCCTGAGCTAGAATGTGCTGGAATAATGGCCTATTCCTACTGCAAGTCTTCTTCATACCTTTAAACCGGACCTAATGAAAAGCCCAGACCCTTAAAAAAATTATTCAGCATCTAAAATTAATATATTTTAAGTTTTTAGTCACTTATTATTCTTTCCCCCAATGGGCTGCAACTCTGTTCAGGATACGGGCGCCGCCATCTTGACTTGGGAGCGTCACACATACTGAGGAGAGGAGAGCGGGATAAAGTACAGGGGGGTGGGGTCATAACAGAGTAGAGCTGGGGTCGGGGAAAGGACAGCAATCAAAGAATGCAAAGCGACACAGTCAGTCACAGCCGCCATCTTGGATGTTTAAAAGCTCATAACATGCTGTAGATGTAGGTAGGATGATTTTTAATGTTAGCAATCTGTATGTACAGGGTGGAGGAAACTTACAAGATAGGCTCTTATTCCGGGTGAAGGTCCGCTTTAACCGTCATGCTTTGGACACATATTAAAGAGAAACTTCTAGGGCCCTGAATTCTTCCTGGGCCATCTGAGTTCCATTCCCCTTTTTACTCCTTTTTACACTTTAGTTACTAGTAGGCTAACACTTAAAGTGGACCAACACCCAGGATTTTGACTATCCTGGGTTTTGGTCCACTTCGGCGGGGCACCCCGATCGGGGGTGCCCCGCTATGTGAAACCCCCCAGAAACCCCAAAAAACTCACCTCTCAACGCTCCCACGTGAACGCCACAGCCAATCCCCGCCAACGTCCAGGCGGGGATCAGGAACGTCCAAGCCGCTTCCGCCGCCGCCGCCTCCCGCGCGTCACTCTCGGCGTGCGCGCGCCCCCGCCGACCATTCACAGAGGGCCGGCGCGGGCGCGCGCACGTCTGGAGGGGCGCGCGGGAGGCGGCTGCGGCGGAAGCGGCGGCGGATCAGGTAAGATGTTTTTGGGGTTTCTGGGGGGTTTCACCCCGCGGGACATCCCGATCTCGGATGTCCCGCGGGGTGGGAGGTGATCGGCCCGGGAATCTTATAGATTTCCGGGCCGATCACCCCTGGGTGTTGGTCCACTTTAAAGTGTACACATGATTTACTTTAAGGAGGATTGAAGCCCTATTTGTTTACCTGGCCTCCTAACTGCCCTCACCACCTGAGTACCTGGCCAGTGCTGATGTCTTGGTGGTAGCCTGGTTCTTCCATCACCGAAACCATGTCCAGAGATCAGCTTTTGGCTGCCGTATGACGAGGTGCATTTCTCTTCAGTCAGGCTAGATGCGGGATCGCGCCCAGTTACAGAGAAGCCAGGGATCCTGCAAATGCAGCATAAATGATTGGTAAAGGTGAGTTTACAGCTGACCCCGGGGGTTCCATATAGGGCAGGAATCGGAAAGGCTGCACACATTTTCATCATCTTTCAAAAATGAATGGTGTCATGAAATCACACCTCTGACGCCCTCTTTCCCTGAATCACACCTTTTTTTATTTCATTCTGAAATGAAGTGTGAATACTTTCCTTATTTTCAGCAGTTATTGTAAGCAAAGTTTATTGAGCCATACCTTGGTGTATTGGTACCTTGTTACACTTTTCATGTCACCAAAGTTTTAAAATGGACCTACAGACTCCCTGGCAACTCTGCCCCAGGAGGGTGCTGTTCCTCTAAGACCCTAAGTTCACTACCAAACCGTGTGTTTTCACGGCATTTGGTGGGGACACACAATTGCAATGCAGTACACTTTTGGACTCTACACTGTGTGTTAGTTAATGGAAGCAATGCGGTGGTGGCCCCATTGGCCTCCCTGCAGCATCCACAATTTCCTTTTACTCAGGGAGGTCAGAGGGAGGCCCAGACAGAAGAAGAAGGTAGGAGCAGTAGCATCAGGACACAAAAAGGATCAAGCAGCGATGGCGGCAGGAGGAGCAGAAGGTGAAGTGTCACCATTTGTGCCCTCAGTGAGTTCAGAGGGAGACCCAGACAGAAGGAGGAGGTGGCAGTGGTAGCATCAGGACCCATAGAATAGAAAGCAGTGATGGCATCAGCAGGACCCAGACAGAAGGAGGAGGTGGCAGCGGTAGCATCAGGACCCATAGAGTAGAAAGCAGTGATGGCATCAGCAGGACCCGGACAGAAGGTGGCAGCGGTAGCATCAGGACCCATAGAGTAGAAAGCAGTGCTGGCATCAGCAGGACCCAGACAGAAGGTGGCAGCGGTAGCATCAGGACCCATAGAGTAGAAAGCAGTGCTGGCATCAGCAGGACCCAGACAGAAGGTGGCAGCGGCGGCATCAGCAGAACCGAACAGGAGAGTCTGCGGCTGTAGCATTGGGATCTAGATAGGAGAAGGTGGCAGCGTCACCTTAGTTTTTTTGCCCTCAGTGAGTTCAGAGGGAGACCCAGACAGAAGGAGGAGGTGGCAGCGGTAGCATCAGGACCCATAGAGTAGAAAGCAGTGCTGGCATCAGCAGGACCGAGACAGAAGGAGGCAGCGGCGGCACTAGCAGGACCTGGACAGGGGAAGGAGTCTGCTGTGGTAGTAATAGGACCCAGATAGGAGAAGGTGGCAGTGTCACCATAGTTTTTTTGCCCTCGGTGAGTTCAGAGGGAGACCCAGACAGAAGGTGGCAGCGGTAGCATCAGGACCCATAGAGTAGAAAGCAGTGATGGCATCAGCAGGACCCAGACAGAAGGTGGCAGCGGTAGCATCACAACCCATAGAGTAGCAAGCAGTGATGGCATCAGCAGGACCCAGACAGAAGGTGGCAGCGGTAGCATCACAACCCATAGAGTAGCAAGCAGTGATGGCATCAGCAGGACCCAGACAGAAGGTGGCAGCGGTAGCATCAGGACCCATAGAGTAGAAAGCAGTGATGGCATCAGCAGGACCCAGACAGAAGGTGGCAGCGGTAGCATCACAACCCATAGAGTAGCAAGCAGTGATGGCATCAGCAGGACCCAGACAGAAGGTGGCAGCGGCGGCATCAGCAGAACCGGACAGGAGAGTCTGCGGCTGTAGCATTGGGATCTAGATAGGAGAAGGTGGCAGTGTCACCATAGTTTTTTTGCCCTCAGTGAGTTCAGAGGGAGACCCAGACAGAAGGAGGAGGTGGCAGCGGTAGCATCAGGACCCATAGAGTAGAAAGCAGTGGTGGCATCAGCAGGACCCAGACAGAAGATGCAGCAGTGGCAGCCTGGACAGGGGCTGCCTTAATGACTTCTATTGAGAGGAGAAGGGACCGGGGAGTGTATTGTCTCATACATCTCAATAGGGAGGCCACCCATCATGGCTGCTCCCACAAGTCTTTTAAACTGGACTGTTCCTTCAATTGAGCCAAGTCAGGCTGCCGTACAGATATATTAGGATGTAGGTCAGGTTGATGTACTTACCTGTTGCAGAGCAGGGTTTGGTTCAGGGCCTAACCTGCAGTGTACTTGGTAACTGGTTGGCATTAGGTACAACATGAGAGCAATCTCTTTTCACATAGCAGTGGTAGGGCTGGGGGCATACAATCCTGGCATGTTTGTATATGTAGGGGGTGATGTAGGGACTGCATGCTGTCATATGTACAAGCGTAATCCACTGAAGGCATTTTTCTATAGTTCCTGCTGTTCCCTGCAGGTGAAAGACCATGGAAATAATGAACACAATTGTGGCCAGCATGAATTCTGGAATGAATTTCTCATCTCCAAATCCCTGAACTGTGCAAAGAGAGACACAGACAGTTGGGAGAACATCTCCCTTCTCTGTCCCCTGTCGCTAGTGAATGAGGTTTTGCAATTCTCTCCTCAGGTAACCCAGCCCTGAATCCGTTACTAATTAGTTAATCCAGGAAAGGGTTAATATGAAGGTTTTAAAAAGCCCCATTGAAGTCCCTGGCATTGTTTAGAAATTGTGTAATTTAGTTGCTAATCCCGCAGAATTACGTTTCTCAGGATACCTGCAGATGAAACTGCTGCCAAGACAAAGCGTGACCTGTACAAGGTCACCAAACTGTGTCTAGTACCCTGGCAGCCCATAGGGGTGAAACAACCTCTAAGAAGGGGTGACACTATGGGTTAAATAATCAATGGGGGTCACTGAACTGGGGTGCATTTCCTTGTAAAGCCTCATAGCTGTGGATTATTTTATATCTATGCTGCCATCAACCGATATATGCTGCTACTTACCTGTGATAGCCTCATCTGTAGCCATAATACAATGGTATTCCTAAATAGGGAACAGGCATTACAGACATACAATAAATATGACTCATCTGTATAGTATATATTTTGGGCTACCCCAGGCCTTACATATAGCTGGCACCCTTATGCCCTTATTCATCAAGCGATAGCGCCAGGTAGTGTCTGACGAGCGCCAGGTAGCGGCAGCTAATGGCGACTACCGACTCAAGTACGCCCGCGGCGGTCACAATGACGCATTTATCAAGCAAAATGAGGCTAGCGCCGGCGAGAGCGACGGCTAGCGCGGCATTCATCATGAAGCCGCCTGGACCGAACAGCGCCGCTGCAAATTCCCTCACAGCGCCAGGTATGAGCTGTCGCTCCCTGGCGATGTCCAATGCATTTCAATGGAGCAATCTATAATTATTCATAATTAATTGGTATTAATTTTTTTTTTTTAATGTCAAAAAATCGGAGACCACTTCTGCAATGTTAGGATTTATTTTTAAGTAAAAAAAAAAATTAAAAAAAATATGTGCATAGTTGATCTAACATGTCTGAGATTAATGTATTCATATTACAAAATGATTCTAAAAACATGTATAATGTTACATTCAAAAAATATGGTTATTTAGGGGTTAAAAACTAGTTAATACACATCGCCGCCAGCGCTCTGGGGTTTAAACAAGGAATGGACAGCGACAGCACATTCGGAGCGTGATTTTTTGCTGAATATGAAGCTAGCCGTTCGCTCTGGCCATTCGTTGTCAGGCGCTCACATACAACGCTGGACCTGTGAAACAGCGACCCCCCAGCCCGTATTCAACATTACCGCACACCGACTGAGTCGCTGTCATCAAGCTAATGCCGGCCAAGCACAGCGAATACTGGCTGGCGCTGAAATCACGCTACAGTCGCTCATCTGTCGCTACCTGGCGCTATTAATGAATCGGCCTCTTAGTTTCTGTACAGTTGGCCTCCCTCTTGCTTCCCATCAATCTCCCCTCTCCCAGATTGGCTAATCTAAATGCCCCAGCTCCCCTCTCCCCCACTGTACCACCTTCCTTCTCCTTTTATTGTCCCAACTAGTCTCTACCTTCCTCCACCCAACATCCCCTAACCATTAATGATCATGGACATGAATCCATGGGCGCACAGCAGAATGTGTGCGGCATGTGGACGCACCCCCCGGACCTTAACCTGGACCTTCAGCATCATTTAATGAAAATCCCCCAAAACTTAAAAAACTATTCCCCACCATCTAAAATTAATATATTTCACATTTTTAGTCACGTACTTGTTACTCTTTGCCCACCAGACTGCAACTGTGTTCAGGACTCTAGGATACAGGTGCCGCCATCTTGCCTCAGAAGCATCACATACTGAGGAGAGGAGAGTGGGGTAAAGCGAGGGGCGGGGTTATAGCTGTGCTTTGCACAGACAGAGCAGAGCTGGGGTCAGGAAGAAGACAGCAATCCCAGAATGCAGAGTGGCATAGTATAAAGACTTTTCCTGTCTGCAGGCTGCCTGAGGCTCCATGAGCCGCCATCTTGGATGCTTAAAGGCTCAGAATACACACTAGGTGCAGGTAGGATGATTATTAATGTGGGCAATCTGTATGTACAGGGTGGGGAAACATATAAGATAGGCTGTTATTCAGGGTGAAGGTCCGCTTTAACTACAAATCAGGGCAGTACATTCTCTATGTCATGATCGTGTTGTATATTTTCATTGCTTGGTTTCTATTGTGGGACCCATTTCCTCTTCTTGTTTGAAGTGATGCCATTATATTTTATTATATAGAGTGTGTGGAGGCTAAAATCTCCACTGGGATAGCGTTTTTTAATTAACGATTTTTGGTTAGCGTTTTTTCATCATTTAATTGTGCAATGTTTTTTCATTAATAATAGCGTTTCTTCATTAACTATTTTTGGGATAGTGTTTTTTCATTATTCATTTATGTAATGTTCAGTAGTTATAATTTATATTAATGAAATTGGTTGTTGAATTAGCATAGAGATTGGTCATATATCTATAGTAGTTATTACTTAGCTTTATTAATTAGATATTGGTTATATTTATTCTATTACACCAGTCTATGTAATTGTTATTGCCTGTTCTATTTATTTCTAGCACTGGTCACTTTATTCTGTTTAGGTCTAGAATTAGGCTGCTGCTCTAAGCCGTGATTTTCTTATTCTCTGATGTATTAGCATTAGGTCCAGTCGGGGTGGTTTTGGTTTTTAACAATGTAGGTCATGTTTTATGTATTGTGAGTGTTTTTTATCTCTTGCATTTTTGATTAATTAAAGAATATTTTGCAATTATACTTGGGGAGAGTCCTCCATTTCTAGGCAGGCTCAATTGCCTTGTGTGTGTTGTTTGAGTTGGAAGATTTGAGCCTAGGGGAGCACCTCTTCTTGCAATAAGTTATTACTCATTTATCATTGTGGTGCCCACTTTGGGGTTTATTTATCAAGGGCTAGCGCCAGGTAGTGTCTGACGAGCGCCAGGTACCGCCAGCTAACGGCGGCTACCGACTCAAGTACGCCCGGCGGCGGTCACAATGACGCATTTATCACGCTAAATGAGGCTAGCGCCAGCGAGAGCGTCAGCTAGCGCGGGATTCATCATGTAGCCGACTGCAACGAACAGCGCCGCTGCTAATCCCATCACAGCGACAGGTATGACCTGGCGCTCCCTGGCGTTGTCCAATGCATTTCAATGGAGCACTCTTTAAATATTCATAATTAATTGCTATTAATGTTTTTTGTTTTTTTTTTAATGTCAAAAATTCTGTGACCACTTCTGCAATGTTAGGAATTTTTTTTAAGGAAAAAAAAAAATAAAATAAAAAATGTGCAGAATTGATATTACAGGTCTGATATTCATGTATTCATATTACAAAATGTTTAGAAAAACTTGTATAATTTTTACATTAAAAAAAAATGGTTGTTTGGGGGTTAAAAACGACTTTACACCCATCGCCGCCAGCGCTCTGGGGTTTAAACAAGGAATTCACAGCGCGAGAAATTTTTGAGCGTGATTTGTTAATGAATCTGCAGCAAGCCGTTCGCTCTGGCCATTCGTTGTCAGGCGCTCCCATACAACGCAGAACCTGTGAAACATCGACCCCTAACCCCGTATTCAACATTACCGCACACCGACTGAGTCGCTGTCAACAAGCAAACCCCGGCCAAGCACAGCGAATACCAGCTGGCGCTGTGAAAATCACGCTACTGGCGCTCATCTGTCGCTACCTGGCGCTATTAATGAATCGGCCTCCCCGTGTCTTTTGAATACATGAAGCCATATGAGCACAAGTGGGGTAAAGAAGGTGGAGGGGCTGTTCTAACCTCATAGGCCCCAATATGCTTGTTGCCTCTGCACCCCCTCTATTTACACACCTGATCGAGAGGATGTTGTGAACTGCACCCCCTTCTACTTGATGAATATAGTTAGGGCAGCAAATAAACTGGATACGGGTATGAAAGTCATGTTTTGCCTTGACTACAATGACGGTGCAATGATCTAATGATTGTGTTATACAGTCTTCAAAGATGACCAATCACAGATCTCCCAACTTCAGCACACTCGAAACTGCTCCATGGAGTCACCTGACCTAGAAGAGCCAACAAATGTGGTCAGTTTGGTTTCATTTTAGGTCAATTGCTATTGCTCTTTGGGGCTTCTGCTCCTTAAAGGTAAAGTCCACTTCTGTGGACGTTTCCTGATACTCCAAAGCTGGATAAGAAGAAGGTAACTAGAAGATCCACCTAGCTTACAGCCGATTCTGCACCACAGATTGGTCAGATAGGTCACCTGGACTTCCAGGAACAGCTCGGCAGTGAATGGCCCTCTTTATAGGCTGATTCACTACTGATTTACTACTAATGCCGGGTATCGGCAGATGAGCGTCTGTATAGCGGCACTTAGAGCGACCGCTAGTAGACGCTGTAAATGGGGTATCGGGCGCTGTAACAGAGCGCCTCAGTCACTGTAGTAACCTGGCCCGCATTGATGAATGTGATGTTTGTTGCACGCTCTAACACCAGTACAGCACTGCAGTGAGCGAGAGGTAGTGGCAGCTCAGTGCGTCCAGCACTCGGCGCTCCACACCGTAGTATCAAAAAAGGACACACACACAGCATCGGCGCTCTAAATCTGGTCGCTATAGCATAGAGAGCCAGACTCTGTGTGATTAAAGCCTGTTTTAGAACATATATACATCTGTAACAAAGCGAAAACACATGGAAGGACATTGTTTTAACACTGGGAAACGGAGAGGCCGATTCATTAATAGCGCCAGGTAGCGACAGATGAGCGCCAGTAGCGTGATTTTCACAGCGCCAGCTAGTATTCGCTGTGCTTGGCCGGGGTTTGCTTGTTGACAGCGACTCAGTCGGTGTGCGGTAATGTTGAATATGGGGTTAGGGGTCGCTGTTTCACAGGTTCAGCGTTGTATGGGAGCGCCTGACAGCGAATGGCCAGAGCGAACGGCTTGCTGCAAATTCATTAACAAATCACGCTCAAAAATTTCTCGCGCTGTGAATTCCTTGTTTAAACCCCAGAGCGCTGGCGGCGATGTGTGTAAAGTAGTTTTTAACCCCCAAACAACCTTTTATTTTATATGTAAAAATTATACAAGTTTTTCTAAACATTTTGTAATATGAATACATGAATATCAGACCTGTAATATCAATTCTGCACTATTTTTTTTTTTTTTTTTTTACTTCTAAAACCTAACATTGCAGAAGTGGTCACAGAATTTTTGACATTAAAAAAAAAAAAACATTAATAGCAATTAATTATGATTATTTAAAGAATGCTCCATTGAAATGCATTGGACAACGCCAGGGAGCGCCAGGTCATACCTGTCGCTGTGATGGGATTAGCAGCGGCGCTGTTCGTTGCAGTCGGCTACATGATGAATCCCGCGCTAGCTGACGCTCTCGCCGGCGCTAGCCTCATTTAGCTTGATAAATGCGTCATTGTGACCGCCGCCGGGCGTACTTGATTCGGTAGCCGCCGTTAGCTGGCGGTACCTGTCGCTCGTCAGACACTACCTGGCGCTAGCCCTTGATAAATAAGGCCGTAACACTTTAGTGCCAGATCTGTAAATGCAATTCTGCATAAAAATATAAAAAGTCCCAAAAAGTTTCTAAAAGTGTTTGTTTGCAGCCAGGAGAGGTCACAAAATGATTTGAGCAAAAAAAAAAAAAAAAAAGACAAACACGCTGTTTAAACACAAGCAAATGAAAGCCCATTGAAATATATGGGAGAGCGACAGTGAGCGAAAGGTAATACCTGGCGCTCTGGAAGCTAGAGCGCCAGCGCTAAATGCTGAGCCGCCTGTAATGATGAATCGGACGCTAAATGACGCTGTTAGAGTCGCTCACCAGATTCACTTTCATAAATGTGAATTTGCGTACAGCTCCCGGTGTTCACCAGACGCTGCCTGCCGCTATGAGGCGCTACCTGGCGCTATCCCTTCTTAAATAACCCCCTTAGTCTAGTGTTATACTTAAAGAACTATCATGGAAAATTGTCCCAGTAATAAAAATCCACAAAAATATGCAAGAGAGCAAACCGAGGGGTAACATTTACACCTGCACAGAAAATACTACAAGACAAGCTTGATTTTTTACTTTTTTTAAATTTACTGGAAGGCAGAAGAACCAGGCGTGACAGGTTTTGAATATATCATTCTGCTTTTATGAGAGAGGCCTGTGCTGCAAGAAAATGATATTGGTATTACATTCTTTTGATGTGTGTAGAGGTTTTTACTCATCATGCAATGCTTATTGTTATGTTAATGTTATGGTTACTGTTCCCTATGTTCCCTACAGGCTGACCTGAAGATAAGCAGCTTACCCCATGAGCAGGTTACCCCATGTAAAAGTGGGAAACCCATTATGACTGGATTTTTTTTTTCCACAAGTTTGGTTGGAATTTCAGTTGAGGTGGGTGTATAAATAACCTCTGTCCTCACGATTCAACAGGGGTAGACTGGACAAAGGAAGCACATGGAGAATTCCTGGGCCACAATGCTTAGGGCTGGCACCTCACCCAGACCATGTACCTGAAGTCACTCAGCTTCTAACACTTCCTCAGGGCCCCAGACTCCCCCTATACCTGGTCTTATTGTACACCACCAGCCCACATGTTGCCTACACAATGCTTATAGCCCTAGCATCATAGGGGGGGGGGGGGGGGGGGGGGGACCCTCTCCCAACACAGTGGCCCTTATTTATGAAGGAATAGCGACAGGTAGCGACTGGTGAGCGGCCGGTAATGACGGGCCCCGCCACGAGAACGCCGGCTCCCCACCACAATCACACATTTATCAAGCTGATCCTGCTTAGCGACTGAGATAGCGCCATATAGCCACTCATTCATCATTATTCCAGCCTCAGCCCACAGCGCCAGCGTCCGACCTTGAACAGCGACAGGTATGACCTCTCGCTACCTGGCGCGCTCCAATGCATTTCAATGGAACAATCTTTAAATATTCATAATTAATTGTTATTAATTGTTTTTTTTGTTTTTTTTAAATGTGAAAAATTCTGTGACCACTTCTGCCATTTTAGATATTTTTTTTAAGGGAAAAATTGTACAGAATTGATATTACAGGTCTGATATTAATGTATTCATATTACCAAATTATTTAAAAAACTTGTTTTTTTTGGTTTCCAAAAATATGGTTGTTTGGGGGTTAAAAAACTACTTTTAACCCATCGCCGCCAGCGCTCTGGGGTTTAAACATGCATTTTACAGCGCGAGAATTTTTTGAGAGTGATTTGTTAATGAATATGGTGGGAGCCGGTCGCTAGGGCCAGTCGCTATCATGCGCTCCCATACAGCGGGGAACCTGTCAAATAGCGACTCCTCACCCAATATTCAACATTACGGCAAACCGACTGAGTCGCTATCAGCTACAGAACAACGGCCAAGCACAGCGACTACTAGCGGGCGCTCTGAAAATGCCGCTACAGTCGCTCAACTGTCGCTACCTGGTGCTATTAATGAATCGGCCTCAGTATTTGCCCCAACAGTAGGAAGGTTAGGTTAGGTACAATTTGTTAAAGTGGAAGAAAACCCAAGAGTCTGACTTTCCTAGGTTATGTTCCATTTCCACCCCCTGAACCCACAGTAAAACTCACCTCTTCCTCGTTCCTAAGGTGCATGCACAAGCACGCAGCCAATCAGAGACATTTGCTGTTACATCTTTCTGCAAACAGCTTTCATTGACTTCAATGAGGAGCGCGCATTGCCGCATCATCCGGATTCCCGGTAGCATACGCAATCCCACCGCAGCCACTGAATGGCAGGGGCAGAAGCACGTGCATGCCGCCCCAGATGCAGGGGTTACGACAGTGCACGTCCACACTGAGAACAATGATAGTGATAGCAGATGGCTCTCACTGGATGAGAGCCCGTGCATGTGCCGTTGGATCAAGGAAAGGTAAGCGATTACCCACGGCCTAGGGGGAAAGCCAGCAGCCGCTGGTGGGTTTTGTTCTGCAATTTTCACCCTTGCCCATAATCTGCCACTCCCGTGCTATACCCTCAGCTGATACTGAATGGCTTGATAGCACCTGACAGTGGGGTTTAGCAGCTCATAGTAATGTGTGTGCCGGGGCCAGTACGTTACCAGGGCGTTTGACCCCAGTTCACCCCTGCTATTTACCATTTTTTTTATAGACTTGTAACATCAGACAATTTTCCTTTAATTTAGGAAACTCGTTGGACCCCTCATTAGAGCAAATTCCTGCTTTAACTCCTGTGGGATGGCTAATGCCCTTTTTTGCAGCATTGTCCTGTCAGGTGGAAGCACTCCGACAAGGGCAGGTAGGATAAATTACACAGCTCAGCTTTTATTCCTTGCTCCCAGGTCGGTCCCTTGGCCATGGTCCTTGAAGCGAAGAAGGTTGTAGAGGGGAGGGGATGAAAAAGGCAGATTTATCATTAACCACTTACTCAAGGTCACAAGCAGATTCAGACTGGTTCCAAAGCATTCTCCTCTATTGCCCTAGGTAGTTCATTCCTGCCATTTATTGCCAGGTAAGAGGTTCACTTCCCTTACAGCGGCCATAAAATACAGATTGTTCTGGTTAGATGCCTAGCAGGACAGTAAATGCGTTCATATGATCCGCCGTCTACACACATAGATTTTTAAAGGACCTTTCTCTTTGCTAGGATGGTAAAAAGACCTGGGTGATATGCGATCGTGATTTGTGAGGCCTGCGCTGCGGTGAGTTCCCCAAGCACACAGCGTGCTCCAGCATTCATCTATAGCAAGGTCATTTAGCCATGTCTATTAGCAAATAGACATCACTTGCTACACAGCACAATATTCCCTGGGCATCACTTACTATAACAAGGCTGCCAGCAAGTCTGATTTTAAAAACAGTTAGCACTAATTCTGCAGATGGAATTTAAAGGGATATGATTCATCAAGAGTTGAAAAAAATTCGCATGGTAGTAAAAAATTCATTTCATGAGAAAAAATCCTGAGAATGTAACTGTTGGTGAATCACTAGTTAGGAAGACAATGGGAAAAGTAGTGAACCTTTTACTCCTATTTACACTGTAGTAAAAATTAGCATTGACTTCCATTGTCTTCTTATCTAGTGATTCATCAACAGTGACATTCTCAGGCTTTTTTCGCATGAAATGATTTTTTTTACTACCATGACCATTCAACTCTTGATGAATCAAGGCCATAGTGTTAAATTAGCCTGCTTTCTGCTCCCTTAAAGCGGCACAAAACCCTGTGCGGCCGGCCCTGGGAATCCCCCCCCCGGTTTGCAGCAATACTCACCGCATCCCCAGCATCTCTGGGCTGAGGGCATTAAAATGAGCTGGGGGCAGGAGCGCTCCCCAGTCAAAAGGGAACTGGGGATGCAGCCTCTCTCACTCCTTGTTCCCAAGCTTTGTGTCTAAACAGAGCCGTATGCTGGGCATTAAAGTGGACCAAAACCCACAGCGATCGGATTCCCGGGCCAATCGATTCCCTCCCCCGGGGCATCCAAAATCAGGATGCCCTGCTGTGTGAAACCCCGCCAGACTGTCCATACACTTACCTTCTTCTCCGGTCCAACGGCGCATGCTGCATCCCCGCTATCCCGCCAGCAGGGCACGTGCCTGCATCAGGCATTTGTAGTGGACGCGGACGTCAGCGCGCTTTGAGCTGCTCGCCTTAGACGAAGGCTTAGGTGCGCTGAGGTGAGTGGATCTGAGCGCGCTGATTGGATGAGCGGCTGCGTATGCGCCGTAGGACCGGGAAGAGATGAGTTTGTTTTGGCGACCTGCGGGAGTGCCCCTGGGGCAAGGACCAGAACCCAGGATAGTCAAAATCCTGGGTGTTGGTCCACTTTAATAAGGATAGTGAAATCTGCTCTAATGCTGAATGTCATGGGCCATGTCTTTCATTTATCAACATTTTGCATTTCTTGATAACCCCTATTGAGCTTACTCCTTTATGCTAACTCATCATACAAATTTTTTTTTTTTGGGGGGGGGGCTTGCGCACATATAGGAATTTTTCCTCTGCATTTAACCTATCCATGCAGACAACCACAAGCAGTGTAGAGTGTACACATGCCCGGAGTGGTGGGCTTCCCTAACCTTGGTGCCCTATCCATGCAGACAACCACAAGCAGTGTAGAGTGTACACATGCCCGGAGTGGTGGGCTTCCCTAACCTTGGTGCCCTATCTATGCAGACAACCACAAGCAGTGTAGAGTGTACACATACCCGGAGTGGTGGGCTTCCCTAACCTTGGTGCCCTATCTATGCAGACAACCACAAGCAGTGTAGAGTGTACACATACCCGGAGTGGTGGGCTTCCCTAACCTTGGTGCCCTATCCATGCAGACAACCACAAGCAGTGTAGAGTGTACACATGCCCGGAGTGGTGGGCTTCCCTAACCTTGGTGCCCTATCCATGCAGACAACCACAAGCAGTGTAGAGTGTACACATGCCCGGAGTGGTGGGCTTCCCTAACCTTGGTGCCCTATCCATGCAGACAACCACAAGCAGTGTAGAGTGTACACATGCCCGGAGTGGTGGGCTTCCCTAACCTTGGTGCCCTATCCATGCAGACAACCACAAGCAGTGTAGAGTGTACACATGCCCGGAGTGGTGGGCTTCCCTAACCTTGGTGCCCAGGGAGCAGCTGGGGTTAGATGCCTTTCTAAGAAGCACATTGGTCCAGTCGCAGGAATGCTTCCTTACCTCTAGGTCATGACTGTCCCTTAACACAGTCCCCCTCAAAAGGTACCTTCTCAGGGACCTTCAGGTACAAATATAAAGCAAGTCTGAATGAAAGACATGGTTCCAGACCTCCAGCATTAAAGCGGACCAAAACCCACTGAACTTACATTTGGCCAAAGCACCCGCCAATACTCCCCTCTAAGGGTGTAGAACTAGAAACTGATATTTTCACTTTTTAAACCCTCCTCGAACACTGATTTTTTTGCTGTCCCTCTCTGTAAGATGGCAGACAATCAGCCATTTCATCGGTGTGGCAATTACATCATTGCCACACACAACAGTGGCAATGAATGGAGGAGGCGGAGCTTTACAGCTAAGGCAGACGGCATTATCTGGGATGAGAGTGAAGTAGAGGCAGTGAAAACTGGCAAAAGGTCCTCCACATGGGGTGAGCAGTCCAGGGGATGCTAGTTAAATATGTCAGTTTTGGTCCGCTTTAAGTGAGAAGAAAGTAGGCTGATTTAACCCTCTGCCTGGATAGCCCCTTTAAAAGGCTGCCCAGGAAGCTGTAGGGGCTTCATCTAGTTGTATGCTTTTGAAACATAACCCAGGATTTTGACTATTACTCGTCCTGATACTCGCCTCAGCACATCCCGATTTAGGATACCCCACTGTCTGTAACCCCCTAGATCACCTGGAAAAAAACTCACCTTTCCCCAGTCAGTGCATGGGCTGGCTCTCGTTCAAACAGAGCTATTTGCCATGCATATTAAATGGATTGCAAGTGGCCGCTTCCCCGGCAGCGGGTTGGGGTGGGAAATGCATCTGCCGATATTTACATCAGTGAGGGAGCCAGGGAGAGGGTACGTCTTGTGGCACCCCTGGGGGGTTTACACAGCGGGGGCATCCCAATTTGGTATGCCCCAGAGGAAAGTCAGCGGCTGGCCCCCGAATACTATGGACCAGGCTTTGTTAGGCTTTAAAGAACAACTATCAATTTGCCAGCTCTTCTGGCTTTGGGCTGAATATATTTTCATTACAGACACTTCTCTGCCTCCCAGCTGATACATCTGTTTCATTTTCCTTCTGCACGTAAACATGTTACAATGAGATTCATTGTGTGATAAAGAAAAATCATTACAGTGTATCACAAACTACGTCTGCTGTGCTTACAGTGCAGTAGGAGACTGCAACAGATTTTTAAGCTGAGAGGCTGTAAAACCTATTCAGCCCTATGGTCCAATGGACCAAAAGTGTCCTTGGAGTAGGGCCACCTAATTCCCACTCCCTGATGCATCCCAGTTTGGAATGCTCCACTCGTCGGTTAAAGTGGACAAAAACCTGGATTTTGACCATCCTGGGTTTTGGTCCACTGCTGTGGGAAACCCCCCAGATAGCAGGGATGCGGCCGTGGCTCGCGCATGTACCGTTGGACCAGGAAACAAGGTCATTGTATGGGGCGACCTGGGGGTTTCACACGGCGGGGCATCCCAATTTTGGATGCCCGGGGGGAGGGAATCGTTCAGCCCGGGAATCTATCGGCGTGGGTTTTGGTCCACTTTAAGAGAAGCCGAATTGAACCGAGCGCAATGTTTGGCTGGCTGCCTGCCTGCACATGCCCCACTGTGTGAACGGAGGTTCACACAACAGTGCGGCATCCCAAATCAGGATGCTCCAGGGGCAAGGACCAAAGCCTGGGAGAGTCTAAATCCTGGGTTTTGGTCTACTTTAAACAACACTAGTTCCCTGACTCACACTCATCATTGAAGTGAAACACCAAGAGGCATTTGATTGCATCAGCACCCATCTGAACATACTCTAGTTGATGCACCCTTGACCCGCACATGCGCTGTTTACTCAGGAATCTCTGGGGTTTGACAATGAGGGGTATCCCAAATCCCCATGTCCCAGGGAGAGGGAATCGGCAGGCCCTGGAGTCTTTTAGAGTCTTTTTTAATGTTATTGTAGATTTGGTTATAGTGGGGAAGGGTTAGAATTGCTTTTTATTTCAATATTTTTATTGAAGTTTTGAGTTTTCAACAGTACAGATATTTGAAGCTTATGTATTATAAAGCCATCCCACGCAGGGGAGGCAAAGGGAAAAACTAACATTCTATGTTGCATAAGATTATACAGAGATCATACTGATGTTTTACAATCCATAATGCATACAGAGCGAAGAAGAAACTGACAAAATAAAGGACATTCAACATCCTAGCATGACCATCTTGATCTGAGACGTGTTTATGTCTAGTCTGAAACCATGCAGGTCGCGGGATCCCAGACCCCACAGCCCACATTGCCACATATAAGCCCGCCGCCCCGCGGCCTCCACGACGGGTCCGCAGGACCATCAGGCATGGTCAAGTGCGCTGACAGGAAAGAGGTGCTGAAAACCTATTAGGATCATATTTTTAAAGAGAGGAAAAGACAAAGAACTGGGGGGGGGGGGGGGGGGGGGAAGGTGAGGGGAGAGGGAGAGGAAGGATCAGGGAGGGGGGGAAGAAGGGTCAAGGTGCTCCCATACTCCACCAGCCAACACGTATGATCACTACAGCCTCTGTGGTGGTTCGCCCGGTCAGGCAAATCTTATCCAGGGCTCCCATATCGAGAGGAATTTATCATGGGAGTCGGTCAGAATACTAGATAATCTTTCGTTGATGAGGAACCCGTTCATTCTAGCCGACACCTCTGAGATTGGGGTAAATTGCTTTTTCCAGGCTTTAGCTATGGCCTGCTAAGCCGCTAAGAGAAGGTAGACAAAAAGTCTGTGCTGTGTGCTGGTGAGCTCCTGGGGCTTGCAGTGCAAAAGGGCAACCCAGGGGTCTTTTTTCATGCTGGTTTGGAAAATTCCATTAGCCAGCCTATATACCTGGTTCCAGAAGCGGGCTAACATGGGACAAGTCCACCATGTGTGCAGGAAGTCCCCTTCCGCACTGCAGCCCCTAAAGCATGTCCTGGTTTGCCCCGGGAACATCCTGCTCAGGCGGCCTGGCAAGAGCGGAGCATTACCTTGTAGGGCATTTCAGCTGTCAGGACAATGATTGAGCATTTAGAGATGTTGGACCATATCTCCGGCCATCCCCTATCACTCTGACATGGGCCCAGGTCTTTCTCCCAGCTACCAACGTACCCATGTGTCTCCGGTCCGGCTACATTTAATGCCGAGTATATTAAGGAGATTATCCCTCTCTGGAAAGGGTTACTAGTACATAATTCCTCAAAGGGGGTCCTCACCAGAAAGGGGGGATGCAGTTTTGTTAGGGGCAGGATCCAGTGTCTTAACTGAATGTAGAGAAAGTATTCCCTGCCGGGGACACCATACTTCTCTTGCAGATCCTGAAAAGAACCGAACCCCCTCACCGCGAGCAGGTCCGCTATCTTGTAAATGCCCCAATCCTGCCACCATTTAAAGGCCAGTCTATTCTGTTCTCTTGGAGGGAAGTTGGGGTTATCCCATAAATGAACCAGGGGGGTATGAGGGGACATCAAAGAGGCTGAATACCTCACTGAGTCCCACACAGCAAGGGAGTGCTTCATTAACGGGCTGAGGGTCTTGGGTCTATGTCCCTGATCCATCCAGAGCAAGCTATCAATAGGTATTGGCGCACAGTTGGGAAGTGCTAGGAAAATCCACATTGGGGGCCTGAGGGGGGAGTGCATAGGGAATAATTGAACAATCTTAGTCCCCCTTGCGTTTTGTGGTATAGCATAGTGCGCTTGGACACCCTCGGGCGCCTTGTAGACAATACGAAGGCCAAGATCCTCCTTTGCTTCACCCGAAGCATATATATCGTAATCTTTACAGGTAGTACTCTGAAGAAATAGAGCAGCTTCGGGAGTATGGACATTTTAACCGCGTTAATGCGGCCTATCCAAGAGATCAGTACGTTTTCCAGACCTCCACTAGGCGGGTTAAGGATTTGAATAAAGGAGGATAGTTGGCCTCATACAGGTCAGAGTACAGTGCAGAGATGTGCACCCCTAGATACGGGAGTGGCTCAGCTGTCCAGCGAAAAGAAACTAGACTTAATCTGGTCTACCACGTCCACCGGCAGGGAGATGTTCATCGCCCTCGATTTTTCATTATTAATCGTTAGGCCCGAGATTCGAGCGAACTGGTCCAGAATTTTATAAGTTCGGGAGTGAGGTGGTCGGCTGGGTAATAGCGATCAGAGCATCATCCGCGAAAAACATATGATGGACGCCCGCCACCTCCAATCCCTTTATGTTAGTGGAGTTCCTAATTGTTAGACCCAGCGGCTCTATGGCCAGAATAAAGATAAGCGGGGATAAGGGGCATCCCTGCCGGGTTCCCCTGTGAATACCGAATGGCCCAGTGGTAAAGCCTAGGTATCTTAAGCTGCAGGGGCCGTGTAGAGGGCTCCTATCCACTCAAGGAACAGTTGCCCAAAGCCCCACTTATGGAGTACCCACATTAGGTAGTCCCAGGATAGGGAATCGAATGCTTTCTGTATATCAAGTGAGAGAAGAAAGGCCTGGATGCCCCTAGAGTGGGCGTGGTGGACCAGATGTGCGACTCTCCTAACACTGTCCCCAGCCTGTCGAGCTGGGACAAAGCCCACCTGGTCCCCGTGTATGAGGTCAGCCACGAAAGTGTTCAGTCTGGCCGCTAGGACCTTGGCTAAAAGCTTCACGTCAATGTTTATCAAGTATAATGGTCTATAGTTGGGAATGAGTAGGCTGTCTTTATCTGGTTTGGGGATCATACATATGTCTGCTAGGAGCGAACTAGGGCTAAGCGAGGAGTCCGCGCATAGAGCATTTAACAGGTTTGATAAATGCGGGGCTAGGATGGGGGCAAACTTTTTGTAATACAGGCCGCTAAACCCGTCTGGACCTGGGGTCTTAGACGCCCGCAAGTAATTAATAGCCAGCAGCACCTCACAAGGTGTTATGGGCGCCTCCATCCTGTCCACAAACCTCTGCTCGATATTGGGTAGCTCAACACCCTCAAAGAATTCATCCAACTGAGCTGGATTTACGTTTGCTGGGGCTGCATAAAGGGCCAGCAGAAAATCCCCAAAGGCCCGAAACAACCTTATTAGGGTCGTCCGTGACACCGCCCGAGTCAAGCTTCAGTTTTATAGGCTGACGCCTATCGAGGTCAGCAGCCCTTAGCTTACGGGCTAGCATTGTGTCCGGCTTATTACCCCTAGCATAAAATTTCTGTTTCGACCATCTGAGTCTTCTCTCAGCTCGGTCATTGAGGAGTATGTTTAGCTCTGTGCACAGCTTATCTACAGCCCTCCTATTCCTGGCGCTCGGGTTCCCCCTCCACTGCAGCTCCGCCTGCTCAAACTTCAGAGTCAGGTCTCTTGTTCTCTGTTGCCTTTCCTGTTTTTTCGGCTGAGGCTATAAAGATAATGTTCCCTCTCATGGTGGCCTTTTGGGCTTCCCATAGAGATATTGGGGAGGAGACCGAATTTGTGTTGTGCGTAAAGTAATCCTGTAAAGCAACCTGAATTTTAGAGCAGGTGGAACCATTTGAAAAAAGAGAGATGTTGAGCCGCCAGTTGTAGGAGTGCTTAGTGGTGAACAGGAGGTCCAATACAGCCATTACTGGATTGTGGTCAGACCATGCTGTAATGTAAATTTTGGAGTCAATATTGGTGGGTAGCATAGATTGGGGGACCAGTAAGTGGTCTATCCTACACAATGTGCCGTGTGGGTTGGAATAAAACGTAAAGTCATAAGTTCTGGGATTCATTTCTCGCCATACATCACATAGGCTGTAGTGGTTAAGGAGATCACGAAAAGTCGTGGATTGAACGTCTGAGGTCAGTAGGGCTGTTCCCAGCTGCCCAGTGTGCCGTCTATCCAGCCCAGGATGGATTGTCAGGTTTGCATCCCCTCCCAGGAGCAGGGTCCCATTGGTGTTGTTCTGGATGACCGACAATAAATGTTTGAAGAAACGAGTCTGGAAGGTGTTGGGGGCATAATATGTGACCAGGGTAATCTCCACATCATAGAGGGTACCCTGCAATATGAGATATCTACCCGTAGGGTCTGAAATTTCTTTGGAACAAATGAAAGGGAGGCCCTTGCGAAAGGCAATTAGTACTTCCCTTCTTGTTCCCTAGCACAGGCAAGGTAGGACAAGGGGAAATAACCACTCAGATAGTTAGGTTTGGAACTAGTGGAAAATCTAGTTTCCTGCAAGAAAATGATGTCGGCTTTACAGGATTTATAGTAATGGAAGGCCTTATTGTGCTTGGCATGGACATTATGCGATATAACTTTAATATTTAACCCGACCATGGCGACCCTGACGGTGAGGCTCAATAACAACCGGCCTAGTGGAGCACGGGGGGACCATGGGGAGGGAGAGGGGGAGCAAACAAGGTGTAAATGGAGAGCTGAGGTGGGGGTGGGGAAACAGGAATAACATGAACAACATGAATAAGACAAAAGTAAAACACTGTGGACCAATATGCAGCGAAGTACCACATAAGGTCCCTCTAGGTTCTGCAGTAGCAGAAAAAGGTCCATAGACCAAGGCCACACATGGCCTCAGTTGGATCATTTGACAACTTGTCTGATAGGGAGAACACCCCGGAGGCACAGGGCAAAACAGTGAGGTAAAAATTGTCATCTTTTAGTGTAAGTAACGTAAAAACGTAGCAAAAATAATTATCGTAATGTAAAATAGCATAAGGAAACAGCAGAGAACAACACAGAGCAATCTACGCTTCTAGTTTGTAGAGAAGGTTAAAATTTGTGAGTCCACGCCGCCACCGGCGGGCCCACACGGCCACCAACGGGCGTCGCAGCCCAACCCAGCAAACCGGCGTGGAGTCTGAGACGACATTGTAAACTAAAACTCAGGCGGGGGGGCCCAATCTTGAAAACTAAAGCGGCCCATCTGCCGCACTGGCGAGCCGTCGCTGAGGAGCCCAAACCGATCCATTCAGGGCGTCGGAGACGTCGTGACGTCGCCCTCCCCAGCCCCCCCCCCCCCGGGTCAGCAGCGGCTCCGAATCGTGGAATCCGACCAACCGAGAGTGGGGAGGGAGGCCGAGGCCAAATATGGGGGGCAACCGGGCACCCCCGAGGGATCTAACCTCCCGAAAACAGGACCAGAACACAGGCTCAGCCGCCATTCTGGAAATTCAAAACGTTACGAGCATTTAAAACATTCAAAAAACTTTGAAAAACTTTCAAGACTATACCCAAAGAAGGGGAGTCACTCAGAATCAGATGAATCACCGCTGCAACAGGCCGAGTCCTCATCCCGGAGCCGGGCCAGACCACATCCGGCAACTCGGTCTTTCTTCCTGCGGGCGCGCACCTTCTCCCACAAGGGCTGGAGCGTTGGTCGTCTAGGAGCCTGCCAAGCGGCCATCCTGGACGTGCGGACAGGAGAATCAGCGGAGGTCAGGCCTAAGTCCCTCAGGACAATTCCTCCGGGGAATCGGCCACGCGCTGACTGCCCGCGTAGGTGAATGCTAGCTTGAAGGGAAAACCCCAGCGGTATTTTATGTTGTGGCTCCTAAGAATTTCCAGGCCGGGCTTCATGGCTCTTCTCTGCTGCAGGGTTTGTGGGGCCACATCCGGTAAAAATCTGGTAGCGGTGGTTCTAGAAGAACAAGTCCCCCTTTTCTCTGGCGGCCATCAGGATTGTTTCCTTAGTGCGGTAGAAGGTTGGTTTGACAACAATGTCCCTGGAGAGGCCATCGGATCTTTTAGGGCCCAATGCCCTGTGAGCACGATCCAGTTCCAGGCGGTCAATAGGCATGGAGGGGATCAATTCTTGTAGGAGATCCGTAACGGTAGCTGGCACGTCCTCTATCGATTCTGGGAGGCCTCGGATGCGGATGTTGACCCTTCTGGACCTGTTCTCCAGGTCTTCTAATTTTTGTTGTAGTGAGGTCATATCTTCCTGGAGGGCCGCCGACTCCTACCCCCTGTGTTCCAGGGCCACTGCTACATCGTCCATCTTATCCTCCAGCGTGCTGGCTCTGTTGCCCAAATCTTTAAATTTCACTATGGAAACTGGTTGAAAGTTGGGTCACAGCAGCCGCCAGCTCCTGCTGGAGTAAAACTTTAAATTTAGCAAGCAGATTGGCATCCCGTACTATTGGGTCCAGGGCTTCCACATTAGGGTACCCGCGGTCAGGCTGCGATCCACCTCCCAGCTGCATCTTCAATCAATAGTTGTGATAGGTCGCTGCCCCTCGGCGAAAGTGGTTCTCCAGAGAGCAACAAGTTCTCATTAGAAAGTGACAGGGGCGAGCTGCCTGGCAGGCAATGAGATTGGCCCAAAGAAGTAAAGAAGGGGTCAGGGCGTTTTTCCTCGTCAGGCCCCATTACATGACGGGCGGCCACGCGGTGAGCAGGGGTCCGCCTTTAATAGTTACTCCCTCTTCCAGGGGGGAGAATGGTGGGGGGGAGATGGATGTTAAGGATGGTGGGGGGGTATCCCCCCTCACTGTCTTGTTCTGACACCTCCACTGCTGGCGGGGGGGGCGCCACAAGGTCCCCGCCATTGCCGTCATGATGCAGCGCCTGTGATGCTGCGGGCACGCTGGGGTCCCGCCGGCTTTCCCGGGTCCGTGGCCCCGCATTTTGCCCCCGTTCCTCCCCATATAAGTGCAGGGGGTTCCTGGGCTGTTGTGGGGGCAGGATGAGGTGTGTGCTGCTCAGTTGTGCTGGGTAACCAGCGCCTCTGTGCCTCCGGTCAGCAGAGCCGCATTAAGAAGCCGCCATCTTCCATAGCGGTCGGCCACGCCCCTCTCAGAATTGCTTTAGTGTTCTGATCTGATCTCATTATAGAGATATAGCCTCATTATAGACGAGCAGGCGGTGGATTTAGCATGTGGCACTCCCTGTTCTGTGGCATTTGTTTTATTTTTTTCATTTGAAATTTTTATTTTGCAATACAAAATGTTACAGTAAACAATTTCCATCTGCTCTCATATGAGCTTATTTGCATTTGTTACATTCTTACAAAATTAGTAAATGAAGATATATTTGTAAATACATTTGTACAATTTGTACAATACATTTATCATAGAGATAACCAACAGTTCAGTAAAAGTTTTTGAATAAAGTGCATACTTCTGCATACTACTGAGAATGCGAGGTGCTATTGTAACAAACAGATAAACATAAACCCCATGGCTGTTTCTATGGGAGGGCAAGCAGAGCGATCGCCCTGAGTGCCAAGACCATTGGGGACACCTTTATCTCATCACTCCTGTTTTCTGTAAATGAGTCCTGGCCACTGTTAGTGGTGCAGCCCATCCCATACTACAATACTACAATACTACAATACTTGACCGCCAAGTGAGTACAGGGTACATACAAGGAATGCTTTTTGGCAAGGAGATACACCATGAGAGCTATAAACAATTACATACGCCATAGAAGTAACAGAGGATTACGGTACAGTACAGGTTTAATTCCTAAAGACTAACAGAATTAACAACAATGCAGAGCAGGATAGAGTTAAGGGCCTCTCACACTGGATTTATTAAGAGCAATAACGGCCAGAGGAAAAAAACTGTTTTTGTGCCTGGAGGTTTTGGTTGAATGAGCCATGAATCTGCGGCCAGAGGGTAGGAGCCTGAAGAAGGAATGTCCTGGGTGCGTCGAGTCTCCAGTTATTTTCTTAGCCCTAGAGGAGATTCTGCTCATGAATTGCTCCTCTAGAGAAGGTAAGGGGGATCCAATTATCCTCTCTGCAGTCCTGGTTATCCTTCTCAGCCTATGCTTGTCTTTGGCTGTGGCCCCGCCGTACCAGACTGTAAATGAAGTGGTCAGGATTGATCCTATGGCAGCGATGTAGAAAGTTTTAAAGATCTTTTTAGACATACCGTATCTTGTCAGCTGTCTTAGGAAGTATAGCCTCTGTTGGGCCTTCTTTAAGATGACGGTAGCTTGCTTGCCCCACTTCAAGTCCTGCGTGATCTGAGTGCCAAGAAATTTTGCACTGGCTACAATTTGACAATGACAATTACAATGACAGCCTCCTCATCGATCAAAACGGGATGGTGTGATTGGTAGGATCGCCTAAAGTCAATTATAAATTCCACTGTTTTCTGGGTATTCAGGATCAGGTTGTTTGCTTTGCTCCATGATTCAAGGGTTTCTACTTGAGCCCTATAGTTAGACTCATCGTTGTCACTGATGAGGCCTACTAAGGTGGTATCATCAGCGTATTTAATGATCTTGACCGATGGATCTGAGGAGATGAAGTCATTGGTGTAAAGTGAGAAGAGAAGAGGAGACAGAACACATCCCTGTGGTGCACCCATGTTTGTGATCCTGGACGTGGAAACAAAGGGATCCAGTTTGACTCTCTGGGACCTACCAGTCAGAAAGCTAAAAATCCAATCCGATAAGTTTGGTGGGATGCCCAAAGAGAGCAACTTCCCATGGAGTATTTGGGGGTCAATGGTGTTAAATGCTGATGAGAAGTCCACAAAAAGCATTCTGGCATATGACTTGGGTCGATTAACGTGATCTAATGTGAACTTGATCGCCAGATTGACCGCATCCTCTGCAGATCTGTTTGCTTTGTATGCAAACTGTAATGGATCCCAAAGAGAACCTGTAACCTCCTTGAGGAATGACATGACCAATCGTTCGAATATCTTCATGACCACTGGGGTCAGAGCAATGGGTCTGAAGTCATTCAGGACTGAAGCGGATGACGATTTTGGGACAGGAATAATAAGTGAGCTCTTCAGACAGTCGGGGACTATTCCACCCTCTAGTGAACTCTTAAAGATATCAGTTAGGACCGGAGCAATCTGTTCTGCGCATACCTTGAGGCATGTTGTTGAAATGCCATCAGGACCAGATGCCTTCCTGGAGTTGAGGGACATCAGAAGCTTCTTGATATCTGACACTTCAAAGTCCAGTTTGGACGGACTGTCTGGACGGGATGTGCTGCCTGCACATGGAAGAGGATTAGCAGGGTAACACCTTCAGACTTCTCTGTTTCGAATCGGCTCAGTTGGGCTCAGTCATGGGGAGGAGGCACTGCCTGCTGCTAAGGAAAATGTACAGCAAAATACCAGTATGGGACAGCAGCAGCACCATGGGATGTGTGGGGTGGGGAGCAGAATTTTCTCCCCTCTGCACTGAGCACTATTTTGCCTAAAAACTGCCCAGATAAACTCAATACCATATCAAAAAACAAAAGACAAATAAAGATGTTCAATGCCCACTCTGAAGGTGAGCAAGATTAGGTCTGGAGGATAGATGGAAATGAGATCTTGAGAAGCATGAATTGCTTCTCAAGGCGTCCGATAAATTACAAATTGCATTGGGTTTATCCAGTGTCCCCTCCATGGTGCAACAGAGATGTTCATTGCATACAATTCCTGTAATGTTGGCTATCATTTTGGCAGAAGAGCCAAGACTCCAGTATGGAACCCAAGAGCTGGTCCTAATTGCCAAACTGACCTGAAACCTGCAGGCTGCCAGGCTATTGCTGCTGAGGATGATGATAAATTTGGGTGTCTGTCCCCCTCCCCCAGGCTGGTTTGCCATGGGCCCAATTCAAACTAGGGCTCAAGCTATCACACAGCTTATATTGTGTCTGGGCCCCTCATAACCTATAATGTGATGGCTGGGCCCCTAGTCTAATTTCAGTATCTTTCATGGCCTGGATAAAAAGGTAAGCCTGGCTGCCTATAGGACATCCATACTGGTTATAGATGCCCTAGAGCAGTGGTCCTCAACCCTGTCCTCAAGGCCCACCAACATGTCATGTTTTTTGGATCTCCAAATAGCCAGCTCTATTGCTCTGCAGCTGCACTAATTACTCCACCTGTGCATCTTTGTGGAGATCTGCAAAACCTGGCCTGTTGGTGGGCCTTGAGGACAGGGTTGGGGACCACTGCCCTAGAGTGTTTGTTTCCAACATAGTCTAGATTTTGAGGTAGGCCTGGTTGCCTTGGGGCAAGAGACTCAGTTCAAACTAGGGGCCACACCATCACACATTGGTTATGAGGGGGGTCCAGACATTGCTGCTGTAGGGAGCCTGAAATTCCAGATGGCAGCCCAATAACTGTGAATTTCCAAACGCTCAATATAGTTCATCGGCTTGTCACCATGACATGTAGAATCATTCTTTTCACTGGAGCTGAAAATCCCGATGGTGGGAGGGACAACAAAGCCGTCTGTGGAGAAATAGTTCTTAGTGATGAATCAGGCATTTACAAGTCTTCCACCCTTGAACAACATGTTGGCAAACAACCTGAGCAGTCTGCTGGGGGTATATTACAACCAAAGATAAACTTTATAAGAAGTTTCTTTTATGTTTTCAGCCTGGAGAGCTTTCAAAGACCTTTTGTGGTCAAGCTCTTTCTGAGGGTGGAGTCCCCAGATCTGCCTCCCACCATTGCACAGTGAGTGTATCCCCGACAGGAGGGCTTTCTTTTTTGGGTCCCCCAAATTGCAATTTTTTTCCTGATTGTTCCAGCTGCTTAGTGACTTAACCAGTGTCTATGCAGCTAAATGTAACTGTCACACTGACAGGTTTACATAACAATCCAAAGTGCCACCTTTTGTGTATTGCATGGCCAATGTCTTGTATAGCGTCACACCCCAGGACCAGCTAACAAAGAACTCTAGTCACTGTAAATGGTATAGTCCAATTTACAAAGTTTACAAATGTTTACACTTTCTATTTCAGAAAAAATCTGACTCGTTACAATAAAATGAGGCATGTGCCGAGAGAGTGAGTGACGGCTTGCTGTGTAGTACGCATTGAAGTTTCCAGCATGTCTGCAGTTCACAGTTGTATGATGCATTTCTGTGCCTCGCAAATGTTATGGGCGACAAGACTGTCTATCTACCTAAGTTGTCTATAGGTAGCCATCCAGCAATACAGGGAAGGGTGGAACCTGTATTCTTGCTCTACCTAAGGCTCATGAAGAGGCTCATTAACTGTCATGGAAATACAAGAACCATCACTGGTGTGTGTGTGCTTGTGGGGGGGGGGGGGGGGGGTCTGTTGTTTTCTGATATGTACTAATGAATAGGTGATTGCCCAAGGGGGTAACCCATGGGACCTGGTGGAGCACAGCCCTCTTGAGCACAGCATGGCATCTGTTTAAATTGGGAGATGCTTACTGGCAATGAGCAGCCAGGCAATGGCTATGTAATAAGTGGGAGCAGTGCTCAAAGGAAAGCAGTGAGGGGAAGAGGAGGCAGAAAAAGGGGGAAGCAAGTTCATGGAGCTCAGGTCACATCTAAGGATAAGGAGGAACAGGCTGTCAAGGTTCAGGAGGTGTGGGGAGCAGGTGTCTGGCCACAACAGTTCAGCATGAACAACCAGAACGTCATGCAAAATACCCATCATGTTCCTGCAGGGAGAGGGAAAGGACTGTTGGACTGTTGCAGACAATTTTCAGACTAATTTGGCCAACTACAATTGACCAACAACACCGCTATACTCATTGGAACTAATTTTCTAAACAGAAATCTCACTTCGAATGCTCAATTAGGCAAAAATAAGTTCATTGTTTTTATACCTATCACTTCATTTGGTGTTTAAAGATGATTAGAGCCCAATGAAATTGCCCGTGCTTTAGAAATGGATCATCCACAAAATGGCCATGGAAATATAAACTTTACCTTCTGCCCACTTATTCAAAATAGTAAAATAGATTTATTTGAATTTCTGCTTTTAATATGGTCAGGCTGCCAGATCAAGACTGCCTTTGATAAATCAAAACGTACATACAAAACCGGGCCCCATAGTTTCAGTGTCATACTCCCCAAGTTCCCTGAGCTACTCTAGTACTGCGTGAAGTATTAGGGTGTCTATTCTCCTCATAGGTGTTTTTTTTATATTGGTTTCCTCATTCAGGTCAGCACCTCTCTCTTTCCTTCTCTTTCTCTCTTGGACTCACTTCTCAACAAAGGTTTCACCAGAACAAGATGATTCCTTGTCATTTTTCCTCCAAGCAATTGAGGTGGACCTAAAACAGATCAGGGTCCCCAATACGTGGGTTTTACTGGGGCTAAAATAAAATATGTTGGATTGTGTAATAGATTTGACTTTTATAATATGTCATTTTATTGCCACCTTTGTCCACTAAGACCTATAGACCTGAAGCTGGCCCTGACCAAAGCTCTACCCTCTCATGCCTGTTTACTACCCTTTTGACTAAATCTGACCTTCTGAAAAAAACAGCACTTATATAAACCTCCTAGGACAAAGTTAATATTTATGATTCTATAGGCTGAGAGCTGCCTATAGAATCAAATAAGGGCCTACTTATTGCTGCATGTGCTGAAGCTGCCAACTGTCTCTCTAAGCCTTGGCGACATTTCGGGGCACCCCCCCCCCCACAAGGGACTCCGCTTTCATGGATGACTGCACGTAAGGGTATATAATGTAATAATATAATGCACATCTAGGGGGTGCCCCCATCTTTACAGCCTTAGGCCCCACTTTCTCATAACCTATACTTATTTTTTAGCTAATAATGCATGGCGTTCCTCGTAAGACCTAAATCTTTTTTTTTTCTTTATTCAAATCAAACTATATAGGATTTAGATCCTCTCTTTGCTGCCTTGGGGTGAACCAAAGAAAAAGTTCATCACATTCAGAAGCAATGGAGGTTCCAAGGAACAGAGGAGTTTTACTGATGATGCTAATTGATTTCGTGTTAAAGTGGACCGTCACCCATGGGTGATCGGCCCGGGAATCTATAAGATTCCCGGGCCGATCACCCCCCTCACCGCGGGACATCCGAGATCGGGATGTCCCGCGGTGAGGGACCCCCCCCAAAACCCCAAAAGAACTCACCTGATCGGCGGCGGCAGCAGCCGCCGCCGCCTCCCGCGCACTCCTCTAGCCGTGCGCGCGCCCGCGCCGGCCGTTTGTGAATGGCCGGCGCGGGCGCGCGCACTGTCAGAGGGGCGCGCGGGAGGCGGCGGCGGACGCGCTGCCTTGTCCGCCGCTTGTCCGTGGGAGCGTGGTGAGGTGAGTTTGGGGGTTTCTGGGGGGTTTTACACAGCGGGGCACCCCTAATCGGGGTGCCCCACTGAAGTGGACCAAAACCCAGGATAGCCAGGATTGTCGGGATTTGAGATGGGATCTCCTCAATAGGATGCTAATCAGCAAAATAAGATGAGTAAAAATGTTCAAATCTCTTCCAACACTATCCATAACTTAGAAAAACTTTTGACTGGCATTAGGTTTTGTGCCTTTCCCAGGGTCTGATCTTATTTCCTCATGCACTGCTGCGATCAGTTGTTGTATTGTTTAGTATACCAACAAATCTGCAATTAACATTTAGTTACAAATGTGTCACTATGAAACATCATTTAAAGGTGTCCCAGGATCAGCAGAGTGAATTGTCTTGAAAGTAAATGCCTTGTATACAACAGGAGATCAATAATGCAGCTCTGTAATTGAGGGAGTCTTACTATTGATGTACAGGCCGTTACATTGATTGTATGCGTTTCCACAGTTTGTTTGGCTAGGATGGCTCAATCGCTTTCTATATATTCAGTGCTTGGTGTGTCATTGTACCCAGTAATAGTACAGTACTTAGTGTTATCAGATTGCCTCATTGTGTACTTTCCTGCTTTACATACAATTCTAAAGACAAGGAAATGACCATAACAGAGGGCCACAAACAGGACAGTTTGATCCAACATGCTGTACATATGAAAAACTGACTTTATAGGCATCGATGGAAACGTGACCTTACTTGCCCTGTATGTCCCAGATATCTTATGGCACTAAAATGTGCATTAAAAACTCATATTGCATCTGCCTAGTTTTTATTTGAAGTGTCCAGGCTGAGAAGATTTCTGCACAGCATAATAAATAAGGCCACCAGGATCCCCACCCTCCAAGTAATGTAAGGAATAGCTTCTCATGTCCCACAGATTTTACCTGCCAGTCCTTGTTCATCTTCACCTTGCTCTTATTTGTGCATTGCATGAGATATTTATAACCCGGGGTATAACTATAGAGGGCACAGGGGTTGCATCAATGCCATACGGTCAGGAAGGGCCCATCTTTGTGGCCCCTTCCCTTATTTATTAGAATTGTGCTGTCATTTGGCATCATGTACAGAAAAAAAGAACCATTTGTCTCAGCTGCTTCAGTGTTTAGTTGTCTAGTTGTATCCAACTGAGTAAGAATGACAGAAAAATGTTTACTGTATGAGCCATGATGGGGCAACATTTCATGTTTGCACCAGGGACCAGTCATATTTAGTTATGCCACTTGGACTTGAATTTATCCATAAAAAGTGTGTATGTTTGTGTGTGTGTCTTTGCTTCCCACAAAACAGTAGTCCCTTGTAATACACAGTTAAGGTGGACCAAAACCCAGCTCGTTCAACGCGGGAATCTATAAGATTTTCGTTCCGATTGATTCCCCCCCACCGGGGCATCCAAAATCCAGATGCCCCACTGTGTGAAACTCCAGAGGTTGCCCCATTCACTTTACCTCATTTCCCGGTCCCGCGGCGCATCTGAGAGCAGCGGCCGCATCCCACTATCCCTCTAGCAGGGTGCATGTCCACTCCAGGCATTTGTGAATTGCCGGACCGGGCACGCTCCCTGTTAGAGGGAAGCGGAGGATGCGGGCGTAAGGGCGCTCAGAGCTGATGCTCTTAGACGCGCCATGGGACCGGGAAGAGGTGAGCTGAGTCTTAGCGTCCTGGGGGGTTTCATGCAGCGGGGCACGCCGGATCAGACCGGATTCTGCACACACACCTCATTCAGTAGGATGTGCCAGATGTTTTCAAACCCTCAGCACCAAACTGACAATTTTTGGTGGAACACTTAAGGATTGATTCAGCTCTGGTTGAAAAATTGTGCTACTTTTTATGTTCCTTGTCTACCTTGGGGGTAATTCAGCACCAGGTGAAAAAAATGTTCTATTGACATCAGCTGTTGAATGAAGTGAATGGCAGTTTTTCTCTCCTAAAAAGTAGCACACTTTTTCAACCAGTCTTGAATCTGTTCCTAAGTGATCCACTATGACAGACAAAAAAAAATGGTCAGTTTGGTTCCTGAGGGTTTGGAAACATCTGGCACATCCTACTGAATGAGGTGTGTGTGCTAGAGATTTTGTCACCCTCTGTTGCCAGACCATTATCACTATTTTGCACTGTAAATGTTTAACTGTGATTTTTGAAGGACTGTTCATTGATTTCCAAGGAAAATGTATCGGTAGACATCTGTTCCTGCCCAGAAGACACCCAAACTGAAACAGTGCTTTAGGAGATTTTCAAATAAACAACTACTATGCACACTTCCCAGTAAAACCAGCCTGGACACAAGGTATGGGGGCTGGTAGACCAGGGTGCCTGGCCCTGAAGGCTACCAGCCTGCATAGCCCATATGGGCAACGGGCTCTTCTTCACCCCCCTAGGCTTTGGCAATGCAGGTAATGGGGCCGGGGTATAATGGCAAGTCATTCACTCTCTGGCAGGTGACTTGCCAGCCCCTCCTGCCCTGTGAACTGGTATTGGGGTCTCAAGGACCCCTTACCAGTTCAAGAGCGAGAGAGTAAATCTGACAATGAGGGTACTAACTTTACGTAGGAAGCTCTGGGGGATCACCACTGGGAGCACCTGTAAAAGGTATAGCAATCGAGGCAGTAAGTTCATCTTGATGGCATTGCATCTGCCACCTTCAGCTTTTATAATGGCTGTGTGAGACAATGTCATCTCGCTCCTGGTATAAAAGGCCTCTTGGTGCTGACAGAAGGTGCCATACAGGGCAGGTAACTGGCTCTGCCCCGCTGAAGACCCCGGGGGGCTAATGCCCCATGAGGGAAGGAGAGAACCCTCTGACTGTCCCACTGAAATCAGTTTACCAGCGCATGAAGAACTTATTATGGAATAGGTTCATTTGTCAAGTTTGAGTTGGGGGGGGGGGGGGGGGGGGTTGCGGAAGGAAGTGCGTATTATTGCGCATGTTTCTGCCATAGCCTGGATGTGCGTCTTCTTTAGTTTCTGCGCTGCCTGTAAGTGAAAACCTAATTTCTAGATTAAATCATTTCACCCCTATGTGTTCAGCTGTATAGGTGACTTGAATGTCAAATGCATACTGTGTTCCTTTATAAAAGCATACAACTGTGATGCAATAAAAGATGAATGGTAAGCGCAACTAATAATTAATAATAATTGCATGCTTGTAACAAATCGCTTCTGTGTCACTAAGTGTACCTTAAAGAAATAAAAATAGCCCTACTTTCAGTAGTATTTTGACTTAGCAATGGTTTGAAGGAAAAGCTGATTCATTGGAGTGCATACTGTGAAGGGCAGCCTATCGAAATGGCTGACTGACTGAGCGCTTTCCATTGCAAGCACATAGCTGCAGGGAACGTGCTAAGAATTTTAATGTTTAACTGAGTCACATGAAATCCAAGTGACTGTTCCTATATAAAACAGAGGAACTTTTACACATGGATACCTTTCCTAAGATGAATGTAGAGTTCAGCCCTGCTGTGAAAAATGATTGCACTGATATTTATCTCTGCCTGCTGACCAATAGGCTCCTGGGAACTGGAATGGCTTGAAGATTATTAACTGTGCTATGAATACAAATGTGTAGATAAGGCTTCATACTAACATTCTTTTGTAGAAGGCAGACCCTGCTGCTTGATGGCACAGGGCTCTGCGTTACATACACTTTTGTTTTAGTGCAAGTTCCAATACAAGGTCATGTAGAATGTTTTAAAAAGGGGGCACAAGTGGATACATTATATTCCAGGCTTCACTATTTTTTCTTAGCGCCCTTAATACCTCTATAGTTGCCTTTCCAATAGTCCTCTACGCAGGCCATGCATGGGAGACTCAGAGGCTGATTTATTAATAGCGCCAGGTAGCGACAGTTGAGCGACTGTAGCAGTATTTTCACAGCACTCGCTAGTAGTCGCTGTGCTTGGCCGTTGTTCGGTTGTTGATAGCGACTCAGTCGGTGTGCAGTAATGTTGAATACAAGGTGATGAGTCGCTATTTGACAGGTTCCGCGCTGTATGGGAGCGCATGACAGCGAATGGCCATAGCGACCGGCTCCCACCATATTCATTAACAAATCACGCTCCAAAAATTCTCGCGCTGTGAAATGCATGTTTAAACCCCAGTGCGCTGGCGGCGATGGGTTAAAAGTAGTTTTTTAACCCCCAAACAACCATATTTTGGGAAACCAAAAAAAACAAGTTTATAAAAACATTTTGGAATATGAATACATTAATATCAGACTTGTAATATCAATTCTGCACAAATTTTTTTTTTTTCTTACCTTAAAAAAAATATCTAACATGGCAGAAGTGGTAACAGAAATGTTCACATTAAAAAAAAAAAAAAAAAAAATATTAACAATTAATTATTAATATTTAAAGATTGTTCCATTGAAATGCATTGGAGAGCGCCAGGTAGCGAGAGGTCATACCTGGCACTGTTCAAGGTCGCTCGCTGGTGCTGTGGGCTGAGGCTGGAATAATGATTCGCTATCTGGCGCTCTCTCAGTCGCTAAGCAGGATCGGCTTGATAAATGTGTGATTGTGGTGGGGAGCCGGCGTTCTCATGGCGGTGACCGTCATTACCGTTCGCTCACCAGTCGCTACCTGGCGCTATCCCTTGTTAAATAAGGGCCTCAGTTTGTCTGGTGCTGCCAATCCAGGGAAACAGGGCAGCAGCTTGCAGGACTCTGTGGTGCTCGAGACTGCGGGCTGGCAGGTAAGTGCCTTTTGTTTTTTTCCTTATGACCTGGACTATTCCATATGCACACAAACCATGAATTCGATATGGAGTCTGATGAATAATGCCATCCAAAGGACCACACTTTCCTTAGTGTTAAAGGGAAACAAACACTTTTATACCAGGCCCTAGAGTCTAAAAGACTCCAGTGCCAGGTGAAAGGCCTTACCCAAGGGAAATTCTTATTCAGGATGTCCGCATTGTGAAACCCCTGGGGGTCTCCACCATTGCTGAGATCCCACAATGCTGCTGGTTGCATCTCAAGCATCCTTTCGACTTAAGCGTGCTTCTGTGCCCACAGATGCTGATGGCTGATGCTGCACACATAGATGGAATGGATTGGTCAGCAGCTAAGCTCAATTCAGCTTTATTAAGGTAATTGAAGGAGGGCACCTTCATGTGCCATGGGTTTGCCAGGTAGGTCAGCAAAACTTGCAAACCTTGATGATATACACATCATGGCCCACAGGGTCACTTCAGATTATTAGAGCAGGGCCAGATTATAGGCAAGGCTCGAGGGGCTTGATATAGTCAGAGGCAGAGGAGTAGCTAGGCTTTCTGGCACCCGGGGCAAAGATTCAAAATCTCACCCCTATCTGTTCTCAGGCCCCCCTTTGGCACTCCCCTGACCTGCTGTACCCGGGGCAAGTGCCCCCCCTGCCCCTGGTCCACCACTAATACCAGAAATGTAGGAAATTCTTGCAGTAGCATAGTTTACACAAGGCGATAGTTAAAACAGCCAATATTCACAGGCTATGGCAAGATGACACCCAGCGTTATAACATAGGTTCACTTTGGGAGAGAGATAAAACAGATAACTGTGATGCCCCATCTAACAGCTGTGCCCCCTGTGTAAGCAGAAGTACTGTTCCCAGAGGGGCAAACTGCCCTGACAGAGCATAATTAATGAAAGATAGCCCCAGAATGACTTCTTGTGAAATGCACACAGGCTGTCCCTTGATTGAAATCCCAAAATGGCTAAATAAATGTCACACTGAAGAGCTGGCCTTCCAAGCATCCACCTTTTTTGGACACCATACATAGGCCAAGCTCTTCCACTGCAAGAGCTGGGCCACTTTGAAGCATTTGTGGACCTTATACAGCCAAATTATTAGGGTCCCTTTTTCCTGCACCTATTTCTAGACACAATCCCTGTGCAGAGGTATATAAACTTCCAGCATTGAACTGCTCCATATAGTGTCCAAACGCCTGGTGGGTGAAGCTGTTTTAGGTTAAAAAATGGTTTCCATTTAGAACAGGAGAGTAGCGAGTTGTATCTAGACCACACAGCATTTTCCAGGCATCAGCGGCAGGTGTTTCTTTGTATCCAATACCCCACAGGGGAAATTTACAGGGATGGAATAATCCTTGATGAGCACTTCCTGTTTAATCAAAACACAAGATACTGTGTGGGAATAATCAGCAAAATAAATGAAAAGCACCAGCAGCACATATTTATCTACAACTTGTCATGCAAAATTAAGTGAAAAAGTAGAAACCTGAATATTTTTCCTATACACCGGGACTAAACAAATGGCTTTTCACTGTGTGAATAATTTAGCAGTGACATCTGGCAGTTACATACTGTAGTCTTTAAAAAAAAAGATCTGGCAGAGATGACCAAATCTGATGTTTAATGGACTTGTATATCCAATATTTAGTTCATATTGATATTGTGATATTGATTATTCCAGCCACTGTGCAATGGCAGTAGAGAAAATAAGCAAAAACATTTTCATGAGACCTACCTGGCTACCTTATACCTATAGCCAATCCTAAGGAGTGATATACAGGCAGTGATAGGTGTACCCAATGGTGGACTGGGGATAAAAAACAGGCCAGGATTTTCCCGGCCCTGGCCAGCCCATGACATTCCCACATCATTCCCCCAGTCTTTCTGGACAGTGATGATGCAATAGTGATATCAATACTGCCGAAGCAGTTGGTCCAGCCCTAGAATATAAAAGGCCAGCAGATCAAATAACCGATTCGGGACACTCAAGAACTCTTGTGAACCCCCTGCAATCTCACTCACCTTTCCGATGATCATACACCATACTTTGCCTGAGGCACGCTCCCAGAGCAGGGATGTCCCAAATTGGGATGCCCCAGGAAAGTGGACCAAAACTCAGGATGGGCAGAATCCCATGTTTTGGTCCACCTTAATATTGTGAAGCCTAGGGTGGGGTGGAGAGGTGAACTTTTGAGAAAGATGTTTGTATGCTTTAAAACACTTTTGAGTAATTCTAATAAAATGAGATTTAAAGAGGACTGGAACCTATAAAGTGCTAGAGGGTGAGCCTGTGTTCTATGATGTAGGCCTCCCCTTTGCAGTTAAACCCCACCTCTCTCCAGCATTTTAATGCCTGCAAAAAAACAGTTCCCCTCTGATAAGAGGACACGGGACATCCCGTAGTCTGTAAGCCACAAGTGCAGAAACTAGCATTCTTCCATCCAATTTAATTCGATTCAATGCCACAATATATTTTATCAGAAAATATTGTAATTTACTGCTATCATATTGTGGGAGGTGAGCTCAAAGTCACTGCCTTGACTGGTTTGGATTATGTCACAGCTGCTGGACTGAAATAGATGGGTAGAGAGGAGCATGCTGCCCATAGGGAGACCCGGGACAATGCCCGGTCGGGCTGCTGCTTTTAACATTCTTGTCCTCCTAGAGTTCCGCCAGCCCTGGCCTTTGGCTCAGAACATTTCCAGGCTGATTTTTGGCTGCAGTCTGCCACTATGGGATTTTGGTCCTTTCCCCTGGGGCACCCCGATCGGGGATGCCCGCTGTATGAAACCCCCCAGATCACAGAAATCAACTCACCTTTTCCCGATCCTATGGCCCATGTGTGGCGGCTCGTCCAATCAGCGTGCTTGGATCCGCTGACGTCACATCGTCTAAGGCTTTGTCTAAGGTCAGCGGCTCTGAGCACACTGACGGACGCATCCTCTGCTACCCTCTAACAGGGTGCGTGCCCGTGCCAGCCATTCACAAATGCCTGACGCGGCCACGCGCCCTGATAGAGGGATATCGGGGATGAGGCCGCGGCTCACGCATGCGCCGTTGGACTGGGAAAGAAGGTAAGTGTATGGACAACCTGGGGGGATTCACACAGTGGAGCATCCTGGTTTTGGATGCCGAGGGGGGAGGGAATCGATCTGCCGATCGCCGTGGGTTTTGGTCCACTTTAATGGATTTATGTAACATCTTACATATTACAGAGTCGCCACCAAGGAAGTGAGGAAAACTTCCACCATGAAGATTCTCCCCGGCTCCTGTGTTCTGCTTCTGAGATCCTGTTTACTGTCTGAGTTCCTGTGTTTGGCTCCAAGGTGCCATGTTTCAGATGAAATGAAATACTCATTATCTATATAGACATCCTTAAATAACCTAGTGTTAATTAATGTTACAATAACTATATATATATATATATATATATATATATATATATATATATATATATATCAGCTCAATTTTCTTTTAAATATTTTTACAAAACTTTTACTTTGTTGAGCTGCAATTAGGTTGTTAGAGTAATAAGGTGCAGCGAGGGAATTGTGGCGCTAATAACAGGAGTGACTCACATAGGGCGAGTCTAGCATGCTGAAGGTCTTCTTAAAGGGACATTGGACTCTAATTAGTTGAGTTATTACTCCAGAGGCATGTTTCAAAGTATTACATTTCAGAAGAAACAATATGAATACACAAGGTTTGGTGACATATACAGAGGGAAAATGATAGATCTAAGTAATGGTAAGGTAACAATGAAATGACAGCATTGACCTTCTCTAAAATAGACACGGTGTTCCTGACACCTTCAAAGAGAAAAAAAGGAGGAGGGCCACATGCATATACGCTCAGGCGGAGAGCAAATGATTCCGCATGTGCCTAGGTGCATGATTCATGGGTTCATGCGCACGCCGGTGCACTTGTGAATTGCACCAAATGGCAAGCGCACGGGAGAAGCGCAATTTGCGTCTTCTTGTGCCAATTTGCACTTTCCGCAAGGAAAATCTGCTGTTTTAAAGTGCAAATTGCCTGCCCCATGCGCGTTTGGCTGGCTAAAGGCTTAACTGCTCCCGATGGTCCCCCATGTTTCTCACCTTTCCTTTACTGTTTCTCCATTGTGACTTGATCTCTCCAGCTTCTGTGTTTTGTGCGAAGCTCTATTCGCCATTTCTAAGTGTATTCTCTGGAGAACCTGTGTTTTTTTGGGTGTGTTTTTGGCCTATATCCTGATTCCAGTTAACCCTTAATGTTTTTGTGCCCCGTGTTTTGTCCTAGATGTTATCTTTAACCCCCCCCCCCCCCCCCCCCCCCGTTTTCATATCAGTGCTTAATAATCTGGCTCTAATTTTTTTATTGTTTTTGCATTTGCTTAAACATGTTTTTTGACAACTTTTTATCATTATTTTTTCAAACAAAAAATAAGGGTTCGATCCCTAAAAAGAACTTGCAACTGACACTTTCATTGTTGTAAAAATGGCACTAGCAGAAAATTTCAGCAGCAAATGCGCTAGTGCGCAAATTGATGTAAATACAAATGCGCGTGCCATTTTGACGACCATATCAGGAGGAAGTCTGATCACACTTGTGCTCCAAATAGTGTGCACAAAGTCACTGGTGCACAACCATGAATTGACACTTATATGTGGTTTGGGCAGTTTTCTTTTTTAAGAAATCTTGACAAACCACTTCAGAAAAATTTGTTTTTTCTACTTCAGAGAACAAATGGTGCATTCATTTTTGGTATTTTATATTTTATGGGTCAAAACCCATGCTGTTGGCTTTAGTAATTTAAGCAGAATATATGAACTTATTTATGAATATAACTGAACCTAATGATACGTCTAGCACTTTAAAGTTTTACATTTAATACATTTCAAGATCTCTTAAATGTTTTCCATAAAACCTACCAACACCCATTATCTATAAAATTGGGGCTGATTGCAATGCACTTAACCCCGAAGGGACATCCCAATTGCTGATGCGCCCCTTGCAAACCTTGTTTTCTACTGCCCGCTCATTGCCCTTTTGGTGAAACCTGCCTCACATTTGCCACTGGAAGTCACATGGTTTGGCCTTCTCTTCTGGGTTTCTGAATGCTGGAAGGACTTCAGACCTTAAGCCTGATTCCAAGCCTCTCACGAATGCATTCCCGTATGCGGGAGTGGTGTGAAATCTCAGTTTTAGCCATCTTTAGCCCTTGTGCTATTCAGTATTGTCAACAAGTTTGCTGTTTTCTGGGACTTTTCAGTTTGCATACGCCAAAATGAGTATTCAACTGATTAATACATGTATTATCAAGTTTATGTGTTCTCGCTTTCATAACCACACGGATTTTGCCTGCGCTTGCACATTATTCTGAGCTCTGATTTTTCCTTTTGCTGGGCATATAAAAACAGTTGTCAGTCCAGTCTTACGCCCTCTTTTTGCTTGTGGGATTGTTGGCGGACTCTAGGCCGACATGTGCGATGGATGAGTTCCTGGCAGAGTACGACCATCGGCATTGCAGTGGGTTGCTCACCCTGTTCCAGCCAGAGCTTACGCACACCCGCCGTCATCTGGAATTTGATCGGATGTCTAATCAACATGTATTTGAATTGACTCAACTGAACCGCCTTTCTCTCGAGTAGTTTTTTTAGGAGATACGGCCATGGTTGACCCCTGCCACAAGAAAGGGGCATGTGATTCATGGCATGACCAAATTGTTAGGCTGCCTTCAATTTTTAGTGAATGGCTTCTTCGCTAAGTCCCAGCCTTCGCTAAGTCCTGCCTTGACTAACTTTCTTGATAGCATGGTTGCCCCGCAGGAGAAATACAGCTGTTTTCCTGGCAGCTTGACAGCCTGGAACCTGGTAAGGGTGGGTTATTTCAACATAGCCCAAATATGCCCAACATCATGGACACGATCGACTGAGGTGGTGCAGGAGTATATGTATAGGTATGTTTAGGGGCTCATTGGTCATCCTGCTCCTTCTTGCCAAGTAGCCTATGTTTTGCCTAGCATTTGTTCCGCTCCCCTAAACTAGCTAATCCTTTTTGCTCATTGGGCACGCTGATCCCTGTGTCCAAGTTGCCCATGTATCTGCTTGGTCTTTGCCTACTACCGTAATGTTGCTAGTGTAATAACCTTTGTCTGTCATCATTTTCTTACAGAAACCTAAAGATGGGACATTCATTCAATGTCCAGTGCGTGGTGGGTGTTTTGGTTGGCTTTCCAGGCTCCACCATGATGCCTTCATCTTAAAGTTATACTAAAGGAAAGTCCGATTGTTGCCCCATTGTCTCGGACTACACGTTGCATTGGACTTTGTGGACTTTGATGAGTCTGTGGACCCTGACTGGTTTTTTCCTGCCCATGGTCCGGGGGGGGGGGGGGGGGGGAGGGGTGGAGGTGGGAGGCACTGTTGGTTCCTGGACAGGGTGTCCTCGTCGGTTTTTTGGAATGCTGCTGAACCTGGGCCATCCGCTGGATATTGTCAAGGATTGGTGGTGTAAAACATAAAGGTAAACCATAGTGTTTGTTTACGGCCACAGTCAAACAAAGCAAATACCTTTATTTTACCATTTAATACCATTTTATTAGCCCGAGCCTACACATCCTCCATGTCCCTTTCCATCGGGCTTGGAGCTGGTCGGGCTAGGGGCTGGTCCAGGTGTTAGTTGAGCTTCCAGTGTAGGACGTGGAGCCAGGGGTGGCTGGAGGCCCAGTGGGTTCCAGAGGTGGAGGAAGAGCTGGTGGCTGGGTGGGTGCTACAAAGCAAGGGAGAAACAATCTAAGCTAAACACATTCCTTAGCTGCACTCCTTAAACTACTTAACATGGTGTACAACTTGGCACCACAGCGACGTGTGTCGACCACACATTTGCAACCAATATCAAGGGCTGTTCTGGATTGCAATTGTAGGTAAACACATCTGTAAGCTTGCTTAGCAAACATGTGTGTCACAGTAAAACACTCACTGTTGGTGCTTGTGTCTGGCCACTCAATGTTTGTGCCAAATGTTTGTGGTTTGTGGCCTCCCCCCTCCCAAATTAAGTATTGTGGAGCCAACACTTACCACTAGTGGGCATGTGCCGCTGATCCCTGTTGATGGTGCCTGACACCCCCTGGTAGGTGTCAGGGTGCAGCAGTGTGAATTCAAGGGTCTTGGGCAACCTGCCAGTTTGTAAGCTAAAACCAAACACAAATGGATGAGCACATGGTCAAATGTGTAAACAATAAACACCCCTCTTGGCCCTCCAAACTTATACCTCAGTCCATCTCTGGTTTATTTTTTTTCAGACCACTGACTTTAAGTCAGCATCCTTGGGCTCCAGTGACCCGCCGGGCAATCTGGTGCCAGATCTCATCACGCATGGCTTTGGGTGTAGTGTGGGACCACTGCTCAGCCGTGACTCTGCTGCTTCGTCCTGGGCTCTACCGTCAGCTCCGCAGAAGGCTCCGTATTGGGGCCCACACTGGGATCCGATGTGCAAAGCAGAAAGCAGCGACCTGAGCGCGGTTGTGTGTGGCATGAGCATTGGGTGTGGCTCTCCCGCTGCTGCTGGGCCACACTGCTGCGGGTCACCCGCTCAGAGTGTACTGTGGCTGGCAGCAGGGAAGTGTCTGCGGGCCAAGCAGTGGTGCCTTTTGCTGGGGCAGTGTCTTGTTTGGGTGCTGTGTTTCCTTCTGCCATGCCTGGCTTCTGGGGTCTGGGGGCAGTGGTGGCAGGGAGGTCAAGGCATCCTCCTGCTGTCAGTAAGCACTGGCATCAAAGTATAGGTGTCAGGTGTGTGCTATTATACACAAGTGGGTGGGTAATTGGCTTCAATTAAGACTTTTTTAACAGATGAGCACAGGCATTTGCAACCTAGAGGATACAACATCATGGGTGTATGCACGTCGGCCAGCACAACACTTCCAGGATACCCTGGGGCGCATCGGCGCAGGGGTGCGTCACGCTGCTGGACCAAGGTGGAAGAAACACTCCATGGCACCTCTCTGTTTACTGACAAACAGGAGTAAATTATGCTGGTAAGTACCAATGCTATGCCATGCTTCGCCTGGCACTAGGCAAATGGGCGGACACATGACCGAGTGTCTGCTGGAGCGAAGTGAGCGCCTGCACATTCATACCAAAGGCATGAATGACGAAGTAAACACTGGCTTCATTTTCATGAACATTGCTGATTTTGAATTTGCATTATGCATATGTAAGCCAGGAGAATGGATCGCTGACAGCCCACAGCCTGGGAAAAAGAGATTTTCAGTGACACTTTAGGATAACATTCTGGAATATGCAGACTGTATAATGACTTAAAAGTTCCTGTCCGGGCAGAAATAATAAATAACAGATACTCCCCTACAGTCCCACGCAGCTGATTCGCCCAATATCGGTAGTTTAAAACTTACTGGCAGAAGCAGATTTTAAATCATGCCCAAAAGTACACCCGAAGCTAAACTTGCTTCACCAAATAATTAGTATGACCTCCCTGACCAGTCATGTTGCAATTTACTGAGCTCCTCAGAACAACACAAATGTAACTACAATAACTTTTCCACTAATGAATAGGTGTGCTGGCTATGTTTGGGCATGTAGTAATTATTATATGATGATACAATATTTACATTTTTTAAACATATCCAAATCCAAAATATAATAATAAACCTATATAGTTCTGCATATCAACAATAACATTAACATTATTTTCAGTTTATAGCTTATATATTGAGGGTGATATACATTTCACTCTCCTAGCTATCCATAGCCTTAAGTCATATTTCGCCTTATAACCCCCCCTTGGGTGCCCATCTTCATGGACCCTCGGGTAGCTGGTAGCCAGAAAAGCTAATAAAAAAAAAAGAAAAGACAGAAGGAAGAGAAAAGAAGAAAAAAAAATCTAATGTCTTGTTTTAAAACCTCACCTATTAGACGTTCCACCACCTCCATGCACCTTTTTGGGCATTCCCACCAAATATGTTCAAATGTGCTTCTTATTTGCTCACACCTCCAACAAGTCTCAGGAGATGTTCCTTGGGGCCCTGACTAAAGCATGCTTTTTCTACGGTGGTCAATGCCCCCCATGAGCCTATTACAGAAAACCTCTGATCTGCAGATATTCCCACCAATTAATGTTCTGGACCTCAATCTCATTCACTTCTGAAAAAGTTAGCCATGAGTTCTCCTCCATGAAATGCATTAGGCGTAGGGTTTATTTCTCGTCCTCCCCTGTAAAAAGTTATTCACTTATCCTGAGCTGAATTCCAAGCTATTTTTCAATAGGGTCAGTGTGCCTGGGATACATATGTTTCTACCCTCCTTACCCAAAGCCCTAAGATAAGCAATTGTTCCATCCAAAGTAGGGTGATACTCGTCCAGTGACTTGTTCCATCGTTTCCTGCCATAAGATTGCATTTTCGATTTTAACCCAGTGTTCCTCCTTTCCTTTAGTATGCCATTCTATTAATCGCTAGATAATATTGGCTTTATAATAAAGTGCCAGATCTGGCACACTAAGTCCTCCGTTTCCAGAGTCCATGGATAATTTTTGAAACCTTATTTGAGGGTTCTTATGCCATCAAATATATTGGGATATTATTCCATTGACATTCTTAAAAAAACTCTTCAGGAAAAATATTGGGAGGGTCTGGATCATGTATAACATCCTGGGAAACACATTTTACTTAATTACTGAAATTCTACCAAACCACGCGGTTTTAAGTTTGTTCCATTTGATAATGTCTCTTTTAATCTGTGCATACAGTGGGACATAATTCAGTTCAAACAATTGTGGTGGTTCCTTGGAAATCAGGAACCCTAAATACTTGTAGTATATACTAAATAATGTAGTTGGACTGCCAATCAAAAGCAAAGTTTTGTTTACATTGGTGTAGCGTTGCTGCATTCAGTGATATATTTAGAGACGCAGATTTATTATAATTTATATCTAAGTTTGAAATTGTTTTACATTTTTTGAAGAGCTTTGAAGCTCTTCTAGATTTGGAAGCTAGGTGGGTGGTTGCGTAATATAAAAAAGCATATCGTTTGCAAAAGCAGAGTATTTAAACTCCTTCTTACCCACTTTCACACCATGGATATCTGGATGTTCATAGACGTATCCGCAGAAAGGGATCCAATGACAAAATAAAGATCAATGGTGACAGGGAACATCCCTGTCACGTGCCATTGGTTAAGCCAAATCTTTCTGATCTCTCACCTGAAACATTGATGCTTGTTAAAGTGGACCAACACCCAGGATTTTGACTATCCTGGGTATTGGTCCACTTCCGCGGGACACCCCGATCGTGGGTGCCCCGCTGTGTGAAACCCCCCAGAAATCCCCGAAAACTCACCTGACCCCGCTCCCACGTGACTCGCTCGTCCAATCGCCGCCGACGGACAAGCTGAGCGCGGGCCGCCGCCGCCTCCCGCGCATCCCTCTTACAGGGAGCGCGCCTGCGCCGGGCATTCACAAACGGCCAGCGCGGGTGCGGGCCCTGCTAGAGGGACGCGCGGGAGGCGGCGGCCCACGCATGCGCCGCTGGAACGAGAATCAGGTAGGATTTTCGGGGATCTGGGGGGGTTTCACACAGCGGGGCACCCCGATCAGTCAGGGAGCTGATCGGTCCGGGAATCTTATAGATTCCCGGGGCGATCAGGGGAGGGTGTTGGTCCACTTTAAAGGCTTAGAATATAAGGCCATTATTTTATTCAGCTTTTATGTACTCATGCGAAAGCTGTCAATCGGCACCCGCAAACTGCACATAAGCCACCAAGCACAGCCGCTGGCCAAAGTCCCTGCTGATACTCTCTTCTTAGGGTGTAGAACTAGAAATGAATATTTTCACTTATTTTCACTTCACAAATCGCCCTGGCACACTGTTTTTTCGCTGTCCCTCTCTGTAGGATTACAGGTGATCATAGACATCAATGACATCATTGCCACACACAGCAGTGGCAATGAATGGAGGAGGCGGAGCTTTACAGCTAAAACAGGTGCCATTATATGGAATTAGAGTGAGGAGCAAGCAGTAAAAATAGGCAAAAGTAATTCAAAATGTGGGGTTTGGTCCGCTTTAATCTGGCCCTGACAACATGTATTGATTGAAACCTTTTATCATCATTACTTTAAATCATTGTCTGCTGGCCTTTAGGAGAGGTATTGAGGATATTCTTCAACAGGTTGCTGTCATATCATGAGTAACCTTCTTGGAAGGCTCTAAAGGGCCCCTTTTCTTTATGTTGCAAAGTTAGAGGGAGAAATGGAAAAAGCATGATTAGAATTTGGATGATTTGAAAGATACTATAGATCACTGGGCCTGCAGACCGTTCATACATAGTATCCGTACCGGACTGAGCAAAGATTACTGTTCAAGCGTGTCCAAATTAATAGAGTTCCTCATACATCTTGAAGCCCAACCATACATGTATGGGTTTTGAACGCAGCCTAATCCTGTAACCCTCTGGTGCTCTACCCCACCATCTATAACTCACTGGTTCAGAAGATTAACAAAAATATGGGCATGAAGGAGCTTACCATCTCTACCAAGCACTTAAACCAAACCAACAACCTTACAAACTGTGCTCATATGCACCCCCCCCAATTCAGATTGCTGCACATAAAAGCTAATTTACCTTTTTCTATCTCTTGCTGTGGTCAATTTTAAAAACAAAATGGCATCTCCTGGAGCTGCTGGGTTTCCTGTAACTGTGCATTGTCAATTATGTCAGTTGAATCCAGGCAGCAGCCTGGCTGGTATGATAGGAGAGGGTGCTCTAAAATGGCAACTACCAATAGAAAATCAGTGAGGCTGTGTTTTAGCTTTGAGTGGACACAGGAGTGAAGTGCTGACAATACTTTAGTGTCATGCATGTAGATGGGGCAAGTGGGTTTTGGGGACTTTTCTTTTCCAAATATGCAAGGCTGTTGGTCCGGTTTAACTTTGCCTACTCCCCAGCTTTCTTACCCAAGCAAGAGCCAAGTGTTGTATCTCCAACTCTCCCTTGTCCCATTCTAGATGGTGGTGCTAGTGGTCCGATATAGAATTGCAATGTTTTCCAAGCCTCTTCATTTTTTTCCACCTCCTACAAACATGAAATCCGCCATATGTTACCATCTACAAATGTGATCTGCAAATCATATTTTAGCAGTTTTGGGGTATGTTTGTACTTAAGAACTGTTCTTCTCTAATAATAATTTGTGCTAAAACTGGACCTGTTTCAATGTTTAGACTCTTTTGGTCTGGGTCTACTGAATAAATATATTCACTTTAATAACTCATCTCCAGACACAGCTTACCTTGCATATGTAGGACAGGGCAGAATACAGTGCCCCCTCTAAGCCAGGCCAGTGATCAGCATGTGTATTTCTGGCTGCGAAACATGAATAAGCCACACACACTGTAACATTTTTAAATCTACATTTCGAAATATAGTCCAAAATTAACAGAAAACAGCAGCGAGACCTTTTTTCTCACAAATTGATTTTTTTACTACCATGAAATTTTTGTGAATCGAGGCCATTGGGTCCTTAGATTTTGTGGACTAGTGACCCTTGCAACTCATTGGAAATTTCTTTATACAGAGATTGGCTGGGGTATTTTTGTTGAAGAGCCCCTGTTTCTTTAAATAAATATAATATAAGTACATTTTCAGGCCCCCCAAAAATAAAAAATATTCACCTTTTCTCCCGCACAGACCGTCGCTCCTAGTTCGTGGCTGCAGGCTTCATCCAGGTCCCTCAACACCCGGCATCATGCCTAGCGCCACTCTCTCGTGTCGCTCTCAGTTACGGTGAACTGCCACGCCCCCTCCATTGCAGTGAATGTAGGGAGACGTGGTAGCTCACCATGGCTGAAAATGTACTTTATTACCAGATTGTGGCATCAAATTATCCCTTGTTGCCTAGATTTGCTTTTGATGATTTTCTGAGCCTGTGAACATACTGATAATGACTTTATTGTGCAGCCAGCTTGTTCTTACTGTGCTAAGCACAATATGACTAAGAATTCCATATATATAGTAAATAAGTGGTGGAAACTGATTACTGAAGCACCTGGTGGCGGTGGAGGCCATGATCCTGTGTAGGAACAAAACCTGGGAGTCAAGTCAAAATCCCTGGTTTTATTCCGCTTTAAGAGCTCTAGTCAGGGTTCTCAAACATTCCTTTATGAAGTAGCACTTGCCATATTGTAATCTCCAGTACCACCTGTATGGGGCAAATGGGTTGTAAGTCATCTAATCCAATGTTAGAAATACACAAAACAACAATTGTTTCCTTCAATTTTTGGAAAAGTTATGTACAAATCCGGCTAGGGTAAAGTATAAGGTTGGGATATCGGTCAGTATGCAGCCTTGCCAAGTACCACCGACTTTATTGTGCAGCCTCATTAATTGACACCCACAGTTTATTGACATGAGGCAGACAAGCTTCTCTCCAAATCAGGTGTAAAATAATTGCGGCCTGGTGTAGAAATGACATAGGAAAATGCAGAAAAATACGTTTTTTTCCTATCACATTTATTCAAGTTGAACGTGCAACAATAGTTGGATCTTGACCTCAGGCCCATGACACCAACGTCGCCATCAGAGAAGGAAAGCCAGGACTACACTATGGGATCTGAGTAGGGGTGCCATCTGGCTGTTTTTTATTTTATTTACTGGCCACTGGCCTGGTGGTGCTGGTATTTGTTTTTTTTTACTGGAAATTGAAATTGCAGGTATACTTTTCCCATCCTCCATTACTAGAAAAAAAAACAATTACCGGCACCACCATGCCAGTATAAAATACTGGCAAGGTGGCAACCCTAGGTTCGAGGGCCCAGTCGTAAAGTGATGGCCAGGTCCCAGCCAAGCAGCCCTAATGGCAGCCCTGCCCTGATCTTTGCTGATGAATAATGAGGTAATCTTCCCCTTGCCTTGAGATCCATATCCACATATAGTTTATGGGCGAGCCAAACTCTATACGGCCTATAGTCTGTCTGGTCCCCCATAACCTATACACCCCCTGTAATTACATCCTGCTTCCAAACAAGTGTGGTCAGAAACCTGGTACAGTTCTAGGCATGTACCATAGCCCCTACATGCCTTCACCCTGAAAGGTCAGTATGTCAAAAGACTGGCCCATCAACTACAACAGGGCTGCAATTCCAGAGAAGATCAGCACTGCAGCTTCTTTTCCTTATGAAATGGACCTCTTTAGTCAGTGGACAAACAATATGACCAAGGAAATGTGACTCATACACTACAGCAGGACTGCAGTAAACATTCTCAACAGGGATAAAGGTAGGTGAGTATTGCTGCAAGCACCTTGCTCGCATGTTATCCTGTGAATACATCTTTGTCCTATTGTTTCCCTTACTTTGACATTGTATTGTGCCTATGTCCAATAAAGCTACTAAAAGGAAATGGACACACATTACAAATCTCACTGTACAATTTTCATACAATAATAACAAAACTTTATTGTATAGATGCTCTAAGTCATCTTTTAAAGGCGTGTACATTTTACTACAGTGGGTTGGTAAGATTATGTAAATTTAAATTACAGCTCAATTGTAGAGTGTGAACATACTTTTAGGCATGAAACAAATATTTACTGTCCCAGAAACATGATGTGTGAATGAGGTCCATTCTATGTAAATCAAATGTGTATAATGGACAATTACTTACTTGGAGAAGGTTCATTTAAAGATTTACTACTGTCTACACAATAAATCCTCACATCACCACTGCATGCGCACATGCACTTTCTCCAAGCTTATGTGGCTGATTCAGAACCGTTGGGAGAGAAAAAGTGTTATAATGATTTATAACAGTTAAAGGAGCAGTATCGTGAAAATTTGCATTAAAAAAGATAAATAATTAAATAGCCACACAATAGCTTCTAACATGTGTATAAATAATGTGGCGATAGAAAAAGGAAAAAATATATGCCTTACTTTTAAACTGTATAATGACAATGGCTCAGTCCATTTGCTGAATAGGGGGATCTGCTGCGTTGTATTTAGTGAGCTGCTTCATTTAGCCCACTGGTCTCCTAGCAACACTTTACCTCAGAGGCTGACACTGTAATCAATGGTAACTGCTGTGTGTGTGTGTGAGGTGAGACCAGGTGACTCAAATGTGTAAAATCTATACAAAATAAACTAAACTGACTGAAAATAACTGAAATTCTTCTTTGAATAATTGTGCAGGAAAATCTAAAGGTATTAAAGTGGAACAAAACCCTGAGTGGCCGACCCTGAAGTCTATAAGACCCGGCCATTGACCTTCCCCCTTGGGTATTCTAAATCAGGATGTCCACTGTGTGAAACGACCCCTGGATAACCACAGACCCCCCCCCATTTTTCTGGCGCGCTCACGCAGATAGTCATTTAGACAGGCCGGGCAGCCAGGAAGGTTACTGCTCAGGCTCCCCATCTGCGTGCAAACAGAGCCAGCCAAGCAAACAGTGCTGATTGGATGAGAGCCCACGCATGTGCTGTGGGACAGGGAAAGGTACGTTTTCACAGGTGAACTTGGGGATTTCACATATCAGGGCATCCCAAGTCGCAATGCCCCTAGGGGCACAAAACAAAACTCCAGATAGTGAAAATCCTGGGTTGGGCTTTGCTCAAAACACACAAAGCTGAAAGAAAGATCATATGGAAAAATGTGTTGAGAAAAGCGAGAGAAAATGGTAAACTGAAAGATTCTGCAGCAGAGCCAACATGAAGGGGAAACTGTCAAAATAAAAAATGTTTAGAGCAAAAAAACAGGATGTAAACATAAAAATCCAATTCTGAAATAAAATAACCCCCCCCCCCCAAAAAAAAAAAACTGATGAGTCTGAGATTCGAACCAATGACTCTCTGGTTCAAACTGACGTTTAATTTACCAATGAGCTAAATGACTTCTATAGCTTTTTTCTCTGTTTTAGATATATGAGTTCTGGCCAGGCAATGTTGTTATGCTGGACGGCTGCCAGCACTGAACAGCTGATACTTTGTTACATTGTTTCCCCCTCTCCTCAGCATGGAACAGGCCAGAGTGTCGGGCCCAGACACTCAGCAGACATAAACATGAGCTATTAGTCTCCAGCTGCACAACACACACATCATTTTTTTCTACATTTGTAATTCTTACTCCAACACTTACCTACATTCAAAGTACCATTTAAATATAAGTCACCAAGAAAAATTCGCGATACTGCTCCTTTAAGCAACATTTTTAAATAATTCCCACAGCTAAAAATGGCGCTGAATTGCACTAAGGAAAAAATCATTATAAAAAATGTTTTCTCACAAAAAAATGCATTTTTTTTTATGCATCTTGTCTACTGGATACGAGAAAGATCTGTCTTACATCTAATCAGATAAGATTGAGAAATTGAAGATATGAAAATGGTTAAAGATCATACAAATAAAAACCTAGTTGATTAATTCTTTGATAATTTTGTTTATAATGCAAATATATTTTTGTATGCTCAGAAACATAATGCCATTTTTAAAAATAACGCTATGTCTACTTTCACAATCACGCTGTTATGCGTGTGTGTGTGTGTGTGTGTGTGTGTGTGTGTGTGTGTGGGCACAGATCTTCCTGGAGGGTTTAGGATATGTCTGGTGGGAGGCAGGTGAGAGCACATCCAGGATGTGGCAGTAGAGGAGAATGGGATCCAGCAGCAGTTTAGAGGAAAGAATCCTCAACAAGTGGAAAGAATCATCAGCATACCACTACCTTCACTTTACACCCTCCATACCAGTAGAGCCAGTAAACACACTATGAATATACTCAAAGATTCATTATTCTTTTTCCCATCATGGCAGAAGTGCTCACAGAATTTTTCACATTTAAAAAAAAAAAAAAAATTAATAACAATGAATTATGAATATTTAAAGATTGTTCCATTGAAATGCATTGGAGAGCGCCAGGTAGCGAGAGGTCATACCTGTCGCTGTTCAAGGTCGCTCGCTGGCGCTGTGGGCTGAGGCTGGAATAATGATGAATGAGTTGCTATCTGGCGCTATCTCAGTCGCTAAGCAGGATTGGCTTGATAAATGTGTGATTGTGGTGGGGAGCCGGCGTTCTCGTGGCGGAGCCCGTCATTACCGGCCGCTCACCAGTCGCTACCTGTCGCTATCCCTTGTTAAATAAGGGCCTCAGGAGATTCTCTGGCCAGAAAAGCTACTCCCACTTTTTCAAAAGAGAGCCAGGGGAATATATGAAACTTGTAAGAAGCACGCTTATAAGTTAGTCACAGGTCTGGGGGCACAATCCTAACATAAATTATTTTTTTTCATTCCAGAAGAGGAAAACAATAAGAATGAACACCAAAACCTTAACAAAAAAAGTGTTGGCACCCTGACAAGGGCATTTTCCTTAACCTAAGAAAAATAAAGATATCCAATGGCATTTTGCCCCCCTATAGGGGCAGTCCAGTCTAAATCACTTATATGGTTCATGGGAGCAGCCATGACTTCTATTGAGAGAAGAAGGGGGGGGGGGGGCGGTGTCTCATACATCTCAATAGAAGACAATGGGGCGACAGAGGCAGGCAATCTCATCATGGCTGCCCCCATTAAGCACAGGAGTTATTTACACTGGACTGTCTCATTGGTCGCCTTTTACAGCTGTGTATAAAACCCCCTGTGATTGGCAGTTTTCTTACCTGGTTCCATACTCCCTACATAGCCATCTGAATTTATTAATTACTTTCAACATTTTAGCGTCACATGGCCCCTTAGGGCCCCTTAATCAGGAATCTGTAGTGATGACCCCGAAACATTGAAAATAACAAGTCTCAGACCTGATCCCGTCTTAGGTGCATCCATCAGCATGAAACCGCCTAATTCTACCTCAAGCAAGGATTAGGGTGTAGTCAGGGGCTGGAACAGCTTGATCGAGATATATGTAAATCACATCTTGTTCAGAGCTGTACAAGCTTGCAATCTGACACTAGAACACACTCATGGAAATGACTTGTTTGCTAAGAGTAATGGACAGTGAGACATCTGCCTGCTTATACATCATACCTTGCAATCTACTTTCCTATTTATTTGCTTTAAGTAGTGAAACATTTTAGATTTTTGTTAGCGTTTAATGACAAATGCTTGTGGGTGCAAGGACAGATTTGTGAGCTGCAATTCATAAACCTTTGCTGTTTACTCTAAGTCATCTATGCACAACCTGGGAGTCGAATGCGGCCCACACTGCCCTCACTTGTGGCCCCCAACATCCCTAAGGAGTTAGCGAGCAGAGCTTTCCTTGCAGTGCAAGCGGCTGACCAATAGAGAGCAGTGTGTCTCTCATTTCTGAAGCAGAAAGTAGGTCACTGATAAACTTCTCTGTAGAGGTGGGTGACATACATGTGTTAGTGGAGTGTTTGTGCTGGCTGTGTCTGGAGATGCCCAAGTAGACTCATCCCAGCTCACCACTGCCCACCTCTTTCCTCCTTACCTGTGTTCATTTTACATCTGCCTACCTCTACTTACCTTTTTCCGCCTTGTCCTATCTTAGCTCCCCTCACATCCACTTATCTCTATCCACCTCTTACCACCTCACCTCTATCCCTCACTTCTCTTATTATCTCTCCTCTGCTCCTCCCACCTCTGCTCAACTCTTCTTGATTCAGCTCTGCCCACCTCACCCCTTCCTGCCTTACCTCTGCTCTATTCTCCTCTCCCTGCCTTACCTCTGCCCACTCCTTCCCACCCACCTCTTCCCCACCTCATCTCACCTCTGTCCATTGGTTCTCTTACCACCTCACTTCTGCCCACCTCACCTCTGCCTACCTCTACCCACCTCTGCTCACCTCTGCCCAACTCATCTCTTTCACCTCTGCTGAGTGACCTTTCCCTGCCTTACCTTTGCCCGCTCCTTCTCACCTCAACTCTGGTAACATTACCTCTTCCACTTCATTTTACCTCATCTCTTCTTGCCAGCTCTACTCACCTCTGCCCACCTCATCCCTCTGCCCCACTTAAAGTGGACCAAAACCTAATTTTTTACTAGCATCCCCTGATTTGCTCCCACTATGAGAAGTGCATTTTGCCAATTTTCACTGCTCCTTCATCAATCTAATCCCAGATAATGGCGCCTGTTTGAGCTGTAAAGCTCCGTCTCCTCCATTCATTGCCACTGTTGTGTGTATCAATGATGTCATTGCCACACATATGCAATGACTGATCAACTGCCATCTTACAGAGTGCAGGGGCTTTGGACAAAAGTATTTCAAAATTTCAGTGGGTTTTGGTGAGCTTTAACCTCTGCTGAAAATCCCTCTCCCTGCCTTAGCTTCGCCCACTCCTTACCTCACCTCTACTCTCCTCTGGTAACCTTACCTCTTCCACTTCCTTTAACCTCACCTCTTCCTGCCACCTCTGCTCACCCTTGCATATACATAAAGGCATTCGCAGCTTACATTTTTTTGTGGCCCCTTGAGGTGGAACAATATGACAATGTGGCCCCTAGACCTAAAAAGTTTGTGCACCCAACTCTTAATCCTAGTCTGCAAACTTGTTTTCAGTTCAGTGACAGTATTGCAAGCAGAACAACATGGCAGTTAGCCCATGCTTTAGGCAGGTTCATTTAATGCAGACCCCCAGCCAAAACGTAGTAAATTGCTAAGTCCCTTTGGGGAGCTATTCACTCAACTTTGCTTTAAAGTCATAAGTGCTTAGCATTGGCCAGTAGGGACTCCACACATAGCCTGATTTTTACACGCGGTGCGGGCATTGAAAAGCACTGTCTGTATATGACAAGCAAAGGATAGTCATCGCATTGCTATCCACAAGGAAGAACCATTTTCCAAAATGTCTGCCTTGGTGTTTTTGAGATTAGGGCACATCATGACTGCTCATCTGATTTTTCTGAACAATTGCAATGGGCTTCCCTTCCCTAGGACTGGATGTGCATCCCAAATCAGTATGCTGTTTTTTCTAGTTCGCTCTCTCTTTAGTGTGCCGTGTGTGCTGCAGATTGGGAACATAGCAGTAAACTAAGTTATAATTCTAGCAAACAAAGCTATAAATGTAGCGGCAAACGTAGGGAGAACTGACTATTTGCTAGTATTATGCTGGGTTATGCTGCCCTTCGCCTGGCTGCAATAGTAGTATTGACCTAGAAAAATGTTTTGGAGCAAGCTGGCTAACTCCTGTGTCCAGTTTTTGTATGAAAATTACAGAAATCTTGCTGAAAACACACTTTTACAGCTTTAGCCAGCATTGTATAGATCTCTGACTATATGTGTGGTGTCTTAGGAGAGCCTAGGTTGTTTGGAAGCCTATATATATAATGAGTTTGTAAAAAGTAACATGATATTGTCATTAGTCATTAGTTGCTTTTTAAATACTAGGAAAAGTCATTGTGCAGACAATCACCCCCTTTATTCAATGCAATGGTGTGTCGAGACCTGGCACGCCCCCATTCATTGCAGTGAATGGGGGATGCATGCCATAGTCCCAGTGACATATGGCGGGGGCGGTCCGCCGTCTATATTATGGAAGTGGAAGACGAGCAGGCCAGGTGGCACAAGACATACATCGGAGGACTATCCGGTAAGCATACCCCCCAATCGTCCCGATTTTTACTATTTGGTTCCGCGTCCCGTGGTGCATGCACTTGTCCCGCACTGTCGCCGCTATGTCCCACGCCATCGCCCAGAGAGTTGCTATGGCCGAGAGGTGCCCGCCGCCGCCGGCCCGAGTGTAAGCGCTCAGGTTTTTTTTTCTCTTCATTCATTTCATTGGTGGTTCAGTGGGTGCAGGTGGAACTTCAGGAGGGAGCCTGTCCCTGCCGCTGAGCTGAAGGTGGGCGGGACTACAGGAAGGAGCCTCGCACAGGAATGAAAATGGCCTGCACTGGTGAGTGTATATGTGTGTGTGTGTGTGTGTGTGTGTGTCTATGTGTGTGTGTCTGTCTGTCTGTCTGTGTGTGTGTCTGTGTGTGTGTCTGTGCATGTGTGTCTATGTGTGTGTGTGTGTGTGTGTGTGTGTGTGTGTGTGTGTGTGTGTGTATTGTCTGTCTAATTATTTATTTTTTAATTCTTAGGTGGTGTTTCCCTTTAAGGGTGTGGCTGGGGGCGTGACCGGGGGTGTGGCCGGGCGTGGCTTAAATGTTTAAAAATGTCTTCTCGTGTCCCTCTTTACGGCTTTCAAAAGTTGGGAGGTATGGGTAAGTGTCAGGAGTCAGGACTAGGAGCGATCATCAGAGACAATCTAGGCAGAACAAACATATTGGCAGAAAATGTAGAAAAGAGAGAGAGTAAAAAAATTGCAAGAAAATAAGAAAAATGAAAAGAATATTTGGAAGGAATGCAGAAAAGTGATACTAACGGAAGGTTTAAAAAGAAGAAGGAGAAACAAGCAAAAGAGAGAGAAAAGAAGGGAATGAGAGGAAGACATAGAAGGTGAAAAAAAATGTAGAGGAGTGACAAGAGAAAGAGATAGACATAATGTGAGAGATTAAAGGAATGAGTAATAAAACATGAGGTGGTAATGTGGGAAAGAAAGAAGGCAGGAATGTGGAAAAACAGAGGACATAGAGAAGGTGAAAAAAGAGGGAGAGGGAAGGAAGGTGACAAGAGAAAGAAATTAAGGAAATGTGGAAGTGATATAAAAATAAGTGTAAATAAAAGCAGGAAGGTATTTGGAAATGAAAAATAAAAAATAAAAAAACAGCGTAGAGACCAGAAGGAGAGAATATAGAAATTAGAGCAGTATTCTTTAGTTACCTCTAAGGTTTCTCTAGCCCACATATGCTCAACCTGAGGCCTGGGGCCACATGTGACCTGCTATGGGGAGAATGGGAGGGGTAAATTGACCTAGCTTGTAAAGTTAGTTAAATAGAGGCTCAGTATTGCATACACACTATATCCTGTTAAGCACAACCCCTCAAAGAATATATGCACAGGGAAATTAAGAGTGTGCCACTACCGACGTCCCAAATTGATACAACAATACACCAAATAGCTTCTGCGGTTCCAGCACTCCGCAGAAAAGGGACTAGCACCACGAAGGCACCACTCTCACCCTAATAATAATTCAATAACACCATTAGAACTTGATATCCATCTATTTAATTCATCCAAAATATTTTTTGCCTTAAAACCACATTAAGGACAAAAAAACATTGCTACAAACATTTAAAAAACACATATACAAACCCAAGCCCCAGCAGGAGTGACCTAATCAATCCTTATTCATTCCATTATACCCACATTATTCCAAATATTCCACATATGTATACCCTATCAAAAATTATTAAAGTGCCAATGTGCAAAAAGTGCCAAATGAATATGCGGATCAAGTATGCAATTAGATATGAAAAAGATAAAAACTACCTAAGAAAATTTCACCTCCGTGTAAGATGGATCCCCTCCTGCTGAGCGAGGTACTCAATTCACCCACGCGTTCCGTGACAAAACGTCACTTTCTCAAGGTGCCCAAGAGGCTCAGTATTGATAAGAGATAGCAAGGAGAGTAATATAGAAGGGACAAGAAATCTTTGGCTTTATAACAAGACAACGTTTGTTTTTGTCAGACATTTAGATGGGTTGAGTAGTGGGAATACGATTACGATTTGAAACTGATGGGGGATGGACTATAAATATATGGGATCCATGTATTTGAATCAGTAAGGAAATCAGCAAGTGTATTACTAGCACAAAGAGATTGTTAGATATAAATGTGGTAATGGGGTGGTTTGGTAGAAGGACATACAAGTGTAAAAAATTAATCTAATGGAGTTTGTGGAAAGTGGGCATCCGGATTCTTCATTCTGCTATTCAAAATGAAAACATTCGAAATTCTGAACCTAATCATTGTGGCCCGCCAATTTTCCAAATTGCTTAATTAGCCTGCATGCTTCAAAAGGTTGAGCACTCGTGCTGTTACTTGTAGCTTTTGTACAAGTGCATCAGTAACATTTTCAGTAAAAGCACTTAAAGCAGACCAAAACCCAGTATTTTCAGCCCCAGGTGAGGTGCCCAGCTAATAACCATATAGCAAACTCAAGGCCCGTCGGCCATACCAAGCTATTTTATGATGCTCTTCTAGCTGGCATGGTGAAATTATTTATGGTCAGATAACATTAAACCGGACCAACGACCAGGCCCAGTTGGAAAAGAAAGGCAGCAGCAATTTTGGAGCTTCCTCTTCCAGCATCTCAGTCATACTGCTACCTGGATTCAACTTAAATAACTAACAAATATTATTATTATTCTTTATTTATATAGCGCCATCATCTGCCTTTTGCGCTGTACAAAATGGTAATAACAGACAGGGTAGATACCCACAGTACATAGACTATTACAAATGCAATTTACAGAGGTTACAATGAATATTCTCAATACAATATACAATAGGAGAGAGAGCCCTGCCCTCGTGAGCTTACAGTTTAAAGGATGAGGGGTGCAGCTGCATTTAGAAAGTCTTTATATTATGCAAAATATTTTATTTGTTGGAGGAAATTTCATCAGGGCTGAAGTACATTTTTGACTGAATGTACGCTTTGAAAATAGAAATATTGAGGCAGGTAGTGGCAAGATGAAGGAAAAAAAGAAAACGCCAGAGAGACAGCTGAGAGCTTTCTTTCTTTGTGTGATTTGTGTCACTGGGTGAAAGAGAGAATGGGTGCACGAGTTGCACACCCCAAAAAACGTTCATGTTTATGCTCCGGCTATAAGCATTTACCCCCGAACCAAGGTAACTGGCTTCACAGAAGACTATAGAACTAGCAACCGAAGGAGGACGTCTCAACCATTTAACTACACAACTGACACCCCACTAGGATATTCAGTATAATATTGGATAGAGCAGCCTAATAAAATCACAGGATTGAGAGTATTCAAATCACTCCCCACAATTCTGATCTAAGATCTTCCTATGTGTTGGTTTTACAAAGGCTCCGATGATTCTTCTCCGTTAAAGTGGACCAACACCCAGGATTTTGTGTGAAGCCCCCCAGAAAGCCCCCAAAACTCACCTCTCCCCGCTCCCACGTGGCCGCGCCGTCCAATCGGCGCCGACGGACAAGCTGATTGACAGCGACGTACAAGCAGCTTGCCCGTCGGCGCCTCCCGCGCGTCACTCTTGACGTGTGTGCGCCCGCGCCGGCCATTCAGAGACGGCCGGCGCGGGCGCGCGCACGTCTAGAGGAGCGCGAGTGAGGCGGCGGCGGCGGAAGCAGCGGCTGGAGAGGTAAGGTTTTTCGGGGGTTTTGGGGGGTTTACACCCCGCGGGACATCCCGATCTCGGATGTCCCGCGGTGTGTGAGGTGATCGGCCTGGGAATCTTATAAGCTGTGGCTAAATGTTCCCTGGTTAAATTCTTTGAACAAAAATAGCCTTGCAAATTGTTTGTGGAACCTGTATTAAAAAGTTTGGAAACCCATGCTCTAACCCCTTACTTTTACTTCCTGTCTGACTGCCCATTTTTCAATGAAACAACTTGGCACTAAAAGATTCTGATTCCAGGGCTGCTGCTGGATAGTGCTGATCTGATATGTCACTTGCGATGATGGAGTCATCATGACATGACAGTCATGACAGCTTTAGTACAAAAGTGGTAAGCACACTCAAATTGATGAAGCAAGGTTTTTTTGAAGCTAAATGGGTGCATTCATATTATATGGGGTGATGAGCCCCAGTAATACCTAAAAGAACTACAAATAGAAGCACACCTTACAACTATATTTCTGATGCAAAAAGATTAACAAAGTATTTATTTATATATACACAAGAATGTAGGTCCACATGAAGGATACTATTTAAACAAAGTTTGGGAGACACCAATAAATTTAACACACTGCATGAAGGGGAAATTATATACACTATATACAATATACAATAGATCATACGATTGAGCTTCCGAATACTTGATTGAAAGTGCAACTTCAAGTAATGCCCCAAAGGTAGGAGATAGTATTCGGATGGTAAAGCAGGTAATGGGTTAATTGGAATCTGATGGATGAATAGGAAGACTATCTATGTATAGCCTGTGATATGAGAGCTTTTTCAACCGTTCAAATAGTTCTTATCCAATACCTGATAGAAAGTTCAGAGGCACTTGAGCTGAATTTGAAGTCAGACAACTGGTCTGCGCAGGGTTAACAATGCAGGCAGGGAATACATCCAACGTCCTTTCTGTTAATGGCTGCTGCTGTCGCTGCTGTCGCTGACACGTGTTTCGGAGGTGTGCTCCTTTATCAAAGCGTTTGCTGGAGAGAGCTGGCAAGTGTTGAGAAGCGGTGCCTGGCTGCTGTCTCTTGCTGTGGCTATTTAAGTCTAATGTGCGCGCGCGAATCCCCCCGGGCTGGCCCGTGTGACGCAGCTGTGACGCGAACGTAGCTCGCGTCACGGTGCGTCACTTCCGTTGACGCGTCCCGACCCCGCGCCAACCATCCTTAGGCCGGCAAGAGTGCCAGCCGCAAGATGGCGGCGCGCAGGCGCACGGGGCGTGTCGAGGACGGAATCTAGAAGCGGAACTCTAATAGGTGAGTATTGTCCTGTGGGGGGAGCTTTGTGCGGGGGATCCGTCTGCAAGGAATAAGGACAGAAGAAAGTAATAAGCATTAGGCATATTTGCGCATAAGGATACAGCACATTGTCATCATCTTTTATATACAGCATATTAATTCCATGACGTATAGCAATGCTCAGTGCTATGATTAATAAGGCTAAAACCAATAAGGACAAAAATTCTGTGATTGATATTGCAGATAGTGCCCTTGTGGGGAAAACATTCTATGAAACGCCATTCCTAATGTAATGATAACTGTTAATGAATTAACCCTTAGTAACCGGTGGATAATACTAGGGGTTGCTAATGATAACGGATATAGTAGGTATAACGGTAAGAGATCTAGTCCATGGTAGGTTACTAATGGAGACCAATGCGATAGGCAAAATGTAAATTGGTTGCTATAGCTAAGATAATGCATAGCCCAGGGGCAATGACTAGAGATTGCCTCAATGGCTATTTGTGAAAGAAAGAATTTGTCTTGCTAAGGCCTCCGTCATGTATCTAACCCCAAATGGAGAAATTTTAAGCTATGACCGAATTTCATGATTTACCTTAAGTAAGGCGATGGGTATCTAATGGAGTGAGGCCCATATTGTAGAGAAAGGTGGCTCAGGCAGGAGATTAACTAGTAAACTAAGGAAAGTGCAGTTAATTACAAGTGCGGTATAAAAGTACAATGATTCAAAAGAAGGGGGAGAGGTCGACGTCCTCATTCATGCCTATTGGGATTTTAGTGTTCAATTCATAAATCCAGTGGAGTTGCCGTCTGGATAATCTATTGGACATGTCACCCCCTCTCTTATGTGGTGATACCTTCTCGATCACCAGGAATCTCAATTGCGACACCTGGTGGTTAGCTTCCGCAAAATGTCGGGCCACTGGGGAGGTGAAGTCATATCGTCGTATATTACTACGGTGTTCGCTAATTCGGGTTTTTACTGCTCTCTGAGTCTGACCCACATAGGCCATGCCACATGGGCACTTGAGTAGGTATATCACGTTGCTTGAATTGCAATTATGAAAATCCCTTAATGTGTATGTTTTGCCCGTGGATGGGTGATTGAATGCGCTCAGTGCAACTCAGTCATTAAGGGAAACACATTCAATCACCCATCCACGGGCAAAACATACACATTATATTCATCCATCAGATTCCAATTAACCCATTACCTGCTTTACCATCCGAATACTATCTCCTACCTTTGGGGCATTACTTGAAGTTGCACTTTCAATCAAGTATTCGGAAGCTCAATCGTATGATCTATTGTATATTGTATATAGTGTATATAATTTCCCCTTCATGCAGTGTGTTAAATTTATTGGTGTCTCACAAACTTTGTTTAAATAGTATCCTTCATGTGGACCTACATTCTTGTGTATATATAAATAAATACTTTGTTAATCTTTTTGCATCAGAAATATAGTTGTAAGGTGTGCTTCTATTTGTAGTTCTTTTAGTCATGACAGCTTTGGAATAAATATGGACCTAAAGTCTGCAAGTAACTTTTAAAAATCTCCCTTCCCACTGGTCCCCTGCCCACACTAAGCCTGATTTAGAGAGTAAGTTAAAAAAAAGTTCCTGTTTCATGCGATCATCATCCATTTATACTAGAAGTGGAGCAATATATTCTCCACTTCCAGTTTCCTGGTAGTGCAGAGTGACGCATAAATTACATCAGGGCTGCTACAGTGATTAGATGATTAAAAAGTCACTTAAAGTGGACCAACATCCATGGCTGATCGGCCCGGGAATCCGAAATCGGGATGCCCCGTTGTGGGAAACCCCCCAGGACGCCCACAAACCTTACCTTCTCCCCGTTCCAACGAAGCATGCGCAGGCAGCAGCCGCCTCTCGCGCTTTCCTCTAGCAGGGTGCGCACCCGCGCCGGGTGTTTGTGAATGGCCGGCACGGGCGCACTTAGAAGGAAGCGCGAGAGGCGGCCTCCAGCGCGCTCAGAGCCGCTGTGGTTGTCCGCCGCTTGTCCCCGCAGAAGTGGCCCAAAACCCAGGATAGTGAAAATCCTGGGTGTTGGTCCACTTTAAGGTCCTAGTTCCATGGCAGGTGGCATACACTGCCCCACTTCCTCCATCACTGTAAGAGTATAATGGAGAGCTGGTAGATATTTATGTAACTGCCCTTAGTGCAGGTGTGGGAGGGGGGCTCCGAAAAATGTGTTTCAATCTACTTGAAGTAGAGTCCACCATAGGAGCTGCAGCATCAGCTTTGCTAAATTCAAATAGTGGGATGAGAGTGAGCTGCATTGTGCATGAAAGCAGAGAAAATGGACATTTCTGGGAAAGCCCTTTGAAATAGATGAATAGGAATACTAGTTGTGTTGGACTGCGGCAGTGAGGCTGTGTAAGACCCTGGCTAAATATAACGTATACACCGCCCTCCAAACAGCTATTTTGCCTCTCCATTCTTTGCCTATAACTACATATGGGTTTAATATAAGCTGCACTCTTTCACCTTGAAACAATTAGTGGATATGGATTATATAGTGTCATCTCTTTAAAACCCGCCTCCCATACTCAAATGACACATTACTGATATCCTGGTCTGCCTTGACTCCTGGGGGGGCATTTGGCTGCCAGGGAAGGTAGCTTTTGATGCAAAGAAATATTCACGCTTCCAACCCCTTTAAACCTTCAACTGCATACCCTTAACGGGACACCTAGAGTACTCTACCATCTACTTCTACAAGTGACTCCTCCAAGTGGAGCCATGCATAGCTGCCTAGGCAGGTGAATCCTGGCACAAAGGGAATCTTAAACCTTCTCCACCCTGCAATCAGTATGGTTAATCTTACCTTGGCCCGTGATTTTCTTGCAGCTGTTACTCCAAGTAGCCACTTGTTCAAACAGGTTGCTCATGAAACATAGAGATCTTCACCGCCTACTTCCTATCCTATGATTGCTACAAAAATGTTTTCATGTGCCTTGTCCTTAATCAACTCATTTCTGCATGACTACTGAGAGTCTGAGCAAATGCTTAGGCCCTTATTTAACAAGGGATAGCGCCAGGCAGCGAATGGTGAGCGAACGGTAATGACGCTCACCGCCACGAGAACGCCGGCTCCCCTCCGCAATCACACATTTATCAAGCCGATCCTGCTTAGCGACTGACAGAGCGCCAGATAGCGAATCATTCATCATTATTCCAGCCTCACCCCACAGCGCCAGAGCGACCTTGAACAGCGACAGGTATGACCTCTCGCTACCTGGCGCTCTCCAATGCATTTCAATGGAGCAATCTTTAAATATTCTCAATTAATTGCTATTAATGTTTTTTTTTTTTTTTTTTAAATGGCAAAAATTCTGTGACCACTTCTGCAATGTTAGATATTTTTTTAAGGTAAAAATAAAAAAAAAATTTGTGCAGAATTGATATTACAGGTCTGATATTAATGTATTCATATTACAAAATGTTTGTAACAACATGTTTTTTTTTTTTTTCCCAAAAATATGGTTGTTTGGGGGTTAAAAAACTACTTTTAACCCATCGCCGCCAGCGCTCTGGGGTTTAAACAAGCATTTCACAGCGCGAGAATTTTTGGAGCGTGATTTGTTAATGAATATGGTGGGAGCCGGTCGCTATGACCGTTCGCTGTCATGCGCTCCCATACAGCGCGGAACCTGTCAAACAGCGACTCCTAACCCCGTATTCAACATTACCGCACACCGACTGAGTCGCTGTCAACAGCCGAACAACGGCCAAGCACAGCGAATACTAGCGGGCGCTGTGAAAATAACGCTACTGACGCTCATCTGTCGCTACCTGGCGCTATTAATGAATCGGTCTCTAAGTCTCCTTAGATTAGACAGGGGATGAATGATTTGTAGTTAGAGGGAAATGTGTCAATCCTTGATATCTGAATATCTGAAAGCTGTAAGGGTCATAGCTTATAGGCCAATAAAGTCAAGCCCTAGATACTGTAATCCAGTACTTTCAATATCTGCATTTATGAAGACATGAACCCATGGTCATCTCCATCACATTATATAGACACACATAGAAAATCTTTGACCTGCACTTATTCCTTTTTTCCACAGACAGACTAGAGCCAGCACATTTAAAAGTCAGAGGCTGAAAATATCACTGGCAGCTACATTAGACAAGTCTTGATCCCTCTTCTTCTTGTGACCTTGGAGGGATTTTGGAAGGAACAAATAAGTACCCCAGATTGCAACAGTGTTATTTGTTTCAAATATTATTCAGTATATTGATATTAGTATAGTAGTATCAAAGCAAAGCAGGCTGCAACTTAACAGTTTTCAGGGGCTCCAGTTAGTAGTTTGTTTTGGTTAGTAAAGCTAAAATGTGGAAGGTAATGATTATTTGAGGTGCATCTGAATAAAATAAAATAACTGTCAAACTGGCAGCTGGGGAGATAAGCAGTTATTCTTGATTGAATACAATAACCCATGGTCTATGACTATGCACTTCTGATTCACTTCTTCACCCAAAATAGCACTTCAGGAGCCTGTACGTCTTGTTTATGTGGCTCCATGGCCATGACCCTCTATAGCCAGACTATTGTCACAATCTATTCTCACTGCTGACCCAATGCCTGCGTACAAAGAGGCCGATTCATTAATAGCGCCAGGTAGCGACAGATGAGCGACTGTAGCGTGATTTTTTCTGCGCCAGCCAGTATTCGCTGTGCTTGGCCGGCATTAGCTTGATGACAGCGACTCAGTCGGTGTGCGGTAATGTTGAATACGGGCTGGGGGGTCGCTGTTTCACAGGTCCAGCGTTGTATGTGAGCGCCTGACAACGAATGGCCAGAGCGAACGGCTAGCTTCATATTCATTAACAAATCACGCTCCGAATGTGCTGTCGCTGTCCATTCCTTGTTTAAACCCCAGAGCGCTGGCGGCGATGTGTATTAACTAGTTTTTAACCCCTAAACAACCATATTTTTTGAATTTAACATTATACATGTTTTAAGAATCATTTTGTAATATGAATACATTAATCTCAGACCTGTTAGATCAATTCTGCACATATATATATTTTTTTTTTTTTTGACTTAAAAATAAATCCTAACATTGGAGAAGTGGTCTCCGATTTTTTGACATTAAAAAAATATTAAAAAAAAATAATACCAATTAATTATGATTAATTATAGATTGCTCCATTGAAATGCATTGGACATCGCCAGGGAGCGACAGCTCATACCTGGCGCTGTGAGGGAATTTGCAGCGGCGCTGTTCGGTCCAGGCGGCTTCATGATGAATCCCGCGCTAGCCGTCGCTCTCGCCGGCGCTAGCCTCATTTTGCTTGATAAATGCGTCATTGTGACCGCCGCCGGGCGTACTTGAGTCGGTAGTCGCCGTTAGCTGCCGCTACCTGGCGCTCGTCAGACACTACCTGGCGCTATCGCTTGATGAATAAGGGCCTTGGTCTTGCTTACTTTTCCCAGCTGTCAGTTTGACAGGTGTTTAATGCAGAAAAAGGATGTGCATATTTCTCAACTGTACTTCACACATTTTCAAGGTTTGCTCTCTTAGTGCTCATGTTTCTCATGGCACTTAGTGAGTCATTTATGTGCGAAGAATAAATTCACCTCACTGGAGAATATATATATATATATATATATATATATATATATATAGTGGTAAAGTGTATAGAAATGTCATAAATGGTGTGTATTTCTCCCCTGCTAGGCTGTATCAGGCACGATCCGTGCCGGATTTTCAGGACCCAGGTCACTTTCCCCAATCCTTTTCAGCTTTGTTCCATGAACTTAGGCCGTGCACAGGTGATCAGGCTGATTACAGGGAAGCCTGAATAAAAAGGAGCCACATGGCCTGTCAGTTGTCTATTGACCAGCCTGTAGGAGGGAGCCCAGGCTGAGGTGCACATGTGGTGAAGAAAAGGACTGTACGCAAACCGAAGGACTTGGCTTTTGCGCCCCCTAACCGTGGACTTGTGGGGATGAGCAGTGGACATTGATTTGGGTGAAGTAACCACTTTTGATTTATTTCATTGATGCTGCAATCCCTGAAGTGAGTGATAATTTGCGTTTGAACACTTTATTTGCTGAATAAAGCTGTTTTGCTGTTGAAAGACCGTGTCACTGCTGATTGCCCAACTGCTCACAATATAATATATATATATAATGATGTTTTATGGAGACTGTTTCATACCTTTATATTTATTTTGGTTGTGCGTTGGTGTTGGAAGGTTCTCTTTTTGAACTATAAAAACCAATGAGGATGAGGACTCTCCAGTGGAATAGAGAAACCCTCCATACTTTATTACACAGGGGTTGCTTTAGCACCAAATGAAAAAAAAAGTACACTTAGAAAGGTAGAAAGTGAAAGACAAGTGCACTTTCTTAATCCAAAAACGGCATAGTAATCTTTTTAGATCTGGTACTGAATTGACCTAATCCCAAAACTACCCACAGGAATGTTCTGCCCCCCCATCTCCCAGCAAACGGATGTTGAATGTGCAGCTTATATTCACCTACTAATGCCAGGAATCAGGTATTTAAAGAGGAACTTCCTATAGTTCTTTGGGGATACAGACAGATTTGGGACATCCCAAATCAGGATGTCCGACCTGAGAGAAACAGTGGTGCCCAAATGTCTGCTCTGCCAAACCCCATTGGCTAAAGTTGGCCATGATGAATGCTCCCCCCATTGCTAGCAATGTAGCTGTCATGGCCAGTAACTGATGCAGGGGGTGACTGTATGATATAGAATTGCTGGCCTGCACAGTGTTGGCGTCAATCTCAGGATCTGGTAAGATTTATTCGACTGGAATGGATCAGCTGTGGGTGAGAAAAAGTACATTTTTGGGTGGTTGGATTGCCACTTTAATCCAAATCAGAGAGATGTGTCAGTAGGATAATGAAACAAAAAATGCATATGGCCGATGCTAAAAGCCAAAAGCAAAACAGGCAGTCTTGTACAATAATCGTTGATATGCACAATACATAGGCCCTCATATTACATTATTTAAATGACTGGTCAAACTCTTACTGCTTACTGCCAGGCTGACAATACTGATGTCATAATATATCAATATCAGCACAAATGCACCAACACTTTTAAAGCTGGTGCTCAAAGCAACATTCCATGTCTTTTGGACCAACAACAACATTATGATGTTCACTCATTTTTAAAGAATACTTCAAACACTGACATTAATAGCTTAGGAGTCTGGCAGGAAAGTCACCCAGAACTGATTATAAGCTTATGTATAAAGGTCAAGGGCTGGAACAAGTAACAGTAAAAGAGTTCATAGACATTAATAAAAGTTAAGGGGACTTTTCTCTTCCCATTACTTTTGTATTTGGTGATTTTATAAATAAATCTCTGGCTATGATATATAAATGTACAGGTTACAAACATCATGGGCAATCTGGATTGTGAAGCAGACCTACACCAAAAGTTGAAGATTTACTCATAACCCCTAAGCTGGCTCTGATTTAGGTTTATGAGCCATTGAAACGTATGAGTCATTTGCCAGCCGCCCAGTGTTTGAAATGCTTAGCGCCAGTGCTCCTTTTGCTGGCGTCTTTGAAAGCACAGTACCTTGCTGGCTCTGAGGTTTTAGCAGAATTAAACAGAAATAAAGGGAAGGTTGTTGGGGGGGTCAAAAGCAGGGTTATGTATGTTGTTCAGGCCGGTCTAAACACATTTAGTGCTTGCACCCACAGCTCTGACTTTCCCCCTCAGCATGTTTATGGATTGCCCCTTCCAGCTCCTAACAACATAAATTTCTTGCACCCAGCGCTCAATAGTAAATTGCCCCCTCTATCAATCTGCACAGAACCCTGTTTAGCATCCCAAAATGAAAATGCAGAGTTTGTAACAACTTCACTAAACCCAGAAATGAGCTGCCTTCCACAAGCACATCCCCCTCACCCCCCCCCCCCAAATATGTATATGCAGAGTGTTCAAGAACCCACCTCAGCCCCCAAATTAAAAGTCCTGCCCAAAAAAGAATGACCACCCACATATGGGGGGGGGGGGGGCATGTCACAGAGACCCTTAACAATGCAGTAAAGAGAGCACAAAGGGTTAAATGTATACAATGCATGAGGGTGCAAGAGGTTAGATAAGGGCCAAAGGGGGCTGCAAGGGTTTACATACAGACAGTGTGGAGGGAGGCGCAAGGGGGATAAGTGCCGAGGGGGAGGGGGGGAGGAGGGCGCAAGGGGGATAAGTGCCGAGGGGGGGAGGAGGGCGCAAGAGGGATAAGTGCCGAGGGGGGGGGAAGAGGGCGCAAGGGGGATAAGTGCCGAGGGGGGGGGAAGAGGGCGCAAGGGGGATAAGTGCCGAGGGGGGGGGGGGAAGAGGGCGCAAGGGGGATAAGTGCCGAGGGGGGAAGAGGGCGTAAGGGGGATAAGTGCCGAGGGGGGAAGAGGGCGCAAGGGGGATAAGTGCCGAGGGGGAGGGGGGGAGGAGGGCGCAAGGGGGATAAGTGCCAAGGGGGAGGGGGGCGCAAGGGGGATAAGATCCGAGGGGGAGGGGGGGGGGAGGGCGCAAGGGGGATAAGTGCCGAGGGGGAGGGGGGGAGAGGGCGCAAGGGGGATAAGTGCAGAGGGGGAGGGGGGGAGAGGGCGCAAGGGGGATAAGTGCCGAGGGGGAGGGGGGGAGAGGGCGCAAGGGGGATAAGTGCTGAGGGGGGGGGAAGAGGGCGCAAGGGGGATAAGTGCCGAGGGGGGGGGGGACGAGGGCGCAAGGGGGATAAGTGCCGAGGGGAGGGAGAAGAGGGCGCAAGGGGGATAAGTGCCGAGGGGGGGGGGAAGAGGGCGCAAGGGGGATAAGTGCCGAGGGGGGGGGAAGAGGGCGCAAGGGGGATAAGTGCCGAGGGGGGGGGGAAGAGGGCGCAAGGTTGAATCTAGGCAGCAGCATGGCTGAGGTGCTGGGAGAGGAAGCTCCAAAATGGCCAGTACTTTTCTTTTCCATCTGTGTCCGGGTGTTGGTTCAGTTTAAGCAGTGACGCCAGTAACGGCATGGGCCTAGAGAAAATACTGCCCTGGTTGAATGTAAAGTCTCATTCATTCAGACCAACATCTTCCTTTTCTTCCTAGCCTTATTAGTCTCACATAATGTATTTAAATTCTCCAAATAATTTGTGAAGACTAGGAAAGGTACCCACTGTAAAATGGGGAACAATAAAATGACAGCCTAACTTTCCTGGGGTGTGCACTCTAGTAGCAAGGCCTCCAGATGCACATCCTGGTGGCTAGCAGCATTAGACCTCAGGGTTGTCACTGGATATGATAAAGTAAGGCCAGCTTGACTTCCCTTTTCCCCCAAAATGACATGTACCTGTGATGGGGCATTTTTACAAGTGAGGTACATAATTTTACCGATAAGGTAGGTAGGAGAAAAGTAGTAAAAAAGGAGTAAAAAAGGAGTAAAATATTAAATATAATTTTTTTTTTTTTTTACCTTATTGGATATATGATGTACCTCACCTGTAAAAATGTCCCATCGCAGGTACAGGTGATTTTTTGGAGAAGGCAAACTTTTTTGCGCAAAAAGCTGACTGGGATGCACGTTGCAATCTACACTGTAATGCACACCAGAAGTCACACTGGCTTCCCCCGAAAAATTAGCATGACCCTATATGCCTGGGACTATCACCCCTACCTGCTTCCAAGAGAAATGTTTACAGGTCCTCTTATCTCTCTTAGCTTCTTTGAAGATGGCAGATGGTGGCAGAGCACCGGCAAGAGGAACTCTGGGTGGTTAATTTAAAAAGCTGCTCCACCTCAATGCATACATTTTTTTAAAGTTCGTTGCACCTGTTTGGGTTTTAAAACCAAGAACCTCTCCAGATGGGGAGGATACATGTTCCACTTCCACTTTGATAACCAAAGATTTACTAATTGTGGTGAACTCTCCATTTTAGGTAGTTTTTCTACGCATAATACATAACCTCCCTTATGACTGGCACATTGGTATTGATTGTTACTCTTTCTTATCCAATAAGGACACAAATGGGAATGAAATAAATGTTCCCACTATTTAATAAACATTAGTCTGCCTGAGGGCCTTCAGAATCCTATCCTACCCATTGCAGTTAGGCTTTTGAATTTAACAAAGGCTAGTATATAACACCTGATATCAAAAGGCTTTTTATAGAGGTCTTTTTGGTTCTGCGTATTATAATACAATCTAATATGGGATGGTGTAGCAGTATATCAGTATGGTGTTCAGGTGTTTTGATCTAATATAGACACAAACGATAGTATGCTGTGCCAGGTGCTGAAAAGGCAAATATATATATTTCAAGGTAAACAGATAAGTAATCCCAGTTGGAAAAACCTACAATGTACAATGCAAATAATAGTCTAGTGGTAAATGTACCTTAAGTGCACAGAGAACTCTGCATTGTTAGGCTGCTGTAGGTTCATTACATTTATTAGAATGCACCTATTTTCTTTCTTCTTTACATTTTCCCCTGGAGGAATCCCCACACCGCTAGGGAAAACATACTCTTGCCTGCTTCTGAGTAACAGGACTAGGACAGAGGCAGCCCTTCCTTTTGGGCATGAGGCGAAAGTTACATTATGAAGCAAGGTTTTTGATGACATTAGTTTACCAAAATGAAGCCATAATAGCTTCTCTTTTGTTTGTAAATGTAATAGACCTAAAATCTAAGTCACAGAAATGTGAACAAACAAAATAAAATCACAAATCTGCATATTTATAGCACATACAAATAAGCTGACCAGATGTCTAACTTTCGGTGGGGCACTTACATGTTCCACTTAGCTGACATTAGAAAACTGTCCCACTGAATCCAAAATGTCTGGTAAAGTTACAACTGTGGCCCTGCTGCATCGCATTGGCTGAATGGTAGCGAAATGTATAGACTGGCTAAGCATTAGGTCCACCACCATCATCCTCTAGATCAGAGACCAGTTGTGCTTTAACTTTTTCACTTTTTACATTTTTTCACACCACTCATTGCCAAGCATTTGTAGTATTTGCACTTGTTTAACTGTGATTTTGCTAAAAATTCCAGAGATCTCTGGAAAACTATGCTTTTTTTTCAGCAGTTTGGGCTTTGCCTTGCCTTGTTTGTAATTTTTTCAGTGCTTTCTCAAAATTTGTGAGCGAAATGGGTTTTTAAAAAAAATATTGTAGCATTTAAAATATTGTAGTGGGAATGCGTATGGGAGAGGCTGTGAATCAGGGCTATTGTTGATCTACATACTTGTATGTAGGTCAGCAAGGTTGCTTTTTCTGTCAAATTTATTTCTCTCAGTGTTCGTCATTGCACATCAACACATTTCTCTTGTCTGCCCTGGGTTGTACACATTCTATAATGTAGCTTACACAGCCTGGCTCACAGTTAAAGTGAACCAATCCCAGGATTTTCACAATCCCAGATTTGGTCCTTGTTTCTGGGACATCCATATTTGGGATGCAACGCTGTGTGAAGACCCCTCCCAGACTGGATTGCCAAATCAGGATGTCCTAGGAGGATGTCACTGGCCAGGGGCCTGGCTCCAGGACCAGTAATATAGGTGGTTGGTCCATTTGGGTTGCGTGGAAACAAACTGCAAAATTCGTATCTATACCGCGCGCATGTTCGGTGTTCAGACTGGACACAGCAGCCAGTCAGCCTTCTTCCTTCCCCTACCTCCTCTGGCATGACGGGACACATGACCCCATCATATAAAAGGCGGGGGTCCGTGTCTCCCAGTGCCATTGCATCACTAAGATAGGGAGAGGTTCCTGCGGCCATTGTTTTAGGGACAGATAGGCTCTATTTAAAAACTGCCCTTTGTGAGTGAGGGCTTAGAGTAGGGTTAGACTCACTACTGCTGCACTAATATCACTGGCTTGTCACTACTGGGATCTGGGTGCCTTTTATACCACAACTAGCTCTAAGCTTTGGGGTGAGTGTGTGCCCCCTTATACCACAACTCGCTGTAAGCACTAGGATAGGTGTGTCCCCTTATACCACAACTCGCTGTAAGCACTAGGATGGATGTGTCCCCTTATACCACAACTCGCTGTAAGCACTAGGATAGGTGTGTCCCCTTATACCACAACTCGCTGTAAGCACTAGGGTGGGTGTGTCCCCTTATACCACAACTCGTGTAAGCACTGGGGTGTGGGTGCCCCTTATACCACAACTAGCTATAAGCACTGGGGTGAGTGTCCCCTTATACCACAACTAGCTGTAAGCACTGGGATGGGTGTGTCCCCTTATACCACAACTCGCTGTAAACCCCGGGCTGAATATGTACCTCCTTATACCACAACTAGCTGTAAGCACTTAGATGAGTGTGTCACTTTAACTGCAGGTGTCTTACAATGCAGAAAGCAGCAAATAAGGGACAGGGACATGGCTGTGGTGCTTCTACTGCTGCTTGTATTGGAGCTGGTGCTCACCGTGACACCTGAGTGACACCTCTCAGCCTGCACCTCCACAACAACAAGGCCACCTCTCTCCCCCCAAAGGGAGAATGTGGGAACCCCACCACTTGCAGCAGCAGCCCCACCACCACCACTAAGCCGGGCCACATCATCCCAGGGTTTAGCCCTCCATCCCACAAAGATGGAAGAGCAGAAGTTTGGCCCCTCTCACTCACAAGCCCTGGCCCTGAATGCAAGCATTTTAAAGTTTCTGGGCTTTGAAATGCTTTCATTTTGTCTGGTGGAGATGGACAGTTTTAAAGATCTCATGATAGCGACTGTCCCCCAATATACTGTTCCCAGCCTCCGCTACTTTTCTCACCAGGCCATCCCTGTCCTGCGGCAACAGAAAAAAAATAAAATGTGCACTGGTAAATGCTATTAGTTCCAGTGTCCACCTCAACACAGACACGTGGATAAGTAAGCATGGGCAGGGACATTACATCTCTCTAACTGCCCACTGGGTAAATGTAGTGACGACTGGGACAGAGGCAGGAAGTACTGTGGTACAGATTCTTCCACCACCCAGAATTGCAGGACATCAGTGAGTGCCTCCTGTAGCCTCCTCTCCCTACTCTGCTTCCTCCTCAAGCAGTCAGCGCAGCCCTTTCACCACCAATTTGAGCACTGCCATGGGGAAATGGCAGCAAGCAGTGATAAAACTCATCTGTCTGGATGAATGAACCCATACTGCGCAGGAGCTGTAGACTGGCACCTCGGAGCAGACAGATGAGTCCGAGGCAGGTTGGCGCACATCTCGTGTGCCTGGCGAATGTGCCCAACTTGGTGGTGCAGAGCTTCCTGGTCCATTATCCAGGGATGATGGAGTTGTTGCGTAAAGTGCGTAGCGTGTGCTTGCACCTTCAGCGTTCATACTCTGCGGGGGGAGGGGGGGGAGGAGGAGAAGGACTACTTTCTCTCACAACAGGGTGGCACCCAGCTCAGATCACGGGCATCACTGGAGAGTGGATGGGGGGAGGTATAGAAGGAGCAGGAGACACCTGACACTGTGGACAGCTTCTCCTTGACTCAGGGAAGCCTGGCTCATGTTTTAGTGCTGTATATAATGACCGCAGAGTTGCCCATACAGTCACCAGTGCTGATTACTAGGTGGCCACCCTGCTTGATCCATGCTATAAAGGGCAACATCACCTCTTTGATCCCAACACTGGAGCAGGATTGAAAAATGAGAGTACAAACGCTGGTGGACGCACTACTGGCAGTTGAATTTGAGGGCTCAGTGGTGGCACACGGATGAGGAGGAGCAAGTCGCCAACACACCAGGGGCACCTGCACCACCTCACTGGGGAGGGTAAGCATGGCCACAATGCAGAACAACTTATTCTATTTTCCGCCACATCCGCTACCATCAGATACCATCAGATATGCCCAATAGTAACAGAAGCAGACTTTGACTCACATGGTGGATGACTACCTGTCCACGTATCTCCTGGTATTGAGCATTGGGTCCTCCGTGTTCAGTTTCTTGGTTGCTAAATTGGAAACGCGGACAGAGCTTGCCCTCTACGTATTGGAGGTGCTGGCCAATTTATGTATATATGTAAATATTAATGTATATAATTATTTATTGATGTATATATGTGTAGATTGATGTATATATTTCTTTGTATATATATATATTTATGTTATTTATGTTATATCTAGTTATGTGCATATTTGTATGTATATTTGTATGTATTTTTGTATATATTTTTGTATATCTTGATTGATGCATGTATTTTTTTCTTTATTTGTGTATGTTTTAATTTTTTTTAGCTTTCTGTTATTGTTTTGAGTACTTTCCCTAGCCCATTTTTGCAGGGCAATCACCCAGGTGCCCCCCCCCCCCCCCCAGTTTGTCCTCCAATCCCCATAAAAACTAATATTTAATATGTATTTCTTTAATCTTTTAGTTTTCTGTTATTGTTTGAGTACTTTCCCTAGCCCATTTTGTGCAGGGCAATCACCCAGGTGTTACCGTCCAAATTATGCCTTCAACACCTGTAAAAATACTTTACTTTTTTTTTTTTCATTTATGTATGTATTTTTTTAATCTTTTAGTTTTCTGTTATTGTTTTGAGTACTTTCCCTAGCTCCTTTTGTGCAGGGCAGTCACCCTGGTTGTCCTCTCTATTTTCAGCCCTCTAGTCTTTGCTACCCCCATTTTACGGCCCAAGTTCGGGCCCCAATTTACTTCAATGGGTTTGGTATTTGGGGCCTCAGGGACTTTGGCGGTAAGTTCGGCTGAACTCATCAAACCAAATTTTAACCCGCTCATCACTAGTCCTCTTTAAGCCATCACTTTATCTATATCCCTGTATAGCAGTGAAGCCAAAACATTTTAACCCTTCAACTGCTAGCCTACCTAGAGATTCTGTCACCCTCTGTTGCTTTTTCATTTTTTACTTTTTTGTGCTACACATGTTCAGCTGTGATTTTTGGAGGAGTTTCCCAAAAAATGTATTTTCTTCAGCCTGGGCTTTAACATGAAATGTCTTTTTTGTCATTTTTTTTAGGGTTTTCTCAGTATTTTGGGGTGAAATGTGCAAAAAAAACACTTTTTTTTAAAATAAATAGTTGTCTTTTGTAATAAAAAATGTTTTTTAATAAAATGATATTGCGTGTAAAAGGTCAATTTATCACGTTTATTGGTAGACACCCTTTCCTACCCAAGAGACTCCCCCAAACTGAAACAGCGCTTTACGAGATTTTTCAGATAAAATACAACTGCTAAAAGCTCTTTGCAGTCTTTCAAGAAAAACAACCATTTACATTTGAAATCCCCCACAAACTATATATTCTCTGAAAGTACTCAAGCTATCTAGGTGTACCAGGATAGTCCCTTGATGAATTATTTGGTTGCACAGGGTGAACCTATAAAATAATCAGAATCACATTTTTCTAAAAAAAAAAAATATTCAAAAAAGAACAAGTCTGAAATCTGTAAAAGTAAGGTACCCTGAACAGAACAATACCCAACATGCATAGGTACTGTCAAGGGGAGAATTGCCAAACAACCCAAAGATATACATGTGTACGGGTAATTTTACTTGAAAATTTCAGCTCTGCAGACATAGTGCTCACCAAAGTTCGACAAAGTGCGCAGCAAAAACCCTTTACATTTGAAATACCCCCATAAAACATATATTCCCTGAAAGTACATACCTTAAGTTTTGTGGGGGTTGAGGAGGCAAGGGATCACAGCCCCTTGTCCCTCCAACCCTCTCCCTGTCGATCACCCGGCACTACTGAGCATCTTCTGGTGGGTGCGGGATGACACCACAGATGATGTTGTCCACCCCACCCATGAAAGGTGGGGCTAGCGGCGATGGAGGAAGTGGGCGAGAGTGCCTTTTTTGGGCCTTTTCCTCCTTTTTCTATATGTCTGCAGTGGCGGTAGCAGCGGCAGAAGCGGGGCGGCCTCTTTTGGGACCTCTCCTGAAGCCTGAAAATCTCAGGGATGGATCAGATGCCCTCTGGGTGAAGAGGAGACCCAGCCGGATCAATGAAGGGGTCAGGTGTGCGTTTTTGTTCTTTTTTACTTTTTGTGGTTGCTAGCAGGGGGGAAAGCCAGGCACATAACTCTCCAATGCTTGGCATTTAACGACAGGAGAGGCAACCATGTAACACCTCTTCTCACTATACAGCATGTTTTTACAGATTTTTAATACTCAACTTTTAAGTGTCAAGAATATTTCCCGTATATTTCTTTATGCTTAAAAATGCATTAAGAAATAATCAGCATCATGAAGAATATCTACAGTTTTGGATGAAATACGGGCCAATTTTTTGATCTGAAATAATGTTATAATTCTATTATAAAGCTGGCTGATGTTTTACATTGCTTGTAAATTTTTAGCGCTGGATTAAAGCCCACTGAATTACTTGAATGGATGTCTTCCAGGAGGTTGCCTACTATAAATAGATTATGAAAGACATCAGTGTGCCCAATGCCAGTGACAGAAGAGGGACTTGAAGTAATGAAATGATACATAGTATTTGTAATCCCCACATATAGCAGGCGAGAAATATGGCATTTTCTCATGATGTATTTATATGTGACAAAAAGCCCACTATGGACAAACCTTAGCAACTGAGAGGCGATTCGATGGAATTTTATTAATCATTATATTTTGTATTTGAGGTCCATTTTATAGATTTTTATTATTTATAAGGTTTTGTCAACATATACAGAATGAACTGTAGTTACCTGTAGGGGCAGACTGGACATGGGAAGCACTGTGTTTGTATTAGCCCTATTATAGCTGAAGTGATTATATTATAGCTATAGTGAAGATGTAGACGTGTAATGAAGATCAAAACTGCATGTAAATTATATAGCTTAAAGCAGCACTAGATCATATGAATGAAGGGGTGCGGTGGAAGGACATACGAGTGGAGTTTGTGGAAATAGTGGGTACCCTGATTGTTGTAGAAAATCTTTTATTATGCTATTCCAATGAAAGAAATCTGAACCTATTCTTTACGGCCCACAACCAGGTTCCAACTTTTTTAAGTGGCCCTCGCTTGTCAAAAGGTTGAGCACACCTGGACTACATCAAAGGACGAAAGCTAAAGGTTCCTCTATGATCTTTTCAGTCCCCTGATCTGAAAATCTTTGGATAGACTGCAAAAGAGTAGGAATCTCACAGAGCTGGGAGACTTTATAAAGGAAGAATGAATGAAAACCCTTTCAACAAGAGGTGAAAGACTCTTGGATGGCTACAAAAAGCATTTATAAGATGTGATACTTTCCAAAGGGGGTGTTACTCGGTACTAAACCTGCGAGGTACCCTAAGTAAAAATCATTTTTTTGCTCAAAACATGAAAGGAATATGTCCTTTTCAACTTTTCAACAAAATCATTGTGTCTTCAGCTTGGCTAACTGTGATCTGCTCTCTTTATGTGGGCTACAGGTGCTCCCATTGGCAGCAGAGTTTCCTCTTGTTAAGGGTCACACACCTAGAATGGCTGCATTGAGTGCCCTCAGATTTTGCTGATTTGGGATTTGTTTGTTGCTGGTTTGGGAAGCCATGGGTAGAGGAGCCATCTGCAGAATGAGTAAAAGAGGGAAATTACTGGAGGTGTTGTAGGAGCTGGGGCTGTGTTCCTGAGGCTAATGATGCCATTAAGAAAGTTTAAACTTTAGTATACTAAAAATCTGAAAAAAAATTGTAAAGTGATAAAGCTGAATTCCAGTAAACGCAATAGTTTCTTGCCGTAGCTTGAATACAAAATATTAAATGGGAGAATTTTATCAATTTTAGTTTAATTTTTAAGGAACACCTACTGAGTGCTCAGATGTCCTTGTGGTGTTATATATTAACAGGTCAACCATGCCTGCCCATTAATATGATTCGGTAGTGTGGCAGATGTAGCAGAAACCTATGTAAAGTCAAGGGATCTGTCATTTGGCAATGGTTTATCAGTATTTCAAAAAAGAATTAAATGCTTATTTAGAAGAAAATAACATTAACAGTTACTATCAGTAACTAGCTGTTATCAGTAAAAACACAGAAAAAAAATAATTTCACCTACCTCAACACCTTCCATTTGTAGAAACATATATCTTTTTTCAACTGTATTAACTATGTAACTGTATACACTACTAATTATTACACTAATTCTACAATTAACATTGAAGGACCCCTTAAAAAAAAGTCTCATTAGAGTCTCAATGGCTGAGACTTTCATTTTCGCAATCATCTAGTCTGCAGCTGCTACTCTAGAGTTGCCTCTCCTCCACCACATTGATTCATTAATTTATTCATTCATGCAGGTACAGGACCTCAGGGTTGCAGGACCTCAGGATTGTGAGATACGGTGAGGTATTAATAGGTATGGTGAGTAGGTTATAGATAAACATGCGGTGATTTGCATGCTTATTAATTATCTTATTTACTTTCAATTTTAAAAAAGAGAAAAAAACAAAGCAAAACTGACTTACATTCTGCATTAAGGTTTTAAAGCTTTACAGGGATGTTAAAGCAGACCAAGTCAAAAATGACTTAAACCAGACCAACACAAATAGCAGTGCTCATATGCATCCCTCCCCGGAGTAATTTAGATTGCTGCACATAAAAATTAAGTTACCCTTTTCTAACTCTGCTGTGGTAAATCTTATAAACAAGATGGCGGCTCATGGACTTGCAGACCACCTGCAAACAGGAAGTGCTGCCGGGCTTCCTGTTACTGTGCATTGTCAGTTATGACAGTTGGGGGAGGAAGCTTCAAAATGGCCACTGCCTTTCTTTTCCAACTGTGCCAGGCTGTTGGTCCGGTTTAAGTAAAGAGATAGCATTTGGGAATAAACTGTCCTTATATCCCACAGTTCTGATGTATGGGATTGTGGACATTGTCCCTGAAGAGAGAAGCTGAGGGACGGAATGAACGGGGTGGGACGGATCTTTGAAGATATTCATTGCACACTTTCTGGCTCTCGTGGAAGGTGCTGATTCTCTCCTCTGATTAATGACCCTTTGTAAACATAGATTTTGGGCATCTTGTGGTAGGCCCAACTTGTTCAGCTCCTCAGAAAGTATATTGGTGCAGTGCCTTTTGTTTGTATCAAAGTGGCATTTTTATCCCATGTTAAATTTTTGGAGATGTTTACGCCAAGAAAGTTTGTTTCCTTCACCATGACAGCTTCACCCTGTATGAAATTAGTGGGAGGGGGTAAAGGAAATTTCTTACAATTAAGCAACATCTGCACTTGAGGGTGTTCAGAAAAAGATTGTTCTTTGTACATCAGTAGCTGAGCTCTTCCACTTCTCCACTGTAGGCACTATTATGATCATCACTTATGAGACCAGTGATTGTTGTTTCAGTGTACATAAGAATCTTGAGAGTTTCCGGAGCTGGGTAGCAGTTATTGATTTATAGTGAGAATAGTATTGGAGAAGGCCTGCAGCCTTGAGGGGCCCCTGAGCTTATGGTTTTGACCTTTGACTGAATAGGACCCAGTTTGAATTGTATTCTTCCTGTCAGAAACATGCTGGGATAGTACAGGTATCCAGGGATCTTTTGTACCTCAGTAGAAATGGGTGCTAACTATTCAGCACACACCTTTAAACAGGAAGCAACACACCATCAGGTCCTGGAGCTTCCTGGAGTTTTAGATTGCTGAACAGTCTCTTCTACTTGGAAACCTTTATCTCCGGATAATTTTGTGTTAGTGAAGAGGTGTAAAAAATTGATGGCATGAGGTGGTCCTCCTTGCCTTTACTGTAACTGCAGACATAAATGTCACGGTTTTCAGTTCAGCTCAGCTGATGTTTGTGGCACTGTAGGAAAAATTGATTCACTATTTTGTAACCCCCTTAATTTGGATATGTGTGGCCAGGCTGGAGAATGTAGGGGTTGTCCTTTCAAATGTGTACAGCCTTTTAGCCACCCATTTTTCTAAGGAAGCTGATGCCAAGATAGATGCTAGTATGGCACTTGCACAATTTCACAACAGGAGATTCCATGGTCCTATCTGCACATTTGCATTTTCTTTACCCATTTACTCTAACCCTACCCTCTGGTGCTCCAGTGCAGAACACATATGTTGTCCTGAGACAGCAATGCCTCTCTAGCTGGACCAGAGCATTCAAGGTATGTACTCAGTCTTCCCCTGGAAAACAAGGAATACGAGGATATTCAAAAACAAGGGTAAAACTGTCTTAAAGCAGGTCCCCTCCCCCCCCCCCCCTCACAATTTTGGATGCCCACCAATGCGTCTCCTATTGGATCTGATGCAGAAGTTTTGAGTGCTATTTGCAGATCCACTGTCAAATGGAGCAGCACAGGAATTAAGTAAGAATAGCAGTACTGTGGGGCTCAGAAGTTATGATTCCTGTGGACCAGGACCCCTAAGGACATTGTAAACTGGTCCATTTAGTAAGTGCAGTACATTTTTTAATTTTAGCCCTTGAGATGCTGAAGTCGACACATTTCTTGTGTTACTGACTGTTGCAATCTTCTAACAACTTGCAAGTTCTTAACCATCAGTAAACTAATAAAAGATTGCACTGCTAAAAATCAGTTCTTACTACCCCTAGATGTTCTCTTCATCACTACAGACCTACCCTGAACTCATATCAGAATACAAGACAGACATCTTGGCACATCCCTGGCTGCTGATGTTTTATGCTGACATCACATATTATCCCTATTTTGCCCTGATAGAGCACAAGAGAAAAAAGCTATAGTCACCTTCAATCCCCCACAGTTGATCGCTGATAATCGCTGATAGTCAGGCATTCAGACACTTACCCATCACGCCCATTCAACACCTGATGGACTGCCCGCAACATTGTCACAGAAACCACAGCACAACCCCCTCCATTGGTGTGAATAGAGGGGGTGTGCTGTAGTTCCTGTGATGAATGCTGCAGGGTGGTCCGTAAGGCATTGAATGGACATGATGGGCTGGACTATGACTGCACGGGACTGGGATCGGGTGCTCAGATAAGTGAGCACTGGACTATCAGCAATCTCCTGTGGGGGAATAAAAGTACTGCCAGCAGAATGACTTTAACAATGCAGGCGCCATCTTTCTAGATGGTGCAACAAATGACCATTTGGGATACCCTGCCTACAAGCTCTGGGAAGCCTGTAAACCGGCTGAACTGCTAACCCTTTCTATGCTTCTGAGTAGAGATGAGCGAACTTTTGAAAAATTCGATTCGACTGATTCGCCGAATTTTCCGACAAAAATCGGTTCGACCCGAATAAATTCGCGACAAATCGCTATTAAAAACGGCTATTTCTGAGCCTCCTAGAGCCTCAATAGGGTTGTAAACCATTCTGCCTTGCTGTAACACGCACAGGATGCGTGCTGGGTTAGTTAAATAATACTTTGAAGAAATATCACATGCAGATCAGAGGCATCGCTAATAGAATCGCAGAGTGGCACAATTGAATTCAAGAGAGTTGAAGTGGCATCACTATGAGGGGCAGGAGCCCAAACATTGCTTTAAAGAGACACTGGAGTTGGCAGCAGCAGGAGCCCAAAAATTGGATGAATCACACCCTGGAGTTGGCAGCAGCAGCAGGAGCCCAAACATTACTTTAAAGAGACACTGGGGTTGGCTTCAGGAGCCCAAAAATTGGATGAATCACACCCTGGAGTTGCCAGCAGCAGGAGCCCAAATATTAATTTAAAGAGACACTGGGGTTGGCTTCAGGAGCCCAAAAATTGGATGAATCACACCCTGGAGTTGGCAGCAGCAGCAGCAGGAGCCCAAATATACACTGGAGTTGGCTTCAGGAGCCCAAAAATTGGATGAATCACACCCTGGAGTTGGCAGCAGCAGCAGCAGGAGCCCAAATATTACTTTAAAGAGACACTGGGGTTGGCTTCAGGAGCCCAAAAATTGGATGAATCACACCCTGGAGTTGGCAGCAGCAGCAGCAGGAGCCCAAATATACACTGGAGTTGGCTTCAGGAGCCCAAAAATTGGATGAATCACACCCTGGAGTTGGCAGAAGTTGGCAGCAGCAGCAGCAGGAGCCCAAACATTACTTTAAAGAGACCCTGGGGTTGGCTTCAGGAGCCCAACAATTGGATGAATCACACCCTGGAGTTGGCAGCAGCAGCAGCAGGAGCCCAAATATACACTGGAGTTGGCTGCAGGAGCCCAAAAATTGGATGAATCACACCCTGGAGTTGGCAGCAGCAGGAGCCCAAATATTACTTTAAAGAGACACTGGGGTTGGCTTCAGGAGCCCAAAAATTGGATGAATCACACCCTGGAGTTGGCAGAAGTTGGCAGCAGCAGCAGCAGGAGCCCAAATATTACTTCAAAGAGACCCTGGGGTTGGCTTCAGGAGCCCAAAAATTGGATGAATCACACCCTGGAGTTGGCAGCAGCAGGAGCCCAAATATACACTGGAGTTGGCTTCAGGAGCCCAAAAATTGGATGAATCACACCCTGGAGTTGGCAGGAGTTGACAGCAGCAGCAGCAGGAGCCCAAATATTGCTTTAAAGAGACCCTGGGGTTGGCTTCAGGAGCCCAAAAATTGGATGATTCACACCCTGGAGTTGGCAGCAGCAGCAGCAGGAGCCCAAATATACACTGGAGTTGGCTTCAGGAGCCCAAAAATTGGATGAATCACACCCTGGAGTTGGCAGAAGTTGGCAGCAGCAGGAGCCCAAACATTACTTTAAAGAGACCCTGGGGTTGGCTTCAGGAGCCCAACAATTGGATGAATCACACCCTGGAGTTGGCAGGAGTTGACAGCAGCAGCAGGAGCCCAAATATTACTTTAAAGAGACCCTGGGGTTGGCTTCAGGAGCCCAAAAATTGGATGATTCACACCCTGGAGTTGGCAGCAGCAGCAGCAGGAGCCCAAATATACACTGGAGTTGGCTTCAGGAGCCCAAAAATTGGATGAATCACACCCTGGAGTTGGCAGAAGTTGGCAGCAGCAGGAGCCCAAAAAATGGCCTAAAGACATAAATATGTTTTGCACCATTTGGAAAGTGTAAAACGTGGCACCATGCTGAATCTAGTCGCATGCATCAGGTTTTGGTGGGTGGAAATCCTGGCTGATCCATCCCTGATTCATTTTGACAAAGGTGAGTCTCTCCACATTTTTAGTTGACAGACGAGTTCTCCTCGCCGTAACTGTGGCCCCCGCCGCACTAAACACCCGCTCAGATGGCACGCTACTTGCCGGGCAGGACAGCTTTTCCAGGGCAAACTCTGCTAGTTGCGGCCACAAATCAAGTTTGGCTGCCCAGAAGTCCAGCGGATCCTCAAGGTGTGTTGGCATGGTCATGTCAAAGTATGACATGACCTGCTGGTTGAGGTCCTGCTCCAGGTCTTCCTGCTGCTCATGAGTAGCCTCACTATGCGGGTGTAGAAAGCTACTCATTAGCGACTGAAGACTGAGGCTGCTGCTGCTGATGGAGCTGCTGCTCCTGCCAACCCCCCCAGCGGCCATGGCAGTGGAAGGTGAGCGCAGAGGTCCCCTCGAGTCAGACCTGCGAGAGTATGGACCATGGCGCAGATAGGCATCGGCCAACTGCCTACGTAGAATGTCTTTGTAGTAGTTGAGCTTGTCCTCCCTCTCGGTGGGTTTAAAAAATGCCCCCATTTTGTGCCGGAAGCGAGGGTCCAATAAGGTGGACAGCCAGAAGTCATCCCGCCGACAGATGGAAACAATTCTGGGGTCACTACGCAAGCACGTGAGCATGCTTCGTGCCATTTGCCCAAGTGACTCGGATGGACTACCTGTCTCCATCTCCACTGCATATTGCCACGGTGTGCCCGGGTCCTCTGTCTCGCCTTCCTCAAAAACCTCTAGCTCCTCTGGCTGCTCCTGCTCCTCCTCTCCTGTCCGCTGACTAGATAAACCAGCCATTTCGCCAAGCCTAAACTGTGTTTCGCTGGGCAACTCCTCCTCCTCCTCTTCCTCCTCCTCCTCCAGTTCAGCTCCAACGGGGTTCATGTGGCCGTAAGATGTAGACGCCATGTCTCCAGTGCCCTGACCAGCCATGGTTTCCAACATGTGCTGTAGTACATGAAGCAGTGGAATCACGTCGTTCATCCCGTAATCCTGCCGACTGACAAATAAAGTGGCATCCTCAAAGGGCCTGAGCAAACGGCAGGTGTCACGTATGAGCTGCCACTGGTTGACATTGAAGTTACACAGGGGAGTCCCCCTATCTGCTTGGATCATCAGGAAATCCGTGATGGCTTTTCTCTGTTCATATAATCGGTCCAACATGTGAAGGGTGGAATTCCAACGGGTGGAAACATCGCAAATCAGACTATGTTGGGGGATACCATTCTGACGCTGTAGCTCAAGAAGGGTGTGTTTGGCGGTGTAGGAGTGGCTGAAGTGCATGCAAAGTTTCCTTGAAGTTGTTAGGATGTCTTGCAGATGGGGGGAACACTTCAGAAACCGCTTGACAACCAGATTGAAGACGTGAGCCATGCAGGGGGCATGGGTCAGGCTTCCTTGGCGCAGCGCAGACAAAATGTTCTTCCCATTGTCGGTAACCATGATTCCCATTTTAAGTTTTCTTGGAGTAAGCCATGTTTGGATTTCCTGATGAATACATTTAAGCAGTTCCTCCCCTGTGTGACTTCGTTCGCCAAGACAAACCATGTGAAGCACTGCGTGACACCTCCGTGCCCTGCACACATGGTAGACTGGAGGGGCACTGAGACTTGAGCCTACAGTGGAGGGTGAGGAGATGGCGGAGGATGAGGAGGCCGAGTCGCACGGTGTCACAGGCCCAACGGGCAGGGAGCGCGGAGGCCGAAGCGGCGTGACCTGTCCAAGTTGCTGCTGCTGCTGCAAAGGGACCACATTCACCCAGTGGGCCGTAAACGACATGTACTGTCCCTGACCGTAGTTACAGCTCCAGATGTCGGCGCTGCCATGCACTTTGCTACACACCGACAGGCTCAAGGACTGGCCCACCTTCTGTTCAACAAAAGTGTGCAGCGCTGGTACTGCCTTCTTGGCAAAGAAATGACGGCTTGGGACTCTCCACCTCGGCTCGGCACAAGCCATCAGTTCTCTGAAAGGTGCAGATTCCACCACCTGAAAAGGGAGCGACTGCAGCACCAGCAACTTGGACAGGAGCACATTCAGCTTCTGCGCCGTAGGATGAGTGGGCGCATACTGCTGTCTCTTGGACATGGCTTCGCTGATGGATTGCTGGCGGGATGCATGACTTGGAGGAGGAGGAGCAGGAGCGACAGAGGATGGGTATGACGCACAGCTGCCTTCGGCTGAGGTGCTGGAGCCTTGGCTGGCAGAAATTGGGAGCTCACTTGGTGAGGAAGCAGACTGGACCACCCCTTGGGAGCCTCGGTTCTCCCAGGTCGCTTTATGGTGACGCATCATATGTTGACGCAGGGCCGTGGTGCCAACATTTGGACCCTGGCCACGCTTCACCTTCTGCCTACATATCTTGCATGTGGCCATGTTACCCTCCTGCGGATGCTTCAGGAAAAACTGCCACACTGCCGAGTAGCTACTTTTCCCACCCCCTGGCCTCACTGATTCACTGCTGCTGTTGCCAACTCCAGGAACCCCTGCTCCACTACCTCCCGATAAGGTAGACTGCCGCACAGCAGGTGCTCTACCCCGGCCCCGGCCCCGGCCGGCTCCAGCCTTTGGAATTGTGCCCCCATGCTGACTGCTACCACCTTGCTGCCTCAGCTGCTGACTCCGGGGCAACCTGCGCCCCTCTTCTCCTGATGATGACGATGAAGCCCCTTCATCACCCGGCTCCCAAGTGCGATCGGCTTCATCGTCATCATCATCATCACCGAGTTGTGGCTGTACGTCACTGATGTTCGTGGATTCGTCAACAGTGTCTGGCGCAGGAGCTGGAACGCTCGCAGCACCCACGACACTGTCCACATCACTATTTGTCTGCCTAGCTAGAGAAGCCACCTCCATTTCTTGGCTGGGCAGTAGCTGCTGACTGTCCTCTATCTGATGGTCCTCATCACTAAAGAGTGGAGCTGAACCCAAAACATAGGATACGTCGCTGGGGGAGGGAACGGCGTAGGCCAGAGGCAATGGGAGGACAGGGACTGCTCTCGGGGCATGCCAACTCAGGGTTGTGTCAGAGGAACCTACCGACCCTAGATTGGGGGTCTCAGACGTAAGTTGTGATGATGTTGTTGATGAGCGCGTCAACCAATCTACCACGGCAGATGCGTTACTGGTGGAGACCCGACCGCTAGCAGATACTGGCAGATTAGGTCTCTCAGCGTGACTCCTGCTGCTACTGGCCCCCAGTCTGATGCGAGCTCTGCCTGCGGAATCTTGGCCTCTGCCACTCCTCTTTTCACTTCCAGGCACTTGTCTGCCCGACATAGTCTAACTGGCGTGGTAGTAGGTGATATTTAAAGAACCCCCGGGCAGCGGTGGGTCTATATGAAACAGAATATAATGCACACCAAAAGTGAGCAGTAACACTCAGCCTCCAACAGGCCTGCTTAGTGTAAATAAGAGAGCTGCTTAGTGTAAATAAAGAGGGGTATGGTATGTTACAGAATGGGATGCCCCAACAGAAGTGCACCTGGCAGGCAGCAGTAAGTCTATGCACAGCAAAAGTGTCTTTATCAGGCCTAATTTCAATTATAATAAGTGCAAATGGTTATATGGTCTTAAACAGAGGCTGCTGTAGTCACAGAATGGGATGCCCCAAAAAAGAAGTGGACCTGGCAGGGTCCAGTAGTGCTATGCCCAGCAAAAGTGTCTTTATCAGGCCTAATTTCAATTATAATAAGTGCAAATGGTTATATGGTCTTAAACAGAGGCTGCTGTAGTCACAGAATGGGATGCCCCAAAAAAGAAGTGGACCTGGCAGGGTCCAGGAGTGCTATGCCCAGCAAAAGTGTCTTTATCAGGCTTAATTTCAATTATAATAAGTGCAAATGGTTATATGGTCTTAAACAGAGGCTGCTGTAGTCACAGAATGGGATGCCCCAAAAAAGAAGTGGACCTGGCAGGGTCCAGAAGTGCTATGCCCAGCAAAAGTGTCTTTATCAGGCCTAATTTCAATTATAATAAGTGCAAATGGTTATATGGTCTTAAACAGAGGCTGCTGTAGTCACAGAATGGGATGCCCTAAAAACCAGCAGTAAGTACACCTGGCAGGGACAAGTAGTGCTATGCCCAGCAAAAGTGTCTTTATCAGGCCTAATTTCAATTATAATAAGTGCAAATGGTTATATGGTCTTAAACAGAGGCTGCTGTAGTCACAGAATGGGATGCCCCAAAAAAGAAGTGGACCTGGCAGGGTCCAGAAGTGCTATGCCCAGCAAAAGTGTCTTTATCAGGCCTAATTTCAATTATAATAAGTGCAAATGGTTATATGGTCTTAAACAGAGGCTGCTGTAGTCACAGAATGGGATGCCCTAAAAACCAGCAGTAAGTACACCTGGCAGGGACAAGTAGTGCTATGCCCAGCAAAAGTGTCTTAATCAGGCCTAATTTCAATTATAATAAGTACAAATGGTAATATGGTCTTAAACAGAGGCTGCTGTAGTCACAGAATGGGATGCCCTAAAAACCAGCAGTAAGTACACCTGGCAGGGTCCAGTAGTGCTATGCCCAGCAAAAGTGTCTTTATCAGGCCTAATTTCAATTATAATAAGTGCAAATGGTTATATGGTCTTAAACAGAGGCTGCTGTAGTCACAGAATGGGATGCCCCAAAAAAGAAGTGGACCTGGCAGGGTCCAGAAGTGCTATGCCCAGCAAAAGTGTCTTTATCAGGCCTAATTTCAATTATAATAAGTGCAAATGGTTATATGGTCTTAAACAGAGGCTGCTGTAGTCACAGAATGGGATGCCCTAAAAACCAGCAGTAAGTACACCTGGCAGGGACAAGTAGTGCTATGCCCAGCAAAAGTGTCTTTATCAGGCCTAATTTCAATTATAATAAGTGCAAATGGTTATATGGTCTTAAACAGAGGCTGCTGTAGTCACAGAATGGGATGCCCCAAAAAAGAAGTGGACCTGGCAGGGTCCAGAAGTGCTATGCCCAGCAAAAGTGTCTTTATCAGGCCTAATTTCAATTATAATAAGTGCAAATGGTTATATGGTCTTAAACAGAGGCTGCTGTAGTCACAGAATGGGATGCCCTAAAAACCAGCAGTAAGTACACCTGGCAGGGACAAGTAGTGCTATGCCCAGCAAAAGTGTCTTTATCAGGCCTAATTTCAATTATAATAAGTGCAAATGGTTATATGGTCTTAAACAGAGGCTGCTGTAGTCACAGAATGGGATGCCCCAAAAAAGAAGTGGACCTGGCAGGGTCCAGAAGTGCTATGCCCAGCAAAAGTGTCTTTATCAGGCCTAATTTCAATTATAATAAGTGCAAATGGTTATATGGTCTTAAACAGAGGCTGCTGTAGTCACAGAATGGGATGCCCTAAAAACCAGCAGTAAGTACACCTGGCAGGGACAAGTAGTGCTATGCCCAGCAAAAGTGTCTTTATCAGGCCTAATTTCAATTATAATAAGTGCAAATGGTTATATGGTCTTAAACAGAGGCTGCTGTAGTCACAGAATGGGATGCCCTAAAAACCAGCAGTAAGTACACCTGGCAGGGACAAGTAGTGCTATGCCCAGCAAAAGTGTCTTTATCAGGCCTAATTTCAATTATAATAAGTGCAAATGGTTATATGGTCTTAAACAGAGGCTGCTGTAGTCACAGAATGGGATGCCCTAAAAACCAGCAGTAAGTACACCTGGCAGGGACAAGTAGTGCTATGCCCAGCAAAAGTGTCTTTATCAGGCCTAATTTCAATTATAATAAGTGCAAATGGTTATATGGTCTTAAACAGAGGCTGCTGTAGTCACAGAATGGGATGCCCTAAAAACCAGCAGTAAGTACACCTGGCAGGGACAAGTAGTGCTATGCCCAGCAAAAGTGTCTTTATCAGGCCTTATTTCAATTATAATAAGTGCAAATGGTTATATGGTTTTAAACAGAGGCTGCTGTAGTCACAGAATGGGATGCCCTAAAAACCAGCAGTAAGTACACCTGGCAGGGACAAGTAGTGCTATGCCCAGCAAAAGTGTCTTTATCAGGCCTTATTTCAATTATAATAAGTGCAAATGGTTATATGGTTTTAAACAGAGGCTGCTGTAGTCACAGAATGGGATGCCCTAAAAACCAGCAGTAAGTACACCTGGCAGGGACAAGTAGTGCTATGCCCAGCAAAAGTGTCTTTATCAGGCCTAATTTCAATTATAATAAGTGCAAATGGTTATATGGTCTTAAACAGAGGCTGCTGTAGTCACAGAATGGGATGCCCCAAAAAAGAAGTGGACCTGGCAGGGTCCAGAAGTGCTATGCCCAGCAAAAGTGTCTTTATCAGGCCTAATTTCAATTATAATAAGTGCAAATGGTTATATGGTCTTAAACAGAGGCTGCTGTAGTCACAGAATGGGATGCCCCAAAAAAGAAGTGGACCTGGCAGGGTCCAGAAGTGCTATGCCCAGCAAAAGTGTCTTTATCAGGCCTAATTTCAATTATAATAAGTGCAAATGGTTATATGGTCTTAAACAGAGGCTGCTGTAGTCACAGTTTGGGATGCCCCAAAAAAGAAGTGGACCTGGCAGGGTCCAGAAGTGCTATGCCCAGCAAAAGTGTCTTTATCAGGCTAATTTCAATTATAATAAGTGCAAATGGTTATATGGTCTTAAATAGAGGCTGTTGTAGTCACAGAATGGGATGCCTCACAGCAGACTTAAGATCAGTTCAGTATATATGCACAGTTAGTTAGTATAAGCAGCCTGAAAACGCTAACAAAGCCTGTCAGCCAGCTAGTAACACTCAGGCTGGATGAAAAAAAAAAAAAAATCTCCCTGTGACAGCCTCCGATTTTTCTACCTTTCCCTGTTTTTCGCTGACTTTCTGTCTGTCTCCTGTCTGTCTCCTGCCTGTCTCCAGCCTGTCCCTGTCTGTCCCTGCCTGTCTAACTGCCTCTCTCCCTCAGCTACACAGCGTTCTGTCTCTCACGAATGCAATAGAGAAATGAGGAAGGAAAAGCAAGATGGCCGGCCTTAAATAGCGCTGTGACGTCACCGGGCTTGCTGGCTGCTGATAGGCTGCATGTGACTGTCCCAGCATACACTGCCCCAGCTTACATGTCTGGACATGTCCCGTCCGCCATCTTAGAATGCCTGTAAATGTAAATGAATGGATGTTAAAGGAAAACTTCGAGCGATCGAATCGTGGGGAAATTCGGATTCGATCCAAATCGAATTTTTCCTGAAATTCGGATCGAATCCGGGTTCGTCCGGATCAATTCGCTCATCCCTACTTCTGAGCCATTGTAGGTAGTTTGATGCTACATACTCTATGCACATATACATTTCCTCCCCATGTTTGATATTTGGTAATTTTGTTAACACACCTATTTTTATTTTACCCAACAGTACACAAGGGCATACATGAACCAAAGATTAGTGGTTGACTGGCCCAGATAAGTCTCTATTTCTGCCTTTTTGATTGCTGATTGGAGAGGGGGTGACTTATGATTTCACTGGGGTCTTGCTAGCCCACATCACACTTGCTTACCTCTGCCCAAGTTTCCATTCCAAACAGTCAACAATTGGCCAGTGCTCTGTTTTTTTTCTCCCACCCATGAAAAACAAGATCTATTAGTTAGATCAGAAAGAATTGGCAATTAATAGCATGACTTCAATGTAAAAAAATAGCAAATTTATATAAGAAATAAGAGCCGACCATGAGCTTCCTTGTGGAATTTGACTTCAATCATCCCACGCTAATGCAATATGGGCAACAGGAAAGGCAAACAACTAAAGCATAATTGGCACTCAGAGCCACTTCTTTTCTGCCAGTTCTTTGTATTAGTATTAAAAGCTGCCATATAAAATCTTGTGAAACACTTTGATTGCCGGAGAGGCATGTATTTACATGGTTGTGCTTGTCTGCACTGCTTTTCTATAATAATATGTGCTGCTAGTTACTCAGTCAGGATGGTGTAACATTGACCTCCAAGACACCTACAGAACTACAAATGTGGTGTAAGCTTTTTTTCCTGCAAGATGTATATATGGAAACCCAAAGTACACACTGTACTACATATTATGCACTGCTGGCAACAGCTGCACAGGTATTGTAGTGAAAAATTACAAAAAAATATAAAAATACTTTTTAATGTAATTGTTGGGATAGCAACAGTATTGGGTGGGGCTCCAGGTGTAAGGACACCTAGACAAGTGTAATCAACCAACCCATAGGGCCTGGAGTTTATTGATAGGCTTGGTTTTTCCTGGACTGGGCTTTAAGTGGTTAAATGCTGAGGAGCAGGCAACCTTTATACATCAAATTGGCTTTTTATATACAGGAGCCACATGACCACAATTGACCCCAACACACTGTCTTCATTATCTGTGGCTGGGGGGAGGCCATTGCAGTGAGTTAAAGTGGACCAATCATATTGCCTCGCTGTGTGAAACCCCCCAGATTGGCCACTCAGCTCACCTCCCACAGCATATGCACAGGCCCTTGTCCGGCCAGTGCATTATGCAGTGCATTAATATGTATGCAAAGCCATGTTTTGGTTTAGGCATCGACCACATACCTAGTTTTCCTGTGGAGTGAGTGCATCCCTTGCTCGTCTATCTGAATGTCTGGGCATGAACCGCTGCAGAGATGCTGAGGATGCGGCCGTGGCCTACAATCACAAATAGGGACCAGTGGGAAGGTAGGGGGTTGCAGCCAACTGCAGGGGGGTTCACACAATGGGGCACTCAATCTTTTAGACTCTAGGGCTGGCCCAGTCAGTGATTGGTCCACTTTAAAGCATAAGCTATTGCAGTAAAGCCAGGTGGCTGCTCTAGGAATGCCTGATGGTAAATACAGCTCAGCATAAATCGCTAATTTTTTTTTCCATTTCATCTAGTGGAGTTCTCCACGAAATGCGTGGAGAGCTGTGGGGTCTCCAAATTATTTACCTTTTTTATTGTTGCTAATTTATGATGAGTTATTGGGGCATAGTAAATTGTAGTTATGTGTTCATTATGTATTTATTGTATTTAAAGTAGATGCAAAGTGCACAGAAAACCCCCTTCCCCAATGAACCCCCCCCAGCGTTAAATAAAACATTTTCCACCTTGTCTCTCCTGCTAATCTGCAGTCGTGGCTTCTAGGCCCTTCAAGCTGCATGGGGATGACAGTTGTTCTTATCACCCAATCACCAGGAAGCTTCAGCCACTGAACAGTACCGTGCTTCTGTCTTGGGTGTGGGCAAAAAGTTGGGTCCTAGTGAGTTTTATTCTTGTTGCTAAGTAGCAAAAGGAGGGATCATCTATACACCCTGCATCAAAACTAAATTCCATCCCTTTTTTCTTGTTTTTAGTGGAAGGAAGAAGAACCAGGGGTGACAGATTTGAATATATCCTTATGTAATGCTTTTGGCAGATAATAGAATGGTTAATGCTGCTGCTCCCCACAGGCTGGCTCAGGAGACAGGCATTGGAATTAAGGAGAAGACCCATAAAAGAGTGGAATGGTACGCTCTAAAATCTTGTCACCTAGGGATTTATTCCATGGGTTCTGGGGTTTTTCCAGATGGTGTGGTCTTCTCCACCCGCTGAGGTGGCTGGTGGGGGCGCTGGAGGTGCAGTGACCAACTGCACGCACTGTGCTGCTCTCTCCATTTTGGAGAGGGGCAGACAGCTGCCACCAGTGGAGTATGCTACATATGCGCTGGGGGCTAAACACGCAATGTATGCCCTGCTGGCTAGGGAGGGTTCTGGAAATTTCTGCTGCTTAGTGCTAGGTGGGATCAGCCAGAAGAGAGCGGCTGGTGCAGTCCTTCCAGTGGGTGGGTCAAAGGGAGCACCCCTGCTGTTAAAGTGTTCCTGAGCCCGTAAAACGCTATAGTAAATTACTACACCATAACACTCTCCATATACACCCGGAACTGAGTTAGGAGTGTGAAATATATATTTAAATATTTTTTATTCACTGTGAGAAGCCTCACGTGGAGCATTTAAAAAAGGACTCAGCGCAGTTGGAGGATGCCCTTGATTTAAATGAGGAGTGTGTGAAGCAGAAGCATGCTTGAGCAAGAAAGATAGAATGGAAACCTATTAAAGGGACAGTATCAGAATAAACAAGAATAGAGAAAACCAACTTCTGCTCCTGGACTGTTTAGCTGCATGGATAAGTCTTTTCTTTTCCCCAATTTGTTTTTCTAGTTAATTAGTTAATTAAATTTTCTATCGTAATTTAGGATGTAGTGGAATGTTTATTTTGAAGTTGCATTTATTCTCATATTTCCTCTGTTTGCATTTTTTGGGGAATAGACTCCAAGCTCGTATATATGCATACAGTGGATTGATTTTCTCGCCAGTTATGCTAAATAGCTATTTAGGCTCATGTGCTCATCTGATTACTGTAATATTTTAATGCTCTTAGTAACAATTTCCATGTCATTGTAAACCAAACATTATCAGCTAACAAAACTTACCTAAGTAAATCCTTCAAGCTGTTTGATTCTATCTTGTGTGGTGTGTTTTAATTTTTTAAGTTTTAATTATTCGCTACCCACATATACATTTTGCCGTAGTGGGCAGGATCCAAAACTCTGTGCCATAAAGTCTCATGTAGATGCCTGTGAATATAGTGCGTCAATGTCTAGCCAAGCTAGTGGGGTTAGTGCTCCCCTCCCAGTTATTGTACCTATGGAAACAGTGGGAGCCCAAATTTGCTGGATATATTTTGGTGATGGGCAATTGGGCAGAGCGGTTACGCACAACTGCCAGAATGTATCAAGTCCAGCCTGCACACAAAGTTGACACGGCCTTACAATCACTGGGTGCAGATGCTGGTGAAGCTGTGCTGGTGTTGCCTCAGTTCCACAAAGACATAAAAGCAAGCATCGCTGAACAGCTGTACAAGTGGTTTCTAGTGAACAGCTGTACGAGTTTCAGACCTCAGGGGCCCTTAGTCCTACAATGACCAACCCTTACACGTACGTGAGGTGGCTTGGGGGGTAATTGAACTTACTGATAAAACTACTGGTCAAAAAGAGTTAACAGTATTGCCACCTGCTCCCGTGATATTGGGAATTAATGTCACCTGGAAATTGGATGGTCTAATGTTTAGTGAATTTGTACCAACATAATGGTCTCAAACCTCTGAAAAATGAAACAATCAGAAATGGTTGCTTAAGTTGAAAGAAGTATGTAGCATACATTATGCCTTGCATAAAACAGAAGGAGGGTGGGAGTAATCAGCACACCATCTATAAAAAAAATTGTCCTTCCACCTAGAAAATGGGTAAGCATATCCTTTAGGGTGGGTGAACATAATAGAGTCCAAGGCATTCCTGTGCTAGTAGAACTAATAAAATAATGGGGACTGAATGATGAATAGTTGGTAGGTAGGGATGAGCGGGCTCGAGCTGCAAAGTTCGGGTGCACACACGACCCCGCCACGGGCAAAAGAGAAAAGAATAGGATGAAAAGTTAAACAAATTATATACCTTGGTGTAAATAAAATATACAGAAATACACCAGAGCAAAAAATGCCCTATACACGAAATCACTGGCAATACAATCTATAAAAATGTGTATATCTTTTTGTTATCGAATCTCAGAAAGGAGATACAAGGATTAAAATCACTAAAAACACACATAAAACCGGATAAAACCATATAAAAGGCGGGCGGGTCACGCGTCGCACCATGTCTGCACTGCAGTAGATGAGGACAGGTTTGCTGCTCAGTGAGAAACAGATAGGGCTCTGTTTAACCACAAAGGAAAACCCAATTGTCCTTTTAAGGACACATAGGAAGGGAGAGGAGGCTGGCTGCATCTCAAACTATCCTTAGGGGCACCTAGCTAGGGAGAGTGGATGGCGTCAGTGAGGGACAGCTAGGGAGAGGGACATAGCAGCACCTCTGCCTGTTCTCATTGCACCTTGAGGACAGCTTCTGGGGCACATATGGGCATGCAGTACAGCTCATCTGTGGGCACCACCTACATTATAACTTTTTGGGGCTTTGATAAAACTAGTTACTTGTTGGCACACCTTGCAGTACACCCTTTTGGGCTTTGATAAACCTACTTACTTGTTGGCTTTGCATAACACCTACTGGGGGTTTGATTACTCACCTCTGCCCACCTGCATTGCACTTACTGTGACAGGCAGCATATACACTGTGTCCAACAATGAAAAAAGCAGCAAATAAGGGACTGGAACATGGCTGTGGTGGTGGTGCTGCTGCAGCCGGTGGTGATGGAGCTGGTGCTTTTTGCCTGCTACACCTTCCTCTGGTGCAAGCAGGTGCCAGGGTTTGCAGCATCTTATTGTAGGCCCCAGTACTTCTGCCACAGTGGTGAGGCCATAACAAGTTGAGGCAGTCAGAGATTATATGGCATGCAGGATCTCCCCAGCTCTGAATCTTTTCAAGTAGTGTAGAGACAAGACACGGGTCATTTGCACGCTGTGCCACCAGTCCCTGAAGTGAGAGAAAAATCTTAAAAGTCTCTGCACTACGTCCATGACCAGGCACGTGCAATCCAAACACAAGCTGCAGTGGCAGAAACAACTAAAAAACATGCAAACACTTGAGGATCCCTCTGCTGCTTTCGTTGACTCAGCCACTACCACCGCCTCCCCAATGACAAGGCCACCTGTCCCCCCCCCCCCCCCTTAAAGGGAGGATATGAGACCACCACCACCAGCGTCGCCACCATTACAAGGTTTGTCCACATGATCCCAGGGAAGTGTTTAGCTTTCCATCGCACACATCTTGTAGAGAAAACGGATATTGGGCCTATATCTTGCAAGCATTTCCAAGCTGTTGCCTGTATTAGTAGGCGTGCAGACCAACAGCACTTCACCAATTAGTGGGCCTCCATGTGGGACATCTGCAGTGCTGCAGTGCTTCCAGTACACCAATATGGTCAGCGCAGATGACAACATTGTCAGCACTACCATCCCCCTCCATGCCATGACAGAGAATGTGATGGTGGCACAGGAGGTAGCAGAGGTGGAGGAGGAAGGCCCACTTTCCCAAGCATATGGGCAGGGCACACATAGTTTGCAGGATGTGTTGCAGGACCGACAGCAGCCAGGTACTCCACTGTCAGCCAGTGGACAGTTTTGGAGTATTCAGAGGAGAAGAGGGAGGGAGGAGAAGGAGGACCTTCTCTCACAGCAGGGTGGCACCCAGTGCAGCTCACTTGAATCAATGGAGCATGACTGGAGGGAAGAGCATCACCTTCTTGATTTCAGCACTGGAGCATGATCGAAAAATGAGAGAGTAAAAAAAGCACACTGGTGGACGCACTACTGGCAGAGTTGCCAGCCGATTTTAAGGGCTCAGTGGCGGCACTAGGCCAAGGAGAAGGAGCAAGTCACCAATGCAGCAGGGACATCAGCAGCACCTCACAGGGGAGGGTGAGCATGGCCACAATGGGGAACAACTTTTTTTAATTGTCTGCCACATCTACCACATCAGATACAGATATAGTACCAGGAGGCAGACTTGCCACCATGAGTCGCATAGTGGATGACTACCTGTCCACACTTCTCTGGGTACTGGGCGATGTGTCCTCCCCATCCAATATCTGTGTGGCTAAATTAGACACATGGCCAGTGCTTGCCCTCTATGCCTTGGAGGTGCTAGCCTGCCCTGCGACAAGTGTGCTATTAGAACGTGTGTTCAGCAACACAGGGGGTGTCATTACCAACGGGAGGATCCAACTATCCAGTGCCAACATGGACATGCTTACATTCCTTAGATTAACCAGACATGAATCCCATAAGACTTGGCTGTGCCAACACCTGAGTGGGTGGTTAGTGTTTGCTACCTCCTCTTACTCTGCCTCCTCCACCTATACCTCCTCTGTCTCTTCTGCTTACACCGCCACATTCACCTCCACCACTCCCCCCCCCCCCTTGAACCTCTGACACCTGTAAATATTTTATATTATTATTAATTATGTATGTATATATTTATGTATGTATATATGTATATATGTATGTATTGATGTTATTAATTTATTTATGTATATATTGATGTATTTATGTATAGCTTAAATGTTTTTGTTTTCTATTATTATTTGGAGTACTTTCGCTGCCCATTTTGTGCAGGGCAAGCCCCCAGATGTTACCCCCCCCCCCCCATTTGGCCTCTAAAAAATATTTTTTTTTAATTTATTTATGTATTTCTGTTTTTTTTTTTGTTTTCTGTCATTGTTTTGCGTACTTCCCTAACCATTTTGTTTAGGACAATTGCTCTGGGTTTGGGTGGAGTCCGGGGACCTGAACAGAGCTTTAGTGACAAGTGCGGCCACACATCCCTAATTGTAGGGCGTAGCCTCTCCCATGTTACCCAAGGGGTAGTTTCTGTCATATTCATTAATCTGGGACAGAAACCCATAACATTGCCCTGCCTTTTCCTGCTAGCTGCAGTACATGCAGTAGAGTCCACTATTAATTCCATTTTAGAAAAACCCCAACAGAAAAAACAAACGGAAGTGTGCATTACTACACAGCTTGGGGAGTTAGGGACACAGTTGGTGTTGGGTGATTCTTGGTTGACTCCTGACCAATTAGAAGAACTTTGAGAAGTACTGTGACGCAATATAACAGCTTTTGCCCTATCATATAGTCACAACGGAGGGCGAACCAAATTGTGAACATTTTAAAAATATTCCCCGGCACTTTATCAAGAAGTTAAGGATATATTGGATAAAATGATAGAAGGAGAATTGGTGAAAATGAGTCCCTGGGCTTCCCCCAGTGTACTGGTCCAAAAGAAAAATGGACAGCTCTTACCCCGAATGAAGGAATCCTTGGCGGCATTAAGAAAAGCTACCTTATTTACCACTTTGGATTTAGCCTGAGGCTACTGGCAAGTTCCTATTAGAGAACAAGATAAACCAAAGACAGCGGTCATTACGCCCATGAGACTGAATGAGTTTAATGTCATTTGGACAGTTAAATGCCCCGAGTACTTTTCAATGACTTATGGAACGTTGTTTAGAAGATTTAAACTTTCAAACCTTATTGATCTACCTGGATGATGTAATCATTTTGTCTAGAAATTTCCAGAAACATTTAGAACCTAAAGAACAGGTATTACAAAGAATTATTGCTTTTGGACTCAAACTACAACGCAGCAAGTGCAAATTCGCTCAACAAAAAACAACAAAAAATCAAGTATCTTTGACATATACGGTAGTAGCAGAATCAAGAATAGCACCCGACCCAGAAAAAATGGAAGCCATGAAAAAATTGATCTTAGCCTAATACAGTCAAGGAAGTAAGTGCTTTCCTAGAACTTGTCGGCTATTGCAGGCGGTATATATCAGGGGATTTTCTTTAAAGTGCAGAACCTCTCCATCGACTGCTTAGAGGGAAACCGCTAGGTAAAAACAAATGTGAAGCCGGAAACATCCAATATGTATGGAAGGAGAAACAGAAAAAAGTTTCAATAAACCAAAACAAAAACTTTTAGAGGCTCCAGTTCTGGGGTACGTGGATTACAGTAAGCCAACTGATGTCAGTCTCCAGGGATTAGGTGGAATTTGGCACGGAAACAAGAAGAAAGAACAAGAGTCATTGCTTATGCCAGTCGTTCGCTCAGACTGGCTGAAAGGAATCTTGGTAACTACAGTTCACTTAGTCTCGAATGCCTAGCAATTGTTTGGGTGGTAACTCAGTAGTTTTGTGAATATTTGAATGGGGGTTGAGTGTATATCATCACTGATAACAACCCTCTGCTTTACCTTAATACCGCTAAGCTGGGAGCTCTCGAACAGAGGTGGGTAGCGCGATCATCCTTTGATTACCGTATTCACTATAGGCCCAGGATGCAATCATAACAATACTGACGCCTTATCTTGCTTCCTCCTGGGGAAACTGAACACTGATTCTGATCAGATGTTAAAACAAGTGGTAATTCCTCCTTGGCCATTGGAAGCCAGAGAATTAAGGATGTTCAGATAAATGCAGAAATGGCAGCCTGAAGACCTAGATTTGTTAAAAATTTGGTCTCACATCCTAAATGGTGAGAAACCTTCTGTCCGATACAAAATTGTTGACCAATAGAGGAAGAGCCATTTGTCGACAATGGGACCAGTTGTTTGTCAAGGATGGAGTTCTGCATCACCGTGCATGGGAAACTAGAGAAGAACAGTGTGTTTGACAGTTTGTAGTGCTGACTGAAATAGTAGAAGGCATTAGTTCGATTCTAAACAAAATAGGTGGTCACTTCCAAGGTGATAAACTGGAGGCTCTAGTTATTTCAACTTTCCAATAATGAGAGAGCACCTAGACAGATCATGTAAGAGTTGTAAAGAATGCAACATTCAAAGAGGTCAGGAACAACATACCCAACCTATGACTGTAGTGGCTAACGAACCCTTTGACCTGTTGACCGTGGACTTCATCAAAATTGCAAAATCATCTTCTGGACATCAAGTGGCTATGGTCTGCGTAGACCATTTTACAAAACTTGCAATAGTGTTAGCCACTCAAGATCAAACGGCGCATACCACGGTTTGCCTGCTATGGATAAATGTATTCAGACCTTATGGCTGCTCAGGTAGACTACTTTCTGATCAAGGCACAAATTTTGAAGCACAAATAATTAAGGAAGTGTGCCAACTTCATGGAATCCGTACATACTAGTCACTACTATACTCAAGGGAATGGAGATTGTAAAATAATTAATTGCAACCTGTTGGAACTAATCAGAGCCCTGGGAAGTGAAAAGGTGGAACAATAGGATGAATATTACACTCGTATTACTCATATTATTTAATGTTTGGGCAACCAGGAAGGTTACCCCTGGATTTTATATTGGGAACCCAGGAAGAAGTTGAACCTAGAGTTAGTGATCAATGGGTTAAGGAACTGCGATTATTGTGAAGTAAAGTAATGGTCCATCAAAGATTACAAACAGAAGTGCCCATTAGTACAAAATGGAGACAGAGTGTTAGTATGTTGGACTTTTGCATGAAGAAAAAATAAACTTTTTGAAAAATGGGAAACTGAGACCTATGTTGTAATAAGGCAACATAGGTGGTTACATCGAAACTTGCTTAGACCATGTGGGTTTATGGTGACTTCTAAAGAAGAGCTGGTAGAGACATCTGTGGATGGTCCCAATAACGAGGACGATTGGTTAGAGGGAGATGACTGGTGGGTCACCCAACCTCAACATCCTGAACATCCTAATGACCCATGAAAAGGGAACTAACTTTAACAGAGGAACATGTGGAAGGAATAGAACAGGTAGTGGAGCCCTCATTTCACATAGGAGAAACCCAAGAACATTTTCCCCAACAGACTGAGGAGGAAGGGGGGGGGGAGCAAGGGATTCTGAAATAGAAGCTAGATATCTAAAAAGGGATACTTGAGGACAACTTCCACAAAACTTGAGGACTGCCTATAAATAAAGGGTAGTCTCCTGTTCTTTTGGCAGGTACTGCGCAGACAGCGAGACATGGGGCTGGTTGAAGAAACCTCTGTTCCGGGTTTCGTCCAGGTGGTGTGGTTATCCCCACCCGCTGAGGTTGTTTGTGGGGGCACCAGAGGAGCATTATGGAGAGGGCAGTGGACAGCCGCCAGCAGCATTCGCCAGTGGCTAAACACGTCATCCTTGGGGAGGCGAGTTACAAGTGGTGTGCCGCAAGGCTCTGTCCTGGGCCCCATTCTTTTTAATATATTTGTAAGTGACATAGGAGAAGGTTTGGTAGGAAAAGTTTGTCTGTTTGCTGATGATACAAAGGTTAGTTACAAAGGTGGAGTTACAAAGGCGAGTTACAAGTGGTGTGCCGCAAGGCTCTGTCCTGGGTCCCATTCTTTTTAATATATTTGTAAGTGACATAGGAGAAGGCTTGGTAGGAAAAGTTTGTCTGTTTGCTGATGATACAAAGGTTAGTAATAGGGTGGATATTCCGGGAGGTGTCTGCAACATGGAAAATGATTTAGCTTTACTGGATAGATGGTCAAAACTGTGGAAACTAGAGTTTAATGTCTCTAAATGTAAAATCATGCACTTGGGTAGAAGGAATCCCTGCTCTGAGTACCGTATGGGCAGCACTGTGTTAGCCAGGACCTCGGAGGAGAGAGATTTAGGGGTACTGATTACTGATAGCTGCAAGATGAGTGGACAGTGTAGCCAGGCAGTGGGAAAAGCAAGCAGGATGCTCGGCTGCATAGCTCGAGGCATCACCAGTAGGAAGAGGGAGGTTGTGATGCCGCTGTATAGAGCCCTGGTAAGGCCACAGCTAGAATACTGTGTGCAGTTCTGGAGACCTTACCTGCAAAAAGACATTATTCAAATAGAACGTCTCCAAAGGCGGGCAACGAAAATGGTGGAAGTACTTAAACTTAAAACTTATCTGGAGAGACTAAAATAACTTAATTTGTACAGTCTGGAGGAAAGAAGGAAGAGGGGGGACATGATTGAGACCTTTAAATATGTGAAGGGATTGAATAAGGTTCAGGAGGGAAGTGTTTTTAAGAAGAAACTTAATGATAGAACAAGGGGGCACAACCTGAAGCTAGTCGGGGGGAAGATCAGGAGCAATGTTAGAAAATATTATTTTACAGAAAGAGTAGTAGATGCTTGGAACAAACTTCCAGCAGAGGTAGTTGAAAAATCAACAGTCACTGAATTTAAACATGCCTGGGATAAGCACACCTCTATCCTAAGATAAAGAGTACATACAGTATACACATAAGGGCAGACTAGATGGACCGTATGGTCTCCTTCTGCCGTCAACCTTCTATGTTTCTATGTTTTCTATGAGGTAGGGTGCCCTGCTGGCTGGTTCCAGTTCTGGTAGGTGGGGCCAGCAAGAAGAGGGAAGCTGGTGGTGATTATTTATATATATATATATAATATATATATATATATATATAATTTCAATGTGAGAAGCCTCCCATGCAGCATTAAAAAAAAAAAAAAAAAAAAAAGGTCTCAGCGTGGTTGGAGGACACCCTTGATTTAAATGAGAGTATGTGAAGCAGAAGTATGCTTGAGCAAGAAAGATATGATGGAAATGAATTAAACGGACAATATCGGGATAAACAAGAATATAGAAAGTGCTTCTGGACTCCTAGGCTGTTTAGCTGAAAGTATGTAAGTCCTATCTCTTCCCAGTTTTGTTTTTAATTAATTAGAGTACTAATTCAATTTTAGTGGAATATGTGAAGTTGCATTTACTTTCATATCTCCCCTGTTGTTTGCATTTTTGTAGGGAATATAGTTAGTATAGATACTTATATATGCATACAGTAAATTGATTTTTCTCTCCAGTTAAGCTAAATAGCTATATTGACTCAGTTACTCACCCTATCGTATAGCTGAAATATGTTAATGCTCTTAGTAACAATTTTCATGTCATTGTAAACCAAAAATTATAAGCTAACATTACTTACCTAAGTAAGTCATTCAAGCTGTTTGATTCTATCTGGTGTGGTGTGTTTAACTTCAAGTTTTAATTATTTGCCACCCACAGGCTTCTGAGTGCCTGGATGGCTCAGAAACAAAAAGAGATGATTTGCATAGCTCTGCCCACTGCAAGGAGTGATGGGTAATTCTATTATTCCTTCTGTTGTGTGCTGTGCAAATACTTTCCGTTCTAGGAAAGCACTTCTTTTCCTTTAACTTTCATTACAAGATCTTGGTCTCTTCAGCCCTCCTATATTAAGCCTTATATGGGTCTCTTCACATGGAGGCTTGCGACTCTATTCCAAGGAATAAAATCCAGGAGAATAAAACCACAAGCATCGCAGAATTTTTTTATGTGTCGAGCTATTGATTTTTTTTTTTAAATGGATTTTTAATACTACACATTTTTGTGATACAGCTCCTTTAATATCTAATTCGGCCAGTGGGAAGAGAGTAGAGATGCATATAGACTTTATGTCCGATCTGATTACTAATGGTTAATTATCATAGTATTTTTTTTGTTAATAAAAGATTTTTTAGTTTGTTTTTTAATTCTGTATATTCTTTCGCCCAAAATGATTTTTCTCTAAATTATAATTTATATGATGTATTATTAAATTAATATATTGATTTGGGGTGCTGAATATAGTTATATTACTGATTAAAGATTTACCATCATGTGTTTGCTAGCTGTTTTTAATGCGTCTACTTTACAGACATGTCGGTGTCATTTATAAAAGAATACTTAATTTTACATATTTTTTGACTGGTAAGGTAATTTGGTTTGTGGGTTATAGAGGGATCTGCCATACGTAATGTGCTTTCATATAAAGAAATGTATAATATTATTCTATAGTCATAGCCTTGGTGACCGCTTAATGTAATGCAAATGCAATGTCTCTAAAAGCTTCCAGGGTCGCCATTTGCCTCTCCCTGGGGCAAGTCCTGCAGGCGTGACCTGTAGGTGTGCTATGTCACTGGGCACTTTTGATATGCACTAATCAGCCATCTCAAATTTGCCTGTGTGTGTGGCTAAGGAGGGCAAAAATGTCTGATTGACAAAAACATGGAAACTTGGGGGGTGAAGAATTGCCTTCAGGTACTCCGGGTGGGGGGTGGATGTACGGGACAGGGGGCAGAAAAAGGGTTTTGATCCGCTTAAAGTACTATTACTACTAGTACTTTGAAAACAGAGACGTCCAGCCTGTATATCTGTAATATTTGAGAGATTCAGTTTGATGACTTGTGCAACATGTACAAGAAAAGTACAGTAAACCAGTCATTGATTTGATTTATTACTATGGAAAAATCATAACCTGGATACATGTAAATCTTATATGAAAACAAGAAATGGGGGGGTTAGTGCTTACAGCACCTTCCTGTATCCCAGCTTGTAAGTATTAGTGCTGGTCAGTGTCCCAGTGCAGCTATTGGATTATCCAACGTAAATAGAGGTATAGGAGCATCCAGAATGTCTCCCAAACTGGTAGCAACTGTGACGCAGTTGTGACGCAACTGTGACGCTTCAAAAGTATTAAAATACATAATTATTGTTATAATTAAAATCATCGATCTTTAATGAGCTTTTCTGATTCACACATAGTAAAGCCTTCCAATTCAAAAACAAAAAAATCTATTTTGATAGATAATTGATAATTCCTATTACTGTGTGGATTCTGTGACACTTGGTGAGGTGGGGTGTGGGTAGGGGTGAGGTGCACCTACTCTTCACGCTGCTCTTCAAAGATGACTCCAGTGAAGTAAAAGCAAAGGCAATCTTTATTCCTGTACAAGCAGTACACGCTCAATGACAATTTGTAATACAGCTATAACATCAGCAGTAGTCAACTTCAGTAAGACACGCTCTTGAGTCTTCACCTCTCTATAGTTGTAGAGCAGACATGCAGGACAATCATATTTTAAGAGTGAGGTTTCCATCTTGCAAACATCTCCAGTTAAAACTTTAATTCCAACATTTAAAAAGTGGTGACATACCAATTTCATGTTGGGGACAAGGCAACTCAACCTGCAGGACAATCAACCTGGGGTCTCTAGGACAACCACAGATCTTCCTCTCATGTTAGCTTCTCTATGGTCTGCTGGTTCCAACCTCCTCTCAAACAATACTTCTTACTTTCAGATGGATTTACATTTAAGAATTTAGAAGGCTCCGCTTAAATACACTAAAAACACTTCTTTTGCTGGGCCCCATATTACCACTCCCAGTCACTTGTCTCATGTGGGGTACTCCACGTGCTATGCGTGACTCAGGGCACCGGGATAAGCTGGTTACAACCAGTTCTGACAGGAACCTGTTATTCACAGCTTTCCTTCCAAAAGTGGAATGACCTCTCCCCCACTTTCATTAGTAGTCTCTGGAACCTATTGTCCCCTATAGGGGCGATCTCTCCTCTGTCATCTAATATCTAGATTCTTTTACTTGAACTATCTTCTCCTATTGTAGTTTATGGGGGATTAACTAAACAGATAACTTACGATATGATGTCTCTCTCAAGGCCTACTCCTCTGAGAAGGTTCTAATCCTTGCTATCATTTACATCATTTATGATTTCATCTAATGCTTCTGTGCACCTTACTAACAGTTTAAGAAAAAACAGCTGAAACCAGACCAACTGTAAACTGAAGCACTGTGGTTCTGTGGCTTCCACATGAGATCATAGATGCTGAAATGGCAGAGGGGGAAGTCGGGACCAGAGAATGGTCCTAATGGCCAGAGAGATGGGCTATTGTGGTCTCATCTGAGTAGGGGGTGAAAGCTGTCTTTTCTAACTTGTAAGTCCAATGTACTGGTGTCACTTAAAGTGGACCAACACCCAGGATTTTCACTATCCTGGGTTTTGGTCCACTTCCGCGGGGCACCCCGATCGGGCCCCGCTGCGTGACACCCCCCCGATCACCCTAAATAACTCACCTCACCCCGCTCCTACGCGAGCGCTCGTCCAATCAGAGCGCTCAGAGCCGCTGTGGTATGTACGGACAAGCGACGGACAACCACAGCGGCTCTGAGCGCACTGGAGGCCGCGTCTCGCGCTTCTTTCTAACAGGGAGCGCGCCCGCACCAGCTATTCACAAACGGCCGGCGCGGGTGCGCGCCCTGCTAGAGAGAAGCGCGAGATGTGGCCACGGCCCGCGCATGCGCCATTGGAACGGGGATAAGGTAAGGTTTCTGGGCGTCCTGGGGGGTTTGACCCCGCGGGGCATCTTGATTTCGGATGCCCCATGGGGAGGGATGTGATCGGCACACCTAATGCATACCTCAATCACATCGCGGTTTCATTCTTCTCCATGTTGCGCACCTAATGCTTACCTAAATCACATCGTGGGTTCAGCCTTCTTCCCTTTGCGCCCTTAATGCTTACCTAAATCACATTGCGGTTTCATTCTTCTTCCCTTTGCGCACCTAATGCTTACCTCAATCAAACCGCAGTTTCATTCTTCTTCATGTTACGCACCCAATGCTTACCTCAATCACATCGCGGTTTCATTCTTCTCCATGTTGCGCACCTAATGCTTACCTAAATCACATCGTGGGTTCAGCCTTCTTCCCTTTGCGCCCTTACTGCTTACCTAAATCACATTGCGGTTTCATTCTTCTTCCCTTTGCGCACCAAATGCTTACCTCAATCAAATTGCGGTTTCATTCTTCTTCATGTTGCGCACTTAATGCTTACCTCAATCACATTGCGGTCTGGATAATCTTCATTTTTTAGTTTTGGGTTGTTCCTACGTTTTGCTGTAACCAACCCTTATTGAATGTATTTGGCAAAGAAAATGACACAGAAACAAGTTTTATGTTTTTTTTTACTAGCAACTGGCAATTTTTGTTGCCTTTTTAAAAAAAAAAAATTGGTGCAAATGTTTGCAAGTACAAAACTTTTTTAAAAAATATTTTCATTTTTTTTACAAATTTCTAAAACGATAAAACTATATACAAAGCAATGGAAGGCCCCAGATAATTATTCTTCATCTGTGGTCCCCAAAGAATCGCGCAGCTCCTGCATCTCGCCCACCAACCGAAACACTGTGGCACAGATTTGTGCCAATCTCACGTGCGGTGTCTGTAAAAAAAAGATTAAAAAATTATTGTTCTTTAAATACATGTTTAACAGCTGTGGATGGAATGATTATTAGGTTGCAAGCTAACTCATGAGGCCATATGTCATTATGCTAAGGCATTTCTTAAAGGAAGAGGCCATATGTCATTATGCTAAGGAATGTCTTAAAGGAAGAGGCCATATGTCATTATGCTAAGGACATTGACAATGGATTTAGGTTGATTGGTGATGATGTTATTTTACACATACTCCAAAAATTTACATTACACCTTACTTCGGTGGTGGGCGACCTCTGCTTGGGGGACCACCCTACGGTGTGGGGCCTGCCACTGCTGGGAATGTGAGGCTGTAGAGACATTTAAAATAGGCTCACTTCTAATGTCTGATTCAACAGTAAGCAAATGACACTTAGAATGTGTGTGTGACATCAACCACCTTCTCCATGTTCCTCCAGGGCATGATCTGCTGCAGTCTCTGCTCCAGATCCTTCACCCGCTACATATTAATCTAGAAAAAGAGATTAATGGAATCAGCTTTGGTTTAATTAGCATGTATGTGTGTGGGGTTACATTAAGAGTCACATACCAGAGGCTAATGGCTCAGTCGTTTGGTACGACTCACTGCCCACGCTGTGACGCCCCTCGTCTGTAGAAAGGTCCAGGGACTGGTCTGACGCAGCTACAGAGGAGGGGTAGAAACATGGCCGTGGAGATCCACCACCTTCACTTGCTGCTGCAGATTCATGCCGCACTGGCCGGACTGCGCGCCTCCGGGCGGGTCTTATGTGGTACTCCATTTCCAACACTATCAAAGAAAAGCATTTATAAATAAAGGTCTACCTTTTGTATTTGTGACATCTAGCATGCAATCGGTATGTACTTACTTGGGAAATGGAGCGCCAAAAATCGCCGCACCCGGGGCATGTGCAGTCGCTTCAGGTCTGACCAGTGCTGCATGATCTGCGTATAAGTGAAGGTGGTGTCCGTTTCTTGTTGGATCCTGGCCACGATCTCCAGGGCCACATTCCTCTTCTCGAATGCATTGGGCAGGTAGTCGTACTTGCGCTGAAGCATAGTCTAAAAAACACAAAAAAACAAATAGTTGATCAAACAGCATACAAATATCATTCACAATTAGATCAGTTGACCCAGACAAGGACCCCCAGTCCTAATGCCGGTCCAGTCCAGTCTTTTTCCGGTCACGTGATGGCCCATTCATCACCACACAGCCAGCCCAGATGTCCCCTGAATTGCCAAAAAACATAGATGAGCCACAAGAACAACCATTAGGCCGAACATTGCGGCGAGGCCAGTTGAGTGGTCGGTTTGGGGAGGCACCCATTGGCAAGTGGCCTCACACTTCATTATGATGAGCTATTTGGCCGCCATTCCAAAGCAACCAGCAAAATGAGAAAAAGCCAAATCTAGGAAGAGCTCACGAGACAGGTGAATGCAGGGGTGGGACGAGCCCTGAAGTATGCAGTACGGAAGAAGCAGAATAAACGGCGCAATCACAGGTATATCTTTTAGGTTTTCATTTTGCTGCTTGTTGTAGTGACCACAATGGCAAATATTTTGTAACCTCTATTTTTCAGCTTACAAACTGGCGGAGGCTTCCCCACCAAATACAATATACCCGAGCTGAAGAAATGGTCCTGGCGTTAATACACCCCGTTGCAATAGAGGGCCTCTCTGACAGACACGACACGGAAATCCAGGACATTTTTGCAGGTTAGTAATGTTTGTTTTAATGTGAACTATTGTAAACTTGTGAAATGAGGCTCACAGGCAGATATGAACACAGGTCCCTAGGGAGTGCCTTTTGAGGGGAGGTTAATGTTTTCGGCGGGTGTTTAATGTCTGAGGAATATCCTTTATGATGGACACTCTCTCAGGGTGCAGTAGTTAATGGTCCTTAAAAAGGTTTGCAGGCCATACACCACCTTTGACAGTATTTCTGGTCAATATTAAACAATTTCTCTTGCCAAAGTCCTGCATGTGATGTGAATCTAGTCAATAATAGACAACACTTACTTCTTTGTGTTTCTACCACTGGGGTTGTAGGTGTGCTTTGGTCAGACAAACTTGAACTGGGGTCAGGGAAAGGTCAACATTGCAAGAATGCACCGGAGCATACTCTGAAGCCAAATGCTATTTGCAAACTGACTGTTGGCCCCTAAGGCTCCATTTTGGATATGTAAAGCCTCCTAACATGCAGTACATGCATACTTGTATTATTTAATGTGACCAATCTGTATGTACAGGGTGAGGCATACATATAAGATAGACTCAGATTCATTGTGAAGGTCAACTTTGGTCATTGGTGGAGTTGGTATTCCTGCTTGGCCACGTGTTTGCTAAAGCATATATACTCATCATGCTCATCAAGGGATGTTTGTGTGTTTACGTGCCTTTTACTTTTTAACACAGCCCAGCATCCAGCCACTGGAAGTGTGGAAGCCTCCTCCAGTTTGAGCATGCCGTCTACGTCCCTGCTGCCTAGGACACAGGGCCAGATATCTAGGGTAAGTGGACTTTGTTGAAACTGGTGATGCATGTGAATGCACATGACTAATTTTGTTCTTAAAGATATTTAGGGCCAAATCTGACACACTTTTTCACATGTCCCAACAGACTCCCACACTAATGGATGTCATCCAGGAGATGGAGGAGGAGGATGCCAGCCGTATTAAACAGTCGCAAATTACCCCCCTGGAACCTAATCTGCCACTGCCCCAGCATCCTACTGCACCAAATCCTCGCAGCAGCTGGATGCATGCTGCCAGCCCATCGTGGACAGCAGGCTGAGACTGAGCCTACAGTCCCCAGTGCTAGCTCTGCTGCAGAGGTTTTGGCAAGCACATCTGGTACTGTTGCTCGCCCTAGAACTCCAGCATCTGCAGGTGCTCAACCTGGGGAAGTGGAAGACGCAGTCAACAACGTCAACCAGTTTCCCAGGGGAGGCGTGTGCCAGTCATGGAGTCAGCATGGCGCCATGATAGCCGTTACTTTAGGCAGGTGACTCAATGAACAACAGAGTAGCTTACTGCACAATTAGAGAACTTCAATACTACATTCACCACCATGCTGGCTGATTTTAGGACGAGCAACAGCCAGATGGCTGAACAAATGGCCACCTTAAACAGACAGATGGCAGAACAAATGGCCACCTTAAATGCTAGATGCATTTCAAACTAGCAACAGACAGATGCTGAAGCAGTGGCAAATTATGAATGCCACACATGCCCAGGTGTTGGGCCACCTCCAAGGCCCACCACAACCCTATTATGGGCAACATTAATTTTAAGATCTATTTGACCTGGATCTGCTCCACATCTTTCCTCTACATCCCAACTATATTTACCTGTGTGGTGAGCGCTACCAAGATTGGGTTGTTTCTGGCTTTGCTGGTTTGTTTTGGAATTCGGCCAAATAGCTCATTAGAGTGCTCACATACCCCACTAGCCAATGGCTGAGCTTAAGCCTCACTGAAGTGGCCGCTCAAGCTCCAACGCTGCAGGCTTGGGCCTAAGAAAATGGAGGCTGCCTCATCATGTTTGTTGGCAATATTGGGGGACATTCTTGGCTGGCAAAAAACAACATTTGGCCATGGCAAAGATTGGACTGGACTGGCATTAGGACTGGGGGTCATTGGCTGAGTGACCACCGAACTTACAGGCATGGATGTGGCATAGGTATGGCTGGTTTACACCTGTGCCGGTGGCAAATGTAGCTGAGCAGGAGAGGGTGTGTATGTGGCCCTATGTATTCCTGGCCGACTATTCCCCTGGAAATTGTTGCTCCCTATGGATCTTGATGTTGGTGTGCAAGGAAACTTTGCCCTGTAGTCATTTACTTTAGAACTCCTGGATGTGGCCAATTGCTAGGGGCCAGGAGTCTGCACAATTTATAGTTATGTTTTAAAATGTATGTACATGGAGTCTGTGAGTGCCCTTCAAATATAAATTTACATATTTCAATAAAATAGATTGAATGTGACTTTAGCTGTTCTTGCCTAGGTTGATGCATTAATGTTTGTGTTGTTTGGATATTAATGAAGGTTTTTAAGGACAAACATGAGAAAATAAACTGCATGAGGCTCAAATCAGGTGTAACATTTTTAGTAATTAACTCATTACTATATTTTTTGACAAAAAGAAAAAGGCCTTCACAGAGGAAAATAATATTCTAAACACACAACATAAACAAACAAACCAAACAAATGTTAAGAAAAATACGATGAACTCAGATGTGCCCGCACAGATTGCCCAGAGGCACTAGGGGTGCCATCATAAATGTCATTTGCCTCCTGGCTGGGTGGAGAGGGGGGCTGATCGACATACCGGGTGACACGCTGCATGATGGCAAATTATGCGGCAAGCAGCATGCAAGTATTGTTTGGATGACCTTGTTGGGGTCATATTGCAGTGCCCCCCTCCCCCCCACCCCGTATGGTCCAAACATCGAAATCTGGACTTCAGGAATCTAAAGGCCCTCTCCACTATGGCCCGGGTCTTCCAGTGGGCCCGAATGTACGACTCCTGGGCCTCATTCTGCCGCCGAAGAACGGGCGCCAGGAGCCAGGGCATAAGCGGATATCCAGAATCCCCTGAAAGAATCAAAAAATACTTACATAAATTACACATTCTAAGCAACATTTTTGTTTTACATGTCATCAAGAGAAATAAACAGCCATAGGTTAAGACATGGGTCATCGACTATATTCAAAGGCATATAGTGAAAAGGGAATGCTGAAATTTGAGGAAACTTACCAAGTAGCCATCCACTAGATAGTTCTCCAGACTCAAACCGACGGAATTATCCGGAGCTCCGCAAGATATAAGCATCATAGGATGAGCCTGGATACCCGGCAAGTACACTAAGGAATCGCATGTCCGTCCCAACCACTGCTTGGACATTCAGTGAGTGGCCCATCTTGCGGTTCCTGAAAAACAAAACAAAAAATTACAGCAAGCCAAGGTAAACAACTCAAACATCTACAATCCTAATAACATTAACAAAGTACATAAGTAGTATGAATAAAAAATATTATATGGATGTGGTAGAAAATAAAGATTAACATGATAATGACTAATTAAGGTCAGCATTAAAATGGTTTCATAAGGCCTACATGAAAAAAATGATGAAGGGATGCATTGTAAACTGTTTCACAGGGACACTTTAGAAGGAGGGATTAAGGTATACATTGTAAACTGTTTCACAGGGACACTTTAGAAGGAGGGATTAAGGTATGCATTGTAGACTGTTTCACAGGGACACTTTAGAAGGAGGGATTAAGGTATACATTGTAAACTGTTTCACATGGACACTTTACAAGGAGGGATTAAGGTATACATTGTAAACTGTTTCACAGGGACACTTTACAAGGAGGGATTAAGGTATACATTGTAAACTGTTTCACAAGGACACTTTACAAGGAGGGATTAAGGTATACATTGTAAACTGTTTCACAGGGACACTTTACAAGGAGGGATTAATAGATAGAATACAGTTTGCCTTAACAATATAACCAAATGACATAATTAACTTACCTATAGATGTACTCGTCGGCTGCGGGAGGGACTAATGCAACGTGGGTGCAATCAATCACACCCATGACGTTGGGCATGTCGGCGATATTAAAAAAAACCCAACTTAAGCGCGTTCCAGGCTACCATGTCGTCTAGAAAGGAAATATATTTGGGACTAATGGTAGCCATGCCATCCAGAAACTTGGATAGCGCGCGGCTCAGGGTAGGCTGGGACACCCCCCACGGAGAAGGCACCCAGCCTCTGGAACGAGCCATCTGCCAAAAATTGCAGGCAGCCAAGCATCTTGGTCATAACTGAAATTGCATGCCCCTTCCTAGTGGTGCTGGCTAACCATGGCCGCAGCTCACTATACAATTTATGGAGGGAAGCGCGATTAAGTCGGGTCAGCTCGAACAGCTCAACGTCATGCATGCGATCGATATTCATGCGTGCAATATGGCCTCGGCCATGCTGATACATGCAATGCCTTGGAGCTGAAGGCGCTCATACTCCTCCGCAAAGCCGCAAAACATGTTCAAGCAATCCGAGTCCAAAATGGTCCCGTAAGTGGAATGGAAATTAAAACGTTTTATAGGGCGGTAGGCCCTCAGCAATCAGGTCTCCGAATCAGACGCAAGCCCATCCCAATAACGTAACTTATCTGAACTAACGCAAATTATCAGATTTAGGTTCGTAAGTTATCGAAACTAACGCAAATGATCAGATTTAGATCTGTAGATCAAAAGCGCATAGACGCGTTAGCGCGAACGAACATACGAATGGAAAAAGTAACGTAAAATACAAAAAACAAGCCAAACAGACAAAAAAAATACACAGACACATGCGAAAGTCCATGCGTATCTGTCTCTGAATCAACCCTATTGAGTGTCTGGGCATCCACTTGGCAAATGAAGTTCAATGTGGAGAAATGTAAAGTCATGCACTTGGGGTATAACAACCTGAAGGCCACATATATCCTCTGGGGGTATCCACAGGCTAAATAACAGCATGCAATGCCAAGCAGCTGCTTCCAAGTCCACCAAGATATTTTCATGCATTAAAAGAGGCACAGAATCACAGGATAGGGATATAATTTTGTCTCTTTACAAGGCACTGGTGTGCCCTCACCAAACTAATAAGGCGAATGAAGGATTTTAGTTATGAGGAAAGATTACAAGAATTAAATCTGAGGGGGGACATGATTAACTTGTATAAATATATCAATAGCCCATACAAAAAATATGGGGAAACACTATTTCGGGTAAAATCCTCTCTAAAGACAAGGCACTTCCTTCGACTGGAAAAAAAGGAAATTTATTCTCCGGAAGCGACAATCGTTTTTTACCATAAGAACTATAAATCTATGGAATAGCCTCCCACAGAAGCTTGTTACAGCATCAACTGCTGACAGCTTAAAAAAAGGATTAGATGCTTATTTAGAAGAAAATAACATTAACAGTTACTATTAGCGGTTATCAGTAAAAAAAAACAAAAAAAAATAAAATAAATAACTTTTCCCTATAAAATAAAATAAAAAATTACTTCCCTTACCCCAACACCCTTTGTTGAACTTGATGGACATATGTCTTTTTTCAACCGTATTAACTATGTAACTATGTATATCTTATATATTCCCACTACCCTGTACATACAGATTTCTCACATTAAAAGTCATTCTACCTGCATCTACTGCATTTTTGAGTCTTTAAACATCTAAGATGGTGGCACAGGGAGTCTCAGGCTGCCTGCAAACAGGAATTGTTACCTGACTATGCCGCTCTGCATTCTGGGATTGCTGTCATTTACCTGACCCCAACTCTGCAAAGCACAGCTATAACCCACCCTCTGCACTCCTCCCCTCTCCTCAGTATGTAATGCTTCTGTGTCAAGATGGCGGCACCCGTATCCTAGAGTCCTGAATAGAGTTGCAGCCCAGTGGGGGAAAGAATAAAAAGTAAGTGACTAAAAATGTAAAATATATTAGATGCTGGGGAATTGTTTTTGAGGGGTTTGGACTTTTCATAAATGATGCTGAAAGGCCAGTTTAACTCAGAACAACAGCCTTTCTCAGTTGAAAAACAGAGCCTCCCCAAAACCCACTTGCCCCATCTGCACACATGATACTGAAGTATTGTCAGCACCCATTTGCTCTTGCATCCACTCATAGCTGAAACGCCACCTCTCTGGATTTCTCCAGGTAGTCCCCATCTTGAAGCACCCCAGAAACTTTCTTTCCCAGCCAAGCTGCTACCTAGATTTACGCGACATGACACACAATGCACAGCAGGCAGATCCATAGGACACCATTTTGGTGGTAAAAAAGGCAAAACCATTTTTTTGTGCAGCATTACCCTGGGGAGGGGGGCATATGAACACTGTTTTAAGGTTGTTGGTCTGGTGTAATGCCAGGGACTGAACCCAATGCTAAATCGTTAAATAATTCCTCCCACTTACAAAAAAAATAGCCGTTGCTTTGTGTGGACATTCTGGGTTTTCTTGTGATGGAGCTATAAATAGTGCTGTACACAGTAATACATAATAATTCATAATAATGTGTGACCAGTTTTAAAATATGCCACTTACATGAATTTATTTGTATATTGAATTTCTACTAACCTCAGATGAACTCCTCTAATTCTGTTCTTAATACATAACCCGCAGGTCCTCTGATTTATCTCATCAGTGCTTACCATGTACCATTCTCTGCCCTGTGCTCATTTATATTCAGACAGATGCTCTGCCAGCGTTCAGTAGCAGACACGGTTCTAACTTGTTTTTTTATGATCAGATAGGAGCTGTATCACATGCCCATTTGCAGTTGCATTTTATTGTTTTACAAAAGTAACTTATCACATCAGCTCATAGGCTGGGTGTGTGTAACCATATTGTGAAATATCATTTGTCAAGACTAAGGGCTTTATTTATGATATGCGCTATTTAGCTTCTTTTTTGTGACTTTGTTTCCTGGTGCTTGTCAGTTACAAGAAATCACTGCTGGGGACAAAGGGGACAGATTTTACAGGACATTCAGGCTGCGTTTTAGTTGTTGGTGTCCAAATTACACATTGTTAAGCAAAAGAAGCTATTAAAATCAATTTTTATAACATCCCCAAAAAATACATTTTGTGACATCTCGGGCCTGCATTCCAATTATTGACAAGTCCCAATAAGTCCCAATGCAAGTTTAATATTATTATAAGCATTAAACAGTTCAATACTGTTCTGCCCATTGTGCTCTATGGGATCTTGACCTACAGCTCTAGGTTACAGCTGGCGCTGCTTCAACCAGAACACCCCATGCTGCAACCTTTTCGGTGCTAGTGTTAACCCTTTGAGTGCCAAGCACATAGGTCCTACATGTTTGCTTCTCTTACTGTTAAGTGCCAAGCATGTAGGGCCTATGTGCCTGGCTTTCCCCCTACTACTGTAAAAAAAACAGAGGGTGACAAAATCTCAAGTAGGCTGGCAGTTAAAAGGGTTAAAAGTACCTATGCATGTTGGGTATTGTTCTGCTCAGGGGACTTTGTGTTTGCAGATTTAGTTTGTTTTTTCTTGTTTGCATATTTATATTTTAGGAAATGTGTTTTTTATTCTGCTTTTTTATCATTTTATTTAGTGAAACCCTGAGCAACTAAAGAATTTATTGAGGGTTTACTTCCAGAAAACTGCACCCACATAAACAAGCCTGGTACGCCTAGAAAGCTTGAGGTGTGTACTTCCAGAGAATAAATAGCTTATAGGGTATGGTAAATTGTATGGAAATGAGGGGCAGTTGTGGCCTAGGGTTAAGGGGAGCGGACTTGTGACTGGAGGGTTGCAGGTTCGAATCCCGGTCCTGGGACATGACTGAAGTGCTCTTGAGCAAGGCACCTAACCCCCAACTGCTCCCCGGGTGCCGTAATTAGGGCAGCCCACCGCTCCGGGCACGTGTACACTCACTGCACGGATGGGTTAAATGCGGAGGACGAATTCCTATGTGTGCGCAAGCATACAATGGCCATCTATGCATTAAAAATTAAATTAAAAAATTAAAAATTAAAAAAAAAATTAAAAAATAAATGGTGTGTATTTTTCCCCTGCTGTGCTGTATCAGGCACGATCCATGCCAGGTTTTCAGGACCCAGGTCACATTCCCCAATCCTTTACAGGTTTGTTCCCTGATCTCAGGCCTTGCACAGGTGATGAGGCTGATTGCAGGGGAAGCCTGAATAAAAGGAGCCCCTGAGCCTGTCAGTGTGCTGTTGAATAGCCTTGAGGAAGGAACCCAGGCAGTACCTGCTGAAAGTGAACGGCAGACCTGTATGCAGCGGAAGGACTTTGCTTATGACTTTGCACTTGGAGTTCTGGATGAGCAGCGTGGGCTGGTACACCCCTGTAACCTGTACTTATAGTTTATTGGTCTGTCAAACCAAGGACTTTCACAGGAGCTGGTGAAGTAAACCGCTTAATGTTTTGCATTTGTGCTGCAACGTTCTCTGACGTAAGAGATACGTTTTGTTTTGCTGATGAACCCTTTATTTTCTGAATAAAACCGCCTTTGCTATTCAAGAACTGTTGTCTGTGTCACTGCTGGCCCCCCTCAATCGATTACAGGGGCTATTTCAAATGTAAGGGGTTGTTTTTTATAAAAAAACTGCAAGGTGCCCATGGCAGTTGTATTTTATCTGAAAATCTCCTAAAGCTCTGTTTCAGTTTGGGGGAGTCTCCTGGGCAGGAAAGGGTGTCTACCAATACATATGTGGTACCGCTGTAACCCAGAGAAATTTATATGCAATACGATTTTATTGAAAAACTTAAATTTTTTATTACAAAAGACAAGTTGTAAAAAACTGTTTTTAAAAATATTGAGAATAAACTTAACAAATGTTAAAGCCCAGACTCTGGGTAGGTGGGTTGGTGGGTTGGTCAGCAGGTAGGTAGATAGGTAGAAGGGTGAGGGTATAGGTGGGTAAATTGATGTGTGGGTCAGTAGGCAGGTAGGTAGATAAGTGGGTATTTGAGTCCATAGGTACATAGGCTGGTAGGTAGGTCAGGGTGGGACAGAAGGAAGGTAGATAAGTAGGTAGGTGGGTGGGTGTGTTGGCCAGTAGGCAGGTGGACAGGTAGGTATGTGGGTGGGTCTGTAGGCAGGTAGCAGAACACTGCTGATCTGGGCTGGAGAATTCTGTTGTGTGCTGTCCTTGGCACTGTCCACCACTTGCCCCCCCCCAGCCAGCCCCAGTTCTCGCTAGAGATGGGTGAACTTTTCACGCCGGTTCGCCAAACTTTTCCACAAATGTTCAGTTTGGTCCAAATTATTTTGGGACGAACTTTTGTCTAAAGCGCATGGAAAACAATGCCTGACAGCCATAAAAGTCCTTTATAACACCCTGAAGGTCACAGCTAATTAGCATACAAATCACCCTCAATCGAATTGGCATTTCAATAGCCCCATCTGTCTTTTATAGTTTAAGGCACATAAAAAATGGGGAGAAGCAACAGTATAATAGCTTTTTACAAACATAGACCTGCAGTTCTGTAGGCCTGGCAGCAGCAAGCAAATCCTCCAAAAATGGTCCCATTTGTAACGGGTGTAGAAGTGGGATTGACACCCTTAAATTTTAGTTGAAGAAGATGCAATGGCTTTTGCAAGCCTTGAAAAATTTCACAAGGTTGACCTGCCTGTATTTTGGCCTGGCAGTAGCAGAGGGTGACAGGCTGGCAGCAGAGACGCTGGTGATAGTAGTAGTTATCCCACAAGTTCAAGGAGTCTGAGCTCAGTGTATCTCCTGAAGACAGGGCACAGTCAAGGTAAGAGTGCACGTGGCTGTTCATGACAGTGTGATGCCAGGTGGACTCATGGGATGTAACAACTTGTACATATTTTCGAGAGATTTGTGTACTGCTGCTGCCGCCGCTTGTTGTGGAGGTAGCCTGTTGACTCCGTGGGGAGCAGAGAGTGGACATCCGGTCAGACATGCTTTCAGCAGGTGTCTGCCATTTGAAAGCCATGGCTAACTGGCTGCATATCTTCTCTCAGTAATAAGCTGCAAAATTCCCACGCTTTAGATTTATACCGAGGGTCTAAAAGTGTAGCGATCAAGTATTTGTCTTTTTGCTTCATGCTGTGAGCACGCAAGCACCCGAGCATACAGCTCACCATCCTCGCCAGCATTTTCGAGTGCCCGGTTGGTTCCACCTCCACTCCATATTGCTATGTTTGTTCATCATCATGATGGCCGTCGTCATCATCGTGTGCCCCCTACCCTCCTGTGATAAGGTTGCTGTTTCCATCTCCAAATCCACATCCTGGGGTCTGATTTCCTCCTCCTCACCCTCCTCCACCTCTTTTTGTAGATCCAAAAAGCCAGGATTGATCATGTGCGCCAGGCATGGGACATGTGTCATTTGACCTAGACCATGGCTCGACACTTTGTCGATGGCAGTGCCAGAAGTACCCTCCTGCTTTGACAATGTCCCTTTCTTGTTGCCTGGTTTCCAGGTCATTTCCAAAACTACATAATCATACTCCTCCTCCTGATCCCTTGCCACTTCCCTGTTCTGATGTTTCATCATGGACATGGTCTACTTGCCTCCCCACACCACAACCACCTTCATAACTGCCATTATGTCAATGTCTACCACCACTCCCACTGCCACAGCTTGTGTCTCGGACACTGCTTCCACCTCCACTAACTCCGTAACACACATTGCAAAGGCTGGCTGTTGTCAAACAAATTCTCCTCCTCATTATCAATAGCAACCAGCTGCTAAGAAAAGCTAGCGCCCCACTAGGAGGGGGCAGTAAAGAAGCAGATTATGGCAGAGAAAGGCTTCTTTTACTGTGACTTGTAGCTGTAGTGTAGGAAGAATCCACTGAAACCTGTCTCAAAGTCATTGTGTCAGAGTCTTCCTCCTCCTGAGATGAGCGAGTGCGAGTCAACCAGTCCACAATGGAAGCATTGTCCGAAATAACATGCTCACTGGAGGAAATGGACAACTGGACAACATTACTGCTGCTGCTACTACTAGCAGTGGTGGGCCTGGGCAAATGGATGCTGCCACTACTATGGCTGGGCAAATGGTTGGTGCTACTTTTACTGGACTTGGGCACATGGCTGCTGACCACAGTGTTGGTACTGGCACCAACATTCTTATCCTTAGTGGCAGAAGAAATTGCAGGGATGTTTTTTCCTCTACCCCGTTCTTTCCCACCCCTTCATTTCCCAGACATTTTACTTAGTAAACTAATAGATGTTCTTTACAATATTCCTTGGCAGGTGAAAAATATTGCTTTTTTTTTAACTGTATTTAACAAAGAGGCATCCTGGACCTCAACTTAATTAAAATGATGCAACAGGTTACATCGATGACTATTGGATCACTTAAAAATTAGCCCCTACAAATGTTTTCAAAATGTTCAGCACCTAACCTGTAGAACTGCCTAGGATCAGATTAAGGGTGTCCATGGTACAGAGCAATTGGTGTATGGCCCCTGGCACAAAAATCACGCTCTCCATGACATGCTTCCCAATGCCCTACTCTACATCCATCCAGCTGATTCAGAAATCCCAGAGCAGGTACTCACATCAGCCAAGGGGAGCTGGTGTGATCACCAGATTGGTAAATATCCTGGGGGGGGTCACCCAGTATACTTACCAATCTGCAGCTGGATGGATGCAATCTATCTTGATTGTCTGGTGTTCCCTGGCAATCTATTCTGATCAGAAGAGAGCCCATGCATGCACCAGGGCGTGCCAGGGCGTTAGGAATACTCTGCCTTCTCTGTCGTTTCACACACATGGAGCATCCCAGTAAAGCAGACCAAAGGTGAGTAAAAAAACTGGGTTTTGGTCCAGTGTAAACATGTTAAAAACTATGTTCATTTAGGTTATTTAATGGAAAAAAATAACATCCCTAAATGCAACCCTACCCTTAGCTTGGAAGGTGATTTAATACATTAAAAATTAATATTAACTGAAAATTCAGTGGTGGGTGACGGATGGTGTATTTTAAAGTAGAAATTTGTGTATGGTCAGTGCGGGCAGTTACACACATTGAGGTGGCCCCAGAGACCCCTAACAGTGTAAGCCTGATCATACGGACCTTGAACTGCCCCATAGCACATGCAGGTCATTTTCTTAAAAATAACAAATGTGTTGAATTGAATCTGTGGCAACTCAGCCTCTCCAATTAAATAGGATGGCAGAATAATTTGGATAATCCTCCCAGTGATGTAATTAAAGTGAACCTTTAGGGCAGATTCCGCCTGAAAAAAACAGCTTCTGGGAGGGATCTTGTTGTGATGCTGCCAAAACAGTTATTATATATACATAAGTGTCTGTACAAGCAGCACTAATGACATTTGTATTAAATGTATGTGATGTGTAATTGCCATTTTGTTAGACAAGAGGAGAAGGTTTATGGCGTTTGTCACAGCTCACAACAATAAATCAATATTATCTTTGATTAAACTGGTGGAAAATATAGGACTGGTTATTTTCTATCTTCCCCTTTTTGGTGTTCTGTCCAAATGAATGTGTCAGCATTGAGCGAGTGATTTACTTATCAGCCTGTTGATTAAAGTTTATCATATCCCTGTGGCTCTGTGTTGCTAAAAGCTTACCTGGTCTTGAGTAGATATATCTGTTGCCTACAAATCCCGAAAGCCTTTTACTGAGAAGCGTGAATTCCCCTCCCCCACATAGAAATGTTTAAAAAAGTCATGCAGCAGTAATAAGAGACAGCCCTCCCTAGGTGAGAACTCTTCCAGTAACTCTTTTGCTACTGGAACACAATACTGTCATCCCCTCACCCGAAGAGGCTAAATTAGAACAACAGGAGTTAAACCTGTGAGCTAAGAAATGGGGAGCATCGCCTCTGCCTCAGCCAATCAGATGATTAGCAATCTAGAGTCAGGAAGTTTCTGCTCCATACATCAAACACCCCGGTTCGCATATGGTTGCTAAGGTACCCACAATGTTGCTAGAGAAAAGTTTCTTTTCAAAAAAGTTGTTGAACCAAACTAAGAAAGCCTGCACCAGCTACAAATAAATGTGTGCTCAAAGGAGGAAAGGTGTGCAATTGCAACCTGCTAATTTAAGCAACAAAAATGGGGAACCCCACTGTTCCCCCAAGATTTATCCTCAGAAAAGGCACCACTACTATAATAATTATTTGATGATCATATATTTTATTTAACAAAAAGGATGTTCACTATACATATATACAGACACACATTATTAAAAACCTTATTTTAAAAAACATATACGCATACTTGGAGGAAAGGACAAAAAACGGGGGGAAGGGAGGGGAGAGGGGAAGGAAGGGGGAATTTAGCCCCCAAGCGCCCCCAAAAAAGAGAAAGGTGGCCCTCTTATTTATGTTATACCAAATTGTAAATAGTGTCTGTTAGTCCAGCTGCCGTGCTAATCAATAGTGCTAATCTATAAAAATCTCAACTCATATAACTCCTTGTGCCAGTAAACCTTTTAAAGTGCTTGGTGCATATAATAAAAAACAATATATATATCATATAATGTGTATATAGAGCTAAATAGGACAGCCAGGACGCCAAAAAACAGACAGCCATACAAACAAATCACTGCTGTAACTGTAATGGCCAACCAACTCACCCCCCTCACCAACACATGTGTGTTGTCGACGCGTTGCGTGACGACGACACGTCACTTCTCCAGGACAATAGGGCCCTATTGTCCTGGACGTATATGTTTTTTAAAATAAGGTTTTTAATAATGTGTGTCTGTATATATGTATAGTGAACATCCTTTTTGTTAAATAAAATATATGATCATCAAATAATTATTATAGTAGTGGTGCCTTTTCTGAGGATAAATCTTGGGGGAACAGTGGGGTTCCCCATTTTTGTTGCTTTTCAAAAAAGTTGCAAATGAAAAAAAGAATAGCTTAAGATCAGCACCCTGAGGACGTTTTGGACACTTTTAAAAATGCCATTGAAAGAAGACAATCTTTAAAGCATTCATAGTGTAGTGTTTTTTTTTACCAATGAAGATGCCCACCCCCCAGACATGGCATGATTAGGACTTTCTCTCAATATCTGTAGCAGACCAAACAGGGTCATACTGGATTATATTGGGCCCACCAAAAACGTTTTGGTCCTCAGGTTTGACCTTGAAAACTGAAAAAAACATCACCATGTGAACCTTTTTTTTCATTGTAGTTTCTCTAACCATGTTGAGCAAAGGGGAAGGGGCAAAGGCAGGGCCGGATTAAGTGTGCCTGGGCACAATATCTGGTGGAGGCCCCAGATACAGTATTTTTTTTCCTTTAAAATAATAGTCCAGCCAAGTAACTGATTGGTGGTTGTCTGGCACCCACCTACTTACTGGAACGTCAGATCGAGTCCCTTGTGCCACTATTGTGCAGGTGCGTGCTGCTCGGGAACTCCCGCTTTGCCATTCTGGGCGGGGGGTAGTGTAGTCACCCAGATGGTCCAGCAGAAAACCTGCATTGAGAAGCCAGCAGCTGTGCTTGGTGGCTTATGTGCAGTGACAGCTCTGCACGCACCCATCACTGTAGCGTTGCTGACAGTGGATTTCCTGCTCTAGACTCTCCGTCCTGCCCTGTAGTGGCCTTGGCTGCAGGTTTGCAAAAACAAAAAAAGACTTGCCCAGGCGCGCCCCCACTTGCGCCCATAGCTTAGTTGCTGGCCTTGCAGCCCATCAGACTGAAAAGCCTCCTGGACCAGACCATAACCCAAAGGTTGGTGGAGGACCCCTTTGCAGGGCAAGTGGTGGAGGCCCCGGAGCTTGCGCCTCTTGCGTCCCCCTCATAATCCGGCCCTGGGCAAAGGGATTGAGATGGGCACTGGCCTTCACCGCAACTTCCCTGCAGCATACACTTGGGTGTATCATCAATACTCACCTGTTGAGGAGATCTTGGTCACAGGCTCCACACATACCACATGCTGCCTCAAACAGAGGGAATGTTCCAAGGCAGTGCTTTACATGTCCAATTTTTGCACACAGTGATGAGGATGGGAAGCAGCATTTTTTTGGCTCTGTTCTTGCAGAACGTCACTGGACTTCAGGAGAGCACGTGGATGCCAGGGCCAGATCTCCACTACAGGTGCAGGTTCAGCTACATGTATCCTGAGTAATATTACACAAACACTACTGTTAAATCTGACACATTTCTATCGTCTGGACACATTAATGTATCATGACCCCCTATCTTGGCTTTACATAAACATAAAAAAAAAATAAAAACTGCAATGCTTCCATACAGATGCTTAGACTAGGATGATACCAACAGACATGGGTTCCTCCAAGCAATTACCGGTACTGCTCCTGCTTAAGAATGAATCTCAGAGGGATTTTAATCACTTGCACAAATGACTCCATCTGCATTAGTTTCCATTAGATGGCCTGGAGGGAGAGCAAAAAGCAACGCAGCCTATTTCAGATATTGGTAAATGTTCCTGTTTAACAAATATATAGTGGTTTATGTAATAAAGACTCCATTAAACGTAACTAGCTGTCTAATTTTATAGGGCTCAAAAATAGTACATAGCAAACATCATATGATCGAAAGGATGGATGATACTGTACAGAGGGGTATTCCATACCTCCCAACTGTCCCTGATTTGGAGGGGCTGTCCCTCTTTTGAGTCCATGTCCCCCTTTCCCTCATTGCTCTTATTTGTCCCTCTTTAAGGTGTAAAAGGCAAATCTGCAACAGTAAATGATTCATTCACCTATTCAAAGTGTTTCTTTTGTTGTAACTGTTACATTCTATCTCCTATCCATTCCCCAATAAGTGGGTGTGGCCTAATTTAACAATTGACCCTCTTTCCCACACAGAAAAGTTGGGAGGTATGTATTTCTGTGGTCCGGATACCTGGATAGTATATTGGTGCTCCCTGGGGTCCACTCCTGCCAAATCCTGAACAATGTAAAGCTTACTTGTGGCATCCCAAGTCCCCACACAGAGACAATGCTGTTTGGCGAAATATTTCTGTGCTTGGGCGCTGAATGTAAGCCAGGAAGTCAGCTCTACGGGTGGGCCCCAGGGATTGCAGTTTTCTCTCAAAAAGAGTTCTGTATCAACCCTATTATGTTCATTGACAAAGCTATGTAGCGAAAGGCGTAGGCTTGTGAATGTCTTATGGGAAACACAGTCTGAATGAATTTTGTGGCTCATGGTAAAACCACAGTCCAAGTAAAAAGTGTTGATAATTGCACTGGGAACTTTATGTGACCTAAAGGATTTTGTAACCTCCAGAATAATTAAACAGCTAGAGGTACACTTATTATCAATTTGTAATATACTTAATATAATTCTATCATAATAATATGTATAATGAGTATATTAATATTAAGATAATAATGGTTACACATGTGCCCAGAGTGGTAGACTGCCCTGGACATGGCACCCAGGGCGTGGTTGGGGGTAAGGTGCTTTGGTAAGGAGCACTTTAGTCGTGCCCCAGCTGGGAACCAAACTATGTGCCATAGTGTGTCATGTGTCATAATAATATTTATAATGATTATATTACTGTTAAAATAAAAATGATTACATTAACACTAATTCCTGCATTCTGGTGGTCACACACAGCTCTCACACAACCCTTGTGGACTACATAGCCTCCTACACATCGTACCCTGCAGTGACATTGACTTAGGCCCTTATTTTATAAAAGAATAGCGACAGGTAGCGACTGGTGAGCGACCGGTAATGACGGGCCCCGCCACGAGAACGCCGGCTCCCCACCACAATCACACATTTATCAAGCCAATCCTGCTTAGCGACTGAGATAGCGCCATATAGCCACTCATTCATCATTATTCCAGCCTCAGCCCACAGCGCCAGTGTCCGACCTTGAACAGCGACAGGTATGACCTCTCGCTACCTGGCGCTCTCCAATGCATTTCAATGGAACAATCTTTAAATATTCATAATTAATTGTTATTAATTTTTTTTTTTTTTTTTTTTAAATGGGAAAAATTCTGTGACCACTTCTGCCATTTTAGATAATTTTTTTAAGGTAAAAAAAATTTTACAGAATTGATATTACAGGTCTGATATTAATGTATTCATATTACAAAATTATTTAAAAAAACATATTTTTTTTGGTTTCCAAAAATATGGTTGTTTGGGGGTTAAAAAACTACTTTTAACCCATCGCCGCCAGCGCTCTGGGGTTTAAACATGCATTTTACAGCGCGAGAATTTATTGAGTGTAATTTGTTAATGAATATGGTGGGAGCCGGTCGCTAGGGCCAGTCGCTATCATGCGCTCCCATACAGCGCGGAACCTGTCAAATAGCGACTCCTCACCCAATATTCAACATTACGGCAAACCGACTGAGTCGCTATCAACTACCGAACAACGGCCAAGCACAGCGACTACAAGCGGGCGCTCTGAAAATTCCGCTACAGTCACTCAACTGTCGCTACCTGGCGCTATTAATGAATCGGCCTCTTAGTCACACATTTTATGCTGAAGACTGACAGACTGTACAGTACTATACAGCCGTTTTTTCTGTCAACATACCCTGGGCTGCAGTTCCCATTAGGTACTCAAGGGCCTGTGCATAGGATGGCATAAGGCAGGGGATAGCAAACCTATTGGTGTACATGGCGATTGTAAACCTGAACTCTTAAAGCAGACTGCCTTTTCAAAAGAAATAAGCTGGGCCTAGCTTTTTGCCTTTTCCCAACATCGGTCTATTGTGTCTCTTGGCACTAATTAGCATTTTCTGGAAGTTATGAATAAGAGTTGTGGTAAATAATGGGCAGGCTTTGGTATGAAGGGGTTTCATGACTGAATTGTGGCATAAACCCTAAATAAAGCGTCAGTGGCCATACATGTCAATCACAGTGTCAGGGATGGAGTTAAATGTAGTGTAAGCAAAGCTGACACTATCTGACCCATGTTCCTATTATGCAAAGATGGGAGAAGGTTCTACAGAGAATCATAGGAGGACATCTTGGTTTGACAAGGGTTCTACTGTAAGATGAAAGAATTGATGGCAAAAATGGACAGAAAATGCGTCCTACTCAACTTTTAAATTGCAACAGATCTGTTTTGAATAGAACCTATTAAACACAATGACACCTCTGTTGTTGGAAAAGAAAATGTACGTGAGCGGAAGTAATGTGAACTGCCCTAAGGCTCTATTCACACCTTTGCTGTTGTGCAACATACAAAACAGTACCAACTGGTTTCACTCTTTTCCCCAGAACTTTGCAGGAATGTGTTAATAATAAATTAAAGCATATTAACAGGCAATGTGTAAAATGCAAGCAGATTTTATGTAACCCCACTTCCATGCCTCATACCCTGCTAAGCTGCTAACAATTCAAATAAAATAGATACTCACCAGGTCCCATGGTGGAGTGCTGTCTCTGTGGCTGTCACATGAGATCATAGATGATGACATGGCATGGAGAGGGGCGTCAGGACCAGAGAATGGTGGTAATGGCCAGGAAGGTGGCCTATTGTGGTCTCAGCTGAGTAGGGGGTGAAAGCTGTTCTCATTTGTAAGCACGATGTTTTGGTGTACCTTAAACCAGGCAAACAGCCTTGCACAGTTTAAAAAAACTCCTCATCTGTTTGCATGATACTGAATCATTGTCAGCACTTACATTTGCTCCTGCAGCTACCCAAAGCTGAAAAGCTGCCTTACTGATTTCTTCCTGGTCACTGCCATCTTGGAGCACCCAAATCTGAATTGCCCTGGGGGTGGGGAAAGGGCAAGGGAATTAATTCGAGCTCTGTTTCTTGTAAGAGTGTTGGTCTGGTTGAAAGCAGACCCCCAGTCAAAAATTTCTGAAACATCAAAGACCAATAGGATAAAAGCAGGGCCTCGTCACCTGGTTAGTATTTTGGTCTTTTATTGATACCTAAGTTATACATGTATATATTAGGTTTCATACATACATAACTATTGTAACAGTTTAGGTTTCTAGTCAGCTTCTAGAGACTCTAGTACAATATTTCATTACATTTGACGGTACCCAAAAAAGAAGTGGAAAATACTCTGCAACTTAAAGCGGACCTTCACCCTGAATAAGAGTCTATATTATATGTTTCCCCCACTCTGTACATACAAAATCATCCTACCTGCATCTACTGCATGTTATGAGCCTTTAAACATCCAAGATGGCGGCTCATGGAGAATCAGGCAGCCTGCAAACAGGAAGTGTCTTCTGACTATGCCGCTCTGCATTCTGGGATTGCTGTCCTTTCCCTGACCCCAGCTCTGCTCTGTCTGTGCAAAGCACAGCTATAACCTGCCCCCTGTACTTTATCCCGCTCTCCTCTACTCAGTATGTGATGCTTCTGAGACAAGATGACGGCACCCGTATTCTAGAGTCCTTAACAGAGTTGCAGCCCAGCGGGGGGAAAGAGTAAAAAATAAGTGACTAACAACTTAAAATATATTAATTTTAGATGCTGGGGAATCGCTTTATAAGGGTTTGGGACACAAAAAACTTTTTGAGCACCCGCACAGTTAGATAAGGAGAGAGGTGCTGGCCGGGTGAGAGGGACCCCTATGCCGGGCCCGTAATGACTTTAAACAAGGGGCAGTCTGCCAGTATCAGACTGCAAAATATCTCACCACATATGTTTAGGCCGCACACAAAGTGATGAATTAGTACTGAAATTTATTATGTTAAGAAGTCATGGACATAGACATATAACATACATTGACAAACATAATATTTACAACAACAATGAACAGGTGCTACGGGTAACCCAATTGGACTAATGGCCTATAACAGTGGATAATACATATACATCCAAGATATGCCTGATATAAAAAGTCTCCTGTCTAGAAAATAGCAGTGAATGTGCGCATATACCTATTAGTGTATATGCATGTGAAAGATGTGATCACACAGATGATAGCAAGGAAAATAACTAGATGGAGATTATAGATAAGATTGGTTTAAACAGAACCCCAAAGTGAGTCCTGGGGTTTAAAGTGCATAGTGCAAAAAGTGACCAACACAAGCTTGGCAGTATGACTAATATATCCAGGCATATACAAATAAATGGATGAACCTCACACAATAATAAAAATACATAGATGTGATACTATCACCAGTAAATGAGTCCAGGTCCCCCCGTCCGCACCCGTTCACCAACACCGACGCATTGTGAGCCGGCGTTCTCGTGGCGGGGCCCGTCATTAGCGGCCGCTCACCAGTCGCTACCTGTCGCTATTCCTTCATAAATAAGGGCCTAAGTCAATGTCACTGCAGGGTACGATGTGTAGGAGGCTATGTAGTCCAATCTGAACAACACCCTGAGGAAGTGATCGCTCACGCAACGCGTCGGTGTTGGTGAACGGGTGCGGACGGGGGGACCTGGACTCATTTACTGGTGGCAGCGATCAGGAAATTGCTGTCGAGTAGCAGCCTGTTTTGCTCGCTGTCAGACAGCAGGCTGGCAATGTCTGGGGAGGGAGAGGGGTGGTCCCTAAAGTATTAGCAATGTGTTGAATGAGTAACTGTCAGTGAGTTGTACTAGTTGTCAGTGATAACAGAAATACCCAATTTCTGCTTGTAGCAACGAAAAATCACAAAGAAAAAAAAACTTGCAGAAAAAAAGAGTCTGCTGAATCGGCAAGGCTGAAAAATTGGCAAGAACTGGGTTTTCTTGCAAAGAAAGGAATCTCACTGGACTTCAATCCCTATGTCTGCAATTCATGTGCTTTCCCACTGCCTGTGCCATTTACTTCTATTGAAATTGTGAGGATCCAGCATTCATAGCTGGGTGATCTCTCCCCTCTCTAAGCCCTTCAATAGTAAGTAAGTAAGAGAAGAAGCACAAATGGAGAGGGGATAAATCACACAGCCAGGGGAACACATACCAGAGGGGCAGTGCTTTCAGAGCTGAGTGATCTCTCCCCCTGACATACTTACCTAGCCATGCCGCCTTCATGCCCCCTCCTGCGTGTGGGACTGCTGCGTGTGGGCCCTTCTCCTCCGGCGGCACCATGGTGCAGAAAGTTGCGAGCTGCAGGTAAGTTTTGGGAGGGCCCTGATTTGATGATGGAAGCCCATGGCGGGGGGGGGGGGGGGCTGCTATGGGACTCCAACAGGGCTATCTATGCTATCCAAGCCTGAAGAGAGAAGGGGGGGGGGGAATCACACAGCCTAGCAGAAGATTAGCCATTTCAGTAAAGGTGTATGAGCGGTATCTTATCTGTAGTTGGATAACATAAAGCGCAGTCAGAGATAAGACCTATTATCCAAAATGTGTTATCCTTATTGGAGGAACTTTCATCAAGGCTTAAAGAAGTCCAACACCCAGTAGCCTGGTGCAAGACCCTGCTCATGTCTGGGTAAACTGAACATTTTTTTGGGACACTTATTTAAACTGAACAACTTACAGAGAAATAGGTGTGGTTTGGGGTGTGGCTTATTCGTGGCTATTTGAGGAACACATTTCTGCAGCATTCTCTGATACTACTCTGTGCGCATGCTTAAAGGGGCTGATTAGTCAAAGTTAAAAATCGTTTGCCTCACAGTTTACCTCATGCAGTGTCCCATGCTGTTTATTTGCTCTAGTCACAGAAAAGAAGGAAAATGCATTCTTCCTCTACCTCCAGAACCACTCCCCTGACCCATACCACCAATTCTGAGGCTCATGTCAGGTTGACCCCCCCTGTCAAGCTAAAATGGAACTCTCCAAACTGTCAGTCACAGCTTATCTCTATCTATTGCAATGCACGCAGGGTGCATTCAGTCAGTTGACAAGGGCCCCAGATGTAAACTGACTGGATGTGGGACACATTTCCCACTAATGTCAGCAAAGTGGAACCTTTAAAAGTCCTTTAAGACTTTTGTATCCTAATTGCCCTGCTAACGTGCACCTCCCAGGTTAGTTATAAAATGGTCTGAGCGGCTGCCACCCCCCTTTGTTTCTTTTGAATTTGTGCAAGCACATGGTGTGTGGGGTCTAGGCTGTATTGCAAGGTCTTTGACCCTTCCACCCCATGGCTTGCACTTGAGGTTTAGGGCAACCTCAGGTAAGCCTGCTCCCAATTTATCTATTGCATTGTATGTCCCAAATGGGCTCTCAGAGATTAGAGTAAGGACTGCACCTCACAGAGGCACCTTGGCGCTTAGTGGTGCAACTTAAGCATACTTCTGCAGATGTGTGTGACCAAGCCTCTGTTTTTAACCAGATTTAGAGACAGATTTTAGGTTGGTCTGCAAGCTAACAGGGTTGAGTGTTGTGGCTCCTTTAAGATTTTTGTATCCTAATTGCCCTGCTAACGTGCACCTCCCAGGTTAGTTATAAAATGGTCTGAGCGACTGCCACCCCTACTTTGAACCTTTAAATGCCCCTAGAGTTTATCAGGTGACAGTGGGACAAAAAGCAAGTGGAACTGTCTGGAATGGCTTCTATTGGCGACCAGTTCCGGACCCATTTGACTGCTGGCTGTCAATTGCTATGACTCCACCGGCAACAGGAATTGCCTGCTGGCAGTCACATGGGTTCTGGGGTCCACAGGTTCTGGAGCTTGCAGGGGACTATGTGCGGGACGCTCAGCAGTGGCAGTGACACTGTCGTCGCATTAAGGTGATCCCAGGGTGTGGGATCATTTTAAGTCAGCTTTTGATTGGATCCGCCCATTAACCTCCTCCCGGTTTGGAATCTATTTAAGAGCTCATGGAAGCCCAAAATCCTACAAATATTTTCCCCCATGATTATAGCTACCCCTGTGACCAATAGCGTATCCTAAGCAGGAATGCATATGCTTTCTAAAGGTGCCATGTATAGTGAAGCCATGTGGGACATGTGAGCGTTGTATCTAGATGTTGCTAGATGTTTTCCCCGCCTGTGAGCATTCCAATTCGGGATGTTTCTTTATGGGAGATCACTGAATCCCCCACAACCAAACACCAAATACCCCACCACAGGGGCGTAGCTAGGGGGGAGCAGAGGGGGCAAGTGCCCCGGGTGCAGCAGGTCTGGGGGGCGCCAAAGGGAGGCCTGAGCACAGGTGGGGGGCACCATTTCTAATGTTTGCCCCGGGTGCCAGAAAGCCTATTTACTCCTCTGCCCCACTGCCACACACTTGTGGCCTCCTATTATTTGTGAGAGCTGCGTGCAAGGTTGAGGAACATTTAGCCCAGGTGTCTGTGAAGGTTCTCATTCATTCAGGTCATGTTATATCTGTAGGATATGATGGCCTTGATTTATTCCTACATATATCCAGCACAAGGCACCATTCCTGCATTAGGCTGAGCTGACTATAATGCACCTGATAACAGTGAATCCTATTAGAGATGAGCGAACTTTTGAAAAGTTCGATTCGGCCGATTCGCCGAATTTCACAAAGAAATTCGGGTTCGGCCGAATCGAACTTTTACGAAGTTCCGCATCAAAAATGCCGGCATGGTGGGAGCGGGCCGGCCGGTTCCGCTGACAGCGGAGCCGGCCGGCGGGCCGGTAAAGCCGGCCGGCCCGCTCCCACCATGCCGGCATTTAAAAAACAAAAAACTCTGATGACGCGCCCTCAGATGACAGCTGAGAGCGGGGCGCCGGCCTCCACGCTCCGGACCTGCAGGTAAGTGTTTGCTTTTTTTTTAAATGCCGGCATGGTGGGAGCGGGCCGGCCGGCTTTACCGGCCCGCCGGCCGGCTACGCTGTCAGCTCCCACCATGCCGGCTTTTTTTTTTTTTTCATTTCAGGAAAAATTCGATCGGCACGAACCACAAAATATTCGGGTTCGTGCCGAATCGAATATTTCCTGAAATTCGGAGTGAATTCCGGTTTGTCCGAACCGGTTCGCTCATCTCTAAATCCTATGACAAAGAAATGTTCTGGTGACAGCTCTGTTTGGCTGTTCCAGTCTGTCACACCTTTAATAAATCAGCCATATAATCTGTACACCTTATCTACTTATCTAGTTCAAATAGCGGGGGGTGCCATTGTGGGCTGCAGAGATTTTCTGCTGTGCAAGATGTCTCGCCACCTGTTGCCCGCAGAGATTCTCCCATCCATAGCTTCCTAGGTGACATTACCATTGTAAGCCTGCAGGATACTTCATCTAGTCTAATGGTGGGATGTGTGCTTTCAAAATGCTTAGCTCCTATTATAGACAAATTCTCTATTTTTTCACGCACTAAATATAAGGCTGCGGCTGGTTCCAGTCTACATGGAGCTGCAAAATGCTAGCAGGCTTTTTTTTCATTTTTATTTCGGCAGCGGCAGCAGACATGATCTGTCCCCAGTGTAAAGTGTGAGTCATTGCTGCTTTAATCTGCTGTAAACATTGTCTAGGATGGAGAAGGTGGAATTCATTGCAATGGAGCCTCTCTGTATAACACATCCAAGCTATTCCCATGTAAATCCCCTCTATGTGATGAAAAATTGTATTCAATGCCAGCGACACATTGCGCTTCTAAAATGATTGCTCGGAAATAAGTACTTCAAAAGGGTTTCATTTAGATATAATGGAGAACAAAGGGTTCAGTGCTGTTAAAGGGATTAGCAGGATTTTTTTTTTGGCAAAAAGGATTGCATTTTAAATAACCTCTATCCTACTATGTATAGATTTCTGTATTTTAGTTTCCTGCAGAGCAACTTCCTTCTGAATTTGTTCTGCAGATGCTCAAATACAGTTTTTCAGGGGGAAAGATGTTGCTTTTTCTTACCATGATCTGAGGCTGGATTACCATTGGTGCAATGAGGCACCTGCTCTGGGTCCCAGCTGCTCAGGGGGCCCCCTGTGACAGGTACAAGAGAGAGAGGTCAGAGGAAGACAGACCCAATAAAAGGAAGAGTAACATGAGAGATGGAGACATGAGACTGACCGAAATGAGAAAGATAAAGAAATGAGTAAGAGAGACACACATAGAGAAAGAGAACTGGTTAGAAACATGAGAGAGAGAGAGAAGGAGAGAGAAACAGGAAAGAGACAAAAACATGTGAGAATAATACATGGGGACACACAGAAGTGGCAGATAGAAATTGGAGACAGACATACAAAAGATAGAAAAGGAGAAAGACAAGCAGGAGAAAGAGGCACAGCAGGGGAGGGACACAAAGAGACTACTAGGAGAGACAGACATGAGAAAAAAGAGAGACAGACACTGATGGAAGTGAGAGAGAGAAAGGGGAGAGACAAAAAAGACATAAAGGATTTTCCGTTGGAGAGGGTCCTATAAAAGAACTGCTCCATACCACCCTAAATTTGACCCTGATCATGGAAACATAAGGCAGATGGCTTTGCAGGGGCTTCATTTTCCAGCACCTCTAACACTGTGATTGACATGTGGACAGGGCTATGTGGTAAGTAGGAGTAGATATACAGCTGTATAGGCTGCCCAGGTCCTGCTCCCAGTTTTTGGCTATGCTATGTGTAGGGGGGCCCTGGCCAGATGTCAGTGCTTCTTTAGACTTATTTCTCCATACTTTATCCTCAGGCTTCACCCACAGTTGAGCCTCCATTCAGGAGTATCAGTAGGCCCAAGACCACAAGGACTGACAAATGACAAGCTAGCTACTAAAGATAGACAGGGCCAAGCACAGGAAGGAGGCAGTGGGACAAGTCATGCAATCAATTCCAATAATAAAGGAGATCAAGACAAATCACAGGATGGTAGCAAGTCCCAGGACAGAGTCAAAGATTAATAAGTAGAAGATTTCTGTCAGACTTAAAAGCCAATTCAGAGAGTAAGCAAGTCTAGAAACCACACGGGGAGGCCGATTCATTAATAGCGGCAGGTAGCGACAGTTGAGCGACTGTAGCGGCATTTTCAGAGCGCCCGCTAGTAGTCGCTGTGCTTGGCCGTTGTTCGGTAGTTGATAGCGACTCAGTCAGTTTGCCGTAATGTTGAATATTGGGTGAGGAGTTGCTATTTGACAGGTTCCGCGCTGTATGGGAGCGCATGAAAGCGACTGGCCCTAGCGACCGGCAGCCAGCATATTCATTAAAAAATCACGCTCACAAAATTCTCACGCTGTGAAATGCATGTTTAAATCCCAGAGCGCTGGCGGCGATGGGTTAAAAGTAGTTTTTTAACCCCCAAACCACCATATTTTTGGAAACCAAAAAAACAAGTTTTTTAAATAATTTAGTAATATGAATACATTAATATCAGACCTGTAATATCAATTCTGTACAATTTTTATTTTTTTCTAAAATGGCAGAAGAATTTTTCACATAAAAAAAAATAATAATAACAATTAATTATTAATATTTTAAGATTGTTCAATTGAAATGCATTGGCGCGTGCCAGGTAGCGAGAGGTCATACCTGTCGCTGTTCAAGGTCGGACGCTGGCGCTGTGGGCTGAGGCTGGAATAATGATGAATGAGTGGCTATATGGCGCTATCTCAGTCGCTAAGCAGGATTGGCTTGATAAATGTGTGATTGTGGTGGGGAGCCGGCGTTCTCGTGGCGGGGCCCGTCATTACCGGCCGCTCACCAGTTGCTACCTGTCGCTATCCCTTCATAAATAAGGGCCTAATTGTCATATATGGGCATCAATCAGCCAAGCTATCCTTTTCCAAGGATCACAGGGTTCATGGTTAGAAGTAAGGTAATGGTTGGCCCAGAAGGCAGGTAATCACAAAGTCAGCGCATGATTTAATAGTCAAACAGTTCCCACATAGAGCAGCTAAGGAACCAGGTGCTTCTAGTTAAACTTTAAATGAATGTATTTCTTTGACTGGTGGTCAATAAGGGATAAGTGCAGGACAGGAACTAGAAAAGACATATTACCTACACTACTAGATCATACTTAAAGGGACTGTCCATGCAACTTAAAAAAGATTACCTTTTCTCCCCTGCAGCACTCACACTATATTTACTGTAATAAAGGGGACATGCTGAGGCCTTACATGCACTATGACTGATATCGGGAGGGGGGGGGGTGTATTATAATAAGTGTTGCTCCCTTGCTGTAAGACATTATATTAGATGCCTGTCATTTTCAAATTATTATGTTTAGAAAAACTAATTATAACCTTGTAGTTTGTTTTCTCAACTTATGCTCACACCAACTTTTCATTGAGCCATATTTTGGTGAAGGATGTTCCTAAAAGCTTACTTCTCAGCCTGTTGTTATAAAAGGGTAAGAATGTTGTTTAATTTTAGCTATTGGTAATGGCTCCTCTTGTCAATTTGTATATTATGTACATTTTTTGAAATGCCTGGTGGGGGTTATAGACACTGGCCTCATGTTTCCCCCTGTTCTCTGTCTGCAGGCCCCCACGCTGCACATCTGTCTCTTATCTGCTCCCTGCTGCACCCCCATTTCTGCCCTGCTCCCTGCTGCACCCCCATTTCTGCCCTGCTTCCTGCTGCACCCCCATTTTCGCCCTGCTCCTTGCTGCACCCCCATTTCTGCCCTGCTCCTTGCTGCACCCCATTTTTGCCCCCTTCTCCTTGCTGCACCCCCATTTCTCCCCTGCTCCGTACTGCACCCCCATTTCTGCCCTGCTCCTTGCTGCACCCCATCTCTGCCATGCTCCCCACTGCACCCATATCTCTTCCTTGCTCCACACTGCATAGTTAGTACCCAGCAACACCCCCTTTGGCAAGAATTACATCTTCTAAATGTTTTTTGTAGCAAGTGTTTCCAATTCTTGTTTTCATCCATTCTACCTTGCTAAAGGCTTTCAGTGCTGTGAGATTCCTGGCCCGTCTTGCTTGATTTGCTCTTTTGTAGTCTATCCACACATTTTTAATGATGTTCAGGGGGCAATGAGGGCCATGGCAAAACCTTTTGCTTGTCCTTTTGATATTGTCTATTGTTGATTTTGATGTGTTGGGAATCATCATTTATTTGTAGAAGCCATCGCCTTTTCAATATTAGCTCGTTTACAGTTGGTGTTATGTTTGCTTTCAAAATCCATTCTTCTTTCTATGAAATGTACCCCCTGGCCATTGACTGCAACACAACCCCAAAGCATGATTGATCCATCCCTATGTATAATGGTTGAAGAGGTGTTCTTTTCTGTGGCCTTTTTTTTCAAAAATATCTTTGCTCATTGAGGCCAAAAAGTTTTGTTTTAACATCATTGGTCCACAGGACTTGTTTTCAAAATGCAGCATGCCTATACCTTCTCTTGAACTCTGTTCCTGTTAACTTCCAAATCTTCTTATACCCATATTTTGCTTTGTGGGCCTCAACCATTTTCATTTTCGAAGTTGGTGGGCAGCTTCTTAGAAGAACCCATGACTGCTGTGTTTTGAGACAATGTTAGAGGACTCTGGGTATTTATAAAGCTTTGACATTTGTATCACCTGACTTTTCCTAATGACAATCTGAGCTCACAAATTGCCTTGGGATCCCACACTTTTGCAAGGTCATTTTTTATGCACTCTAAAATTGTAACAAAACACAAAAAGACATACATAAAATGGGGGAACATCTGTGTAATCTTTAAGGTTATGTAATTTGGGGAACATTTCATTCTCAATTTGTTTAACTGCTTAGAGCAACATTAATTTTTACTGGGAGAAGCAAAGCATTTGGATGCAACTGTACAGGCACAACGCTCCACCTGCTTAACTTTCATACCAGGGCTTTAGAAGCATGAGTCTGGATGAAAGGTAAGCAGGGGAGCCTACTGCTTCTATGAAACCCTGATTCAAAGACTTATAAGAAAGTCCACAAATTGAATTTCCTTTTTAACGCACAGATGAAGGATCAACTTTATTTTGTCTGGAATGCTGAAGATCTACAGCCAACAAACTCATCCCAAAAGACAGATAAAACAATTGTGAGGAGACCCTGGTATATCTAATAGTGTTACTGTTTATGACTGAACTTGGCAATCCTAGTACACTTTCACACCACACATAGAGATTTGCTATACTTTACATCTAAACCAAGTAATAATATTTGACTGAACTGTAACTTTTTACAGCAAGTAGCAGTCTGACCAATAAACCTTTGGTCTCTTTACCTTCTTGAACTCGCTATTTACCTTTGTTTGCATATCTTCTACTTCTACTTCAGTGCATGCCACATAACTAGGCCACAAAGTCTTAACAATATAGCTACACTTTTTATATGCATCACTTGTGGTGGGTACCAACAGGGGCGCTTTGTTGTATAGCAGGTCATCTTAATACAACAAGCTTACCTGCTGCAAGCTGCTGGATCTGGTCATTGCTGGCTCCGGGCCTGAAAGGCATGTGCTTTGCTTTAAGAGAACCTAAACGCTGAGTAAAATTTACTGAATTGAATTCCTCTGCATTAAAAGAAAATAAAAATGGCTACCAAACTGATAGCTATGGCGAATGTTCTCATCATAGACTGCCTACAGACAGTCATTGCTTTGTTTTATAGGCACCTAGTGTCTGCTTTGCACCTCAATGAACGGTTGTACCCCATACATTGACAGTCAGCTACACATCAATGTAGGCCTCTTTATTGACTACACGTCACATGTCAGAAGAGCTGGTGTCTCTGAGTCGTGTGAAGCTCACCTACACTGAGGACATGCCAGTTCTGGATATGCAATGGGTGCCATGTTCTATGTTTTTTCTTCTCCAGATAGTGACACTAGTTTGCTAGCATTGTATACAATACGTGTGTAAACATATATGCAAAGCCAGCTAGTCTCAATGATCCCTGTACCAGTTAACAAGGTAGGCCACCGGCCCTCCATGTGGACAATACCTTAATTTATCCTCATTTACCTGTATGACCTGGCTGGCACCAGGTGTGTAGAAAAGTCTGATGTGTATCAGCATGGGCCCAGTGTTCTTCCATGGGTGGCAATTTTTTTGAGGACCAGACTTTTGTTGAAAAACCTAGGAGATGGTGTGTGGCCTTGTCCAGTAGCTGGCCGATAAGTATTAGAGACCTAGGGATTCCAGTCCCTAAATGTGGTCACACAGTTTTGTTTTTTTTTAAATAAAAAACAGTAAAAGGAAAAAAGCTGAATACACCACCCAATATTATCACACATGCACATCCAGCAGGAATCCAGCAGGTCCCCCCTGGTTCTGTGGAACTAGTTGTTAAAATTGTAGCTCTCAGAACAGAGAAGAACTGGCACAAATAAGTTATAGAATCTCTTAATATTGCTTTGACACAGACACATGGAGGCTGATTCTCTACTAACACCAGGTATCGGCAGATGAGCATCTGTATAGCGGCGCTTAGAGTGACTGCTAGTAGACGCTGTAAACGGGTACCGGGCCTTGTAACAGAGAGCCTCAGTCGCTGTAGTAACCTGGCCGGCATTAATGAATGTGATGTATGTTGCGCACTCTAACACCAGTACAGCGCTGCAGGGTGTGAGAGGTAGCGCCAGCTTAGTGCGTCCGGCACTCGGTGCTCCACACCATACTTATCAAAAAAGGACACACACACAGCGTCAGTGCTCTAAATATGGTCGCTATAGCATAGAGCGCCAGATGCTGTGTGATTAAAGTCTGTTTTTGAACTCATATCCACCAGTAACAAAGCGAAAACACATTGTTTTAACACTGTGACATTAACACTTTAGTGCCAGACCTGTAATGACAATTCTGCATAAAAATATAAAAAGTCAAAAAGGTTTCTAAAAATGTTTGTTTGCAGCCAGGAGAGGTCACACAATTATCTGAGCACAAAAAAAAAGAAAATTGTCAAACACGCTGTTTAAACACAAGCAAATGAACGGCCACTGAAATGTATGGGAGAGCGACACTGAGCGAAAGGTAATACCTGTCCCTCTGGAAGCTAGAGCGCTGGCGCTATACGCTGAGCTACCTGTAATAATACATCGGGCTCTACATGGCACTGTTAGAGTCGCTCAGCAGATTCACTTTCATAAATGTGGTTTTGCGTACAGCGCCCGACGTTCACCAGGCGCTGCCTGTCGCTACGAGGCACTACCTGCCGCTATCCCTTCTTAAATAACCCCCTTAGACAGTTTGCTGATTATTATGATTATTGTATGCAGACATTTATTATATAAATATAAATGTGTGCAGCACTTGACAACCTTATGCATAGGGAACAGGTAGTTAACATTTTGAATCCCACCTTTGGTGTAATGGGCACATCAGGAAGGAGTGTAGGAAAAACAGGAGGTGTTGATAGTGGTGCTCAACCAGAAGTGAACACCCAAAAAGATGTGCAAGCTCACGAGGGCCTGATATTAGGGGGTATTTGAAAAATCTATCCATTGAAACCAGTTCTATGTAAAGGCATCAGTGTGTAATGTGATGAATGGGTTTCTTAAAACATACAAGGTCATAGGCACTTTCCTCTGTAGTTCTTATGCATAATCTCTGCTTGGAAATCAGTGAGCAATGAGTACTTAAATATTTTTTGATAAGGTTATGTGAAAGTGCATACATGGATGCATGTGAAATGTATATTCTGTGGGAACCATAAAATGAGAAAAGCGGTAACTTACGGTTATGGCTTACTTACCTAGATAAGAGCATGAAGATCGGGATGAAACAAGTGCCTGTCTTTCCAGTTTAGAGCCCCTATAAATAGCCTTATATCACTTTTATATCACTTCTAGCAGCCCCTTTTAGCAAGAGGGCGCTGTGCTCATGAAGATGCTAGGTGCAGACAGCTAGACAGGGGTTCAGGAAACACACAAGATCCATCAGCTGCTGATAGCAGGCCCTCACAGAGTCATGTCAATCAAATTTGGACTGAAACATGGAACTGTTGCATGTACTGAAATGCTATCTCAGCTGACTTAAATTAGATAAATGACAGGTCACAGAATTAATGCCACATCACCTGCCACAGGTTTAGAGGCATGGGGAGGTAAGAATAAAACAATGACTCACTTCCTTTCTAAATACTATGAAGTACTTGCACTGGCCACAAGGACCTCCCACCGTGGGGGACTCCTCCACTTCAGGGTCTCCACCACTAATGTGCGATTTTGTCAGGTAATGTGCAGCAGGGCATTCCAAAAAGTAAGGTTGGTCTCCAGAGTCAGTTCTACTGGCGGGCCTAGGAAACCCAGTCTGACACTGTCCTACACCACTTTTTCTAGCAGGGCATGTCATGGTTCTGTCACAGAAAGCAGCTGCAATTGTTGTGCCAACAGGCAACTGGTAAACCATAGCAAACAAATCCTAATCTTTGCCTGCATAAACACACTCTACGCCCGCCTCCCAGCAACTCGCCAGTACTCTTATAATGGGAGGCAGGAATGTGAGAAATAGCCAGGCTGGGGCTACTGGGGCCTTCACCAGACTTTCTGTCTAAGGGCCTCCACCTCACATAGTCCAGCACTGAGTACATAGGTACTCAACTACCAGTGGTCAGTGTGGTAGTGGACCCTCATTTGTGAATTACTATAAAACAATACAAATACAATGAGCTGTCATCCGTGCACCTATTCAAGGAATTGCTTAGTGGCACACATGGATGAGAGAGGCATCAATGTATGTTTGCCACAATATAGCTTTTTTCTTTCATGGAACAAAATGAACCAGCTTGTGTATCTTCTGAAGCACCAATGGATTTATTCTGGCTCAATATATATATATATATATATATATATATATATATATATATATACTGTTATGTTTATATATAAATTCTCATATCCCTTATTTTTTTCATTTCTGTGGATTTTGCTTTTGGAAATATTTTCTAGTACAGCTAACATACGAGTCGATTCCGCATCAAGTGCACTTTGGAGTGAAAATGAAATGAAAAGAAAATAATACACAGCTTAATTATAGCTGAGGAGCTCCCTGGGCTTTCTTATAATCAATACAGTTTTGGAAAGGAGTATCCTTACAATGCCTTTAGCTGCTATTTGAAATTAACATGAATCTGAAGAATCAGAAGCTGTCATACAAAAAAAGTAATTTGCTTTCTATTGAAACATGTGTAATGGGGACTTAAAAATAAGAGTAGGGACCACACTAAACACAGAGTGCCTTGGCGGGGCGGTGTGGCTTCCACATGTATGTGCAGATATGTGCAACCAAATCTCTGTCTTTCCACATAGCTAGACATGTTTGGTGCTTAATACTTGGATGATGAGAGGGTTAAACTGGGCGGTAAATTGGTTCCCAGGACCTGAATAATAATGATGATGTTTTTGTATAAATAATAGTGATGGAGCTGCTCCCACCCCCTTTGCTCAGTTTGAATTGCCATGAACACAAGCAGGGAGGGATTCAGTCAATATGGATCTCTCCCTATGGAATGTTCTAAAGGGAGGCTGGCAGCTTCCCTGCTGAGTAGCTCTGTCTGCATTGCATGTCCCAACTTTGGGGACTCAAAAATAAGAGTAGGGACCACACTAAACACAGAGTGCCTTGCCGGGGCAGTGTGGCTTCCACATTGTATCTGCAGATATGTGCAACCAAACCTCTGTCTTTCCACATAGCTAGACATGTTTGGTGCTTAATACTTGGATGATGAGAGGGTTAAACTGGGCGGTAAATTGGTTCCCAGGCCCTGAATAATAATGATGATAATTTTGTATAAATAATAGTGATGGAGCTGCTCCCACCCCCTTTCCTCGTACCCCATATGTGTACACACACTTTGCTGTGCAAGGGACAAAACTTAAAGTGATACTGCAGGCAAAGGTTATTGTTACACCATTGTGTCGGGCTACATTTAGCACTGCACTAAACTGTTTTACATTTTTAAATTGAAGCAGAAATGGCTGAGATATTGGGGTTTACAGGTTCAGCCAATGACATTCTCTTTTTCATCCCGTCCCCCAATTAGCTTAGCAAAGCGGGACAGGACTGCTGGTCCCTCCCCCCTCTCGCCCCCTGGAAATGGGATGAGCTGTTTTAAAAAATATATTATGAAAAAATTCAAACTATTATGGTTCAACAGACCAAGAATCTATCAGACCTACGTGATAAAACATGGTGATAAAACATGATAAAGTAAAAAAAGAACTGACATGCAGAACATTGCAGTACCACTGCACCTAGCAAGACTATTACACCTAACTAGAAGCCACTCATCTGCATTAACAGTTTTTCCAAAAAGTTTATGTTTTTGTAAGAGATTCAAAGATACATGCACAAACAAGAACAAACCTCCAGCAGAGGTAGTTGAAAAATCAACAGTCACTGAATTTAAACATGCCTGGGATAAGCATACATCTATCCTAAGATAAAGAGAGCATACAGTTACATAAGGGCAGGCTAGATGGACCGTATGGTCTCCTTCTGCCGTCATCCTTCTATGTTTCTATCTATATGGCAAACTAATGACATGCATGACCCTAAGGCTAGCTTTTTTTAATTCCAGGAAAAAAGGGGCCTACAGCCACCCTGTTCCCTGGAGCACAGCAAGCCCCAATTGTCCCACAGCTTTCTCTGACCATGGCAGAGCATGTTTAAGAATCATAAGCACCATGACATGACCCAGGAAAATGAAGTAAAGAAATAATTTTCACCTAGAATACATAAGACATTTATATGCAATCAAAGATTTTCTGGCACTATGAAAGACTTATTATTTACTGTTCCCAAGGGGGATAAGTGGGAGAAAGTTATTGTGTGTCTGGACAGGGAGAAGAGACCAAGTTTCTTATCCAGCATTAAACCGGACCTTCAGCGTGATTTAATGAAAAGCCCAAACTCTTAAAAAACGGTTCCCCAGCATCTAAAATTAATATATTTTAAGTTTTTAGTCACTAACTTATTATTCTTTCCCCCACTGGGCTGCAACTCTGTTCAGGAATTTAGGATACGGGCGCCGCCATCTTGACTCAGAAGCATCACACTTACTGAGGAGAGGAGAGTGGGATAGTGTACAGGGGGGCGGGTTATAGCTGTGCTTTGCTCAGACAGAGCAGAGCTGGGGTCAGGTAAAGGTCAGCAGTCCCAGAATGCAGAGCAGCACAGTCAGGAGGCACTTCCTGTTTGCAGGCTGCCTGATAAGATGGCGGCTTCCATAAGCCGCCATCTTGGATGTTTAAAGGCTCATAACATGCAGTAGATGCAGGTAGGATGATTTTTAATGTGGACAATCTGTATGTACAGGGTGTGGGAAACATATAAGATAGACTCAGAGTGATTCAGAGTGAAGGTCCGCTTTAAGGTTGTACTCAGATTACATGTGATGTTGCTGATCATTAACCTTACTTCTAAGTACTATATACTGTAGAATTATGTAATATCAGATGTTCTTTTTATAGATAAAATATACACCACCCTTTATCAAATAACACAAAGCCCTGATACTGTGATCTATGTCTTGTAGGGAACCCAAGCCGACACATGATCAAGGTGAAACTTCATATCTCTGTTCTTTTAAATAACTCCGCATTCCTTCGTAACTTAATAATCTCATAGCAAAGGTCTTCATGGCAGTGTTCAGCTTCAGGAGAAAGACACTTATCACAGGAGGTCATAATCAATGGAAATAGCATGGCTGTACAGCAGTAGTAAATGTTTGTTTTTACAGCAAGAAACAGCAATTTTCTAAAGTGAACCCATCATTGTTGATATGATAACACCCTCATTGCACCCCAATTAAGAGCTTTCCAGCAGCACCTCTTTTGTGCAGTTTGAGATTTGTACATAAATATAACGTCTAAGAGATGCAATTACTTACCTAGCCCCATGGACACACTTGTCCCCCCTGAGTACAAGCACCAAAGACTGCAGCAGTGACAGCATTAGAACACTTCTGGAGGAGATATTGGGGGTGGGGGGTAAGTAAGTATATCTACACTATTTTATTTTTGACAAGAGATGGTACCCCTGTAAGTACGTCGTGTCCATGCCAATGCCCTCCTGTTCCCAGGAGGGGTTGCAAGTTTAGGAGTTGGTAAGCCAAAGCCTGGCTCTAGAGATGAGCGAACTTTTGAAAAATTCGATTCGACTGATTCGCCGAATTTTCCATCAAAAATCGTTTCGACCCGAATAAATTCGCGACGAATCGCTATTAAAAACGGCTATTTCTGAGCCTCCTAGAGCCTCAATAGGGTTGTAAACCATTCTGCCTTGCTGTAACACGCACAGGATGCGTGCTGGGTTAGTTAAATAATACTTTGAAGAAATATCACATGCAGATCAGAGGCATCGCTAATAGAATCGCAGAGCGGCACAATTGAATTCAAGAGAGTTGAAGTGGCATCACTATGAGGGGCAGGAGCCCAAACATTGCTTTAAAGAGACACTGGAGTTGGCTTCAGGAGCCCAAAAATTGGATGAATCACACCCTGGAGTTGGCAGCAGCAGCAGGACCCCAAAAATTGGATGAATCACACCCTGGAGTTGGCAGCAGCAGCAGCAGGAGCCCAAATATTACTTTAAAGAGACCCTGGGGTTGGCTTCAGGAGCCCAAAAATTGGATGAATCACACCCTGGAGTTGGCAGCAGCAGGAGCCCAAATATTACTTTAAAGAGACACTGGGGTTGGCTTCAGGAGCCCAAAAATTGGATGAATCACACCCTGGAGTTGGCAGCAGCAGGAGCCCAAATATTACTTTAAAGAGACACTGGGGTTGGCTTCAGGAGCCCAAAAATTGGATGAATCACACCCTGGAGTTGGCAGCAGCAGGAGCCCAAATATTACTTTAAAGAGACCCTGGGGTTGGCTTCAGGAGCCCAAAAATTGGATGAATCACACCCTGGAGTTGGCAGAAGTTGGCAGTAGCAGCAGCAGGAGCCCAAATATTACTTTAAAGAGACCCTGGGGTTGGCTTCAGGAGCCCAAAAATTGGATGAATCACACCCTGGAGTTGGCAGAAGTTGGCAGTAGCAGCAGCAGGAGCCCAAATATTACTTTAAAGAGACCCTGGGGTTGGCTTCAGGAGCCCAAAAATTGGATGAATCACACCCTGGAGTTGGCAGGAGTTGACAGCAGCAGCAGCAGGAGCCCAAATATTACTTTAAAGAGACCCTGGGGTTGGCTTCAGGAGCCCAAAAATTGGATGAATCACACCCTGGAGTTGGCAGGAGTTGGCAGCAGCAGCAACAGGAGCCCAAACATTACTTTAAAGAGACCCTGGGGTTGGCTTCAGGAGCCCAAAAATTGGATGATTCACACCCTGGAGTTGGCAGCAGCAGCAGCAGGAGCCCAAATATTACTTTAAAGAGACCCTGGGGTTGGCTTCAGGAGCCCAAAAATTGGATGAATCACACCCTGGAGTTGGCAGCAGCAGCAGCAGGAGCCCAAATATTACTTTAAAGAGACACTGGGGTTGGCTTCAGGAGCCCAAAAATTGGATGAATCACACCCTGGAGTTGGCAGAAGTTGGCAGCAGCAGCAGCAGCAGCAGGAGCCCAAACATTACTTTAAAGAGACACTGGGGTTGGCTTCAGGAGCCCAAAAATTGGATGAATCACACCCTGGAGTTGGCAGCAGCAGCAGCAGGAGCCCAAATTTACACTGGAGTTGGCTTCAGGAGCCCAAAAATTGGATGAATCACACCCTGGAGTTGGCAGCAGCAGGAGCCCAAATATTACTTTAAAGAGACACTGGGGTTGGCTTCAGGAGCCCAAAAATTGGATGAATCACACCCTGGAGTTGGCAGCAGCAGGAGCCCAAATATTACTTTAAAGAGACACTGGGGTTGGCTTCAGGAGCCCAAAAATTGGATGATTCACACCCTGGAGTTGGCAGCAGCAGCAGCAGGAGCCCAAATATACACTGGGGTTGGCTTCAGGAGCCCAAAAATTGGATGAATCACACCCTGGAGTTGGCAGCAGCAGCAGCAGGAGCCCAAATATTACTTTAAAGAGACACTGGGGTTGGCTTCAGGAGCCCAAAAATTGGATGAATCACACCCTGGAGTTGGCAGCAGCAGCAGGAGCCCAAACATTACTTTAAAGAGACACTGGGGTTGGCTTCAGGAGCCCAAAAATTGGATGAATCACACCCTGGAGTTGGCAGCAGCAGCAGCAGGAGCCCAAATATTACTTTAAAGAGACCCTGGGGTTGGCTTCAGGAGCCCAAAAATTGGATGAATCACACCCTGGAGTTGGCAGAAGTTGGCAGTAGCAGCAGCAGGAGCCCAAATATTACTTTAAAGAGACCCTGGGGTTGGCTTCAGGAGCCCAAAAATTGGATGAATCACACCCTGGAGTTGGCAGAAGTTGGCAGTAGCAGCAGCAGGAGCCCAAATATTACTTTAAAGAGACCCTGGGGTTGGCTTCAGGAGCCCAAAAATTGGATGAATCACACCCTGGAGTTGGCAGAAGTTGGCAGTAGCAGCAGCAGGAGCCCAAATATTACTTTAAAGAGACCCTGGGGTTGGCTTCAGGAGCCCAAAAATTGGATGAATCACACCCTGGAGTTGGCAGGAGTTGACAGCAGCAGCAGCAGGAGCCCAAATATTACTTTAAAGAGACCCTGGGGTTGGCTTCAGGAGCCCAAAAATTGGATGAATCACACCCTGGAGTTGGCAGGAGTTGGCAGCAGCAGCAACAGGAGCCCAAACATTACTTTAAAGAGACCCTGGGGTTGGCTTCAGGAGCCCAAAAATTGAATGAATCACACCCTGGAGTTGGCAGCAGCAGCAGCAGGAGCCCAAATATTACTTTAAAGAGACCCTGGGGTTGGCTTCAGGAGCCCAAAAATTGGATGAATCACACCCTGGAGTTGGCAGCAGCAGCAGCAGGAGCCCAAATATTACTTTAAAGAGACACTGGGGTTGGCTTCAGGAGCCCAAAAATTGGATGAATCACACCCTGGAGTTGGCAGAAGTTGGCATCAGCAGCAGCAGGAGCCCAAATATTACTTTAAAGAGACACTGGGGTTGGCTTCAGGAGCCCAAAAATTGGATGAATCACATCCTGGAGTTGGCAGCAGCAGCAGGAGCCCAAATATACACTGGAGTTGGCTTCAGGAGCCCAAAAATTGGATGAATCACACCCTGGAGTTGGCAGCAGCAGCAGCAGGAGCCCAAATATTACTTTAAAGAGACACTGGGGTTGGCTTCAGGAGCCCAAAAATTGGATGAATCACACCCTGGAGTTGGCAGCAGCAGGAGCCCAAATATTACTTTAAAGAGACACTGGGGTTGGCTTCAGGAGCCCAAAAATTGGATGATTCACACCCTGGAGTTGGCAGCAGCAGCAGCAGGAGCCCAAATATACACTGGGGTTGGCTTCAGGAGCCCAAAAATTGGATGAATCACACCCTGGAGTTGGCAGCAGCAGCAGCAGGAGCCCAAATATTACTTTAAAGAGACACTGGGGTTGGCTTCAGGAGCCCAAAAATTGGATGAATCACACCCTGGAGTTGGCAGCAGCAGCAGGAGCCCAAACATTACTTTAAAGAGACACTGGGGTTGGCTTCAGGAGCCCAAAAATTGGATGAATCACACCCTGGAGTTTGCAGCAGCAGCAGGAGCCCAAATATTACTTTAAAGAGACCCTGGGGTTGGCTTCAGGAGCCCAAAAATTGGATGAATCACACCCTGGAGTTGGCAGAAGTTGGCAGTAGCAGCAGCAGGAGCCCAAATATTACTTTAAAGAGACCCTGGGGTTGGCTTCAGGAGCCCAAAAATTGGATGAATCACACCCTGGAGTTGGCAGAAGTTGGCAGTAGCAGCAGCAGGAGCCCAAATATTACTTTAAAGAGACCCTGGGGTTGGCTTCAGGAGCCCAAAAATTGGATGAATCACACCCTGGAGTTGGCAGGAGTTGACAGCAGCAGCAGCAGGAGCCCAAATATTACTTTAAAGAGACCCTGGGGTTGGCTTCAGGAGCCCAAAAATTGGATGAATCACACCCTGGAGTTGGCAGGAGTTGGCAGCAGCAGCAACAGGAGCCCAAACATTACTTTAAAGAGACCCTGGGGTTGGCTTCAGGAGCCCAAAAATTGGATGAATCACACCCTGGAGTTGGCAGCAGCAGCAGCAGGAGCCCAAATATTACTTTAAAGAGACCCTGGGGTTGGCTTCAGGAGCCCAAAAATTGGATGAATCACACCCTGGAGTTGGCAGCAGCAGCAGCAGGAGCCCAAATATTACTTTAAAGAGACACTGGGGTTGGCTTCAGGAGCCCAAAAATTGGATGAATCACACCCTGGAGTTGGCAGAAGTTGGCATCAGCAGCAGCAGGAGCCCAAATATTACTTTAAAGAGACACTGGGGTTGGCTTCAGGAGCCCAAAAATTGGATGAATCACACCCTGGAGTTGGCAGCAGCAGCAGGAGCCCAAATATACACTGGAGTTGGCTTCAGGAGCCCAAAAATTGGATGAATCACACCCTGGAGTTGGCAGCAGCAGCAGCAGGAGCCCAAATATTACTTTAACCCTTCTAGCGCCAGCTACGTAAAATTCACGTAGCTGCCTCTCCTGTCGTTAAACGCCAGCTACGTGAATTTCACGTAGCTAGCGTTCCCTTACCTTCCGGGCCATCGGGGGGGCATCAGCCGGACCGTTGCTGTGGAGCAGCTTGCAGGGAGTCCAGGGGTCAGGGGGAGGTGACCTGGGTGTGAACCAAGTCACCCGATCGCTCCCCTGACCAATCAGCAGGGGGCGCACGGCAGCTGTCATCAGCCGGCGCCCCCTGCTTACCTCATCAGATGACGCTGGAGCAGAAACCTTTCCGGAGCCGTAAGTAATACCGATCATCCCCGACCCCCCCCCCCCGCCCGATCGCCCGCCCCCCCCCCCGCCCGATCGCCCGCCCCCCCCCCCCCCGCCCGATCGCCCGCCCCCCCCCCCCGCCCGATCGCCCGCCCCCCCCCCGCCCGATCGCTCGACCCCCCCGCCCGCCCGCCCGCGCCGCTGATCATCTGTCTGTCGCCGCCGCCAGGTAAAGGCGATCGTTATGGAATGCTGACATCCATCCATCCATCCATCCATTCATCCTGTCACCCCCATGCAGCCATCCATTCATCCTGTCACCCCCATGCAGCCATCCATTCATCCTGTCACCCCCATGCAGCCATCCATTCATCCTGTCACCCCCATGCAGCCATCCATTCATCCTGTCACCCCCATGCAGCCATCCATTCATCCTGTCACCCCCATGCAGCCATCCATTCATCCTGTCACCCCCATGCAGCCATCCATTCATCCTGTCACCCCCATGCAGCCATCCATTCATCCTGTCACCCCCATGCAGCCATCCATTCATCCAGTCACCCCCATGCAGCCATCCATTCATCCAGTCACCCCCATGCAGCCATCCATCCAGTCACCCCCATGCCGCCATCCATCCAGTCACCCCCATGCCGCCATCCATCCAGTCACCCCCATGCCGCCATCCATCCAGTCACCCCCATGCCGCCATCCATCCAGTCACCCCCATGCCGCCATCCATCCATCCATCCTGTCACCCCCATGCCGCCATCCATCCATCCATCCTGTCACCCCCATGCCGCCATCCATCCTGTCACCCCCATGCCGCCATCCATCCATCCATCCTGTCACCCCCATGCCGCCATCCATCCATCCATCCTGTCACCCCCATGCCGCCATCCATCCATCCATCCTGTCACCCCCATGCCGCCATCCATCCATCCATCCATCCTGTCACCCCCATGCCGCCATCCATCCATCCATCCTGTCACCCCCATGCCGCCATCCATCCATCCATCCTGTCACCCCCATGCCGCCATCCATCCATCCATTCTGTCACCCCCATGCCGCCATCCATCCATCCATCCTGTCACCCCCATGCAGCCATCCATTCATCCTGTCACCCCCATGCAGCCATCCATTCATCCTGTCACCCCCATGCCGCCATCCATTCATCCTGTCACCCCCATGCAGCCATCCATTCATCCTGTCACCCCCATGCAGCCATCCATTCATCCATCCTGTCACCCCCATGCCGCCATCCATCCATCCATTCTGTCACCCCCATGCCGCCATCCATCCATCCATCCAGTCACCCCCATGCAGCCATCCATTCATCCTGTCACCCCCATGCAGCCATCCATTCATCCTGTCACCCCCATGCAGCCATCCATTCATCCATCCTGTCACCCCCATGCCGCCATCCATCCATCCATTCTGTCACCCCCATGCCGCCATCCATCCATCCATCCTGTCACCCCCATGCAGCCATCCATTCATCCTGTCACCCCCATGCAGCCATCCATTCATCCTGTCACCCCCATGCAGCCATCCATCCAGTCACCCCCATGCCGCCATCCATCCAGTCACCCCCATGCCGCCATCCATCCTGTCACCCCCATGCCGCCATCCATCCATCCATTCTGTCACCCCCATGCCGCCATCCATCCATCCATCCTGTCACCCCCATGCAGCCATCCATCCATCCTGTCACCCCCATGCCGCCATCCATCCATCCTGTCACCCCCATGCCGCCATCCATCCATCCATCCTGTCACCCCCATGCCGCCATCCATCCATCCATCCTGTCACCCCCATGCCGCCATCCATCCATCCATCCTGTCACCCCCATGCCGCCATCCATCCATCCATCCTGTCACCCCCATGCCGCCATCCATCCATCCTGTCACCCCCATGCCGCCATCCATCCATCCTGTCACCCCCATGCCGCCATCCATCCATCCTGTCACCCCCATGCCGCCATCCATCCATCCTATCACCCTCCCATGCAGCCATCCATCCTGTCACCCCCAGGCGATCATGTGCTCCCTGGCGGCCGCGCTCGCACCCACCTGGCCTCCATCTCGGTCGGCTCTGACAGCTGGCATCTTGATTGGCCTCCTCGCCCTGCCTGCCCCGCCTCAGCCATTGGTTAAAGAGCATTGCCAGCGCGGGACATGAGAGCAGGCCACCGGACTCCGCCCACCTACTGGGTCAGGGACGTGTGACTGACTGAAGTGCTGAGGAAGAGACCCCGGAAGAAAAGGTATTTAAAAAAAACTAAAAAAAAATAGATGTTGATTTTGGAGAGGAAGTGTGTGTGTATATGTGTGGTTTTTTTTTTCAGTTTGGTCACGGGGCTCCCGAGCGCATGCCCATAGGGGCGCCCGTGCCCCATGACCAACAAGTAAATCTGGCCAGTTCGGTGGTTCCGGCGCCCTTCCCCAGGGGAAGACCAACCTCCACAACAACCAGTATAACCAGTGAGTTTCAGGAAGGCTTGCGTCCAGAAAGCTGCAGCTACAACAACAAGCCTGGTACGCCTAGAACGCTTGAGGTGTGTACTTTCAGGGAACATGTGGTTTGTGGGGGGTATTTTTAATGAAAAGTGATGTTTTGGTTGAAAAAGCGCAAGGTGCGCACTTTGTCTGCAGAGCAGGAAATTTCAAGTGAAATGCCCGTTATGCATACGCTTTGCTTTGGGGTAATTGGCAGCCCTACCCTTGGAGGTAGCTATGCATGTTGGGTATTGTTCTGTTCAGGGGACCTTGCCATTTCAGATTTGATTAGTTTTTTTTGGTTAGCGCATGTTTTTTATAGAAAAATTTGGTCTTAATGCTGCATTTTTGCTATTTTTTTAGGGAAATCCGGTACAACCAGTGAGTTTCGGGAAGGCTTGCGCCCAGAAAGCTGCAGCTACAACAACAAGCCTGGTACGCCTAGAACGCTTGAGGTGTGTACTTTCAGGGAACATGTGGTTTGTGGGGGGTATTTTAATTGAAAAGTGGTGTTTTGGTTGAAAAAGCGCAAGGTGCGCACTTTGTCTGCAGAGCAGGAAATTTCAAGTGAAATGCCCGTTATGCATACGCTTTGCTTTGGGGTAATTGGCAACCTTACCCTTGGAGGTAGCTATGCATGTTGGGTATTGTTCTGTTCAGAAGACCTTGCCATTTCAGATTTGATTAGTTTTTTTTGGTTAGCGCATGTTTTTTATAGAAAAAATTGGTCTTAATGCTGCATTTTTGCTATTTTTTTAGGGAAATCCAGTACAACCAGTGAGTTTCGGGAAGGCTTGCGTCCAGAAAGCTGCAGCTACAACAACAAGCCTGGTACGCCTAGAACGCTTGAGGTGTGTACTTTCAGGGAACATGTGGTTTGTGGGGGGTATTTTTATTGAAAAGTGATGTTTTTGTTGAAAAAGCGCAAGGTGCGCACTTTGTCTGCAGAGCAGGAAATTTCAATGGAAATGCCCGTTATGCATACGCTTTGCTTTGGGGTAATTGGCAACCCTACCCTTGGAGGTAGCTATGCATGTTGGGTATTGTTCTGTTCAGAAGACCTTGCCATTTCAGATTTGATTAGTTTTTTTTGGTTAGCGCATGATTTTTATAGAAAAATTTGGTCTTAATGCTGCATTTTTGCTATTTTTTTAGGGAAATCCGGTACAACCAGTGAGTTTCGGGAAGGCTTGCGTCCAGAAAGCTGCAGCTACAACAACAAGCCTGGTACGCCTAGAACGCTTGAGGTGTGTACTTTCAGGGAACATGTGGTTTGTGGGGGGTATTTTAATTGAAAAGTGGTGTTTTGGTTGAAAAAGCGCAAGGTGCGCACTTTGTCTGCAGAGCAGGAAATTTCAAGTGAAATGCCCGTTATGCATACGCTTTGCTTTGGGGTAATTGGCAACCTTACCCTTGGAGGTAGCTATGCATGTTGGGTATTGTTCTGTTCAGGGGACCTTGCCATTTCAGATTTGATTAGTTTTTTTTGGTTAGCGCATGATTTTTATAGAAAAATTTGGTCTTAATGCTGCATTTTTGCTATTTTTTTAGGGAAATCCGGTACAACCAGTGAGTTTCGGGAAGGCTTGCGTCCAGAAAGCTGCAGCTACAACAACAAGCCTGGTACTCCTAGAACGCTTGAGGTGTGTACTTTCAGGGAACATGTGGTTTGTGGGGGGTATTTTAATTGAAAAGTGGTGTTTTGGTTGAAAAACTGCAAGGAGAGCAAAATGGTTGAGTTTTCTTTCAAAATTGGCTCAGTCGCTATTTTCAGTTTTACGTGTCTCCTGGGCAAGAAAGGGTGTCTACCAATACATATGTGGTACTGTTGCAATCGGGAGCAATAAGGCTTTTACACACAATATGATTTCCTGAAATAACTTGCATGTTTTATTAAGAAAACGCACTACAAATTGTAAAAAAAAAGTTTTTTTGTTTTTTTTTAACATATTTTCCACAAAAATATTTAAAAAACACTGACAATCTTACAAACAAGACACTTCATGTTAAAGCCCAGACTGTGCTGAAAAAAACAATATATAATTTTCCAGGGAAATACTGGGAAATCCCTTCAAAAATCACAGTTGAACATGTGGAGCGCAAAATAGTGCAAAATGGTCTGGCAACAAAGGGTGACAAAATCTCAAGGTAGGCTGGCGGTTAAAGGGTTAAAGAGACACTGGGGTTGGCTTCAGGAGCCCAAAAATTGGATGAATCACACCCTGGAGTTGGCAGCAGCAGGAGCCCAAATATTACTTTAAAGAGACACTGGGGTTGGCTTCAGGAGCCCAAAAATTGGATGATTCACACCCTGGAGTTGGCAGCAGCAGCAGCAGGAGCCCAAATATACACTGGGGTTGGCTTCAGGAGCCCAAAAATTGGATGAATCACACCCTGGAGTTGGCAGCAGCAGCAGCAGGAGCCCAAATATTACTTTAAAGAGACACTGGGGTTGGCTTCAGGAGCCCAAAAATTGGATGAATCACACCCTGGAGTTGGCAGCAGCAGCAGGAGCCCAAACATTACTTTAAAGAGACACTGGGGTTGGCTTCAGGAGCCCAAAAATTGGATGAATCACACCCTGGAGTTTGCAGCAGCAGCAGGAGCCCAAATATTACTTTAAAGAGACCCTGGGGTTGGCTTCAGGAGCCCAAAAATTGGATGAATCACACCCTGGAGTTGGCAGAAGTTGGCAGTAGCAGCAGCAGGAGCCCAAATATTACTTTAAAGAGACCCTGGGGTTGGCTTCAGGAGCCCAAAAATTGGATGAATCACACCCTGGAGTTGGCAGAAGTTGGCAGTAGCAGCAGCAGGAGCCCAAATATTACTTTAAAGAGACCCTGGGGTTGGCTTCAGGAGCCCAAAAATTGGATGAATCACACCCTGGAGTTGGCAGGAGTTGACAGCAGCAGCAGCAGGAGCCCAAATATTACTTTAAAGAGACCCTGGGGTTGGCTTCAGGAGCCCAAAAATTGGATGAATCACACCCTGGAGTTGGCAGGAGTTGGCAGCAGCAGCAACAGGAGCCCAAACATTACTTTAAAGAGACCCTGGGGTTGGCTTCAGGAGCCCAAAAATTGGATGATTCACACCCTGGAGTTGGCAGCAGCAGCAGCAGGAGCCCAAATATTACTTTAAAGAGACCCTGGGGTTGGCTTCAGGAGCCCAAAAATTGGATGAATCACACCCTGGAGTTGGCAGCAGCAGCAGCAGGAGCCCAAATATTACTTTAAAGAGACACTGGGGTTGGCTTCAGGAGCCCAAAAATTGGATGAATCACACCCTGGAGTTGGCAGAAGTTGGCAGCAGCAGCAGCAGCAGGAGCCCAAACATTACTTTAAAGAGACCCTGGGGTTGGCTTCAGGAGCCCAAAAATTGGATGAATCACACCCTGTGGAGAGTCATGTGGAGAAAAAGTAGCTTAGTTAGTAATATCTACATAAAATTATGAATAGACAAATGCAAAAGTATTGCCAAAGTGAAGTTTTGTTTGAGGGTGTGTTTCCACCTTTTAATTAAATCAGAAACAAGAAGGTATCATTGCCTCTGACTAATTAGCCCTCAAAAATTCTTGGAATTTTTAATCTGGAATCATGTCTGATCCGTCTTATCCGAAGAATATTAATAAAAAGTAAGAGTAACGTAAAGGATTTTTTATTAATACTTACTTGTGGTCCGATGCGGAGGAATGTCTGTAACTGGAGAGCAGCGCCTTAAATCTGTTTTGCACGATCCATCTTTCTTTAGTGTAGGTCTGGCCCCGTCATCAATCTACTGGAATACATCAGGCATTGTTGGGAGGAAAGCTTGGATGATCCATGCGCCATTCATTTCCACGCAGGGCAGTCTCTGGAAAAAAAAAAAACTATGTATAAACCAGGGTCTTTTTCATATAAAAACAAATGGTTATTTTTGCTTTTAAACCATATGTTCCACAGCTTTACCAGTCATTGTGTCAGCCAATGAAGCAACTTTGTCTGGAAGTGCTGCAAAAGCAGTCCACTGCATCACAAGTGGCATCTGACACCCCCAGTCAACTGTCTGTTGTCTGTCTTTTATGCTTTGGGTTCAGCTCCACTATCCATTGATGAAGATCTGATAATCATAAAATTCAGCAGCTACTGCCCAGCCAAGAAGTGGAGGAGACACTCGCCTCTTCTTCCACTAGCCGGCAATTAGTGATGAGGAGAGTGTCGTGGGAGGAGGTGTTGCAAGCCGAGGTAGTGGAAGAGGGTCCCTGGAGTCTGCGGCGGTGGCGGTGGCAGCAGCAGCAGATTATTGCGGACTGTTGTTCGGAAAAATCAGCTACTCAGCGATGTGGCAGTGTTTCATGCAGCATCCTGTGGAGAAAAAGTAGGTTAGTTAGTGTATATACATAAAATTATGAATAGACAAATGCAATAGTATTGCCAAAGTGAAATTTTGTTTGAGGGTGTGTTTCCACCTTGTAATTAAATCAGAAACAACTAGCTATCATTTGCCTCTGAATAATTAGCCCTCAAAAATTCTTGGAATTTTTAATCTTGATGTCTGAGGGATTTCTCCTCTCAGACAGCGTCACCATAAGTCCAGCCTGCTGCATTACACTTGGAAGAACATCTTGTTTGCGCTGCGACAAGGAAGCCAGAGTCATGCGTCCTGACATGGCACACGTGTTCAGTCTAGTTTTTAAGTCTTGCCCCCATCTGAAAGAACAACAGGAAAGAAAGTTAGCATGCACTTCTGGCACTCCTACACCACCAAGCACAACCTTATTGAGCCTCAGCGTCACAACGGTGTACCCCACCATAGTCTGATTTGCGATGTTTCCACCCATTGGAATTCCACCCTCCATATGCAGGATCCACTATAGCAGTGGTCCCCAACCCTGTCCTCAAGGCCCACCAACAGGCCAGGTTTTGCAGATCTCCACAAAGATGCACAGGTGGAGTAATTAGTGCAGCTGCAGAGCAATAGAGCTGGCTATTTGGAGATCCAAAAAACATGACATGTTGGTGGGCCTTGAGGACAGGGTTGAGGACCACTGCACTATAGGAACAGAGAAAAGCCATCACGGATTTCTGGATGATCCAAACGGATAGGGGGACACCCCTGTGTAAATTCAATGTAAACCATTGGCAGCTCATACGTGACACCGACCGTTTGCTCAGGCCCTTTGAGGAAGCTACGTTATTAGTCAGTTGCCAGGACTATGAGATGAACAATGAGATTCCACTGCTTCATGTACTACAACACATGTTGGAAACCATGGCTGGTCAGGGCACTGGAGACATGGCACATACATTTCACAGCCACATGAAGCCTGTGGGGGCTGAAGTGGAGGAGGAGGAGGGGGTGGGGCACAGCAAACCACAGTTTAGGTTTCACAAAATGACCATTTTATCTAGTCATCTGACAGGAGAGGAGGAGCAGGAGCAGCCACAGGAGCTAGAGGGTTGTGAGTAAGGCGAGACAGAGGACCCAGACACACCATGGCAGTTTACAGTGGAGATGGAGACAGGTAGTCCCTCCGAGTCACTTGCACAAATGGCACGATGCATGCTCACATGCATGCGTACTAGTGAGCGCAGAATTGTCTCCATTTGTCAGCGGGAAGACTTCTGGCTCTCCAACTTATTGGACCCTCGCTTCCGGCACAAAATGGGGGCATTTTTTACGCCCACTGAGAGGGAGGACAAACTGACCTACTACAGAGACATCCCACGTAGTCAGTTGGGCGATGTCTATCTGCGCCATGGCCCATACTCCCGCAGGTCTGACTCGGGGGGAAGTCTGCGATCACCTTCCACTGCCATGGCTGCTGGGGGGGTGGAAGGAGCAGCAGCAGCAGCTCCATCAGCAGCAGCCTCAGTCTTCAGTCGCTAGTGAGTAGCTTTCTACTTCGCATAGTGAGTCTACTCATGAGCAGCAGGAAGACCTGGAGCTGGACCTCAAACAGCAGGTCATGTCATACCTTGACATGACCATGCCAACACACCTTCAAGATCCACTGGATTTGCTGGGAAGCCAAACTTGACTTGTGCCCGCAACTAGCAGAGTTTGCCCTGGAAAAGCTGTACTGGCCGGACAGTAGTTGATTTAGATGGCAACTGGGCTGCTCTATATAACGAAGCAAAATGGCAAATTTACCTCACTATATAAGCTATTGCCCCTCAGATTTACACAGGGGCTGCTCTATATTATGCTGCAAAATGGCAAATTTACCTCACAATATAAGCTATTGCCCCTCAGATTTACACAGGGGCTGCTCTATATTATGCTGCAAAATGGCAAATTAACCTCACAATATAAGCTATTGCCCCTCAGATTTACACAGGGGCTGCTCTATATTATGCTGCAAAATGGCAAATTAACCTCACAATATAAGCTATTGCCCCTCAGATTTACACAGGGCCTGCTCTATATTATGCTGCAAAATGGCAAATTAACCTCACAATATAAGCTATTGCCCCTCAGATTTACACAGGGCCTGCTCTATATAACGAAGCAAAATGGCAAATTTACCTCACTATATAAGCTATTGCCCCTCAGATTTACACAGGGGCTGCTCTATATTATGCTGCAAAATGGCAAATTAACCTCACAATATAAGCTATTGCAGCTCTATATAAATAAAAATAAATAAATAAAAAAAGGGCCTGTAGAAGCTTATTTAGTATAACAGATAGGGTGACATGTGCTGGTTTGGGATGCCCATATGGGCTAGTGTTTTGGCAGCAGTACAAAAACCAATGCAAAATGCAATAGCTTAATAAAGCTGATGCTGCTCAACGCTAATTTAGTATAACAGATGGGGTGCAACATGCAGGTTTGGGATGCCCTGCGGCCTGGTGTATTTAAAGCAGACCAAAACCAATTCAAAATGCAATAACTTAATAAAGCTGAGGCTGTAGATGCTTATTTAGTATAAACAGGTAGGGTGCAAGGTGCAGCTTTGGGGTGCCCTGCGGCCTGGTTAAATGAAAGCAGTCAAAAAGGAAGTGCAAACTGAAGTAGCTTAATGAAGCTGATGCTGATCAACGCTTATGTTGTATACCAGATAGGGTGCAAGGTGCAGCTTTGGGGTGCCCTGCGGCCTGGTTTATTAAAAGCAGTCAAAAACAAGTGCAAACTGAAGTAGCCGGATCAACGCTTATGTTGTATAACAGATAGGTTTAAAATAGCATGTGCCTTGGGATGCCCGTGTGGCCTGTTATATTTCAAGCTGAACAAAAAGTAACAATAATCCAAGTATGAGACATCATTTTGACCTTCTTTACAGCGCCATACTTTGAAAAAAAAAAATTAATTTCATGCCGATCAATCCAAAGGTCAATGCCCCTAACAAAAATAGTGTTCGGCATAAGTTTTCCTTCTGGAAGGACGTAACATTTAGTTTACATGGTTGGGGTAGGTTATCTTACAAATTGGGATACCCCAGGCAGCAGTGTCATTGAAAGAGACAGATTGTAATGCAGGCCATACGCAAGCAGAGAAACTCAGGCTGCAACAGGCCTATTTAGTTTACATGGTTGGGGTAGGTTATCTTACAAATTGGGATACCCCACTGTATATGAAACCGAATATAAATGCACACCCAAAAGTGGACACTCAGCCTCCAAGAGGCCTGCTTAGTTTAAATAAGAGAGCTGCTTAGTATGGTAGGTAGGTTATGTTATGTTACAGAATGGGATGCCCCAAGCAGACTTGAGATCAGTATATATGCACACAGCAGCAGTGTGTTAGCAGGCTCATACAGGCCAAATTTCTTTAAATAACTGTGCAGCTTACAGTAAATGCAGAGGCTAATGGTATGTTACAGAATGGGATGCCCCAAGCAGACTTGAGATCAGTATATATGCACACAGCAGCAGTGTGTTAGCAGGCTCATACAGGCCAAATTTCTTTAAATAACTGTGCAGCTTACAGTAAATGCAGAGGCTAATGGTATGTTACAGAATGGGATGCCCCAAAGCTGACTTGAGATCAGTATATATGCACACAGCAGCAGTGTGTTAGCAGGCTCATACAGGCCAAATTTCTTTAAATAACTGTGCAGCTTACAGTAAATGCAGAGGCTAATGGTATGTTACAGAATGGGATGTCCCAAAAACCAGAGAGCACCTGGCAGGCAGCAGTAAGACTATGCACAGCAAAAGTGTCTTTATCATGCCTAATTTCAATTAGAATAGGTGCAAATGGTTAGGTTCTTAAATAGAGGCTGGTGTAGAATGGGATGCCCTAAAAACCAGCAGTAAGTACACCTGGCAGGGACAAGTAGTGCTATGCCCAGCAAAAGTGTCTTTATCAGGCTAATTTCAAATATAATAAGAGCAAATGGTTATATGGTCTTAAACAGAGGCTGCAGTAGTCACAGAATGGGATGCCCTGGCAGGGTCCAGAAGTACTATGCCCAGCAAAAGTGTCTTTATCAGGCTAATTTCAAATATAATAAGAGCAAATGGTTATATGGTCTTAAACAGAGGCTGCTGTAGTCACAGAATGGGATGCCCTGGCAGGGTCCAGAAGTACTATGCCCAGCAAAAGTGTCTTTATCAGGCTAATTTCAAATATAATAAGAGCAAATGGTTATATGGTCTTAAACAGAGGCTGCTGTAGTCACAGAATGGGATGCCCTGGCAGGGTCCAGAAGTACTATGCCGAGCAAAAGTGTCTTTATCAGGCTAATTTCAAATATAATAAGAGCAAATGGTTATATGGTCTTAAACAGAGGCTGCTGTAGTCACAGAATGGGATGCCCTGGCAGGGTCCAGAAGTACTATGCCCAGCAAAAGTGTCTTTATCAGGCTAATTTCAAATATAATAAGAGCAAATGGTTATATGGTCTTAAACAGAGGCTGCTGTAGTCACAGAATGGGATGCCCTGGCAGGGTCCAGAAGTACTATGCCGAGCAAAAGTGTCTTTATCAGGCTAATTTCAAATATAATAAGAGCAAATGGTTATATGGTCTTAAACAGAGGCTGCTGTAGTCACAGAATGGGATGCCCTGGCAGGGTCCAGAAGTACTATGCCCAGCAAAAGTGTCTTTATCAGGCTAATTTCAAATATAATAAGAGCAAATGGTTATATGGTCTTAAACAGAGGCTGCTGTAGTCACAGAATGGGATGCCCTGGCAGGGTCCAGAAGTACTATGCCCAGCAAAAGTGTCTTTATCAGGCTAATTTCAAATATAATAAGAGCAAATGGTTATATGGTCTTAAACAGAGGCTGCTGTAGTCACAGAATGGGATGCCCTGGCAGGGTCCAGAAGTACTATGCCCAGCAAAAGTGTCTTTATCAGGCTAATTTCAAATATAATAAGAGCAAATGGTTATATGGTCTTAAACAGAGGCTGCTGTAGTCACAGAATGGGATGCCCTGGCAGGGTCCAGAAGTACTATGCCCAGCAAAAGTGTCTTTATCAGGCTAATTTCAAATATAATAAGAGCAAATGGTTATATGGTCTTAAACAGAGGCTGCTGTAGTCACAGAATGGGATGCCCTGGCAGGGTCCAGAAGTACTATGCCGAACAAAAGTGTCTTTATCAGGCTAATTTCAAATATAATAAGAGCAAATGGTTATATGGTCTTAAACAGAGGCTGCTGTAGTCACAGAATGGGATGCCCTGGCAGGGTCCAGAAGTACTATGCCCAGCAAAAGTGTCTTTATCAGGCTAATTTCAAATATAATAAGAGCAAATGGTTATATGGTCTTAAACAGAGGCTGCTGTAGTCACAGAATGGGATGCCCTGGCAGGGTCCAGAAGTACTATGCCCAGCAAAAGTGTCTTTATCAGGCTAATTTCAAATATAATAAGAGCAAATGGTTATATGGTCTTAAACAGAGGCTGCTGTAGTCACAGAATGGGATGCCCTGGCAGGGTCCAGAAGTACTATGCCGAGCAAAAGTGTCTTTATCAGGCTAATTTCAAATATAATAAGAGCAAATGGTTATATGGTCTTAAACAGAGGCTGCTGTAGTCACAGAATGGGATGCCCTGGCAGGGTCCAGAAGTACTATGCCCAGCAAAAGTGTCTTTATCAGGCTAATTTCAAATATAATAAGAGCAAATGGTTATATGGTCTTAAACAGAGGCTGCTGTAGTCACAGAATGGGATGCCCTGGCAGGGTCCAGAAGTACTATGCCCAGCAAAAGTGTCTTTATCAGGCTAATTTCAAATATAATAAGAGCAAATGGTTATATGGTCTTAAACAGAGGCTGCTGTAGTCACAGAATGGGATGCCCTGGCAGGGTCCAGAAGTACTATGCCCAGCAAAAGTGTCTTTATCAGGCTAATTTCAAATATAATAAGAGCAAATGGTTATATGGTCTTAAACAGAGGCTGCTGTAGTCACAGAATGGGATGCCCTGGCAGGGTCCAGAAGTACTATGCCCAGCAAAAGTGTCTTTATCAGGCTAATTTCAAATATAATAAGAGCAAATGGTTATATGGTCTTAAACAGAGGCTGCTGTAGTCACAGAATGGGATGCCCTGGCAGGGTCCAGAAGTACTATGCCCAGCAAAAGTGTCTTTATCAGGCTAATTTCAAATATAATAAGAGCAAATGGTTATATGGTCTTAAACAGAGGCTGCTGTAGTCACAGAATGGGATGCCCTGGCAGGGTCCAGAAGTACTATGCCCAGCAAAAGTGTCTTTATCAGGCTAATTTCAAATATAATAAGAGCAAATGGTTATATGGTCTTAAACAGAGGCTGCTGTAGTCACAGAATGGGATGCCCTGGCAGGGTCCAGAAGTACTATGCCCAGCAAAAGTGTCTTTATCAGGCTAATTTCAAATATAATAAGAGCAAATGGTTATATGGTCTTAAACAGAGGCTGCTGTAGTCACAGAATGGGATGCCCTGGCAGGGTCCAGAAGTACTATGCCCAGCAAAAGTGTCTTTATCAGGCTAATTTCAAATATAATAAGAGCAAATGGTTATATGGTCTTAAACAGAGGCTGCTGTAGTCACAGAATGGGATGCCTCACAGCAGACTTAAGATCAGTTCAGTATATATGCACAGTTAGTTAGTATAAGCAGCCTGAAAACGCTAACAAAGCCTGTCAGGCTGGATGAAAAAAAAAAAAAAAAACTCCCTGTGACAGGCTGACAGCCTCCGATTTTTCTACCTTTCCCTGTTTTTTCGCTGACTTTCTGTCTGTCTCCTGTCTGTCTCCTGCCTGTCTCCAGCCTGTCCCTGTCTGTCCCTGCCTGTCTAACTGTCTCTCCCTCAGCTACACAACGTTCTGTCTCTCACGAATGCAATAGAGAAATGAGGCAGGAAAGCAAGATGGCCGGCCTTAAATAGCGCTGTGACGTCACCGGGCTTGCTGGCTGCTGATAGGCTGCATGTGACTGTCCCAGCTTGCACTGGCGCGGGGTTGATGTCTGGACATGTCCCGTCCGCCATCTTAGAATGCCTGTAATGTAAATGAATGGATGTTAAAGGAAAACTTCGAGCGATCGAATCGCGGGGAAATTCGGATTCGATCCGAATCGAATTTTTCCTGAAATTCGGATCGAATCCGGGTTCGTCCGGATCGATTCGCTCATCCCTACCTGGCTCCCTTATTTTATCAGGCTCCTACTCCGACTAAAGCACCTTCATAAAGGTCCGGTTATTAGTAGAACAGATAAAAGTACTGTAGTAAGATGGTAATATTGGACTCCAATAGAACATAAAGCATATTAATTAGAATATAATTGCTGAACAAATAACTCTGTTCCTGTATAACAATAAGTATATGCTCACTTTTTGTCCCCTGTAGTCCTTGGATCTTACATACTGATGAGGGAGAATGTGCAAATTCATCTTCCATTGTCGGGCAGACATAGCGGTGTCCATCAACATGGCTTTATACCCCACCCCAACACGCCTACTCCATTTGCTGCATTAGAGGGGCCATCTGAGGTGAGAAGTGCTTACCTGCCTTGCAATGCCCCATTGCAATGAATGGAATAGGCGTATGGGGGCAACAAGGCACTATGGATGCTTCCATGAGAGGCCTCCAGTGCTGGAAGATGGAAACACTGGTTCTCCACCATTCGTAAGTATGAAGATGCCGGCCCTGCATGGAGGAGCTGCGGGAGAATACTGGACCGGCACAGAGGCGCTGCAGGGAACAAAAAAAGTAGATATTTTTTATCTGCCTGCATAATCCCTTTACATTCCTGTAAGTTTCAGGCATTGTAACTAAGGACCTTGGGGCAAATGAAGATACTGAGTATAAGGGACAGGGGAGATTGGACAACTCATTATCTATCAGCCCTAGAACACCGGCTGCTGCTCATCAAGCGCTTTAGACAAAACATATATTTATGATGAACATTTATAAACTTTCAATAAAAGTTACATTCATTATACAATATTATATATTGTAATATTAATAATTGTAGCGATAACCCTTATCGCCGGAGGGCTTCTCCGCCAGAGGCGTCCTTTTCCCAATCGTAAGAGGTGCTGCTGGAATTCCAGAGTCGTCCGTGAGGAAACAGGAACAGCCCTTACAAGGGCTAGTGAATTGTAATATAGCGTTTCCCCCAATAAGAGACAGAACTCAGTATTGAGGGTGAAGGTGAAGTGTCTTTATTAGTGCCACTCTAGGCCTTATATACACAAGTCTCCATGCAAGGTGGACCTGATGGAGAACTGCATGACACACACACCGACCAATAGCAGCAGGGCACACAATCCCTCAACTCTGCCGGTGACGCAATCAGCAACACTATAGACGTCTGTAACACAATCAATCAGAACAATGCCATTGTCTGTGAGGTAATCAATCAACACAATGGCAGTCTGTAATACAATCCAAACTACAATGACATTGCCTGTAACAGTATCAAAATACAATGACATTGTCTGGAACCTAATTAAGAAAAGGCCAGTGAATGACCCGGTGGGCAATTGAATAGTGATGACATCCAAAAGGCAGAGCGTCTGTCACAATAATAATATAATAATATTATTATTAGGTATTAGTAAGAGGGTTTTTTTTTTTTATGCTGGAGTGCTATGCTCGACTCCATGACTCGCACTCACAGCCCTGATGCATATACCCTGAAGAGTATTAAGACAAAGATACCGTAACTCACATGATGCTTTAGGCAATATCTGGAGGTTAAAGTGGATCAACACCCTCCCGTGATCGGCTCGGGAATCTATAAGATTCCCGGACCGATCAGCCCCCTGACTGCGGGGCACCCCGATCTGTGTGAAACCCCCCAGAAACCCCTAAATTCCTACCTGCTCCTCGATCCAGCGGCGCCCACCGCCGTCCCGCGCGTCCCTCTAGCAGGACGCGCACCCGCGCCGGCCGTTTGTGAATGGCCGGCACGGGCGCACGCCCTGTAAGAGTGACGCGCGGGAGGCGGCGGCGGGCTCTCTTGTCCGTCGCTGCCTCCCGCTTGTCCGTCGGCGGGGATTGGCAGCGGCGGTCACGTGGGAGCGAGGAGAGGTGAGTTTTTCGGGGTTTCTGGGGGGTTTCACACAGCGGGGTGCCCCGTCGAAGTGGACCAAAACCCAGGATAGTCAAAATCCTGGGTGTTGGTCCACTTTAAATATTGTAATGTAACTCCAGTCAGCAAACTTAGCAATGGGGTCAGCTGCTTTTTGGAAATGAAAAGGAGTTGTCTTCCTAGGGAGTGAATCAGCAACCAGATGTAAATTTTCACCTGGTGCTGAATCAGCCCTAAGGTAGACAATGAAAGCTAATGGTAATTTTCTCTCCTAAAAGTAGTAGAGTTTTCTCACCTGGTGCGGTATCGACTCTTATAGCATATATAAAATGTCTAGTTTTCCTGTCTTATTCATTTTCTTGTGTGTGAAATTGAGCACCTGTGTAGGTAAGATAACTCTTGACTAGATGCTCACCGTGCAAAAGCGACATATTTAGACATAAAAAGCTCTATCATTGTTAATATTTGATTATGGAACAAAGGAAAAGGCATCCACCATCCGCCCATCCACTGGCCCTGATGACTTCTTACCTGTTTCCATGCTTTCAGGAAACCCAATCGTTCATGACCTAGTGCAGCCACCTGCTGGTCAGCCTTTATTCTGTGCTGTAGGGCAGGCATTTTGCACTTGGGTTCTGTAAAACTTTCAAATGCCTTTTAAAAAGTAGTCTGCTGAATGTATTTTGACATTTTTCTTGTTGGTATCCGTGCCCACAGCAGTTTTATTTTTTTTTAAATGGAAGTCCTTACCAGAAGAAGAAGGTGTCTAGTGGGGCCTGACATTGGGCCCTGCTGAAAATGACCAGTGGTGACCCTTCTCCAAATGATTAGGTGACATGCAAATCTTATATGTAAAAATCTCTCCAAATGCTCCGTTATACTGTAGCTCACACTTACTTTACCTATTTGTGTAGCCATTTTATTCTGCTGTGCTCCCCATAGTGGCTACTTTTGTATAAAAATGTCAAAGATTAAAGGGTAATTCCACTTTCAATGGTATTTGAAAAGTTTCCATTATCGTGTGCACTATGATGTGTGCCCAAGGCTCTGAGCTTATCTGTAATTTTTTTTCTTTTCTAGTACAGTTTGCAGCTCTGTGTTTTTAAAATAAAACAGTTTTCCCTAGCAACAACGAGTTTACCTTAGCAATGTACGTCAAAGTGGTGTTCTGGTGTACAGATCAGAAACTTCCTCACTCTGGTTCGCTAATCATCTGATTGGCTGAGGCAGAGATGACAGGTTCAACAGCATCTGCTCTAATTTAACCTCTTCAGATGGGGGGGAAAAAACACAGTCTTGTGTTCTAGTAGCTAAAGAGTTACTGGCAGCGTTCTCAACCTGGTGATATCTTTACTGCTGCTTGACTTTGCCAAAGCTGATGATGAGTTTGCCTCTTAGTGTAGAATGATTTGGGGATTTCTAGTCAGAAATTATACAAGAAAGCCACTCATACTTTACCAAGACAGAGCAACATGAATATAAGGAACATAGAAACAGCATGATATGTAAATCACATGTATGGCTACACAATCCTAACACAAATGATTATTTTACATCCCAGAGGAGGACTACAATAGCAGAACATCAAAAACCTGACAAAAGGGGGGTTTCTTTTAAATGCATTCACGGTTTCATTAAAGTCTTTTTTGTCACTTCACATTCAGCATATGTACTATGTCATTTATTACGTATTATCTACTGTGCGATCCTATCCAGGTAGAACCTATGGTGGGCGAACCTGACCATTCTAAAACAGCGGGATTGCGCCTAGGTAGTTATGCTGATTGGATGAGGGGTTAGCTAGCGATTCAGAGTGTGCGCCTAGGAATCTTAAAGTGGGTTTTGGTCCTTGCTCCTGGAGAACCCTGATTGGGGGTGCCCCGCTGAGGGAAACCCCCCAGATCGCCAAAGCCAACTCAACTCTTCCCGGTCCTATGGCACATGCGAGGCCGCTCGCCCAATCAGCGCGCTCGGAGCCGCTGACGTCACATGGTCTAAGGCTTCGTCTAAGGCCAGCGGCTTTGGCTACCCTCGCCCTTGCTGGCCATTCACAAATGCCTTGTGCGGGCACGCGGCCTGCTAGAGTTATAGCGGGAATGCGGCTGTGGCTCTCGCATGCGCCGTTAGACCAGGAAACCAGGTAAGTGTATGGGGCAAACTGGGGGGTTTCACACAGAGGGGCATCCCGATTTTGGATGCCCCGGGGGAATGGAAACGATCTGCCCGGGAATCTTATAGATTCCTGGGCCAATCGGCATGGGTTTTGGTCCACTTTAAATACTGGACCAAAGGTAAACTGTGGCCTTGGTTTGGACACTAGGAGGAGCACTAGCTGAGATGATCAAGAAAAGCAAAGCAAAGCTAAGGAAATGAAATGCCTTATTAGCACAGAATGGAAACTTTAAAGTGACTTCAAATAGAGGATTCCCAAATCTTAATTTTGCCTACAGTTGTCCTTTAAGTGTCAGCACATGTTGAACTGCAAATCCTTTTAATCCAGCCATCCATCTACTAGGGATATTATTGTCTATTACCAAAAAGATCAGACCTTCATCTGTGCTTTTTTCCAGCGTCACTGCTTTCAACAGCTAGGGGCAAGGATTATGCAGCTTATTACTTGTAAGGGGTCATCTGATCCAAAGATTCCTCAACTGACAGCCTTCTGTCCGTCACATACATCTTCCATAGGAAACACAGCCCAGTGCCATACATCATACTACTGACATACATCACATGCATCTTCCATAGGAAACACAGCCCAGTGCCATACATCATACTACTGACATACATCACATGCATCTTCCATAGGAAACACAGCCCAGTGCCATACATCATACTACTGACATACATCACATGCATCTTCCATAGGAAACACAGCCCAGTGCCATACATCATACTACTGATATACATCACATGCATCTTCCATAGGAAACACAGCCCAGTGCCATACATCATACTACTGACATACATCACATGCATCTTCCATAGGAAACACAGCCCAGTGCCATACATCATACTACTGACATACATCACATGCATCTTCCATAGGAAACACAGCCCAGTGCCATACATCATACTACTGACATACATCACATGCATCTTCCATAGGAAACACAGCCCAGTGCCATACATCATACTACTGACATACATCAGACAGTTCAGCACAGCCAGATCTCATGCCCAACACATATATCTAAGATCTAGCATTTTACTTACCATTTCCAGAAGACTTACCAGAGCTCATTAAAATAATGAAACATTGTATACAATAGGTGTTATTTATATACATTGTGTGTGTGTGTGTTTGTATGGTTTTTGCAGGGAGGAAGGAAAAGGGGTGGCAGAGAACTTCCTAAAGTGGACCAAAACCCAGGATTTTGACTATCCTGTGCTTTGGTCCTTGCCCCCGGGGCACCCAGATTGGGGGTGCCCGCCAGTCCCATGGCGCATGCGTGATCTCTTGCGTTCAGTGCGTTCGACTTCGCTGACATGTTCTCGACTTGGATCGTCTAAGGAGCCGAGTCTAGCCGAGCGGCGCTGAACCGATACTCACAAATGTCTGGTGTCGGCATGCACCCTGCTAAAGTGATAGTGGGGATGTTGGTCTGGGAATTAAGAGATAAGTATACCGGACGCGACCTGGGGGTTTCACACAATGGAGCATCAGGATTTTGCATGCGCGTGGGGGAGAGAATCAAGTGGCACGGGAATCTATATGATTTCCATGGGCTTTGGTCCACTTCAGGGCTGGATTTTGAGGGGGATGCAAGGGGCGTGCGCTCCGGGGCCTCAACCACTTGCCCTGCAAAGGGGGCCTCCTCCAACCTTTGGGTTATGGTCTGATCCAGGAGGCTTTTCGGTCTTTGGTCTGACTGGCTGCTGGGTCAGCAACAAAGTGGCGACAGTGCCCCCCCCTGTACCTGGGCAGCCAAAGCCACCAAAGGGCAGGATGGAGAGTCTAGAGCAGCAAAGCCAAATCAGCAATGCTACAGTGATAGGTGTGTGCAGAGCTGTCAGCCGGCAGCCACTCACTGCACATAAGCCACCAAGCACAGCCGCTGGCAGCTCAATGCAGGGAAGTGTTTTCTGCTGGACCAGTTGGGTGACTACACTACACTACCCACCTGCCCAGAATGGCAAAGCAGGAGTTCACACCAGCACAAAGGTGGCACAAGGGACTCAAACTGATGTTCCAGTAAGTAGGCAGGTGCCAGACAACCACCAATCAGTGACTTGGCTGGACTATTATTTTATACTGTATCCGGGGCCTCCACCACAGTTACTCCGGCCCTGGTGCACTTTAATGCACATTTACAAGGAGAACTTCAGATCTAGTAATACCTGTACCCGAGTCACTCTGTGGAGCAGGGGAGGACTGACCATAGGGAGACCAGGGACAACGCTTGGTGGGTCGCACTGCTTTGGGGGCATTTGGGCTGCTGCTTTTTACACCCACATTCAATTCCTTCCCCCTTAGTCTCCCTCTCAGCCCCCTGTACCCAGGCCCACTGCACCCACAAATCAAGGAACCCCAGCCCCCAATGCTATAGCCCCGGCATCATGGGTGGAGGAGCATCAGCTGGGATGACTCAGGCCGGCCAGGGGCTGGTAAAATCCAGGGCTGTTTTTTGGCCCCAGCCCGCCACCGCTGTGGAGGATTGGTAGGAAAAACCACTGTAGTCCCTGAACAGCACTGCATGAAGGGTGAAAGCATCTGCATAGGCCACCAGAATTGCAGTAGCAATAGGCAGTTAATTCAGCACAGGGTAAGCTTAGGGAACAGGCAGTTTAAGTTCAGCAGTTCTCTTATATAAAATTCACTGCTACATATATGTGACTAAAGATAAGCCAAATAATGGCCCAACTTCCTTTTAACTGCTGCAAAGTTGCTAGGCTGGATGGGAATGGCCCTAGCACCCATTTGTTAAAAAAAACTTGCCAACAGAGCCCCTAGGATGACATTGCCCTGTGCAAGTGCCCTATCTGCACATCTCAAAGACCAGCCCTGAGTATACTCTCCTAAACTAGGCTTTACCTGGGTAAAGGAGAGTATGGTCAGGGAAAAAAAATGTTTGCCTAGCTGTTATGCACACAGCACGCATTTCATCAGTGCCATATAAAATTGTGTTTGTTTGATGTAAATAGTCCAATGTCTTTAGAGCTATAGAGCTATAGACAAGAGATTTTAACAGAATTTAGCTTGAGTTCCTGAACTGGGACTAAAACTTCTCCTTGTTCATCTTTTAGCCAGGTATATGCAAATTATACAATGCGGGACTAGCTAGATCTGGTCAGTTTGCATTTGTATTATGTGTTATTATGTTAAGTGTATCCAGTAAAAGTTCTACCTTCATACCAGAGTTCAGGATGAATGCACTAGGCTGGCTAAATATAATCCACAAGGACGCAGGCTAACCTCTTGAAGCCTACAGTACATCAAGGTCAGCCTAGCAGTTAGTCATTAACATAACTCCATAAAAAGCCTTTTTACAAATTATATGTGCAGAGCTTAAAGTGGGACTCCTCTCGCTAGGCCACTAGCCGATGGTCTTGTAGTTAATGCAGTATATATATGACATAATATTACACGGCGTAATATTTCTCTTTACATTTAGGACAAGATCAATCCATCATGTGTGTCAAGCTGTCCATGGTTGATGCGTTTCGCAAAATTTGGTCTTCAGTATAGGGGCGTAAGGCGAGCACACATATTGGTACTTTAATGTATATTTCTACCTCTACCAAGTTGCCCAACCCCATTTTTGTAGTTTTCATAATCTAAATGGACCTCCTACAGACCAGCCCTTATATTTATATATTAATTTGCTAGGGCGGAGGGACGCACAGTTGTGATGCTGGGGCTATAGCATTGGAGGCCGGGTTTCCTTGGCTTGTGGGTCCAGGGGGTCTGGGTACAGAAGGCTGAGAGGGAGATTATGAGGGCAGGAATTGAATGTGGGGGTAAAAGCAGCAGCAGGGGCGTAGCTAGGGGGGAGCAGGGGGGGCACTTGCCCCAGGTGCAGCAGGCCAGGAGGGCGCCAAAGGAGGGCCTGAGAACAGGTGGGGGGGAACCATTTCGAATGTTTGCCCCAGGTGCCAGAAAGACTAGCTACTCCTTTTAGCAGCAGCCCAACTGACCCCAAAGCTGGGTGACCCACCAAGCAGCACGCACCTAGCAGCATGCACCTGCACAAGGGTGGCACAAGGGACTCGATCTGACGTTCCAGTAAGTAGATGGGTGCCAGACAATCACCAATCAGTTACTTGACTGGACTATTAATTTAAAGGAAAAAAAATAGTGTATCTGGTGCCTCCAGCAGATTTTGTACCCAGGGGCCTCCACCTCACTTAATCCAGCCCTGATCACAAGTATCCATTACTTTAATAAAGCGACAGATGGGAAGTAAATGTATGGGCAGGGCAGACCTTTGGAGGGCCCACCTCATTCCCTCTACCTTATGCAGGACACAGGGCCATGCAGTAACCAGGGATAAGGACTGTCAGCCAGTGGCTGATGACCATTGGGAGAGCCTTTCTTTCTTTCTCTTCTTTTATTCTTTTGCTTTTAGTTAGTCTTTCTTTCTTTTAATGTATTCTTTGTTCCTTTCATCTGTTCTTTCTGCTATTCACTTTCTTTATTTTTCTTTCTTTCTTCCTTTCTTTCTTTCCTTCTATTATTTCTGTCAGACATTCTAGTCTTTTTTTTCTTTCCTTATATTCTTTTCTTTACTTCTAGTCTTTACTCTAAGCAGCTGGAAGCGTAGGAAATATCAACACAGCAGTAAAATGCATAGACTCTACAGTTAAGCATTGGTCACAGTGCCATCTAGTGTCATAATGTGTCATAGCTGTAAACTGCAATAAAGCAAAAGTCACTCCAGCATAGACTAAGCTGGAAGTCTGTTGTACAGTTTCGCCAACAAAAAGAAGGCAACAAGCAGAAACAAGCAGGCAACAAGTGAACCATAGAAGTTATGTTAGTTGTGCCACACTTTATTGCAGTGCCAGATTACTGTGCCAGGACACTTCATTGCCACCAACCTTCTAACATGATTTGCGTTCAAAGGAAAATAAATAAAAATCCATTTTGGTTGAAAAATGTATTGTATGGCCTGCATACTACTTGTGCAAAATGCAGAGTGCTATTATAATTTTTGAAACTTTTTTCGGAGTATATAGCAGCTGTCCTCTGGGTTTGCCAAGACACGGGAACCTGGCTTTAAGAAGACCTATTGTTTGCTCAATTATGTGTATGGTTTTTATATGAGCCTGGTTGTATCTCTGCTGGACTGATGAGACAGGGTGATGAAATAGCGCCATTAGCCAGGGTAGCTGGCCGTAGCAAGCATCCGCTAAAAGTAAGCCAAGAAAAAAAAACATTACTTTTTATCGAAAGACAAAAAAACTCATTGTGATCATTGTCATTATTCTATATTTGACATAATGGCCTAGTTATGGTTTGTATGTTTAGGGTACAGGAATACTTACCTAGCAGCCATCCCTTGGCATTTCTCCATGCTGAAATTTATGGAATAAGGCAGATGGCCGGAGCACATGGGCATGAACCTGGAAACCCCAATTTAACCGCACAAATTTTCTGCTGGTGGTCACAGACTATCATCACATTCATGGAGTTATATTGTTTTCGGTTATGGAACAAACGCTCCTGGCTTCCGGGTGGCTGCAAAGCGATGTGGGTACCATCAAGATAATCAAGAACATGGGGGAATTCAGCTTGGCGGTAAAATGCACATTTTATCGAAAAAAAACTATTGAGTCGCTGTAGGGAAAGCTTATATAGCAGGTCACGAGGTCATAGCTGAAACATTTGGCTGACTCATCCCAGTAGTAAGACCAGATGATGTTTGAAAACTACCTCTTCCAAGAATAAACAATGTTACCAAAAGTTTTACCATCCCTGGAACAGCATGGCTTCTAGAGGTGCTGGATGATGAGCATATCCGTTGTAGATTCTGTCTGTGCCATGCAGCCATTATGGATTTGTATGGACAAATCCATGCAAATATTAATCTAGAAACTCACCCAAAAAATAACATAGGTCTCTATAACCATTCATGACATGGTGGGGAATAGGGCCAAAGGATCAAACCAAGTTTGGTTTGTCAACAAATATTGTCTGATTTAAATGTAACAATAATATTGGTTTGGCGTTTAAGTTCAGTCTAGTAAATTTACAACTATTTTTAATGTGCAAGCATGACATTGCATGAAGGGAGGAGGAGGGGGTGCCCAAACTACAAACCTAACTAGCAAGGTTATGTTGTCCAAATAAAATGGCATACAAATTGCAGCACATGGAATGTGTGTTTTAAGCATGCATGCTCAATAGTTTACTATAGATTTCAGCTGGAAATGCGAGTGCTCATTCAAAAGCATTAGTGAGAAGAGGGGGGTTGTGACACTGTAAGTGTTAAGCCACATCTGAAAAGTGAGAGCAGTTTTTGTAAAACATGTTGAAGAAAGGTGAGTCATGTAACACATGAGCGTGTACTTATCATCAGACACGGAACATGCTTCGGCAGTTGCTTCTAGTGACTCCAGACTGTTCTGTTAAAAGTTTAGATACACCCAAAACAAATATATTACTATACTAGAAAATACGTAATTACCGTATATACTCGAGTATAGGCCGACCCGAATATAAGCCGAGGCACCTAATTTTACCACCCAAAAATGGAACAAGTTATTGACTCGAGTATAAGCCGAGGCGGCTTTTTTCAATTGGAATTGGAGTTGACACACAGAAAGAGACACACACACACACACACACACACACACACACACACACAGAAAGAGACACACACACAGAAAAAGACACAGACACACACACACACACACACACACACACACACACACACAGAAAGAGACACACACACACACACACACACACACACAGAAAGAGACACACACACAGAAAAAGACACAGACAGACACACACACAGAGAAAGAGACACACACACACACACACACACACACACAGAAAGAGACACACACACACACACACACACACACACACACAGAAAGAGACACACACACACACACCGTGAGTACCTGCTGCTGCTGCTGCTGCTGCGGCTGCCGCCGCTCTCAGACGCGCAGGTGTCGGGGGCCAGGGTTTGGCCGAGGTTACCCTGCAGAGGGGCAGAGGGGCAGCGGGGTCCCCCTCCCCTCCTCCTCCTCCTGCCGCCGGCCGCTCCATTCAGCTCCGCCTGGCAGCCGCCAGCCGCCGCCGTTCTCACACACTTGGACCAGTGACCCGACCGGTTTTCTCGGCAGTCGATTGATCGAGTCTGAGGTCAGCATTCTCATCCACTAGCGAATCCCATTAGCGGGCTTCGATTGATCATGGCTGCGCTGTGTGTGTGTCTCCTGTAGGTGGCACTGGAGCCTGCGTCGCCGGCACTATAAAAGCGTGATGACGACATAGGCTTTCCCTTTCCTCAATCAGCAGCGAGGTAAGGAGATGGCGGCTTTACAGTTTAGATAGAGGAATCCGCCCCTGGACTCGAGTATAAGCCGAGGCGGCTTTTTTCAGCCCAAAAAGTGGGCTGAAAAACTCGGCTTATACTCGAGTATATACGGTATCTAGGCATGACATTCTGCAATGCAGGGACAAGGTAAAGGCATGTATCCTTGGGGCCAGGTCAATCCAAAGGCATGTAGCTTTGTAGCTAGGCCAGTGTCAATACATATAACTATAGCAAAATTGCGGAAACCTAAAAATGTTGCATAATTGCTCCTAGGTCCCTAAATGGGAAATATCTTAAGAACAAAATGGTCTACCTGAGGTGGTAACCACTAAGTACAATCTAGATTATCAGAAACATGTAATAAATAATGTAAAAATATTTACAAAGGTATAAACATAGCACCGCGCTAACATTTGAAAACTGACATTGGTAAGTCCACAATGGAAATTGCTCAACGTGAAAAGATATCCTTATTCCAAAAAGGTTGCTTGACCAGTTTTTATACATTGCTCTGTGTTTATATTTACATTTATCAGAAACATGTACTAACCTGTTGTCTCCCGGTCCTGGTCTAGACTACCCTGTGGTAAGGTGCTCTGGGCTGAGGCTTGGCGTGAGGTGGAAAGACCATCCTCCTTCACTGGGTTGGAGCGTGATAGGACCTCATGGTGCCTACACATCGAAGGGTGACGATCTAAATCAGTGTTAAGCAAGAAAATAGTTACATCAGATTTAGAAGATCAAAAGTGCAACAACTATTATGAACACTACTCATGAGGATATTCAGCATCACAAATTTTATAGACAGTGATCTTATAAAACCTTTTCAGATCCGACCACTTCCTACGAATCTGTTCACTGGTGTATTGTTTTTTTAAGTCGTCATTCAGACGAGTAGCAATTTTGCCAAGTATATATTGCTTACGCCAGGTGGTGGATGCGTGGTCACAGGGCCGGTGCCAGCACAGGGCTAACCTGGGCAATTGCCAGGACCCCTGGCATCTTCAGGGGCCTACTCAGGCTCACACTTGGCCATGGTATTGTTTTACAGTGGACCTGAACCACCGAATGCTGGGTGCTGTCAGCAACAGAGGATGATTAGCAACAAAGGAGGAGGTGGCATGGAAGGCAATTGGTGGAAGCTCAGAAGGTGGCGAGAACCAGGTGACAGCTGACAAGAACTGGAGGGCGATCAGCAGCAGAAGATGACCCACTTGTGGCAGCGGAGCTGAAAGGTGACATCATGTGACCCACTACTTTGGGGCCCACTAAGATCTTTTGCCCACGGCTCCCACAAACCTGGAGCTGGCACTCAGTCATACTGTTTTGAAAGCATCATCTGTTGAAACAAAATAGAGAAAGACAAATGATGAACACTAGCCCTTTAATTTTTCCTATCCAATAGTTAGCAAGGCAGTTATAGATAAATTATGTTTTAAACATGCAGGGACAGATGTATCCAGAAGATGGCCAACAACAAAAGTATGGTCCCATGGAGGGAAGTGAGGCAGTTTGAGCTGTTACTACACTGTAGGTAAGACTAATTTAAGTTGAATGCAGCTATTAGTGAAACAAATATGTTTACAAAAAACACAATAGCCCCCCCCCCCAGTGTTTGTAATATTATGTCTTGTACTTTGTAGATATAGTGAAGTATACCAAATTTGGAATTCCCCTTTAACAACTATCTAGGCATGGACTTGTCTAATTAACATTATTAGTGAGGAACCAAGTGCACCAAGCACTTTAAAATCTAAAGATAATGAACTCCAGGTCACAGAACATAATGAGGCAGAACCACAACCAGGAATTGGCATGGGGAAGCCAAACTAGTGAGATAAAGTGAAGGAAATAAGTTGCTGTACTGTGTTAGCCATCGATGTAAGCAGGAAATCCAAGGATAAGGTTCAAGCAGCTTCGAAAGCTTGCATTTTCAATCTTATTGAGTTAGCCAATAAATGGTATTACCTTAACCATGGATTATTGAAGGTAATATAAATGCAATTACCCTTATGATCCGCTTCCTTGCTGGGTCAGAAAATCTTGTTTGGCCATTTTTTGCGTTCTTCTGTTGTGCATGAGGCCCGCTAAAATGCCCACTGCAGTGCCTGTTGTACACTAGCTTCTGGTTCACTTCTCATGTAAGTGCACAGGCCTTGGGCCTAGCATTTTAGTATTTACAGAGGTAGCAGAAAAGCCAGAAAAGTTTGCAAGTTTTGACACTTCTCCAGCGCATTTAGCATTACAAATGTAAAATTTACGTAGTGTCTCATGCCGCCACCCGCCAGCGATATTGCAGTGAAACAAAAACTGACTTGCAGACGCAGTAACGCAGCGAGAAACATACAGATAATGATTCCAACTGGTCAATATGCAGTTTTTAACAGTGAAATAAGCTGGATCCGGTGGGGTATTTGAGTGGTTAATGTAGAGAGCACATTCAGCACACAGATTCACAGATTCGCAGATTTGCGGCCAGATCTGCTTCCGGCAAACCCTGACGTAAATAGGTTGGAAACGCTGTTGGCCAGGCTTTTGGAAGTGCGTATATGCACAAATAAGTGCGAAAAGAACCAACAATGGTGGTAAAAGCTTTGGTAAATTACCCCCATAATGTATTATTATTACTTGGTGAAATAAATCTGATTTTGATATAAGGCACAGCTAAAGCCTAACTACAAATCAGGAACTCCGAGAGTGAAAGGAGAAGGGTGCATTGTATGGAGTTTATTGAGGCATGTGTCATCCCCTGTGTGCTAAACAAACATTTCAAGTTGATTCTAAACAGGGGTAAATGTAAGATATTACTTTGTGACTTTGTTAAGAGACTTTAGCCAGTTCTCATAGCTCAACTTCAAAAACTTCCTTTTCACTCACCCCTTATCTTCAATCTCTGATAAGAGTGGAGTTGACAAAGTGTTAAAGCAGGGCTTGGATGACAAAAACAACTCTTGATTGCTCTGTCAGTTAGTTTCTTTGTTTCATCTATTTTGGGACCAGTTAAGAGGAATGCAATCTCCAATAAACCATGGAAACAATTGAAGGGCTAAGGAAATAGACATTTGATCTTAAATTATACAACATGCTTTAAATAGTGACTTCAATGGGAACAGAAATGTCTGTAAGCAAATCCGCTCACAAGTATCTATTGTGCACTTTGCTATCTACTTTAAAATGGATATACTGTATACTTTACCATGAATGCTGATTGCTGCGTTTTGTTTTCCTTGTGTCAGTAACATTACTTAAAGGAGATGAGGACGTCACTTATATACCTGGCATCAAGAAATATCTAGCCAGGCTTGTTTTTTTAATTTGAATGGAAGGGAGAGGAAACCAGGGGTGACAGGCTCTGTCACCCTTGATAGACTAAACCTGTTACCCCTGGATTTGATGAGAAAATAAACTACAAGCTTGGTGGGGGTTTTATTCAGTTCGGGTGTATAAGTGACCCCTCCTATCATTAGCTGACATGTTTATAAGCAGGGAAATTTCACTTATGGTACATAGTACGAATTGTGAACGAAAAATCACTAAAGCCTATGTGAGACGTGACTTATCAGGTGACTTGGAAGATTTTTTGGCAAATGTTTGTCATAGTCAAGATCACATTTAAAACAAACCAACATTTGTTTGGCTGCAATAAAGCAGGTTCGGGGGGGGGGGCATCCAGAATGCCGCCCCCACTGCACATTAGCCCCCAGAACACCCGCAATTCTCACCTTTACCAGCCCTGGGATTGGCCACCAGCATTCACATGGATGGGGATTTTCAATGGCTAAAACCAAGGACGCGACCCCAACTCATGTGACCGCTGGCAGCCATTTGTGGGTCTGCATTCCCAGCCGGGGATCGAAGGACAGGTAAGAATCGTGGGCGTTCTGGGGGGTGATGTGGAGGGGGCTCCAGCATTCTGGATGCCCCGCCGAGTGTCTTATTGTGGCCAACAGGTCAAACAGGTGTTGGTCTGCTTAAAGTTATTTGTATGGTCTTGTTTATAGATAATTTTCTGTTTCCATGTGCCGACATTAAATTGATGAACAAGAAATGTTATGTCAGCCAAAATAATACGCCACTTGACCAATGAGCAAATTCACGTTAATAAGCAGGCTTTTCTACAGATCAATGATCTCTTGATTTTGTTAGTTTTAGCAATTATTCGTTTGCAAATCATTCCATGGAATTGGGCCATTATGCTTATTACCTACAGGCTCAGACTGGTCTGCAAGGGAACAACGGAATCCTCCAGTCTCCAAAGGGGTCCATGCCCTGGGCACCTTGCAAACTAAGGGGCAAACAGCTCCTACTCTATCTAATGAACTCCAACATGGTCATCCATTGATTTTTTTGAACCTTTACGCACAGATAATGCACTACATGTGATGGTAATGATTACACTGTCCATTTTTCTATTATAGAAACGGCAGGTTATGCTAGATGTTTCTGGTCTTTCATAATATAGTTTGGGACAATGTCAAAAGCAAAAGCCAGTGATCACCTTACTACTTTAGTTTAGTTGTACTGTAAATAGAGAAGCATAGTGGGATACCTCTTAGGTGAGCAATACCAGTACATAGAAACTGACCGTTTATTGGAGTCCTCAAAGTGGGACAGTTCGTGGGTGTTGGGCGTAGTAGGGGTATGATTAGGGTGTGGCTTAATTACGGATCACATGCTCTAGGAATATTTGGTCTATAAAAGATTTTAAAAAAATGCACTGGTGGCACTCTAAATCCCCCACCGTGCAAAGCCTGTTGGGTGAATACAAGCACCAAAGCCCCAAAACAGCCCCCTAGGACATAAAGTGCTTTAGCAGATAATAATCTCAAAGATTCATACAAAAAACGTGACTCAATAAAGTGCAAGTGCTTATCACAATGTGACTACAAATAATAAAACAAGAAAACTATGTATGCAAACCAGATAAATAGGAGAAAATTGGACATGTGACACCATAGAAACAATACTTAGGCCAAACAAGTATGTGAGGGGAGCAAAACTCCACTCCATGTGCTTCAGAGTGGTCATCCCACGGAACTCGTGGGGTGGAGTTTGGGAGTCTTGTTTCTCTTGTTTTGTTATTTGTAGTCACATTGTAAAGAGAAAGAAAATGCAAGCAAGATGGGAGGAATGTGTAAAAAAGGGGAGAATACAGAGAAAAAGATGGGGGTTCAAATAAAAAGACTGAGATATGACATGCAAGGATACGTGGAAAAAGAGAAGGAGGGAAGGTGGAGAGGGACGGTAACTTAAAAATGTTACAAAGAGAGGAAGATGGAGGGAATGTTGAAAAAGATAAGAAATTAACGGAGGAGAGGAAGAGAATACAGAAAAATAAAAAGGTGGGTATAAAGGAAAATATAGGGAAACTGTTTGAAAGACAGAGAGAGGTTAAGCCAATGAAACAAAAACTAATAATGAAAAAAGTGTCTCAGAGGAAAAATGCTAGGATTCTAGAATAAGAGAGGGAGGCAATGATGATGGTTATGTAGAGAGATGAGACAAATGCGAAGAAGAAAGACCTGCTGAGCCAGCTGGGAGCTTTGTATGGGAAAGGTGACTAAATGAGGTTTTCTGGCACCCCCTGTTACAGGGAGAGATCGTAAATGCTACCTTCGTTTACCATTACTGTAACCAGTTTTACAATGATCTAATTCTACGTTTTGCCACTAGGGGGGTTATTTAAGAAACGCTAATGCCACGTAGTACCACATAGCGTCATGTGAGCGCCGGGCACAGTATGTGTAAACCATATATATGAAAGTAAATCTGGTGAGCGCCATATAGCGTTTAATGTATTACTAATGGTGGCTCAGTGTAAAGTGCTGTGTGTTCAGCAGCGCCATGTAGCACCTCGTTTAGCAGTGTTATCCCATACATTTCAATGGTGTTTTTTGCCTGTGTAGAAATATTTTTTAATTAAATACATTTTTCTCAATTTTCTCAAATTTTTGTTTGACCTCTCCTGCCCAGAACTAAACACTTATATTGTTATATTTAGATTTTTTTTATGCAGAATTATATGTGCAAGTGTGCCTTGTAGTGTTATTCTTACAGTGTTAAAACAATGTCATTCCATGTGTTTTCGCTCTGGTGCTGGTGTATATGTGTTTAGAAACAGACTTTTTTCATATAGCGTCCGGCCCTTGGCTTTAGAGCGCCCGGTTTTAGAGCGCCAACGCTCTAACATTCATCTATGATTAAGGGCACCTAGCACGAAACGCGTTAGAAGTGACTAGGAACGCTTTATTGTTTTTACCGCTGCTCATGGCATTGTTGATTATTTTAACCGGATGGCAATAAAAGTTATGTTTTAGGAGTGCGGACCCTTCACTACATTTTTCCTATTGGTTGTTTGGGATTGGAGGACCCAGGTCATCGCACCCACGGTATTAGCCACGGACAGTTTGCACCTATTTTTTATATAACGCTGGTTTTGTGTTTGATCTTCTTAAATATGGGCTTTAGTGCCAAGTGCCGGACGCACTTAACTGGCGCTACCTATCGTTCGCTGCAACGTTGTCCTGTTGTTATATGTGGCGTTGCTCTGGGTGGCTTTCCCTCGGGGCGCTACATATGTATGTACAGCGCCCTCCAGACATCACATTCATTAATGCAAAGCAGGATACTACAGCATTGCTTGTCCAGCCACTATGCTAGGTTATAGCACCAGACACCCGCTTGCATCGTCTACTAGCGGACGCTCTAAGCGCCGCTACATAGACGCTCAAATGACATTACGTGGATCTAGTCAGCCTACACGTCTTTAGGGCCTATTTGGCCTTTTACAAGTGTCTTCTTGTTTTGAATGTTACTGTTAAATGAAATGATTTATAATTACCAGTGCAAAGTACACTTGCAGGCCAATGAATATATGGCTATAATTGCTGTATGGGCAGTAAAAATTAATAGGTTCTGGCTGCCTGATATAGAGGTTACACTTGGCAAATGTGTGGGTAGATAGTTTGATGTGCCAAAAAAATCTTATATAATCAACACGAAGAATAATCCTTCACTAGCTAAATTAAATTAGATGGTCACTACAGCTTAAAACCACACTATAGTCAAGTCAGCCAACTTGCTCTTTCATTGCATGGCTGCCAGTCACATGACTGCCTGTAACCAATTGGGTTTGTCATGTGAGCTTGCACATTTAATCCAGATATTGAGCTGAATGCCAGCCAAAACGGCTTTTTAGGTTTTTCTGTCTCATTTGCTGTTTGTGGTGTGTAACAGAAAACATATGCTTGCGATGGGGCCAGGGTAGATTTACCGGCACACAACTCTATATTTTCTAATGATAATTAGCAGAAGGTCACTCCAGCCAACTCCATCTTTTTACTGGCCTTCCTCCATGATCTTTGCATCCCAATAGAACCATATCATACACACACCCAAAACTTCTAGTTTTTCTATTAAAATCCCCATATAAGTGATCCACAGCTATGCTGGGATCTGCATCACAACACAGGTCCTGGTGATCCACTTTTGTGGGGTGATTTATATATGGATTGGACAAGTGGTATAGAAGAGCTAGGAAGTTCCAAATTCTGGCATCTTGACTATCTTGCATTCTTGTCCTTGCCCCTTGGGGCATCCAGATTTTGGATACCCCACTATGTGAGATCCCCCAAATTGCACCCCACTAGCCTTTAGCTGGGGGTGTGCCCATGCCAATCTTTCACAAATGTCTGATGTGGGCACTTGCCTGGCTAAACCTACAGCAGGGAGTGTCCGCTGCTCACATATGCGCCGTTTAATCGGCAAATAAATACATATTCCTGGGGATCCGGAGAGGTTTTACACAGCAGGGCATCCTAAATTTTGATGCTCTGGGGAGAATGAATTAGGTGGCTCTGATTATTTTGGTCCATTTTAAAGCAGAAATCCAGTCAACCACCCTACCTTGACGCTGAGGCAGGATGGGGCGTTACAAAGTGCCACTCCTCTCGAGCGTCTGAAGGAAAAGATACAAAGCAGTATCCCCTGGATCCGCTTAAAGTGGACCAACACCCACCCGTGATCGGCCCGGGAATCTATAAGATTCCCGGACCGATCACCTCCCTCCCCGTGGGACATCCGAGATCGGGATGTCCCGCGGGGTGAAACCCCCCCAAACCCCCCAAACTCCTTACCGCCGCCTCCCTCGCGCCCCTCTAGTCGTGCGCGCGCCCGCGCCGGCCGTCTGTGAATGGCCGGCGCGGGCACGCGCGCGTCAACAGGGACGCGCGGGAGGCGGCGGCGGAGGAGCCGCTTGTCCGCGGCTTGTCCGTCGCCGCTGACAGAGGTGAGTTCGGGGGGTTCGGGGGGGTTTCACACAGCGGGGCACCCCGATCGGGGGTGCCCCACCGAAGTGGACCAAGACCCAGGATAGTCAAAATCCTGGGTGTTGGTCCACTTTAAGCACCCACCCCCATTTACTTGAATAGGTGGATGGGAGGACGTACGGAGCCAGAGGATGCGGCTCTGTGCTTTCGGCCAAGATGGCAGCGCCCAGGATCGGCTGCACCGGAGGAGTGGTGCTGGCCACTGGATAAGTTAAAGTTTTATATTTGTAACCCCTCCCATACATCCTCACCTTTCCCCAGTCCTAAGGCTAGCGAATCCGAGCACGCCGGCCATTAAAGGGATAGCGGGGATGCCCCCGCTGCTCGGGCATGTGCTGTTACACCAAGAAAGAGGGTGAGTTTTCGGGCGACCTGGGGGGTTTCATACAGCGGGGCATCCCCATTCTCGATGCCTATTGGGCGTAGGTTTTGGTCTGCTTTAACAGTAGTACTATTTCCCTTTGCTAAACAAATGAAAAAATTAGCAGAGCAAATAACACATATCATTTAAGAGAACATGAATGTTTCATACATAGATCCTGGAAAAGAGGGAACAGGGAGCACTTTGTCTCTGTCATCTATGGCTCCTTTGTTGGAGGCTGTCCTCTCAAATATACATTCAATACATGCTTTGAGTTTGTAGATACCACAAGACTTATAGTAGAATTATATATATGTATTACTTTACTATTACAGTCAGATCCTTTGTATGGAGATGTTTATTAATTTGGATTATTTCCTTTTACTGTCACTCTTGTCACTTTTAATGTCACTCTTCCAAGACAAGGCTAGAGAGGTCCAGAATTCCTGTGACAGCATATATTTCTGTAATTTGGGTCCTACCTGGTACTTTGGCCCCCAGAATTGTTCGGGCAGGCTGATTCATCCCTAACGCCAGGTAGCGACAGATGAGCGTCTGTAGCAGGCATTACAGAGCGCTCGCTAGTAGTCCCTGAGCTCGGCTGTGGGTCGCTATTTCATAGCGACTCAGTCGCTGTACAGCAATGATGAATACATTGTGAGGAGTCGCTAAATGACCAGTACAGCGCTGTATGGGAGCGCATGTTAGCGACTGGTCAGTGCGACCGACTCACAACATATTCATTAAAAAAACAGCCTCACACACTTCCGGCTCTCAAAAATGCTTCTCTGATGCCCAGAGCGCGGGAGGCTGTGTGAGTAAAGTCTGTTTTACAGCATGTATCCACCAGTAACAAAGCAAAAACATATGAAATTACATTGTAATAACACTGTGACATGAACACATTAATGCCAGACCTGTAATGTCAATTCTGCATAAATATAGAAAACATGAAAAATAATTTCAAAAATGGCTTTTTCTATGCGAGAAGAGGTCACAACATTATTTGAGATTGTAAAAAAAAAAAAAACCTTGTTTAAAAAGAAATAAAAGCACGTCCATTGAAATGTATGGGAGAGAGACAGGTAGAGAGAGGTAATACGTGGCTCTCTGCAAGGCTGAACGCCGGTGCTGTTTGCTGAGGCTGGGATAATGATGAATCGGACGCTACATGTCATTATCCCAGTCACTCAGCAGATTCTGCTTGATAAATGTGTAATTGCGTGCCGTGTCCGGCGTTCACCTATCGCTACCTGTTGCTACCTCTCATTTAAAGGGCACTACCTGACGCTATCCCTTCATGAATAAGGGCCTAAGTAAGAACAGGGCTGGCTGGATGGCATACTGCCCCTAAAGAGGCCCCCAGACTGCAAATGGTTTTTGTATCACTTAATTGATTTACTGTTGTGTGAGGGATGTGAGAGAAGTAGGGCAATTCATTGTATATCTATATATAGTGGTTGTCCAATTAGTTAGCTACCTGAATATGAAAAATAAATTTTCTGAGAAAATTGCCTTTACAGATGAGTTCTGCACACAAAATTTCTTTGGAGATGGTGCCCCCTTGTGCTTTCATTGCATGGACCTAAGATCATGGTGGTGGACCCATGTTTAATCACCCAACAATTAAAGAATAAGAGTCTCCTGGATTTTCTCTAAGCATGTCTAAATTCTCTTGAATCGCTGGTCAGATGTTGCTCGGGCATCAACATTTGTGGCACCCAACTGGAGCTGACCTTTGACATCATTGAAACATCATGAATGATACAGGAAACCATGTCAACTGAAATGCAAATTACATGTTTCTATGTCTCTATGAGCTATAACACTGTGACACCACAATCTACCAAAATTAAGACCTTCACTTTACATCACATCTCCTCTGGAGATGGTTTAACAGGTCGTCCTGAACAAAGGTCATCTTCGATTCATTCTCTAATACACTTAAACACTTAAACTGCTTGACCCAAAATATTTCTTGGTAGTAGGAAGGTGCATCATCACCATATACAGCAATCATCCTTTCATGGATTTCTTTAGGCTTTTTTTCTTCCTTTGTAAGAAATTTAATGAAGTCCCTAATACCTAACATTTTTTTGTAAACCTGCACTGTATTGCACTAGCCATCCTGTATATATATATATATATATATATATATATATATATATATATATATAATGTTGCTGTTTGGGGTAGCTAGAGGAATAGAGATAATTCATTCCATGTTGCTGGATAGGAAGGGCTACTTACTTAAAAATATACTTTTTTTAATTAAACCCTTCGATAGCATGGGTAGTAGTTTTTAGTAATTTTATTTGTAAATGCAGGTGAGCTACCAGTACATATGTTGTACCGTAATCAGTAGAAATGGGGCTTTCACTTGCAATATGGTTTTCTTGAATAAAAATAAACTATAGTCAAATTTTTAAAAAATGTTAAAAATATTAAAAAATATAAATATTTTTAGAAAAATTACAGATTTATCTTGTTTTTAGTCAAATGTATTTTTATTCAACTTTTTAAATACATTTTTAGGGAAACCCTGTGCAATCAAATAATTCTTTGAGGAATGAGTTCCCGAAAGATGCACCCAGTACAACAAGCTGGGTACACCTAGAAAGCTTATTGCGTGTACTTTCAGGCAACATATGTTTTGTGGGGGGGTATTTCAAATGTAAAGGGTTGTTTTGGTTGAAAATGCGCAAGGTGCGCACTTTGCCTACAAAGCTGAAGTTTTTGGGTAAAATTATCCTTACACGCAAGCTTTACTTTGGGGTGTTTGGCAGTACCTATGCATGTTTGGTATTGTTCTGTTTGGGGGAACTTTCTGTTTCAGATTTAACTTGTTTTTTCTTGCTTGTATATTTATTTTAAGAAAATGTGGCTTTGATTTTTTTTTTTTGGGGGGGGGGGGAAACTCTGTGCAACCAAAGAATTAATTGAGGGATTACTTCCAGAAAACTGTGCCTACAACAACAAGCATGGTATGCCTAGAAAGCTTCAGGTGTGTACTTCATATTTAGAATATATTTTGAGAGTACACTAAAAAAATGGCAAGCAAGCCATTTCCTGTTAAAGCACAGACTGCTAAAAAAACAATATATAATTTTCCTGAAAAATAACTGGAAATCACTTCAAAAATCACAGTTAAACAAGTGTAGCGCAAAATAGTGAAACGTGGTCTGGCAACAGAGGGTGGCAAAATCTCCAGGTAGGCTGTCAGTTAAAGGGTAATTCTACTTTTAATGGCCTATTTTAAAAGTTTCCTTTATTGTTTGCCAAAATAATGTCCCCAATGTGCTGAACTTATCTGTGAATTATTTGCAACACTGTGTAATAAAAGAAAACTGTTTTCTGTAGCAACAATGTGTTTATACAGTATTAGCAAAAGTTGCCTGTTTGGTGTACATATCAGAGACTTCCTGATTCTGACTTGATAATTATATAATTGGCTAAAACAGAGATAACAGGTTTAACCCCATCTGCTCTAACTCAAACTCTGCAGATAAGAGGATCTCAATCTTGTGTTTCCGGAGCTAAAGGGTTATGGGCAGCTTTCTCATCTGGGGGGGGCATTACTGGTGCGTGATTTATCCAAAGCTGCTGCTGAGTTCACTAACTTCTAACTACCCTCTAACAGGGAGCATGGCTGCTCCAGGCATTTGTGAATGGTTGGCGCGGGCACGCTCCCTGCTAGAAGTTAGCTGGGTATGCGGGCTTAAATGAAGGAGCGGAAGCGGATCTGAGCACGCTGATTGGATGAGAGGCTGTGTATGCGCAGTAGGACCGGGGAAGGATGACTCATATTGGGCGATCTTGGGAGTTTCACACAGCGGGGCACCCCGATCGGAGCAAGGACCAAAACCCAGAATACACACAGTTTTGTGTGTGAATGAATACCTGCTCTAAGGCAGATCATGATACACTGGCCAAAGATACATTATAACATATGAATAGTAAAGGAAAGTGTGGCACAGCCATCCCGCCCTGGTGAAGTGGTTCCTCCACGCAACGCGTCGGCAGGCTGAGTACATGTGACCTTTTGAAACGGTGATGTAATACTTTCCTTTACTATTCATATGTTATAATGTATCTTTGGCCAGTGTATCATGATCTGCCTTAGAGCAGGTATTCATTCACACACAGTGTTCAACTATGCTCTTTGATATAATTGCTTTTTTGCACAATAGGCTCGATTCAAAGAAACATTCGTCCGGACTTCCGTAGCTGCAATGGGCTTGCGATTAATTCAGAGAGCTGATTGCCGATGGTCCCACACCTCATAAATTCGTTTCAGGGCAAAAACATTCCCGGCACCTTTTTGACTACGGGAGCGCGAGCCAGCCATGGACGAGGCTACTGCCTTTGAGGAGCATGAGGATCTGCAACTCATGGGCATTGAGATCGTCCGGAGGGCAGAGACCAGATTGCACCGGCGGCGACGCATGGACATCAATAGCATGCATGACACTGAGCTGTTCGAGCTGACCAGGCTCAATCGCGCTTCCCTCCATAAATTATATAGTGAGCTGCGGCCATGGTTAGCCCGCACCACAAGGAAGGGGCAAGCAATTTCAGGTATGACCAAGATGCTTGGCTGCCTGCAATTTTTGGCGAACGGCTCGTTCCAGAGGCTGGGTGCCCTCTCCGTGGGGATTTCACAGCCTACGCTGAGCCGCGCGCTATCCCAATTTTTGGAAGGCATGGCTACCATAACTCGGAAATATATTTGTTTCCCTGAGGATATGGTAGCCAGAAACGCCATTAAGCTGGCATTTTTTAATATCGCCGACATGCCCAATGTCATGGGTGCTATTGACTGCACCCACATTGCCCTCGTCCCTCCGTCAAGCGACGAGTATATATACAGGCAAGTTTTGGGTTCCATTGTCTCTAAATATTTGTGTGTCCCTCCTTTGCTCAATCACATTATTCGTTTGGTTCATTGGCAATAGTCCCTCCTTTCCAGAAAAGCTTCCTTGTGACTAATCTCGCCATTTGTAGTAATTTTCATTGGCAATAGTCCCTCCTTTCCATAAAAGCTTCCTTGTGACTAATCTCGACATTTGTAGTAACTTTCATTGCCAATAGTCCCTCCTTTCCATAAAAGCTTCCTTGTGACTAATCTCGCCATTTGTAGTAATTTTCATTGGCAATAGTCCCTCCTTTCCATAAAAGCTTCCTTGTGACTAATCTCGACATTTGTAGTAACTTTCATTGCCAATAGTCCCTCCTTTCCTGAAAAGTTTCCTTGTGACTAATCTCGCCATTTGTAGTAACTTTCATTGCCAATAGTCCCTCCTTTCCTGAAAAGCTTCCTTGTGACTAATCTCGCCATTTGTAGTAACTTTCATTGCCAATAGTCCCTCCTTTCCAGAAAAGTTTCCTTGTGACTAATCTCGCCATTTGTAGTAACTTTCATTGCCAATAGTCCCTCCTTTCCAGAAAAGCTTCCTTGTGACTAATCTCGCCATTTGTAGTAACTTTCATTGCCAATAGTCCCTCCTTTTGTTTAGTCCCTCTAGGTTAATATACTCTCAGATTTTACATCTTCACTCATTGCAATCACTCCCTCCTTGCTAATGCTCCCTCCTTGCCAAGAGTGTATGTGCACCAACGGCCCTTATTTATAAATTAGTCACAAACTTAGTTATTTCAAATTAAAACATTTGTAAGTGTCCTTTTAATAGAACAAGTAAGACTGTCAAGGCTTAAACATTGATCTTCTTTTACATGTTACATTTTGACATAGGCTGTTTGAAGTGTGCGTTGGATTTGTTTACTAAACGTAATTTTTTTGTGGTTTCTGTTTCCTTTTTCACCAGAAATCGCAAAATGGGCCATTCGCTGAATGTGCAAGCAGTGGTGGCCCAGGACATGCGTTTTCTGAGCGTCCTGGCAGGCTACCCTGGCTCAGCCCATGATGCGTATATCCTGCGCAGATCTGGATTATTCCGCCGGTTTGAGTCAGGGGAATTTGCGGGTGCATGGCTCCTTGGTAAGTTGGCTCAAATTATCGATTTGGATTGTATATGTATGGCCAAGTTTTAGGTTGGATTTACCTTTCAGAAACGCTGCCTTGCCCCTCACCTTGTGAACATGTGTAAGCACACTGTAACCATTAGCTTAGACAAACTCCATTTGCTGCCAAATTGTTTTGCCTGCATTGTTTTAATTAATAAGTGTAATGTGAGGCCAAGTCTGAAACAGCCTTCTAAACCATTTTCTTTCTAAATCTGTAATTGACTTTACCAGAGAGTCAGCGCCATCTTTGCTTACATGCATTTAACTTACTGAGTAGAGGTGAGCGGGATAAAGTGCAGGGGCAGGCTTACACCGGTTTTTGAGTAAGGCAAGAATTATAAAGGGGCAGGTCAAGTTAGACCATACTACATTGTTCTGCAGCACAGGCAGGAAACAATATCTGCTAACAGTCTGCCTGATTGCCCACCATCCCCAGTATTATTTGCCTACTTTTGACCCACATCTATCACATATGTTTAATTCTTGGTTTAGCATCTGCAATCTGTATGCTCATGTTTGTGTGACAATGTCACATACCTCTTTTATTTTTATTGCAGTAGTAATGTTGCGTGGCAATGTATGATTTCCTGTTATTAATTTTTTTGTTTTTTTTGGGCTTATTTAGGAGATTTGGGGTATCCACTACTGCCGTGGCTCATGACTCCGGTCCTCCGGCCACAAACTCCAGCACAAGAGGCCTATAACCGTGCACATCGAAAGACCAGGGCAGTGGTGGAGAGGGCCTTTGGACTCCTCAAGACCCGGTTTCGGTGCTTGGACCACACTGGGGGCTCCCTGCAGTATGACCCGAAAAAGGTCATTGACATCATAATGGCATGTGCCGCGCTCCATAATTTAGCCATTATGCAAAGGGTCCCCCGATATCTGGATTGCCCACCCTCTCCACCCTCCGATGAGGCAGACGACGCCTATGTGGGCCAGCCAAGTGCGTCTGGGCAAGCCGTGCGGGCAAATGTAATAGCCACACATTTTTCCTAATTTAGTTTTTAGTTTAATTTGTTTTTTTTTTTTTTTTTGGTTTGTTTGGCTATGTTTAATTTCATTATGAAGTAAACAATAATGAATTTGTGCAACCCAAAAAAAAAACTATGTTTGAGTATTTATTTGTAGACCTTGGTTATTGTTTGTTTTGGTCCCAACTTGAACTCATATTTCTATATCAAAACACCACACACATGAGCTTGTTCAAAACAAAATGTTTACTACTTAGTAAAAGGTATATGTGAGACAAACAGAATCGGAGGTGAGTGCCCCTCACATACTTTGGGACCACACCTGTACATGCAATTATGTTCAATACATTTGTACACAAAATAAATAGCACAAAATTAATCCCTCTCCTGCTTGCCCACATTTTCCACCGACACAGGTTGAAAGCAAACCTAGCTATGCCACATCTACACCTGTAAGTCAGTGGGCCACCCAAACAAGAACACCCAGTCCCAATCCAAATCCAGTACAATCACAGCCAGGGTCCAAGGTCTTTGATGTTGAGGCCAGAATGTCACCCAATCATGCCGCCAAACATGAGGAGCCACCACAAATGTTATTGTGGCCATGGCAGCCGCGCAACACCTTAAGTGGCCGATTCACTGAGTCTGGGACTCTGGCATTGGCTACTGGGCTACCTCAGGCCTTGAATGAGCTATATGGTGGATAATCAAAAGCAACCGAGCAAGAACAGCGCAAAATCTGTGATTTTTAGCCCTCACCAGACAAGTCAATCCAGTGGGTAGGTTTCGCAAAGATATGGACCAGATTCATGCCTAACACAGCTTAATATGTGTGATGCCCATAGAACCCAGGTTGGGGCCCTTGGTGGGGGGGGGGCATAACATGGGCCTGTGTGGCATTCAGAATCTGCAACTGTTCCAAAATGTGTCTTTGGTTAGTGTGCATTTCGGCCATGCCTGACCTAATTTCTGAAGTCAAGTTGGCCATGTGGCTGTTATGGGTCCTCAATTCAGTCAGCACGGCACTGAAGGTAGTATTTAGGGACTCTAATTGGCCCCTAATATGCTCCTGATTTTGTTGGTTTTGGCGGCGAAAAAGGCGCCTCTCATGGTGCCATGCTGACTCCATCATCTGCACGCCCCTCCCCTGGGAAACTGGGCGACGTTGCTGAGTACGCCGCCCAATTCCCCGGGTTGTGGGGCGTGCAGATGATGTTGCTCGAGGACCCCCAACAGCCACAGGTCTGCTCGCCAAATCCTCAGCAGCAGATCTGAAACTGGGGACTGGAGGGTCAGTCTCTGCATGCTGCCCACGATGTGCAGGCAGCATGCAGCCAGCTTCACTCTGCTGCTGAGGATTTGGCGGAGAAACATTTTGGGACAGTTGCAGATTCTGTCCCAGGGGAAGATCTTCAGAATCTCCTATGAAGCTTCCATCTTCCTCCTGCTCCTGGATTTGCTCCATCAGTGTGTGGCTCTGTTGGGGACATGTAAAAAAAAAACAGGTTCAGTGTGTGGAATACCTATAAAAACCACACAAGCCAAACATGGCAAGCTACATGCATACACAACAGCCTCAAAATACACTTACCGTAGACATCGGATCCTGGGTCCTATGCAGCGCGGAAGAAGACGGACGCGGTAACATGGCAGAGGAGTCCCCACTAGCTGAGGGATGATGCTGGCCTGCTTTTGACGAAAAACAGCGATTAATACACACAACTATGCATAGTTTATGATTAAGAACACATATGGTAATCCAAGAAACGTGGCAAAGCAGTAAGGGCCCCTCCCACAACGTGGCCACTTGGCATTCCCTAGGAATCCCATTACATTAGTGCATGGATTGTTAAACCAGACTAGACACATCACGTGTCTCAAACCAAACATGCAAAGAATGGCTGATGTGTGAGTTGCAACATCCCTTTAAGGGGAGGAAGTTAACACACTAAGGTGGGAAAAAACACTTCCAATATGATTCTGGTGGGGAACATTTGTATGGCATAAAACCTTCCTAGAAAACCATCTTAATCAGTTGTGCAACTAAACCAGCTCCAAACAAATTGACCAACAGGCAAAGATGTTATTGTGGCGTGTGCTTCTCAATTAATACATAGCACCCATTCATTTTCTACACTTCAAAGTGACATATTTGTCACACATTTCATTAAACATCATGTATGTGGATGTCAATTTGCACATTACCAGGCCACACCCATGACACTCCCTAGTCAAAGTGAGCACTCCTAACAAACCCACCCCCTAGAGCCATGTGCTTAGCTAGCCCTTGCTGCCACCCCCTAGAGCCATGTGCTTAGCTAGCCCATGCTCCCACCCCCTAGAGCCATGTGCTTAGCTAGCCCTTGCTCCCACCCCCTAGAGCCATGTGCTTAGCTAGCCCGTGCTGCGTATGTGTATGTTTCTATACATTTGTGTGGTCATTCAGACATTACTAACCTGCAGGAATTGGTGGGTTGTCGGTGTCCTGCTGGCCTGAGTGTCCCTCTAAGGCCACGGGATGTAATAAGGACAGCACCATCTCCTCAGCCGGTGTAAAGCGCATTTTGGTTGGGAAACCTCCGCCAGTTGTTTCGCTGAAAAACATAGTAAGCATAATTAAGCGCACTGATGGACAGACAAGAATAATAAAAACCCAAACATTAGCTATGTACCTGTGCATCCGCCTTAGATTCTCTTTCTTCCGCACTGCATATTTCAGGTCCGAAATCTTCCGTTGAATCTGGTCCATATCTTTACGTTCCTCACCCGCTGCATTGACTTGCCTGGTGAGTTCTTCAAAAATCTCGGTTTTGCGCTGTTTACTGGTGTGTTTTGATCTTCTACCATATAGCTCATCAAAATGTAAGGTGAGGCCAGTAGCCAATGCCAGAGTTTGGGACTCAGCAAAACGGCCACCCAAGTGTCCTCTGCGCAAGTTGCGCCCTCTTCGGGGTGGTTGTGGCTCCTCACTGCTTGGTTGCAAATGGGGTGACATTCTGGCCTGGGGGGATGGAGGAGACCTCAAGGACTGGAGGCTGGCTGTTGATCTTACTGGACTTGGGAAGGGACTGGGTGTTCTTGGCTGGGTGGACCCTGAAGTTGCAGGTGTAGATGTGGCATAGGGGGAATGCATGCCAACCTGTGCCGGAGGATAATGTGGGCGAGCAAGAGAGGGTGTTGGCGACCTTGAGCTGCTGCTGTGGCTCTGTGGGGCCTTGGAGGTGGTTGGCTGGGTCTGTGGGCCCTTGGAGGTGGTTGGCTGGGTCTGTGGGGCCTTGGAGGTGGGTTGCTTGGCCTTAGTTTTTGAGCCACGTGCGGGGGGGGGAGGGGGCCGTTGGCCTTTGGCGGCTTTTCGGGCTTCTGGAGCGTGTTCTGGTTTGGCCCCTGCGGCGCCTTGGGCCCCTGCTGCGGCTTCTGGACCGGGAGGTGGTTCGGCCCCTGCAGCGCCTTGGGCCCCTGCTGCGGCTTCTGGACCGGGAGGTGGTTCGCCCCCTGCTGCGCCTTGGGCCCCTGCTGCGGCTTCTGGACCGGGAGGTGGTTCGCCCCCTGCTGCGCCTTGGGCCCCTGCTGCGGCTTCTGGACCGGGAGGTGGTTCGGCCCCTGCTGCGCCTTGGGCCCCTGCTGCGGCTTCTGGACCGGGAGGTGGTTCGGCCCCTGCGGCGCCTTGGGCCCCTGCTGCGGCTTGTGGACCGGGAGGTGGTTCGGCCCCTGCTGCGGCTTCTGGCCAGGTGTTTTTGGCCTTTGCCTATGGCCTTGGTGCCACGTGGGGGGGGTGATGTGGGGCAGGGTGGGGTGGGGCTTCGTCCCCTCTTACCCATCTGTGGGCCAGGAGTTTTAGCAGCCTTGGTTACCTTGCCCCTTGGTTGTGGTGGTGCTGCAACCTCCTTTTTTGCCGCAGCCTTGGTGGTAGCCCTTAGTCGGGCTTTAGGCTCTTGCGACCGTGTTTGCGGACCCACGCCCTGCTCAGCCTGCTTGCTCTGCTTCTTAGCTGGAAGTTTTCTTTTTGGTGCCATTTTGTGTGGACTCTCAAAGAGAATGAGCTGTGTGTGCAGGGACCTTTAAATAAGGTCTCCGGCGTGTGACGCCTACGCGTTCGCTTACGCGCACGTCCGGCCGTTCGCACGGCCGTGCGAAACCCGGAAACCGCTGGGGCCGTGCTTATCTGCTGCCTAGAAGAAGAAGAAAGATGGCGCCCACTATCTTCACCCGCCAACAAGAAGAGATAATCATGCTTGTAAGTGTCTTTTAACGACTTTGCTTGGATTGTTAATTGTTGCTCTACATGTTAAGGATGCGCCAAAAGTTATCTTTTTGTTAAAGCTTTGGTTCGACTACATGCACAACCAAGCGCACGCCACACACGTGCCAAACGACAGTGCTGCCATATTTGAAAGTTAACTTAGCCTAAAAGTGTGTGTGTGTATGTGTTCATGTGATTGAACCAAATAATGTATTGTTGCCTCTTCTACATATGCATTTCTGAGTTCTTGCTATGTTTGTTTTTTGTTTTGCAGACCATGCTGGAGCGCAGGTACGACTACCTGCCCAACTCGTTTGCCAAACGAAACGTCGCCCTGGAGATCATCTCGGAGATACAACACCAGACCGACACCACCTTCACCCACACACAGATCATGCAGCATTGGTCGGACCTGAAGCGACTGCACATGCCCCGGGTGCGGAGGTTTTTTGCAATCCATTTCCCAAGTAAGTACATAGCGCTTGCATGCAAGATGTAACTAGGACAGAATTTAGGCCTTTTATTTATAATGCCTTCTCTTTTGTAGTGTTGGAAATGGATTACAGAATTCGCCGCACCCGGAGGCGCCCAGGCCGACCAGTGCTGCATGATTCTGCAGCTGGGAGTGAAGGTGGTGGATCTCCAGGGCGACGGGCCGACCCCTCCTCTGTGGCCTCCTCAGACCAGCCCCTGGACCTTACCACAGAGGAGGGGCGGCACAGCGTGGGCAGGCAGTCGTACCCTGCCACGCATGCGGGATCCTCTGGTATGTCACTCTTCATGTCTACACCCAAACATATAATTGCTAGCTCCTGATATCACCAAACTGAATCCTTTATTCTGTCTTTGTAGATGTTTCTGTTGCGGGTGAAGTAGTGGGTGAGGAGGCAGCAGATAGGAGCCCACAAGACCCTGGAGAAGGTGAGTGATGTGACCCAGACTTAGCTAAAAACATTTGAGGACTGCGGAATCAGACATCCAAACTAACCATTTGGGCCATGTTTCAACAGGCACTTCTTCACAGCAGAGCCAGGAACCAGGACCTCAGGGTGTTGTCCCCAACGAGCCATCTCTCGGCCACCAACCAAGTAAGTAGTCATTGCATTATAAAGATTTCAGTCTAAATTCCCATGAACACCAAAACACATAATGCCCTAGTCAATGCCAATATAAGAGGGACCGGTGGCGACTGAATTAGCTTAATTAGTTGCCCAACTGTCCTGTGGCCACTGAATTAGCTTAATTAGTTGCCCAACTGTCCTGTGGCCACTGAATTAGCTTAATTAGTTGCCCAACTGTCCTGTGGCCACTGAATTAGCTTAATTAGTTGCCCAACTGTCCTGTGGCCACTGAATTAGCTTAATTAGTTGCCCAACTGTCCTGTGGCCACTGAATTAGCTTAATTAGTTGCCCAACTGTCCTGTGGCCACTGAATTAGCTTAATGACCTGTGGCCACTTCCTAACCTTAATTCCTGTCATTAATGACATCTGTGCATTATAGTTAATTTGTTTATTAAAATACATTAAATCCACAGGTGAGAAACATGTATTGTTCTCGGATTAATTTGTTTGTCTGATTTATTGGCAGGGACCACAAGACAGCGACTTGCTGATATCAATCGGAGGGTCCTTGAGTTGGTGGCCGATCTGCAGGCGATGCGGGACACGTTGGGGACAACAGAAGAGGAAGACTAGTGTCCTGGTTCCTGGCCCTGTAGATTTGTAAATAGTTTGATTTGTACATAGTTTTATTGGTTAAACACCCAAGTTTTTTGTATATAGTTTTATTGTTTTAAAAAAGGTTTTTAGTGTATATAGTTTTTAAAGTTTTTACCAAATAATTAGTGTATATATTTTTAACAACAAACAAACAATTTGTATATAGTTTTTAAATTTTTAGGGCCAAAGTTGGGCCAAACATTTTTACCAAAAATGGCAATTGAACAATAAATTCACAAAAAGGAAAAAAACATGTTGTCCCATTTATTTGCACACATACATTTAACAAAAACAAGGGGCCAATGACATATTTGAAAAGCAACATTGTGATGTCCCTGAAGTGATTTGGGTAAGTTTTAGGGACCTAAAATGGAAGAAGAAACAAGGCGCTAAGTGATTTGGGTAAGTTTTAGGGTGTGAAAATGGAAGAAGAAACAAGGCGCTAAGTGATTTGGGTAAGTTTTAGGGTGTGAAAATGGAAGAAGAAACAAAGCGCTAAGTGATTTGGGTAAGTTTTAGGGTGTGAAAATGGAAGAAGAAACAAGGCGCTAAGTGATTTGGGTAAGTTTTAGGGTGTGAAAATGGAAGAAGAAACAAGGCGCTAAGTGATTTGGGTAAGTTTTAGGGTGTGAAAATGGAAGAAGAAACAAGGCGCTAAGTGATTTGGGTAAGTTTTAGGGTGTGAAAATGGAAGAAGAATCAAAGCGCTAAGTGATTTGGGTAAGTTTTAGGGTGTGAAAATGGAAGAAGAAACAAGGCGCTAAGTGATTTGGGTAAGTTTTAGGGTGTGAAAATGGAAGAAGAAACAAGGCGCTAAGTGATTTGGGTAAGTTTTAGGGACCTAAAATGGATGAAGAAACAAGGCGCTAAGTGATTTGGGTAAGTTTTAGGGTGTGAAAATGGAAGAAGAAACAAAGCGCTAAGTGATTTGGGTAAGTTTTAGGGTGTGAAAATGGAAGAAGAAACAAGGCGCTAAGTGATTTGGGTAAGTTTTAGGGTGTGAAAATGGAAGAAGAAACAAGGCGCTAAGTGATTTGGGTAAGTTTTAGGGTGTGAAAATGGAAGAAGAAACAAGGCGCTAAGTGATTTGGGTAAGTTTTAGGGTGTGAAAATGGAAGAAGAAACAAAGCGCAAAGTGGTTAGGGTAAGTTTTAGGGACCTCAAGGGAAAAGGCAGGATAGCGCGAAGTGGTTAGGGTGAGCTTTAAGGGACCTCAAGGGAAAAGGCAGGATAGCGCGAAGTGGTTAGGGTGAGCTTTAAGGGACCTCAAGGGAAAAGGCAGGATAGCGCGAAGTGGTTAGGGTGAGCTTTAAGGGACCTCAAGGGAAAAGGCAGGATAGCGCGAAGTGGTTAGGGTAAGTTTAGTGATGGAAGTGAAATTATGTAGGCGAGCACTTTAATGAGAGAAGTTTGTAGTGCGCAGGCGCAATATCGTAAGAATTTCGTCTGGCCAGATATTTTAGGAAAAAATGAAGCAGGATGTAGCGGGAAAATGATAGGATTCGTGTGAGGATACGATGGGAAAAGGGCAAAAACGAAAGGCTACGTTGGTAGTTGTGAAAAATGAATCTGAACATTTTCGATGGAAAATGACATCCTCGTCTGCGTACTCTGGCATACGAGCACACGGACGCGCTACGGAAGGTTTACGAAGCATGCATATAATCGCTCGAACGTTCATGCGAGAGCGGGAAATTTTGAAAATCTTACGACGTCGGCACCAAAGCGAAAGTTTTTTTGTGTCTCTCTGAATCGAGCCTAATATCTCCTTTGTTTTTCTTTTTCTTTTTTTAGTATATTGCACATAGCACTTTCCTTTTTTCTTCACTGTGTTTTATCTGCAGATATACTATTTGCTGGTGGATACAACAATATTCACCAGCATATTACCTTCACTGGCAGCTAGCATGGTGTTTAATTACACCTACATCAACTAACTATTTATTTACAAGATTAGGAAGGTTCTATTTTTATATTTTTACATTTTTGAAGCCTTTGTGTGGGAAACCCCCTCCCTTTTTGTCATTGTGTTTATGTATTTTAAACTGTGGATTATTTTGTGTATTTATGTGTATTTGTTTATGAGTCTCTTTAACCTAATAAAATTAGATATATTTATATATAGACTTCTGTACATATATTGTCTTGGGTAGAGTGCGGACCTTCTGGGGACCTGTGGGGAGATTTTCAGAGCCTGCCCCAAAACTGTGTGTGTTTACTGTCTTAGACGGGCACGGACGGGTCCAGCACCCCCAGTGCTAATACTGTTGGGCTGTGCGTATTTATTTGTGTTTGTACAAAACCCAGAATAGTCAAAATCATAGGTTATGGTGCACTTTAAAGTGCTGTAACATAACATAAATATGTAAAAAATGAATAATTGCATCACTTCAAGGCATTATCAACATTTCATAGACACTGAGAAAAGTTACACTACCGAGAGCAAAACACAGCCCTGAACTAAACATCTCTAGTAAACAAATACACACCAGCTATATATAGCTATATATATATATATATATATAAATAATATATATATATATATATATATATATATATATATATATATATATATATATATATATAATATATATAAAGCTATATATACAAGACAAACCGGAATAGTGCACTATATACAGATTTACAAGTCTATACACAAAATATACAAGGCTCTGAGGCAAGGAGGGGAATAGCTACATGTAGGTGGAATGTGCCAATTGGTAGGATGGAGAGACTGGAGACTGAAGCAGGAAGGGAGCAAGGAAACAGAACAAGACAGGACTGGTGGAGCAGGATAATGGGGTATTGCCAGATAGTAGAAACAGAATGGAAGCAAGGTGACTGTGGGTGCAAGGCTGTAAGAGCTGAGCGAGAGGCGTCTTAGCACAGCAGTGAACACTTCTCCTTGCCTGCAGAGACTATTTAAACAAGCATCTTTGGGCTGTGCACGCACTCCTGCGCCCAGCTATTCAGACAGGCTGGGGAAGAGAGTACTCGTGCTGCAGGGGGTGCTGCAATCGCCATAAATAAGATCTGTCTGGCAAATATTTATTATGCTTGGCTAATGGCTCTGATTGGATAAAAGCCTACGCACGTGCCAAAGGACCAGTAAGAGGCAAGTTGTCCTGGGCAATCTGGGGGTTTCACATAGTGAGGCTTCCCAAGTTTGGATGTCAGCAGCTCAGGTTGGGGTACAGGCCAGTTTGCATCCTCATGTTGCGCCCCCTGATAGGAATCCATACAAACTGGATGGAAACCCCTGCCCTAGACAATTGTGAATAAACTTATTGAATATATGTATTGGCTCTAACCGAGGGATGTTGAAAACGAGAGACTATGAGGCCGATTCATTAATAGCGGCAGGTAGCGACAGTTGAGCGACTGTAGCTGCATTTTCAGAGCGCCTGCTAGTAGTCGCTGTGCTTGGCCGTTGTTCGGTAGTTGATAGCGACTCAGTCGGTTTGCCGTAATGTTGAATATTGGGTGAGGAGTCGCTATTTGACAGGTTCCGCGATGTATGGGTGCGCATGATAGCGACTGGTCAGAGCGACCGGCTCCCACCATATTCATAAAAAAATCACGCTCAAAAAATTCTTGCGCTGTAAAATGCATGTTTAAACCCCAGAGCGCTGGCGGCGATGGGTTAAAAGTAGTTTTTTAACCCCCAAACCACAATATTTTTGGAAACCAAAAAAAACAAGTTTTTTAAATAATTTAGTAATATGAATACATTAATATCAGACCTGTAATATCAATTCTGTATTATTTTTTTTTTCCCTTAAAAAAATTATCTAAAATGGCAGAAGTGGTCACAGAATTTTTCACATAAAAAAAACAACACATTAATAACAATTAATTATGAAGATTTAAAGATTGTTCCATTGAAATGCATTGGAGAGCGCCAGGTAGCGAGAGGTCATACCTGTCGCTGTTCAAGGTCGGACGCTGGCGCTGTGGGCTGTGGCTGGAATAATGATGAATGAGTCGCTATATGGCGCTATCTCAGTCGCTAAGCAGGATTGGCTTGATAAATGTGTGATTGTGGTGGGGAGCCGGCGTTCTCGTGGCGGAGCCCGTCATTACCGGCCGCTCACCAGTCGCTATCTGTCGCTATTCCTTCATAAATAAGGGCCTATGCTTCAAAGATACTGTCATTAAAAATCAGGGTCAGTTAAAGGGATCAGTTTCACTTTAAACTAAAAGCTACAAATCTTTTTGTATCACCATTAAGAGGGTTAGTGGCTCAAAATAGAATGTTTTGAAGGGCATATTGTTGTTTTTATGGGTGTAATAAAAATGTATTAAATGGCAGCAAAGAAAAATATGTCCCTTATGTTCCTTTCTGACAAAATGTATTATTGGAAAGCATAAATCCTCAGAATTCCAAGAACAGGGAAGATATGTCTGAACAAACCTACCAGTGCAGCAACATGAAAGTGTTTATTATAGATAAAGGGGGGAAGTTGGCATTTTGCTGTATGTCACCCCTATTGTTTTCCAGTCTTAATAAGTAAAAGGTTATGGTGCACTTTGGGCATAACCAAAAGCAAAGAAAAATGCCCTAAACCGGACCTACAGCATCATTTAATGTAAAGCCCAAACTCTTAAAAAACTATTCCCCAGCATCTAAAACTAATCGATTTTACGTTTTTAGTCAGTTACTTATTATTCTTTCCCCCACTGGGCTGCAACTGTGTTCAGGACTCCAGAATACGGGCGCCGCCATCTTGCCTCAGAAGCACATCATACATACATATCACAGGAGGAGGAGAGGGATGAAAAGAGCAGGGGGGCGGGTTATAGCTGTGCTTTGCACAGACACAGCAGAGCTGGGGTCAGGGAAAAGACAGAAATCCCAGAATGCAAAGAGGCATATTCAGAAGACACTTCCCGTCTGCAGGCAGCCTGAGATGGGCTGCCATCTTGGATGTCAAAAGGTTAAAAAAACACGATAGATGCAGGTAGGGTGATTTTTAATGTGGGCAATCTGTATGTACAGGGTGGCTGAAACATAAGATAGGCTCTTAGTCGGGGTGAAGGTCAGGTTTAAAGGGTTACTGAAGGCAAACAAATAAAAACAGGCACTTACCTTTACTCCTGTGCCTTCCAGTTTCAGAGAACTACGCTCCAGTACCTTGTGCGCTGCCCTGCCCCTCTCGTCGTTCAAACACCACCGTCCATTCATTGCCCACCCCTCCATTGTAATGAATTCCTTTCAAAACCACAGTTAAACATGTATAGAGAAAAATGGTGAAAATGGCCTGGCAACAGAGAGTAGCAAAATCTCCAGGTAGGCTGCCACTGAAGGGGTTAATCCAGCTGCCAAATCCTGAATCGGGCCTGCATCCTCAGTTTTTGCTTAGTGTCGCTACCACCTGCTTCTTCCCATACAGTTTTATGTACAGTTTAATGGAGCTCACTGTTAAAGTCTATTGTTTCTCTTAATTTCAGTAATCTGATGACTCTATTTGTCTGTCATCCAAGTGCTGCCCCATTTACACATGTTGTCACCTTTTCCCTTTCAACCGTTTCACTTTTAGTATGTTTAATGTTTCATTAAAAAAATTTAGATTGAAAAGGTAACTAAGATTTACAAATACTTCAAATTAATAATGAATAATTAAAATACAGTAGGCAAAAGAGGAGCTTTGCCAATTAACTACTGTTCAAATGGGAATTCCTCCCCCAAAAAGAGGGTGTTCTTCCTTATTGTTTCCTCTTCTGGGATGTAAAATAAAAATGCTTGTTAGGATTGTGCCCCCAGACCTGTTAATTAATTGTCAGCATGCTGTTTCCATGTTTCTTATATTCCTGCGTGTCTGTCTTGGTAAAGTAGGAGTGGCTTTCCTGCCCTTTAGTAAATCTCCCAGTATACATTCTGACTACAAAATCCCAGAATCCTTCCACTGTAACAAGTAAACTCATCAACAGCTTTGGCTAAACAAAGGTAAACACATTTTTGCTAGGGAAAACTATTTTCTTTAATAACACTGCAAAAATCATAATCCAAAATAAATAAATAATTAAAAACATTGGAAGCCAAAGAAATTCAATGCAGTTTTCTTGTCAGGAAATCATAAAAAGGTTTAGTTTCTCAATAAACAAATGCAGAAACCCATTCCCTATGTCTGGTGTACAGGCTGGCAGTCTTGGGGACACAAAAATGAAAAAAAGGCAAACTCAGCAACAAATTTCAAACTCCTACTGCAAGCCATAAAGGTAAATTGTTTGCCACCACGTAGCCTTAGGGTATAAATAACTATAATAAGAGCAAGCTTTTAGCAGCACTGTTTTTTTATTAGGGAGCTGATGATGTTCTCCCACTTGAGATCCTGGCTGATGATGGTGCCCAGGAAGAAGAAGAACTCCACCATGGCCATGCAGGATGATCGCCGTCATTCTGAACTGGACGCTTCCTGAAGTGTACAATCATCTCCACAGCTTTTTGTGCATTGAGCTCCAGTTTTTTATGCACCAGGTCACAATTTCCAACTTGTAATGACACTCATCACCATCTAAAATGAGCCCAACTTGGGAACCATGCTGATATTAAAGCGGACCTTCACTCTGAATAAGAGTCTATCTTATGTTTCCCACTCCCTGTACATACAGATTGTCCACATTAAAAATCATCCTACCTGCATCTACTGCATGTTATGAGCCTTTAAACATCCAAGATGGCGGCTTAAGGAAGCCGCCATCTTATCAGGCAGCCTGCAAACAGGAAGTGCCTCCTGACTGTGCTGCTCTGCATTCTGGGACTGCTGACCGTTACCTGACCCCAGCTCTGCTCTGTCTGAGCAAAGCACAGCTATAACTCGCCCCCCCTGTACCTTATCCCACTCTCCTCTCCTCAGTATATGATACTTCTGAGTCAAGATGGCGGTGCCCGTATCCTAAATTCCTGAACAGAGTTGCAGCCCAGTGGGGGAAAGAATAATAAGTTAGTGACTAAAAACGTAAAATATATTCATTTTAGATGCTGGGGAACTGTTTTTTAAGAGTTTGGGCTTTTCATTAAATCACGCTGAAGGTCCGGTTTAAAGCAATGCTTTCCTAGCTTCAGTTGCTGTTTCCTGTCAGTAAGGAAGTCAGTAATTCACTTGCTGGTGGAGTCAGGTACTTTGAGTTTGGGAGCACTAGAATGAATGAAAACTATGGAGAAACAAGTTAGGATGACATTAATGATAATAACATCATATTTCACCCCAGGTCTGGTTACATGCAGCTCAGGTTTATTATTTGGTTTATTACTCCCTGTGGAAGGCATTAGTATATATCTTACCTAGACTGTTTCTCTATGAGATTGAATTCTGATCGCTATCAGCAAGAACACAAATTTCAGTGTCCGTATTCATACATAAATCTTGTGTTCTCCTTCACTGGATAAACCACAACAACAGCAATTTCACATTTATAGCTACACAGTTGGACAGGCAAAATTAAACCTCACAAACTCTTTTTTTCCTCTTTATTTTACAACTATATTTGCATGAAAGGGACCAGTTGCTGAGGGCAAGTACCACTCTTCTAGCCAGATGCACCTGGTTATGGCCTGAATACTGAATGCTCTAGAACTGTGGTAAAAGTGTTTTAAGACGGTGGTGGGAATATTGATGTGAAGTTTCGTGCTACAGTGGGTTATATTTTCAAAGTGAATTGTATATCTTCACAGTTAAACACCAAGATTGCTCTGTATTTTTTCTTGGGCCTATTGATGGAATATTGGTTTTAGCACGTTGAGCAATCTAACTACTATAGAATAAAAAAGTATTAAACACAATTTATATTTATTGTTTATCTAAAAAAAATTGTCCCTTTATTGCAGTTGAACAAAATATACTCAAGTGACACTATAATGGTGGAATGGGCAACTGTTCTTACTGGTCAAAAGACAACAGGTCAAAAGCAATTTGTCCCTTACTAACACCCACAAGAATAATATGTAAGAGAAAGCTCCCACCCGAGCAATAATGGCGCCGTTTGTGTCAAGCCACAGTTCACATGCAGAATGTAAGTATAAAACATAATGTATTCGTGCAGTAGTGCAAGATCATCAAAACAACTTTTTATTGAGGTTTTTCCATTTACATACAATAAATATCTACATACAGGCAATGTGGCATTCCCCCCTCCCATTCCCCATGTAGGCATTGTGGCATTGACCCTTCCATTCCCCACTTGGCCAGTGTGGCAACCCCCCTCCCATCCCCATATAGGCAGTGTGGCATTCCTCCTCCCATCCCCATATAGGCAGTGTGGCATCCCCCCTCCCATTCCCCATATAGGCAGTGTGGCATCCCTCCCATTCCCCATATAGGCAGTGTGGCATCCCTCCCATTCCCCATATAGGCAGTGTGGCATTGCCACTCCCATTCCCAATATAGGCAATGTGGCAATCCCCCCTCCAATTCCCCATGTAGGCAGTGTGACATTCCCCCCTCCCATTCCCCATATATGCAGTGGGGCATCCCTCCTCCTATTCCCCATATAGTCAGTGTGGCATCCCTCCTCCTATTCCCCATATAGGCAGTGTGGCATCCATCCTCCTATTCCCCATATAGGCAGTGTGGCATTGCTCCTCCCATTCCCCATATAGGCAGTGTGGCATCCCTCCTGCTATTCCCCATATAGGCAGTGTGGCATCCATACTCCTATTCCCCATATAGGCAGTGTGGCATTGCTCCTCCCATCCCCATAGGCAGTGTGGCATTCCCCCTTCCATTACCCATATAGGCAGTGTGGCATCCCCTCATATTCCCCATATAGGCAGTGTGGCATTCCCCCCTCCTATTCCCCATATAGGCAGTGTGGCATTCTCCCCTCCCATTCCCCATATAGGCAGTGTGGCATTCCCCCTCCTATTCCCCATATACGCAGTGTGGCATTGCCCCTCCCATTCCCCATATAGGCAGTGTGGCATTCCCCGCTCCCATTCCCCATATAGGCAGTGGGGCATTCCCCCCTCCCATTCCCCATATAGGCAGTGTGGCATTGCCCCTCCCATTCCCCATATAGGCAGTGTGGCATTCCCCTCTCCAATTCCCCATATAGGCAATGGGGCATCCCCACTCCCATTCCCCATATAGGCAGTGGGGCATTCCCCCCTCCCATTCCCCATATAGGCAGTGTGGCATTCCCCCTCCCATTCCCCATATAGGCAGTGTGGCATCCATCCTCCTATTCCCCATATAGGCAATGTGGCATCCCCCCTCCCATTCCCCATATAGGCAGTGTGGCATTCTCCACTCCCATTCCCCATATACGCAGTGTGGCATTCCCCCCTCTCATTCCCCATATAGGCAGTGTGGCATTCCCCCTCCCATTCCCCATATAGGCAGTGTGGCATCCCCCCTCCCATTCCCATATAGGCAGTGTGGCATTCCCCCCTTCTATTCCCCATATAGGCAGTGTGGCATTGCCCCCTTCTATTCCCCATATAGGCAATGTGGCATCCCGATTCCCCATATAGGCAGTGTGGCATTCCCCCCTTCCATTCCCCATATAGGCAGTGTGGCATTGCCCCTCCCATTCCCAATATAGGCAGTGTGGAATCCCTCCTCCTATTCCCCATATAGGCAGTGGGGCACCCCTACTCCTATTCCCCATATAGGCAGTGTGGCATCCCTCCTCCTATTCCCCATATAGGCAGTGGGGCATCCCTCCTCCTATTCCCCATATAGGCAGTGTGGCATTCCCCCTCCCATTCCCCATATAGGCAGTGTGGTATTCCCCCCTCCAATTCCCCATATAGGCAGTGTGACATTGCCTCTCCCATTCTCCATATAGGCAGTGTGGCATTCCCCCTCCCATTCCCCATATAGGCAGTGTGGCATCCCCCCTCCCATTCCCATATAGGCAGTGTGGCATTCCCCCCTTCTATTCCCCATATAGGCAATGTGGCATCCCTATTCCCCATATAGGCAGTGTGGCATTCCCCCCTTCCATTCCCCATATAGGCAGTGTGGCATTGCCCCCTTCTATTCCCCATATAGGCAATGTGGCATCCCGATTCCCCATATAGGCAGTGTGGCATTCCCCCCTTCCATTCCCCATATAGGCAGTGTGGCATTGCCCCTCCCATTCCCAATATAGGCAGTGTGGAATCCCTCCTCCTATTCCCCATATAGGCAGTGGGGCATCCCTACTCCTATTCCCCATATAGGCAGTGTGGCATCCCTCCTCCTATTCCCCATATAGGCAGTGGGGCATCCCTCCTCCTATTCCCCATATAGGCAGTGTGGCATTCCCCCTCCCATTCCCCATATAGGCAGTGTGACATTGCCTCTCCCATTCTCCATATAGGCAGTGTGGCATTCTCCACTCCCATTCCCCATATAGGCAGTGTGGCATTCTCCACTCCCATTCCCCATATATGCAGTGTGGCATTCTCCACTCCCATTCCCCATATAGGCAGTGTGGCATTCCCCCCTTCCATTCCCCATATAGGCAGTGTGGCATCCCCATTCCCCATATAGGCAGTGTGGCATTCCCCCCTTCCATTCCCCATATAGGCAGTGTGGCATTGCCCCTCCCATTCCCAATATAGGCAGTGTGGCATCCCTCCTCCTATTCCCCATACAGGCAGTGTGGCATTCCCCCGTTCCATTCCCCATATAAGCAGTGTGGCATTCTTCACTCCCATTCCCCATATAGGCAGTGTGGCATCCCCATTCCCCATATAGGCAGTGTGGCATTCCCCCCTTCCATTCCCCATATAGGCAGTGTGGCATTCCCCCTCCTATTCCCCATATAGGCAGTGTGGCATTGCCCCTCCCATTCCCATATAGGCAGTGCGGTATTCCCCCCTCCCATTCCCCATATAGGCAGTGTGGCATTCCCCCTCCCATCCCCATAGGCAGTGTGGCATCCCCCCTTCCATTACCCATATAGGCAGTGTGGCATCCCTATTCCCCAGATAGGCAGTGTGGCATTCCCCCCTTCCATTCCCCATATAGGCAGTGTGGCATTGCCCCTCCCATTCCCAATATAGGCAGTGTGGCATCCCTCCTCCTATTCCCCATATAGGCAGTGGGGCATCCCTCCTCCTATTCCCCATATAGGCAGTGTGGCATCCCTCCTCCTATTCCCCATATAGGCAATGGGGCATCCCTCCTCCTATTCCCCATATAGGCAGTGTGGCATTCCCCCTCCCATTCCCCATATAGGCAGTGTGACATTGCCTCTCCCATTCTCCATATAGGCAGTGTGGCATTCCCCCTCCCATTCCCCATATAGGCAGTGTGGCATTCTCCACTCCCATTCCCCATATAGGCAGTGTGGCATTCCCCCCTCTCATTCCCCATATAGGCAGTGTGGCATTCCCCATATAGACAGTGTGGCATTCTTCACTCCCATTCCCCATATAGGCAGTGTGGCATTCCCCCCTTCCATTCCCCATATAGGCAGTGTGGCATCCCCATTCCCCATATAGACAGTGTGGCATTCCCCCCTTCCATTTCCCATATAGGCAGTGTGGCATTCCCCATATAGGCAGTGTGGCATTCTTCACTCCCATTCCCCATATAGCCAGTGTGGCATTCCCCCCTTCCATTCCCCATATAGGCAGTGTGGCATCCCCATTCCCCATACAGGCAGTGTGGCATTCCCTCCTTCCATTCCCCATATAGGCAGTGTGGCATTCTTCACTCCCATTCCCCATATAGGCAGTGTGGCATTCCCCCCTTCCATTCCCCATATAGGCAGTGTGGCATCCCCATTCCCCATATAGGCAGTGTGGCATTCCCCCTCCCAATCCCCATATGGGCAGTGTGGCATTCCCCCCTTCCATTCCCCATATAGGCAGTGTGGCATTCCCCCCTCCCATTCCCCATATAGGCAGTGTGGCATTCCCCCTCACATTCCCCATATAGGCAGTGTGGCATTCCCCCCTTCTATTCCCCATATAGGCAGTGTGGCATTCCCCCCTTCCATTCCCCATATAGACAGTGTGGCATCCCCATTCCCCATATAGGCAGTGCGGCATTCCCCCTCCCATTCCCCATATAGGCAGTGGGGCATTCCCCCCTCCCATTCCCCACTTGGGCAGTGTGGTATCCACCCCTCCCATTCCCCATATAGGCAGTGTGGCATTCCCCCTCACATTCCCCATATAGGCAGTGTGGCATTCCCCCCTCCCATTCCCCATATAGGCAGTGTGGCATTCCCCCCTTCCATTCCCCATATAGGCAGTGTGGCATTCCGCCCTCCCATTCCCCATATAGGCAATGTGGCATTCCCCCCTTCCATTCCCCATATAGGCAGTGTGGCATTCCCACCTTCCATTCCCCATATAGACAGTGTGGCATCCCCATTCCCCCTATAGGCAATGTGGCATTCCCCCCTTCCATTCCCCATATAGGCAGTGTGGCATTCCCGCTCCCATTCCCCATATAGGCAGTGTGGCATTCCCGCGCCCATTCCCCATATAGGCAATGTGGCATTCCCCCCTCCTATTCCCCATATAGGCAGTGTGGCATTCCCCCCTTCCATTCCCCATATAGGCAGTGTTGCATTCCCCCCTTCCATTCCCCATATAGACAGTGTGGCATCCCCATTCCCCATATAGGCAATGTGGCATTCCCCCTCCCATTCCCCATATAGGCAGTGTGACATTCCCCCCTTCCATTCCCCATATAGGCAGTGTGGCATTCCCCCCTTCCATTCCCCATATAGGCAATGTGGCATTCCCCCTCCCATTCCCCATATAGGCAGTGTGACATTCCCCCCTTCCATTCCCCATATAGGCAGTGTGGCATTCCCCCCTTCCATTCCCCATATAGGCAGTGTGGCATTCCCGCTCCCATTCCCCATATAGGCAGTGTGGCATTACCCCCTCCCATTCCCCATATAGGCAGTGTGACATTCCCCCCTTCCATTCCCCATATAGGCAGTGTGGCATTCCCCCTCCCATTCCCCATATAGGCAGTGTGGCATTCCCCCTCCCATTCCCCATATAGGCAGTGTGGCATTCCCCCTCCCATTCCCATATAGGCAGTGTGGCATTCCCCCCTCCCATTCCCCATATAGGCAGTGTGGCATTCCCCCTCCCATTCCCTATATAGGCAGTGTGGCATTCCCCCTCCCATTCCCCATATAGGCAGTGTGGCATTCCCCCCTTCCATTCCCCATATAGACAGTGTGGCATCCCCATTCCCCATATAGGCAATGTGGCATTCCCCCCTTCAATTCCCCATATAGGCAGTGTGGCATTCCCCCTCCCATTCCCCATATAGGCAGTGTGGCATTCCCCCCTCCCATTCCCCATATAGGCAGTGTGGCATTCCCCCCTTCCATTCCCCATATAGGCAGTGTGGCATCCCTATTCCTCATATAGGCAGTGTGGCATCCCCCCCTCCCATTCCCCATATAGACAGTGTGGCATTCCCCCTCCCATTCCCCATATAGGCAGTGCGGCATTCCCGCTCCCATTCCCCATATAGGCAGTGTGGCATTCCCCCTCCCATTCCCCATATAGGCAGTGTGGCATTCCCCCCTTCCATTCCCCATATAGGCAGTGTGGCATTCCCCCCTTCCATTCCCCATATAGGCAGTGTGGCATTCCCCCCTTCCATTCCCCATATAGGCAGTGTGGCATTCCCCCCTTCCATTCCCCATATAGACAGTGTGGCATCCCCATTCCCCATATAGGCAGTGTGGCATTCCCCCCTCCCATTCCCCATATAGGCAGTGTGGCATTCCCCCTCCCATTCCCTTATATAGGCAGTGTGGCATTCCCCCTCCCATTCCCCATATAGGCAGTGTGGCATTCCCCCCTCCCATTCCCTTATATAGGCAGTGTGGCATTCCCTCTCCCATTCCCCATATAGGCAGTGTGGCATTCCCCCTCCCATTCCCCATATAGGCAGTGTGGCATTTCCTCCTTCCATTCCCCATATAGGCAGTGTGACATTTCCCCCCTCCCATTCCCCATATAGGCAGTGTGGCAGTCCCCCTCCCATTCCCCATATAGGCAGTGTGGCATTCCCCATATAGGCAGTGTGGCATCCCCCCTCCCATTCCCCATATAGGCAGTGTGGAATTCCCCCCTCCCATTCCCCATATAGGCAGTGTGGCATTCCCCCTCCCATTCCCCATATAGGCAGTGTGGCATTCCCCCTCCCATTCCCCATATAGGCAGTGTGGCATTCCCCATATAGGCAGTGTGAAATTTCCCCCCTCCCATTCCCCATATAGGCAGTGTGGCATTCCCCCTCCTATTCCCCATATAGGCACTGTGGCATTCTCCCGTCCCGTTTCCATATGCAATGTGAATGTGGCAGAATCACCCCCCCGAGAGAAAAAAAATGTATACTCACATAAGCCTCGTGGAGGAGCAGCAGGCGCCGGGCCGAGAGGCAGTGACGGCAGCCAGAGCGGGGACAGCAGGCAATGTATCCTGCTCGTTGTACCTGCTCTGGCTTCCAGCGCCGCCACCCCGCTGGCTCTTGTGCCAACGCGCTGACACATCCATGGACGCTGATGCAGGCCACATCCACCTGCTGCACAGACTCAGGTGCTTGTGTCAGCACTCGCTGGACAGAGAGGCAGCGGTGGTGGCGGTGCTTGAAGCCAGAGCGGGGACAGTGGGCAGGGTACATTTATCCTGCCCATCCGCCGCTGCTCCTCCCGATGGATGTGGCGCAGGTGTTAAGTATGTGAGTATACATTTTTTTTACATTTGCTTGATAAGACGCACTGACACCCCCCCCCCACACACACACACACGAAAAAAATACTGCGTCTTATAGGGCAAAATACGGTATACATATGTTATAAAACATATATTAACATGTGACATCCATGAGATGGGATACAGAGGTTGCCTTGCAGACAATTGCTAAAAATGCCTTGGTTGTTCCACCCCCACCTCACTGACTATGGCCAGTGACAATGTAATCTTGTGGAGCAACAGCCTGTAGAGAGCATTTAAAGAAAACATGTCATAAGAAAAACCCTATGGCTTATATTTCTAATCCACTTTTAAATATTTTAGATGCACCTCATTAATTATTACTGAACTGTGTACCAGATATACTAATTTGGAGCACTGTCTATACAAGTAGCATGTGAGTTCTTGGTTTCTGATTAAGGCAGACTAAGCTGCGGCCAGTCAATTATCAGAGTCAGAAGGTAGACAGCAAAATCTCTACTATTGTCACTCATCCCACTATTATGTTGTGTTTCTAACTCTATAAATAAAAATACTGTAAAAGAGCTGTCACTTGTCTAGCAATCTGTACACTTGGTTGGGCTCAACATTCATACCTTATATCAAAACGAGATACTGGTAAGACAGTTACCAATCTGACTATAACCCCAGAGGTTTTCAAATCCTCCCTCCAGAGCGTTTGTCATAGTTTTTGACAGTTCATTAGACTTTACACTTAAATTCAACAAAGATTCTACTTGCCCTATCCAAACCACCATTGCAGCAATAGTTAAACCCCTCAACATGTGGCAATTATTGCGCCATCTCACATCTCAATATTGACTTAAAACTGTTTTCCAAGGCTATAACTACCAGAGCTTAGCTCCTGATCCCAGACCAGATTCATTTAAATCAAGTGGGCTTTGTGTCTGGTATTGTGACAATACCCACAAGCTGATAACTTTTATCATTCACATCCGTTGGGTGAATTCACATTTTCTATGAGCAACTTTGTCTCAGGTATCCAACCTAAGCTTACCCCACTTGCTGTCACCATGGCAGATGGATCACCCATGAACTCTGGTCCCATCTGTTCCAGCTTTGCCCATCTTCATTGAAGTTGAGTTTTTGAGTTAGCAACTGGGTAGAGGGAGATGAGTTTGCAGGTTAGATGAGGTTGTGGGTTAGCGCCTGGGTAGGAGGAAGGTAAGGTTGCGGTTCATTGGCTGGGTAGGAGGGAGGTGATATTGTGGGGCAGCAGCTGGGTAGGGGAGGTTGCGGGCCAACGGTTGAGAAAGGGGGAGGTTGCCAGTCAGCAGCTGAGTAGAAGGGAGGTTGTGGGTCAGCGGCTTCGTAGAAGGGAGGTGAGGTTGAGGGCTTAGCAGCTGGGTAGGAGTGAGTTGAGGAAGCGGGTCATTGGGGGGTGGGGTTGCAGGTCAACGGCTGGGCACCGCCACTGATTTTTCAGGTTTTTTCAGGTTTTGCCAGGTTGTTTCTACAGTCGCACAAACAACTATACCAACTATATAGAAACATAAAAGGCTGTAAGCAGAAGGGGACCATATGGTCCATCTAGTGTGCCCTTATGTGTGTATGTTCTCTCTGCTGGAAGTTTGTTCCAAGCATCTACTACTCCTTCTGTAAAATAATATTTTCGAATGCTGATCCTAAACTTCCTTCCAACTACTGGAGCTTTAGATTGGGCCCCTTGTTCTATAATTGTTTCTTTTTAATAACACTTTCCTCCGGAACCATATTCAATCCTGTCCCCTCTCTCTCCCCTTTTTCCTCCTGATAAGTTTTAAGTTTAAGTCCTTCACCATTATACATTTCTCCAAGTCTTTTTAGGTGGCCCTCTGACTGCTCTACCACTTTTAGACGACTCAGTTACTCCAAGGCTACTGACACTGGCGTGTTTGTGGCCTGGCTATCGTGGGCAAAATAATTCTGTTGCTGTCATGGGCAAAATCCTTTTGTGTCATTTTGGACAAAATAATTCTGCATCTGCATATGTCCTGAGCAAAGGATTTCTGTGTCTGCACCTATCCTGGGAAATATAATTCTGCTTCTGCATCTGCCTTGAGCAAAATAATTCTGCAGCAATCGTGGGCAAAATAATTCTGCATCTGCATCCGTCCTGGGAAAAGTAATTCTGTATCTGACCTAGGAAAAACAATTCTGTGCCTGTAACCAGGGGCGGACTGGCCGTAGGGCGCACTGGGACAAATCCCGGTAGGCTGCGGCCTCCCCCCTGGCAGCCAGCTTGAGAGTCGGCCCCAGAATGCATCTTGGAAGCGTGGCCGGAGAAAGGGACATGTTGTAGACTTCCGGCGGCCTGTTATTGCAGGATTCTCTGGTGGGCCACCAGACAGCAACATGGGCTGCATCAATGGCGGCACCCAGTCGGCAGCAGCGAGGCCCGAGCGGTCAATAGCGGGGCACAGATGGTGGGTAGCGGGGCTTGCCCAGTGTCCTAGTGTCCCGGGTGAGGGTCGCAGCAGAACCACGCTTGCCTGGCTGGGCTACGGCAAGATGGCCGCCGCCATGGGTGAGGACGCTGGCAGCGTCCTTTTAATTTTTTTTCCTGCATCTGTCTCCTTCTTTTTGCTTCTTTCCTACCCCTGCCTCTATTTCTTTGTTTCCTTCTTTTATTCATTCCATCTTTCTTTCATTCCTATCATCTTTCTATCTTTTCTTTCCTTCCATCTTTCTTTTTTCTTGTCCTTCCTTCCTGCTTCATTTTTTTCTTTTAATATTGTCTTTGTTCCTCACATCTTTCTTTATTTCCTCTACTTCTTTCTTTTTTTTCCTTTCTTTATTTTCTTCCTTCCATCTTTCTTTCATATCTACCTTCTTTCTTTCATTTATTTCATTATCACCTTTCTCCATCTTTCTTTCTTTCTTTTCTTTCTTCCCTCTTTCTTTTTATACTGCCTTTGTTCCTCACATATTTCTTTCCTTCCTCTACCCTTTTCTTTCTTTTTTTTTTCTTTCCTTAATTTCTTCCTTCCATCTTCCTTTTATTCCTACCATCATTTTTTCTTTTTTTTATTCCATCTTTTTTCTTCCTTGTCTTTCCTTCTTGCTTCATTATTTTCTTTCCTCCATTTCTCCTAGGTCTTTCCTTTCTTCCATCTTTTCATATCTTTTTTCATATTTTCTTTCTTTCCTCCTTGCCTCCTTACTTCTACCTATCTCACCTATGCCCAACTCTGTCCATCTCCCCCCCCCCACCTTGCAGTAGTGCAGTACAGTCACATTTGTGTAGGTTTGCATCATTACTGCGGCAGCAGCCTCCTAGGTAGTCCTGCAGTGAGCAGCATGGATGTGCAGGATGTGGCAGGACCAACAGCGGAAGGACCAGGGGAAGCGAGAGGGACCCAGGGGACAGCAGAAATAATGACCTGGAGACTTCAGCAGGGACCTGTGATAAAAGCGGGACCGGCAATGGTGAGTACTAAACCTGCGCTGCGCGTTTTCCTGCAGCAAATAGGGGCCCATTCAATGGACAACTGGTTTCATAGGATTAGAGTTTTTCTGCAGCGCATGCCCCCCATTCAAGCCAATCAGAGCCCTTTTCGAAGGCTGTAAACACGACAAAGGGCTCTGATTGGACGAGAGCCCGCGCATGCATCATTGGAACAAGGAGTGTTAAGTTTGACAGGGCAAACTGGGGGGGTTGGAACAAAACATGGAAAAGTTGAATTACCAGCCCCTCCCTGTCCTAGGAGTTATTTGGGCTTAGCAAATATGTGTGTAAAAAAAAATATATATATATATATATATATATATATATATATAGTGTGATGTAATATACTATACTGACCCGGGCACCCTGCAGAAGGGCTGGTTAGACCATAAAAGTCCCGGGCCACTTATTAACCCCAGTCCGCCCCTGCCTGTAACCATACATTATAATGGTCATGTTTGCATTTGCTTTATTTTTGTTAATACCCAGTTCTTTGAAGGTGGCCAGAATGCTGATGAGGCCTCAGTGAAAATTAGTTTGACACCCTTTGTCTACATCATCAGTCATGGAGCAGAATACACTTGAGGTAAAGCATAGACAGCACCAGATCAGGTTGGGGTACAGGTGAGTCTACTGCCTTACCATGTACAACCTGACAGGATCTCGCATACCAACAGTGGTACACATATCACTGGTTGGGATGCACTGCTTTATATCTAATATATATGTGTTCAGCTTTAAAGCAGTAGTCAAGGCAAATGGCAAAACTCCAACTAAATTCCATAAATATTAATTTTAGGAACTGACAGCCCATATACCAAGTAGCAATTTTATAGGAAAAAGCAGAGGACATTCCAGACGCTGCCTTATTATGCTTCTTCTGCACAAGGTGGGTTATTCAGACACCAAAGTGACTTTACCTACAGCGTAAACAATTTTAACTCCTGAATGGCTCATCCAAATTGTTTAAACTATTTCATCTACTAAAAAAATCATAACCAATAGCTTCCTGGAACCAATATGGCTAGCAAACATTTATTATTATAAAAAAGATCTACAGAAATATAAATTATTAATACAATAAACATTTCCGTCTGGCTAAGCCAGAAATAAGTAAACAATTTAATAACTAAAATATTAAATATCCTGCCCGGCTCAAATAAAATAGGCAAACAAATATATGGACACACTCCCACCATAGCCACAGTGAGACTGGGGATGCAAGTGTGGAGTGGAAACCCCGGAAAGGTAAGTGCAGCGCAGTTCCTCAATCGGCCTTAAAAGACTCCAGGGATGGCCTGTCAGATGATTGGTCCCCATTAAGGAGTGGTTGCTAAGTTAACTGTTTAGGATCCCAACTGATTACTATGGTTACCAACAAGTTGTCTCTATTTGCCAAAACAGGTGCTCTTGACTCTTATGGAGTCCTTATGGAGTACTTTCCTTCAGGAGTACTATCCTTTTCTACAACTGTTTAAGGTCTATATTTGAGGTCCCCCACTAATCCTAGCTGTTACATTACACTGCCGGAAAGATGCTGGGAAGAAAAGATGAGTGTTCATTTGTATTTTGAGTAGAATAGGGCTTTTTTTTTTTTTAAATTAGAAGAAGGATTGCGCAAGCTGCCAGAGACATCACCTGTGGGAGCATATGCCACCAGAATATGTTCATGATACCACCACCAGCAAGAACAGTAGGACAACAGCAGTTCAGCAGGGGTTACAAAAGTTTTTGTTTGGATCTTCTGCAGGTCCTGCTTGAACCTGGATCCCAGCTTTCTGATCATTTGATCCAATTGAATCTGATTCCTTTTCCATTCGTCTATGGCGATGCAACTCTAAACTCTACATAAACTCTAAACTCTAGATAATCCTTGTGAGGGTTTGGAATTTTTTCTGCTTTTCTCACTTGGTCATCTTTATATCCCTTGGTATTACATTAGCAAATGCCCTGGCTGGACTGGTGTCATTGGCAGGCCAAATAGAACAGAGTGCTTTTCTTAAGTGTCAACCATAGCAGAAAGCAGATACACTTGAGAATGCCCACCTTCAATGTGAGATGACCTTCACATTAACATTTAATGTAAAACATGCAATCGTACAGCAGTATAAATGAGCTGTATCATTAACTCCACTTAGACATGGTATTCATAAAAATATTCATCAATCTATTTTAATATATTTATTCCACAAAAATGTGATGAATCACATATTATGCACATTGGCTTCCATTATGGAAATACTGTTCTTTGAAAAAAAAACTTGCCAATTTCTTAGTACACACTTGTATTTCCAAGGGTATTGAAAATGCTGAAGTAAGGTATATGATGATGGCAGAAAAACTCTAGAATAATCTTGTTCAACATTTGCAAAAGAGAGCCTAGCATCTTAATCCATTGCTTTCCAGGTTGGGGCAATTATCACCCACCATATTGACTACATCTGACTGCTGAATTGTAATGACACAACCAATAGAGACTGAAGATTAACTGTCTGGTCAAGATTAGTGATGGGCTTCAGTTTGGTTTGCCGCATCCTGGATAGCGGCAAAAACAAGTTATAGGGGTCCTTTGAACCCTTAAAACACACAATTTTGACCTTTTGTGGTGTTGTTCCTTAAGTTGGTGGAATCCCGAATTGGAATGCCCCTGTGTATATATCCTGCAGGTTGCCCCATACACTCACCTTCCTGTCACTCCCATGGTGCAGACTCGGCTCCTTTCAGGTCCACTGACAGCCAAGCCATCTGGATGGCCAAGCAGACAGGTGGAGCAAAAGGGAGCCGCGGGCCCGGCCAGCCACATCCCCCACTCACCTTCTAGCCATCACGTGCCTGTGCCACCCATCCAGAAGGGTGAATGGGGATGAGGCCGTGGCACAGAGATGCGGTGAGGGCTTCGGGAGAAGGTGAGTGTATCAGGGCTTCTAGGTGAAGGGGACTTATACAGCAGGGCATCCAATTTCGTGATGCCCCAAGGAGTGGAACTCAAATGGGCCTGGAGTCTAAAAGATTAAGTTCCTCTTTAAGAGTTCACAGCCGGTAAAAAATTAAAAAATACATTAAGAACAGAATATCAACACAACTCTCAGCATCTTCTTCCTCCTGTCCCCCACCGAGTAGTGCCTTCTCTCCAGTTCTGCCGGGTTGGGGGCTCCTGGTCAGGTGAGCACTGGTCTGCTGATGCCAGGGACTGGCTATTGAAGCTGCCCTGCTGGCAGAAACAGCAGGAAGGCATTTTTGAATGCAATGTTTTGTTATTACTGACTTGTTAAACCGAGGAGGAAATAACCAATTATTGGTTAACATCATTGCAGTTTCACTCACCATTTCTAAACCTGCAAGAAATTGTTTTATTTAGTAAAAAGTCATTATTTTGTCAAAAATGATAACACAAAATGGGATCCAGTAATGTAGTTATGTAGTTATTGTTTAGTGACTGGATACAAGGGGACGGAGAGAACAATAAAGGAGGGGGGATCTTTTTTAAAGATTCTTCTTTAAAACTTTTAAGAGTTAAACCCTTAAAAATGGAAAATAAATGGCACAGGGACCCTCTATCCAGTAAAACCATCCCAGGCACCAGCTATGCAGGTCCGGTTACCAGTGAGCATAGTCCACGGGCCGACCTCCCAAGAATTTGGGGAGGCAGGTAATAGGGCCGGAGGTTAATGGCAAGTCACCCCTTTTCGCCCTTGTGTCTTGTGAACTGGGTCTCTCTGGCTCTCAGAGACTACTCGCTCCCCGCTGCACTTATACTGAAGGGAGCGGTGATGTCACAGTTTACTTCCAGTATTAATGCCCCTCCCTGCGGTGGGGATGTAGGTGCTGGGAGAATGCCACAGGACAGCGCCCGGCGCTGGAATGCGGACGGTGGTAAGCTTTTCTTTTTACTTTTTTAAGCGAGTTCATTAAAAGTTTGGTTCAGGCCAACACAAATTTCTTAGGGAAATTTGGAAAATCACCTGAACCGAACTTTGAAGAAGTTCTCTCATCTTTAGTTATGATGCTTAATTAGTAAACAATTGCGAAATTGTGTAATATTAAAAATACATATAAAAACCTAGGCTAATGAGAGGAGGGGTCATTTATACACCTGAACTGAATAAAACACCCACCAAGCTTTGGTTTATTCTTTCATGGTAGGTATAAAATCCAGGGGTGTCAGAACCTGTCACCCCCGGGTGTCCTTTTCTATCTCTAAAAAGAAGGAAAAACAGGCCTGACTGGATATTTCTCGATGCCGGGTATATAAGTGATCTCTTCTCCAGCTATCCAGCATATTTGTATGGATTTTTTATCATTGGGCCATTTTCCGATACAGTGCTCCTTTAAGCACATATGTGCCTTTATAGAATGAATATTGGCTTATACATTTTTTTGTGGACTGTGAGATTATGTTAAACTGATTTGTGCAACAACACACTGAGACAGCATTAGATCTATGTATCTATATGTAAGCCAGAAGAGTAGATCACTAGAGAGAATGAAAAAGTCTCTGGCTCCCCCTCTCTGTAACTGGCTTCAAGATAAAAGACCATATGAAGCATACAAAATACTGTAGTTTGAAATGCTTGATAGTTGTGAGCACAGAAGTGTCGAGCATTCAAATCCTGTGCTGAGTTTTAGCTTTTCTTTAGTCTTTTTCAATCAATTTCAGCTTGATGTAATTAATCATACAGACACATCAATGCAAGCAATGGATGTAACTTTGCCATGGCTCTCTATTTAACCTGTCATCTCATGCCAGCATGACATCTATAGGAATGGTGATGGGAGATTGCTGGGAGCAGTTGAAATTCAGTTCTAGCCAAGAAACAAAAAGCAAGGTTTTTTACAGAAATAATTTTTAAGTTAAAACAGCAATGATGGGAACAATTGTTCATATTAAGTCCAAACATTTAATAACAATTTACCCATTCCTTCATAACTCTGTTTAGCCAAATTTGGGGGAATAACATAAAAACAGCTCACTGGGGGGCAGGCAATCTGCCCAGAAGATGAAGCTGGGACTTTAAGTGACAGGTCATCCAGCCAATCGTGCACAACAGTGTGACTGTACTGGCCTGTCACTTAAATCGGACCAACCCCGTTTTTTTCTTTAAGGGGTGTTGGTCCCACAGTCAGCTAATCAAAACAAGCTGGGGGGGATCCAGAATGCTGGGTTTGCCTCCGCACATAACCCTCCAGGACCCCCTTAAACCTCACCTTCACTACGAGGCTCATAATGAAGGTGATGATTACAGGCATTCTGTGGGGTTAAGTCCGTGGGGGACTCCAGCATTCTGGATGCCCCGCTCCCCTGAGCTTGTTTTGATTAGCTGGCTGCGGGACCAACACCCGTTAGTGTTGGTCTGGTTTAAGTCCAACTGCCACTCAAGTCCCTGCTGTAATCAAGGGAAGATTTGGGAATTAGGTTAGTTGTTTTATTATTTTAATGCTGGTTTATAGAAAGCTTGGACTTTCTCTTCATATGTTTGGTATATGGTTGTAATGACTGAAATGAATGAAGAAAATATGGGCATATTAACACAATTTCAAGTGGGGAAAATAATATAGAAGGACAAATGCTGTCTGTTGAGAATTTAAGGGCTGTAACAAGCTGTTTCCAATAGAGGGTGGAAAAGGTTAGGTCTGCTCTTAAAGTGAACACTAAAGTTTCAAGCTAAAAACTTAAGACACATAAGATCAGATGTTTTGTATGTGGAAATACTCCAGACTGAGGTGGTAATATTTCTATACTAACAAAATGAAGTCGGCGTTCTTTAGAACTTTTTGGAACTTTCTGATGTATTGACTCACAGATTATGTCACATGGGCTCTAACTCAAAAGAATAAGCTGCACAAAGACCAGCCAAAGCACTGGTCAGTTGGCCCTTCTGAAGTGTGTTCACTTCATGAAAGAAGCTATTGCTTTGTCTTCTGGTGGGGCTGGATCAAAGGGAGGGCAAACCAGGGCTCTTGCCCAGGTGCCTTCACAACTTAACTAAAAAAAATGGGCTTGACACATAGTTTTCTGGGCTTGATTACAGGGCATTGGTTGGTAGTGTTTTCTAGTGTTTCTCCTTTAGGGGGGCATAGGTCCCCCCTCCTTCATCTCTGGCATGCCACTAGAGAAAAAACATGACTACCTCAGAGAGAAGCTTTTTGGCTTCTTGGCCTTTCCCCCAGCATCAGTGTTGCATTGTGGCTCCCCTGGCATCTCATTGTTTCCATAGGAAGCTTCATTCAATATTCTCAGCAGAATTACATGTTCCTCGGGATTCTATAAGTGGAGTCCGAGCCACAAAATAAATAGAACAAAACTCCTGGCTAAAAAAATGTCTGACCAAGAATTCATTATGGTGGTTTGGGATCCTTTTTACAGTATAGGACCACTTTATTGCCTAAAAAATAAAAAGTTGGAGGTAACGTGTACAAAAGTCAAAAATAAAAACACAATTCAGTTTAATCCTTCCCTAAACCCTGGATTATTAAATGGGCAAGATACCTTTTATATAGTTGATTTAGCAGGGTAATTTATTAAAAGGTTTAGAGGATTTAAATTTAGACCAGAGGCTCACAACCAATTCTTTTTTATATAAAAAAACACGTTTCAGTGTGTTGCATTGGCACTGCAATGACTAGTTGGGTTTGGTAATGGTCACATGATCGGCATTTTCTGCCATAGGAATGAATGAGGAAGATTTCAGTTCCTCAAATCAGAACAAAACCATGGGTGGCCAGTCCTGCATTCCAAAAGACTCCAGGGCTGACCGCTGGCCTTTCACATTGTGTGAAACCTCCCCTGTTCGCCACAAAACCCACCTTGACTCTGGCTCCCACGGCAATGGTAAACACTTAATTGGCAATTGTTGGGGAGAAGCGCTCAGTGATCTCCACAGATGAGGTCCTATATTTGCCTTTGCTAGGTGGGGGGTATCCTTGTAGTAAGCGCAGTTAGGCCACGTTCATACCTGTCCAGATGCCTTTCATTTTTGCGTTTTCATACCTCTCCTATTTGATACAGTGCATATAGCCCAAAAAGTCCGGCTTGCTGCTTTCCAACCGGACTGTATATGCAGTCTGTGTCTATTCTATGGAACTGAATTCGCAGAATACCTCTGATCTGCAACTGCAACTGCATAGTGTGAACATAGCCTTAGCCAAGTTGTCCTTGTAGCCAGCATGGCTGGTTGGTATATTCTAGTGGCACGCTTACCTATCATGTGCAGAGCAGGTCGCAGGTGCTGTTGTTTTGACCACTGTTAGATGCATGACAGCATGGTTCCCATGGTGCACAGCACTGTTTTTTTGGAGTGACTAAAATCGACCCTTACAATTTTAATATTATAAGTACTATACTATTTAGTATAGTACAAAACAACCAGGCCAACCCGGTTGCTATAACACAATGTTCAATATGTAGTGCTGACACTGTATTGTGTGCAAAAAGCCACATGGCACATTTGATCAATGCAGTGCAGATGTCCTCACTTTAATCCTCACTTTAATCTCACTGGCGTCCCTTAGATTTATAGCAACCATGTATTGATGGCTCACACCCAGATCATGGCCTCCTCTGACCTCCTCATGCAGAGCATCTCTCTCTATGCAGTTAACCTAAGTAAAGGCACTTACAGATGTCTCTACTTCAGGGCTTTCCTGACTCTTGCAGCCATCTGTATTTCAGAACCCTTGACTAAATGCCCACAGCATGTGGAACGCAGGTGCTCCACACAGGATCTCCCCATGTGGCCCATTCAATACAGTAGCAGTGACCTGGAGGCCTCTCTCTCCATGTGCTTCTTTCCAATGAGCATTCACTTCTCTCCCTTTCACAGCCATTTTCACAGCTCTTGCATTACATTTCCGTTAATTGGACACCTGAACTGGAATCACAGACTGGGTCGGATGGAGCAGGATACACGTAGATTTTTCTACTAGCTGACTTCTAGTCCATTATCCATTGTTCTACATGCCAGCACCCAGTTCTCAGTTCTTGCTATCCTCTCTCCCCCCATGTCCTGTCTCAGTATATCCTCCTCATGTGTCCATATATACTCAATGAAAATATAAATACAACACTTTAGATTTTGCTCTCACTTTTCATGAGCTGATCTCAAAGATCTAAGACGTTTTCTATGTACACAAAAGACCATTTTCTCACAATTATTGTTCACAAATTTGTCTAAATCTGTGTTAGTGAACACTTTTTCTCCTTTTCTGAGATTATCCATCCACGTATCAACATGCTGATTAAAAAGTATGATTATTATCATTATTAGCATAGGTGTGCCTTAGACTGGCCACAATAAAAGGTCATTCTAAAATGTCCAGGTTTATCATGCATCACAATGCCACATATGTTGCAAGTTTTGAAAGAGCATGCAATCGGCATTCTGACTGCAGGAATTAGGACACTAGTAGCACTTCTGGTGCCAGCTGCTCAGCAGCCCATCAGCCAGTTTTTCTGGGTTCAGGTCGAACGCCGGACTTTGGGAATCCTAACTTGCAAGATTCGGTACAAACCCAAACTCTCAAGGTTTGGTATAAACCCGAACTTTGCTGACTGCAATGTTAGGGATCATTAGAAAATAGCTACATTAGGCTATGCCATTTGAGTAAATGTTTCAAATAAACATTTTGTGTGTCCCACCACTAAGAGTTCTAGGACCAGACCTTATTATATACAAGCAAGATGTGGGGGTGGACCCATCCTCGAAACATATGAGGTTTTTGTGAATAACCTCACTCAAAATGTTACAGGTTAAAAAAGTTTACCAATATATTTACTCAATACATAGCATAAAAACATTACTCATTTAAATGCATTTAATAGTAGAACATTCCATTAGTCTACACCATATCTGTTAAAATATATGAGAGATTGCCACTGTTATTCTTGTATGGGCAGACATGTTTCACCTGTCCTGGCTTCATCAGCGCCCTTTTGTGGCTCTAATAAATATACAAATTTAGTTCTCATTACTATAAATTCTAGCATTAATATAGTCAAGTAACTGCCATGATTCGTTGAGTTAATTACACACCCCCAAAACATAGGATCAATATCCAGCATATAATTCTAGTTTTACTGTTGGTATCAAAGTGGACTTCAGCTGGACCAAAACCATGTATTCATCACCTATATTGGGAGAATCCAATTTAGGTCCTTAGTTTAACTATAGGATTGTATGTTTTGGAGGAGGCCTAATGCTTCTGTAAAAAAAATAAAATAAAGAAGAAAAGAACCAGGTCTTACCATGGGTGGTAGTTTTCTGGGTCTGCCATGGCCCCAAGAGTCTGCCTATTAGCTGGCCAAGTTGGGGTGTATCTTCTAAAGTGCCCCTATTCACTATAGGACCTTACCTACACAGCGCCGCTGCATTATATAGGCAGCATAATTCGATATATTTAGGCCCATAATTAAGCAGCTTCTGTGCATGCCCACCTCTCAACTGATACCCCTCCTGTAGCTCCCAGCACTGGGCAAAACTCTCACCATCCTGACGCACAGTGTAAATGTGCCACAGACCTCGAAGAGCATCTGTGTAACATCTGGCCAGAGGCGTATGTGATGCTGTGCGCGTCAGTCAGTCTGAGTGATACCTGTGAAAGGATCAGGCTTGTTCTGCGGGCGGATGCCATTTTATCACTCGTTTTCATCCTGGCTTCCCAGCTCTGGAAGAATTAATGTGCAGCAGGAGCTTCCTTTAATACAGAAAGGCGGGGCCTCTCTGAAAGTCCCTCATGTGACTTCATGTATCACAAGAGGGGAGAGGAAACCCTCTTCATCCCTCTTCATCTCCCTTCCCTCTTGTGACATGTAAGCCACGTGGGGGAGATTCCAGAAAGGCTCTGCATCTCTGTATAAAAGCAGTCTCTCCACCTTTCACCCACTCCCACTTAAAGAGGGGGACCTGTATGTCAGGATGGGGAAAGGTTAGTATGAGCCAATTAAGAATATTACATTTTTATTTTTACCAATAGCCGTGTTTTCCTCTCAATTATCCCTATACCAGTTCAATTACCATTACCTGCACCACCAATGGGCATGGTGGTGTAAATGAGCCCGGTGTGCACCAGGCCTTTGCTATAATGCATAAGGGTTAGTAATGAACATAGACCTCAATGTAGTTCTCATTTGTTTATTTAGGGGAATATTGTTCTTCTTCCTATGGAACAGGTAGACATGTTTCGCCTTTCGGCTTTCTCAATACCTAAATAAAGAAACAGTTATTTTGTCACTCTGTGTGTGATACATTGTTATATTAAATATAACCTCAATTGTAAGCATATGGTTATTGGAAACACAATGGCATTACCTTCTAGGGCTCTTTAAATGCACAGGTTTCAAAAACATGCAGAGATTATTTTCCTCAATGTAATACAAGCTTTGTGTGGCTTTCCTACCCCTCTGGGAGAAAATGCGGATGAAACAACTCTGATTGGGACATAGGAATGGGACCCAGCCTTAGGACCCCAGAAGTTTTTGGAAGTGTTGTAAAAGACCCAACTTTTGAACCAATCTAAAACATTTCAGAATATTTAAGAGAGGTCTCCCTTTGGGATCCTTATTAAAGGATCCTTTGTTTGGGTTTTTTGATAAAATTAAGGCAGGGATAGAATTCCCCATCAGGGAGTGACCATCTACAAAGGGTTATTGGAAACATTTGGGAAGGAGGGGGGGAGGGGGAGAGAGGAGAGCAGCAAGTTTCTTTTATTTATTTTTATTTTTTTCTCATCATGACACAATTAGGAAGTACAGATTGGGATCATATGATTCTTAATCTGAACCAAAGTAAAATAATTAAAAAGAACAATATTGAAAAACAGGAAACTATCTCTTCTATGTTCAATATGTTATATAAATTACTATCAAAAAAATCGAAATTATGGTGGGACATTCAGTACATGCGAGAATATCTTGAAAATGGCTTAGTCCCAAAGGGCCTAAGAATTAAATTATTCCCTCAAGTAGCAGGGATAACTAGTGACTTCAAAACACAGTGGGTATCGGCCCTACATAAATGTTCCCTAGAACTTATGCAATTGCTGGTAGCACATCATGAGAGACAGCTAAAAAATCTCAATGCAGAAATAAAAGATATTATAGATCAATTACAATTACAACAGCAAGATGAAGCATACAAAAAGAGGGATACTAATATAAAAGAATCAATTGAAAAAATGAACCAGGAATTGATTTATATGAAGTAACAAAAAATGTATAGAGACAAAAAGGCATACTCAAATAAGACAGCGTATGTATGGCCGGACAGTGAAATACAGAGGGGTAGAAGGGAATACCCAAGCCGGGGAGGTTATTCCTCAGAAAGTTCATCTTCTAGGGAAAGGACCTCCCGGAGAAGGTATGACTGGGCCCCCACACAAAGTAGATTTGGTGACCATCCTGTAAAAGATAGGACAAATCTGATAGGCCCTCCTGACAAATCAGACTTAAAAAAAATCAGGGGGACAAGGCAGCGATAAAGAGGAAAACAGAAACAAGGAATATGGAGGAGGGGGAGGGACAAGGGAAAGTAGGTGGGGTAGGGAGGACTTTTTAGGAGGTAGAAGAATAAATCCTGAAATGAGAGGAGGAGAAGAACTAGAGAACGCCACAGGAGAATTACCCCACCAACAACCCCCCAAGAGATTAACACTGTCTCACAAAGACATGGTACCTGGGGAATAAAACAAATAGGTTCAGAGATGAATCTTGATGATGGAGAAGGTTTAGTACCCCAAGAAGTTCCGGCCATCACAAATAGCAAGGAAACTCTGGCTAAAGAGAGTAATAAAAAGAATGAACAGCAAAATATTATTAATTTAACCAACTGTATATTGTCAAAGGAACAATGGGAACTGTTGGAATTGGGCCTAAACTTTTGCCCAACGAAAAAATTAGATGAGCTTGAAATAATTAAGGATGTGCATTTATTTGCCCGTAAATTGGTCTGCAGATATCAATTTATGGACAAGAGTGAGGAGGGCTTACAGAAAGAACCCATACAAACAACTCCCTCAGAACAACAACTAATGCAGGACATGCAGGACCTAGCAATGGAAGCAGCAGAACAGATAGTTTCAGATACTAAAACAAAAACCTTTATAAAACCTTCGACTTATTTCCCCCCCCTGAACATAAATCATCATATAGCCACATTGTGATATAGAAGCTCTCTCAAAATCACCTAAACGACAATATAATATAAGCAAGAAATTAAAGCAGGCAATTGAGGAGCTAGAAAAGAATAAGCAGTTAGTGATAAAACCAGCAGAAAAGGGGGGGGGGGATATAGTAGTTATGTCATGTGGACAATACCAACTCATGTGCAATAACATTTTGAGGAATAAAGAATGGTATGAAAGGGCCCCCACCAGACTTGCGGGGGACTCCGGGGAATACCATAGTCTTATCAAGGAGGCCTATAACCATGGGGTCATTAATCTACAAACACTGGAATATTTGGAGACCCCTAACCCTACAATCCCCACATTTTATGCCCTGCCAAAAGTGCACAAAAATCTGACATCTCCACCTGGTAGGCCTATTGTCTCCGGTTTGGGGTCCCTCACTAAAATAGCTAGTAGATATGTAGATTATTTCTTGCAACCTTTGGTAACCCAACTGCCTTCATTTGTAAAAGATACAGGCCACATTTTGAGAATCCTTGATGGTCTGTGGGTGTCCCCGGGGTCCCTCTTAGTGACTCTGGATGTCCTTTATTCGAGCATCCCCCATAACAAGGGGATAAAAGCGGTGTAATTATATTTAAACCAACTTGATATACAAGAACAGGAGCACAATGTGTTCCTGCTGCAGCTCCTTAACTTCATCCTGACCAACAACCTCTTTCTCTTCAATGGACAGCTCTACCACCAGGTGCAGGGGACGGCGATGGGGACAACATGTGCCCCATCGTTTGCTAACCGGTACCTGGGATGGTGGGAGAGGGGGTTGAGGTATCAGGCGAGGTGGCCCCATACCTGTGCCATGTGTCAGCCTGGCACAGGTATATCGATGATATTTTCATCATTTGGGAGGGGCCACAGCAGGAACTAGACTCCTTTGTTAAAACCTTAAATAAAAACAAAATCAATTTAAAATTTACAAGTAAATACAATAAACATAAGATTACATTTTTGGATTTAACAATTGAACTTGATGATGAGGAATGTATCACAACAAAACTCTTTCGTAAAGACACAGCAGCAAACACAACTCTGAGGGCAACTAGTGCACATCTACGCCACCTGTTATGGAGTATACCATACGGAGAGTTTATTAGGGCAAAAAGAAACTGCTCCACATCACAAGCCTTTGAACATGAGGCACAAACAATCACAAAAAGACTGAAAGCGAGAGGATATAGTGCCGCTGCAGAACTGCGTATAAAAAGGCCAAACAAAAAGAAAGACAGGAATTATTATACAAACCCAAAAGAAAGGATAGAGAAAGAGGCCCAGCCATGATTAGGGCCTACACAGAACAACAGGCCCAAATTAGGAATATAATGCAGAAGCATTGGTCAATCTTATTAAACGATAACCATTTATGATTGTTTCTCCCAAAAACACCCAATATAATATTTAGGAGGGCTAATAATCTGAGGGATAGTCAAGGGCCACTTTTCAAAAAGTCGCAGTGAATGCTGTAAAATCAAGGGCACATACAAGTGTGGTTCATGTACAATGTGAAAATATATAGATTTTGGTGGCATGATCAGACTCCCAGACGTCAGGGAATTCCCCCAGAGACATTATATAAATTGTCAAACCCAAAATGTTATATATTTACTCACTTGCCCATGCAAAAAAATTTTATGTGGGGAAGACGAAGTGTATGAACATCAATATAGTATAACTAGTGCTAATATAAAGACCCCAATAGGGAGACATTTCTTTTATTTCCATAATCAAGACCCTAGTGGTCTAAAAGTACAAGGTATTGATAGAATCCATGATCACCCCAGAGGAGGGGATCTGATAAAAAGAACTTTTAAAATAGAAACAAGGTGGATCTATAAATTGGGAGCAAACAAACCCCCGGGGCTAAATGAAACAATTAGTTTTGCACCATTCTTAGGATAAATGAAGATTCTGGGGGGGCCTGGTTGTCTGTGTTGGTCTGACCATGCCACCACAAAATTAGGAGTACACAAATGTATAGTGTAGCAGTAAACAAATGTATAGTGATGTGTATTGAAATGATCCCTCTTTAAGTTTGCGATGATGATCTTGATTTTGGATCCCCTTTAGACCCTTCTTTTTTTTTCCTCTCCCTCCCTTTTTGGGCCTCCTTTCCCCCCCTTATTCCTTCCTTTGCTCTATTGGATGAGCAAATAACGAAGAAAAAAATGTGCAGAAACTACCTAGGATATTGGATGTGATCTAGATAATCTTATTGAGACCTTCAGTATAATATTGTCATGAAAAAATCTTACTAATGTGCAATTAGTTGAATCTTCTAAACCCTATGGAAAAACATGCGGATGGCAAGCTTTTGGAGAACAAAACGAGAAAAAAAAAAAATTATATATATATATATATATATATATATATATATATATATATATTTATATATATATATAAAAATTTTTGCTTAACCAATAATGTTCATTTCTACTGTCAAATTGCAGCATAATAGCCCTTGAACACTTATAGGGGACCGTTCCAGGAGTAGAGCAATAGATGAAGCTAGAATAGCAACAAGTATGGAAGCAGTGGAGTACTGAAAGAGCACGCCAACTATTGTACAATTTGTAAAATAAGACAAGAAAAAATCGTGGGGAAGCTGGGGGATTAGGTTCTTACCTTGTATCATAGATGGGACTATGACAAAATGGCGATGAGGCTTCAAAAATATGGCGCTATACCTGAATTGGACTATGACAAAATGGAGATGGCCCGAGGCTCCAAAAACATAGTGCTATACTTGAATTAGACTATGACAAAATAGCGACGGCAAGGCAGCCACAAGAAAATGGCACCTGAGCTGCAGACATATATGTTTTTGCTCTGCCCCTGGCGGTTTATCAATAAACCGCTTCTTCAGAGAAGCCGCCTGTCTATCAAAGTCAAGTACACTACTACAGTTACGTCTTACTACTTACTACTACTGTAGTAGTGTACTTGACTTTGATAGACAGGCGGCTTCTCTGAAGAAGCGGTTTATTGATAAAGGCTATAGTGGGGAGGAGATAGAATTACAATATTTAAAAGTAAGATCCATGGAACGCAATGGAATTGTGAATAGGAGTAGGGAGGTTGAAAAGTCAGTTGAAATGGATAAATGCCAATATGCTTTCATTACTGGATATAACATGCAGCATCGACAAATCAAACGGGTTTTGTAAACACATTGGCATATTATTAGGGAGGATCCAGTGTTGGGAACGGTTGTTCTGGACAAACCTGTTTGTATGTTTCGGAAAGCACCAAATCTTAGGCAAAAATTGACCAGAAGTTTTGTGGATCCGCCGAAACCAGTTTCAGTAGTTTCTACTAAACTAGAAGGATTCTACAGATGTGGGATGTGTTGTGGTTGCAAATTAGCGGTCCCAACTACAAAGCCATGTAAAACTGTCAGGAACCCCCACTCTGGCAGGGAGATTAAAATTTCCCAGCTTATTACATGTAAATCGATTAATGTGATTTATTTATTATGGTGCCCCTGTAAATTATTTTATGTGGGGCGCACCACTAGACAGCTTCGTGTTAGGGTTTGAGAGCATCTTTACAACATAAAACGTGAATATGAGGCTCGCAGTGTGTCCTCTCATTTCAAGTTGGTGCATGTGTGTGACCCCAGTTTGCTCTCCTTTGTTGGCCTCGAGAGAGTTGAGCGCCATTGGCGGGGTTCAAACGTTGTAAGAGAACTGTCACAGCGAGAAGGGAAGTGGATTTTTGATTTTAACACTTTGGGTCCAAACGGTCTGAACATAGAGTTTGACTTAAATTGTTTTATTGAAAATTACTAGGAATGTTTTAACCCCTTTTTGTTCTTAGGGAGGCCTTTTCTTCCTTTATTTCTAGAGAGGCCACACCCTTTATGTATATTTAGAGTTGTGATCATTACCTGTATAGATTATGTAAATTTAATTTTTATACATCTCAAACAGGGTTTAGGATGTGGTCAATTCTGTTTTAGTTGTTTTGTTCTCTGTTCACATGTTGCTGCTAATATGTCTATATGAGGGTACAACCATTCATTATACTCACCTAATGCTGTATTATCCATGAGTAGTTGCCTTATGCAGAGGGGTTTCAACGCCAGTCTATGATGCTCTGTTTTATACTATATTTTAAAAAAAAAATTTTCTAAGCGCAACCTTAAAACTATATGGACAGCTCAGTTGTGCATGGTTTTAATGAAATTGCCTTACTGCGGCATTTTTCCTGTAGACGGAGGCTATTGTAAGTATTAGCATCGTCCCCCCCGTAGTTAGGGCGGTGGCAGGGGGAGAAATCATTCTTGGAGGTTACTTATGTGACCTGAGATATAGATACATAACCATTTACTGACATGTCCTCGGAGCCGGGGGAGATAGTATGCTGCGGTTTGTAATAGCTCTGTGGTCTGTGACAACGCTCACGTGAATGTTTAGACGTGAGAACTGCTGCGGTTTGTAATAGCGCTGGGGTCTGTGACAGCGCTTACGTGAATGTTTATACGTGAGAACTGCCTATATGTCCCTGGAGTTTTAGGAAGCGTTAGTTTGCCGCTATGGCAACCGGTGCGTCGTAATATACACAGGATGAGGGCGTGAGCCACGTGAATGAGTTGTGTACACGTGACTTACTGCTGTAGTTGGCCCCGGAGTTTAAGGAAGCGTTAGCTGGTTACTACAGCGATCTGCATACGTTAGGGATGAGCGAATCGATCCGGACGAACCCGGATTTGATCCGAATTTCATGAAAAATTCGATTCGGATCGAATCCGAATTTCCCCGCGATTCGATCGCTCGAAGCTTTCCTTTAACATCCATTCATTACATTACAGGCATTCTAAGATGGCGGACGGGACATGTCCAGACATCTACCCCGCGCCAGTGCAAGCTGGGGCAGTCACATGCAGCCTGTCAGCAGCCAGCAAGCCCGGTGACGTCACAGCGCTATTTAAGGCCGGCGGCCATCTTGCTTTTCCTCATTTCTCTATTGCATTCGTGAGAGACAGAACGCTGCTGTAGGCAGGGAGAGAGACAGTTAGACAGACAGGGACAGGCTGGAGACAGGCTGGAGACAGGCAGGAGACAGGCAGCAGACAGTCTATGATGCTCTATTTTATACTATATTTAAAAAAAAAATTTCTAAGCGCAACCTTAAAACTATATGGACAGCTCAGTTGTGCGTGGTTTTAATGAAATTGCCTTACTGCGGCATTTTTCCTGTGGACGGAGGCTATTGTAAGTATTAGCATCGTCCCCCTCCGTAGTTAGGGCGGTGGCAGGGGGAGAAATCATTATTGGAGGTTACTTATGTGACCTGAGATATAGATACATAACCATTTACTGACATGTCCTCGGAGCCGGGGGAGATAGTATGCTGCGGTTTGTAATAGCTCTGTGGTCTGTGACAACGCTCACGTGAATGTTTAGACGTGAGAACTGCTGCGGTTTGTAATAGCGCTGGGGTCTGTGACAGCGCTTACGTGAATGTTTATACGTGAGAACTGCCTATATGTCCCTGGAGTTTTAGGAAGCGTTAGTTTGCCGCTATGGCAACCGGTGCGTCGTAATATACACAGGATGAGGGCGTGAGCCACGTGAATGAGTTGTGTACACGTGACTTACTGCTGTAGTTGGCCCCGGAGTTTAAGGAAGCGTTAGCTGGTTACTACAGCGATCTGTATACGTTAGGGATGAGCGAATTGATCCGGACGAACCCGGATTCGATCCGAATTTCATGAAAAATTCGATTCGGATCGAATCCGAATTTCCCTGCGATTCGATCGCTCTAAGCTTTCCTTTAACATCCATTCATTACATTACAGGCATTCTAAGATGGCGGACGGGACATGTCCAGACATCTACCCCGCGCCAGTGCAAGCTGGGGCAGTCACATGCAGCCTGTCAGCAGCCAGCAAGCCCGGTGACGTCACAGCGCTATTTAAGGCCGGCGGCCATCTTGCTTTTCCTCATTTCTCTATTGCATTCGTGAGAGACAGAACGCTGCTGTAGGCAGGGAGAGAGACAGTTAGACAGACAGGGACAGACAGGGACAGGCTGGAGACAGGCAGGAGACAGACAGAAAGTCAGCGAAAAACAGGGAAAGTTAGGAAAAATCGGAGGCAGTCACAGGGAGATTTTTTTTTTTTTCATCCAGAGTGTTACTGGCTGGCTGACTGGCTTTCTTAGCGTTTTCAGGCTGCTTATACACTAACTGTGCATATATACTGAACTGATCTTAAGTCTGCTGTGAGGCATCCCATTCTCTGACTACACCAGCCTCTATTTAAGACCATAACCATTTGCACTTATTCTAATTGAAATTAGGCCTGATAAGGACACTTTTGCTGTGCATAGCACTACTGGTCCCAGGTGCACTCCTGTTGGGGCATCCCATTCTGTGACTACACCAGCCTCTATTTAAGACCATAACCATTTGCACTTATTCTAATTGAAATTAGGCCTGATAAAGACACTTTTGCTGTGCATAGCACTACTGGTCCCAGGTGCACTGCTGGTTTTTGTGGCATCCCATTCTGTGACTACACCAGCCTCTATTTAAGACCATAACCATTTGCACTTATTCTAATTGAAATTAGGCCTGATAAAGACACTTTTGCTGTGCATAGCACTACTGGTCCCAGGTGCACTGCTGGTTTTTGTGGCATCCCATTCTGTGACTACACCAGCCTCTATTTAAGACCATAACCATTTGCACTTATTCTAATTGAAATTAGGCCTGATAAAGACACTTTTGCTGTGCATAGCACTACTGGTCCCAGGTGCACTTCTGGTTTTTGGGGCATCCCATTCTGTGACTACACCAGCCTCTATTTAAGACCATAACCATTTGCACTTATTCTAATTTAAATTAGGCCTGATAAAGACACTTTTGCTGTGCATAGCACTACTGGTCCCAGGTGCACTGCTGGTTTTTGGGGCATCCCATTCTGTGACTACACCAGTCTCTATTTAAGACCATAACCATTTGCACTTATTCTAATTGAAATTAGGCCTGATAAAGACACTTTTGCTGTGCATAGCACTACTGGTCCCAGGTGCACTTCTGGTTTTTGGGGCATCCCATTCTGTGACTACACCAGCCTCTATTTAAGACCATAACCATTTGCACTTATTCTAATTTAAATTAGGCCTGATAAAGACACTTTTGCTGTGCATAGCACTACTGGTCCCAGGTGCACTGCTGGTTTTTGGGGCATCCCATTCTGTGACTACACCAGTCTCTATTTAAGACCATAACCATTTGCACTTATTCTAATTGAAATTAGGCCTGATAAAGACACTTTTGCTGTGCATAGCACTACTGGTCCCAGGTGCACTGCTGGTTTTTGGGGCATCCCATTCTGTGACTACACCAGCCTCTATTTAAGACCATAACCATTTGCACTTATTCTAATTGAAATTAGGCCTGATAAAGACACTTTTGCTGTGCATAGACTTACTGCTGCCTGCCAGGTGCACTGCTGGTTTTTGGGGCATCCCATTCTGTCACTACACCAGCCTCTATTTAAGACCATAACCATTTGCACTTATTCTAATTGAAATTAGGCCTGATAAAGACACTTTTGCTGTGCATAGGACTACTGCTGCCTGCCAGGTGCACTGCTGGTTTTTGTGGCATCCCATTCTGTGACTACACCAGCCTCTATTTAAGACCATAACCATTTGCACTTATTCTAATTGAAATTAGGCCTGATAAAGACACTTTTGCTGTGCATAGCACTACTGGTCCCAGGTGCACTGCTGGTTTTTGTGGCATCCCATTCTGTGACTACACCAGCCTCTATTTAAGACCATAACCATTTGCACTTATTCTAATTGAAATTAGGCCCGATAAAGACACTTTTGCTGTGCATAGCACTACTGGTCCCAGGTGCACTGCCGGTTTTTGGGGCATCCCATTCTGTGACTACACCAGCCTCTATTTAAGACCATAACCATTTGCACTTATTCTAATTGAAATTAGGCCTGATAAAGACACTTTTGCTGTGCATAGACTTACTGCTGCCTGCCAGGTGCACTCCTGTTGGGGCATCCCATTCTGTGACTACACCAGCCTCTATTTAAGACCATAACCATTTGCACTTATTCTAATTGAAATTAGGCCTGATAAAGACACTTTTGCTGTGCATAGACTTACTGCTGCCTGCCAGGTGCACTGCTGGTTTTTGGGGCATCCCATTCTGTGACTACACCAGCCTCTATTTAAGACCATAACCATTTGCACTTATTCTAATTGAAATTAGGCCTGATAAAGACACTTTTGCTGTGCATAGCACTACTGGTCCCAGGTGCACTACTGGTTTTTGGGGCATCCCATTCTGTGACTACACCAGCCTCTATTTAAGACCATAACCATTTGCACTTATTCTAATTGAAATTAGGCCTGATAAAGACACTTTTGCTGTGCATAGACTTACTGCTGCCTGCCAGGTGCACTGCTGGTTTTTGGGGCATCCCATTCTGTGACTACACCAGCCTCTATTTAAGACCATAACCATTTGCACTTATTCTAATTGAAATTAGGCCTGATAAAGACACTTTTGCTGTGCATAGCACTACTGGTCCTAGGTGCACTCCTGTTGGGGCATCCCATTCTGTAACATACCATTAGCCTCTGTATTTACTCTAAGCTGCACAGTTATTTAAAGAAATTTGGCCTGTATGAGCCTGCTTACACACTGCTGCTGTGTGCATATATACTGATCTCAAGTCTGCTTGGGGCATCCCATTCTGTAACATCCCATTAGCCTCTGTATTTACTCTAAGCTGCAAACTTATTTAAAGAAATTTGGCCTGTATGAGCCTGCTTACACACTGCTGCTGTGTGCATATATACTGATCTCAAGTCAGCTTTGGGGCATCCCATTCTGTAACATACCATTAGCCTCTGTATTTACTCTAAGCTGCACAGTTATTTAAAGAAATTTGGCCTGTATGAGCCTGCTTACACACTGCTGCTGTGTGCATATATACTGATCTCAAGTCAGCTTTGGGGCATCCCATTCTGTAACATCCCATTAGCCTCTGTATTTACTCTAAGCTGCACACTTATTTAAAGTAATTTGGCCTGTATGAGCCTGCTTACACACTGCTGCTGTGTGCATATATACTGATCTCAAGTCAGCTTTGGGGCATCCCATTCTGTAACATACCATTAGCCTCTGTATTTACTCTAAGCTGCACAGTTATTTAAAGAAATTTGGCCTGTATGAGCCTGCTTACACACTGCTGCTGTGTGCATATATACTGATCTCAAGTCAGCTTTGGGGCATCCCATTCTGTAACATACCATTAGCCTCTGTATTTACTCTAAGCTGCCCAGTTATTTAAAGAAATTTGGCCTGTATGAGCCTGCTTACACACTGCTGCTGTGTGCATATATACTGATCTCAAGTCAGCTTTGGGGCATCCCATTCTGTAACATCCCATTAGCCTCTGTATTTACTCTAAGCTGCACACTTATTTAAAGTAATTTGGCCTGTTGGAGCCTGCTTATCCACTGTTGCTGTGCATATATACTGATCTCAGGTCTGCTGTGGGGGCATCCCATTCTGTAACATAACATAACCTACCTCTCTTATTTACACTAAGCAGCTCTCTTATTTAAACTAAGCAGGCCTCTTATTTACACTAAGCAGCTCTCTTATTTAAACTAAGCAGGCCTCTTGGAGGCTGATTGTCCACTTTTGGGTGTGCATTTATATTCGGTTTCATATACAGTGGGGTATCCCAATTTGTAAGATAACCTACCCCAACCATGTAAACTAAATAGGCCTGTTGCAGCCTGAGTTTCTCTGCTTGCGTATGGCCTGCATTACAATCTGTCTCTTTCAATGACACTGCTGCCTGGGGTATCCCAATTTGTAAGATAACCTACCCCAACCATGTAAACTAAAGGTTACGTCCTTCCAGAAGGAAAACTTATGCCGAACACTATTTTTGTTAGGGGCATTGACCTTTGGATTGATCGGCATGAAATTAAGGTTTTTTTTTCAAAGTATGGCGCTGTAAAGAAGGTCAAAATTATGTCTCATACTTGGATTATTGTTACTTTTTGTTCAGCTTGAAATATACCAGGCCACACGGGCATCCCAAGGCACATGCTATTTTAACCCTATCTGTTATATTGCGTTAATCAGCATCAGCTGCTTTATTAAGCTACTTCAGTTTGCACTTGTTTTTGACTGCTTTTAATAAACCAGGCCGCATGGCACCCCAAAGCTGCACCTTGCACCCTATCTGGTATACAACATAAGCGTTGATCAGCATCAGCTTCATTAAGCTACTTCAGTTTGCACTTCCTTTTTGACTGCTTTCATTTAACCAGGCCGCAGGGCACCCCAAAGCTGCACCTTGCACCCTACCTGTTTATACTAAATAAGCATCTACAGCCTCAGCTTTATTAAGTTATTGCATTTTGAATTGGTTTTGGTCTGCTTTAAATACACCAGGCCGCAGGGCATCCCAAACCTGCATGTTGCACCCCATCTGTTATACTAAATAAGCGTTGATCAGCATCAGATTTATTAAGCTATTGCATTTTGCATTGGTTTTTGTACTGCTGCCAAAACACTAGCCCATATGGGCATCCCAAACCAGCACATGTCACCCTATCTGTTATACTAAATAAGCTTCTACAGGCCCTTTTTTTATTTATTTATTTTTATTTATATAGAGCTGTAATAGCTTATATTGTGAGGTAAATTTGCCATTTTGCAGCATAATATAGAGCAGCCCCTGTGTAAATCTGAGGGGCAATAGCTTATATAGTGAGGTAAATTTGCCATTTTGCTTCGTTATATAGAGCAGGCCCTGTGTAAATCTGAGGGGCAATAGCTTATATTGTGAGGTAAATTTGCCATTTTGCAGCATAATATAGAGCAGCCCCTGTGTAAATCTGAGGGGCAATAGTTTATATTATGAGGTAAATTCATGGTTTTGCACCATTATATGGAGCAGCCCCTGTGTAAATCTGAGGGGCAATAGCTTATATTGTGAGGTAAATTTGCCATTTTGCAGCATAATATAGAGCAGCCCCTGTGTAAATCTGAGGGGCAATAGTTTATATTATGAGGTAAATTCATGGTTTTGCACCATTATATGGAGCAGGCCCTGTGTAAATCTGAGGGGCATTAGCTTATATAGTGAGGTAAATTTGCCATTTTGCTTCATTATATAGAGCAGGCCCTGTGTAAATCTGAGGGGCAATAGCTTATATTGTGAGGTAAATTTGCCATTTTGCAGCATAATATAGAGCAGCCCCTGTGTAAATCTGAGGGGCATTAGCTTATATAGTGAGGTAAATTTGCCATTTTGCTTCATTATATAGAGCAGCCCCTGTGTAAATCTGAGGGGCAATAGTTTATATTATGAGGTAAATTCATGGTTTTGCACCATTATATGGAGCAGCCCCTGTGTAAATCTGAGGGGCAATAGCTTATATTGTGAGGTAAATTTGCCATTTTGCTTCATTATATAGAGCAGCCCAGTTGCCATCTAAATCAACTACTGTCCGGCCAGTACAGCTTTTCCAGGGCAAACTCTGCTAGTTGCGGACACAAGTCAAGTTTGGCTTCCCAGCAAATCCAGTGGATCCTGAAGGTGTGTTGGCATGGTCATGTCAAGGTATGACATGACCTGCTGTTTGAGGTCCAGCTCCAGGTCTTCCTGCTGCTCATGAGTAGACTCACTATGCGGGTGTAGAAAGCTACTCACTAGCGACTGAAGACTGAGGCTGCTGCTGATGGAGCTGCTGCTGCTGCTGCCCCTTCCACCCCCCCAGCAGCCATGGCAGTGGAAGGTGATCGCAGAGGTCCCCCCGAGTCAGACCTGCGGGAGTATGGGCCATGGCACAGATAGACATCGCCCAACTGACTACGTGGGATGTCTCTGTAGTAGGTCAGCTTTTCCTCCCTCTCAGTGGGCGTAAAAAATGCCCCCATTTTGTGCCGGAAGCGAGGGTCCAATAAGTTGGAGAGCCAGAAGTCTTCCCGCTGACAAATGGAGACAATTCTGCGCTCACTAGTACGCAAGCATGTGAGCATGCATCGTGCCATTTGTGCAAGTGACTCGGAGGGACTACCTGTCTCCATCTCCACTGTAAACTGCCACGGTGTGTCTGGGTCCTCTGTCTCGCCTTCCTCACAACCCTCTAGCTCCTGTGGCTGCTCCTGCTCCTCCTCTCCTGTCAGATGACTAGATAAAATGGTCATTTTGTGAAACCTAAACTGTGGTTTGCTGTGCCCCACCCCCTCCTCCTCCTCCACTTCAGCCCCCACAGGCTTCATGTGGCTGTGAAATGTATGTGCCATGTCTCCAGTGCCCTGACCAGCCATGCTTTCCAACATGTGTTGTAGTACATGAAGCAGTGGAATCTCATCGTTCATCTCATAGTCCTGGCAACTGACTAATAAAGTAGCTTCCTCAAAGGGTCTGAGCAAACGGTCGGTGTCACGTATGAGCTGCCAATGGTTTACATTGAATTTACACAGGGGTGTCCCCCTATCCGTTTGGATCATCCAGAAATCCGTGATGGCTTTTCTCTGTTCCTATAGTGCAGTGGTCCTCAACCCTGTCCTCAAGGCCCACAAACATGTCATGTTTTTTGGATCTCCAAATAGCCAGCTCTATTGCTCTGCAGCTGCACTAATTACTCCACCTATGCATCTTTGTGGAGATCTGCAAAACCTGGCCTGTTGGTGGGCCTTGAGGACAGGGTTGGGGACCACTGCTATAGTGGATCCTGCATATGGAGGGTGGAATTGCAACGGGTGGAAACATCGCAAATCAGACTATGTTGGGGTACACCGTTGTGACGCTGAGGCTCAATAAGGTTGTGCTTGGTGGTGTAGGAGTGCCAGAAGTGCATGCTAACTTTCTTTCCTGTTGTTCGGATGTCTTTCAGATGGGGGCAAGACTTCAGAACTAGACTGAACACGTGTGCCATGTCAGGACACATGACTCTGGCTTCCTTGTCGCAGCGCAAACAAGATGTTCTTCCAAGTGTCAGTCACCATGGGTCCAAATTTGCAGTTTTCGTGGATTAAGCAATGCTTTCATGGATTGAGTTCTCATTTTTAGTAGTTTCTCCCATGTGTGACTCTGTTGGTCAAGGAAAACCATGTGAAGAACAGCGTGAAACCACAATCACCAAGGGGGCCTAAAAGGATATATATTGTCCACCATGAGTCCATAGTTACAGCTCCAGACGTAGACAACACTGTGCACTTTGGTACACACTGACAGGCTAAAGGACTGGCCCACCTTCTGTTCAACAACCATGCCATGGGACTCTCCACCTCGGCTCGGCACAAGCCATCAGTTCTCTGAAAGGTCCACCACTGGGTAATGCAGCAGGCTGGACTTATGGTGACGCTGTCTGAGAGGAGAAATCCCTCAGACATCAAGATTAAAAATTCCAAGAATTTTTGAGGGCTAATTATTCAGAGGCAAATGATAGCTAGTTGTTTCTGATTTAATTACAAGGTGGAAACACACCCTCAAACAAAACTTCCCTTTGGCAATACTATTGCATTTGTCTATTCATAATTTTATGTATATATACTAACTAACCTACTTTTTCTCCACAGGATTGTGGATGCAACATGAAAAACTGACACATCGCTGAGTAGCTGATTTTTCCTATCAACAGTCCCCAATAATTCACTGCTGCTGCTGCCGCCACCACCCCAGACTCCAGGGACCCTCTTCCACTACCTCGGCTTACAACACCTCCTCCCACGACACTCTCCTCATCACTAATTGCCGGCTAGTGGAAGAAGAGGCGAGTGTCTCCTCCACTTCTTGGCTGGGCAGTAGCTGCTGAATTTTATGATTATCAGATCTTCATCAATGGATAGTGGAGCTGAACTCAAAGCATAACAGACAGTTGACTGGGGGTGTCAGATGCCACTTGTGATGCAGTGGACTGCTTTTGCAGCACTTGGAGACAAAGTTGCTTCATTGGCTGACACAATGACTGGTAAAGTTGTGGAACATATGGTTTAAAAGCAAAAATAACCATTTGTTTTTATATGAAAAAGACCCTGGTTTATACATACTTTTTTTTTTCCAGAGATTGCCCTGCGTGGAAATGAATGGCGCATGGATCAGCCAAGCTTTCCTCCCAACAATGCCTGATGTATTCCAGTAGATTGAGGACGGGGCCAGACCAACACTAAAGAAAGATGGATCGTGCAAAACAGATTTAAGGCGCTGCTCTCCAGTTACAGACATTCCTCCGCATCGGACCACAAGTAAGTATTGATAAAAAATCCTTTACGTTACTCTTACTTTTTATTAATATTCTTCGGATAAGACGGATCAGACATGATTCCAGATTAAAAATTCCAAGAATTTTTGAGGGCTAATTAGTCAGAGGCAATGATACCTTGTTGTTTCTGATTTAATTAAAAGGTCGAAACACACCCTCAAACAAAACTTCACTTTGGCAATACTTTTGCATTTTTTTATTCATAATTTTATGTAGATATTACTAACTAAGCTACTTTTTCTCCACATGACTCTCCACAGGGTGTGATTCATCCAATTTTTGGCCTCCTGAAGCCAACTCCAGTGTCTCTTTAAAGTAATGTTTGGGCTCCTGTTGCTGCTGCTGCTGCTGCCAACTCCTGCCAACTCCAGGGTGTGATTCATCCAATTTTTGGGCTCCTGAAGCCAACCCCAGTGTCTCTTTAAAGTAATATTTGGGCTCCTGCTGCTGCTGCTGCCAACTCCAGGGTGTGATTCATCCAATTTTTGGGCTCCTGAAGCCAACTCCAGTGTCTCTTTAAAGTAATATTTGGGCTCCTGCTGCTGCTGCTGCTGCTGCCAACTCCAGGGTGTGATTAATCCAATTTTTGGGCTCCTGAAGCCAACCCCAGGGTCTCTTTAAAGTAATGTTTGGGCTTCTGCTGCTGCTGCTGCCAACTCCAGGGTGTGATTCATCCAATTTTTGGGCTCCTGAAGCCAACTCCAGTGTCTCTTTAAAGTAATATTTGGGCTCCTGCTGCTGCTGCTGCCAACTCCAGGGTGTGAATCATCCAATTTTTGGGCTCCTGAAGCCAACTCCAGTGTCTCTTTAAAGTAATGTTTGGGCTCCTGTTGCTGCTGCTGCCAACTCCTGCCAACTCCAGGGTGTGATTCATCCAATTTTTGGGCTCCTGAAGCCAACCCCAGTGTCTCTTTAAAGTAATATTTGGGCTCCTGCTGCTGCTGCTGCCAACTCCAGGGTGTGATTCATCCAATTTTTGGGCTCCTGAAGCCAACTCCAGTGTCTCTTTAAAGTAATATTTGGGCTCCTGCTGCTTCTGCCAACTCCAGGGTGTGATTCATCCAATTTTTGGGCTCCTGAAGCCAACCCCAGGGTCTCTTTAAAGTAATGTTTGGGCTCCTGCTGCTGCTGCTGCCAACTCCAGGGTGTGATTCATCCAATTTTTGGGCTACTGAAGCCAACCCCAGTGTCTCTTTAAAGTAATATTTGGGCTCCTGCTGCTGCTGCTGCCAACTCCAGGGTGTGATTCATCCAATTTTTGGGCTCCTGAAGCCAACCCCAGGGTCTCTTTAAAGTAATGTTTGGGCTCCTGCTGCTGCTGCTGCCAACTCCAGGGTGTGAGTCATCCAATTTTTGGGCTCCTGAAGCCAACCCCAGGGTCTCTTTAAAGTAATGTTTGGGCTCCTGCTGCTGCTGCTGCTGCCAACTCCAGGGTGTGATTCATCCAATTTTTGGGCTCCTGAAGCCAACTCCAGTGTCTCTTTAAAGTAATATTTGGGCTCCTGCTGCTGCTGCTGCCAACTCCAGGGTGTGAATCATCCAATTTATGGGCTCCTGAAGCCAACTCCAGTGTCTCTTTAAAGTAATATTTGGGCTCCTGCTGCTGCTGCTGCCAACTCCAGGGTGTGATTCATCCAATTTTTGGGCTCCTGAAGCCAACCCCAGTGTCTCTTTAAAGTAATATTTCTGCTGCTGCTGCTGCTGCCAACTCCAGGGTGTGATTAATCCAATTTTTGGGCTCCTGAAGCCAACTCCAGTGTCTCTTTAAAGTAATGTTTGGGCTTCTGCTGCTGCTGCTGCTGCTGCCAACTCCAGGGTGTGATTCATCCATTTTTTGGGCTCCTGAAGCCAACTCCAGTGTCTCTTTAAAATAATATTTGGGCTCCTGCTGCTGCTGCTGCCAACTCCAGGGTGTGAATCATCCAATTTTTGGGCTCCTGAAGCCAACTCCAGTGTCTCTTTAAAGTAATGTTTGGGCTCCTGTTGCTGCTGCTGCGGCTGCCAACTCCTGCCAACTCCAGGGTGTGATTCATCCAATTTTTGGGCTCCTGAAGCCAACCCCAGTGTCTCTTTAAAGTAATATTTGGGCTCCTGCTGCTGCCAACTCCAGGGTGTGATTCATCCAATTTTTGGGCTCCTGAAGCCAACTCCAGTGTCTCTTTAAAGTAATATTTGGGCTCCTGCTGCTGCTGCCAACTCCAGGGTGGGAATCATCCAATTTTTGGGCTCCTGAAGCCAACTCCAGTGTCTCTTTAAAGTAATGTTTGGGCTCCTGCTTCTGCTGCTGCTCCTGCTGCTGCTGCTGCCAACTCCAGGGTGTTAATCATCCAATTTTTGGGCTCCTGAAGCCAACTCCAGTGTCTCTTTAAAGTAATGTTTGGGCTCCTGTTGCTGCTGCTGCCAACTCCTGCCAACTCCAGGGTGTGATTCATCCAATTTTTGGGCTCCTGAAGCCAACCCCAGGGTCTCTTTAAAGTAATATTTGGGCTCCTGCTGCTGCTGCTGCCAACTCCAGGGTGTGATTAATCCAATTTTTGGGCTCCTGAAGCCAACCCCAGGGTCTCTTTAAAGTAATGTTTGGGCTCCTGCTGCTGCTGCTGCTGCTGCCAACTCCAGGGTGTGATTCATCCAATTTTTGGGCTCCAGAAGCCAACTCCAGTGTCTCTTTAAAGTAATATTTGGGCTCCTGCTGCTGCTGCTGCCAACTCCAGGGTGTGATTAATCCAATTTTTGGGCTCCTGAAGCCAACCCCAGGGTCTCTTTAAAGTAATGTTTGGGCTCCTGCTGCTGCTGCTGCTGCTGCCAACTCCAGGGTGTGATTCATCCAATTTTTGGGCTCCTGAAGCCAACTCCAGTGTCTCTTTAAAGTAATATTTGGGCTCCTGCTGCTGCTGCTGCCAACTCCAGGGTGTGATTCGTCCAATTTTTGGGCTCCTGAAGCCAACCCCAGGGTCTCTTTAAAGTAATGTTTGGGCTCCTGCTGCTGCTGCCAACTCCAGGGTGTGAGTCATCCAATTTTTGGGCTCCTGAAGCCAACTCCAGTGTCTCTTTAACGTAATATGTGGGCTCCTGCTGCTGCTGCTGCCAACTCCAGGGTGTGATTCATCCAATTTTTGGGCTCCTGAAGCCAACCCCAGGGTCTCTTTAAAGCAATGTTTGGGCTCCTGTTGCTGCTGCTGCTGCTGCCAACTCCAGGGTGTGATTCATCCAATTTTTGGGCTCCTGAAGCCAACTCCAGTGTCTCTTTAAAGTAATATTTGGGCTCCTGCTGCTGCTGCTGCCAACTCCAGGGTGTGATTCATCCAATTTTTGGGCTCCTGAAGCCAACCCCAGGGTCTCTTTAAAGTAATGTTTGGGCTCCTGCTGCTGCTGCTGCTGCCAACTCCAGGGTGTGATTCATCCAATTTTTGGGCTACTGAAGCCAACCCCAGTGTCTCTTTAAAGTAATATTTGGGCTCCTGCTGCTGCTGCTGCCAACTCCAGGGTGTGATTCATCCAATTTTTGGGCTCCTGAAGCCAACCCCAGGGTCTCTTTAAAGTAATGTTTGGGCTCCTGCTGCTGCTGCTGCTGCCAACTCCAGGGTGTGATTCATCCAATTTTTGGGCTCCAGAAGCCAACCCCAGGGTCTCTTTAAAGTAATGTTTGGGCTCCTGCTGCTGCTGCTGCTGCTGCCAACTCCAGGGTGTGATTCATCCAATTTTTGGGCTCCTGAAACCAACTCCAGTGTCTCTTTAAAGTAATATTTGGGCTCCTGCTGCTGCTGCTGCCAACTCCAGGGTGTGATTCATCCAATTTTTGGGCTCCTGAAGCCAACCCCAGTGTCTCTTTAAAGTAATATTTCTGCTGCTGCTGCTGCTGCTGCCAACTCCAGGGTGTGATAAATCCAATTTTTGGGCTCCTGAAGCCAACTCCAGTGTCTCTTTAAAGTAATGTTTGGGTTCCTGCTGCTGCTGCCAACTCCAGGGTGTGATTCATCCAATTTTTGGGCTCCTGAAGCCAACCCCAGGGTCTCTTTAAAGTAATGTTTGGGCTCCTGCTGCTGCTGCTGCCAACTCCAGGGTGTGAATCATCCAATTTTTGGGCTCCTGAAGCCAACCCCAGTGTCTCTTTAAAGTAATGTTTGGGCTCCTGCTGCTGCTGCTTGCAACTCCTGGGTGTGATTCATCCAATTTTTGGGCTCCTGCTGCTGCCAACTCCAGTGTCTCTTTAAAGCAATGTTTGGGCTCCTGCCCCTCATAGTGATGCCACTTCAACTCTCTGCAATTGTGCCGCTCTGCGATTCTATTAGCGATGCCTCTGATCTGCATGTGATATTTGTTCAAAGTATTATTTAACTAACCCGGCACGCATCCTGTGCGTGTTACAGCAAGGCAGAATGGTTTACAGCCCTAATGAGGCTCTAGGAGGCTCAGAAATAGCCCTTTTTAATAGCGATTCGTCGCGAATAAATTCGGGTCGAAACGATTTTTGTCGGAAAATTCGGCGAATCAGTCGAATCGAATTTTTCAAAAGTTCGCTCATCTCTAGTATACGTCATAGGAGGAGGGTGGTAGCTATGCGCCCCCCCTCTACTTCCGCTATTTAAACTTTCCTTTTTACTTACCGAGTATCCTGGTTAAATTCGCATGGCGACGAAACGCGTTGGAACTCGGCTCATAGAACTGTTTTTAAACTTTTTGGAGTTATTGCAGGGTTTTTACCCCTATTGTGGATTGCATCGCTGATTACGTGGCGGTTGTTATTGGGAGCATTGGAGACTGGCGGTGAGACCTGCTACACTGTTTTCATATATTGCTCTTCTGAGCTGACAAGCTGTTTTATTATCTATTCTTGTAAGTGTGATTCCTGTTTTTATTAAAAGGTGCTTTTAAGACGTTATTGCACTAGTTCTGTCTTATATTTTCCTCCCTTTATGTGCGGTTCTGCTATTTACTGCTTCAATGATGATCTGAGAAATATTTGAACCTGCCTGTCATTTTTGGCCTGTTATGGATATTGATTTGACCAAGCCGTGGGTCTGAAATGATCTTGTCACCTTGGGAGAGTTGATGAATTATTTACCTTCTAGTGGTGGTTATGAATTGATCAAGTCGTATGTTTGATAAGGATCTGCACAAACGAATGATAAGAGCACGGAGTAAATAGACGGCACATGCACTTTGGGACGTGGTCAAAACTGTAATGTTGTGGACTTTGATATTGATACCTTAATTGTTGGACATTATTCATATCTGTCCGGAATAATATTGTCAAGCTCTGTGTTTTCTTTTTATGTTTTATATCTGTTTTTTGAACCCACAGGAAAAAAAGGTGAGAGGCCAGGTGGCCCATAAATTATCACACAGCATAATAGTGAATGAGATATTAAATGCATTACTATAACTATTTTTGGTAGGACAGACCCGGGTACCTCCTGGCCATTTTGCCCCACAAAATGTATTTTAGAAGGGTAAGCTAGAAACCATACATATAGAGATAAGATACCATTGATGAATACAATAATATTGGGGTGTAATCTTTTATAGATACTATCTCCAATCAGAGTTGTTTCATCCGCATTTTCTCCCAGAGGGGTAGGAAAGCCACACAAAGCTTGTATTACATTGAGGAAAATAATCTCTGCATGTTTTTGAAACCTGTACATTTAAAGAGCCCTGGAAGGTAATGCCATTGTGTTTCCAATAACCATATGCTTACAACTGAGGTTATATTTAATATAACAATGTATCACACACAGAGTGACTAAATAACTGTTTCTCTATTCAGGTATTGAGAAAGCCGAAAGGCGAAACATGTCTACCTATTCCATAGGAAGAGGGACAATAGTCCCTAAAATAAACAAATGAGAACTACATTGAAGTGCATCATGAACATTAAATATCTTGTGTGGGTAAGTACAATTATGTGTATGAAATTATCTGTTATCGGATTATGTGTGTTTTGGACCTAAATAAAACAAGTATTATAAAAATAATTTTAAAATAAGTTTGATGTGGTCAAATGATTGGGACATAGGAATGGGACCCAGCCTTAGGGCCCCAGAAGTTTTTGGAAGTGTTGTAAAAGACCCAACTTTTGAACCAATCTAAAACATTTCAGAATATTTAAGAGAGGTCTCCCTTTGGGATCCTTATTAAAGGATCCTTTGTTTGGGTTTTTAGTAATGAACATGATGGGGGGGGGCGTACCTGGTGCCCGGGCTAGCAAGCTCATGGGGGGGAACCTTGTTTCATTTTAATAATGTATTTAAAAAAATAAATAAGTAAATGTCGACTGTCATTTTCATTGATAATAACCTTCAATTCAATCATGTACAACTCGCTGACAGTGATCCAGTAAATTTTCATGTGAGTTGTAAAATATCTAGGGATGAGCGAATCGATCCGGACGAACCCGGATTCGATCCGAATTTCAGGAAAAATTCGATTCGGATCGAATCCGAATTTCCCCGCGATTCGATCACTCGAAGTTTTCCTTTAACATCCATTCATTTACATTACAGGCATTCTAAGATGGCGGGCGGGACATGTCTGGACATGTATCCCGCGCCAGTGCAAGCTGGGGCAGTCACATGCAGCCTATCAGCAGCCAGCAAGCCCGGTGACGTCACACAGCGGTATTTAACGGCGGCCATCTTGCTTTTCCTCATTTCTCTATTGCATTCGTGACAGACAGACAGAACGCTGTGTAGCTGAGGCAGTTAGACAGGCTGGAGACAGGCTGGAGACAGGGACAGACAGGGACAGGCTGGAGACAGGCAGGAGACAGGCAGGAGACAGACAGGAGACAGACAGAAAGCCAGGGAAAGGTAGGAAAAACGGAGCTGGCTGACAGGGAGAATTTTTTTTTTTCATCCAGCCTTTGTTAGCGTTTTCAGGCTGCTTATAGTAACTAACTGTGCATATATACTGAACTGATCTTAAGTCTGCTGTGAGGCATCCCATTCTGTGACTAAAGCAGCCTCTATTTAATAGCATAATAAACATTTGCACTTATTCTCATAGAAATCAGGCCTGATAAAGACACTTTTGCTGTGCATGCTCTCTGGTTTTTGTGGCACTGGCATCCCATTCTGTGACTAAAGCAGCCTCTATTTAATAGCATAATAAACATTTGCACTTATTCTCATAGAAATCAGGCCTGATAAAGACACTTTTGCTGTGCATGCTCTCTGGTTTTTGTGGCACTGGCATCCCATTCCGTGACTAAAGCAGCCTCTATTTAATAGCATAATAAACATTTGCACTTATTCTCATAGAAATCAGGCCTGATAAAGACACTTTTGCTGTGCATGCTCTCTGGTTTTTGTGGCACTGGCATCCCATTCCGTGACTAAAGCAGCCTCTATTTAATAGCATAATAAACATTTGCACTTATTCTCATAGAAATCAGGCCTGATAAAGACACTTTTGCTGTGCATGCTCTCTGGTTTTTGTGGCACTGGCATCCCATTCTGTGACTAAAGCAGCCTCTATTTAATAGCATAATAAACATTTGCACTTATTCTCATAGAAATCAGGCCTGATAAAGACACTTTTGCTGTGCATGCTCTCTGGTTTTTGTGGCACTGGCATCCCATTCCGTGACTAAAGCAGCCTCTATTTAATAGCATAATAAACATTTGCACTTATTCTCATAGAAATCAGGCCTGATAAAGACACTTTTGCTGTGCATGCTCTCTGGTTTTTGTGGCACTGGCATCCCATTCTGTGACTAAAGCAGCCTCTATTTAATAGCATAATAAACATTTGCACTTATTCTCATAGAAATCAGGCCTGATAAAGACACTTTTGCTGTGCATGCTCTCTGGTTTTTGTGGCACTGGCATCCCATTCTGTGACTAAAGCAGCCTCTATTTAATAGCATAATAAACATTTGCACTTATTCTCATAGAAATCAGGCCTGATAAAGACACTTTTGCTGTGCATGCTCTCTGGTTTTTGTGGCACTGGCATCCCATTCCGTGACTAAAGCAGCCTCTATTTAATAGCATAATAAACATTTGCACTTATTCTCATAGAAATCAGGCCTGATAAAGACACTTTTGCTGTGCATGCTCTCTGGTTTTTGTGGCACTGGCATCCCATTCTGTGACTAAAGCAGCCTCTATTTAATAGCATAATAAACATTTGCACTTATTCTCATAGAAATCAGGCCTGATAAAGACACTTTTGCTGTGCATGCTCTCTGGTTTTTGTGGCACTGGCATCCCATTCTGTGACTAAAGCAGCCTCTATTTAATAGCATAATAAACATTTGCACTTATTCTCATAGAAATCAGGCCTGATAAAGACACTTTTGCTGTGCATGCTCTCTGGTTTTTGTGGCACTGGCATCCCATTCCGTGACTAAAGCAGCCTCTATTTAATAGCATAATAAACATTTGCACTTATTCTCATAGAAATCAGGCCTGATAAAGACACTTTTGCTGTGCATGCTCTCTGGTTTTTGTGGCACTGGCATCCCATTCTGTGACTAAAGCAGCCTCTATTTAATAGCATAATAAACATTTGCACTTATTCTCATAGAAATCAGGCCTGATAAAGACACTTTTGCTGTGCATGCTCTCTGGTTTTTGTGGCACTGGCATCCCATTCTGTGACTAAAGCAGCCTCTATTTAATAGCATAATAAACATTTGCACTTATTCTCATAGAAATCAGGCCTGATAAAGACACTTTTGCTGTGCATGCTCTCTGGTTTTTGTGGCACTGGCATCCCATTCTGTGACTAAAGCAGCCTCTATTTAATAGCATAATAAACATTTGCACTTATTCTCATAGAAATCAGGCCTGATAAAGACACTTTTGCTGTGCATGCTCTCTGGTTTTTGTGGCACTGGCATCCCATTCCGTGACTAAAGCAGCCTCTATTTAATAGCATAATAAACATTTGCACTTATTCTCATAGAAATCAGGCCTGATAAAGACACTTTTGCTGTGCATGCTCTCTGGTTTTTGTGGCACTGGCATCCCATTCTGTGACTAAAGCAGCCTCTATTTAATAGCATAATAAACATTTGCACTTATTCTCATAGAAATCAGGCCTGATAAAGACACTTTTGCTGTGCATGCTCTCTGGTTTTTGTGGCACTGGCATCCCATTCTGTGACTAAAGCAGCCTCTATTTAATAGCATAATAAACATTTGCACTTATTCTCATAGAAATCAGGCCTGATAAAGACACTTTTGCTGTGCATGCTCTCTGGTTTTTGTGGCACTGGCATCCCATTCCGTGACTAAAGCAGCCTCTATTTAATAGCATAATAAACATTTGCACTTATTCTCATAGAAATCAGGCCTGATAAAGACACTTTTGCTGTGCATGCTCTCTGGTTTTTGTGGCACTGGCATCCCATTCTGTGACTAAAGCAGCCTCTATTTAATAGCATAATAAACATTTGCACTTATTCTCATAGAAATCAGGCCTGATAAAGACACTTTTGCTGTGCATGCTCTCTGGTTTTTGTGGCACTGGCATCCCATTCTGTGACTAAAGCAGCCTCTATTTAATAGCATAATAAACATTTGCACTTATTCTCATAGAAATCAGGCCTGATAAAGACACTTTTGCTGTGCATGCTCTCTGGTTTTTGTGGCACTGGCATCCCATTCTGTGACTAAAGCAGCCTCTATTTAATAGCATAATAAACATTTGCACTTATTCTCATAGAAATCAGGCCTGATAAAGACACTTTTGCTGTGCATGCTCTCTGGTTTTTGTGGCACTGGCATCCCATTCCGTGACTAAAGCAGCCTCTATTTAATAGCATAATAAACATTTGCACTTATTCTCATAGAAATCAGGCCTGATAAAGACACTTTTGCTGTGCATGCTCTCTGGTTTTTGTGGCACTGGCATCCCATTCCGTGACTAAAGCAGCCTCTATTTAATAGCATAATAAACATTTGCACTTATTCTCATAGAAATCAGGCCTGATAAAGACACTTTTGCTGTGCATGCTCTCTGGTTTTTGTGGCACTGGCATCCCATTCTGTGACTAAAGCAGCCTCTATTTAATAGCATAATAAACATTTGCACTTATTCTCATAGAAATCAGGCCTGATAAAGACACTTTTGCTGTGCATGCTCTCTGGTTTTTGTGGCACTGGCATCCCATTCTGTGACTAAAGCAGCCTCTATTTAATAGCATAATAACCATTTGCACTTATTCTCATAGAAATCAGGCCTGATAAAGACACTTTTGCTGTGCATGCTCTCTGGTTTTTGTGGCACTGGCATCCCATTCCGTGACTAAAGCAGCCTCTATTTAATAGCATAATAAACATTTGCACTTATTCTCATAGAAATCAGGCCTGATAAAGACACTTTTGCTGTGCATGCTCTCTGGTTTTTGTGGCACTGGCATCCCATTCCGTGACTAAAGCAGCCTCTATTTAATAGCATAATAAACATTTGCACTTATTCTCATAGAAATCAGGCCTGATAAAGACACTTTTGCTGTGCATGCTCTCTGGTTTTTGTGGCACTGGCATCCCATTCCGTGACTAAAGCAGCCTCTATTTAATAGCATAATAAACATTTGCACTTATTCTCATAGAAATCAGGCCTGATAAAGACACTTTTGCTGTGCATGCTCTCTGGTTTTTGTGGCACTGGCATCCCATTCCGTGACTAAAGCAGCCTCTATTTAATAGCATAATAAACATTTGCACTTATTCTCATAGAAATCAGGCCTGATAAAGACACTTTTGCTGTGCATGCTCTCTGGTTTTTGTGGCACTGGCATCCCATTCTGTGACTAAAGCAGCCTCTATTTAATAGCATAATAAACATTTGCACTTATTCTCATAGAAATCAGGCCTGATAAAGACACTTTTGCTGTGCATGCTCTCTGGTTTTTGTGGCACTGGCATCCCATTCCGTGACTAAAGCAGCCTCTATTTAATAGCATAATAAACATTTGCACTTATTCTCATAGAAATCAGGCCTGATAAAGACACTTTTGCTGTGCATGCTCTCTGGTTTTTGTGGCACTGGCATCCCATTCTGTGACTAAAGCAGCCTCTATTTAATAGCATAATAAACATTTGCACTTATTCTCATAGAAATCAGGCCTGATAAAGACACTTTTGCTGTGCATGCTCTCTGGTTTTTGTGGCACTGGCATCCCATTCTGTGACTAAAGCAGCCTCTATTTAATAGCATAATAAACATTTGCACTTATTCTCATAGAAATCAGGCCTGATAAAGACACTTTTGCTGTGCATGCTCTCTGGTTTTTGTGGCACTGGCATCCCATTCTGTGACTAAAGCAGCCTCTATTTAATAGCATAATAAACATTTGCACTTATTCTCATAGAAATCAGGCCTGATAAAGACACTTTTGCTGTGCATGCTCTCTGGTTTTTGTGGCACTGGCATCCCATTCTGTGACTAAAGCAGCCTCTATTTAATAGCATAATAAACATTTGCACTTATTCTCATAGAAATCAGGCCTGATAAAGACACTTTTGCTGTGCATGCTCTCTGGTTTTTGTGGCACTGGCATCCCATTCTGTGACTAAAGCAGCCTCTATTTAATAGCATAATAAACATTTGCACTTATTCTCATAGAAATCAGGCCTGATAAAGACACTTTTGCTGTGCATGCTCTCTGGTTTTTGTGGCACTGGCATCCCATTCTGTGACTAAAGCAGCCTCTATTTAATAGCATAATAAACATTTGCACTTATTCTCATAGAAATCAGGCCTGATAAAGACACTTTTGCTGTGCATGCTCTCTGGTTTTTGTGGCACTGGCATCCCATTCTGTGACTAAAGCAGCCTCTATTTAATAGCATAATAAACATTTGCACTTATTCTCATAGAAATCAGGCCTGATAAAGACACTTTTGCTGGCCAAAGCCCTACTGGACCCTGCCAGGTCGATTCCTGCCCGGGGCATCCCATTCTGTGACTACAGCAGCCTCTGTTTAAGACCATATAAGCATTTGCTCTTATCATATTTGAAATTAGCCTGATAAAGACACTTTTGCTGGCCAAAGCCCTACTGGACCCTGCCAGGTCCATTCCTGCCCAGGGCATCCCATTCTGTGACTAAAGCAGCCTCTGTTTAAGACCATATAAGCATTTGCTCTTATTATATTTATATTATAAGACACTTTTGCTGGGCATAGGCTTACTGCTGCCTGCCAGGTGCACTTCTGTTGAGGCATCCCATTCTGTAACATAGCATACCCCTCTTTATTTACACTAAGCAGCTCTCTTATTTACACTAAGCAGGCCTGTTGGAGGCTGAGTGTTACTGCTCACTTTTGGTGTGCATTATATTCTGTTTTATATAGACCCACTGCTGCCTGGGGGTTCTTAAAATATCACCTACTACCACGCCAGTTAGACTATGTCGGGCAGACAAGTGCCTGGAAGTGAAAAGAGGAGTGGCAGAGGCCAAGATTCCGCAGGCAGAGCTCGCATCAGACTGGGGGCCAGTAGCAGCAGGAGTCACGCTGAGAGACCTAATCTGCCAGTATCTGCTAGCGGTCGGGTCTCCACCAGTAACGCATCTGCCGTGGTAGATTGGCTGACGCGCTCATCAACAACATCATCACAACTTACATCTGAGACCCCCAGTCTAGGGTCGGTAGGTTCCTCTGACACAACCCTGAGTTGGCATGCCCCGAGAGCAGTCCCTGTCCTCCCATTGCCTCTGTCCTACGCCGTTCCCTCCCCCAGCGACGTATCCTATGCTTTGGGTTCAGCTCCACTCTTTAGTGAGGAGGACGATCAGATACAGGAGGACAGTCAGCAGCTACTGCCCAGCCAAGAAATGGAGGTGGCTTCTTTAGCTAGGCAGACAAATAGTGATGTGGACAGTGTCGTGGGTGCTGCGAGCGTTCCAGCTCCTGCGCCAGACACTGTTGACGAATCCACGAACATCAGTGACGTACAGCCACAACCCGGTGATGATGATGATGATGACGATGAAGCCGATCGCACTTGGGAGCCGGGTGATGAAGGGGCTTCATCGTCATCATCAGGAGAAGAGGGGCGCAGGTTGCCCCGGAGTCAGCAGCTGAGGCAGCAAGGTGGTAGCAGTCAGCATGGGGGCACAATTCCAAAGGCTGGAGCCGGCCGGGGCCGGGGCCGGGGTAGAGCACCTGCTGTGCGGCAGTCTACCTTATCGGGAGGTAGTGGAGCAGGGGTTCCTGGAGTTGGCAACACCAGCAGTGAATCAGTGAGGCCAGGGGGTGGGAAAAGTAGCTACTCGGCAGTGTGGCAGTTTTTCCTGAGGCATCCGCAGGAGGGTAACATGGCCACATGCAAGATATGTAGGCAAAAGGTGAAGCGTGGCCAGGGTCCAAATGTTGGCACCACGGCCCTGCGTCAACATATGATGCGTCACCATAAAACGACCTGGGAGAACCGAGGCTCCCAAGGGGTGGTCCAGTCTGCTTCCTCACCAAGTGAGCTCCCAATTTCTGCCAGCCAAGGCTCCAGCACCTCAGCCGAAGGCAGCTGTGCGTCACACCCATCCTCTGTCGCTCCTGCTCCTCCTCCTCCTCCTCCAAGTCATGCATCCCGCCAGCAATCCATCAGCGAAGCCATGTCCAAGAGACAGCAGTATGCGCCCACTCATCCTACGGCGCAGAAGCTGAATGTGCTCCTGTCCAAGTTGCTGGTGCTGCAGTCGCTCCCTTTTCAGGTGGTGGAATCTGCACCTTTCAGAGAACTGATGGCTTGTGCCGAGCCGAGGTGGAGAGTCCCAAGCCGTCATTTCTTTGCCAAGAAGGCAGTACCAGCGCTGCACACTTTTGTTGAACAGAAGGTGGGCCAGTCCTTGAGCCTGTCGGTGTGTAGCAAAATACATGGCAGCGCCGACATCTGGAGCTGTAACTACGGTCAGGGGCAGTACATGTCGTTTACGGCCCACTGGGTGAATGTGGTCCCTTTGCAGCAGCAACTTGGACAGGTCACGCCGCTTCGGCCTCCGCGCTCTCTGCCCATTGGGCCTGTGACACCGTGCGACTCGGCCTCCTCATCCTCCGCCATCTCCTCACCCTCCACTGTAGGCTCAAGTCTCAGTGCCCCTCCAGTCTACCATGTGTGCAGGGCACGGAGGTGTCACGCAGTGCTTCACATGGTTTGTCTTGGCGAACGGAGTCACACAGGGGAGGAACTGCTTAAATGTATTCATCAGGAAATCCAAACATGGCTTACTCCGAGAAAACTTAAAATGGGAATCATGGTTACCGACAATGGGAAGAACATTTTGTCTGCGCTGCGCCAAGGAAGCCTGACCCATGCCCCCTGCATGGCTCACGTCTTCAATCTGGTTGTCAAGAGGTTTCTGAAGTGTTCCCCCCATCTGCAGGACATCCTAACAACTTCACGGAAACTTTGCATGCACTTCAGCCACTCCTACACCGCCAAACACACCCTTCTTGAGCTACAGCGTCAGAATGGTATCCCCCAACATAGTCTGATTTGCGATGTTTCCACCCGTTGGAATTCCACCCTTCACATGTTGGACCGATTATATGAACAGAGAAAAGCCATCACGGATTTCCTGATGATCCAAGCAGATAGGGGGACTCCCCTGTGTAACTTCAATGTCAACCAGTGGCAGCTCATACGTGACACCTGCCGTTTGCTCAGGCCCTTTGAGGAAGCCACTTTATTTGTCAGTCGGCAGGATTACGGGATGAACGACGTGATTCCACTGCTTCATGTACTACAGCACATGTTGGAAACCATGGCTGGTCAGGGCACTGGAGACATGGCGTTTACATCTTACGGCCACATGAACCCCGTTGGAGCTGAACTGGAGGAGGAGGAGGAGGAAGAGGAGGAGGAGGAGTTGCCCAGCGAAACACAGTTTAGGCTTGGCGAAATGGCTGGTTTATCTAGTCAGCGGACAGGAGAGGAGGAGCAGGAGCAGCCAGAGGAGCTAGAGGTTTTTGAGGAAGGAGAGACAGAGGACCCGGGCACACCGTGGCAGTATGCAGTGGAGATGGAGACAGGTAGTCCATCCGAGTCACTTGCGCAAATGGCACGAAGCATGCTCACATGCTTGCGTAGTGACCCCAGAATTGTTTCCATCTGTCGGCGGGATGACTTCTGGCTGTCCACCTTATTGGACCCTCGCTTCCGGCACAAAATGGGGGCATTTTTTAAACCCACCGAGAGGGAGGACAAACTCAACTACTACAAAGACATTCTACGTAGGCAGTTGGCCGATGCCTATCTGCGCCATGGTCCATACTCTCGCAGGTCTGACTCGAGGGGACCTCTGCGCTCACCTTCCACTGCCATGGCCGCTGGGGGGGTTGGCAGCAGCAGCAGCAGAAGCTCCATCAGCAGCAGCAGCCTCAGTCTTCAGTCGCTAATGAGTAGCTTTCTACACCCGCATAGTGAGGCTACTCATGAGCAGCAGGAAGACCTGGAGCAGGACCTGAACCAGCAGGTCATGTCATACTTTGACATGACCATGCCAACACACCTTGAGGATCCGCTGGACTTCTGGGCAGCCAAACTTGATTTGTGGCCGCAACTAGCAGAGTTTGCCCTGGAAAAGCTGTCCTGCCCGGCAAGTAGCGTGCCATCTGAGCGGGTGTTTAGTGCGGCGGGGGCCATAGTTACGGCGAGGAGAACTCGTCTGTCAACTAAAAATGTGGAGAGACTCACCTTTGTCAAAATGAATCAGGGATGGATCAGCCAGGATTTCCACCCACCAATGCCTGATGCATGCGACTAGATTCAGCATGGTGCCACGTTTTACACTTTACAAATGGTGCAAAACATATTTATGTCTTTAGGCCATTTTTTGGGCTCCTGCTGCTGCTACTGCCAACTTCTGCCAACTCCAGGGTGTGATTCATCCAATTTTTGGGCTCCTGAAGCCAACTCCAGTGTATATTTGGGCTCCTGCTGCTACTACTGTCAACTCCTGCCAACTCCAGGGTGTGATTCATCCAATTTTTGGGCTCCTGAGGCCAACTCCAGTGTATATTTGGGCTCCTGCTGCTGCTACTGTCAACTCCTGCCAACTCCAGGGTGTGATTCATCCAATTTTTGGGCTCCTGAAGCCAACTCCAGTGTATATTTGGGCTCCTGCTGCTACTACTGCCAACTTCTGCCAACTCCAGGGTGTGATTCATCCAATTTTTGGGCTCCTGAAGCCAACTCCAGTGTATATTTGGGCTCCTGCTGCTGCTGCTGCCAACTTCTGCCAACTCCAGGGTGTGATTCATCCAATTTTTGGGCTCCTGAAGCCAACTCCAGTGTATATTTGGGCTCCTGCTGCTGCTGCTGCCAACTTCTGCCAACTCCAGGGTGTGATTCATCCAATTTTTGGGCTCCTGAAGCCAACTCCAGTGTATATTTGGGCTCCTGCTGCTACTACTGTCAACTCCTGCCAACTCCAGGGTGTGATTCATCCAATTTTTGGGCTCCTGAGGCCAACTCCAGTGTATATTTGGGCTCCTGCTGCTGCTACTGTCAACTCCTGCCAACTCCAGGGTGTGATTCATCCAATTTTTGGGCTCCTGAAGCCAACTCCAGTGTATATTTGGGCTCCTGCTGCTGCTGCTGCTGCCAACTTCTGCCAACTCCAGGGTGTGATTCATCCAATTTTTGGGCTCCTGAAGCCAACTCCAGTGTATATTTGGGCTCCTGCTGCTGCTGCTGCCAACTTCTGCCAACTCCAGGGTGTGATTCATCCAATTTTTGGGCTCCTGAAGCCAACTCCAGTGTATATTTGGGCTCCTGCTGCTGCTGCTGCCAACTTCTGCCAACTCCAGGGTGTGATTCATCCAATTTTTGGGCTCCTGAAGCCAACTCCAGTGTATATTTGGGCTCCTGCTGCTACTACTGTCAACTCCTGCCAACTCCAGGGTGTGATTCATCCAATTTTTGGGCTCCTGAGGCCAACTCCAGTGTATATTTGGGCTCCTGCTGCTGCTGCTGCCAACTTCTGCCAACTCCAGGGTGTGATTCATCCAATTTTTGGGCTCCTGAGGCCAACTCCAGTGTATATTTGGGCTCCTGCTGATGCTACTGTCAACTCCTGCCAACTCCAGGGTGTGATTCATCCAATTTTTGGGCTCCTGAAGCCAACTCCAGTGTATATTTGGGCTCCTGCTGCTGCTGCTGCTGCCAACTTCTGCCAACTCCAGGGTGTGATTCATCCAATTTTTGGGCTCCTGAAGCCAACTCCAGTGTATATTTGGGCTCCTGCTGCTGCTACTGTCAACTCCTGCCAACTCCAGGGTGTGATTCATCCAATTTTTGGGCTCCTGAGGCCAACTCCAGTGTATATTTGGGCTCCTGCTGCTGCTACTGTCAACTCCTGCCAACTCCAGGGTGTGATTCATCCAATTTTTGGGCTCCTGAAGCCAACTCCAGTGTATATTTGGGCTCCTGCTGCTGCTACTGCCAACTTCTGCCAACTCCAGGGTGTGATTCATCCAATTTTTGGGCTCCTGAAGCCAACTCCAGTGTATATTTGGGCTCCTGCTGCTACTACTGCCAACTTCTGCCAACTCCAGGGTGTGATTCATCCAATTTTTGGGCTCCTGAGGCCAACTCCAGTGTATATTTGGGCTCCTGCTGCTACTACTGCCAACTTCTGCCAACTCCAGGGTGTGATTCATCCAATTTTTGGGCTCCTGAGGCCAACTCCAGTGTATATTTGGGCTCCTGCTGCTGCTGCTGCCAACTTCTGCCAACTCCAGGGTGTGATTCATCCAATTTTTGGGCTCCTGAAGCCAACTCCAGTGTATATTTGGGCTCCTGCTGCTACTACTGTCAACTCCTGCCAACTCCAGGGTGTGATTCATCCAATTTTTGGGCTCCTGAAGCCAACTCCAGTGTATATTTGGGCTCCTGCTGCTGCTGCTGCCAACTTCTGCCAACTCCAGGGTGTGATTCATCCAATTTTTGGGCTCCTGAGGCCAACTCCAGTGTATATTTGGGCTCCTGCTGCTGCTGCTGCCAACTTCTGCCAACTCCAGGGTGTGATTCATCCAATTTTTGGGCTCCTGAGGCCAACTCCAGTGTATATTTGGGCTCCTGCTGCTACTACTGTCAACTCCTGCCAACTCCAGGGTGTGATTCATCCAATTTTTGGGCTCCTGAGGCCAACTCCAGTGTATATTTGGGCTCCTGCTGCTGCTGCTGCCAACTTCTGCCAACTCCAGGGTGTGATTCATCCAATTTTTGGGCTCCTGAGGCCAACTCCAGTGTATATTTGGGCTCCTGCTCCTGCTGCTGCCAACTTCTGCCAACTCCAGGGTGTGATTCATCCAATTTTTGGGCTCCTGAAGCCAACTCCAGTGTATATTTGGGCTCCTGCTGCTGCTGCCAACTTCTGCCAACTCCAGGGTGTGATTCATCCAATTTTTGGGCTCCTGAGGCCAACTCCAGTGTATATTTGGGCTCCTTCTGCCCCTCATAGTGATGCCACTTCAACTCTCTGCAATTGTGCCGCTCTGCGATTCTATTAGCGATGCCTCTGATCTGCATGTGATATTTCTTCAAAGTATTATTTAACAAACCCAGCACGCATCCTGTGCGTGTTACAGCAAGGCTGAATGGTTTACAACCCTATTGAGGCTGTAGGAGGCTCAGAAATAGCCGTTTTTAATAGCGATTCGTCGCGAATTTATTCGGGTCGAAACGATTTTTGTCGGAAAATTCGGCGAATCAGTCGAATCGAATTTTTCAAAAGTTCGCTCATCTCTAAAAATATCATATGGAAGTGAGAAGTATCTCACAGCTTTCTCGCACACTATGAGCACATGTGGGATTGACTCGCATGTGTGCCTGAATCATGCGAGATTTGGCTGCAAAACAAGAAATTGTGAATCTGTGCTGAATCAAGCCTAATGACATTTTTTTTAATGAGCCTGGACAGGGACTTTAAATAGGCACAGAGAATTCCCCTTCCCCAACTCCCGGCACTCCCTTGCAGCCTCATACAGCCTGGTATGCCCCCTATGCTACAGTAAATAGAACCCTGAGTCACTGTGTCAGAACCCTTGGAATGGACCTAGCAAGCATCATGTACCTTTCAGAGAACTGGACACCACATTGGCTGTTGAAAGTGAGGGAAATTCAGTATCTGTGTTTTTTTGACCAAACAGTCCCTTTAAACCCCTCCCACTGGGCATCATGATTTTGAGGAAGCCCTCAAGACGCGATCACAACCGTGCTCTCTTAAAGGGGTATAAGTTCTTTGCATTTACTTATGCTCATGCCTGCGTTATTTTATGTAACCCTGTCTGGTAACTATGGATCAGCATTTATATCTATGACTTTATCAATATGAGGGTTGCTTATGATCTGTAACATGCATGTATATTCCTTGACCTATACCAGTGTTACCAGCAGGATTTATACAACCATTATGCTGTGTATATAAGACTCATTATCTACAGGAGTTTTGTGGTGATTGCCCGAATAGCATATATGGTAATTTTTTACCTAACCGTATATATACTTTTTGTACAGCTAGCTGATACGGATTACATCTCTCTTCATTTTTGTAGTCGCCAAGGGGCACCATTCTCCTGTTGATTGTGTATAAGGACTGAAACACCCAAGGTATCCTTTTGTGCGTGTATATGCTGTGTATATTTTTATAGCTTTGTATGATATTCTTTAAATACACTTTGAATTTGCAATTTGAAAATTGTTGTGGTGTGCATCCTTGATTTGTTTTTGAAGTTGGGAGGGGGCCTAGTTTGGTGGAAGCCCCGATTGTGATTGCACCCAATATCTTTGTACTTAATAGGTGTGCCATTTCCAATTCTGTATTAATACGAGGAAGCCCTCTTTGAAATGCTAGCATATGGATATTAACATCTGTATATAGGTTGAATTACTCACCTAGTTTATTCTCCAGCACTGCTCCTGCATCCTATGTGACTGCTGGTGGTCACTAAGGTTTGCTGGCCACACATGAATTGTGTTGCACACAACACAAACATACTCATCTCGCTGGCCTGTTGCTGGCAAACAAGGTATGAATAAGGGGTATCTTTTCCCGAAACGCGTCACCTTTTGAGGGGGGCGAGATGAGACTACACCTCACACAGGACATGTATGTTTTTAATGGAAATATTAAATGTTAAGTTTTATGGTTTTGGTGAGCTGGACACCTGATACAGATTACTTGTTAAGGATTTGCAGAGATCCATCCGTGCTTCCAAGCCAGCCCAAGGGCTGGGGTTTTTTTGAGCTGTCTGGACTTTGTGACTGCACAAGAATTAAGCAGAGGGGCATCCCAAATCAGAGAGTTTAAAGGAACCTAAAGCATTTGTTAACTTTAGTTCTGCGTTAAAACTCTATTAATACTGTAGCATATTACAAGCTTTAACTAACCATGGTATAAAATCACAGGGGCAAATTCCAAGCTCAGTTAAATCAATGAACTTGGAGTTTGAAAAATAGAAAAGAACTGTGTGAGCAGGAAATAAACTACAGGTTGTTGAGCGCCATCGTAACTAATTATTAACTAATGTATGACAGTTAATGACAGGCAATAGCTGAAATGTTGTCTGTGTCATGGTGAGTAGATGTTTCTTTTCTCTTGGGTAATAAGGATTAGGATCAGAATTCCAAATAGCAGCCAACTAATGGCTTTCAACCAGCCGCTATTCCAGGGACCCATATCAGCTGCACTGACTGCTTTGGCTTTACAACCAATTAAATAATGTTTTTATGACCCTCACCCCTGCTCCTTCTATAAAGATACAAACATTTTTTTTTTAGCGTTTAGGTCGATAGAGGGTCTCCTATTGCCTGATTATCCCTTTCATGAATGCTTAAGCAGTAATCTGCAGGTCTATTACAACCTGATCTTATACAGCAGCACAAAACCATTTTTCAGCCTGAACTTGAAGGGTTAAATAGTTAGAATAACTCTTAATTGCAGTGTTGAGCAGTATTAAAGGAAAAACCTCTTTTTGTCAGGTTTTTGGTGTTCTGCCTGGGATGTAAAAAACCCGTGTGTTATGATTGTGCCCCCATACCTGTGATTTACTTATCAGTGTGCTGTTTCCAAGTATCTTATATTCCCATGTGTCTGTCTTGGTAAAGTAGGAGTGGCTTTCTTGCCCTTTTGTAAAGCTCTTAGTATCCTTTCTGACTACAACTCTCAGAATCCTTCCACTTTAACAGGTGAGCTCATTAGCAGCTTTAGCTAACTAAAGCAGAAGTTATGACCTCCCCCACTGAGAACGCTACTAGTAACCCTTTATCTACTGGAACACAAGATTGTTTTTCTCCCATCTGAAGAGGTTTAAATAGAGCAGAAAGGGTTAATACTCTTTTATCTTCCTCAGCCAATCAGATGATTAGCAAGCTAGAGTCAGAGTCTCTGATCTGCACTTTAAACACCACTTTGATGTACATTTCTGTAGGGGAAAACTTTATTTTATAACACAAAGTTGCAAACTAATAAAAAAGAAAAAATGACAGATAAGCGTAGCGCATTGATTTCATTATTTTGGCACTCAAGATTGCAAACTTTTAAAAATGCCATTGAAATTTGGAATTCACCTTTAAGGCTACCTTGCCTTTGTCTACTTCAAAAGCCCCCCCCCCCCCCTTCTGAAATCTCAGTGATTTCCTATAGTGCTGTGTAATATATATATATATATATATATATATATATATATATATAAATGTGTGTGTATGTGTGTGTGTGTGTGTGTGTGTAGAGCCCACACAAATGAGCCTCTGTTATTTGGACCATGTTAATCCTGTCAGCAGAGGAGAGAAACGGGTGCAGGCTGAGTTGCAACAAAGTAGTTTTCTTAACCATAACAAAACCTGCCAGCCTGCTTAGTGTAAAAGACTCATAAACTACATTTGCCAGAACTCGTATGGGCTACACAGCACATTAGGGAAGAGGCACCTGTACAGAGAGGAAGTGGTAAATAAGAAGAAGAGAACCTGCTGGAAGTTCTCTTGCCCTGGGGATTGGAAGGAGTGAGCTGTGTTTCAGCTGCTGATTGTTTTGGGCCGGTTTTGGTGCATAGAGAGAGGAGTTCCGTGTGTAAGAGACAGCAGCCTGTGATCTCTGCCAGTTGATGTATATGGGGAGATCGGATGCAGCCAGCGAAGTGACTGCTCTAGACCCCTCAGCAGCGCATTTCATCTCCGGAGGATCATCCGTCTCAGCAAGGTCGTCAGTAATCTTAAGAGCTGAATTGGTCATTTCAGAAAAAGAGCAGCAGCCAGGCCAGCAGTGAGAACTGTTTGATTAGAGACTGTGATTAACCCAGACAATAAGTGCTTGTTTGTGCCCACTGCATCTATAGCACCCAGGGTGCCAGCCTATAGAGTACAGTTGCTCACAGAAGTGCATGATTAAGAGAGCATTGTAACATTCCATTGCTCAGAAACTGCAAGCAGTTACTAACCAAGTGTATACCGATTGTTTTCCTGCATATAACCAGTTTCATTCATTGAGTAATTGGGGGAATTACTCAGGAGAATCTTCATCGCCACCTGTCTAGTACTGGATTCTTAAAGGGGACAGCACAGCTAATGTAATAAGATCTTAAAGTCTAAAAGTGACAATTTGGGCTGCTCTGCTGTATGTAACCTTCCAGTTAGTCAGCTTAGTTAATATAGCCAGCAAACCCATGGGTTTTCACAGTAGTGTATCCAAAGTGGGAAGCCCTGCTAAAGCAGAATTAGACCCAGTGGGGAAAAAACTGGGTTCTGGTCCGCAGGGTCTGCAGCCAGAACAGCAAACTGGGGTGGGCGCGCAGTTAGCATACCTGTGAGTTAAATACAGTACTAGCGGTAGCGCCATCTGGAGAGTGCGTCTTGTGCTCCAGTTGGGAGGGCATAGCAGCTAGTAAGACAGCACTCCCCACTGCACCCCATTACCCTCCGGCATACCAATCTCTGCCCTGCTCTCCCAGCTCCATCCTGCTCTTCCATCTTCCTCCTGCACCTCCAGCTCTGTCCTGCTCTCCCATTTTCCTCCTGTTCCCCAATCTCCGTCCTGCTCCACCATTTTACCTCCTGCACCCCCAGCTCCATCCTGCTCCCCCATTTCCCTCCTGCACCTCCAATCTTTGTTCTGCTTCCACAGCTCCTGTCCTGCTCCTCCTCCCTTTTGCAACCAAGCTCTGTCCTGCTCCTGGCCTTGGGCCCCACCAGCGATGGCAGGGCCTTTTTCTGCCATTCCTTCAATTAATTCTGTCATGCATTTCATTCTTCCTTTTCTTTGATTCTTTCTTGTATGCCGTCTGTTTGACTTACTTTCATTCAATCATTTGTTCTTTTTGTTTTTTCTTTTTCCCAATCTATTTGTTATGCCTAGTCTTTCTTTCTGTTATTTTTCTGCCATTTCTTCTATTATTTCTGTCGTTCTTTTTATTCTTTCTTTCTGTAATTTCTTCTTTATATCATGCCTTCTATTTTACTTTAAGTATTAAGTATTTTTTTTCCTTTTTTCCGTTTTCCATCTCTTTTTATGCCGTCTTTCTTTTCAATCTTATTGATTTCTTTGACAATGTCACTAAAGTGTTAGATTAGGGGTGCTATGGATATCTGTGGATATATTAGCTTTACTGGATAAATGGTCAAAACTGTGGAAACTAGAATTTTAATGTCTCTAAATGTAAAATCATGCACTTTGGTAGAAGGAATCCCTGCTCTGAGCACCGTATGGGCAGCACTGTGTTAGCCAGGACCTCGAGAGCAAGAGATTTAGGGGTACTGATTACTGATAGCTGCAAGATGAGTAGACAGTGTAGTCAGGCAGTAGGAAAAGTAAGCAGGATGTTCAGCTGCATAGCTCGAGGCATCACCTGTAGGAAGAGGGAGGTTGTGATGCCGCTTTTTTAGAGCCCTGGTCAGGCCACAGCTAGAATACTGTGTGCAGTTCTGGAGACCTTACCTGCAAAAAGATATTATTCAAATAGAACACATCCAAAGGTGGGCAACAAAAATGGTAGAAGAACTTAAAACAGGAGAGACTTACAGCCTAGAGGAACGAAGGGAGAGAGGGGACATGATTGAGACCTTTAAACGTGTGAAAGGATTGAATAAGGTTCAGGAGGGAAGTGTTTTTAGGAAGAAACCTAACGATAGAACAAGGGGGCACAACCTGAAGCTAGTCAGGGGGAAGATCAGGAGCAATGTTAGAAAATATTATTTTACAGAAAGAGTAGTAGATGCTTGGAATAAACTTCCAGCAGAGGTAGTTGAAAAATCAACAGTCACTGAATTTAAACATGCCTGGGATAAGCACACATCTATCCTAAGATAAAGAGTACATACAGTATACACATAAGGGCAGACTAGATGGACCGTATGGTCTCCTTCTGCCACCAATCTTCTATGTTTCTATTCCTTTTAGTCTTTCTGTGTATTTTTCTTATTTTTTCTTTTTTCTTTCATTTCCATCTAAACTTTCTGTAATCCCTTCTATTTTTTTCTTTCTTGAAAAACCATGAGTTTCCCAGAAGAAAACGTTTTGCTTTTTGCCCACAATGTCACCCTTAAAGTGGACCAACACCCTCCCCTGATCGGCCCGGGAATCTATAAGATTCTGTGTGAAACCCCCCAGATCCCCGAAAATCCTACCTGATCCTCGTTCCAGCGGCGCATGCGCGGGCTGCTGCCGCCTCCCGCGCGTCCCTCTAGCAGGTAATGGCCGGCGCGGGCGCGCTCCCTGTAAGAGGGAGGCGGCGGCGGCCCGCGCTCAGCTTGTCCGTCGCTGCCTCTCCTTGTCCGTCGGCGGCGATTGGACGAGCGAGTCACGTGGGAGCGGGGTCAGGTGAGTTTCGGGGCTTTCGACCCACGATCGGGGTGCCCCGCGGAAGTGGACCAATACCCAGGATAGTCAAAATCCTGGGTGTTGGTCCACTTTAAGGGGAACTGCATATAGTAGCACTGGGCAGGAGCTGCAGCAACCAGCAATGAGATTAAGTCAGGAGGGCTCTGGGGCAGCTGGGGTGGAATGGAGTAAGTTGGTGAAATCTTGGGCAATATTCACCATACATGCAGCTTTACTGCCATGTATATGGTGTCATGATACAACAAAAGGAGCCCACTGAGACATTGTCAACCAAGGGCTCTCATAAATCTGGAGCTGTCCCTGCATGGCAATCTCGGCCGTGTTGGGCACCCTGCTGCAGGGTCATGTGCAGAGATTTGTGGGGAAACTGGTTTGGCTAGTGACCTTGTGATTTGCAACATACCATAAAACGTTAGCATAACTGATACATTACTTTTCCCAGCTCTCAGTCGTCACATGCAAAACATTTGTCAACTTACCAGTAGATTCCAATGAGATAAATGCCAGGGACAATGCAGGGTCATTATTTACTAGCCTGCTGGCATTGACTCAGCATAATGATGGCAGGGTAAGTACATAGCATCGCATAACCAGTTACATTTCCAGCCACATACTGATCTTTGAATTTGTCTAAATAAAAATATTTTGATATATCCTAGAATTGCAATGGGGTTTAATACACATATATTTTAGCTCTATAATTAAAGGAAAACTCAAATTATTATTAAAATTCCATTATTTGCCAAAATGATGCCCTCAATATGCTGAGCTTATCTCTTATCTTCTTCTTTATTTGTTATAAAGGAAACCAATTTTCTAGCAACAATTTGTTTATCTAAGAAGCCATACACAAACTTGTTGTGTATGGATCAGAGACTGACTCTGGCTTCATAAAAATCTGATTGGCTGAGGCAAAGATGCTCCCCATTTCTGAGCTCACAGGTAAACCCCTCCAAAGTGGAGAAAAGTTTTCATTCATTTTTTTAAAATTCCAGCCGGGGGGCCTGGCTGCTCTCTAGTACAATAGCAGGCAGCGTGTTTATAGCAGCATACTCTGACACCTAACCATAATGCTGCAATACATAACTCTGACATGGAGGGCAGAGTTATAGACCACCAGTCGAGCCCTATGATTGGTGGTCTACTGCTAGGGTAATCAGGGGGAGTGCCAAAATTCCGAGGCTACAGGAAGGGAGAGGGCAGATAAGGTAAGTGTTATGACAGGTCAGGGCATGATGACAAGTATACCATACACACATATCACAAAAATCTTGGCTGTATGTAAAACAAAACTGTTTTGCATTCCTTTATAAGGTCTCACATATACACAAAATCACAATTTTTTCAAACCATTAAAACGGACCTTCACCCTGAATAAGAGTCTATCTTGTATGTTTCACCCACCCTGTACAAAAAAAGGAGGAACACCCTATTAAGCACCACCCTAAATAATTAATAAGGGAAATGGAAGTGTGCCAAATCTGTAACCCAAATTGCTACTACAATACACACACAAAGCTTATGTGGTTCCAGCCCTCCACAAACACAGTTACTCAGAAGGCACCACTCCAACCCAAAAGTAAATTAATCAATAATACCGACTGATCTTAATATCCATTTTAATTAGTCAATTCATCAATAATTAAAAACATACATCAAATCCATACAACACCATGACATACATTTAAAAACATATATACACAACATATCTACAAAGCGTAGCGCCAGCAGGAGCGAACCATATGACCCATACTAACCATATTTAACCAAATACCCCCCTACAAATAGAGACCTATCCCTAAGTTTAAAGTGCCAATCTCCAAAGTGACCAGTGCAAAATATGATCCTTAAACAAATATAAAACAGATTATTAAATCACCTCAATGTGTGTAGCGATCATCTCCTGCTGGGCCGATATGTAAAAACACCCACGCGTTCCGTAACTATGTGCCACTTTCTCAAGGTGCCATTTCACCCACCCTGTACATACAGTTTGTCCACATTAAAAATCACCCTACCTGCATCTACTGCATTTTCTGATGCTTTAAACACCCAAGATGGCAGCACATGGAGTCTTAGGCTGCCTGCAAACAGGAAGTGTCTTCTGACTGTGCTACTCTGCATTCTGGGATTGCTGTCCTTTCCCTGGCCCCAGCTCTGCTCTGTCTATGCAAAGCACAGCTATAACCCGCCCCCCTGCACTTTATCCCGCTCTCCTCTCCTCATGTGAGACTTCTGAGGCAAGATGGCGGAGCTGTATCCTAGAGTGCTGAACAGAATTGAAGCTCAATGGGAGAAAGAATAAAAAGGAAGTGATTAAAATTGTAAAATGTATTTATTTTAGATGCTGGGGAATAGTTTTTCAAGGGCTTGGGCTTTTCATTAAAGGATGCTGAAGGTCTGGTTTACATAGCTAGTCTTTCACAGAAAGCAATATAGTTATGTTGCCTTATTTTGTAGGTAAAAGGAGCCAGCTTAAGTATCAGACACAAGTAACAAAGCATGCTTTTTCTGCCTGGGAGCCACCATATAATATATTAATCACTGATGAGGGAGTATCTTCACTATAAACTATAAGACTATTCCGTTTTGCATAGCATATTTTACACACCTGTTTCTGCCTGGACAATCCCTTTCAACTTTTTCGGTCATTGTAACTAAGGGCCTTGGGGGCCACGTAGGATTTTTTCCTTCACATTTAACCCAGTGAGCGGACACATGCCGGGATTGGTGGTCCAAGCCGGGAATCTAGACTGCAACCCTCTGGTCACAAGTTTGATCCTCACCACTAGGCCATGACAGCCACTAAAATATTATTAGACTAACTTTAAAAGCTTGGGTACAGATACAAAAACAAACCCCATAATCAATGAGTAGAGAGCAAGTTCTCCCTCATATGTCACAGAAAATAAAGAACCCATGATTAAAATGGGCCTGAACCTTGTCTTTTCTTTTTATGTAATAGAGGGATCCTCGCTCCTCCCTCGCACCACTGATAAATGCTGCAGTAAAGAAATGATTCCAAATGGGACCTGGAAATGGCTGTACACTGCCGCACTTCATTGCAGAGTCCCATGGATAAAAGGTATTTCCTTACTGTACACTTGGCAGTGGGTCAGATAGTTGTGCTGGCCTTCCCTTGGAGCATCCCAAATCATAACCCCCCCACAGGTCGCTGCACAACTTACCTTTATGCTGGCTTCAACAGTAAGGTAAACATTCTCAGGATCTCTGGGCTAAGGCACACTCCCACTGAGGGTCCGGGAGCGCTCCTGCATCTAAAGGGAACTAGGGATGAGCTTGTTCCGGTTCCTTATTGCACCCATACAAAGGAATGCTGAAGTGCTAAGTATTGGCTGACCTGACTGTATAAATAGGGTGCTGTGTCTGGTTTGGATGAACCAGGTCCTCCGGCCTCCCAAGCCTCCAACACAGGGGGGGTCCCTGTAGAAGTGATTTATCTACAGTTACTTATGGGGCCTCCACTTGACTTACTGCCCAGGAGTATCCGCCATATATTATCTGCTCCTAATTGGGCTATAGGTCTACTTTAATTACCTGAAAAAAGCAGTTGATCTGGGAGACTTATCAAATATTCTTCGAGAGGACCACTAGATTTGTCAGCGCAATCAACTGGTTCAGCTGAAGGTTTTCTTTGGCCATTGTGTTACTGTTTAAAAAAAAAGAAAAAGATTGGCCAATGCTTAACACAGAATAAAGAACACCATGTGGTGTTTTTCGGCCATCAACCTTCCATGTTCTATGTTTGTTACAATTAGAATTGTATGTTTACATACATAATATCTCCAGACTAACAGGCTGATTCATCACTAACTCCAGGTAGCGACAGATGAGCATCTGTAGCAGGCATTTCAGAGCGCCCGCTAGTAGTCGCTGTGCTCGGCCGTGGGTCGCTAGTTCATAGCGACTCAGTGGCTGTGCAGCAATGATGAATACATTGTGAGGAGTCGCTATTTGACCAGTACAGCGCTGTATGGGAGCGCATGTTAGCGACTGGTCAGTGCGACCGACTCACAACATATTCATTAAAAAAACAGCCTCACACACCTCCGGCGCTCAAAAATGCTTCTCTGAAGGCCAGAGCGCCGGAGGCTGTGTGATTAAAGTCTGTTTCACAGCATGTATCCACCAGTACAAAGTGAAAACATATGGAATTACATTGTTATTACATTGTAACATAAACACATTAATGCCAGACCTGTAATGTCAATTCTGCAGAAATATATAAAACATGAAAAAAAAATGAAAAAAATTTTTTTTCTAGGCCAGAAGAAGTCACAACATTTTGAGATTAAAAAAAAAAAAAAAAAAAAACCCTGTTTAAAAAGAAATAAAAGAACGTCCATTGAAATGCATGGGAGAGCGACAGGCAGCGAGAGGTCATACCTGGCGATCTGCAAGGCTGAATGCTGGCGCTGTGATAATGATTAATCGGATGCTACATAGCGTTATCCCAGTCGTTCAACAGATTCTGCTTGATAAATGTGTAATTGCGTGCCGTGTCCGGCGTTAACCTGTCGCTACCTGTCATTTACAAGGCACTACCTGACGCTATCCCTTCATGAATAAGGGCCTAAGAGTGTATGCCACACATAAAAACGATATTGCGAATGGCGTTGCCCAGGTAGTAGCAACTTTAACTTAGCAGATAGGCACAAGCACTAAATGAGCCTCTGCCTTTCCACCTCACAGTTCCATTTCTTTTAAATCTACCTGAAACACAAAAGGTCAGCAGCAATGGCGAGCCATCATAAGCATAACAGCTAATTATTCACAGGGACCCAGGACATTCAGCATCCGCTCAGGAAATATAAGTTTCCACTCAGCCCTGGAAATGAAAATAAATCCCCATGCACTCTTCATTAATCCTCCCCAAATACCGTTTAATGACACCGCTTAAACTAAACATTAAACTGATTCCCAAGACACATTTTTTAGGAGAATATGTAATTTGAAACAAAGCAGAGACAGAAGCTTTCTCTTTCTTCTGTGGTACAGGAACCCCGTTAAAATACAATAAATAATAAAATACAAACTTCCAGATTACAACATTCATCATTAGTGGAATAACCTTCACATCGAGCCTAGTAAGTGTGTAATTAACAATAAGTAAAAAAAAACAATATCCAGTATGCTACTATATTCTTGGTAGTAAACTATACAGTGGCTCTTTGCAGAAATGCATCGCTTGGGGGGGGGGGTTCATTTCTTTGTATAAATCGGTTTATAGCAGCGTGCTACTTACCTGCCATTGGATACGGCTCTTTTAAAAGCAGTCACTATCCAGCAACTGTCTCTGACTGAATTCAAAGTATGCATGTTTTTTAACCCTCCTGCTAAGGTTCACCTGTTCTCTTCTGATTGTGAAGCACTATGGCTGACGCAGGCTACATTTACCATGTCTCTGTTCCAAGCCCTGTTGCTGACCAGTGCCAGGTCTGACTACACCTTTGTGCCATGCTTAGTGGGGGACCTGTGCCACATCAAACAATGTCTCTGTCAATGTCAAACCCTGTTGCCAGTTCAGATCTCATGTCTATGCCAAGCCCTGTTGTCAACCCATACCACATCTGTTCCAAGCCCTGTTGCCAATCTGTGCCACATCTGACCACATCTATTGCCAAGCCCTGTTGCTCACCCATGCCTCATCTGACCAATGCCAAATTGGGACATGTACTTATTGTTACTTCTCACCATGTCCCATGCTATGTCCTGCTGCAAGCTCTTGCCCCACTCCTTAGGGTCCCTAGGTATTTGTTTTCTTGGCTGCTTCAACCAAATTGGGTGCCTTATAGACATTATTGATTTTGGGAACTGTTGCAAACACTAGTAAGATAAGGGGTTTCAAAGAAAACACCCTTCTTTACATTAACTTATCTTCATTAACTACATTAACTCAACTTGACTTTTTGGGGTAAGGCATCACAATGTAAACATGTTCAAGCCACAGATAGGTCTTTTGGGGATGAGAAGTGTCAAGTTCAGCAATGAAAGTAGGTATATAAGGTAGGCTTTCTATTTTGAGTCAACTAAATAGCTCTATCCAGAAAAGAAAGAGAAGATTTTTGAGAGAGAAGTAAGCCTATTGCTACAGTAATACAATTTCAAGGTAAAAAAAACACCTAAATAATAGAAAATATTTTTCTATAGAATTTCCTAATAAAAGTTCCTTTAAATCCCATACGCTGGGTACGTTCAGGCTGTGTCCATCAAGCCCAAATTTCAAAAACTGTATCTATCAGAGCTCAGTCTTGAATCCTTCCCCCGAAATGAATAAACACCGATTGTGCTCAACTCAAATACTTGTGAGTCCGTCACCATATAAAATGAATGCATACCGGATTGTTTCTTTTCAAATTAGCAAACAAGCCACATATGGCATGATTTTCCCAATTTCTTTTTATATCCTTTCATTAACTCACAAACATAGCAACATCTAGTGTCCTAACTTTAAACTGCATAACATCTAGCAAAAGTCACTCTAGCAATAGACTGGACCAAGCTTGTTGTATCTGCAACATATTTTTGGGGTGATTCCATTTTTCTATTTTCTAGCATAGTGTGTAAAGTTTTGTCTCAGAGTCCTGTTCAGTTATAGCAGCTTGCTAAGAGTCAATCTGTGCCCCGGCCCTGGGATATTTAGACTTGGAGAGATATTTGACATCATTTTTAATGAAGGCAATCTCCGATTTGTGTTTCCTTCAGTCTACCAACACAGGTCTCCAAGGAAGCTTTTATGGATATCTCTTTTACTGCACTCAGGAGGCAAACAAAGGAATTCACTGTACTTGTTAAATGTGTCAGTAATCTGTTTAAGTAATTGGTATCAAGTGTTTTTTCTCCATTTTACAAGACACAATGTATTTTACTTCACTCAAAGGGCAAACAAAATAATTCACCGTACTTTGTACTGTGAGGGACCAGTGTCAAGACATACATGTATTTTCCTGAACTTTTTGTGAAATGTCAAATGTTAGTATTTTTATTTAACAAGAAGTTCAGTGTTTTCACAAACCACACATGTTTTACTTGAATTCCAGGAGGTAAAATAGACACCCCATCTTGGTTAAGGGATGATTGTTTCATTTAAGTATTTATCTTACAAACTGTTCAGTGTTTCTGCAAACCAACCAATGTATTTTTCTGCAATCAATGGGCAAAAATGCAAATCACTATATTTAGTGTCTCATTTTAGCTCTTGCTCTACCCTGGCCTTGTCACCATTTTTACATGCCACATACTGCTCCCACCACTTGAAGAAATGAGCAAATACCATTTTCACTTAATTGCTGATTATTTCTATTTCTGTACATCTATTTCTGACATTTCTACACAAAATGGTTCTGATATCAATAAAACAAATTTAGTTTCCCTTTTTTCGTAGATTAGAAAGAAAAAAATACAATGTTAAATAGACATGTTCTTAAAATTGAACATCTCTGGCATGATGTCAGACTTTATTGCCATTGACAATTTATTGTGACATTGCTGTAGACCACATAGGATCCAATCTATAGGTAATAAAAAGCTTGGCAGCTCAGAGAAAAGATAGGATAGCATTCCTAACGTATACATTTGTTCATGTTTATTTTTTGCGGTGAGCTGGGTCTCCTGTAAAACAGTAAAATCAGTCCCACACCCATTTTATGCATAACAGGTATGGGGTCACATTGTGGCGGGCTGGGGGGATATTGACCACAAGCATCCAACAAAATGCAGCCCCAGAATTGGCCACTGGCAGTCATGTGGGTCAGTGTAATTTGCAGGGCCGCATTTTGCCAGCTGGTTAAGGTTCATTTTAGGCTTGCAGGGGTCTATGCGCGGGGGGTACAGCAATCTAGATGCCTCCCCAAGACTGTCAGTGTAGGACGGCCATAAATGGTTTCTCCTATTCCCTTTCATTTACATAATCTGACTATCACGTTAACCCTTCTAATGCTAGAGATGTGAATTATACATTGTGGAATCGGCAACCATCAAATGTCAAGGCTGTGCATTTATTTACCTCCATCCACGTTCCAACGCTGGTCGATGTCCTCATCCTCGGACAGGCCATTGGTGTCTTCCATGGGACAGAGTACACAAGTATTTTCAAGGGGCTATCTACGGGTGAGTAGTGAGATGTCGCCTTACTCCTCGCCTATAAATAGCCCCACTCTGCAGTGGGTATGAACAGTGGAAGCCAGGTATGGGGCGGAGGATTTGTGTCCTCTGTCCAATTGAAGACAGATGTGAACAACCTTATTTAATATTTTCAGGTGGGCTTATGGGGGCTGGTAGCCTTTAGGACTGAGTGCCGGCTGTTTGGCCTCCAAGCCCTGGGCTACCATCCCACATAGTTGGTGCTCAGCATGGTTTTGCTGGAGATGAGGGACCCCACACCATTTATTTTTTTTTTTATTTTTAAGCGTCTAACCCCAATAGTTATTGCAAGTTAACTGCTAGTTGTGAATAGTATTCTATTTGAAAATCTCATAGAGCACTCTTTTCAGTTTGGGTTGTCTCCTGGGAAGGAATGGGTGTTTAGCAATATGAGTCTACCGACATGTGGTATTGCTGTATTTGGGAGGGATGGGACTTTTATGAAAGTATTATTATTATTAAGTATTATGAAAATTACACTTTCATTTTCTATTTAATAAATAAATAATAAATAATTCTACAAAATGTTTAAAATACCCACAAATTTCACCCAAAATATCGAGAAAGCACTGAAAAAAAATTACAAGACATTTCATGTTAAAGTCTAAACTCTGCTGAAAAAAACGATCCATAATTTTTGGGGAAATCCATGCAATACTCACCGTTAAACATATATAGTCCAAAATGCTTAAACAACATGGGGTGACCACATCTCTAGGTAGGCTGGCACTGAAAGGATTAAAAGCTAATTTAGAGTTTGACAATAAAGCCAGTTATTATTAAGATAACTAAGCAAAACAGTACATATTACATAGGCTAAACAATCAAGCTGGGAGTATAGTATATAATGATTACAAATAATAAATAAAAACCAATGGTTTAAATACCAAGCACGTAGATTCTACATGCTCGCCTTTCCTACCGTTAACTGCCAAGCATGTAGAATCTATGTTCATGGATTTAACACTTAAAAATGTTTTAAAAAGCATAGGGCCCCTCCACCTATTTTTTAACATTTTTTTACCCAAAAATATTATTGTGAATGCAGTGGCAAAATTACAAAAAAGATAATTCATGTTAAAGCCCAAACTCAATATGCAACTTTTCTGTAAATCCCTGGAAATTCAAAAAAACACATATAGCACATAATGATGAAAAATGGCCCAGGAACAGAGGGTGAAAGTACCTATGCATGTTGGGCATTGTTCTATTGAGGGGACCATGCAGTTTAGCTTTACCTTGTGATTTAGCTTGTTTTTTCTTGTTTGCAAAAACTTACAAACAAGACATTTCATGTTATAGTCCAAACTCTGGCAAAAAATAATAGATCATTTTTCTGGGAAATACCTGGGCATTCCTTTAAAAATCACATTTAAACTTGTATAGCACAAAATTGTGAAAAATGGTCTGGCAACAGAGGGTGACTTAATCTTTAGGCAGGCTGGCAGTTAAAGGGTTAATCCCGACGCAGATAACAGATGTATGTGTCAGGACAGAAGTCTGACCGAGCTACTGCAGTTATTAAGGAAGCATCCACCGGTGGACACATTCCATTGGCCATCGGAACATCCCAAGGTCCTATACTAGCCCTGGTCTATACAATTACTTAAAGTGGACCAACCCCCAGGATTTTGACTATCCTGGGTTTTGGTCCACTTCAGTGTGTAAAACCCCCCAGAAACACCCCAACACTCACCTCACAACGCTCCCACGTGGCCGGGTGACAGCGACGGACAAGCGCTGACAGCGACGGACAAGCCAGTGCGTCCGCCGCCGCCTCCTGCACGTCCCTCTGACAGCACGCGCGCCCGCGCCGGCCGTTCACAAACGGCCGGCGCGGGCGCGCGCACGACTAGAGGGGTGCGCGGGAGGCGGCGGCGGCTGCGGAGGTGAGTTTTTGGGGGGTTTTCGGGGGGGTTCCTCACCACGGGACATCCCGATCTCGGATGTCCCGCGGTGAGGGGGGTGATCGGCCCGGGAATCTTATAGATTCCCGGGCCGATCACCCCAGGGTGTTGGTCCACTTTAACAATTAAGAATAATTAAGGAGTTCTAGCAAAAATTATAGGAAGACAAAGAGAAAATGGGGAATTGGGAAATGAAAAGATAGAAAAGGGGCCAGTTTATAAAGGGGGGAAGGGATAGAAACATAGAAGGTTGACGGCAGAAGGAGACCATACGGTCCATCTAGTCTGCTCTTATGTGTATACTGTATGTACTCTTTATCTTAGGATAGATGTGTGCTTATCCCAGGCATGTTTAAATTCTGTGACTGTTGATTTCTCAACTACCTTCTTCTTAAAAACACTTCCCTCCTGAACCTTTTTCAATCCTTTCACATATTTAAAGGTCTCCATCATGTCCCCTCTCTCCCTTCTTTCCTCCAGACTGTACAAATTAAGTTCTTTAAGTCTCTCCTGATAAGTTTTAAGTTTAAGTCCTTCCACCATTTTTGTTGCCCACCTTTGGACCCGTTCAATTTGAATAATATCTTTTTGCAGGTAAGGTCTCCAGAACTGCACACAGTATTCTAGCTGTGGCCTCACCAGGGCTCTATACAGCGGCTTCACAACCTCCCTCTTCCTGGGGTAGATAGGGTAGGATGGGGTAGATGTTCGGGTAAAGCAGAGGAGGTTTCTCCCACCCTCGCATCCACACCACTTTGAGCCAGAAAGACAGGTATTTAATGCAGTGCCACTGAGATCAAGTTTTAATTAGTATGTAACATCCAGGGCTCCCAAACAGAGAAAACCTTGGCATGAATCATTAAGAACACTTGTGATTAATGAACACTTTTTGATTAATAAAAAACCTGTTGATTCTAGATACTAATTCCCCAAATAGGATGAGTTGCTTTTTCCAGGCTTTCACAACCGTTTGTTTCACTGCCAAGAGCACAAACACCAGTAGTTTTAAAATGAAGTTTGTTAATTCCAATAGGCTTAACATGAAACAGCGCTGTTCATGGGTCTTTTCATATGGTTTAATGGAAAATCCTCATCATTAGATTGGAGACTTTAGTCCAAACCCAGCTACAAAGGGAATGTCCACCATATATGGTTTTTGTCGCTACAAACAAACAAATCCCAGAATAATTATGGACTGCTCTAGCTATATGGGATGGAAATAGATACCAATGCATCATACCTTTTTATGCAGATTCTTGTGTTATCACATTAATAGCGCAAGAATAAAACCATACCCCATATTCTAGTCCAGGTTTCTAAGGGTTTAGAGACTTCAAGATCATTTTCCCAGTTAACTATATAAGTGTGAGATAAGTGTGAGGATGGTTGATTGAGAGACCCGTGTGTGATGTAAGATTTTTAAGGCATGTTTTCTCAAAAGGAGCGAGTATTATAAAAGAGTTTGTCAGTTTGATGACTATGCCCAACCAGTGCCTCCATTGTCAATATCTGAACAGCTCACTGTGAGGGACTTTAGATTCTTTATTAAGTCAATCAAATGGCCTGAGAACAGACCTGAACAGAATTTTTTTATTAATACGTTTAGATCTCCACAATTCAAAAGATTGAAAATTATCCATCCATTATGGTGGAAATCTGGGGTTGTGTAGGAGATTAAGTAGTGGAAGGTGGGATGATATGGGGCCTGCATAATACTTACCTGATTCCCAGACTTTTAAGTCGTGTAGCATAAGAGGGCTTAGAGATTTGGGGCTTATCTGGGGTGGGGTTCATAAAAGTTGATAGATAAGGGATGGCATTCAGGAATAATCAAAGTAACCCAACCTGGGGGATTTTTTCCCTTACCACATGTAACAATACTAATTGAGCAATCTGTGCCACGTTATAATAATTTGTAAAGTCGGGCACTCCTAGCGGGGGGCTAGGAGTGCCCGTACATAAAGTGCATATACATAAAAGACAAGGGGGGGGCCCCTTGTCTTTTATGTATATGCATAGTGTGTTTAGCTATCCTAAGACGGGTCGCTATCCAAATAATTATAATGTCTATTATTATTATTTTGACTTATTCTCAGGATAATTACAGGCTTCTGATTGAGCCTGTAAGTGAATCTGAAAGGGAGACATTTAAAATGTCAGACTTTTCATTGTGCATAGTTAGTCGTAAATATTTTGAAAAAGGCCTCCAGAACCACCTGTAGATTGGGTAGCCAGATAATTGGCTAAGTTATCAATAGCAGGACATTGTCTGCAAAAAAGGTTATGAGATATATCTGCCAATTTCAAGCCTCTAATGTCATTGTTTTCCTGCTTGTGCCAGAGGCTCCATGGCGAGAACAAAAAGCTCCGAGGAAAGGGTTAGATATATGGCCAGCATATCTCACCCATGCTGAAGGAGACGTATATATTGCTCATTTCCAAGTTATATTTTTGGGCATTTTCCATCAGCGTAGTACACAATAGTATTCCCATGACAGGGCGTTAAAAGCTTTATGTATGTCAAGTAATAATAACATAGGTTGCACTCCCCTCTGTTTAACATGGTTGAGCATGTGGGCCATCCTGCGTATATAGTCATTGACCTGTCTATTGAGGACAATCCAGATTGGTCTACATGAATCAGGGATTCTAAAAACACATTCAACCCGGTAGCCAATATCTTTTCCAGTAACTTGATATCCGAATTTAGTAAAGATATTGGCCTATTGTTATAGATATTGAAGCTATCTGGGAACCATACTTATATTGCCAGAAAGTGAGTCAGGTGATCAAATAATTTTGACTTTAATATAATGCCTCCACAATCATAATCAGTTTCTATTTCTCATTTGGGGTGCTGTGAATATTTATGCATCTGCTACTCCAAATCTTTATATAATATTTTGTCATTTCTACGTAGGTCATAACTAATTTGTTATTTTCAGTGTTTTCTGTTTGCTTATTAGAAGTATATATATGATTAATCTAGTGGCCATGAGTTTGAATCGCATATATAATTTATTAGTGTCCCAGATGCACAACTGCTATACAAAGACTGCAGGCAGCCGAAGGCAACAAGATTTATTTCTTCGAATAGGCTGTTATGTTCTTTTGAAACGGTTTTGTAAGTCTGTGACCAAATGAAATTAAGCAGACTCTGCTCATGCTAGACCTCTGCAGAAGCTCAGGAAAAACACGCAATGTCCCACAAATATTAACTAGTAAAACTAATAAAAAGAATAAAAAAGATGAAATATTGTTACACTTTTACAGACTGTAAATGTAAGGAACTTGCTATAAATTCAAAATACTAAAGCAAAAATAGCTTTACTTAAATGGATTAATCATGTAGACTTATATCCATGATTTGCAAGACATAATAAATAAAGCTTCATGTTGATCATAACTAACATTTTCTGATGCACAGTGGTAGGGGTGTTATGTCTACCTTTAAGTGTCGATCACATGTGAGTTAAACCTATCACATTTCCAGGACTACATTGCACTCGAAACACTGTGCTGTGATTTGTTGTGGCAAAGGCCTCTACTGCTCTGAACACTGGTCCCTAGAGACCACTGGAAGGTGATTACTACAACACTATGATAAAACAACTAGTTTGGCCCCCACTATCGTTCACCCAACAATATTAAGGGTGATCTGGGGCATAGCAGATAAACTCTGATGGTTCCTTCCATGTACTCCCTAGCTCTGATGCTGCCTGGGTTCATTGCAACCACAATATCAACCCCACGATCCATGATGTCAGTTCTTAATTAGATGGATAGTTGTAAAGTTGACTAGCTGAAGCAATGTAGAGTAGTTTTACAAATCACAGAGAGTTTGGTGGTGGTGTCAGTTATAGGGAAGGGGTAGTCCCCAAGGTAGATAGAGTGTATTAGGAAAGAGAGTTGTTAGGAGCTTGATCTTCCTATTCTTGGAGTTATTAGTAGAGCTCAGTCTGCTGGAGTTTTATTACTGCCCTAGAAACATTCAACTATGTACCCTCATGTTCTTCAGTTCACAGCTGGGAACACAGTGGGATTGGGAAGGAAAGAAATGAAACAGATACGCATGTTTTAAAGCAGAATGACACTCAAAATTAAACCCCCTGCCCTGCCACCCTCTCCTGGAGCTGAGGCAGGACGGGAGGTCCAGCACCACTCACAATGTGGTACCCCCTCCCCCAGTTCTTCTCTTGAATTGGAGGCGGGCATACTCACAGAGCCGGGGGATGCCACTTTGTGTTTTTCTATGCAGCCGGCTACACGGAGACAGGAGAGTGGCGCTGGACTGTGGGCAGGGTAAGGTTTTTTTCTTTGTAACCTTCCTATGTCATGCATCAGCACCAGGAGAGGGTGGCAGGACGGAGGGAGGGGGAGAATTCATTTAATGTTTAAGAGGAAAGAAGGAAAAAAGAGTGGATGCATACGCTCAGGTTTGCACATAAAGTGGAACTATATCAGGGACTTATATGTAAATACATATACTATATTGCTTCTGTATTCTTTGTGAAACAGGCAGTGATCAATTATGATTGAAGCATCTTAAGTTGCAAGTTAAATCTTTGGGGAATCCTACATACGCTATTCATAGACTAGCATGTTATGGGAAATTATACCTATTTGTTTCGAGCCTGTGTCTGGGATTCTATGCTCAGGGGGCTGACCAATGCTTACTCTGACAGTCCTGGGGATGAGGTTAAAGCGTGTCACATTTGTACTCGCCTCTTATAGAACTTTTAATTAAATACAGAGAGCAATTCCACTAATCGCTTGTGCTCCTAAGAAGAAGACTGGTCAAATGAGTATGCAGAACAAAAATAAAAGGAAAAGAGAGAGAGTAGAGCTAGAACAAGGGGGGAGAGGGTAAGGGGGAGCCATTCATTCATCATTCATTCATTCTCAAGTTGTAGCTCCTAAAGGGCATACTGTAAATCCTGTAATCTAAAATTTTTCTTGGCTGGGCTCACTTTTAGTTTCTAGGCAGCCTGTATCTAGTCGGTGCGAATTTCAGGTTGGCTTCATCCTCATTTCAAACTGATAAGGTGTGTCTGTGGGATCTACGTTGCAAGTACTCGCTGGCCTTAAGAGTTTCCCTGAATACCAACCAAGCTGTCCACGTCTAGCAGAATTTAGTTTTGTGAGATGCTGTCCAAGCCAGAAACTTTTAGCGCCTACTCCCGGGGGAAAGCTGGATTGTTGAATAAAAGCATTAGCGGCCCCTCTTTTGTGGATGTCGAAACCTGTTTCAAGTTTGTATGCCAGGTTTAAAGTAGTTGCTTTGTCAAGTAAGGGATCATATCCCCGCTGGGTCTATGTTCCATGGCTAACCATGGTAAACCATGTATGCTCAAGCTTGTATTTGCCCTGGTGAAACCAATCTACCGGTCTTGTGAAGACTATATCCAATAGTTCCGCTCCACCTCCAGTTTTGGAGAATGTAAGTTTGCGGTAACTGCTGTTTACCTCTCCCAAAAAATGAATAAAATGGGATTTCACTTGCCAAAAGAAGGTGCTCAGGATTTTTATCGGCATCATTTGTATATGTATAAGCCGGGGGACTACATCCATTTTAAGGACATTTACTTCTCAATCAGGATAGCCCCTATTCCGCATATGAATCTAAAGCTTTTTGGGTTAGTTGAATAAGTGGCCGATAGTTGATAGGTGTACATAGGTATAGGTGAGTATCTTCAGCTGTATCTTCAGTATTTCAAGGATCCGAAGCAGCAATTATCTTGCAATTGCTTAGCAAGCAAATAATTAATATATTAATTATTTTAGATTTGGTCAGGTTTACTTTAAAATTGCTGACTACACTGAAATGATGAAATCCTGCTAGTATCATTAGTATCGATACGTGTGGAGCAGCAACATGCAGAAGTAAGTCAACTGCAAACAATGCCATTTTATACTCACTTGAACTGTAGCCCACGGATATCTGGGTTATTCCTAATAGCTGCCACTAGATGTTCCATGGCTAATATCTCTGTCTGGTGCCATTGTGTATAGTAAATGGAGAGAATAAAATTCCATTCACTCTAACCCTTGCTGATGGGTTCCTATACAATGCTTGTATCTTAGCGCCCATGTTAGATCATTCCAGTTTGCTTTAGGGTGTACTAAATTTCCAGTTCACCCTGTCGAAATCTTTTTCTGCATGGGCCGATAAAAGACACATGGGGGTTCTAGATTTCCTATTGGCAATCATTTTAGAAAAAAGTTTTACATCTACGTTAATCAGGGATATAGGTCTGAAGTTCAAACACAGCATATGGTCCTGGCACGGTTTGGGTAGTACTGAAATGTGAGCTTCCATTGATTGTTCTGGGAAATCACAATGATCTGAGATTTCATTAAAGGCCTTAATCATAGGAGGAGCTAAGTGGTCACTGGACTTCTTATAATACTTGGTAGCGAACCCGTCAGGCCCCGGGCTTTTTCCTGATGGAGTGGATATGATTGCCATAAGCAGTTCCGTTTCAGTAAAACGTTAATCTAAATCAGTACTATCTGCTTCCATTAGGGAAGGGAGGGGTGTCATTGCTACATATTGAGCTATGAGGTTTTCTTTGACAGCCTCTTCTTTTAGGCCAACCCCTTTTTGAAAATTATATAGTTCTGCATAATAATTTTTTAAAAGGGTCTTCTTTCTGCTGCGGATCGTGTATAGTTCTCCCTGAGAAATCATGGAGTAAGTTGAGTAGTTTGGATATTGTCCGTCCACTTTTGTGCAACATTTATAGTTGGAATATTTGGTGTATTAACTCATTTATTCTTGCCCCCCTCTTTATGTCGGGTGCCATGTTGGAAAAGTATCCCTCCGTATTGTGCATTTTCATGCTTCCCATTGTATGGGGAGACTCATCTGATCATTCGCATTGGTGTGTCTGGAAATGTTTGATTGCCGTTTAAACTGCCTCCAAGCAAAATCTATCCTTCAGCAAATTGTCATTTAAATGCCATGTCCAGGAATTTTTAATAGTTCCCAGAAGTTCCAAGAATAAAAAAATAGGTGTATGATCTGACCATGCTTTAATACCAATGTACATGTTTGGAGACCACTGCAAGGCATAGTGGCTCATGAAGAAGTGGTCCGATTTACTGTAAGTCACATGTACGCTGGTGTAATATGTAAAGTCTCTGTCCTTGGCATGACATATTCTCCAAACATCTGTTGGCAAGTAACTGTTTAAACGTTTTCGTTTAGAATAAGATATTGCTGATTTCCTTGAAGATGATATATAGAGGGTTCCATACAGGGCCATATTTGCCAATAGCCACGTGCCTAGGGTGGAGCTACAGACAGGGGCGGGTATGGGGCGGCGACCAGCAACAATTTAATAAAAAAAAAGTCACTTGCAATCAGCGATGCCCCTTTCTTGGTAGGGCGGGAGAAGAGAGACGGGAGAAGTGAGCTGTTCTTCACTCCACACAATACTGCACGCTGCTGCCCCCTGTGGACACAGGCTGCTACTGATTATATGAGCTGCCTTCAGGAAGCAGCACACAGCCAGCACATTATGGACACCGCCCTCCCATACACACAGGTGTTTCACAAAGCTACAGCTTGGTCCCAAAAGGAAGGAGAAATGGAAGCTCACAGAATGAATCCAGCATCGGCATGCCGCATGTGAGTTTAGTAATGGAGGGGGGAATGGAGTCTGATTCTGCCTTGTTTGACTGCTGAGTAGGGCTGCAGGCAGAGCTGCACGTTTGTCAGCAGGCAGAGTAACCCTTTAGGAGGCCTTTCTCTGTGTCCCAGAATATCTCACATTGCTAGATGCTGCTGTGCCCTGCAATTTGTCCAGTCACAGAGTGTGTGTCAATGCCTCTACACTTTCTTATTTTACTTGACAGCAGTCCCTGTCATCAATAGACTAGTTATCTTGCCAAAAGTTAAAGAGGAAGTAAAGTCAGCATAGAATTGGGATGCCCCTCTGTACAGTGTCACCCTACAAACATGATGTCAAGCCCAATACTGCTGATGCAGTGCCCGTACTTAGCAGAAGGTACTTCACAGTGGGCCATCATTGATTTGGGATGTTCTATGCAGCCAGTTTTGGGAGACTTTACTCACTTTAAAGCAGCTGACTGCTTTCCATTCTGGGTTCCCAGAAATGATATCCCAAAGTATGGCAACCAGTCAGAAGGGTTTTCCAATGGAAAAAACTATTATTTGGTTTTGGGATGCCCCTCAAATTTCTCTGTCTGGGCCAAAAGTCTAAATTAGGATTTTGCTCTTCTTAAAACCCAATAAAGTGACTTTATTGGGGTCTCTCCTTTCCTTATTTGGATGCCCCATTGTGCATGTCCCCCTGGATTACCTGTAAACTCACCCTCTCACCATCACCATGGTGCATGCGCAGGGTTCTCAGCCAATCAGCATTGCTCATTCCATACAGATTTACTTAGCTATACTGACGTCAGTGCAGCAAGTAAATCTGAATAGAGTGAGCCCCGCAGCCAGATCCCCGCCACTACCTCTAGCTGTGGGTGTGATCGTGCTGGCCATTCAGAAAGGCCTGGCATATATGCACACCTAGCTACAGGTATGCTGGGGATGCAGCTGTGGCAAAGAGATGCTGCGTGTGCTGTTGGAAGATGTGAGTAGATCGGGCAATCCAGAGGGTTTCACACACTGGGACATCCCCATTTGGGATGCTACATAATGAGGTAGACCAACCCCCCAAAAAGTTTTTTAGACTAAAGGGAGTGCTCCACTTTAACTTGACTCTAGAGGGAATTTTAGATGAATTCCTCACACATGGTATTGAAGGGCACTGCTATTGTTTTCCATTATTAACAGCTCAGAACAATGGTTCTGTAGATAGGACGATTCCCCTTTAGTAGTCCATCTGCTTTGGCCTCTCATCTCTAATGAAAAGAATATTTCAGGCATTTATTAAAATCTGTCAAATTATTGGAGTTGGGCTTTAATACATATACCTGGGGTATGAGAGAGATAGATGGAATGGCGGACTTATCTCCACATGAGGTAAGTGGAATGGCTGAGAGGGGCATCAAAAGGTCTGATGAAAGCCCCGGCAAAAGGGCTAAGTGTCCCCACTGGTGGTAATCAGTGGACAGTGTGGTCTCTGAATGTATGGCTGGGGGCATCCCATTTTGAATATCTTGGTCTGCTGCTTTACACATGTTGTGAAGTACAGCCACGAGGCATGTTGGGGTGCTGGGCATGGTGTGAAAGTGGTCAACTTCTTGCCCTAGGGGATTATTGCAGTAATATATTTCATAGGCATGTCAGGTGATTCAGGGTTATGCCATCTAGAGTGCGCAAGTACAACTTATTTGCTCACTTTCCAGATCTCCCACCTTTGATGAACTAACTCCATTCAATCACTGCTAATCCCTGCAGACCTTGTTTCAGTCTCCACCACCTTAGCTGACTTACTCTCTCGCTGCATCTCGCATTTACTCCTCTACTGGGTGTTACACTCACTCCACGCTCCCACTTGGTTGGGGGGGGCAGATGCACAAATAGTGCCTAGGGCAGCAGGAACCCTAAATACGGCCCTGGTTCCATAACTAAATTAAAGTCCCCCCCCCCCCCCCCCCGATATTATAAATCCCTCTGAGAAGTCGTCTAGTTCTTTAAAAGCCCCTTTAGCAAAGTTTACCTGGTCTGAGTGATGGCCAAGGTGTATATTTTGTTCCACAGCAGTAGTTTTACAAATAAATACCTGTCAAAGTGTCCAAAGTGTCTTTGATCGTGCAGAGCACAGACTTATGAATTGCAAGTGAAATTCCTTTAGACTTTCCCTCATCATTGTGAACAAAATGTTTTCAATCTTTACAGGGATATGATCTTGCTCGAAGTGCATTTCCTGTAGAAATGGTAAGCTTATCTTTTGTGTGTGTATATGTCTTAAGATTTAGTAGCACTTCTGCAGGACACTTAGGTTTTTTGAATTGAAAAGCACAACTTGACCGGGGGTTGTCCTGTGTCCTGAGTCATTTACCATTTATTTCTAGCACTCACACAGGTAAAGGGGGGGGGGGGGGGTAGGGGGTGGGGAAATAGAGAATAGAAAGAAAAGAGCAAAAACAGTTACTACACAATATGTGTTTCAATTAAGATGAAAACCCATATTTACGTTTGAGTTGCATTTGTCAATCTTTTATTGTGTACAGAAAAGGAGAACTCCACCTCATCTTAGTGTGAATATGGAAACTGGAAAGTGAGAAACTATTCCCAAGACTTCCATAGTGGAGGGATTCTCTGATCTTGAAGCAGCCTAATTTGAGGGCAAAGCAGGCACAAGAGATCATGCGATTCTCCTGCACCTATGGCATTCAAAATTAGTGGTACATGTGCAATAATGTTGTAGCACTTTAGGGTTCAGTTTATATCTTTCCAGGGCAATGAAAGGGGGAACTAAAGGCCGTAACATGTTAAAGTAGGATGCTAACCAGCAAACCTGGATAACAAACAATAAACTCATCTGAGGTGGGGGCCCAGCGATCAATCCTCAGGTCGAAAAGAACAACTTCCAAGACTATAAAGACAAAACTTCCTTCAAAGACACATATTAAAAAGCTCTTAAAATAGCTAAAATGAGCTCTTCTAGATTTACCCCTTATCAAGTCACTCTATCACCCACTAGGTCGAATCACCCCCCAAGCAGTCACCACCAATGCTTAGCATTAAGCAGAACCCTAGGTGTGGTCTCTCTATTGGCCTGCTCAATACAGGGGAAGAGATGGTAGACACAAACCCACTACAGCTAGGCACAGATCATGTGACCAAGCATTGCGGAATTCAGGCTTATTAACAAGACAGTGTTCTTTGATGTGTGAGACACTGAACCAAACCAATATGGAACGTGCATTCTAATTTAGTAGTCTTAGCAGAACTTGTGTGTCTAGGGAAACAGATAGAGGTAGGGAAGAGTCTCAATAGAAGCTTCTGCTGTAACCTCATCTAAACTGTCTCAAAGATTGTGTTGCTGGGCAATGTCAACACCTCACATCTTGTTTTCCAATAGTGTTGCCAAGGGTCGTGACCATGGCCTGTTTCTTCTGGTAGCTGGCCTATCAGGTCTATTTCCTCTCATGGTGTGCCTGTCCCGGTGAATTGCCTGATGTCTATCAGTCCTTCAACATCTTCGCTGTGGTGGTGGGGGGGGAGAATTGAGGGAATAAGCCAGTCTTGGACCTCCCCCAGGGGCAATATAAAAAGGACAAAGTTCTGATAGGTCAGATGGATTCTTTAAGGCAAATGTGGCAGTGCCCTTTTTAACCAAGAGGTGAAATGGACGACCCCATCTGTACGTGGCACCTGCCTCCTGTATTTTAGCCAGTAGTGGTCTGATTAAATGCCTCATATTTACAGAAAAATGTGAATAGCCGCACCAACAAAGGTAAGCTCACATTCCTAGCAATGAAAGGGCTGAGGATCTGTGGAACCTCAGGTTCTGCTTCCCTTCAGGTGTCATTACTAATGCCCATGCTGCAGGGAGCCCTTTTTTTCGCCCATACCATACTTGCCCATGGCCAGTTACCTTCAGGCACGTCTCTCCGGCTGCTCTGTTGCTCCTCATCTCTGCTGTTTTCTCCCAGGGAGCAGAATGAGCCACCGCCACTGCCGTTTCAGCTAGTATGGTATGGTGCCACCATTGTTGTGCCTCAGCTGAGGGAGGGGAGTCCGCCACCGCCACAGTAGTCCTAGCTGGAGGTGGAAGACAAGCTGTCGCTTGCCCTGTTGCAGCCAGAACAGGGGAAACGACAGGCCCTCTCCGCCCAGATCTCCTGCCTGATCAGCTTCCCACTGTTGGTGGTCTCAGGCTTTCTCTCATCAGGTAGGTACTTATCTTCCTGCTCGGGGTAGGAGGCACTTGCTGGACCTTCTTTTTCTTCACCATCGCCCTGGTTATGGTAGTTTATAGTAGTCCAATATTTGTGCCCAAAATGACACTATTTTAGCCTCTTTGCTGAGGAGCATGCGTCCTCACACTCTCATGTCCGGCCACACCCCCATCTTTTGTTAATTGTTTTAATAAAGGTACATGAGAAACAGTGAAAAGAATTTGCTTTTTTCATGCTTCCTGCTATTGGTGCCTAATGGTAAAGCGATAGAGCAAAGTTGCCCAGGACACACATTTAGAGCCATTATTTTCTTTTAAAGATGAGCTTTGTTGTTTTGGCCTACTGCTCCTATATTTTTACATGGGGGGCACCCACGCTACTAGACTCGACCCCAAGGAGTTATGACTCGCAAATAGTTGAAGGATACACAGGCGCCTTACTGTAACAGTACTGTGGCTGTCTGGTTGGGTGCCCCTGTGTCCTCTGTTTTTACATCAGACCTAATAAATCTGAGCAAGTAACAAACAGAAGCATGAATGATTTCTTGCTAAAAAGCAGGTTATGCTCCATTAGATGCCTAGTAGAAAGCAGTGTAATATTCATTAACATAATATCCAAAAACTATTTGTTTTAAACTGATTCTACTAAGTTGAGCCAAAAGTTTTATTTTCTTTGGAACACAGCACATTTTATTCTGTGCATATGTCATCCAAATAATTGTACTAAACCTTTGGCCAGATTACAGTACTGGATAATGGCCACAGAGAAAATGTGCTGTACAAAAACATGGAAAAAATGTTCTGACTACAGTAATTGATAAAAAATGTCTTCGAGGGTTGTATGTCAAAGCCTTTCTGTGAAAAGCAGCAAACCCAAATCCCTCCATATAAGCCACATGGCCACATGTCTCATACGTTTATTACTAATGTTTTTATATTTATGATTCTTGTCAAAATTATTATTAAATTATGCTTTCAAAATATTCTTGTGTCAGGACCATCTGCAGACTTCCTCGAGCGAGGCCAGCTGCTGTTTACCTTGGACATTTCTGAGCCATTTATATGTTTTATTATCCTGTTCTTAAAGCAAACCTGTACTTCCATTGCAGCTGCCACTGTGGCAGAGGGTATTCAGGCATCACATCAAAATTAAAGGGTGCTCTGTCATCTTCTATATCTACCAGCTAGTCTAGATGTCTGAATGGCTAGATGGGTATTGTGAGTTAAAACCCAGTTTGAATTGCACCTGTATGAACCTAGGTCACCTAGATAGGCATCCTGATTTAGGATGTCGTCTGCTTGAAGCCCCCTAGGAATCCTTCCAATGGGAGTTGCTGGCCCATCCAGTTAACTCTATTGCCTGCTGGACCATCTGAATAGATATGCCCAAATGGTTGGGCCTTCTGAAGGGGCTTTTGTGGATGTGAATCCCAAATAGGGATTCCTGGAGGGAGAGGTGGGGTGCAGTGGCCCACAAGGGCAGATAAATGGAATGGAGTTCCACTTTAAGTAGTATGCAGTATGAACAGTGTGTTTTGCCCTACATTATATTCCCTGGTATGTTGCCAGTTTTTTGTAAAGCACAGGATTACTTTTAGCCTCAGAACTTGCAGTGAACCTCAAGTCCATGCAATGGCAATAATAAAGCAACAAGGAGCTCACCTGAAGCCTGTCCCTGGAACCTTCATTCTCCGCAGTGCACTGTAGATGCTATAGCAGGTCTCCAAAGCATTCCCAGTGTGAGTGAGCTTGGCAAGTCACTGTGGTCCCAGTTGCCCGGCTCGCTCAGGCTAGGGACAACCATGTGCGACCGCATGTGGTGCACAGCTGGAAAAGCAGGTAGACTTTGGGGACCTGCTACATTATCTGCAGTGCACTAAAATAAATAGAGGGGAGGCACATGGGACAGGCTTCAGGTGCCTTATTATTGCCTCAACTCTAACAACCTGTCTGCTGTGTCAGACTTAGCTGGAACAGGTTATTGTTTCTGAAAATCTTCTAATATATGTAGACAGTTTTACCCATGATGCAATGCTTTGGGCAGTTTAGAGTGCATAATGCTACTGATTCCCGCAGGCTGGCTCAGGAGACAGGCATTAGGATGGAGAATTCACCCCTGTAAAAAAGAAATGGTATACTCAAAAACCTGTCAACCCTGAATTTTATTCCTAACAACAGAAAAAAAAAGATTTGGCAAAATTTAGTTTCAGATGGGGGGATATAAGTATCTCTTCTTCTCTTTATCTAGTATGTTTATTGTAAACTATTAACCCTTTTATTGCCAAGCCCGTAACACCTACGTGCTGGCTTGGCTGGGTGTTAAGTGCCAAGCACGTAGGTGTTACGGGCTGCACTGTAACTCACCTCCTGACGATCAACGGACGAAAACAGCCTGGATCCCGCCTCCACAGTGTAGAAGGGTCATGGGGGGGGTCATCTGGAGGTGACCCTGACCTCACCCCAGTCACCAGATTGTCGGTGGACCAATCCGAAGAGGGGCGCACGGCTGTTGTCATCAGCCGGCGCCACCACTTTAAAAACAACTTGCGGTCTTGCGGTCTCCTCTTTGTTCGCCGGCTCGAGGTAGGTGTGTGTGTGTGTGTGTGGGTGGGGGTGTGGGGGAGTGTGTGGGGTCAGTGATTTTTTGTTGGGGGGGGTTGGGGGGGGTGGCTGTACCCTGATCGGTGTCAGCAGGGGCGGACTGACAGGCCGGTCCAATCGGCCGTTGTCCGCCCTCGCACACCCAGGAACCCAGAAAGACCAACGACAGCCAGCTGATCGGGGGGGGGCGGGGGGTTCGGGGGTCACGGTCGCCGATCCGCCAGCATCCCCAACCCCCGATCCGATCCGATCCCCCCCCCCCCCCCCCCCCGATCAGCTGGCTGTAAAAGTTCCTCGCGGGCTGCGCGCTGTTAGAGGGGGCCTGACTGGACTCATTTGCGCACCTATCCCCACCCTGCCACCCATCCATCCATCCACACCTATCTCCAGCCTGCCCCTGCCACCCATCCATCCATCCATCCGCACCTATCTCCAGCCTGCCTCTGCCACCCATCCATCCATCCATCCACACCTATCTCCAGCCTGCCCCTGCCACCCATCCATCCATCCGCACCTATCTCCAGCCTGCCCCTGCCACCCATCCCTCAATCTTCACCTATCTCTAGCCTGCTCCTGCCACCCATCCATCCATCCATCCACACCTATCTCCAGCCTGCCCCTGCCACCCATCCATCCATCCGCACCTATCTCCAGCCTGACCCTGCCACCCATCCATCCATCCGCACCTATCTCCAGCCTGCCCCTGCCACCCATCCATCCATCCACACCTATCTCCAGCCTGCCCCTGCCACCCATCCATCCATCCACACCTATCTCCAGCCTGCCCCTGCCACCCATCCCTCCATCTTCACCTATCTCTAGCCTGCTCCTGCCACCCATCCCTCCATCCACACCTATCTCCAGCCTGCCCCTGCCACCCATCCATCCATCCATCCACACCTATCTCCAGCCTGCCCCTGCCACCCATCCATCCATCCACACCTATCTCCAGCCTGCTCCTGCCACCCATCCATCCATCCATCCATCCATCCGCACCTATCTCTAGCCTGCCCCTGCCACCCATCCATCCATCCATCCATCCGCACCTATCTCCAGCCTGCTCCTGCCACCCATCCCTCCATCTGCACCTATCTCCAGCCTGCCCCTGCCACCCATCCCTCCATCTGCACCTATCTCTAGCCTGCCCCTGCCACCCATCCATCCATCCACACCTATCTCCAGCCTGCCCCTGCCACCCATCCCTCCATCTTCACCTATCTCTAGCCTGCTCCTGCCACCCATCCATCCATCCGCACCTATCTCCAGCCTGCTCCTGCCACCCATCCATCCATCCGCACCTATCTCCAGCCTGCCCCTGCCACCCATCCCTCCATCTTCACCTATCTCTAGCCTGCTCCTGCCACCCATCCATCCATCCGCACCTATCTCCAGCCTGCCCCTGCCACCCATCCATCCATCCACACCTATCTCCAGCCTGCTCCTGCCACCCATCCATCCATCCGCACCTATCTCCAGCCTGCCCCTGCCACCCATCCCTCCATCTGCACCTATCTCCAGCCTGCCCCTGCCACCCATCCATCCATCCGCACCTATCTCCAGCCTGCCCCTGCCACCCATCCCTCCTTCTTCACCTATCTCTAGCCTGCCCCTGCCACCCATCCATCCATCCGCACCTATCTCCAGCCTGCCCCTGCCACCCATCCATCCATCCGCACCTATCTCCAGCCTGCCCCTGCCACCCATCCCTCCATCTTCACCTATCTCTAGCCTGGCCCTGCCACCCATCCATCCATCCGCACCTATCTCCAGCCTGCCCCTGCCACCCATCCATCCATCCGCACCTATCTCCAGCCTGCCCCTGCCACCCATCCATCCATCCGCACCTATCTCCAGCCTGCCCCTGCCACCCATCCATCCATCCGCACCTATCTCCAGCCTGCCCCTGCCACCCATCCCTCCATCTTCACCTATCTCTAGCCTGCTCCTGCCACCCATCCCTCCATCTGCACCTATCTCCAGCCTGCCCCTGCCACCCATCCCTCCATGTTCACCTATCTCTAGCCTGCTCCTGCCACCCATCCATCCATCCGCACCTATCTCCAGCCTGCTCCTGCCACCCATCCATCCATCCGCACCTATCTCCAGCCTGCCCCTGCCACCCATCCCTCCATCTTCACCTATCTCTAGCCTGCTCCTGCCACCCATCCCTCCATCTGCACCTATCTCCAGCCTGCCCCTGCCACCCATCCCTCCATCTTCACCTATCTCTAGCCTGCGCCTGCCACCCATCCCTCCATCTGCACCTATCTCCAGCCTGCCCCTGCCACCCATCCATCCATCCACACCTATCTCCAGCCTGCCCCTGCCACCCATCCCTCCATCTTCACCTATCTCTAGCCTGCTCCTGCCACCCATCCATCCATCCGCACCTATCTCCAGCCTGCTCCTGCCACCCATCCCTCCATCTGCACCTATCTCCAGCCTGCCCCTGCCACCCATCCCTCCATCTTCACCTATCTCTAGCCTGCTCCTGCCACCCATCCCTCCATCTGCACCTATCTCCAGCCTGCCCCTGCCACCCATCCCTCCATCTTCACCTATCTCTAGCCTGCTCCTGCCACCCATCCATCCATCCGCACCTATCTCCAGCCTGCCCCTGCCACCCATCCCTCCATCTTCACCTATCTCTAGCCTGCTCCTGCCACCCATCCCTCCATCTGCACCTATCTCCAGCCTGCCCCTGCCACCCATCCCTCCATCTTCACCTATCTCTAGCCTGCGCCTGCCACCCATCCCTCCATCTGCACCTATCTCCAGCCTGCCCCTGCCACCCATCCATCCATCCATCCACACCTATCTCCAGCCTGCCCCTGCCACCCATCCCTCCATCTTCACCTATCTCTAGCCTGCTCCTGCCACCCATCCATCCATCCGCACCTATCTCCAGCCTGCTCCTGCCACCCATCCCTCCATCTGCACCTATCTCCAGCCTGCCCCTGCCACCCATCCCTCCATCTGCACCTATCCCCAGCCTGCCCCTGTCATCCCTCCATCCACACTCATCCCTCCATCCACACTCATCCCTCCATCCACACTCATCCCTCCATCCACACTCATCCCCAGCCTGTGCCCCTGTCACCCCTCCATCCACACTCATGCCTCCATCCACACTCATGCCTCCATCCACACTCATGCCTCCATCCACACTCATGCCTCCATCCACACTCATCCCCAGAACAGGGACGGGGCAGAGGTGGGACAAGGGGTGGGGTCTCGCTGAGGGCCCTTGGTTTTTTTGGTCCGGGGGCCCTGAGTGGTGTCAGTCCGCCCCTGGGTGTCAGTGGTGATGGCTGCGCTCCGTAGGCTGCTCCGGGCTGTGACTGGGCGCCGGTGCCCGGTGGCGGCACATCTCGGGTGATGGTGGCGGGTGCGGCCGGGGCCGGGCTGGCTCTGGCTTGTTATGCGGCTTATGGCGGCGGCCGCCTGCAGCACCGGGGACGGGACCGGCTGATGGTGGAGAAGAACTGGGGGCCCCGGGGCTTCCTGATGCCGGTCACAGCCGCCAACGAGACGGTAAGAGAAAGGGGTGGGGTGCACCCCATTATACACCCCAATATCCTAATGGAGGCAGGGTCAGGGGGAGGTCACTGTGAAACCCCCCCGAATGCCCAGATCAAATCACCTCACCCCGCTTCTACTGCGCAGGTGCAGCCGCTCGTCCAATCCAGTGCGCTAGTAGAGTGAATCCCCAGTAAAACTTACCTTACCACCGCTCTAGCTATAGCATAGTGTGGCTATTGCCCATGCATGTGTCGTTAGATTGGGGGATCAGGTAGTTATTATCAGGCATTCAGTTCACCCACACTCCCTAATCTTAACTTTTTCCCTTAGGTGGTTCGCTGAGATTTGAAGATCGCTACTGCTTTTTGTTTGGACCGTGCTCTTTTGGGACCTTGGCCCCTTCCTCCTTTTGGGACCTTGGCCCCTTCCTCCTTTTGGGACCTTGGCCCCTTCCTCCTTTTGGGACCTTGGCCCCTTCCTCCTTTTGGGACCTTAGCCCCTTCCTCCTTTTGGGAGCCTAGCTGGGATCCCGTGACCTGCTGCTCCTGACTCCACCACTTCTCATCGGGTTGTAACTATACACTTTTATTTCTATTTTTGTCTGTTTTTTTGCTTTGTTTTATTGTATTGTATTTTTTTGTTAAATTTTTTGTCTGTTTTTTTGCTTTGTTTTATTGTATTGTATTTTTTTGTAATTTGTCTTTTGTTTTAGCCTTTAGTTTTAGCCTTTAGTTTAGCCTTTAGTTTTAGCCTTTAGTTTAATTTTTTTTAGATTTTTTTTTGCATTGGGGTATGGCTGGTAAGCGGTACACTGCACAGGAAGCTGCGGCTTACCTGATGGCGTCTGACTCGGAAGATTTTAGTGAGTCAGGGTCTGAGTTCTTCCCATCAGATAGCGAGTCAGACAGTGTATACTCTACTGAGGAAACACAGCCGCGCAGTGCTACCAGTAGTAGCCACCGTAGAAGGGATAGTACCGCACAAAGTGAGGCCACGCTTCAGGCGAGTGTAGTGCAGGATGAGGCATCGAGTGCTGCAGCTGGTGAAGGAGCGTCTGCGTGGAGGCCTCCTAATAATATTTCCCCAGAAATTCCCCCTTTTGATTCGGTCCCCGGGGTCAATGTAGACACCACAAATTTTGGTGTCATTGACTTTTTCAAATTGTTCCTCACAGAAGCCATCCTACTGGATATGGTCTTCTATACCAATCTCTATGCCGAGCAGGTCTTAGCGCAAAACCCCCTGCAGAGGCACGCCCGAGCTCAGGCATGGCATCCCACAAATTTGAGTGAGATAAAGAAATTTTGGGGGCTCACTCTAGCAATGGGTATCCTAAAAAAATTTAGTATTTCCTCCTACTGGGATACCCAAACCATATTGGCAACTCCATTATTTCCGGCCGTAATGTCCAGAAACCGCTACCAAATTTTACTGCGGTTTCTGCATTTTAACGACAATTCCACTGCTATTCCCCGTTGTGAGCCCAGTCACGACAGGCTGCATAAATTACGGCCCCTGCTCAACAGCCTGTCAGATCGCTTCGCAGTAGTGTACACCCCCTGCCAAAAATTATCAATTGACGAGTCACTACTGCTTTTCAAAGGGCGCATTGTTTTTCGGCAATATATCCCTAGCAAGCATGCCCGCTACGGGATTAAATTTTACCAATTATGCGATAGTGTGACCGGCTACATCAAATATTTTCGAATCTATGAAGGAAAGGACACCTATCTGGACCCCCCTGGTTGTCCCCTTGATTTGTCAATAAGTGGAAAGATCGTTTGGGACCTTATGACTCCATTGTTGGGTAGAGGTTACCACTTATATGTGGACAACTTCTATACCAGCATCCCCTTATTTCGTGCCCTTTGTTCGTTGGATACCCCGGCCTGCGGCACCATCAACCTTAAACGCAAAGGATTGCCCAGGCCACTACTTGAAAAAAAATAAAAAAGGGGGGAGTCTTATGCTCTAAGAAGCGATGAGGTCCTGGCCATGAAATACATGGGCAAAAAAAATGTATTCCTTCTGACAACACTCCACGATGAGTCAGTTGTGAATGTAAGGCAACGTGGTCCCCGAGCCCCTTCCCAAAAGCCACGTTGCATAACCGTTTATAATAAATTCATGGGTGGCGTTGATAAAACGGACCAAATATTAACTTATTACAACGCCACCCGAAAAACTCGAGCCTGGTACACTAAAGTTGCTATCCATTTGGTCCAAATGGCAACCTACAACAGCTTTGTTGCCTTCAAGGCAGCAGTGCCAGGCTCCAATTTATCGTACATAAAATACCAGCAGCAGTTACTCCCTGCTTTGTTGTTTGGGGATACTGCGGAAGAACCAGATCTGCCTAGCAATGACAACCAGGCCAGATTAGTAGGGAAGCACTTTATAAAGTTGCTTCCCGAAATTGGTAGAAAGCGGTATCCCCAGAGAGCTTGTAGGGTTTGTAGGAAGCGTGGCATTAGAAGAGATGTGCGGTATTATTGCCCGACCTGTCCCAGCCAACCCGGGTTATGCCTCGAAGATTGTTTTGAGGTATACCATACTCAACTAAATTATTGAGCAATGCATTTTTTTTTTGGTAGGTAGGCCCCTTTTAGAATTAGGTTTCTTAGGTATTTTGTGTTGCCATTATATTTTATTTTCTTTTAGTTTCTTTTCGCTGTTGCTAATCCGAAGGGAAATGGTGGAGCAGGAGCAGCTGGTTACTTGTGGCAAGTGATGATAAAATGTGACCAATTTCAGGTTCTTGATTCCTGATATTGGTCATTGATCACTGCACTGATCTTATAATCTGATGACACAGCTACAGTATCCTATAATCTGATGACACAGCTACAGTATCCTATAATCTGATGACACAGCTACAGTATCCTATAATCTGATGACACAGCTACAGTATCCTACTTGCACTTCTTAGAACAGGTAAGAAATTGTTTTGTTTTTCCATAGCGCATGTGCTAGTTTTGGGTGATTGGTAACTGTACCCTTCAAAGTACCTATGCATGTGGGGTATTGTTTTGTTCAGCAGCCGTTGTGCTTTCAGATTTACTGCGTTAGTTCTTGCTTGCTTATTGTTTTTATAGGAAAAAATGTTTTTCAATCTGCTTTTTGCTTATTTTTTTAGCGAAATCCTTTGGAACCAGAGATTCTGCCAATCAATAGAGTCCGAAGGAAGTCACAGACGCCAACAAGCCCAGTAGGCTTAGAAACCTTGAGGTATGTACTTTCCAAAAATATAGAGTTTGTGGGGGGTATTTCAAATGTAAAGGGTTGTAAATTTGGAGAAACTGCAAGGTGCGCACTTTGTGTGCGCCGCTGATTTTTTCAAGTAAAATTACCCTCAAACGCATGCTTGACTTTGGGGTGTTTGGCAACTCTACACTTCAAAGTACCTATGCATGTGGGGTATTATTTTGTTCAGCAGCCATTGTGCTTTCAGATTTACTGCGTTACTTCTTGCTTGCTTATTGTTTTTATAGGAAAAAATGTTTTTCAATCTGCTTTTTGCTTATTTTTTTAGCGAAATCCTTTGGAACCAGAGATTCTGCCAATCAATAGAGTCCGAAGGAAGTCACAGACGCCAACAAGCCCAGTAGGCTTAGAAACCTTGAGGTATGTACTTTCCAAAAATATATAGTTTGTGGGGGGGTATTTCAAATGTAAAGGGTTGTAAATTTGGAGAAACTGCAAGGTGCGCACTTTGTGTGCGCCGCTGATTTTTTCAAGTAAAATTACCCTCAAGCGCATGCTTGACTTTGGGGTGTTTGGCAACTCTACACTTCAAAGTACCTATGCATGTGGGGTATTATTTTGTTCAGCAGATGTTGTGCTTTCAGATTTACTGCGTTACTTCTTGCTTGCTTATTGTTTTTATAGGAAAATATGGTTTTGAATCTGCTTTTTGCTTATTTTTTTAGCGAAATCCTTTGGAACCAGAGATTCTGCCAATCAATAGAGTCCGAAGGAAGTCACAGACGCCAACAAGCCCAGTAGGCTTAGAAACCTTGAGGTATGTACTTTCCAAAATATAGTTTGTGGGGGGTATTTCAAATGTAAAGGGTTGTAAATTTGGAGAAACTGCAAGGTGCGCACTTTGTGTGCGCCGCTGATTTTTTCAAGTAAAATTACCCTCAAACGCATGCTTGACTTTGGGGTGTTTGGCAACTCTACACTTCAAAGTACCTATGCATGTGGGGTATTATTTCTTTCAGCAGCCATTGTGCTTTCAGATTTACTGCGTTACTTCTTGCTTGCTTATTGTTTTTATAGGAAAAAATGTTTTTCAATCTGCTTTTTGCTTATTTTTTTTAGCGAAATCCTTTGGAACCAGAGATTCTGCCAATCAATAGAGTCCGAAGGAAGTCACAGACGCCAACAAGCCCAGTAGGCTTAGAAACCTTGAGGTATGTACTTTCCAAAAATATATAGTTTGTGGGGGGTATTTCAAATGTAAAGGGTTGTAAATTTGGAGAAACTGCAAGGTGCGCACTTTGTGTGCGCCGCTGATTTTTTCAAGTAAAATTACCCTCAAACGCATGCTTGACTTTGGGGTGTTTGGCAACTCTACACTTCAAAGTACCTATGCATGTGGGGTATTATTTCTTTCAGCAGCCATTGTGCTTTCAGATTTACTGCGTTACTTCTTGCTTGCTTATTGTTTTTATAGGAAAAAATGTTTTTCAATCTGCTTTTTGCTTATTTTTTTTAGCGAAATCCTTTGGAACCAGAGATTCTGCCAATCAATAGAGTCCGAAGGAAGTCACAGACGCCAACAAGCCCAGTAGGCTTAGAAACCTTGAGGTATGTACTTTCCAAAAATATATAGTTTGTGGGGGGTATTTCAAATGTAAAGGGTTGTAAATTTGGAGAAACTGCAAGGTGCGCACTTTGTGTGCGCCGCTGATTTTTTCAAGTAAAATTACCCTCAAGCGCATGCTTGACTTTGGGGTGTTTGGCAACTCTACCCTTCAAAGTACCTATGCATGTGGGGTATTATTTTGTTCAGCAGATGTTGTGCTTTCAGATTTACTGTGTTACTTCTTGCTTGCTTATTGTTTTTATAGGAAAATATGGTTTTGAATCTGCTTTTTGCTTTTTTTTTTAGGGAAATCCTTTGGAACCAGAGATTCTGCCAATGAATAGAGTTCAAACCAATGCACCCACGCCAACAAGCCTAGTATTCTTAGAAACCTTGAATTGTGCACTTTCCAAAAATATATAGTTTGTGGGGGGTATTTCAAATGTAAAGGGTTGTATTTTTTGAAAAACTGCGAGGAGCGCAAAGTATTTGTATTTTATCTGAAAATCTCCTCTAGCGCTCTTTGCAGTTTCTGGGGTCTCCTGGGCAGGAAAGGGTGTCTACTAATACATGTGTGGTACCGTTGTAACCGGGAGAAATGGGGCTTTTACCCTCAATATGTTTTTATTGAAAAACCTTTATCTTCGATTAAAAAAAAAACACTGCAAAATGTAAAAACGTGTGTATTTTTTATTTTCTTTCACATATTTTGCCCAAAATAATTAGGATAAAACTACAAAATTGATAAACAAGAGATATGATGTTAAAGCCCAGATTCTGCTGAAAAAAACAATATGTAATTTTTATGGGAAGTCCCAGAAAATCTCTTCAAAAATTACAGTTAAACATGTGTAGCTCAAAATTGTGAAAAATGCTCTGGCAACAGAGCGTGACAAAATCTCCAGGTGGGCTGGCACTTAAAGGGTTAAAGGATGCACAGCCACATGCCAAATACAGTCCTAAATACAAAGGGAGTGTGCTGCTACCAAAGCTACCACTTTAAATACATAAATAACTCCCCAACCCCGAGCATCAATGCAAAACTCCAAGTAAAAATAATAATTTTATTAAGAAGCAGACAAACCTAATACAACTAGAATGTTAAAACACAAATTCCAGCACAGCAAGTGACAATAAATTATAGATTTTTTAAAATTCTCAAAAGGAATTTCATCTTAAATTGCAAATGCAGGGAGCAAATGCAAGCTATAAAAGTAATGAAAGAACATAATATCTGTACTAACTCAATATCCCATATGTGTTAAGCAATACATTGCTTATTTTTAGCTTTTGTAAATTCTTTAAGAAACTTTGTAAGTTCATATGTGGGATGCTCCAAGGGAGTGTATTGTAAGAATCCAATGGTTTTGTCCAGGGGTGGGATATCATCTAACAAAGACCGGTATTCATTTCTATATAGACTAGTATTACATCTTGTTTGCTGCTGAAGGGTTAATACGGGCATATGGGTATCTTGCATTGTCAGATTTATTGATGTGTTTATTTGTAAGTACAGTACATTAGCTGGCCTCTCTTCAGCTATGCAATTTTCTATGTGAATATTCTAGTGTATACTTTTTTGATTGATTTTTACCAGCTATTTAGAAACATAGCTATATGTCTTTTGTTATGCCCTAGTGTGTCCGGAGGGGTGTGTAGTGGGGCGGTGGGGGTGCCTTTGGTGGGTGGGCTTGGGATTGGCATGCACACGGCTTTGAGTGGCCAGTGATCCGCGCTGGGAGTGACTACAGCTTTACAATTGCACTCAGTGATGATGCATAACCTTATATGGTCATATTGATTTGTCCCCCCCCCCCCCCCCATCCAGTTTTACCTTTGGGCACTAAATTCTCACCTTGCTGGGGGCCACCGCAGCAGGCAGCAGCGACATCCAAAATGTAAGTAGGGGTCGATGGGGAGGGGTATTGACCCCTTTTAATTTTTGCTCCGATGTTCCTCTTTAAGAGCATATGTTTATTAGGTTTGTCTGCTTCTTAATACAATTTTGTGATTTTTACTTCTACTTAAAGTTGTGCGCTGATGCTTGGAGTGGGGAGTTGTTTTTGTGTATCCAGCATGTTTATTTGGATTTTTGATATTAGACAGTTTTAACGTCTTTAATTTAGCCATAATGTATATATAGTTCCAATTAAGTATACAGTCCTCAATACAAAGAGCTTCATGAAAGTAGGTACATTGATATACAGTAGCTTGAAGCACCAAATCCAAGCCCCCAATCGTATTTATTCTTATACTGTATTGTTACCATGACCCCAACCTATTACATAATTCCTATTTAAGCGCATCCACATGCAACCAAGGACAAATGGAGGCCAGTTTATCACTAGCACCTCGTAGCGCCACTTGAGTGTCTGCGGGGGAGATGAGATTAGCACCTCAGCCGCAACACTGACCACAGGCAGAAGGCGCTGTTAGTGTTCCGCGCTGTAGCCTACCTGTGGCACTTGTTTGTTTTTTCTAATGGAGATAGCGACAGGTAGCACAGATGGGCAAAGCAAAAAATATTTTGTATTTAACATGCAAATGAACATCATGGGCGCTCTGAAACCTCGATACTCGGCATACAGTGCCATGTGCAATACAAAAAAAGGCTTTGACTGGAGATGGCAGCACAGTGATCAAGCAGAAACACATGGAATGACATTGGGAACATACGAATAACATGACACATGATTGGAAGGCATGAAAATGCATGTTAGCAGCAAGTAACTTAAGTACAAAAATGAACAAAAAAAACATTCTGAACAGGCCAGGGATCCCGTGTCACTTTACTGAGCACAAAGAATATGATATACGCTAACCAGAGGTCACCAAAAAAAACAGGACTGGAATGGGTAATTGAAGCCTATGGGAGAACGATATCATGTGGAGCTGTAGGGAACACAAGTCCGGCGCTAACAAAGCACCCGGTGCTCTTGATACATGTATCGCTACATGGTGCAAGGAGAGGCGCTAAACATTTTATGCATCATAAATATGACTTGCTGGTGACATTCAAAAAAACACCTGCTGCTAAATATCGCTACAAGGCGTTAGCGTTTCTTAAATAAGACCCTAAGAAGGTAAACATCTAGTATTACAGTTTGAATAATTGCCAGACAAACTTTACCAGGCCATTGCATGTAATACATTACAGGATATGTGTGTTGTACTGTGTGGCAAAACATTGGAGAAAACGTTTTGAAGTTCTGTCATTTTTAAGTTAAACACTTGATATTAAAGAACAAAGACGCTGTATTGTATGAGATAATTGTACGGTTGTTGTTCCTATAGATCCTATTTTTACATCTCCACTAGTTATTTCTGCCGCACACTTACAACCACTTTAGGTAGGCTCTCATTTACAGTAGATTAGACTGCAATGTGAATTATCAGGTTGTCCTTTTATATTCCTAAAGACATGCAAACATACAACCCGCTGTTCGAAATCTTGTTATATAGTAATATTACAATTTTTTCAAGAGATTGTTTTTATTTAATATTCATGATATAGCACTTGGTTTTGACCTTACAGAGCCCAGTTATTGGAAGCAATGCTCAGTTTGATTGAGTCTTGACTTGCAGCTAGTTTTGCACAGTTGTGCTTTCAAGACCTGAAAATTGGATGGAACATATGATTGTACTCCTTAGATGATACAGACATGATATTATCCAAAGAAGAAACTCCAACCTCCATGAATTAATTCTCTTTCTCTTCTCTGTTAGGAAAAAAGGCCATATGGGACATTTAATATTGTTAATCTTAACCTGAGCAATTCAGGCAAAACAATTTACCATGATTGCTAAAATAAATGTGTCTACCATATGGTTAGTCCTAAAAACTACAGGCACATCTACTGACAGTGGTCCCATGCTGTCAGTATATCTGAAGGAAGAAATCAAGGCAACTGAACTTGCTGCATTTTTCTTGAAGAGGTTCTGATAGTCTCAATTCTGAATTTGAACGAGCCCCTTGGAATAAAATGGCTACCTATGGGGGAATAGTTCAGAAAAATTCTTTGGGCTCTGTACTCCACTCCCCACTTTTTTCCTTTCCTCCATTGGACTGAGACCCCTCTCAATGTGGTGCCTCCAAATTGGTTGTCCGGGGAGAGGCTTTCTAGGACTGGAAAGGAACTTCCCCTGATCCCAATTTGTTTTCTTCTTTTAATTCTGGAATCGAAACAGCACCCCCTGAAGTCTAAAATATTTTGAATGCCCCACTGTGTGAAATGGATCACCCATATACTCTCCTCACCTGAGAGCTCAGGGTGAGGCAAGGGTGAGCATCCCTGGCTTCCCTCCAGGTAATGTGGGCACCGGCACCAGGCATTTCTGGATCGTGGGCACAGATACGCACAGCCAATGTTCCATTCAGCTTTATGAAGCCATACATCAGCTAGCTTCTGATCGGCTGTCAGCCCATGCATGTGCAGTGGGATCACCTGGCAAGGTGAGTAAGAGAGGTGATTTGGGAGATCGCCCCCAAACTCTTTGTAACCCTGAAGCCAAGTCTCCTTGGTAGCCTTGAGGAGAGGTGAAGCCTGGGTAGCTTCTACTCACTTCTCCTGGGGATTCATCTTCTTTGTCTCTCAGATTCTAGTGACCTTCTGATGGGTGGTGCCATCTTGTATCCGGCACTGCGCACGGCCCCCGATCTCACGCCTGAGCAGTGCCTATGGCTGGTATGTGATGGAGCCGCCCGAAATCTCGCAAGATTTTGTTGAGTGTCGCAGGACTTTGAAGAGGCCGGCTAAAGCTGTACTGTCATTTACAGACGGCTAAGCCGGTGGAGGGGGGAGGATCGGGCCCCAAAGCAGCCAGATGTAACCGCAGCAGGCAGCAGTGTCATCCAAAAGTTGAGGCTGATGGGGGGGGGGAAATCAGCCCCTTTTTATTTTATGTCTGAGGTGTGGAATGCCACACTGCCTATGGGATGGGAGTAATGCCTCACTGCCTATGTGAAATTGCATGGGGGGAATGACACATTGCCTATGGAGAATAGGAGAATGACACACTGCTTGTAATGGGGGGATTCTGCACCTTGCCTATTATTTGGCTATTGGGGGGACAGTGTTTTAGCACAACATCTTATTTTCCTCCTCCAAATCCTATGTGGGTCTTATAGAGCGAAAAATGCTGTGCTTTAATTTTAATATTTTGTTTCTAATTCAAAAAATATATTTTTCCTTTTATATGTATCAGGAAAAGGGTGGACTCTGGAGCAGGGTTTTAATCCTAATATTTTCATACTTCTTCCAGTACAAACTATTTACATTACCGCTGCTATTATGAACAGAAATAGAAAGGCATATGGTGTTTACATAGGCCAGCTGCTTTGCCTTGTACAGGCACGGCTAGCTCTGTTAATCCAGCATTTTGCTGCTTTATTCAATAGCAGGATTTTCCTACTTTTTTTTGTTTTGTTGTTTTACTTTTGTTCATGGAAAATATTGAAAACTATGAGGTTATCCAAATTATTTTGAAAGCCTCTGTATTTGTTTTGTTGTGCACCTGCAATGGGACAGTTCTGCAGGTGAGAATGTTTCTAATAAAATAAATATTTTACAAACTTGGAAATAACAGCAATCTATGGAGTATTCAATTACTTCAAGAAAATACAGGCTGTTTTGGGGCACTGGGCTGGGGATGGAAGGTGACGACATAAACTTCCCTCTGAGTATAGAGGGTCCATTACACCACACATAAGGGTTGATTCAGAGACAGATACGCATGGACTTTCGCATGTGTCTGTGTATTTTTTTTTGACTGTTTGGCTTGTTTTTTGTTTTTTACGTTACTATTTCCATTCGTATGTTCGTTCCCGCTAACGCATATATGCGCTTTCGATGGACGGAACAAAAACTGATAATTTGCGTTAGTTCGGATAAGTTACTGATCTAAATCTGATCATTTGCGTTAGTTCAGATAAGTTACATAATTAGGATGGGCTTGCGTCTGATTCTGAGACCTGATTGCCGATGGTCCACCGCCCTATAAAACCGATTCCTTTCCGCTCGACTTACGGGACTATCTTTGACTCGGATTGCTATCGTTGATCATGTTTTGCGGCTATGTGGAGGAGTATGAGCGCCTTCAGCTCCAAGGCATTGTATGTGTCAGCATGGCCGAGGCCAGATTGCACCGGCGACGCATGCATATCGATGGCATGCATGACGTTGAGCTGTTCGAACTGACCCGACTTGAAGGAGGGGGCAAGCAATTTCAGGTATGACCAAGATGCTTGGCTGCCTTCAATTTTTGGCGAACGGCTCGTTCCAGAGGCTGGGTGCCCTCTCTCCGTGGGGATCTCCCAGCCTACGCTGAGCCGTGCGCTATCCAAGTTTTTGGAAGGCATGGCTACCATTAGTCAGAAATATATTTGTTTTCCTGAAGACATGGTAGCCAGGAACGCGATTAAGCTGGCATTTTATAACATCGCCGACATGCCCAACGTCATGGGTGCCATTGACTGCACCCACGTTGCATTGATCGCTCCCGCAGCAGACGAGTACATCTATAGGTAAGTTAAATATGTTATTTTGTTATATTGTTTAGGCAAACTTTATTGTAACTATCAATTAATCCCTCCTTCAAAAGTGTCCCTTTGAACTACTTTACAATGCATACCTTAATCCCTCCTTCTAAAGTGTCCCTTTGAACCACTTTACAATGCATACCTTAATCCCTCCTTCTAAAGTGTCCCTTTGAACCACTTTACAATGCATACCTTAATCCCTCCTTCTAAAGTGTCCCTTTAAACCAATTTACAATGCATACCTTAATCCCTCCTTCTAAAGTGTCCATTTGAACCACTTTACAATACATACCTTAATCCCTCCTTCTAAAGTGTCCCTTTGAACCAGTTTACAATGCATACCTTAATCCCTCCTTCTAAAGTGTCCATTTGAACCAGTTTACAATGCATACCTTAATCCCTCCTTCTAAAGTCTCCCTTTAAACCACTTTATAATGCATACTTTAATCCCTCCTTCTAAAGTGTCCCTTTGAACCACTTTACAATAGATATCTTAATCCCTCTTTCTAAAGTGTCCATTTGAACCACTTTACAATGCATAGCTTCATCAATTATTTTCATGTAGGCCTTCTCAAACTATTATAATGCTGACCTTAATTAGTCATTAGCATGTTAATCTTTATTTTCTACCCCATCCATATTATATGTGTTATTTAAACTATTTATGTACTTTGTTAATGTTATTTGGATTGTAGAAGTGTTTTTTTTCTGGGTGTTAGGAGTTAGTGTTTGAGTTGTTTACCTTGGCTTACTGTAATTTTCTGGTTTTGGTTCCAAGAACCGCAAGATGGGCCACTCGCTGAATATCCAAGCAGTGGTTGGCCCGGACATGCGATTCCTTAGTGTACTTGCCGCGTATCCAGGCTCATCCCATGATGCTTATATCTTGCGGAGCTCCGGATTATTTTGTCGGTTTGAGTCTGGAGAATTCTCTGGTGGATGGCTCCTGGGTAAATTTTCTCAAATTCCATCATTCCCTTTTCACTGTATGGCTATGAATATAGTTGATGACCCATGTCTTAACCTATGGCTGTTTTTAGCCCTTGATGACATGTTAAACAATAATGTTGCTTATAATTTGTAATTTATGTACATATTTTGTTATTCTTTCAGGGGATTCTGGATATCCGCTTATGCCCTGTCTCCTGACGCCCGTTCTTCGCCCGCAGAATGCGGCCCAGGAGTCCTATAATCAGGTACACTGGAAGACCCGGGCCGTAGTGGAGAGGGCCTTTGGACTGCTGAAGTCCAGATTTAGATGTATGGACCATACAGGGGGGGCACTGCAGTATGACCCCAACAAGGTCATCCAAATCATCATAGCATGTTGCCTAATTTTGCCCTGATGCAGCGTGTCCCCGTTATCTGGAACTGCCTCCCTCTCCACCCAGCCAGGAGGCAGATGACATTTATGATGGCACCCCTAGTGCCTCTGGCCAATCTGTGCGTGCACATGTAATTTCTTCTTTTTTTTCTTAACTTCTATTTTGTTTGTTTATGTTTCTGTGTGTTTCTAATATTTGTTGCCTCTGTGAAGGCCTTTTTTTGGCTTAAACAATTTAGTAATGATTTAATTACTAAACATTTTACACCTGATTTGAGCGTCATGCAGTTTATATTATCAAAACAACACAAACATTAATGGATCAACTAAGGCAACAACAGCTAAAGTCAAATTCCATATATTTTCTGGGAATTTGTCAATTTCTATTTGAAGGGCACTCGCAGACTCCATGTACATACAATTTAATACATAACTATAAATTGGACCAGACTCCTGGCCCCTAGCAATTGGCCACATACAGGAGTTCTAAAGTAAATGACTCCAGCCCGAAGTCTCCCCGCCCACCAACATCAAGATCCATAGGGAGCAATAATTTCCAGGGGAATAGTCGGCCAGGAATACATACACACCCTCTCCTGCTCAGCCACATTTGCCACCGGCACAGGGGGAAACCAGCCATACCTATGCCACATCCACACCTGTAAGTTGGGTGGCCACCCAGCAAATGACCCCCAGTCCTAATGCCAGGCCAGTCCAATTTTTTCCAAGTGCAAATGTTGTTTTCTTCCAGCCAAGAAAGTCCCCCAATATTGCCAACAAACAGGATGAGCCAGCCAGCATTGTCTTAGGCCCAAGCCTGCAGCGTGGGAGCTTGAGCGGCCGCTTCAGTGAGGCTTAAGCTCAGCCATTGGCTAGTGGGGTATCTGAGCACTCTAATGAGCTACATGGCCGAATTCCAAAACAAACCAGTAAAGCCATAAACAACACAATCTTGGTTGCGCTGACCACACAGGTAAATAGAGTTGGGATATAGAGGAAAGATGTGGAGGTCCAGGTAAAATAGATCTTAATATTGATGTTGACCATAATAAGGTTGTGGTGGGCCTTTGAGGTGGCCCAACACCTGGGCATGTGTGGCATTCATAATCTGCCACTGCTCCAGCATCTGTCTGTTGCTAGTTCGAAATTCATCTAGCATGGCAGAGAAGTTTGCATTTAAGGTGGCCATTTGTTCTGCCATCTGTCTGTTTAAGGTGGCCATTTGTTCAGCCATCTGGCTGTTGCTCGTCCTAAAATCAGTCAGAATGGTGGTGAATGTAGTATTGAAGTTCTCTAATTGTGCAGTAAGCTGTTCTGTTCGTTGAGTCACCTGTCATGGCGCCATGCTGACTCCATGATGCGTCTCCCCTGGGAAACTGGTCGACGTTGTTGACTGAGTCTTCCACTGCAGGTTTGTGCGCCTGCAGATGTTGGAGTTCTAGGGCCAGCAACAGTACCAAATGTGCTTGGCAAAGCCTCTGCAGCATAGCTAGCACTGGGGACTGTAGGCTCAGTCTCAGCCTGTTGCCCACAATGGGCTGGCAGCATGCGTCTTGACTCGAGGATTTGTTGCAGTAGGATGCTGGGGCTGTGGCAGATTAGGTTCCAGGGGGGTAATTTGCGAAAGTCCAATACGGCTGGCATCCTCCTCTTCCATCTCCTGGATGACATCCATTAGTGTGGGAGTCTGTTGGGACATGTGAAAAAGTGTGTCAGATTTGGCCCTAAAAGAACAAAATAAGTCATGTGCATTCACATGCATCACCAGTTTCAACAAAGTTCACTTACCCTAGATATCTGGTCCTTTATCCTAGGCAGCAGGGAAGTAGACGGCGTGCTCAAACTGGAGGAGGCTTCCACACTTCCAAAGGCTGTATGCTGGGCTGTGTTAAAAAGTAAAAGGCACGTAAACACACAAACATCTCTTGATGAGCCTGATGAGTACATATGCTTTAGCAAACACATGGGCAAGCAGGAATGACAATTCCACCAACGGCCAAAGTTGCCCTTCCCAATGAATCTGAGGCTATCTTATATGTATGCCTCACCCTGTACATACAGATTGGTCACATTAAATAATACAAACATGCATGTACTGCATGTTAGGAGGCTTTACATATCCAAAATGGCGCCTTAGGGTCCAACAGTCAGCTTGCAAATAGCATTTGGCTTCAGAGTATGCTGCTGTGCATTCTTGCAATGTTGACCTTTCCCTGACCCCAGCTCAAGTTTGTCTGACCAAAGCACACCTACAACCCCAGTGGTAGAAACACAAAGAAGTAAGTGTTGTCTATTATTGACTATATTCACATCACATGCAGTGCTTTGTTAAGATAAATTGGTTAATATTGACCAGAAATACTATCAAAGGTCGTGTATGGGCTGCAAACCTTTTTAAGGACCATTAACTACTGCACCCTGGGAGAGTGTCCATCATGAAGGCCATTCCTCAGACATTAAACACCCGCCGAAAACATTAACCTCCCCTCAAAGGCACTCCATAGGGGCCTGTGTTCATATCTGCCTGTGAGCCTCATTTCACAAGTTTACAATAGTTCACATTAAAACAAATATTACTAACCTGCAGAAATGTCCTGGCTGTCCGTGTCGTGTCTCCCAGACAGGCCCTCTAATGCGACGGGGTGTATTAACGCCAGGACCATTTCTTCAGCTTGGGTATATTGTAATTTGGTGGGGAAGCCCCTGCCAGTTTGTAAGCTGAAAAATAGAGGTTAAAGCATATTTGCCATTGTGGTCACTACAACAAGCAGCAAAATGCAAACCTAAAAGATGTACCTGTGATTGCGCCGTTTATTCTGCTTCTTCCATACTGCATACTTCAGGTCAGATATTTTTCTCTGGATCTGCTCCACATCCTCTCCCTCTCGTCCACTTCCTCTCGTCCCCTGCTGCATTCACCTGTCTGGTGAGCTCTTCCCAGATTTGGCTTTTTCGCATTTTGCTGGTTGATTTGGAATGGCGGCCAAATAGCTCATCATAATGAAGTGCGAGGCCACTTGCCAAGGCTAGGGTTTGTGCCTCCCCAAACCGGCTGCTCAACTGGCCTTGCGGCAATGTTCGGCCTAATGGTTGTTCTTCTGGCTCATCTATGTATGGTGGCAATTCAGGGGACATTCTGGGCTGGCTGTGTGGTGATGAATCGGCCGTCACGAGGCTGGAAAAAGACTGGACTGGCATTAGGACTGGGGGTCCTTGCCTGGGTGGCCACCAAACTTCCAGGCGTAGATGTTGCATAGATCTCACTGGTTTCCACCTGTGCCGGTGGCAAATGGTGCCGAGGAGGGGAGGGTGTGCTCGGGGGGCTGGGGCTTCTGGCCCTCTGCCTCTTTGGGCCCTTGGACCTTGTGCTCCCTTTTCCTTTGGATGTGGTAGGGCGGGGAGCAGGAGAGGATGTTCTTGGGGGGCTTGGGCTTCTGGCCCTCTGCTTCTTTGGGCCCTTGGAACTTGTGCTCCCTTTTACTTTGGATGTGGTAGAGCGGGGAGCAGGAGAGGGTGTTCTTGGGGGGCTGGGGCTTCTGGCTCTCTGCTTCTTTGGGACCTTGGAACTTGTGCTTCGTTTATCATGGGATGTGGTTGCGCGGGGGGCAGGAGAGGGTGTTCTTGGGGGGCTGGGGCTTCTGGCCCTCTGCTTCTTTTGGCCCTTGGAACTTGTGCTCCATTTATCATGGGATGTGGTTGCGCGGGGAGCAGGAGAGGGTGTTCTTGGGGGGCTGGGGCTTCTGGCCCTCTGCTTACTTTTCCCCTTGGACGTTGTCACACCTTGTTGTTTGGATGTGGATGCCTTCTTCTTGGAGGATTCTTCCTTGCTTGTGCTTGCTGTTTTTGATGGGCCAGGATTTGTGGGCAATGTAGCCTTGTGGTTGCCACTTTTGCTCCGCGTTTCAGGCACCTTTGTAGTCGACTTGTGCGATCGAGTGCTTGGTCTGGAGGATGAAGTGTCCTCATGCTGCTGTGGCCTTTTGGTCTTGACCTCCTTTGCTGCTGGTTGCTTTCCGCTCACTTTTTGGGTGCCATGATGACAATCTCAAAGAGAGTGAGATGTGTGTCCATTACCCTTTAAGTACTATTGACTGGGTATGTACGCATTTGCGTACGCGTGCGTCCGGCCATTCGTCCGGCCGTTTGTCTAGCCGTGCGGAACCCGGAAACTGCTGGGGCATTACTTATCTGCTGCAGACAAGAAGAAAGATGGCGCCCACGAACAACAAGAGCTCAATAAGCTCGTAAGTGTATTGTAAGGACGTTGATTTGACATCTAAATAATGAATAGGCCTTAAGGAAGCTCAGGAAGAAACTGTTGTTTTTAAAAGTGATTTAAACTCCGTGCCAAACAGAAGTTAGTGCGCACATGTGCGAACCAACTCACTTGCATCTAGAAGGATAGTTTAAGGCTAGAAATGTGTTTGGGAATGTTATTTAGTCAACGGATTTAATTGTGACTGATATTTGTATGCTGTTTGATCTAACAACTTATTTTTTTTATTTTGTTTTTTAGACTATGCTTCAGCGCAGGTACGACTACCTGCCCAAGGCATTCGAGAAGAGGAATCTGGCCCTGGAGATCGTGGCCCGGATCCAACAGGAAACGGACACCACCTTCACCCATACGCAGATCATGCATCACTGGTCGGACCTTAAGCGACTGCACATGCCCCGGGTGCGGCGATTTTTGGCGCTCCATTTCCCAAGTAAGTACATACCGATTGCATGCTAGATGTAACTAATACAGAAGGTAGGCCTTTAGTTATAAATGCTTTTCTTTTATAGTGTTGGAAATGGACTATCGCATCAGACTCACCAGGAGGCGCACAGTCCGGCCAGTGCTGCATGAATCTGCAGCAGCAAGTGAAGGTGGTGGATCTCCAGGGCCAAGTTCCTACCCCTCCTCTGTAGCTGCGTCGGACCAGCCCCTGGACCTTTCTACAGAGGAGTGGCGTCACGGCGTGGGCAGGGAGTCGTAGCAAACGACTGAGCCATTAGCCTCTGGTATGTGACTCTTAATGTAACCCCACACACATACATGCTATTTAAACCAAAGCTGATTCCATGAATCTCTTTTTCTAGATGAATATGTAGCGGGTGAAGAATCTGGAGCAGAGACTGCAGCAGATCATGCCCTGGAGGAACATGGAGAAGGTGGGTGATGTCACACACACATTCTAAGTGTCATATGCTTACTGTTGAATCAGACATTAGAAGTGAGCCTATTTTAAATGTCTTTACAGCCTCACATTCCCAGCAGTGGCAGGCCCCAGACCGTAGGGTGATCCCCCAAGCAGAGGTCGCCCACCACCGAAGTAAGTTGTAAATGTAAATGTAGATGTACATTTTTGGAGTATGTGTAAAATAACATCATCACCAATCAACCTAAATCCATTGTCAATGTCCTTAGCATAATGACATATGGCCTCTTCCTTTAAGAAATGCCTTAGCATAATGACATATGGCCTCTTTCTTTAAGAAATGCCTTAGCATAATGACATATGGCCTCTTCCTTTAAGAAATGTCTTAGCATAATGACATATGGCCTCATGAGTTAGCTTGCAACCTAATAATCATTCCATCCACAGCTGTTAAACATGTATTTGCAGAATAATAATCTTTTTTTTACAGACACTGCACGTGCGAGATTGGCACAAATCAGTGCCACGGTGTTTCGAATGGTGGGCGAGATGCAGGAGCTGTGCGATTCGTTGGGGACCACAGATGAAGAATAATTATCTGGGGCTTGCAATTGCTTTGTATATATTTTATTGTTTTATAAAGTTAAAAAGTTTTTACATTTTTATCAAAAAATAAAAAAGTTTTGTACTTGCAAACATTTGCAACAATTTTCACACAAAAAGGCAACAAAAATTGCCAGTTGCTAGTAAAAAAAAAAACATAAAACTGGTTTCTGTGTCATTTTCTTTGCAAAATACATTCATTAAGGGTTGGTTGCAGAAAAACGTAGGAACAACCCAAAACTAAAAAATGAAGATTATCCAGACCGCGATTTGATTAACCATTAGGTGCGCAAAGGGAAGAAGAATGAAACCGCGATGTGATTGAGGTAACCATTAGGTGCGCAAAGGGAAGAAGAATGAAACCGCGATGTGATTGAGGTAACCATTAGGTGCGCAAAGGGAAGAAGAATGAAACCGCAATGTGATTGAGGTAAGCATTAGGTGCGCAAAGGGAAGAAGAATGAAACCGCAATGTGATTTAGGTAAGCATTAGGTGCGCAAAGGGAAGAAGAATGAAACCGCAATGTGATTTAGGTAAGCATTAGGTGCGCTTAATGAAGAAGATACAGACCGCGATGTAATTTAGGTAAGCATTAGGTGTGCAAAGGGAAGAAGAATGAAACTGCGATGGGATTGAGGTAAGCATTAGGTGCGCAAAGGGAAGAAGAATAAAACCGCAATGTGATTTAGGTAAGCATTAGGTGCGCAAAGGGAAGAAAAATGAAACCGCGATGTGAGTTAGGTAAGCATTAGTTGCGCTAAATGAAGAAGATACAGGCAGCGATGTAATTTAGGTAAGCATTGTTGCAGAAGTGAGTGAAGAAAATATGGAGACGAGCACATTAATGAGTTAATTTTGTAGTGTGCAGGCGTAAGGTCGTAACGATTTTCGTCTGGACGTTTATTTATAGAAAAAGGAATTCAGAATCTAACGGTAAACGTAAATCATTCATTCGCGGCGACGTTGGAAAATGGCCAAAAACGGAAGCCTACGTTGTTTCATGAGTAACCTAAACGTAAAACGAAAGCTGAAAAATTCTCATTGGCATACGAACGAAAACTTTACTGAAGGCTTGTGATGTATGCTTAGAAATTAGAATCAACTTCCTCCAAATAGGAGCACCAACAAGCAATTAATAATCAAAATTATTTTATTTATATAAGATATGGAAAAATCCACAGAACACCGCGCTAACAACAATCGTCAATACAGATTACTTTCAGAAGCTAATAACAAATGCTATTTAAAGCATACCCTACGCTGGAGTTATTTTTGACCGTGTTGGCGCGGCCACAAAAAAAGGGGTAAATAATGGTTACAAAAAGTAATTAAACTTCGCGGGGAAAGGCAGCATCAATATATTTATAAATTTCAGCAATGCTTTAATTTGCTGAAATTTATAAATATATTGATGCTGCCTTTCCCCGCTGAGTTTAATTACTTTTTGTAATAATTATTTTATTACTTCCATATCAAAATTGGTAGATCATAAAAACAACATAGACACATGACAATACATACCAACTTGTGGCAGGGGCCTCTTGGGGTGCCGTGCCCCTCCCTCTGGGTTCAAGTGCATTGGTTATTATAGTGAGCACACAAACAATAGCATTTTGGAATACGGTTCTGCACCACCCTTGTTTTTTGCTGATGCATGCTTAGAATCACTCGTACACTCATACGCAAGCAGGAAAAAAAAAAAAAACAGATCGACACAAAAACAAAATTCTTTTAATGTCTCTCTGAATCAACCCTATAATACTGAATATGTCTTATCTCTCTGAAGGTTAAACATTTCACCCTTATTATTTTCCCCATCTACACTCAACTTCCCACAATCGACAGGCAGCGGTCATGTGGTCTGGATGAAAGTGGTGAAGGAAAAAGCAATCCCAGACCAGGAGACCACCAGCGGCCAATTGCGGGGCCCTATTCAAGGTTCAGGTATGGGTTGTGGAGGGGGGGTTTCCCTGCACAGGGGCTCTAGCAATCTGGATGCCCCCCGGAACATTTTACATTGTGGCCTTACACCCATCATTTAGCAAATGGGTGTGGGACTGCTTTAAATCATTTGATGGATGCTGGATGCCCATCCAGGCTTAACGGCCTAAAAGCCCATTCCCCGGGGCTATTACCTAGTTCCCAGATCCCAGTGACCCCAGTGACCACTGGCAGCCAGTGAAGTTCACTGGGTGGGCCTGCACATTGCTGCCGGCCTGGCAATCCTCACTGAACTCCATTGGTCACATGGGGGCTTGATCAGGGGTCGGCAGGAGTGTTCCTGGAAATTTTTATTCTCAGGGGTGGGGAAATTGGACTTCCTTAGGATATTTTACCAGCGACTGAATGCCTCCCTGCCACCAATTATAATTGGGCAACACTAATGTTTGTTCTGCTTTAACCAATAATACACTAATTGCCTTTCTGCCTTTTATAATTTAGTGATTGCCGATGATTACTAACATCTAAAAAGGCCTCAAAATATTTCTACCTGACACCGACTGATTCATTATTAGCGCCAGGTATCGGCAGATGAGCGCCTGTGCAGAGGCACTAAGAGCGACCACTAGTATACGCTGTGATCGGCTATCGGGCGCTGTAACAGAGCGTCTCATTCGCTGTAGTAATCTGGATGGCTCTGATGAATGAGATGTATGTTGGATGCTCTAACACCAGTACAGCGTTGCAGGGAGCTAAAGGTAGCGCCAGCTCATTGTGACCGACTCTCAGCGACTCACAACATATTCAACAAAAAAACAGACTCACACAGCGTCAGCGCTTTGGATCAGGTCGCTATAGCATAGAGCGGCAGACACTGTGTGATTAAAGTCTGTTTTTGAACACATATACACCAGTAACAAAGCGAAAACACATGGAATAACATTGTGACATTAATATTTTAGTGCCAGACCTGTAATGACAATTCAGCATAAAAATATAAAAAATCAAAAAAGTTTTCCAAAATTACTCTTTCTAGACCAGGAGAGGTGACAATTATTTGAGATTAAAAAAAATAAATAAAAACAAAGAACCCTGTTTAAACAGAAGAAAAGCTGAAGAACAACCCAACCAGGGTGTCCAAACAGAACCGGGGCACTCAACCAGATAAAACATTAATTGAAATATTTATTGTATAGACTAAGCCATCAAAAAGTATAAAAAAACACAAATGACACAATGACAAAACACTTTAAAACATAACACTAAAACACCCAGGGCAAATAAGACTACAATACATATATAAGATGAATCAATAATAAATAAATCACAATGCTATCAGTATTATTATGTCAAATGAGTACAAAATGGGCGCTCGGCGGATCGCGCGGGGGAGCTTTGTACACCCGGGTTTGATTATTTGTTTTACACGCGGCTTTGAAATCTTGTAATCAATTCCTGGTTATTGTTGTAATTCATTTATCCAGACTGCCATGGCCCTTGAATGATAGCCAGTGGAGTCTGTGGACTACATGCTAGCTTCATGTATTATCAATTGCTGGCATTTTAAACATTATTTATTTCATTAGCACTTTAGAGTTTGCACTGATCAATTGCACAAATAGTATCTAGTATGTATTGTAGTTAGGCTATAATTATTTTTGTTTTTTATAGCACTTTATATTAGGCACTAGTTATTTATTCAGCACGGTCACTTTATATATACAGTGTGCATTGTTATTAGGGGTTACTAAGGATTAATTAGTCACATTTTTTACTCTTGTGTTTTGTATTTAGGAACTATTATGGGGTATGATGCATTTATATTAGGTTGAGAAGCCGCACATATTTTGTACTCATTTGACTCAATAATACTGATAGCATTGTGATTTATTTATTATTGATTAATCTTATATATGTATTGTAGTCTTATTTGTCCTGGGTGTTTTAGTGTTATGTTTTAAAGTGTTTTGTCATTGTGTCATATGTGTTTTTTATACTTTTTGATGGCTTAGTCTATACAATAAATATTTCAATTCATGTTTTATCTGGTTGAGTGCCCCGGTTCTGTTTGGACAGTTTTGTAATTGTTAGTGGTACCTTCTATTCAGCAAAGGAGGGACATAAAATATTTCTCAGACCAAAACTGATGCCACCCCACTGCCCAAATCTTTCCATTGGAACAGGTGATAGTTACTGTTTACATACTCAAATATGGCATTTTTGCTAATTAATGACATCATTGTTTGTAACTACATATTCAAAAAGTCAGAAGAATAGATATGTCCGAAATACCATTACCAATAACTACCTATTTAATTTACCTTGCCTTAATTAGATTTGAGGAATAGGAATTTTGAGCGCCGGCTATGTCTGCCTTCTCTTCGCACAGAATGACTGCTGTGATTAAGATCAAATGGGTAGACGTGGCAGATATTGAAATAAAACCCCAACAGTGCTGCTGATTAGATGGATTACCAATATGACTAAATAAGCTGATTCATGAAAAGGCCATAGCCAGGTCAGCTATGAACACTCACCACCAAGCTAAACCTCATTGTTCTCTGTGTGCTGACTAACTATGAACACTGAGGCCTTGGTCCCCTATTGTTTGGTCTCAGCTTTGATGCTATACTTGCTTGGAAACACTTGTGTTTTGTACATTTCACTTCTTTTATTCAGTCTCCAATAAGCAGATGGTAAATTGTTTACAGTAATACAGTTTGCATGCAAAATTCATGTTACTGTGAACAGTTAGGCAAATTGAAGATTCCGTGCTCTACAAAAGACATAAAGTTAAACACATTTCATTTGTATTTTAAAATTGGCTGAAGCAAACAGCTACAGACATAATCCTTGGTAAACATATCTTCAAATGAAAACAACATGGCTGCTGAACTCCATTTGTATTCAGCATGGTTAAAGGGCTTCCTTTGTTTCAGAAGACGTCAGGTGGCTTTTGGCCTTGCCTCAGCTAGTTTCATGCATGTATTCACATGCTGATTAAGCTGGCCAGTCAAGATACCTGTTTAATTGAAACCGGCCAATCAGACTATCACCTGGCTGGTTTGAATGAAAAAAAGGAGAAAGCAGTGAGAGATTGAGGAAAGTCTTGCTTAGATGGAGCTTTCTTTAGGACTGAGAGACTTCCTTGGATGCCGTGAACAGACAGACAATGGGGTTTTCTATGAACGGACCAGACCTGCTCTTTGTGAAACGTGGCAGCCATCTTATGAAGGACTTGGAGTTTGGTTGAGGCCTGCTGATTTGCCTAGATCACTTAAACCAAAGTGTTGCCTGTTTTACCTTTTGTTTTATATATGCTTTGCTTTTGCCCTGTTTTGAGGCTTTCTGTGTTATAGCAGAGCCATGAATCATTTTGTATTGTTACTCTTAGCAAGCAAGGTATAAATAACTCTTCAAAATCCATTTCTTGGCATTTACTTGGAAGTTACTGCTATGTGAACCTAAACAATATGCAATTAGAGTATATATATTTGAGCCTTTTAACTGCCTTATACATTTAAGAGCTGCAAATAGAGTTAGAATATTGCACCCTAGCATTAAAATTGGGTGCTCTTCTGGGATTTAATTGCCCAAGAGATTGGGGTGCAATTTTGCACATTTAGAATTTAGAATTGGGTGCTCATGGCCCTGGTGCACTTATTTCCAACTGATAGTGTGTTTGTTAGGATTGTGTTTTAGAGTTATTTTTGTTATACCTTTGCTAAGTAAAACATGTTTTACAAGCTCTTTAAGACGGCTGGGTTGAAGCATACATCACAAATGGAAATGGAGGATTGTAGTTTCCCAAGCTGGGTAAAAGAAGGCCCATAAATTTCTATAGGTGCAAAGTTGGGTAAATATGTACCACTTAGTGTTAGTTAGCATGAGAGTAGCATTCATAGCCGTTTAGCTGAGTTCAGTTTTAAACGTTTCCATCTTTATAAGCAAACTAGGTTTGCGGTGGCAGAAATGGGGTGGCAAAATGGAATGATACCTGCACTCTTAACATATTTTTCATATCCATATGTGGAAATTGATGCTTGGTCCACAGGGGCGCCGCAGAATCCAAGTAAGGACCAGCACTGCGCCTAGAAGTTTTTCATTTTGCCTTGCCAGGAAAACTTAAGGCTGATGAGGAAAATGTATCTTTGAGAATGCCTCCAACACACTGCAGATGAGTTTTCTGATCTGGAAAATAAGTGCAAAGGTTTGTCTATAGCCAGCAATACTACACAGAGTAAAACTATGACAGGTCCTAAGGCTAGGTCAAGAAAAGCTAGCTTTTTGTGGCTAGCTATATTGAGGAGATCAGAACTGTAGTCAGCCAGCAGCAATCCAGGTGGCTGAGCAGCCACTGTTCAAGCCAATGACAGTCATGTGCACAAAGAGAGTTTCCTGTTGAGAAGGTGCAGCCTGTATCTAGTACAAAGCCCAAGAATGTCTTTGTAAAAAGGAAATGCAAAATTCCTTGCAAGGTTCTCTTGGTGGATTTACTGAGATCAGGGTTCCCAAAGCTAGAGATAGATGGGATCCCATATAAGGGGTTGTGGTAAAATGGACAAGGCTAACTGGGCATAGAATTAAATGTTTTGCCTGCAAAAAAATGTGAACATTTGTCCAGTTATTGTAATACTACAAATGGTGATGCGGGGCGGAAGTGAACATGTGTTACACACCTCACAGCCAAACGTGATATTGATACATATTCTGCAAGATTCAATTTTCATTTTGGGTATAATAAAATAAGAGCTAAGACAGAATCAGTAAATGTTCCTGATCTGAATGCTTTGTAAAGAACATGCAATTCGGCTATCCTTTTTTTGTTCTAACTGCTGATACCCTGAGATCATCAGACTCAAATGCTACGCGATCGGATGGGCAAAAGAACTGCTTTGAGAGACGTTCGTGCCTAAGCAGTCATTGATCCAATGATTAATACAAATGAGGAATAGACCGCGCTAGAAATTTTTGTAAAGGTTACTACAATATACTAATTGTTGCTCAACGTGTGTTAATCCAATTATCCCCTTGGACCCTACATACAATCATACACAAAGAAACACAGAGCACTATATATAACAGATTTTTAAATTTAGGTTAGCTTATGTTTCCTATATATGTCCACAAATCTATAGTATCCTCCAATGGTAAGTGTCACAGACCGGGTGTGGCGGCACAGGTGTGGATCCGCTGTGACTGTGGTACTGATAGCGAGTACCATGTCAGGGGAGCGGAGTCTAAGAGGACACCGGTACTCACCAGAGCCCGCCGCAAGGCAGGTTGGTCTTGTAGCGGCGAGTGACCCCCAGGTCGCTACCCCCCAACAGCGGCTCAGCCACACAGTCAGCCGAGGTACTGCGTGGTGCAAGGAGGCAGCCAAAAGGCGATGACAAAGTTCAAACAGAGGTCAGGACTGGCAGCATAACCTCGAGATCGAACATCGTGCGAAGGTTCAGAGTCGGGGACAGGCAAAGGTCGGTACACGGGTGAGTAATCCTGTAAACAACTGACTTTCTGCATACATAGGAAGACCAAGATCCGGCACTGATGGAAAGGAAGTGCCCCTAAAATAGGGGAAGTGGATGCAGGATTGGATGACTGGGCACCAATCAGTGATGTACCGGCCCTTTAAACTTCAGGAAGCCAGCGCGTGCGCCCCCTAGAGGACGGGGACGTGCGCGCCCCGGACCATGCGAGGAGGCAGAGCGAGGAGAAGGGAGACGACCGGGAGCAGCCGGCGCGGGCTAGATCTTTTGATGGTTGATTTTGCCATTTGAAAATTCAATTAGAGGCATAGTCCCGCTGGTCTTTTTGTATTTTTCTGATCTTTCTATTTTTAATGAGGGCTTTCTCTTTTGCTAGCCGTTCCCGGAGTGCCACAGATTGACTAAAAAAATCTTGTGTAGAACTCAGGGGGGTCAGCCTCTCCTTTAGCCCTACTTTTTGGATTGTGAGATTATGAAGTTGTTCCTTTCTCTTATTAACTAGTTTGTCCAGCAATAATAATCCACACTCATTAAAAAAATTAAACCATTCTTTGGTCGATTCCGGACTCTCATCACCATCATGTATCATTAAAGACCATCTCAGTTGTTGAGGGACCATTTTGCATTTTAAATACTGTTCCAAGGTGGCTATATACAGTCATCCCCCACAACAAGGGGGTGGCGGTCGTAAGGCACTTTCTATCATCTAAATCCTCCTTACCACCCCAACAAGTAAATTTTCTTATTGATTGCCTTGACTTCGCCTTACAACACAACTACTTCTGGTATAACAGCCAATTTTATTTACAGAAGACAGGCGTGGCCATGGGGGCGAAATTTTCCCCCCAGTATGGCAAATCTCAATGTGGGGTGGTGGGAGGAACAGTTCATATATGGTATACACCGGCCACACCTACTTTGTTGGAGGCATTATATTGATGACGTAATATGTATTTGGGGGGGCAACCAACAACAACTGGACCAATTTTTCCATACAGTGAACACTAAGACGTTCAATTTGGTTTTCACAGTGGAAAGCAGTGATAAATCAATTAACTTTTTAGATCTAACCATTAAAAAAGAGGGTTCAGCTCTATTGACATCTACTTACTTTAAAAACACAGATCGTAATGGTTACATCCCGTCCTCGAGCTTCCATTATCCCACCTGGTTAAGGGCCATACCCAAGGGCCAATGTATGCGCCTTAGATGCAATTGCACCCTAATAAGTGATTATGACACCCAGTCAAGCTTACTTTCCCAAAGATTTATAGACAAAGGGTATAGGAAGGCAGAGACTGAGACCCAAAGGGGAGAAATAAGAAAGCGGGAAAGGAATTCCCTGATAGGGACCTCTAAGGATATACCAACTAGGACGCAACCTGAACTTCCCTTTATAACTGACTATAGTTCCGAACACAAGGAAGTAAAAAAGCTTATAACCACACACTGGCATATTCTGAAGGGAGATCCCACTTTGGGACCAGTATTACCAGATCACCCAAGAATAATATTCTGGAAAGCCCCGAACCTCAAGGACAAACTCACTAAAAGCTACCTAGACCCCCCAAAACCAGTGACCCTAGTCAACAACCCTCTACAGGGATTTTACAGGTGCGGATCCTGTATGGGTTGCAAAACCTGCATCCCTATAGAAAGAGAACTTTCTCAGACCCCAATCATACAAAAGAATTCAAAATAACTAAAAGCATATCTTGTAACACGGCGGGGGTGGTTTACCTAATATGGTGCCCATGTGGCCTGCAATACGTAGGCAGGACCATAAGACCACTTAAAACACAGACACGGGAACATCTATGTAATATAAGAAAAGGACTGGAAACGCACAGTCTTTCTGCGCATTTTAAGCAGTGTCATTCCCAAGATTCAGGGCAGGTATCCTTTATGGGGTTGGAACGAATAGAGAGACATTGGAGGGGCTCCAATTTAGTAAGGGACCTTTCACGTAGGGAAAGTTATTGGATATACACGTTGAATTCTCTAACACCTAAAGGGTTAAATGTTGAATTTGACCTAAATTGCTTTGTAGACACCTCTTAATTTTCACATAGAGCTATTTAGCTCGCATCTTTACACACGGTAGCTATTGTAACTCACCTAGTTCAACACATATCTATTAAGATAGACACGTACATGCATTAGAGCCACCTCCCCCCCTTTTTTTTAGTTAGCCACTTCAATTAGTTCTAACAACACATAGACACTTAATCACTTAATCATTTTATTTCACATTAACATATACTTTTCAATCACTCGTAATCAAAGATAAATAGGATCCATTAACATCCCCTATGATCCTGTACAACTGGGGAATTGGGACCATATACTCATCTAACTATGAAGTAGGGAAATATTCCAATATGAAGGACATTTTAGATAGAACATTTTAATAAATACATTGATTCATTACTGTTCACATTTTTAAAATTTATTTTAATATGTTCAATAATGGTAAAATGATCTGTAAACAGGAGAGACCCTTACCGGTGCCTTCTCTGCACATCTCAAATGTAAATAGAATAAAAAAATCTTTGCTAACTAATGGCACAGTTTAAAATAGCGATCTGCCCCTGTATTTCTAAATGAATAAATGCAGAGCAGGCTTCTTGATCCTTTCTATGGATAAACAGGCAAACCCAAAGAATCCAGAGTGATATGCAATTGGAATATAGGGATATGTTAATTAAGGGCCCTTTTTCGCTGCATCAATAGGTCAGTAAGCTTGTGAACGCCCACTAAAGGGGGGCGGTGTTAGTATATACTAACGCTGCGAGTCTCGGTAAACTTTATAGAAGGAAACTGACCATTTTGATGCGCACTATTCAACGAGATATCATTGGCCGGCGTAATTTTGACGCAACACCACACTCCCTCTCAGCCTCCCGCCCCGCCTCAACCCAAACATTAAAAAGGCGGCGCACACCGGTGCGCTGCTAGTCTTGATAAAGTTGTACTAAACAACGAAACGCGTTGACGGCGGCGGGCAACACATCGAGAGGAATCATTCCTGGCACTCTACACCCACCCCCCTCTTAAAGCATCGATCGGCCGAGGTGCAGAGAAGGACTGGTGAGAGCCTCACCTGATGATTTTAAGGCTGTTACTATACTGTATTTAATGTGAGTGCCCTTTTAACTTCAATTGAGCACGCTATTAAAACAATATTACGCTAGATTCTTTTACTGGTTTCATTTACATGCCCTGCTTGCAATGGGGCACTTTAAAAGTGAATTCTGAAATATGATTGAAAAGCAAGTTTTCTGCACATGATTGGAGCATAACGGAAAAATTGAAAGGAATTTTATTAAGGCACAAACCCACATCGTTATCTGGTAAGAGTAACTAGAGAAGGTGGTGTGCACAAGGTGAAAATATCTAAACGGTATTACTGGCACACGGTGGATATTTTGGAATAATTCTATTGTCAAATCAAGTTAAGAAGCACATGCACCTCGGGATAGCAGGATAAAAAGCATTACTTACCATTGGAGGATACTATAGATTTGTGGACATATATAGGAAACATAAGCTGATCTAAATTTGAAAATCTGTTATATATATTGCTCTGTGTTACTTTGTGTATGATTGATCCAATGATGCCTTGGAACTTGAAAGTTGAATTACAGCGGAAGGAACATCTGAAAGACAATCTGGCTTTGCCTGGGGCCCTGATACAGGATGAGGACTCATATTTGGTGACTTTTCTCTGCATTTTTTTCCACAAATTAGAAAAATGTTTTTTTCACTCACCAGGAGAGAAAAGGCGGATTGTAGTGCTATTTTTTGTTAGTGTTTGTAGTGTTATTTTTTTAATCCTTGGTAAATATGTCTATGTTTGTTTCAGAAGAGCTCCGGTGGCTTTTGGCCTTGTTTCAGTGAGTTTTATGTAAGTATTCACATGTTAATTAAGATGAACAGCCAAGATACCTGGTGAACTGGGATCGACCAATCAGAGTATCATCTGGCTGGTCTGAAGAAAACAAAGGAGAAAGAAGTGAGAGATTGAGGACAGTCTTGCTTGGATGGAGTGAACAGACTGACCATGAGACTTTCTTTGGGAATCAAGGCCTTGATTCACTAAGAGTTGCAAAAAAATTTCATGGTAGTAAAAAATGTAATTCAAGAGAAAAAAGCTTGAGCATTTCACTTTTAGTGAATCGCCAGATAGGAAGACAGTGAAGGTCAATGACATTTTTTTACTCCTGAGAAAAGTATTGAACTTTTTACCCCTTTTTACCTGTAGTAAAAAGTGCCATTGACTTTCAACACTAAAATTCTCAGGCTTTTTTCTCATGAAATGAATTTTTTGCTACCATGAGAATATTTTCAACTCTTGATGAATCAAGGCCTAAGAGTCTTGCTTGGATGCAGCCAATAGACAGACAATGAGGCTTTCTATGAACTAATCAGATCTTCTCTTTGTGGAATGTGGCAGGATTTGGTGTTTGTGGGGCAATCCGTCGGGGCTTCACACAGCAGAACATTACAGTTTGGACAGAGGAGCAGAATCTGGGATAGTTTATTCTTTGAAATTGGCTAAAATCCTGTTGGCTGGAGTTGTGTTTAAAGTTCCATCTCCCACACAGCAGAGTTTTGGTGTCATATTATGAGCCGTAACCTTACAACTAATTAACAATAGCAGAGCTTGCCATGGGCACAACGGAAATAGATACAGCAAATCGAGTAGTACTTATTTTGTATCTATCAGATTAATATAACGCATCTGTCAGTGCTGACATTATGCAATGATTCTAGGGTTACTTCTGTGGTTGGCTGATCTCCCCTGTGGAGCACCAGTAAAATAAGTTCCCTGGCCTTCACAAAGTACTTGTCATAAGTCAAATGTAATACTGATCTTTATGAGTATAAAATTGTTAGTACAGGACTTTTAAAAGAAAAGTGTGCTTAATCTAACTGCACCACACACACGTCATTTACAGCGCTAGGTGTCGTCTAGTTAGTGTCATGTGTGATTAAGCTGCCACCAGATACAATTTATCACCGATGTATCAATGGTACTGAAAGGGTTAATAAGGCAATTCGGATAACTGTGTATGTTTCTTATTTCTAAATTTAGAGCACTAAAACCTCACTATGATGTTTAGATGTTATAAAAAGATAAAACAAATGTTACAAATAGAGAAAAGTGGTGCAATATAAATAGCAATACATTTTTTTTTAGTATAAATGGAAAAATGGTTTAGCCAAGCCACTAGCAAAACTGATACAAATAACATGGAAACAAGAATAAATGGTACTTATGTCTGTGGTGATTGTAAGGCAAAGTCCTGGTAAAGGAAGGCAGAGTGCAGTTCTTAGTTGCAGGTGCAAAGTCCAATAAATCATCTGAAGGTTTGGATGTAATGAATAGAGGGAGGGGGGGGGGCACGATGCAACATGGTTTCTCCTTATGATGACATAAGCCCCAGATGAGAATGTCAGCACCTGGCTGCTGCCTGATTTTTATGCAGGGGCCATGGAAGCCCCACCCCCTCCTATCAGGACATGAGGGAGGGGTTGCCCTTTTGGGCCCAGAAAATGTCTGGAAGCCCCACAGACCACCTGTTTGTCAGAACCAGGCCAGGGATGTGATTTCCCAGACCAGCACCTAATTCTGAGTTGAATGATATCAAAGGATGGGATTAGGATGTCAGGAACCCCTCAAAACATTTATTTTGCTTCTAGGGATTCCTGAAAATTTCACATGGGCAGGTCCCATATACTTCTGTAGCGTAGGACCTCAGCTATCAAATGAATTCATAGGTAACAGTGTGCTTTACATAAGGAAAGCTATTCGATATAACTTTTCTTTGTACTTTTTGGTAGAGAGAAGCCTGTAATGTGGGGAAAGGATAAGTGACCCAGTGGGCCTTCCTTTGTGGTGGTAAAATAGGTGCAAGGCTCATTAGCCCCTAGCTGTAAATGAGCTTTTTGCCTTTAGAAGTGCAGAGGCCCTACACATGGTGGCTGTAACCTAGTGGGGGGGGGGGAATCTTGGGACTGAAGACAGACATAGACATGTATATATATGCTATATATATATATATATATATATATATATATATATTAAAGGCCTAGCTGGCGTATCTTTAGGGGGAATAGGATATAATGTGTCACAACAGGTAAAATTAGACACCAAAATTATTGCTGGCAGACTTGTTTATCTTGGGTTGTAGGTATGAGTCAGGTACTGGCCTGCAAATATATTCATTGAATTGGTATTTTAATAACAGCTAAAATATTGTGTCTAGTCCTTGAAGGAAAGAAGAAGGCGCTATTACACTGCAGTGACTGCCACAGAAGAGCTTAAACATCTTTAAATTCTCCTCCATAGCTTCTACATATTCCACTAAAAGGCCCCAGTAATTGACCTCAGTACAGGCATAAAAGTCCATTTCCATATGCACACACTAACTTTCTCACACCCTATCCTCTTTGGGAACAGGGGAGTAAGGTCCATACCCAACCCATTAAAGCAAAAACTCCTTTGCTTTTCAGTTGAAAGTTGATGTCTGTCTTACCACCCAACTAAATCTACTTTTTAGTGGTGCTGATGAGAGAGCGCTGTGAAGACCACTCTCCTTTAACTTAACCTTTAATTTAACTCCTTTCCTTTAACTTCATTCCAAAACTCTCAGCACCACTAGTAAACATGAAGGTGGAGAAATATCCTAGTCATTCTTTCTTGACTAGCATGCAGAGTGTTGGGGAGATTGTCATATATAGGGGCAGAGGGAAATTAGTGGAGAACATTTACATAATAAGAAAAGCTTAGAGCGTGAAATATGGAGATGTTTTATGGCTTTAGTGTTTAAGGCGCATAAAATGTGTTCTTCACTCAAATGAAAGCCGACAGAACATTTCTATAACTAAGTGGCTTAGTTTGGAATATATTGTATTGTACTACACCACAGCTTTAGAGAATGGTACAAATAGTACAAACGCTGATCCATATTCATAAATGTGGCTTTATATATATTGGCCCTGATTTATGATTTATATAACAATTGCGTTTTCTCTTTCCTCTGGCTGTAAGTTCTCTCTTTCAATATTTTTTATTACATTTTCAATATTAAGTAAGTTACAGTATTTTTTATAGCGTTGCAGGACATCATTTTGGAGTAGTACTTGGCTCTGATATTTGCTCACAATCCGTGTATGTCTAAACCAGATATACAGAAGGAAAATAAATAAAAAGGAAAATGGAAAGTAAGAGGATAAGCAAAACAAATTGCAGAGAAAAAGGGTGGGGGCGGAATTCAGCTTATTTAAAAAATCTGCAGAGGAAATGTTTTAATCCCTCATATCTGGCTAGGGACAGCCTTTGGCCAAAAAAATCAGCATGGGAACTTACTGGCACTCAGCCAGCCCTTGACATCCCCTGACATTGCCAATGTGCTTTCCCCCCAGTCAACAATCATGCTCCATAACAGAGGCTGCAGGACTGCAGGGACAACTCTTAAGCAGAGGTGGATTTTGCCACTCTCAAAGCAATAGTATTGAAGTTTTAGTATTGTAGGGGCATATAATGTGGCAGGGGTGCGTATTCCACCCCAAAAACATAACGCTGAGGCTACAGCATTGCAGGAGCAGAAAATAAGCTGGGAGAGTCTTGGTTGGAAGGTAGAGTGAGGAAGTGTAGGTGTGCAGGAAATTGTGGGGCTACACCAAGCCCAACCAGCCCCAAAGTTCGGCCCACTGGGAACTATTCTGGCTCTCCCTTTGGCCAGTTCGTCCCTGCATCTGGCTGTTTAAGGTGCAAAATCTTAGCTGTAGTACAAGCCATCTACTGCAAAAACTGTGTTTTAGATAGAAGGCTAGAAAATACATGGATTAAAAGCTGAACAGAAACCTGCATCCCTGAGCCCAGTGTGCCATACTTCACATCTCAGTCACACTCATGGTTAGTCTGTTTAAACAGGAACAAAACCCCCATCAGAACTGAAATCTATAAGATTACAGGGCCACTGGATTCCCTCCCCCGGGGCATCCAGAATCAGGATGCCCCCCTGTGTGAAACCCCCCAGGTCGCCTTGAAACTCACCTCGTCTCCCAGTCCAACAGCGCATGCGTGAGCTGCGCCCGCATCCTCGCTATCCCTTTAGCAGGGCGCCAGGCATTTGTGAGTGCCCGGCATGGGCAGAGAGTTGTGGGGTATGTGGCCGTCAGGCACTCGGATCCGCTCACATTAGACAGGCTCCTGGACGAAGGGGCTCAAGCGGATCAGAGCGCGCTGATCGGACGAAGGGCCGCACATGAGTTGCAAGACCGGGAAGAGTTAAGTTTGTTCGGGCGACCTGGAGGGTTTCACACAGCAGGGAACCCCCATCGAGGTGTCCTGGGGGCAAGAACCAAGATCCAGGATAGTCAAAATCTGGGGTTTTGGTCCAATTTAAGCAACTTTCTACTGATCATCACATGTAGAAAGTAAATCAAAATTTTCAGAGGGGAAATCACAGATAACGAAGACATTATTACAACTATTTATTAAATCATTGCTTATACCTACTTACCTTTATTCCAAAACTATTAAATTATAGTTGATATATTACAAGATGTCCAGAAGCCAAAGAAAGAGTCACGTACCTTTAACCAGCTCTTGTACAGGATGCCCTTAAAGACCTGACCAGTGGCTGGGCAGACATGACGAGCAGCTATAGGAGTTTGCTTTTGTTTGCTGAGCTGGCAGGAGATGATGCAAATATGTGAAGCAAACATGTGCACGTTGTCTGTGTGTTTTTCCAATCTTTTGATCTTATGTCTTTTGGGTTGTGCGCTCACTACAACAAAGAATACGGTGACAATTATAGGAAGTTATGGAAATATGAATTTGGTTGCACATGAAAGGAAAGTCATTTTTAATGATTACGCTAGTAGTAGCACTTTTTATGATACCCTTAATAGTTTGAAGTGCTACACAGCTCCTGACTTTATGTAATAATTGTTGATTTATATAATATCATCCTATTGTCTTGTGCCTTGTAGAGTAGTTGTAAAAACAAGGAACTACAGGCAGTTTTCAATGACATTTAAAAATAAATTGTTAGCAAAAAACAGTGTTGCAAGATATTATAGGAGAGAGGAACCTTGCCTTGCAAGCTCATCATCTGTATTTGTCTCTTGAGGATCCACTGTCATGCAAATCCAGGCTTAAAGTGGACCTAACTTCTCTCTGTGCCAAGATGGGTCTAGTCCACAGGGGCACTAACCTAGACTGCCTGCCTCTTCACGCCATCAGTGAGCTCTGCATTAGAGCGATACTCATCTTTTCCTATCGGAGATCTATCTGTAGGGGGCAAGGAAACAGCTGTGGCATGCCTCCAATAGGAGGGTTTTCGGCTTCCTGAGGATCTTAGGAACCATAGGACACAACTCCACACCTGTTTCAGGATCTCCGGAGCCAACTGTTAAAAAAGTGTAATAACAATACTTTTGCAACCTCTCTAAGCTACTGTTTCACCACACACCATAATAGATCCCCAGGTCTGCAATCAGATTTCTGGGCAACATTCATCCTAAATCTCTGGGGCCCCTTCTACGAAGGTCATTCCAACATGAGGGACCTGAAAATGGCTGCACAATGCCAGGAGCAGTTGAGTGGAACTGGGAGTAGAGGGTTGGTGAGCGCAGTAAACTGCATAATTAACCTGATGGCTTAGAACACCTAAAGGACATCATGCAAAAGGCTGCTGTTAGGGGTGGCTGAGCCCCTTGGGTGCCAGGCCCCATACAGGAGTCCTGGCTGTACTGCCCTGATTGCAGCCCTGCTCACCACCACTCTGCTGTGGCGCAACTTAAACTGGGTGGGAGTCATGGTTGGATCTGTAGGGCACCCCCTCCCAGTTTCATCCTAGGTCAGGGGATGCAGCAGTTTTTTAATGTAGTCAATGCATTTCAAGATCAAAATAATCCTTCAAATAGTTTTTGGAAAGAATTCTGTCCAGGGTGATTCTTTTATGTAACCCTTTCAGTGCCTGACTAGATATTTTGTTACTTCTTGTTACCAACCAATTTTTAAGCATTGTGCACTTTATGTGTTTAACTGTGATTTTTTTCAGGTATTTCTAGGAAATATTTTGTTTCAGCAGAGTTTGGGCTTTAACATGAAATGTAAGTTTTTCAGGAAAATAATATTGTAAAAGTCCCTATCCTCACGATTAAAATGGTACCACATATGTGTTGGTAGACACTAACTACAACTAACTGCACCTTGCAATAAAGAAAAAAGCTTGGGGTCCCCCATTTCCAATTTATTTTTAATGTTTTAATGGTTAAACCCATGATAATGTTTTTTTCATTTTGTCTCCTGGGCAGGAATGGGGTTCTACCAATAAATATGTCCTTGCGGTTTAATTTTTAGCTTTTTTCTTGTTTGCAAATTGATATTTTAGGAAAATGTGCTTTTTATTCTGCTTTTTTATTATTCTTTTTTTTTTAGGGAAAAGCTTTGCGCCCACTACAACAGGCCTGTACTTTGAGAGAATATATAGTTTGTGGAGTGGTATCTCAAATGTAAAGGGCTGTTTTTCTTGAAAAACAGCAATATGCACATAGTAGTTGTATTTTATTTGAAAAAAACATCTCCTAAATCTTTGGTTACATTTGGGGGGCTCCTTGGCAGAAAAGCGTGTCTACCGATACATTTGTGGTACTGTTGTAATCAGGAGGAATGGGGCTTTTACATGCAGCCTATCCCCACAATGATTTTCTTGAAAGACGTACATTTTTTTATTTTAACTTTTTTTTCTTTTCCACATATTTCACCCAAAATATTGTGAAAGCCCTGAGAAAATTACAAACAAGACATTTCATGTTGAAGTCCATAGACAGTTAAAGATCTATAGAGCAAATAGAGTGAAAATGGTCTGGCAACAGAGGGTGACAACATCTCTAGGTAGTTGTTAAAGGACAACCATCAATAAATACCCCTAACAATAGAATATTATTATATGACAGGCTATATAGAACAAGATGGAAGCCTGAAGTTCTTCCGATAACAGGGTTCCTTTATGTTTAGCACAATAAATGTTTTTCTGTTTTCTTTTAATCTGGGGCATTTGAAATAGTTTATTCAAACACATACCCTGTCGCAGCATATATGGGTCTGCTTCAAGACTAAGTAGCAGCATGCCCAGACTTGATTCTTTTAATTCTCTATTATATACAACTAAACACATTGCACAATGCAGTTAATGAAAGACGCGGCAGGTGAGCTGCCATTTCCTTTTACAGTGAGCAAGCCAGTCGGTCTGTTTTGTGTTACGTGTGTGTGGCGTCAAGTAAACACGCAATGCTGGACCCTTTTAATAACTCAGCCTGTGTAGCTGTACAGAAGCAGTTTTTAAAGTAGGTGCAACATTTTGTCTATTGAACTTGAAAATCTCTGAATGTATGTAAATAGCATATATATATATATATATATATATATATATATATATATATGCTAGGCAAAAACTAATTTCTTAGTTTAAATTTCTGGGGTCTTGGCTGAGCTGGGAAGGGCATGTCATGGTGCAGCTATAGTCAGAGACAGCTGCTGAACCATTGTTGCTTGCTGTACTTACTGCTGCTGAGAGCAGTAACTGTAGGACCATTTCTTTTTGTATAGTCCTGGAGAAATGACCACCTTGCCTCGACAAGTAGCTTTTATACCACACAGGCCTAGATTATTATGATTCCCCTAACATAAGCTGGCCATTTTGTTTCAAATTTCACATTTGGAATGCTTAAAGCGGACCAACAGTCAGAAAATGTCTTAAAGCGGACCTTCACTCTGAATAAGAGTCTATCTTATATGTTTCCCACACCCTGTACATACAGATTGCACAATCATCCTACCTGCATCTACTGCATGTTATGAGCCTTTAAACATCCAAGATGGCGGCTCATGTAACATCAGGAAGTGCCTTCTGACTGTGCTGCTCTGCATTCTGGGATTTCTGACCTTTTCCTGACCCCAGCTTTGCTCTGTCTGAACAAAGCACAGCTATAACCCGCCCCCTGTACTTTATCCCACCCTTCTCTCCTCAGTAAGTGTGATGCTTCTGAGTCAAGATGGCGGCGCCCGTATCCTAAAGTCCTGAACAGAGTTGCAGCCCAAAAATAATAAGTAAGTGACTAAAAACTTAAAATATATTAATTTTATATGCTGGGGAATTGTTTTTTATGGGTTTGGGCTTTTCAATAAATCATGATGAAGGTCCGGTTTAGACCAGACCAACACAACAAACAGTGCTCATATGCATCCCTCCCCAGGGCAATTTAGATTGCTGCACATAAACATTAATTTACCTTTTTCTAAACTCTGCTGTAGTAAATTTTAGAAACAAAATGGCGGCTTATGCATTTGCAAGCCTCCTGCAAACAGGAAGTGCTGCTGGGCTTCCTGTTACTGTGCATTGTTCATTATGTCAGTTGAATCCAGGCAGCAGCACGGCTGAGATGCTGAGAGAGGAAGCTCCAAAATGGCTGCTACCTTTCTTTCCCAACGGCTGTCGGTCCAGTTTAAAGTGCACCTATACTAGTCTATATGCAGTCACTCTCCATCCCCAGCCCTGTGCCCCAAAACAGCACTTGTTTATCTTTATACTAAAGCCTTTGTCCAATATTGATGAAACAGGAAGTACTAATATGGTGAATGGCAGCCATATGCGAATTCATTCAGTTACATCTAAATTGTCACATTACAACTGATTCAACACCGTGAGAATTTTTTTCTGTGAGAAAAACATTTTAATAATGATTTTTTTCCTTAGTGAAATTCATAATTCACCATTTTAGCTGTGCATGTGTTTAAATAATGTGCACAGCTAAAAACAATGCTGAAAGGAAAAAAATCATTAAAAAAAATTCTCACAAAAAAGAGAAAAAAACATTTAATATTATTGTGTTTCCACAGTGCAATTCAACCTTTTTTTTTATGTATAAAACATTTCCACAGCTAAACATGGTGCTGAATTGCACAAAGGAAAAAAAACAAGATACACACAATAAAACATGAGGAAAAAAAATCTCACGGTGCTGAATCAGCCCTAATGGCAGTTAGGTTGAAGTGCTCTCCACTGCTGAGCTGTGTGTACTGTAACTGAACGCATCATCACTGGGGGTGGGGCTGCTTGACTAGAGAGCAATATGGCTGCCTGCATCCAGTTTGTGTTGTTATGAATATTGGGCAAAGACTGAGGTAAAAAAAGAAACACAGGCTGTTTGGGGGCACTGGGCTTGGGATAGAAGGTGACTACATATACTTTCCTCTGTGTATAAGTGCACTTAAAATTATGACAGTTTAACACAAGGTTAATTTTTGATAGCAACATTGTATGATGTGAGACCAATATTGTTGCTATAGTTAGTTAAGCTGTCACAATTCAGGCGTCCCAAATTTGTCCCTCTGAAAAAATATTTAGCTAACTCTGTGATGCACTGTGATGCTGGGGGCACAAGCATTGTGCAACCACACCCCTGAAGTATCAATGCCCCTGTAGCGGTAAATATCGCGGTTAACCAGTTATCTCAGGCAATGGGTTCGATTCAGGGCCAGGTGAGAATTCTCAATCCGTTTTTTTGGGCGAGAAAACTGCCATTGACTTTCATTGTCTACCTTGAGGTTGATTCGGAGCCAGGTGAAAATTTAAACCCAGTAGACAATGAAAGTCAGAGGCAGGTTTCTCTCTTAAAAAAGTAGTGAGAATTCTCACCTGGCTCTGAATCGACCCCAATGTCATAGCACACAGGTATGGTAAGGGGCAATGGGACCGCAGCATGAGTAGCTGACAAGATGGTATCACAGCAGACAGACACTCAATGGCAAACAGAATAAGTGAAAGCATCGCCTTGTTTTATTTAGTTGCAGGGTCATGAAAAAAAAGGTTTATTGCTTTAATCCAAGTCACGGTCAAATAATGTTACATCGCATTGTAGAAAACTAACACAGGCATAATTGCTTCATAAGGATGTTTCAGTGTAAGGGTTAAATAGTCTTGTGTATTACATGCAAAAGGACACAGGTACACCTGCTTAATAGAACATTTCAGCATAAGGTTAAACAGGCTTGTGTTCGTCAGACACAGGTATTCTTGCTTGTCAGCACATTTCAGGATAAGGGCTAGGTAGTAGTGCATTTCCCAATTAAATGTAGGCCTTTTTCCATAGGGGGATTCAGGCGGCCACTACCCCACTTGGAACTGAGCAACCCTGTTTTACCAGTGGGTACAACACACCTGGAACCCCTACTCCTTAACTTCTGAGCCCCAATACAAGGGCTTCTCCCTCACACAACAGTTACTGCATGGCAAGGGCCTCAGACAGGGGCAGCCACACCTTACCATAGTCTCAGGCACAGCAGCATCCTTCTTGCGGTTTGTCAGTCCCTTTGGATCGTCTCTACTCCTAAGGGGCACCTCCTCTGTCACATCCACACCGGCCACCGCCTTCTTCCTGCCAGGGCCCTCTCCTCTCTGTGTGGAATTCCCCACACCTCAGTCTTCTCTCTCCCTGCACCTCATTGTGGCTCTGCTTCACTACAGCCACATCCTCCTCCTCGCTTCCAACTGCATCCGGACCTCTTCTCTTTAGTAGCCCCACAGATGTGTTATGCAGGAGGCTACACCAGTCTTTCCCTTAGCATGGTTGGAGCAGTATAAAAAATGATCATACATATGTGGAGCTGATGGCAAATATGTTTAAAAATCTTGAAAAATGTAAGTTGACATTATGAATACCAAAAAAGTAATGTTGAAGATTACAAAATGAATACAATTTACCAGTGGCTAAGGCTGCCTAAATCCCCTAGGTCTTAACAGAGATCACAGGAATATATGCGAAGGAGACGGGGCATCCCAAAATAGATCCATCCTGTAATCAAAGGATTATCATAAAATAAGTGTAACTTTTGCAAACAGATACATACCAGATAAAGATTCTGAAGATCCACATTTTGTAGATGACACCAGTGATTGTGAGAGCGGGAAACGCAAGCAGCAATCAAAAAAACGGTATTATCAAAAACAAACCAAAATAGGGACTTTTGAAAAAGAAATAAGCAGCATAGGCCCAGATGCAGATGAAAAGGAAGGTTCAGGTTACTCACTATGGAGTCAGATCAGGAGGACATAAAGCAATCAGTAGTAAACCTGTCTCATATAGAATTATCAGATGATCTCTATCAGCTATTGTCTTTTGTGCCCACACATAGATTTCATTTATTTTGTCTGATTTACTTGATCTTTCTGATTTAACACAGATCGCCCATCTGGAAACAAATTATTTTGTTACCTCTATATAACTCTATACCTTTTTTGCAGAGCAATGTGCTATGTTTGACATGGAGAATTTATATGTACAGACAGGACAAAAAGATAGTGTAAAGATCTTTGATCTTCCATCCCCAACCCGATGAAATCAGATGAAAAATACTGCTTTTTACCCAGTAGGATCTAGATCAGTAGTCCTCAAACTTCCTCCTCAAGGGCCGAGACAGGCCAGGTTTTGCAGCTCTCCACGCTACTCCACAGGTGAATTAACTGGTGCTCAGACAGAGCTATAGCCCTAATTATTACATCTGTGCATCAGCATAGAGAGCTGCAAAACCTGGCCTGTCTTGGCCCTTGAGGAGGAAGTTTGAGGACTACTGATCTAGATCCTTACAGTTAGATCAATATCAGGAGCAAGTTTAGAGGGAACTTACAGCCTTGGCCCATACTAAATTTAAAACCTGGCATAATATATTGCCAAACCAGAGGAAATCCCTAAAAGAACTTGAACGGATGAGTGATCAGATATATATGTTATATGTGAGGAGGATAAAGGCGGATAGCTGTAGTAATTTCAAATAGATCAGATTACGTTAATAAAGTACAGCATCAACTAGTAGATAACAAAACATATGTGCAACTAACAGAGGATTCAAATAACTTCACAAGGAACTTTTCTCACTGATAGACGAGGGTTTGGTGTTAGGACTAAAAAAGAATCAGACTAATTGAGGGTGCTGTCCCCCAATGTGCTGATCCTCCACCACCTCCCCAAAATCCACAAGAAGGGCAGGCCCCCTTTGTGTCAGCCTATTGTTGCAGGTATTGGGGGGGTTGGTGGAAAGACTTGCACAGTGGGTGGATGTTAAACTTTAGCCTTTTCCTGAGGCTACTGTTTTTTTCAACTGTGAAACTAAGGGGGTGGTGTACCTTATATCATGTACATTATGTAGGAAGCAATAAGTAGGCTGTACCATCAGTCCTTGCAAAAAATGTACTATGGAACATAGGGGCGACATAAATAAGACATACACTACAGTGATATACCTTTGTTTGCAGAACAATGTGCTTCCCTCCTCAATCAAGATGAAAAATACTGCTTTTTACCCAGTAGGATCTAGATCAGTAGTCCTCAAACTTCCTCCTCAAGGGCCGAGATAGGCCAGGTTTTGCAGCTCTCCACGCTACTCCACAGGTGAATTAACTGGTGCTCAGACAGAGCTATGGCCCTAATTATTACATCTGTGCATCAACATAGAGAGCTGCAAAACCTGGCCTGTCTTTGCCCTTGAAGAGGAAGTTTGAGGACTACTGATCTAGATCCTTACAGTTAGATCAATATCAGGAGCAAGTTTAGAGGGAACTTACAGCCTTGGCCCATACTAAATTTAAAACCTGGCATAATATATTGCCAAACCAGAGGAAATCCCTAAAAGAACTTGAACGGATGAGTGATCAGATATATATGTTATATGTGGAAAGGATAAAGGCGGATAGCTGTAGTAATTTCAAATAGATCAGATTACGTTAATAAAGTACAGCATCAACTAGTAGATAACAAAACATATGTGCAACTAACAGAGGATTCAAATAACTTCACAAGGAACTTTTCTCACTGATAGACGAGGGTTTGGTGTTAGGACTAAAAAAGAATCAGACTAATTGAGGGTGCTGTCCCCCAATGTGCTGATCCTCCACCACCTCCCCAAAATCCACAAGAAGGGCAGGCCCCCTTTGTGTCAGCCTATTGTTGCAGGTATTGGGGGGGTTGGTGGAAAGACTTGCACAGTGGGTGGATGTTAAACTTTAGCCTTTTCCTGAGGCTACTGTTTTTTTCAACTGTGAAACTAAGGGGGTGGTATACCTTATATCATGTACATTATGTAGGAAGCAATAAGTAGGCTGTACCATCAGTCCTTGCAAAAAATGTACTATGGAACATAGGGGCGACATAAATAAGACATACACTACAGTGATATACCTTTGTTTGCAGAACAATGTGCTTCCCTCCTCAATCAAGATGAAAAATACTGCTTTTTACCCAGTAGAATCTAGATCCTTACAGTTAGATCAGTATCAGGAACAAGTTGAGAGGGAACTTACAGCCCTTGCCCATGCTAAACATAAAACCTGACATAATCTATTGCCAAACAAGAGGAAATCCCTAGAAGAACTCGGACGTTTGAGTGATCAGATAGTTATATGGGAGGTGTATAAGGGCATATGTGCAACTAACAAGGGATCCGACTAAAGAATTTCAAAAGGAACTTTTTTCATTGATAGACTATTTTGCTTCCATATAAACATATACATTATGTAATTTATTGTTAATTTATTAATATATTTTCTATTTTTGTATAGCAGACGGGGACAATTTCATGTGGCTGCTGCTGCCGCCGTTGGGCCAGCCTTCAGTGCTATTTCTCCTGTCTAACAGAGACAAGTGGAACACTATCAATTCTTGCTGTCCTGCCCCTTGTTTATTACATCATATGGGGGGCTGTCTTTTACAAGTCAGTGTACGGTACTAGGTTTGCGCTGCACTATCTCGCCAAAGATTCTCCCTGTCTTTTCCTTCTATAACGGGAGGCTGTATTGTGCAGATGGAGTCCGTCCCACTTCTGGGCAATTGGAGGGCAGTACCGGGCGGTCCATGTTCGCAGTGAGTCATACTTTAACTTTTTTATTGTACATTTTACTATGCATGATTAAGGAGACTGGGTCATAGAAATGCCATGCGGTTGTCATCATTATCTACATTGGTTGTATCGTGTTTTCCTTATTTCCTTAATGAACTTTTAAAGCAATGTGGAAAAAATGCAAATTTTTATTGAAGCCTGATCCTTTATTTATATCTATGAACAATCTCCCTGTCTATCCCTCTTATGAAATCCCTGCTCAATACATTGTTGCCTGCCATTTTCCCTCCAAAAATCTCCCAACCAATCTCAGCAGTTTCCTGTTGTTCCCCAAATGTATCTTATGCCACCTGGCTCATCCTAAAGTGCAACTCTAAACTCTAATTTTGAGTTTGAATAAAATTGTTCTTCTCTCATTTGTGATCTACCACCATCTAGTGACCAAAGTGGGAATAGCAATACAATTTATATTTTACAATTTGCACATAAATCCCTTTTTTAACACCCAAATGTGGAACGTGTTTTTTTTACACTACCACACTCCTCCCATCAACAGTGAGCTTACTGTCACATACCTTCTTGGAGACCAGGCAGTTGTAGACAGAGACAATCACCACCCAACACATAAGAGCATCCATAACACAACAGTGTAGTCTTGGCTCTGGAGCCCCAGCTTAGCTATGACATATTCCAGGTTTGCCACCAACTTACAGCCGTCAGTGACCTACAGCTAGGTGGGCGCAGGCACCTGGAAGGGAGAAATAGAGGCTCGCTCATATACACTTCTTTTACTGAGTAAGGGAGATAGATAAGGCTGCTCTGTCTGGGGGCTCGCCCCAGTACTGCACAGTCTGTACCTGGAGGGAGCCAGCAATGAGCAACTACACCATTCACCAGTTCTGGGGCATGAGAAATCTGTCAGTAAGCTTGGTTTTCACCAGAATCACCCGCAAGGGAGGACAGACTGCGCTGTGAACAGACCGGGGTCCCAATACCATTACAAGTGACCAGTGAGCCCAGAGTTCAGAATAGGGAAAGTCCAGTTAAGGTATTGAGGGAGATTGCGGCAGCAGAGCCAGAAAATCCAGCGCCAGGCAAATTTGTAATTGAGAGTTCAGAGCCAAACAGGTAAGTCTTCCAAAGCCAGGGGCCAGAGCAGTGTTGCCATCCAAAGCCAAAAGGTCAAAGCCAGAGTGGGTCAGCAGAGCCAAGGTCAAACCAGAAACTTTCAGATACAGGAGCAGATGGCAGGCGTCACCTTATGGTGATCTTTGTGAGGGTGTGTATTTAAAGGGAAAGTGCACTTTTTAAATCACATTTTCCAAAGTATATATATTTTTGTCAAATAGATGTCCTCAAGGTGCTTAGCTAATCTAGTATTTATTTTTTCTTACGTTAGGAAATGTGTGATTTATGAAATACATTTTCACTACCTGCAATCTGTTGCTATTGGCAATCGTCCACCAAGTCTACATCAAGATCTACAAGGAGAGAGAATTAAGTCCTGTATGCACAATACACTATGACAGCTGCTGAGGAGAGGGAGCTCACTCGCTTACACATGCCCAGCAGCAGCATTCTGTGTGACTCACTGTTCAATTTTTGTTGATCATGGTGTACTGCTGCCAGTAGCAAAGATTGCAGGTAGTGTAAATTGCTCCTGTAAAACACACATTTACCAGCATAAGAAATAAATACTAGATACTTTTAGAGGACATCCTGTTGGCACAAAAAATGTCCACTTTGAAAAATGCCGTAGAAAGTAGACATTTCCTTTAACGCTTTAACTGCCAGCTACATAAATGTTATGGCCCAGGATAGGGACGCACCCCGCTTCAGCCGCCTCCGACACTTCCTGTAAAAAAAGAAAAAAAAAGACATTTACTCACCTCTGTGCGCGATCCCTCCCACCGGGTCTCCTCTTCACTGGGGGAGCCTCCGATCCCACCCTTCAGTCTTCAGGAAAGGGCCAGAAAGGCCTCTTCCCCCTGCCTCCCCCATGGGCGCCACCATCTTCACGACTAACCCCACCCCTTTGAGGGGGCCTTCGAAGGTGAGAGGGGTATGGGATCCTCTGATCTCCTGCCTCCTCCCCCTCCAGTGATCATTGCATCTGTCATTGAGATCGGCGAGGGACACAGGGGCTGAGGATCGGAGGTGAGTAAAGAAAAAAAACAATTTTTAATAATAAAGTAATTTCCGCTATGTGTGGCGTGTTCTTTTGCATTTAACCCTTTGTACACTGGTAAGAGTTCCATGAGACCCCTATACTAGTTCATAAGGCTTTGGGTCTGACAAGTCACCTACGGTTGGCGGTGACTTGCCATTAACCCAGTGCCCCCCCCCGTTACCTGCCTACCATTCCAAAGCCCAGGGGGGTAGAAGAGCCCAGGGCCATTGGGCTTTGCAAGTTTGTAGCCTGCAGGGCGGAGGGCTACCAAGGCTGGCCCCTGTGCCCTGTTTTACAAGCCCCCATAACTGACCCCCAGGCTGGTTATACTGGATGGGGGGCACCTCATGCCATTTTTGGAGGGATTTTTGTATATACCTGATATCAGTAGAGCTAGTTTGTATGCTACATTCGTAACAGTAAAAGTAACATTTCCCCATGTTAAAGCAGCTCCAAAGCAGAGTGCCCAGCTGTGTGAACCCCTAGGGTAGCTGGTAAACTCACCTTTACCAGCGGTTCCCCCAAGGCTGTGTTCGCTGGTGGCCAAATCCCTGGCATCCCTGTAGCTGTGGCGCGCTCCCGTGTCCAGCCATTCAGATAAGGAAGGGTCTTGTTCTGCTTTAAATTTGCTAATGAAAATGTAATTTAAATGTAATTTACCATTTTTTCATTCACAATATACATACTGGTATATATTTAAATATATATATATACATGTTACATATATATATATATAACATTTTAGGCCATTTAATCTCTAGGTAATGGACTAACAAATTGTCTCTTCTACATTTTGACCTTCTAATGGCATTTACATCTCCTTTTTTTTGCTAAGCTGTGACACACTGCACTTGGCAGGAGATACTATACATCTGGAAACCAAATGTTCTACTCAATAGAAAAGCGCAAGAACAGCAAGTGAGTCCCACAGTCTGCGCCAGCAAATACAGCATGATGATCCTAGTGCTTGGTGTTCTCCTGCAACTGGTGGTGGCAAGCTGGTCCCAGTATGACTACTACTATTCACACCATGACTATGATGACGATGGATGGGTTAATCTTTTCAGGCAGGGATTCAATTTCCAATGCCCACATGGACAGGTAGTAGTTGCAATAAGGAGTACATTTAGCAAAAAAGAAGGCTCTGATAGGCAGTGGAACTATGGATGTATGCCAACACCACATGAGTTTGGAGAACCTACAGAATGTTGGTGGGAAGACATCAATAGAGCTGGAATGGAATGGTAAGAAAGTGATTGAATCTTAATCTGACTTTTACTGACTTTTTGTTGTACTGTGACTTGCCTTAAAAAATAGCAGTTTGGTCCAAGACGGGTGCAAGGGTGGCGCAGTTGGTTTATTATGCAAATTCTAGTTTATTTTGCAAGTGGTTTGTTGCTCTAAGCAACTGCCCCAGTTTACCCTGCACCACTCTTGATAAATTTGCCAGTACAAGGGTTATTTCTAAAAAGTGAAAGGATTATATGGTGGCCTGCCTAAACTGCAGCTACTTGTACAAGACATGCTGCCAGCTACCCAGCCTAATGTAATGTACTTAGCCCAACAGTCTTGTATTATTTGTACCTCATTTGTTTTATATTTTTGTCAAATCAAGTTCTGGCTACTCCTATAGTACCAGACTGACCATCCTACAATACAGGGTATTGTTGCCTGCCTGCTTGCCAGATTTGATGAGATACAGTTTTCAGTTTGCCCCAATCTTTGTAGGAACATTGCCACAATGAACAAAACTGCAATATTTAGGTGTAGCAGACCACTGGCCAAGGTCTAACTCCTGCCTCTCTCCCCATTAGCCATTGCAATGGTGAGGGAGGTTAATTTAAAGTTAATTAGCCACACCTAAGAACCAAGTCTAGTGCTCTCCACAAAGCTGGACCATTTTAAACACTATTAGGGAAGATTAGGTAGGACTGATTTATTGCTGGTGGCCACTGGCAGAACAATAATAATGCTACTGCTGTATACTACCTGATCAAGGATAGAAGTTGCGCAAGGGACCAATATTTTGTTTAACAAATAATCAGACTCACATGGATGACCAGCTTTACAAAGACCATTGACAATTTGAGGATTGCAGACATATAACTCAGTTCTCAACAATACATACTTGGGAATAAATCTTTGAAAATACCTTAGGATCACCTATAAATGTCCTGATTCCTAATGTCTCAGAGTGTATAACACAAACCCAAAATTGGGCCAAATTCCTATTTCTGGGGTCCAGCAGTTATAAAATAAGGGAAACAGCAGTCTAAGGCTGTGAAGCTATGATAGTTTTTATATATATTTTGTTCCCATAGAAATTGTAAAAAAAATCTTATACATGCAATCACTGTATATATAGGAAAATCCCTTTTGTTTGATGCAGGGTTGGTAACCCCCTTTGTTCTTGAAGACTGGTTTTCTGGGTGTGAGTTTCAGGTGTGCAAAAAAAAAAAATAACTCTAATTTTGTGCACGGTTTCAGTTGGAAATTAGTGCAAATAACGGCACGAGCCCCCAATTGTCTTGCTTGGGCGTAATTTATCTAAAATTTACAAAAATATATTTGCAGCCCTCAAATATATATATAATGCGTAAACTTTTGGAGATATACATGTATTTGAGCTCTTAAGTTTCCTTATATATATATTTGAGGGCTGCAAATATATTTTTGTAAATTTTAGATAAATTACGCCCAAGCAAGACAAAGGCCCTTATTTATGAAGGAATAGCGACAGGTAGCGACTGGTGAGCGACCGGTAATGACGGGCCCCGCCACGAGAACGCCGGATCCCCACCACAATCACACATTTCTCAAGTCGATCCTGCTTAGCGACTGAGATAGCGCCAGATAGCCACTCATTCATCATTATTCCAGCCTCAGCGCCAGCGTCCCACCTTGAACAGCGACAGGTATGACCTCTCGCAACCTGCCGCTCTCCAATGCATTTCAATGGAACAATCTTTAAATTTTCATAATTAATTGTTATTAATGTTTTTATAAAATGTGAAAAATTCTGTGACCACTTCTGCCATGTTAGATAATTTTTTTAAGGTAAAAAAAAAAAAATTTGTGCAGAATTGATATTACAGGTCTGATATTATTGTATTCATATTACTAAATTCCTTAAACATTTTTTTTTTTTTTTGGTTTCCAAAAATATGGTGGTTTGGGGGTTAAAAAACTACTTTTAACACATCGCCGCCAGCGCTCTGGGGTTTAAACATGCATTTCACAGCGCGAGAATTTTTTGAGCATGATTTTTTGATGAATATGGTGGGAGCCGGTCGCTCTGACCAGTCGTATACATTGCGGAACCTGTCAAATAGCGACTCGTCACCCCGTATTCAACATTACTGCACACCGACTATCAACAACCGAACAATGGCCAAGCACAGAGACTACTAGCGGGCGCTGTGAAAATACTGCTACAGTCGCTCAACTGTCGCTACCTGCCGCTATTAATGAATTGGCCTCTAAGTGGAAGTCCTACTCCCTCCTCTCTGTGTGCCACCGCCCTGTAGACCATGAGGTTTGCTGAGCATGATCTCATACTTTTTCTAGAGTTTTATACTGAAGGCCACCCCAAATTGAGATCGTCAGGGACATTTGTAAGCGATAAAGTCTTTTTACCACCTTTTACAACTTAAATGGCATTTGCCAAATGCTGGCCTGATTTTAAAAATATATGTATTGCAGCTGAATGAATAGAGAATTCCCCCATGGATGGTTCCCACATGACTGTGCGAATGGCCTGGAATGACCCACAAAATAATTTGTATGTTGATGGTTCTGCCATTAATTTACCATGTTTAAGTGTATACAAGAATATTGTATTTATATGTGTATCCATCTTTTCCCAGATTTAACTTAGCTTAATAAATCCAAGGTCTTAGAAGCATGCCAAAAGGGAAAGCCTGCACATTCCTGCCACGTGCCAAGAGGTCCCAAGTGGACAAATGTGCTGGAAAGCTCAATCCACTTGGGAGGTTGTAGGAGAAAATGGCTTCATTTTTATTGCAGAGCTGCAATGCATGTGTGAAAATGTAATTGATCCATCATTCACTTAATCCATGTGATTAAGGTATCATTTAACAGCCCAACATGTCTTTACAACACCCAACCGTATTGAGCTCCTTGTATATATTAGATTGGAAGCCGATTTAAATCATTTAAATCATTCTATCTCAGTAGTAACTGTGCTGTGCATAGAAAATAGAGGGACAAGCATCAGCAGAAAAGAAAGGTTGGGGATTTTCCATTGCTGCCTATTGTCCTCAAGGGATAGTATAATAAAGGGATCTGCAGAACACATATACACTAGGAAGAAAACCATCAGCCGAACATCTATATATGTGGCTAGATCAGTTTAAACTTTTAGACTGTATCATCAGGAACCACACTGTTATATTAGATAACCACATTTTATTAAAGACAGTTGTCTGATTAAAAATGATACTTGATAATCCCTCTGCTGAAATTTTAATTAATTCCTGATTGCTAATATTGCATTTGGTAAGAATGGTGGTGAACTACAAACGAACTTTGAAGTTAAGCTTCACGCAAATGATCTAATAATCCATTCATGTATGTCTTTTATCCAGCTTTCTTTTCCCTGTCACATAAAAGCTGGGTGGAGGTTAGCACACTAGCAGTAACTGTGACCTCAGTAGGGAGCTGACTAAGCCCTGGCTCGCCATTGCCACTAAGTCCTTCGTTCACAATGTGTTTGGTGGTGGAGGCTATTGTATTATAGTGGCAGATAATTTGGCAGGGGCTTTGATGTTGATAGCACCTGGGACAGAACATGGGTTAGGTTAACTTGGCTGGGGGCTCAGTGGGGCCAGTGAGTCAAGACACATGAGGAGCTAGCTGGTGACCTAGGAGGCAGGGATTGTATAAGGGTATTAAAAACCGAAGCCTAGCTGGCCTCAAAGCAGTGCAGGCTATCGAGCATTCTCCTGGGTCTCGGCCAGTCCACCCCTGTCCTGTACAATTTTGAAGAACATATCTGTAAACTTTCACACCCAGGCGAATATTATCGCTGGGCATTCAAGGTGTGCTGGGAAATTCCTGCTTTAGAAATCGGAACCCAGGACAGGGAGGAGGCTCTCAGCCAGGCAGTTAATTCCTCTCTGGAGGCCATATGGGTCACTAACTGGGGACAATGGAAGCTGGGTAGCTGACTGGGAACAGAAGGACTAGGGACAGACATCCCACCTGTCCCACCAAAGAGGCAAGCTGCTGACCACCCGGGGTATGGGTGGTCCGGTACTTGGAGAGCCCGTAATCCACCCAGTTCTTCAGCAGTGCCCTTACAGGTGGAGCTGCACAGGCCCCCGGTTGTCCCCTGAGGTCGCAGACTTGGGGAGGACGGAAACACAGAGCAGACATACACAAAATATGGTGAAATCCGGTGATCTGGTCCCCACTGCAGGCTATGGCAGAGCTGGGCCCCAGTGCAGGCTTGTAGCGGAGCTGGGTCTGAATGCAGGCTTGTAGCGGAACTGGGCCCCAGTGTAGGCTATAAGAGAAGCAATAAAGGGCCGTGGGCCCAAGACAGGCAGTTGATTCCTCCCTGGGTCACTATCTGGGGACTAAGGAAGCTGGGTAGCTAACTGGGAACAGACGGACAAAGGGCAGACAACCAGTCTGTGCCACCAAAGAGGCAAGCTGCTGACCACCCGGGGTATGGGTGGTCCAGTACTTGGAGAGCCAGCAATTCACCCAGTTCTTCAGCAGTGCTCCTAAAGGTGGAGATGCACAGGCCCTGGGTAGTCCCTTGGTGGTCGCAGACTTGGGGAGGGGGAAACAAAGGGCAGACGTACACAAAACATGAACAGGTGATCTGGGCCCCAGATCTGGGCAGGCTATGGCAGACCTGGCCCCAGTGCAGGCTTGTAGCAGAGCTGGGCCCCAGTGAAGGCTATGGCAGACCTGGTCCCAGTGCAGGCTTGTAGCAGAGCTATCAGACAGGCAGTAAAGACACTAGAAGGGCTGTGGGCCCAATTCAGATAAAGACACAAACTGTGGAGGACCGCAAGGCCCAGTACTGAAAGCACAGACACGATCTATGAAGGGCAGTAAGTCTTAGAACAGACAAAGACATGAACTCAAAGAAGGACAGTGAGGACAGAAGTCCAATTACAAGAAAACAAGAAGGCCCGTACGCCCCCACAGGTCAAAGAGGTAAGCAGGGGGGTTGGAGAGCATGGCTAGACTATGAGTAGACAATGCAATGATCCAACACAGAGGCAGGGCCAGGCACATGCATTTAGGTAAGCCAACGGCATGATTAATGCCAGGTAAAGTTAAACCATGTGGCTCTGGGACCCAGGGGAGAACCACACCACTCCAACACACACAGCAATAACACCACAGCAGATAGCACAATGGCTAGAGCAGCGACCTTGGAGTCTAGGGTAAGCATGTGGCTATGCCATTGTTTTAACTAGTGTGTGCCAAAACTAAAATTTGACCATGTACACGCAACCTTTGCAGCATCACATTGCTGCAGACCTGGGTGGTAGCCCTACTGGTGCCATTTCCTTAAATTAGCACATCTCCAAGTGGCACCTTGAAATGGATGCCTGGGTAGATGGTTCATAGCATAGGGAGATCCACTACTTCAGCTCTTAACCCCAGCACTAGCATTAGCCATTTCTACTTTCTTCGACCGGACCTCCTCCAAGTGGCTACTGGAAGCCAAAAATCTTAAAAAGGCCACCGCACTCAACCTTGTTAGCTTGAAACTAGTTCTATAAGCTGTCCCTAATTCTGGTTAAAAGAGACCTTGGTAGGCATGCATCTGCAGAATCTGCAGCACCAAATGCTAAGGTGCCTCTGTAGGCGCAGTTCTAACTCTAATCTATCAGAGCACCCGTTTGGATTTACAATGAAATGGATAAATTGTGAGCAGCTTACCTGAGGTTGCCCTATAACCTCAAATGCAGCCCATGGGGAGAGGAAGGGACTAAAGCCCCCCCCCCCCCATACAGTTCTGGACCACAACCCCATTTGCTTGCACAGAATCAAGATACAAAAGAAGGTGGTAGCCTCTCAGACAAATTTATGACTAACCTGAGAGGTGCATGAGAGCTGGGCAATTAGAATACACAAATCTTAAAAGAGCCACAGCACTCAACTCTGTTAGCTTGTAACCAGTCCTATTTCTAAATCTAGTTAAAAACACAGATCTCAGTTGGCACACATCTGTATAAGTATGTTGAATCTGCACCACCAGATGCCAAGTTGTTTCTGTTTAGACACAGTCCTAACTCTAATCTATGACAGCCCCCATTTAGGACCTACAATGCAATGGATAAATTGGGAGCAGCTTACCTGAGGTTGCCCTATAACCTTGAGTGCAGCACATGGGGAGAAAGGGTAGAAAGCCACCCCCATACAGCTCGAGGCCCACCATCCCATGTGTTTGCACAGAACCAAAAGATACAGGGGTGGCAGCTGCTCAGACCAACTTATAACTAACCTGGGAGGTGCACGTGAGCAGGGCAATTAGAAGGGGCCACAGCGCTCAATCCTATCCTGTTACCTGTTGTGCTGGAAAGGTTGCCTTGGAAGGTTTCTCCTAGCACAGTAGAGTGGAGGAGAGTCAGGGATCATACTTCTAGAAATGTGGTCTCATAAATTAGTTTGCAAAGTATAAATGATACAGAAGTATATCCTATTACAATTGTTTTTTTAAAGCCAAATTTGGCTTAGTAGGGGGGGGGGGGGGGGATGAATAAAACATTTCATTTCATAACTGACATTACACTGTGAGGGAATAATAGTGACATCTTTGAAGCAGTCCTAACTGTATTTTAAAGTTATTTTAACTGTAAAATAAATAAATTGACAAACATGCAAACCGCTGCATCAGTGACCGACTCACCTTACCTGGCCGCCAGCTCACGCTCTCTCTGCTGCCATGTTGTTGCACCAAGGAGGTGTATGTATCCCACAATCCTTCTGGGGGCAACATCCAAATCATATACTGTATCAGAGCAAAATGGATGCTGCAGATGGAGTGAAGGTGACTCACCGGGGAAAGTCCACAACTTCTCATTGGATATAGTGGAACGCTCCTGTTTTTGGGACTTTCACTCTGCTTTAACCCCTTCCTGACATACAATGTACTATTAAATCATGTTCAAATAGATTTTTTTCCTCTGAGAATTCCTGTGAAACACCTAAAGGGTTAATAATTTACCCGCAAGTGGTTTTGTATATGTTGAACAGTGCAAATTTAAAAGGGTCTTGTTTCGGGTTTTTCTGACATAAAGTGCCCATAGAGTCATAAAACTAACATAATCCCAAATCTTACTGGCAGCTATCTAGCCAACCTGTGGTGAAGTCTAGATCAGACATAAGCCTTGATTCACTGATTCACTGCAAAATTCTCATTGTAGTAAAAGATTCACTTCTTGAGAAGAAAGCCTGAGACCATAACACTTTTCATCATTGTCTTCCTATCTGGTGATCTACCAACTTTAAGAGAAGTGAGAATTGTTTTCAACTCTTACTGAATCAAGGCCATAGTGAGTAAATACCACATAACACTGATCATGATAAAATGTGTGATTTTAAAGTTATATATAACATTTCCTGAGCTGATACCATGTCATGTGCTCTCTCATTTAAACTTAGAGGCCGATTCATTAATAGCGCCAGGTAGCGACAGATGAGCGACAGTAGCGTTATTTTCACAGCGCACGCTAGTATTCGCTGTGCTTGGCCGTTGTTCGGCTGTTGACAGCGACTCAGTCGGTGTGCGGTAATGTTGAATACGGGTTAGGAGTCGCTGTTTGACAGGTTCCGCGCTGTATGGGAACGCATGATAGCGACTGGCCATAGCGACCGGCTCCCACCATATTCATTAACAAATCACGCTCAAAAAATTCTCGCGCTGTGAAATGCTTGTTTAAACCCCAGAGCGCTGGCGGAGATGGGTTAAAAGTAGTTTTTTAACCCCCAAACAACCATATTTTTTGAAAAAAAAGAAAACATGCTTTTCAAAACATTTTGTAATATGAATACATTAATATCAGACCTGTAATATCAATTCTGCACAAATTTTTATTTATTTTTTTTTTACCTTAAAAAAAATATATAACATTGCAGAAGTGGTCACAGAATTTTTGACATTTAAAAAAAAAAAAAAAAAAAAAAACAATAGCAATTAATTATGAATATTTAAAGATTGCTCCATTGAAATGCATTGGAGAGCGCCAGGTAGCGAGAGGTCATACCTGCCGCTGTTCAAGGTCGCTCGCTGGCGCTGTGGGGTGAGGCTGGAATAATGATGAATGATTCGCTATCTGGCGCTCTGTCAGTCGCTAAGCAGGATCGGCTTGATAAATGTGTGATTGCGGAGGGGAGCCGGCATTCTCGTGGCGGTGAGCGTCATTACCGTTCGCTCACCATTCGCTACCTGGCGCTATCCCTTGTTAAATAAGGGCCTTAGTTTATGAGGCTCCCATGAGTTTCAGAAAATTGCCAGCGTTATAAAATCAAATTTGCTTAATTATTACATATATACAAAAAAGATCAAAAATTCAATGCCTGCACCAAAATTTCCTGTATACGCCCATTTAAGTTATTTGTGTTAAAGTCGATATCCAGTATTTAAGTAAGCCCTGCCCTTCTCCCCTGGTGCTGAGGCAACACAAGAAATCCTTACCTCCTTCCTTCTGTCCTAAACCAGGCAGCATCCTCTTCCTGGTCTTCCTCCTGGTACAGCGGTGGGGTCTTAAACAGATTCCCCCGCCCTCTTCCAGGTTGCCAAGGAGAGAAGCTTTTGGAATCCTCCATGTGACTATATACATCACTGGAGGGGAGGGTCATAGAGGGGATTTGCTGTGGTATCCCCCCACCCTGTTATCTAAGAGTCCCATGGGCTAGATTCCACAGAAGCTCCACCTCTGAAGCTTTGTTCCCCCATCATTATTCTTCCTGGGTTGCCATGGCATCTAGACTGCTCCACTGTCATCAGGGAGACAAAGGGAGCAGATGAGGTAAGTATAGGAAAATTAATTAAAATTAAATTTTGGTGCAGTGTCTGTTTTTAATACTTTTGAACTGGGAAGAGCCCTGATGGACCCTTATACCTGTTCAATGGGCAGAGGGGACAGCAAGCCACCTGCCTGACATACTAGCTGGACTAGCTGGATGAACCCCCTGGCTCATTACCCATACTCCCAATTGGCCAGGGTGGTGTGGATAAGCCAGGTGCACCCAGCACTCTGCCCTTTTTGGTCCACTGCTGCTTCTAACACTCCTCTTTACTCACTGCTGTCCGTGATCCCTTTTCCATACCTATTCCTATTGTATCCCCCAGACCAGGGGTGGACTGGCCAAAGGGAGACCCGGGACAATGCCGGTGGGTTACACTGCTTTGGGGCCAGTTAGGCTGCTGCTTTTAACACCCACATTTAATCTCTGTCCTCTTATTCGCCCTCTCAGCCCCCTGTACCCAGCCTCACTGTACCCACAAGCCAAGGAACACCAGTCCCCAATGCTATAGCCCCAGCATCATGGACGGGGGGCCTCAGTAGGAATGTCTTGGGCCGGCCAGGGGCTGGTAAAATCCAGGACTTATTTGTGGCCCCAGCCCTGACTGTGTTCTACCCCTTTAGTCACAGCATCATGTCTGTGGGAGGGGGGCATACCACACGACTTTAATAAATCAGGGCCTTTATATAGTGTATGACATTTCTTTTCTTTTGGTAAATATCATTAGCTTAAAATCATTTGCTTTTCATCCCTTCTTTATGAATTATACATTTCCATCAACTAAAAAGCTTTGCCATTTATTGTCAGACAATAAATGTATTTCTAAAGCCTTATAGCAATACCTGTAGTCAGTACATGTTGCATTAGAGTGTGTACATTATTAAAGTGCCTGCATTGTCAGACTGTGTCTCCGGTCAGGCAGCACACACTGTTTATGGAAAGATAAAAGTCCGTGTTCAGGATGGGTTGATACTAATTCATAGTTCTCTTGCTGAGCTGCTTTGTATGGTAGGCTGGTAAGGCGGGGGGAAAAAAAAAAAAAAGATTACAAGCTCGTGATGGAATTTAGAATGACTCAGAGGAGAAGCAGCATGGCCAAGCATATCGTGCAATTCTCTATATGCCAGGTCTCATTATCTGACACAAAAAACCAAAGGATCACGTAATTACCAAGTAGTTTGAAAAACGCGTCCACTGATTTTAACAGTGCTAAAGTGTAAGAATTGTTATGCGCTGAATTATTTTTTATGGAAAAACTGAGCTATTATTTAACACTATGCAATTGTAGTATTGTGGTCAACAAAGTAGTCACTCAATTGCTCACAAGTTCTAAAATCAGAAATCTGCAGGCAAGGCGATTGTGCCTCTTCACAGACAAAGATGACTCAGGCTTGTTGATTATCTAGTAAAAGAATGCAACCATCAAAGCCAGGGGTGGACTGACCTTAGGGAGGCCAAAATCCTTGTTTGGGGGATGGCTGGGCTAGGGGGAAGCTTCCAGCACTTTCCCCTTTTGGTGCACTACTGCTTCTAACACTCCTCTTTACTCACCACCTCCTGTGATACCTCCTCCTCCTCCATACCTGTCCCGATTGTATACCTCAGCCATGACAGCCCAGCCTGTGTTCCACCCCTGTAGTCACAGCATCATGTATGTGGGAGGGCAGCATACTTCTGCCTTATAAAAAGGGGGGAGGGAGGACCACACTCCCTGATAAGTACTATGGGTTCTATAAAGTAAGTGGCACCACCTTAAAGAGTGTATAGAAAAATCTCAATTTATTGCATAATAATCTAAGTTAAAACTACATTTAGACAATTACACTACATATACATAAACAACACCACAAGAGGGCGCCAGGGTTCTGTTCATAATACATAATATTGGTAAATCAATTCATTCCCAAAAGGACACATATAATAAACACATTTACATTTATATTAAACTCTCTAAAAAAACAATTATGTGCAAAAATATGCTAATTGTGTGCAAAATGCAATATCATCATACAAAACTGTGTAACCAAATAGTCTCTAATGAGACAACAAAACCCTACCATAAGTAGATCAATGAGGCCCTAACCAGGCACAGGACAACGCACCAGAGTGGATCAAGTAAAAGAGAGAGAAAAAGGGTGTGCATACAAACCACGGGCGTCCCCAAAAACATAAACCGCCAACGCGTGTCGTAGTGTCACCTGCACTACTTCCTCACTTCTGCCTTATCAGTAACATCACTCTAAGACTGGGAATATCCAACCCTACCTACACATTGAACTTGGGGTCCAGGGAGCCCGCCTTGGGCTCACCGGAAACAGTAACATTTTGGGAATTAGTTCTGACCATGGGTCATAGGGCCATTTTATCACCCCAACCCCCTCCACAAACCTGGGTTTCCTAGTTTGGGAAACCTCTGCCCGGTAAAGTCCAACGAAATGTGCAGCACTGGAGCATAGACAAATTAGAATTTCTTTCTAAGTATCAGGGTTCCTAATGATTAAATATATATCTTTGACTTAGGCCCTTATTTATGAAGGAATAGCGACAGGTAGCGACTGGTGAGCGACCGGTAATGACGGGCACCGCCGCAAGAACGCCGGCTCCCCACCACAATCACACATTTATCAAGCCAATCCTGCTTAGCGACTGAGATAGCGCCATATAGCGACTCATTCATCATTATTCCAGCCTCAGCCCACAGCGCCAGCGTCCGACCTTGAACAGCGACAAGTATGACCTCTCGCTACCTGGCGCTCTCCAATGCATTTCAATGGAACAATCTTTAAATATTCATAATTAATTGTTATTAATGTTTTTGTTTTTTTTTTAAATGTGAAAAATTCTGTGACCACTTCTGCCATGTTAGATATTTTTTTTAAGGTAAAAAAAAAAGAAAAAAAAATTGTGCAGAATTGATATTACAGGTCTGATATTAATGTATTCATATTACAAAATTATTTAAAAAACTAGTTTTTTTTGGTTTCCAAAAATATGGTTGTTTGGGGGTTAAAAAACTACTTTTAACCCATCGCTGCCAGCGCTCTGGGGTTTAAGCATGCATTTTACAGCGCGAGAATTTTTTGAGCGTGATTTGGTGGGAGTCGGTCGCTATGGCCAGTCGATATCATGCGCTCCCATACAGCGCGGAACCTGTCAAATAGCTATATCGTATGCCGCCGCACACCAATCGAGCATAGGAGAGGGGGTGCACGGTTAGCGGTGACACCGCAAATCCAGAAATCGAGAGAAAACCAGCACTCCAGTAGTAAGTACAAATAGAACTATATTAGTGAGTTTCAATCCAATCCAACGTTTCGGGGGTTACAGCAGGCCCCCCTTCATCAGGGTGACCCTGACCCTGGAGTGCTGGTTTTCTCTCGATACCTGTCAAATAGCGACTCCTCACCCAATATTCAACATTACTGCACACCGACTGAGTCGCTGTCAACAACCGAACAACGGCCAAGCACAGCGACTACTAGCGGGCGCTGTGAAAATACTGCTACAGTCGCTCAACTGTCGCTACCTGCCGCTATTAATGAATCGGCCTCCCCGTCTAGTCCTACCCCCCCCCTTATCCTCCCCTATGTATTCTAAGTGAGCCCCCTTCCTTTGTTTGAATTTCTGTGTCCTACGACCAAAATCTCACTACTTTTGTGTTCTTAAGGTCAAAGTAGCTGTATCTGTTTGTTTACCACTCCACCAATGCATGTGTGCATCATGTGTGGTTTAGCAAACATCTGCCAGGTAAAGTCCAATGTACGGCATTGGAGCATAGACAAATTAGTATTCCTTTCTAATTATCAGGCTTCCTAGGCAGGAAGGGTGGCATCCCAAATCAGGATGCACAGTGCATGGGGGAGAGGAGTAACTTGAAATAGTCACATTTAAAGCAATTTTTGATACAACATGAGGAATCCATGTGAGTCTTCAAAATGGACTACCAGCTGCCTATAGTAGTGAGCTCCTCTACACCAAGTCACTTGTAACCTCTGACAGATGAACCGAGCAAGACACACTGCTACTCACATTGATGCCACAGTTTGCTCCAAAATACAAAGTTTGCACACGCGTGTTAAAATTCCAGGTTCTTGTAAAAAATGTTTATGCAGGCTTATGTAAAAAATCAGATCAAGAAGAATCATGTCTGAATGTTTTCCACCTTTAAAGTCCCTGTCCAGGCATGAAAAAGGTCTATATCCAACATTTTCCCCTGCAGCTCCCCATGCAGTGCCGCCATCAGGCTGGCCCCATGCCCCCAAACTCAACCAATTTTTCCACTTATCTTTTTGTAAATTTTTGAGGGACGTCCAGTTCTTGGTTCTGTTGGGGTAAATTGCATCAACATGTTGTTTCATGGTATGTGGTAAACCTTCTTTTGGACATCTTTCAACAATGATGTGATGAGCTTTTTACTACCATGGCTTTTGCTGTATTGCTTTAACTAAGAAAATGTCAGGAAAAGCTGAACTTTATATAGGGTTAATCAGAATCACTTTAAATGATGGCAGTTACGTAAAGACTACTACTTACCATGAGTGACTAACTCTGTTGTTCACACTTATGCAACCACATCATTTAATTAATTACATTTTTTTTTAAGTTTCCCCTTTAAATAGTTTGTTTTTCAAGAAATTGTCCAAATAATGGGTAAGAAAATGGAAAGTGGAAAACTTTCTGAAGCTATTTTTTTTGGTCTGATCTTTTTACATGACAAAAAGCTGCCATTTTAACTGTGAGTAAGTGGCACTGTGAGGGGGTGGAATTTTTGCAAATGGTGCTAAATCAAAGGGGTGATTCAGCTTCAAGTGAAAATGTGCACTACTTGTTTTGGAGTAAGAAGTGCCAATCACTTTCATTGTTTACCTAGTGGCCGATTCAGCACCCTGCATTTCTTTTCTTTTCACCTAGTGTGCTTTATAATCCACAGTGTACTTTTTGCACCTGGCACTGAATCGATCCCAATGTGGGCACACTGAGGGGTAAGTGGGTAACTGACCTGATTTCCTGAGGGCTTTGGAAATGCTATAGGGTAATCACTACCTTGTATGTACACAAATTATTGGCTTGATTCCGGGCTGCCCAAGATTGCAATCTTGAGCAGGTTTTTACATAAAATCTCGCCCATTTTCCCCCTCACCTGATTCAGCAGACGCTTTTTGTCTGCATATTGTTTTGGTGAGAATTTTCATTTCTCTTCAAAATGTTAATTTGCGGTTGATTCAGGAGGTGTTTTTTTCCAGGAAATTTGGACGAGAACTTTTTTTTCTCGCCAGTCGCTTATACCAGCAAAAAGCTGGCGAAAGTGCCTGACTTCACTCGGCCAAGATTGTTAAAAAACATGCCGCTGGGGAAGGCATGATTTTTAACAGTTACATTGACACCTGATGTTAATAATGTAAGTATTTTTCGAAAAAATGTCTTTTTAAACACACCCAATTTTGGCTTTTTGGGGTGTTTTCCCCCACTGTGTGTATCACCCCAGGTCACCAGATCTACTCATCTTTCAGTCGCTCAAATGGTGAAGGCTCGAGCAGAGACTGAGCGCGCTGATTGGCTAAGTGGCATGCTGGCTTAATGGTGCCTATAGCGGCTTTGAATCAGGTTGAGTTGCCAAAAATTCATGCTGTGAGGTATGCATCGCGTACCCCGACGAGATTTTCGGCAACAGCTCTGATTCATCCCCCATAACTAATGTTGCTGCTTTGATTAAAGAAATTGAGCCCAAATCTTTTCAGTTTATTTTGATCACAATTTGGGGAAAATTTGGGGAAAATGTATCCAGGTACAGACATGCAAATTAATCAATAATAAACATATTTCCATGTTATGTCTATAAAAATGTTGAATCTTTAATTCTATATGTCCTTTTGCATACATTTTCAATGCCTAGCAAGGTGAGTTGTTAGTGATCTGCTTATCTGAGAGACAAATTGTTATTGGGGCCTATGTTGCATAGATCTTAGATATCTCCTTCAGCTAAGAAAGTATTTAAACTTCCTGAAACATTTTGGAATAGGGTAATTGTTGACATGTTTTTAATACTTACACCTATGTAAATACTCAGCAGAGTTTCAGAAATATCATTTATGGATCTGTCCAGTGTGGCATCTCTTTCTTGTAATAGTAACTTATTATTATTTAATTTCTTGTATCCTATCGCCTATGGAGACAATCATTTCCCCAACAAAACCATCCATGTAAGGTGTAAGACTGCAGTCTAATATTTCATGTAACAGTAATGTGGGATGTCATTGGTTACAGAGGAAAATAGAATGTGGTCTTATTAGACCAGCTTTAAAATATTCCTGTGTGTTGTGGTGATTGTCTAGTAACCCCATGGTTACTTTATGAGGCTGAACTTCTATAACCTCTATAACAAACTGGTTGGCATCCTGCAAAAAAAAAAAAGGATACTTAAACCTGACTTTCGGCATCAGTTAATTAAAAGCCCAAGCCCGTAAAAAGTGCAGGGGGCGGGTTATAGCTGTGCTTTGCACAGACAGAGCAGAGCTGGGGTCAAGAAAAGAACAGCAATCCCAGAATACAGAGCGACACAGTCAGAAGACACTTCCCGTCTACAGGCAGCCCGAGACTCCGTGTGCTGCAATCTTTATTCAGGGTGAAGGTCTGGTTTAAAGTATATTTGGGAAATCTTGGCCTTATATACACAATCGGAGATGTATTAAAGGGTTTTAAATTTCCCCTAAACTACACTTGGCTAAAGAGGACCTCTTTGGAAGTCAATTTGGAGGCATTAGCTGCTTTAGGTTCTTTCCAGAGAGCAGAGCATACCACCAGAATTCCTCTCCATAGAATTACAATGATGCTGAACCAGAATATTCCAAAATATTTAGCCAAGCTGCCTCTGAACAGGAGAGAGACAGATTTGAGTTCCACATTGTGAACCCACAATCGGGCTGAAACGATATCTTGAATGTTTGCTTCAGTAGTCTGGAATTTAACCACAGAGCTGGTTCTCGTAGGAGTTTTTTGACACTGAAACAATGTCTCTCTTTTTGCAGTAATGTAATCTTGCCAGTGGTCTTTGATCACATAGCTTGCAAGGAGAATCTGAAACTCGTTCCAGGGGTGAAAGCTAAACCAATTCATTTAGTGTGATTATACTGCTGGGGCAATGTCAGGTACCCACTGAAAGCTCTTTGTTTAGAAGGGTAGATTAAACCGGGAAGGCCTGCGAAAATACATTCTTTCTGTAAATGCAATGCAAATAAATAACAGCAGGAGAGTAAACCCCATTGTCAGAGATGTGCCATGTATTTCAATATAATACATTCACTAAATTCATTCATTAATTAATAGATCTATTTATTCATGTAAAATTCTGGGTGTGTCAAACAAGTTCTAATGATAATTGATTGTTCAGGCTAAAGGTGAAAACAAATCATCAAGATGGACTGTTGGGAGATATCTGGAGGAGGCACTTTATAATAACACCCCATTATAATACCCATTCCCCCCTCCCCATGATCTATACCTGGTGTCCCCAACCAGTGACTCATGAGTTGTTCTGCTAGACCAGATCATTGTGGCAGTCACACTATTGAGGCTAGAGGATACATGGGGCCCAGGGATTGCCATTGTATGCATCAGGTTAATGCAGAGTCAGGTGACCCCAACTGGTCAAACCATTAAAAGCCAATTTTCAGGTTTGTGGGGGTGAGAAGGGAACTGCAAGTTGCCTAAAGTAATATTTAGAGCTGGGGATCAGCTCAAATGGGCACATATTTCACGCAAGCAGGAGGGGTTGATGTGCACACTTAAAGGGTAATTCCATGTTCAATGGCATTTTTAAAAGTTTCCATTATTGTGTGCCAAAATGATGTCTTAAATGTGCTAAGCGTATCTGTTGATGTGTTTCTGTTCTATTCGCAACTCTGTGTTACAAACGAAACAATGTATTTACCTTAGCAAAACACATCAACGGGTGTGTGTAGTGTACAAAACAGAGCCTTTCTGGCTTTCTAATAATCTGATTCTCTGAGGCAGATACAACACTCCACACTCCTCAGCCCACAACTTTGACCCCTCCTGCTGTAATTCAGCTTATTTAGGTAAGGGGATCACAATATTGTGCTGCAGTAGCTAAAGGGTTACTGGCAGTGTTATCACCTAGGGAGGACATCTTACTTCTGTGTGATTTTGCCAAAACTGCTGATTACAGTGGAAGGATTCTGTGAGTAGTTTTTACTCAAGGCCAAGAAAGCCACTTCCACTTTAGCAACACAGAGCCATAGGTAAAAAGGAAATCACAGGTATGGGGACATAATCCTAACACAAATGCTTATTTTACATTCCAAAAGAGGAAAGCAATAAGACATAACATCAAAAAGCTCACAACAAATAATTTTCCTTTTCCTGTTAAATCTGATGCCTTTACATTACCATTGTTTTTTGGACACTTTCCTGTTCTATAAGAGTTTTATGGCTTCTATGATCTATTTACTGTGTACGTGGCTCTTCAACACCTTGTGGTGTTGAATGTGGCTCTTGGTTGGAACCCCCTGATCTACACCATTTTCTTCCGCTTTTTACCTGCAAATAAAAGTTTCCACCAGTGGAACTATTAGATTGATCTGTTGACCAGAAGAGTCAGATGATGACTTTTATTATGGGTCTACGGCCTGCTCTTTCCACAAATTTTAAAGGTAGGTCATGGGAATATCCACTCATACCACAAGGAAGTCATTGCTGTAGATAAGGGCATTATAACAGGGTTTCTTAACCATCTGCATCAGGTACCTGTAGTAGGAGGTTTACCAGGCACAGTAGTAAAACAAGTCCTAGGTAAATCTGGACCTTCACCCTGAATAACAGTCTATCTTATATGTTTCCCCCACACAGTACATACAGATTGCTCACATTATAAATCATCCTACCTGCATCTACTGCATTTTCTGAGACTTTAAACATCCAAGATGGCGGCATATGTAGTGTCTTCTGACCGCTCTGCGTTCTGGGATTGCTGTCCTTTTCCTGACCCCAGCTCTGCTCTGTCTGTGCAGAGCACAGCTATAACCCCGCTCATCTGCACTTTTGCCCCCTCTCTTCTCCTCAGTATGTGATGTTTCTGAGGCAAGATGGCGGCGCCCGTATCCTGAAATCCTTAACAGAGTTGCAGCCCAGCAGGGGAAAGAATAAAAAGTGACTAAAAACGTAAAATATATTCATTTTAGATGTTGAGGAATAGTTTTTTAAGGATTTGGGCTTTTCATTAAATGCTGCTGAAGGTCCTTTTTAAAGAGTACTTGTTTGGGACAGTAGACCAGGGTGGACCTAGGCCCACAGGGGACCCTAAACTCCCTGTAAGCCCTTCAGTGGAACGATAATGACATTTTCTGGTGCTATTCAATCTGACATGGGATCTGAAAATACACGTGGCAGCCATGCCTCCTCCAACTGTGCAGCTACAATATGCAGTTATTTCTGGGGTGTCAGCGGGAGGAGCCGCACAAGGATGAGGCAGCAGCACTTAAAACCTGGGTTGGGAGGTCAAAATGACCCTGCTTGCTCTCTACTTGCACTGTACAATGTAACAAGCAAGACAAAGTCCTCTTGGTTACATTGCAAACGGCTGACCAGCTCCCTGTTTTGTTACATTATAACCGCAAGGTATGTGCCTGCTGTTTCCAATGTAACAAGGGCAGCTCCTTGCTGAGTTACATTGATAGCAGTCAGGTGACTCCTAGCTTTCTGTGAGCGACCATCACGCTGTTGCAATAGAGAGATCATGCTGAAGAATGACACACACACAAGTACCATTCAACTACAAGCAACAGTGTTGGGTTAGGGTCCCTGTAACCCAGGCCCTCAGTGCTCGTATGCATCCATACCCTGGACAATTCAAATAGCTGTATAAAACTGCTGCTGCCCCTTCAATACCATCCTATAGATCTGCCAGTGGCCTGTAATATTCCTCCGGGTTTCCTGCTGCTTTGCATTATAAGCTATGTCTGTTAAGTCCGGGCAACAGCTTGTCTGGGATGCTGGGAAAAGAAGCAGCCTTCCAGGTGCTCCAAGATGGCTGAGATCAGGAGAAAATAGGTGAGGCTGTGTTTTAGCTTTGAGTGGCTCCAGGAGCAAATGTAAGTGCCGACAAAGATTCAGTATTATGGGAAGTCTTTTTTTCCAACTGTGTAAGGCTGTTGGCCCAGTTTAAGGTATATGGGGGTGGACTGGCCATCTGCAATACTGTGAAAATCCCCAGTGGACCATGCTGCCTCAGGCAAATGCCAGTTATGTTACTCTTTTCAGTTCTCAGTTCTGTTACTCTTAAAGCAGAACAAAAGCCAATGTGGCCGGCCCTGGAATCTAAAAAATTACAGGGCCAGACGCTTGCCTTTGCCTGTGTCTTCCCAAACCTCTGTGTGACCCCCCCCCCCCCCCCATGGCGCTGTATAACTCTCCTCAATAACATCTTGGGGCTGTGCACACACTCCTGCCCCCAGCGATGCATATAGCCTAAGGGCAAAAGCGCGTCTGCTGTTGGGGATGCAGCCTTTTGCCCCTTAATTGCCGCAAACAGCTGTTTGCTGGATATTACATATGCACAGCCAATGGCTCTGATTGTATGAGAGCCTGCATCTGCACCATAGATGGACTGGGGAAAGGTGAGTTTTTCTGGTTCATCTGGGGGGTTTCACACAGAGGGAGCCAAATTGGGGACAAGGAACAAAATCCGGGAAAGTCAAAATCTAGGGTTCTGCTTTAAAGAGAGGTTTCCAAAGTCAGCAGCTATGTGTCTCATGTGTCAATGAACAGGGCACATTGTAATGACACCACTGGAAACTTCTGCCTTGCATGTACACATTGTAAATAGAATGACAATAACACATGGTGGAATGAGGGAGGTGGGGGCATTAAAAGGGTAGAGTACATATCAGTGTGCCCCTTATAATTCATGTCCAAGCATACGCTAACTTCCTCCCCCCTTATCCCTAGCGGGAACCATGTAAAATGAGCAATTTCAAAGCATCTCAAAGAGTTACTTTATGTATTGCAAATGAAGCTGCTGGCTCTGCCTCCATTTCTGTGTGTGGCTGAGCTACATCATGTTATGATGTAACTTTTTAGGCATGTTCACGCACTGCTGTGGTCAGAGGCAGCTGCAGGGCCAATGTGGCCTGCCATGCTGAGAGCACCAAGGGGCAGAGAAGCTCCTGTAGGAATGGAATTGAAAGGAGGGGCAAACTTTGATGCTACAACTTCTACGCTTCAAAAGGAGGCGAAGAACATGGTACAGGCTTTATTCTTGTTGTCGTCTGGACTGTCCCTTTAAGGTATGTTTTTTTCTCCAAATCTTGTTTCAAGTTAAAAAGGGGTTAGGCTGGGAAATGGGGGTTTAACACATTTTAAACACATATAAAGCATAAAACGAATGCTTTGAGAAAAGAAAGTTACATGAAAGAATGTCTTACTAGGGATGTTTCAATGGCTCATTATGAGAACAATTCCTTTTTTTCTATAAAATAAAATGTTAGGCTATAATATACTAGGCTGATATATCAAGGCAATGTCTTTTGTGATACTTTGAGAAGAACTAATAATTATAAAGAAAAAGGTGACGCCAGGCTGTTAGATAGCACGGCTGTAGAAGAACAATCCTGATTATGGAGGAATACTCCTCTGCAAAAGGTACCAAGGTCACCTTCACAGAACAAGGAAGAACCTGATCCTCCTCCTCCTCCTCCTCGTCCAAGGACAGTTTTACTCCAGCACACACTCACAAGTATCCGTTTTGTTCATCATAAAAAGTAGAACGTATAAGTGTACCGATGAAGGTGTGTGTTCCTCTGCCAACCCAGTCATTTTTTTGAAAATAAATTTACAGCAGGTTATGATCTGCCCATTTACCAGAGCAGTTACAAATCGAGCAATCAACCATTGTTAGAACTTGCTTGAATAGCCTTCATTTATTATCAAAGGATGAAAGTGCCATTTAATCCATCACTGCCATCTAGTGGTAGAGAAAAGGAACTGTTTTTGTTTTTCTGTCTACAATAGTCTACAATGGTCTAAAGTTGGAGGCTGGTGTGGAAAAAAGCTGTAAAATAAGGTTTTCAAAAGTACAAGTGACATTCCAAGCAAAGGGTTAAATTATCCTGCTTTCTGCTCTCCATATTCTGGCTGTTAGGAGCTGCATCTTTTATCCATTCTTTATTCAGCCTGATTAATATTTCTCAATAACTCAATGTGAGGGTCCCTTCGGTAGTCAATTCATTTTGGGGAAAAATCAGTCAGCAGAAGTGTACAAGTTCTATAGGGTTTATCAGAGAATGCAAAATGCTGTTAACAGGGATGCAACTATAGGGGAAGCAGCACCAGGGCCCAGGGGCCCCCATAAAAAGCAACCGAAACAGAACAATACCTAACATGCATACCTAAATTGTATTTTATTCAATAAAACCATATTGCATGTAAAAGCCCCAATTTCTCCTGATTACAACAGTACCATATATGTATTGGTAGCCCCCTGTTTCTGCCCAGGAGACCCCCCCCCCCCAACATGAAAAAAGCACTTTAAAACATTTAAACATTTACAAATAAAATAAAACTACTATCCACACTATAAAGGGTTAAATAAAAAAAAGTTGTTGTGGGGTCCCCCTCCCCAGAATTAAAAACCCCTAAAAATAAAAAAATTGTGTGGGGTCCCCCCTACCCAGCATAAACAACCCAGGGACCAACTATACAGGGCTTGTAGACCAGGGCGCAGAAGCCAGCTTCCGTGGCCCCTAGCCATGAACGCTACAAGCCTGTGTAGGCCTTACAGTCCCCTGTAAGGGCTTTGGGGAGGCAGGGAATGGGGGGCTGGGGGTTTATGGCAAGTCACCCACTAGCTGGAGTGGATTCGACAGACCCCAAGACTTGTGAACTGGTATAGGGGTCTCATGGATCCTTTATTAGTTCACAAAGGGTTAACTTATATGGGGTCGCCTTATCCAGCATAACCAGCCCAGTAACCAGCTATGGGAAGGCTGTAGAACAGGGCACAGGGGCCAGCCCTAAAGCCCCACTCTGGCAATCAGTGACATAAACTATTTGAGAGCGATTAACTCCTGCAGATGTTATGGAATAGCAGGCAAGCAGATTCTATGCTGCATAACTGCATGGCAGCGGCCATTTTGTCACAAAAAAGAGTCCACATGTCTCACATATCAGTGCGATCTTCCCTTATTTTTAGTAGAAGGCCATCAGCTGTGATGACTCATTGCACTGCTGCACAGCTGAAAGAATTCTATCATTTTATAAAATACATAATGTTTGCACTGGCTGAAAGGACTACAGTAAATACACAGTGAACAGGGATAAAGAAACATTGTTGCAGGTTTCCCTTACATACACAATTTATATAACATAATACATAAGCTGCCCGTGTTTCTTAGGCATTTATCTCTGTTTGGTGTGGGCTGCTGCTGGCACAGCTCTCCCCTCATGCTTATGTGTGTGACAAGATGGTCGCTCCCATGAGAGTGATGGCAAAATGGCCGCTCCCAAAGAATCGGCCTGTTAATCCAGAACATCTGCATGGAGTTAAGCCCTCTAAAATAGTTTTTGCCAGAGGGGGGGCTTTAGGTTAGCAAATTAACTAAACTTTCTTTTTTTTTACTTTTGGTTCACTTTAAAGAAGGTGTATCACAAAAACTGTGTAATATTAAAAATCCATATAATATATCCATATTGGCTAATGAGAGAACTGAATAAAACTTTTGCCAAGCTTGTGGATTCTTCTCCTGGTAGGAATAAAATCCCGGGGTGAAGGGACAGATCCCCATTTGATTTCCTTTTCCTTCCATCAAAAGAAAGAAACAAGGCTCTCCTGATATTTCTTGATGATGCCACCTCCTGCCACCCAGCATATTTATATCGATTTTTATCATTGGGCCATTTATCATGATAGTCCTCCTACAAATCTGCTGTACTGAGCTTCCTTGTCCACCACTATGTCTACAGTTCTCATTGTCGCCCCTTTCTTTCTGCTTTTCAAATGGCCATGAATAGCACATCTTTAAACTATGGTGGTGGAGTCAGAGTTGTAATTCTTTATGTTATTGCCCAAATTATTGAAGCCACCCCCGGTTTGTTTGGCGAGCATTTGATTATGACCACACTAATTTTGAGTTAAAAGAAGTTTTACTTCACATTTATTTCACAATTTTATATATAATACAGTTTTATTACAGCAAATATGCTACAATATTCCATGATCAATGATGCTATATACATCACTAAGGTTACTCTTCACTCGCACATTCTCTCATTTTTTTTGCTATACAAGGTTCCTCCTCGGACTATCTTAGTGGTGGGCAGACATGTTTCGCCACTATTTTTGGCTTTCTCAATGCCCTTATAAGGAGAGAGAAGAGATCAGAGTATGTGTGTTTAGCTTTCATTTAGAAATATCACCATGGTAATTTTTAGTGCATTTAACATTATATAAGTATGGAATTTCGTATATTACCTGTGCAAAAACTTGTGTTCATAAACAATAAATCTTTGTCATTTACAATCCCATGTCTAATGTGTGCATTCGCATTACATCATTAAGCATTAATCACCGAGAAGGACGTGGTAAGGACACCCTCATAGGAACTCATTGGTCACGTAGCCCTTTGGAGAATCGCAAGCCATTATTAATCATGATAAAGGGCTCACTTAAACCGGACCTTCACCATGATTTAATGAAAAGCCCAAACTCTTAAAAAACAATTCCTCAGCATCTAAAATTAATATATTTTACATGTTTAGTCACTAATTTATTATACTTTCCCCCACTGGGCTGCAACTCTGTTCGGGAATTTAGGATACGGGCGCCGCCATCTTGACTCAGAAGCATCACACTTACTGAGGAGAGGAGAGTGGGATAAGGTACAGGGGGGCGGGTTATAGCTGTGCTTTGCTCAGACAGAGCAGAGCTGGGGTCAGGGAAAGGTCAGCAGTCCCAGAATGCAGAGCAGCACAGTCACTTCCTGTTTGCAGGCACTTCCTGTTTGCAGGCTGCCTGCAAAAATGGCAGCTTCCATAAGCCGCCATCTTGGATGTTTAAAGGCTTATAAAATGCAGTAGATGCAGGTAGGATGATTTTTAATGTGAGCAATCTGTATGTACAGGGTGTGGGAAACATATAAGATAGACTCTTATTTAGAGTGAAGGTCCGCTTTAAGATAAGTATCCACATATATTCAGTGGCAGATTGACGATTTATGGGTGAGTCCTGATGCCTTCTTGGTGACTCTGGACGTGGAGGCTCTCTATTTCAGCATTCCACATGAGCTGGGGTTGAAGGCAGTTGAGGCCTTCTTGAACGAATTGGATATTGAGGAGCACAATCATAACCTGTTCCTGCTTCGGCTCCTCAACTTCGTCCTCACCCACAACCTCTTTCTCTTCAAGAAGCAACTGTACCACCAGATACAGGGGACAGCGATGGGGACAACATGTGCCCCATCGTTTGCGAACCTGTATCTGGGATGGTGGGAGAGGGGTTTGTGGGCTGAAGATGAGATGACCAAGTATCTGTGCCACGTTTCGGCCTGGCACAGGTACATTGATGACATCTTGGTCATCTGGGAGGGGCCAAGGCAGGACCTGGATGATTTTGTAACCTTATTAAATCATAACAAATACAATCTTAAATTTGCGTGTGACTACAATCAACACAAGGTGACGTTTCTGGACATAACAATTAGCAAGGACACAAAAGGCCACATAAATACCATGCTATATCGCAAAGAATCTGCTGCTAATACAACATTACAGGCCTCTAGTTCCCGCCCTTGACACCTTTTAAAGAGCATCCCCTTTGGGGAATATATTAGTGCTCGCCGTAACTGCAGTACCCTTGAATCATTTCAAAATGAAGCAGATAATATACGTAAGAGATTATTGGAAAGGGGTTATAAACAATCTGTCTTGAAAGCAGCATACCAAAAGGCCAAAAAGCTGGATAGACAAACCCTATTATACAGACCTAAATGGGCAAAAGAATTACAGGGCCCAGCATTGATTCTGACGTATACCGAGTCACACAAGAGAATACGCCAAATAGTGAAAAATCATTGTCCGATTTTGCTCAACGACATCCATTTGAAAACGTTTCTACCCCGAGAACCCGAAATAATTTTTAGAAGATCCCAAAATTTAAGGGACCGATTAGTGCACACTTACTTCTGTAAGCAGAAAGGGACTTACCGCTGCGGCGGTTGTAATATGTGTAGGTTCATTCAAACAGGCCCTCAAGTAATGCTACAAGGCAAAGGCGAATTTAAAATCAAACACTACATTAATTGTCAGTCAACAGACATAGTTTATCTTCTAACATGTGGCTGTGGATGCATTTATGTTGGAAAAACTAATCGCCAGCTTAGACGGCGCATATATGAACACCAATATAATATCAGAACGGGCAACCTAAAAACACCGCCATTTTGCAATACGACACAATAAGGACCCCAGCTCTCTAAAAATTCAGAGACTTGATCAAGTACATCACTCCCAAAGAGGGGGCGATATCTGAAAAACAACTCTACAGGTTAAAACTAGATGGATATACAGGTTAGGGGCATTCCGATTTCCAGGGCTTAATGACAGCTTGAGTTTTGCCCCATTTCTCTAACAAAGCTGTCCAGATGCAATCTAAGAGTCGAACCATTGTATATAGTGTAAATAGATTACACATCAGGGAAAATGTAGACTGCTTGTACGTGTGATGTAGCATATAAAGTACCTGCAGTGTAGCAGTAGGTGATAGCTGCACAGATCTATACCACTAGGAAATGTTCAAAAGAAGCCTATTATGATAAGGTGTGAACCGAGAAGGATCTGGACAGACAACTGTCCAAATTAAATAAAAAATACCACACATTTGGGTTGATTCAAAGAAACATGTAACAGCTTTGATTTGGGTGCCGATCATCCTATTTTTCACGTCCGCTTGTGCGTTCGTATGAACTTGCGAGTGATTCAATAAGCAAATACGTTTCTATCCTAAAATATACGTCCGTTCGTATGGCAGTTCGGGAATCAGACCTATGTCAGTTTCCATCCTGAATTTTCCGTTTCATTTCTCAGGTTGCAACATTGGTTTTGCCCTTTTTCCTTTTTGGTCTGGACGTAAATCCTTCTGATCTTGCGGCTCCGCACTACAAACTTACCTCATTAAAGTGCATTCTAAATATTTGGTCTTTTATTTTTCTTTATTTCATTCATTTTTTAGTAACCAACCATTAATGAATGCATTTGCATAAGTAAATCTTACTTTGTTTAATTTTTACTTAACTTGCATTTTTTACTTGTGGATTTAATTTTAATATTTATGCTTCAAATGGTACAACTTTAAATTTTTAGTGTGGTTACCCACACCCTCTACATACAGATTGCTCACAAATATTAAAAAACACCCAGCAACTTCTGCATGTTATGAGCCTAGAAACAGCCAAGATGGCGGCTCAGGTATTATCGGGCAGCCTGCAAACAGAAAGGGCCTTGTGACTGTGTTGCTCTGGATTCTTTGATTTCTGACCTTTCCATGCCCCCAGCTCTGCTGTGTCTGTGCAAAATACAGCAGTAACCCACATCCTGCACTTTATCCCGCTCTCCTCTCCTCAGTAAGTGTGATGCATCTGACCAAAGATGTGCTTAAATAATTAAACAAAGCAAAGGTAAACAACTACACCAATAAATGCAATCTAAAAATATTTTTCTAGTACCTCAATTTGAAAATAAATAACAAAGGACATAAGTTTCTTTAATTAACGCAAATATATTGCAAAATAAAGGTTTACATGCAAAGGACTAATTAAGGTCCACATTAAAATGCTTTTATAAGGCATACATGAATCAGGTATGCATTGCCATACAATTTATGGCCTCGGCCATGCTGATACATGCAGTTCATTGGAGCACAAGACGCGCAGACTCCTCCACATAGCCAAAAAACCTGTTCACGAACAGCAATCCGGCTGCTAAAAGGTGTCGGCTGTGGCTTTCTTTTAAAACGCGTTTAGAGGTTTCTCTGAATCACACCTAAACACATCCAATTAACCTAAGTTTTACGTTTTGATCGTAAGTTTTAGGATTTGATCCTAAGTTTTACGTTTTGATCCTAAAATTTAGGAACGAACTTCCGCTGATCGTAAGAGCATATACGCATTCGTACGTAGGCTCGTGCGAGTCGGAAATGGCCAAAAAAACAGGAAAAAATGACTAACACCCACCCAAACTTACGATTCTCGATACGAAATCAATTAACTTTTGCTCTTTGAATCGAGGGGAATGAGTGTATTCCACAATAGGTGGAGGCCTGTGCAGTAATAACTACAGGAGGCCTGTTCATCATTTACCATGGGAGGAGGGATCATACTTAACTCGGGTAGATGTAAGTGCAGCTAAAACCACTGTGGACAAGGGAAAATACTAGCCCTCTATTCCCTGATATACCTATTTATGGTCATCATACCGGACAATATGGGGGTGAGATAATCAGTGCCCCTGTGCATGTCGTATAGTGGGACATGCGCAGTAGCACTATATGGCCCTATAATGGGCCATAAAGATTTAAGTTTTCGGAGGTTTCTGGGGGACAGAGATCCCGCACACAAATAGAACATGGTGTTCTGAGGATAGCGATCACCTTATAGTGAAGTCCTAAAAATATATAAAAAATAAAAATTGATCACTAATAGGATACAGTGTAAATATAGGATACAGTGTAAATATAGTAACCTATTCAGTTATGTTCATCCTCACAGTTTTATAGTGAAGCCCCAATAATATGAAAGTCATAAATGACTAGCAATAGGAAGTAAATATATTGATTGATTTTCATTCCCATACCTATATTCACCAATAGTGTATGGGTGATATTTTAAAATCGACATAATAATCTACTTAGGGCGCACTATAAAGCTGCTTTCTGAAGGCGCTAGATGGACTCCAACAAAATGAAGTCACGGCGCCGACCAGTAATAACATGTAAATATATCAATTCATTTGTACCCTAGCAATAGACTGGAAAGATATCAGTTTTTCCATCCGCACACTTCAATACATTGTGTGATGTGTTATGCTAAAAATCGCTATGGAGGCCCAGTTAGGGCGCATCGCAATGCCGCTTTCTGTCGGCGCTAGATGGACTCCAATTAAATGGAGTCACGGCACCGACAGGCCGGTGACGCACCACGCCACATCTGGAGAGTTCCGACGGGCGGTGGGTGCGCCCCGGCGCCTGGAGCGCATAACTTCACTTCCGGCAATGGCCAGGGTGGCAGTGCGCTCCGGGCGCCGGAACGCACATATAAGCGTCACCGGAGCGGCGCTTTTTCACCCCTAGACCGACGAGCAATTAACATCAGAGCTAGGAGAGCTCTGTGGGAATACGACGAGGGGCACGTTTTGTCCGTTCAGCGCTCGCAGCGCATACTTCGTATTTCATCTTTAAAGGTACAGTAGCCCATGTAAATATTTTCACTAAGATGGCCCATATGGCACGTATAGGCTGCATAAAACATGTATATAACCCAAGGTAACACCATGTTCCAACCTTGTAGGTTCCCCATTGAGGTAACCTTCTTGAGCACGTGATCTAGTGCTTTTATTCCCTTGGAGAACACTGCACAAGCCCTACTAAGGTAATCCTAATAATCTAGCTGCCAACTGAATATATGTGGATACCTATCTTAAGTGATTTTTTATAAGCCCTTTATCATGATTAATAATGGCTTGCGATTCTCCAAAGGGCTACGTGACCAATGAGTTCCTATGAGGGTGTCCTTACCACGTCCTTCTCGGACATTAGACACTGGATTGTAAATGATGAAGATTTATTGTTTATGAACACAAGTTTTTGCACAGGTATTATCTGAAATTCCATACTTATATAATGTTAAATGCACTAAAAATTACCATGGTGATATTTCTAAATGAAAGCTAAACACACATACTCTGATCTCTTCTCTCTCCTTATAAGGGCATTGAGAAAGCCAAAAATAATGGCAAAACATGTCTGCCAGCCACTAAGACAGTCCGAGGAGGAACCTTGTATAACAAAAAACGAGAGAATGTGCGAGTGAAGAGTAACCTTAGTGATGTATATAGCATCATTGATCATGGAATATTGTAGTATATTTGCTGTAATGAAACTGTATTTTATATGAAATTGTGAAATAAATGTGAAGTAAAACTTCCTTTAATTCAAAATTAGTGTGGTCATAATCAAATGCTCGCCGAACAAACCGGGGGTGGCCTCAACCCGGAATCAGTAATGACTTGAAGGAGCATGATTATGTACCAATGCCCTATTTAGGCAACAGTTAAAACCAGGATCCAGAAAAAGAGTCACGCATTTTTTCTTGGGGGAGCCATAGCAGGCACCCTCAATCGCGAATTGCCCAAATTAGCTTTCTGTAAAAGGTGTTTGGAGCAAGCTACTGCAGTGTACTTTCTCCCCTGTGCAAGGTTTCTTCAAAATCCAGGCAGCTGCTTTTTGGATGTCAGGGCTAAACCTCACAGAAATCTTTGCTTTAATACTTCTTTTCTTTAACATCACTTTTTTATTTGGAATCAAAGTTCTCTCTATGAGCATTAAGCAGGTTAACATAAATTTTTTAATGTACTGACTTTTAAAGTGAATAATATATTCTACAATCGCATATTGTAGCCCATAGTAAATATTATATTCAGCTAGCTCATTAATCTATTTTCTTTTTATCTCCAGGTATCAGACATGTTCTAATAATGGGTTGGTAGCAGGCTTCCAGAGTCAGTACTTTGATGCAGTGCTGGACAGAGAATGGCAATTTTACTGCTGCCGTTATGGTAAAAGATGCTCTTATGGTTGCTGGTAAGTTTTATTATATCCATTCAGTATAGACTTTTCTAGATTCTTTGATTAAAGTAAATTAAAGAGGAACATCGTGGGAGGTTAAAACCTCAACGATCTGTTGGCCCCCCCCTCCGGCTTTACCTTTGGCCACTAAATACTCACCTTGCCGGGGATCCATCTTCTGGGTCCCTCGGATTCTGGGCGACCTTCCGATGGGTGGTGCCATCTTGTATCCCATCAGGCACTGCACGTGGCCCCCGATCTCGCACCTGCCTGTGCCTGCACATGAATGGGATGCAATGGGGCCGCCTGAAATCTCGTGAGACTTCGTTGAGTGGCACGGGACTTTGAAGAGCATGGCTAAAGCCGTGCTGTCACTTACAGGTGGCCCTGCTGTCACTTACAGGGTGGCCCTGCTGTCACTTACAGGGGGGGGGGGCAGCGAATAGGCCCTGAAGACGCGGGATGTCACTGCTGCCAAAAAGTAATTAGGGGTCGATGGGGAGAGGGAAATCAACCTCTTTTTATTTTTGGTCCGATGTTCCTCTTTAAAAAATATCAGATCAAGCCTGCCTTACTTTGATTGTATAAATATGTCAGGGCTTACTTCCTCTATCCCTGCCCCCCGTCTTCATGTCTCTTTGTCCTGTTGTAAACAAGGAAAAAAACTGCACAGCTGACCCAAAACCTGCTGTAGGTTCGGCATGCCCAGAAAGAATGCTGACAGTCCTATCCAAAGAAAGTTGTCGAGCTCGCTCTCCCCTGCAGTGCATGACTAAAATGTAGCTTTTAATCCAATAACTTTAAAATGCGCTTGTACATAATAGAAAGTGCAGAGTGCAAATTGCGCGTGTGGTCCGAACGTGATGCGTTTCGTGGGTGGATGTCTAAACCCAGCTCTACAAAACCATCTTTATAATATTTTTGCCTGTTGGTCATTTAAAGAGGGACATCAGAGGAGGTTAAAACCTCCCTCAAACCTCACCGGTGTGTCCCCCCATCTCCTCTGGTTTCACAATTGGGGGGTGTTTACTCACCTCCATCTTCTGGGCCCCTCAGATTCCGGGCGACCTCCCGACAGGCGGAGCCATCTTGCATCCCATGCACGCAGCCCCCGATGGCGATGACCGCCATTTCCAGGAAAAACCGTGAAGGAGGGCGAGACTCGAACTCCGGTTTGTAACCGGGCGACACCACCTCCCAGATCCACGTGCCCGGAAACTCCCGGCCTTAAATCAGGGAGAAGTGTCACAATCGACCCCCCCACCCGCACGGGTGAGGGCAGCCCCTCATTGCCGAGCGGGCTTAGCAGTAGGTTTGGGCTTGGCGCCCCAGGACTGACCGGGACGGCCACGGCCCCTTCCCTGGGTCCAACCTACACCCCTGGTAGCGGGAAAGGAAGCCCCTCTGCCCGCTCCGGCTCCCCGAAAGGAGGGACTAAAGGAACTCGCACCCCTAAAGGAGCGACGAGGCTTCTTGAATTAAGGCAACTTACCATCCTTGGTAACAGCATCCAATTTCTCGCCAAAAAGGCGTAAACCTAGGAAAGGAAGCGCTGTAAGCGCCCTCTTAGAGTTAACGTCCGCCGTCCACTGGCACAGCCATATAGACCGACGAATAGCCACCAGCAATGCCGCTGTCCTGCTACTCGTCGCCAGAGCATCGTCCTGAGCAGTCAGGACAAAAGAAACAAACGACTCACACTGCTTGAGAGAACTAAACATATCACAAGCAGGATCAAGATCTGTGAGCAGACCCCTAATAATGGATCTAACTGCCAGCAGAAGAAGCGCCGAAGCACAAATTGGCCGAAGTGTCGACCCGGCACTGATAAAACCATGGCGAGCCAATTGATCAACCCGACGATCCTCACCATCCTTAATGGTAGTGGTGCCAGAAAGGTGCAACACAGCCGAGCCAGTAAACCCTAACACCAGGGTATCGACGTTGGGGGGCACTGACCAAAGCTTCACCAAGTCCTTCAGAAAGGGATAACGCTTATCCCAATTAGGAGGAGTTCCAGCCAGGCGCGCGGGTTGTTCCCATTCCTTTAGGACAACCCTCTCAAAGTGCTGTTGCCTGGGAAACACCAAACGTGGCTGGGGTACGTCAAACAACTCACCCTTTGGCAGAGGGACCACCGCAGGCGGATCCAAGGCCAAAACTTTAAACATCTGAGCCAAAATGGAAGGAGTGTCAAGAGACACCCCCACAGCCTGATCACCAGCAGTGTCAAACAATAGCTGGTCTGCAGGCTCGTCCGACTCCTCAAGGAATTCCCCCTCCTCATCAGGGGGGCAATCGGAATAATCCAAAAACTCAGGTACCTCACCCTCCGAAGCAGGCACTGCCGGAGCAAGGTGCTTCCGCTTTGCCGTAGCCTTCTGAGCCACTGAAGCGGAGATAATTTTCTCGAGGTTGGCCAACCGCGCATGCACCTCGGAATGCGAATCCCCATTTTTGACAATGTCACACGGGGTCCGGACTAGGTTGGGGGGGATAGGAGATGACGGAAGTTGCGAGGAGCCAGAAGCCGGAGCAACGGACTGGCACGCAATGAAAATGACATTATCGCCTGGGAGCGGAACCCCACAACCCCCACACAGCCTAGATAGCAGGCACTGCCGGAGCAAGGTGCTTCCGCTTTGCCGTAGCCTTCTGAGCCACTGAAGCGGAGATAATTTTCTTGAGGTTGGCCAACCGCGCATGCACCTCGGAATGCGAATCCCCATTTTTGACAATGTCACACGGGGTCCGGACTAGGTTGGGGGGGATAGGAGATGATGGAAGTTGCGAGGAGCCAGAAGCCTGAGCAACGGACTGGCGCGCAATGAAAATGACATCATCGCCTGGGAGCGGAACCCCACAACCCCCACACAGCCTAGATAGCCCAGAGGAGCCATTTCCGGTAACGTTGGAAGCCTCCATATGGTGAATTTGTGGTATTCGCAACAACCCAGGGTTTTACGCATTACGCAACCCGGGATGCCCCTTTGTAATTAAAGTCCCGGAAGTGGGAGGATTTTTTATTTTTTTTTAAACCTAGGAAAATCCCAATTTATAGACTAAGACTAGCCAGGTATAACAGACCAGGAGACCCACTGCAGTGAGGGGATCCCAGAATCTGTGGAGGAAAAGAGACCACAGTCAGTCCCCCAGCCAGAATGCACCACAATCATACATAACCAATAAGGCAAACATATATGGCTAGTTTAAACATCTTGAATAAATATACATGACACATGCAATTTCAAAGCAAAGCCAAAGAGTGCATCAAATAAAAATCAGAGTACATACCTGTATGAATACATGCCCATATATATATATATATATATATATATACATATACACATACACACACACATATATATATATATATATATATATATATATATGCACATACAAACATATATACATACATATAAACACACTATCAGAATGGTAATGTGAATTGTTGCAACAAACTGGAGCACATATCCCCCAGCCATGTGATATATTAAGTCAACATACCAGAAGGAGACATAAAAACATCCCAATAAGTAGAAATGCCCCAGGAGAGAAAGCGCTACACATAGCAGGCACACAGCATAAGGACGGCCCCACGTGCGCAATGGTGGGGCCGTTTACCTGTAAAGTTTCAGCCGCACAGGAGACGTCCTCTTCCCCCACCGGCTGCAGCGTACAGGTCTCTAATGAGACCAGGGAAGCGAAGGGCGGGCCCGGAGACAGCGCGCCCGGCCACGCCCCCTTAAACACAGAGCGAGACCGCAGAGAGCGCGGCCCCGCCCCCTAGTGACGCGGCTCGTCCAATGGCGAGACCGCAACAGAAAAAAAGAGGGAAATACAAACATGCAATAGATAAAACAGGCCCCAGCAGCCCCAGCCACGCGCTGAGCACTGAAAACTGCCAAGGCCTTTCACAGAGCATAAGCAAAGCACCTCATGCACACCCCCCCCCCCCCTTTAGCGAAGGGAGAAGGACCGAGCAGGAGAAGGTGACCTAAAGGGAACATCGGGACAGGGGCATCCCAAATCCGGATCACCATGCCGGATAGCCGCATTGCCCCACGCATGGGGTTGAGCGGAGGAGATAAGCTCCTAGGCACCTAAAGTGCCATCTACCTTTGCCCAGCCCGCAGCCTAGGCTGGGAGGCTTCCGTTTTAACTAGGCATAAACAATACAATAGAACTGGGCAGAAATAGACCAAAAAGGGGATGCCGGGTTTTACCCCGTCTACCTGCAAGCAGGAGACTTCATTCTTCTGTCTTGTCGCTTCATGCAGAGAGAAAAAACTGGTGATTGAGTGGGAGGTCCCAGGTATATATAGGCCGGAAGGGGCTCGTTTTCAAGACTTCTCCCTGCACGTCGCCACCTGCTGGTGGAGTAACCCGATCGTAAGAATTAAAGGGGAAGCGGGGTGTGTGGCACACTGAGAATACCTTACTGACGAGGCTATAATGGTTATAATACTATTTGATTATTTTACCTTAATAACTTATTCTTAACCTATGTAAGCGCATTTCTGATTTGTAATTTTGATTAGGCTCACACTGTTTTGTCAGTTGTTTTTCAGGTGTTTTATTTTATGTCATTTGAATTCTTTAATAAAAATCTATTGAAAGTAAATTAAATGACTTACTAATAAAAATATATATGTGTTCATATATATTGGGCAACTATTATTGTGTGAATGATTGTTACTAAATAAAAAAATGTAAATTTCCCCATCTCACTTGTTTGTTTTCTTCTGTTAAAATATTTTGTTCATTTTTCATTTCTCATGACCCTGTTAACAACTTGCAACAAAATGATGGTTCTGTGGCCACTCCCCACTATCAATAAGATACCTTTTTTCCCAAAAGTGTGTGTGTGTGTGTGTGTGTGTGTGTCTTATAGAGCCAATGTGGGGCTAATAAAGAAAATGTCCACTTACCTTACCAGAATTTCATCTTTCCTTAGCTGATTGTCCTCTCCAGCCTTGGATGGTGGGTGGGCGTGGCCTATATATGGCCGGCACCCATTGAATACAATGGCCACTGGCTGTACACAGACCACACTCTCACTCATCCAACAACTGGAACCAGGCTGCGGGAAGACAATCAGCGGCTCGGGAACGCTGGTAAGGCAAGTAGACTTTACATGTCTGTCTTTCTGTCTGTGTGTGGTGGTGCAGCAGCTGTTATAGTCTGCATATTATCTGTTATGGGGTTCTAGGGGGTGGAGGTCTGCACACTGCCTATTATGGGGTTCTTGGGGAGTAATTCTGCACACTGTCTGTTAAGGGGTTCTAGGGGGTGGGGGGCTGCACTCTGCCTGTTATGGGGTTCTTGGGGAGTAATTCTGCACACTGTCTGTTATGGGGCTCTAGGAGGTGGGGTCTGCACACTGCCTATTATGGGGTTCTTGGGGAGTAATTCTGCACACTGTCTGTTATGGGGTTCTAGGGTGTGGGGGCTGCACTCTGCCTGTTATGGGGTTCTTGTGGAGTAATTCTGCACACTGCCTGTTATGGAGATCTTGGGGGGGGGGGATTCTGCACACTACCTGTTATGGGGTTCTTATGGAGTAATTCTGCACACTGTCTGTTATGGGGCTCTAGGAGGTGGGGGGCTGCACACTGCCTGTTATGGGGTTCTTGGGGAGTAATTCTGCACACTGTCTGTTATGGGGTTCTAGGGTGTGGGGGCTGCACTCTGCCTGTTATGGGGTTCTTGTGGAGTAATTCTGCACACTGCCTGTTATGGAGATCTTGGGGGGGGGTGGATTCTGCACACTACCTGTTATGGGGTTCTTAGGGAGTAATTCTGCACACTGTCTGTTATGGGGCTCTAGGAGGTGGGGGGCTGCACACTGCCTGTTATGGGGTTCTTGGGGAGTAATTCTGCACACTGCCTGTTTTGGGCTTCTTGGGGGTGGAATCTGCACTTTGTTTATTATGGTGTTCTTTGGGGGGGGGGGGATTTTGCACATTGCCTGGTATGGGGTTCTTGGGTGAGATGCTGCACATGGTTTGTAATGAGGTCCTTAGTGGTGGGATGCTGCACACTGCTGGTTATGGGGGTTCTTGGGGGGAGATTCTGCATGCTGCCTGTTATTGGGTTTCTACCTCTTTACTGATTCAGTTTAAAAATCTCTCTGGGGTCCACAAAAAATCAAAGCATATCAGAAGCACTGATCAGAAGTGTCCATGCTACACGTTTCAAGCATTTTTACCCTCTTATTCATGCATATTGAACACAAAACATCAAGTGAAATAAATGCCAACAAAACAAACTGGCCAATCAATAACACCCAGAACTATCTGCAACACTTCTTGCTATTGGTCTATGTGAAAGGGGATTTTAGTACACCACTTGGCTTATAATATGTTTTTCTTATTTTCTTCCTCTTCTTATAGTGCAAATACAGTAACTGTCTTTTTTGGTCCAATATGCCAGTGGAAAACAAGCTGTCTAATAGCGTTGAACACCTTGATATAGGGTCTGGAACTCCTTAGGCCACACTCTCCATCAGGGGCGGGCTGGCCATAGGGCATACCGGGCAAAATCCCGGTAGGCCGACTGCAGGGAAGGCCGCAACAACGTGAATGACATGATGTGGGAGGGTGGTTGGCAGCCGGTCTGCCAGTCACTGCTGTTCCCCGGCCGACACACACACTTACTTGCTTACTTACCGGCACTTCCTGGTCGTTGCGTGCTGGTCAGTGGACATCTATGGGCGGCGTCCATTGTTTTCATTGGGCGCTGGCCATCTGGGGCACGCCCACCAGCCAGGAGGCAACAGCCAGAATGAAGACAATTGCGGTGGTGTGACCTGAAATGAGGGGAGGACTGGCAACGGAGCATGCGAAAGTAGGAGGGAATGGCGGCGGTACCTAGCAGGCTGCAGGCAGGGCCGTGATGGGGGGAAGCATTTGGATGGCACCTCCCCAACTGGAAGTGGGAACACCCCCCTGCAGATAACGGCAGCTGCCAGTGGTGTTCCCTTCTCTACATTGTTGAAATAAAGATGGCAGACGGGCTGCCTGAGTTGAGCAGGGTAGCTGGGGACTGGCAGCATCTGGATCCAGAGGGACCAGGCTGGGAGGGCATGCAGGGGTGAGAGACAGCCAGCGATTGGAAGGGTGCGCCCTGTATCAAGTCTAGTGTGCCTGCCTGAGGGGTGTGTGTCCCTGTGTGTGAGTGTCTTTACTGAGGAATGCCCCCAGTGGCTGTACCCAAAAAGTGTGCACATAGTGTACTTACATGTTCTTTAACTCTGCACATATCAAAGCTAACAGTCAACCCTGGCACTCAAGCAAATATTTTCCTTTGTTTTGTTTCCACTGGGATATCCTAAAACTGTACAGTCGAAGGTAGGCACTGAGTGGATCCAACTGATGTTTTCAAGTAAATACTGTAAATAGGCTTACATTCACTTTTTATTTACAGGTTGACACAGGATTATCCTGGGCATTATAAACAAGATGTGGACATGGTTCTCTACTCTCATGGCTATTATATTCGAGGTGCAACCACAACCTTCTCTGGTGTAGAGAGGTGAGCTAATAGATTTCAATGCATTAAATCCTTCATTGTTTGATTGCTACTTGTACTTTTGACATTGATTTTTATTTTAGCCTCCAGATTGCTTAGCATATTTACCTAATTACCATACACGCATTTGTTTTCGAAGGAATTAGGTCACAACACATAATAGATGCAGGAGGCCTCTCCCTATTGCTGCCTGGAGGGTATCAAAGAAGTCTGCCCCTTCAGGCTCCTTCAAGTCACAGGTTTCCAGTATTGACCATTAACCCTTTCGCTGCCAGCCTACCTGCAGCATTTGCCACTCCCTGTTGCCAGACTGAGTTTGACTGTTTTGCGCTACACATGTTCAACTGTCATTTTCGAAGGGATTTCCAGGGATTTCCCAGGAAAATTATATATTGTTTTTTTCAACAGAGTCTGGGCTTTAACATGAAATGTCTTGTTTGTGTTTTTTAGGTGTATTCTCAACATTTTTGGGTGAAATGTGTGAAAAAAAATAAAAAAAATATATTTTTTTACAATTTGTAGAGTTTTTTTGTAATAAAAAATGTAAGTTTGTCAATAAAATCTTATTGCGTGAGAAACCCCAATTTCTCCCGGTTACAGCGATACCACATATGTATAGGTAGACACCCTTTCCTGCCCAGAAGCCTTTTATAGCTGCTGGATGACAAATGGTTAATTAAAAAAAAAAATGACATAGGGTCCCCCTTCCCGGGGAGGGGGACCCCATTTTTTTTTGGATTTTTAAGGGTTAAAAACCCTTAAAAATCCAAAAAAAAAAATGACGTGGGGTCCCCCTTACCCAAAGTAACCAGCCCGGGACCAGCTATGGGGGCTTGTAGGCACAGAGTGGGGGGGCCAGCTTTGGTGGCCCCCCCACCCTGCAGCCTACGAGCCCACATAGCCTATGTGGGCCCGGGCTCTTCTGCCCCCCCCTGGCCTTTGGGGAGGCAGGTAATGGGGGTGCGGGGGTTAATGGCAATGCCACCCCCCCAGCCATGTGAACTGGTATAAGGGGTCTCATGGACCCCTTACCAGCTCACAAAGGGTTAACTGTAAAAAAAAAAACACCACACAATAAAAAAAAGTATTTTATTAAAAAAAAATAATTTTTTTTTACTGTACTTACCTTCGATTGCAAGCTCTTGTCCCTCGCCGCTCAGCTGACAGATGCCTGTGATCGGCATCCAGAGAAGGAGAAGGCAGGAGATCAGAGGATCTCCTGTCACCTCCTTCCAGGGCACCGATCACCGGCATCTGAGAAGCTGAGAAAGCTGAAGCCGGTGATCGGGACCGGGATGACGTCATAAGCCCCGCCCCCAAGGGGCGGGGCTTAGAGGCAAGATGGCGGTCGCCATCTTGAAGAAGAGAGGAGAGAGCCTCCCAGGCTCCCTCCTGAAGATCGGTAAGTCCTGGGGGGGGATCGGAGGCCCCCCAGGTGAAGAGGAGGGACAGCGGGAGCCAGCGCACATGGAGGTAAGTGAATGTCATTTTTATTTTTTTTTTTTTTTTACAGTTAGCAGCTGCTGCTGCAGAAGCGGGGGGGGGGGCGGCCTATTCCGGGGGCTCTCCTGGAGCCATCCGACCCCCCACGGGGGATCGGATGGCACCAAATTAAAGGGGAGACCCGGCCGGATCCAACAAGGGGTCAGGTGAGTATTTTTTATTTTTATTTTTTAAACTAGAAGCGATCAAAGTCAAGCACGTAACACCTACGGGCTTGGCACTTAAGGCCCAGCCAAGCCAGCACGTAGGTGTTACGTGCTTGGCAACAAAAGGGTTAAAATCCCTGCATGACCTACTATTCCATGAACCAGCAGCCCATTTTTGAAGTGGGGCTTGCTGAAAAGTTCCATCTGCCAGCCAGCAGCAGAAGTCATTATGTCCAGAGGTAACAATCTTCTAATACTTCGAAGAGCAAAAAGCAACCACCCCACAAATCTCATTCAACCCCTTTGTCAGACCTTAAAAAAAAACAAAATGAGGATAATTTTATAAAAGTAATACCAGGAAGCTATGCCTCTCCATGGGAATCAAGTGCTTGGTGGCCATGCTTGTGCTAGTCACTGTAGAATAGATAAGCCTTTGTTTTACCAAAACTACTATTCAAAGTGATGTCCAGTATAATTCTCATTCCTTCCTTGGCACTGAGGCAGGAACAGGGCATTACAACGAAAAAAACTCCTTACCTCACTGGGGATCCATTGCTGTCACAAGTTCACATGCAGTAGCTGCACAAAGAGTGCATAGAGGGCCGTTCCCTGCTCTGTGCTGGCTCCTCCCCCCCTATTCACGTGCACAGCCATTGACGTCACTCTGTACAACTGCTCAAGTCATAATGCGTTCAGCACTGGAAGCACCGGGGTGAATGGCGCTGGAAAGTAAGGAGCTTCTGTTGTGTAATACCACAGCCCTACCACAGTGTGTAGCACTACACATTTGGAATACTTTTGAGTGAGCCTAGACTAAAGAGAACCTACTTCTAGTAAGACTTAAGATGACAGAAGCTTTTATGTATTTAGGAGCAATCCAGTCATATTAAGGTCACCATGGAGTACCTAAATAATGTCTCGTTTACACAGAGGGCTTATCGAACAGGAAATCCAGCGCTCTGATTGACCTGCAGTTACACGACTGCGACAGCCAATCTGATCACTGGATTTCTCCGGGAGGCCGAGGAGAACGGTAAGAAAAAAGTCATCTTTCTAATTACTTTTTTAACCATCTTCTAGAGTGCACCTTCTCCAGACAGCAATACCCCCCAACCAAGCATCCCAGACAGTGATAATTCACTCACAACCCTTTTTCCCATTTTCTCCCCACTCCACACTTCCTCCATTCAGTGGGCAATGCTCCATGTGAGTGACCACTACTAATTTTTATGCTTCTGAAACCCAATGGATGCTAAAAAGGGTTTGTGGATCTGC